>CM061043.1:27216630-28504130 GCA_030762985.1 Adelphocoris suturalis
TTGGGGTGCGGCTTAAACCACTAAATGAAAAAAATCTAAAAAAAAGTCACCAGATAAGGTGTCACCCGTCAAGCTTCATATCACTGAGCAGGCACATGTATGGGTCTTGGGGTACTATATCCACCTGGCCTCAACCGATACAACACCTGACCATCGCTACATCAATTTTTAAAATTTAAAAGATTTATTTATTTATTTATTTTAAGTTTCCTTATTAATATTATTTTTTACCTTTACTCATTTTCTATTTTCATGTATTTCTTTATTTATTTATTTTTTTCATTTAATACAGTGATTAAAATCCAGTGACTAATTTTAATGAAGCCATCCTGCAAGACTGGGAGAATTAATTGATCGAAAACCTTGAACGAAACGTCTCACAGTGAATCTCACTTTTGTGAATTTATTATGTGTAAAAATCTAAGTATATAAACTTATAGGTATTTATTTATTTACTGATGAGTTATTCCAGACAATGAATCTCCTTAGGCTCAAGATAAAAAAAACTCCGTCCTTTCGCCAAAAAATCAAGCATCCCTCAAAATATAAGATAGTAGGCAGCACTTTTTGAACACAGTAAATTAGTCAAATTAAAAAAAAAAAAAAAAAAAAAAAAAACCCCAACTAAAATCACCAAGAATGGCAAAAACGTCTTAGTATCGTTAAATTTATAGTTTCTAGGGGAATATTACTCAAAAACACTTTATCAACTAAGAACCAGAGCATCGAAAAATGTAAGCACAAAATTAGGTATACGAAACATGCATTTATATATATCTTTATTTGCACAAAATTAGGTATACGAAAAATTCATTTCTATTGTATCAGTACCTACCTACTTATGTACCGAAAATCGTAAAAATCCAAAATCTTTGTTTCAATAGCAGAATATTATTTAGAACACGTTTTTTGGAATAAAATTAATGGTTACCAATTTAATTGCTCTCAAAGTGATGAAATTTCAAAATAATTCATCATTAAAATACAATACGATAATTTGCGAAAATTCGCTCATAAGATCATGCTGCATGGCTGGAACTTTTTTTTTCGTTTTCAGGAATAATCAGAATGACTGAATCGCCCACTCGAATCCAAAAATTGACCTTGTGTGTTTAGGAAATACGATGCGACTACACGATACACCTGTAACGGATAAATGGAAACCGTATATCCCCGATATCGCGGCGGTAGGTCTTCGTACAGGCAATGAAAATCCGAACATGGGATGGAAATGAAAGAGCGGGAAACAACAAGCAAATTTATAGGACGAAAACCAAGAGAAAAGTAACGGAACGAAAAACACCGTCGCTGCGCCGCTTCTGGTGAAAACACAGCTCGAACACCGTCCCAGGATGAACCTTGCTATGCAGGATTGTAAATGAATTAAAAACCTACGCGCGTCGTTTGAAAACACGCTCGCCAAAAACGAACGTTGACGTAAAGAAGAGGGGTTGTCGCGTACAAAAACATTTGTGAAATGTTACCCCGGTTTTCGGAGGACGGAGGCCTTCTATCTCAAAAAGTCAACCGCGCATAGGGGTTCCACCAACGGGGTTTCCCCCCTGCGAATTAATGTAAATGTAATGTTTCAGGCGTTTTCTAAAACTGGGAATCAGGGAAAGGGGGGGTGTCAAGCTGAAAAGCACTCTGCTACCATGTGGAATTAAAAATGTATCCCGGATACGATGAACGGGGGGAGGTACGATGGAACGAGAAACAAAACGGAAAAAAATACAAGGGGTTGAATCGGGACCATCCATTTTTCAGGAGCTCTTTCTGAGTCAACAGTCGACACCGTGTGACGATTTGAGCATCTACCTCGTGTTCCGGCATTCCTGTTTGAACGATTTTCGTTTTTCCACGTTTTTCCAGAGGACAAATTGAAAAAACACCGGGGAAATCCAACAAAAACAGGGCCTTCTAATGCCTTTTATTCGGTAATGTTTTCCCTACGGCTGTACCGCCTACCTGCCGCATTTTTTAATACGATGTGTAATAACGTAAAGACCACTCGTGTCCCATCAAGTATCGACCAGTGTTTGGTTTGTTAGAAAGCTTTGACAACGTATAGCTTCAGTGTCAATAGGAAGGGGGATTTGAACGTGTGTGTCTTTCAAAACGTACAGCCTCTAACCGAATTCGAAGAGCGAACGAAAGAACGTACTGCGACTCTGGTGGTTTTATTTTATTCGTTGGAATAATATCTGTTCATAGCAACTAAAAACGTCTACCAAGTGGGATGGGCAGTAAGTATAGCTTCCTCTCATGTAACAAGGACGTATAGAATTCGTTGAAAAACAAAATGCATGTCGAAATGACTGAATGCAAAATAAAACAGTATCTAATACGACCACATGTGTATACTTGCTAGAATGAACATTAGGGTTAATATTCATGTTTGCATGTGTGGAAATAAAGGTTCACCCGTGCAATAATTGAAAATTTCATCAAAATCGTTTATTTATTCTCGAGTGTCATCCAATATTGGTTTTACGTATGCGCAATGGTTACTTATTCAAATAAATACGATAAAATACAAAGAGCATTATTCTGGACACTACAACCTCTCGAGTTTGAATTAACGTTTGCACATGTGCACAGACTGCTGTTAATCCAACGGAAATGAAATTTATAGGAGGACCGTCTAGGAGCTAAACCGCACAATCCTGAAAATTTCATAAAAATCGCTGTATTAGTATTGGAATTTGTCTGTGTCCATTAATTTTAGTTTTGTGCATGCGATATAATTATTAATCCACCAATCGCGATATAATTCATAGGAAATCATCCTGGAACATACACCATCTACTCCCTGAGTTTGAACGGAATCAAACAGAATGATCAAGAAATCGACGTTATAAGAAATTAACGTTTGCGCATGCGCACAGACTAATATTTATGCGACGGCAATGATAGTTATAGGGGACAGTTTAGAGGCTAAACCACATAATCCCTAAAAACTTCCTCAAAATCGTTCTATTAGACTCGGAGATTTGCCTGTGTCAATCGATAATAGTTTCGCGCATTCGCAATAGTTATTACTCCACCAATCGCGATATATTATAGGCATTTTTCTAGAGCATATATCCAACTACCTACCGAGTTTGAATTAAATCGGAACAATAGATGATGAAATCGACGTTATGAGAAATTCACCTTTGCGCATGCGAACTGGCTACTGTTGATCCGACGTCATTGAAAATTATAGGGGACCGTCTAAGAGCTAACTCACACAATTCCAGAAAATTTTATCGAAATCGAACTTAAACTTGGTATACTTTGGAGCGTGACAAGGATTTACCATAGACAGACTGGCACGGAACCAAAATTAATCAGCAAGCTACTGTTTATTCCATGGCATTGAAAATTATAGGGGAAATTCTAGGAGCTAACCCACACAATCTCTGAAAATGTCATCAGAATCGGACTGAAACTTGGTATAGTTTTGGATGTCACAAGGATTTACCATAGACAGACATCAGACAGACAGACTCGGAACCAAAATTGATCAGCAAGCTCATAAACGCAAAAAGCAAGTAAAAATTTGATTTTGGAGGACAACAAGTTTTTTCGACTTCAAGACTTCAATCACGAACACAAAGCTTCCCCACCTTTGGTAGTGAGGAAGCAATAATATTATAAAAGAAACACAGACTGTCACCAAAAAAAATAAAAATAAAATAAAATAAATAAATAAATAATAATAATAACAAAATAAAATAAATAAATAAAAAATAAAAGAAATAGGTAGGTACGTACTTACCTATGTAAGCTAGTTCTTAGCGGGAAAAGGGACTTAGGGGAAAAGGGAGTGACTATAGAGGGAGGGTATTACAAAATAGTCACTATACCTTGGTAAGGTGTGACAACTGAATGTAGTCCATTCTGGCCACAATATAGTTGCTTGTGGGACTGACTATTGAAGGTTTTAGCTAAGATACCAAGTTGGGATGTATATATGTCGTACCGGGTGTGGATGAGATGAATTGCCGGGAAAAATGGGCGATCTTCTACTCACTGTTACCAGTGTGCCAAAGGGTGTTACTATCCCTAATCGAGCTAGAAATGTTAGTGTCTATGGGGATTATTATGACCATTTCTGGAACACGTTACTTTCAGGGGTGTTACCGGGTAGTGTTGGGGTTTCTGTCAGAGAGACTTTTGGTTGGATGGGAGAACAAATTACTAAAATCGCAATGCACATACATGATTATGGTAATATACTGAGCACTTACTGCATCTCTGCTTGACTGCTCACTCAACGAAGATATGACGTTCCGAGTGACTAATGCTATGTGTCTTCTGAGTGTTACTTCAAATGAGCCATGAGTTGAGGACTCTGAATGCGAGACTTGTTACTCCTAAGAGCCACGGAAGGTGACTCTTCACAGATGACTCTGAATGAACCTAGGACACTTTTCACACCTAATTGCCCAAAAGCAGGCCAGTTTTCTGCGTTACTTTTAGTTAGAGTGTGCTGTCCTGGAGCCTTTTCCACTCTGATGATTCCATGCAGGAAAGTAAAACTTGATACAGGTAAGATAATAAGTAGGTAGGTAATCGTTTTTGTTCTAGATAGTGACAAGCAGGAAAGTAGAGTCCCCTAAACTGGACATCGTCAGGTAACAAGATCTGTCTCATCGTTGACGCTACGGTTAACAAAATTATTATTTCTATCATAACATGAGAAACATCTGAAACAGAAGAAACTCCGAAAAAATGTCAAATTAATGCAGAAATCGAGTTCGATTGAACACGGAAAACACTGTTTACTACATAAAGAAGAGTTGGGTTGTTGACCTTTCTAACAATTCTGCTTTTTTTCACCATGGACGGCAGCATTTCTCTTTTGACATTTTATGTCTTTACTATGGCACATAAATGAAAAAGCTCACGCGGGGGAGCGTCATGCGGAGAGCGTTACGCGGAGATTCCCTAATGATCCCACGATTCTGAGATTTGGTATGTAGCCCCTTGAGGGACTTCTGAACACAACTGACCGATCCCAGATCAGCTGAGTGGCTCTAGAATCCAGTTTTTTCCCTAATGATCCCACGATTCTGAGATTTGGTATGTGGGCCCTTGAGGGACTTCTGAACACAACTGACCGATCCCAGATCAGCTGAGTGGCTCTAGAATACAATACGGGGTTTTATAGGAAGGGGAAAGGGGGCGCAAAGACATAAAATGTCTCTCGTGGTTGCGTACTTGTAAGAAAGCTGTACCCACCGTATGAGTTTCAAGAGGTTCTAATACCAAGTTCAGAGTACATACGTTTCAAAGTTTAACATAGTCCCGAGCATTTCCTATGGCACTTTGTACGAATTAGTGCACCTACCGAATAGTAAGAAATCAATACCGTGAATTTTAAAGGTTTAAGCCGCACCTCAACCAGAAGGGTCATTAGCGGCATTGAATAAGGTGTACAAAGGGACACTGGACTTCAACTCTTCTCTAAGTTCTTTGTGAGTGAGGATGTTTCGGAGAGATAGGATACTTTTCCTTAACATTCCCTAGAATAACCAGTCTCCATACGGAACATTCAGTACCTCCTACATGCCTCCGTGCTGCGCTCTACCTCGAGCTTCTCATGTTAGAACTCCATTTTATTCGTCTCTTGATGTCTCAAAGAGGCTTCCTACCAAATCCTTCTGGAGTGTTTAAGGGAGAATTAACCAATTGGTTGCAATAGAAAACCATTAGAAAATACCGCGTAACGCATTTTCGTTACCATATCTCCACCAGTTTTTGGACTATGGAGCTGTGACTAAAGCATGTTCCATGCTAAAAAAGACTGTTGAGTTTTTATTTGCAGGGCTGGCCTAAGGCAAAAAGTGCAAGTGTGCAAGACACACATTTTATGCCCCTACCGGGGGGTATGGAGTGCTGCTAGATGGGAGGGGGTCCGGGGGCCTTCATCCGGAAAATTGTTGAAATTAAAGGTCTAAAAACAGTTTTTGTGCACTTTTGCGCCTTTTAGAACATTAAATTCATGTTTCTCAATTCGATTTATTACCTATTGATTGACTTGATGTATTCAATAATCTTTCTTGTAACTTAAACCATTATTATGTTAAATAAACTAATGAAAGCTTCTGGATTCAGTTACAATGATTTTTACATTATATTGCAAATAATCTCAGAATAAATAGCTATTGCGGGAATCACCATACGCCGGACCTAAGATAAATTTCCATATCTCGCGGGTAAAAGAAAATAAAACAACAGAACATATTGAACCAATTATTATAGAGTTTAATAATGGTGCACAGGCAACAAAAGTTCATTAACTATTAAGATAGGTTAAGATAGGTACATACCTAGTCTCTTTTATTATACATTTACACAAAGGCTTTTCTTGCTTTAATTTCGTAGAATGAATTAACTAGGTAGAGGTAGGTACCTATATCCAAATGATCAATTGATAGATTTACTTACTTTTTACTACTAATGATTTTTTTTTGTATATAACATAGCTTTTTATTCATACCAACACGCCAGGTGGGACCTGTTGTCCTATGTGTTGAATAAAGAAATTGAATTGAATTGAATTGACTGAGACAGCTCGTTTTCAATTGATAAAATTGAAAGGCTGTTAAGTCTTTCTTGAGACAGTGTTGAAAATGATGATTGGTAGAATTTACTTTTACGCATGCGCAGAATGAAGAAATGAGTTGGGAACAATGAAACTGATAGGGGACCGTCTGCACTCTAGCCCGCATGTTCCCTGAAAATCGCATCCATATCCGATAAAAACTGTGGAAAATAGGCTTGTTACAAGGATTTCACATTAGCGCATGCGAAGTAGTTATTAATGATACAATCATGTTGAACGTGGTCATCCTCCAAAGATCACCCCAATTTGAGCAAGATCGAACGACTAGGGCGTGACAAAATGATGCTTGGTTGAATTTATGTTTGCGTATGCTCAGAGCGAAGTATTGAGTGGGGAACAATGAAACTGATAAGGGACCGTCTACACCCTAATCCGCAAATTCCCTGAAAATGTCATCCAAATCGGATGAAAACTGCGGAAAATAAGCTTGTTACAAGGATTCGCGGACACCCGACGGACACACACACAAAACCAGACAGACACGGTACCAAAGTTGTTCAGAATGAATTAACTAGGTAGGTATGTCCAAATAATCAATTGACTGAGACAGCTCGTTTTCAATTGATAAAATTGAAAGGCTGTTAAGTCTTTCTTGAGACAGTGTTGACCTGAAGTAAGTTTTTATCAACTTCAGCTTTGAAAAGCTTCGTTCAGCGGCGGCGACCGACATGAGCATTGTGGTTGTGGTTGTGGATACTATCCGTAACGCTATCCGCAGGTTGACATAGCTGGCATCAGACTACTGTATTTCAGAACTCATTGGGGTAGATCCTCGGTTTTACCTTGAAATTCAACTGTACTAGTTTTGAGACAAAGTTCCTTTTAAAATATAGAATTATTTATACCTCAAATTTAAATCCCCAAACGTTAGCCCAACATTTAAATCAATTTCTAAAAATTGCCAAATGTATTTTTTTTAAACCAAAATTGGCCAATTTTATGCCCCCCCCCCTCCCCTCAAGGCTCGAGCATGTGGCTGCACACCCCTCAGACCGGCCCTGTTTATTTGTATCAACTGCATCGGGGTTCACTGATTTATGATGTTTCAACGGAGTTTGTAAACGAGCGGGAAGGGACCGGTTGAGCAGTGCGAGTCGGAGCAATCGATAGATCGAACCCCCGAGTATCGATACATCGAATCGACACCCGCCTTGCCATCAGTCGTAGGGAGGTTACGGGTTCCCGAGGAAGTGCGTTTTCGGTTTGTGTCGATCATGTCCGAACCAACTAGCTTCACGCAGGAAGCTATCCGGGATTTCATGATATTTCGCGGCGGTAAAGTGACGAATCACGAATTAGTTAAACACTTCAAGAAATTCCTCACGAATCCAGGCACCCAAGGTAAGCGATGTTCCCGTTGAGCGAGTCTGTTTTGAGGGCAACCTTTCCGTAACCTACTTTGTTTACAATGCTTTCCAAAGCTAATTTCGTCCGTCATTTCTCAATTAATTAACGCATTTTAAGATGCATTTCGTACTGTTCAACCTTATTTTCGCGTTATAAATCATGGTATATAACCAAGGGCGGATATGATGGTTAAATAACCGTATCTTGAATAACATAACCTGACAATGCTAGGTGTTGGGCAATGTTTTTTCGGTTGAAGAAATCACCAGAATTTTCTTACTTAAAGAAGTCAGAATACCAACCATTCCGGTGTTTAATTTATGTTCTATTTCATCACATATACGTGGTATTTGAAACATTAATGTCGGGTTGCAGCTAATTATGTAGAGTACCGTTACTTGGATTCTCACGGTAGCTTCGATTCGTTATGCCTTTGGCCACTCCTTTATGATGATTCACCGTTATCATTTTTGCATTCTGTTCAGACTAGAAGTTACCTCTAACTTTTTAGTTCCAATCCTCAGGTAACAAGTTAATATTCTTGAAGAGTGGCTTCGCTTATCGCTCTCGAACCTAAACGTATTAATGCTACATTCTTCCACGAAGAAACTTTTCTCTTTTCTGGTTTTAGGTTGGTCTAGTTATTTAGGATTTCAAAAAGACTGCTAAGTTAACCAATTAATTAATCATATTTATTTTGTGAGCACATTCAAGCCATTAGATCGTTGGAAACATGTTTTTAGTCAAATTCGAGTTTCGCATTTATTTTATATTAATTATATTACATCGCTATCTACCTACTACGGCTACTAAAGAAGCTACAATGCGATTTAATGTATGGGTAGACATGCTGATATACGGAGTAGGGCTGTAATTCACGTTTGCGTTTGCGTCCTACAGCATTCACCATCTACAGCCTAAATAAGGCGGTTGAATTGATAGGATATTACCTAGAGATTAACCAGCACAATCCTTGGAAATTTCATCAAAATCGGTCCATTATTTTCGGAGTGACAACCAATATTAGTTTTTTGCATGCGCAATAGTTATTACTCGAACCATCGCGATAATGAACGCCCCCCCAGTTTGAACGAAATCGGACTGATAGATCATGAGTAATCGATGTAAGAACGTATGCGCATCCTCACCGGCTGCTATTAATTCAACGGCAATGTTAATTAAATAGGACATCATTCAGGAGCTAACCCGCAAAATCTCTGGAAATTTCATGAAAATCGTTCCATTAGTCTCAGAGTTTTGCTTGTGTCAATAAATTTTAGTTTTGTGCATACGCAATAGTTATTAATGTACCAATCGTGATATAATTCGTAGGGCGTCGTCCTGTATGTATGCACCCAATGTTAGTACATATACTCAAAACAACCTTCCGAATTTGTGCGAAATGGATCATTTGATGATAAAATACTCGACGTTACCAAAAATGCATAATCGCGCATGCGCACAAGCTTCTAAAGATCCGACGACAATGAAATTTATAGGAGTCTGTCTAGGAGTTAACCCGCACAATTCCTGAAAATTTCATCAAAATCGTATTAAAACTTGATAACTAAACTCACCCTTGGATTGAGATAAACCATCTGTTCTTTCGCCAAAAAATCGAGCATTCCAAAAGAAAGGATGAGTTCGTTGGATAGCACTATTTTTTAGCATTGTAAATTGCTCAAATTTCTTACCAGTAAAAATGGCAAAAAATCATTAAAATTATATATTTTTCCAGCGGGATATTACTCATGAAAATGATATTAAGTGTAAACTGGATCAATAAAGAATAGGTATATACCTACACAAAACTATGCTGAAAATTTACTCAACTCCTTTAATATATGCTAAAAATATATAATAGGTGTAAAAAATGTTAGAAATCGAAGAATCAGTTTGTTTCCTCCGAAGACTCTCGTAATTATCTGCTTTACTTGACAGCCACACTCTTCATACTCTTGTATCCGCTCTTCAGATTTTTTTCCCACTTCTCAAAGAACCAGCTTTCTTAGGATATTTTTTTGTACCGACTTCTGAGTGTCAATTTCGCCCAGATTCTGGGAGTCGCTAACGTTTCTTTATCCATCTTAAAGCCTGTCGATCGTTTCGGCACTTCTCTATCAACCTCTTCTATTTATACACTTCACTCATCAAAAACCTCTGAAAACTAAAGCCACCAGTCACTATTTGCAGCAGAGAACAAACTACGAAAATGATGATCAATGCCGTGGGACAGTAACGGTAATGTCATTTTCCCTTTAAACTTGAAAAACCTCAAAGGTGGCAAACATTGGTGGTATAAAAAAATGGTGGAATTTAGTTTAAAAAAAATGTCAGCTTTGAACGTGAAGCAAAAGCAGTATCTTTTTCGGACACTGAAATGGCCAGTAATCTTGGAATCACCTAGGTATATAGGTTTGCGCGTGGCAAGAATTTACCACAGACTGGCAGACATCAGACAGAAATTCACGGAACCAAAATTGATCAGCAAGTAAAGAAACTCAGATCGTCTGCCGCGTCGGGTGTGGCACATAGGTTCCTCGCTTACGTATCATGAAATTCCATAGGGGAAATGAGTAAAACAAGAATTAGCGTAAAATGTCAAAACGTCAATTGGTCAGTCAAGAAACAAAAATACATATGATACTCAATGTAATTTACGTTTGCGCATGCGCAGAATGAACTCATGAGTTGAAACAATGAAATACGTACGGGACCAATTACTACAGGAGCGTCTGGGAACCGAGACTGAGAAATGCCGCCAGCGCATTCTCCTGAGTGTGTTCCGACTAACCTACTTGACCGTACTCGGCGGTACTTCCCTCAACGATTTCATTCTAAATTTGACTGTTTATTCTAGAATCAATTCAGTCGATACGTATTCGGTCGTTCCTCGCATCTCAAAAAATAAAAAATGTCCTAAATTAATCCTCTTAGTGAATATAGATTAGTTGAACAAATACCTATATCGGAAATACGATCAAAAGTATGTTACCAAGATTGAAATACGACGCAAAAAGTGGGGTTCGAACCCGAGATCTCCTGCAGCGTAGGTAGGTATGTTAACCTTTCAGAAACGGAGGACCTTGAATGGTATTTATTCTATTACTGAACGTGACTGTTGAGTTGAGGATGGGGTTGGTAGTGTGGGGTCCGACCGTATGCTGGCCGGCGTTTCTCAGTCTCAATTTCCAGACCCTCCTACCAACTACAACCTAACTCACGCATTCCCTGACTATTTCATCAAAACAAGAAAAACTGGAAATCGTTACAAGGATCCCCCAACTATCATCCAAATTTGAGCGACATCGGACGAGTAGGGCGTGAAAAAATGATGCTTGGTAAAATTTACTTTTACGAATGCGCAGAATGAAGTAATGAGCTGGGAACAATGAAACTGATAGGGGACCGCCTGCGCCCTAGCCCGCACATTTACTGAAAATTTCATCCAAATCGGATGAAAATTGTGGAAAATAGGCTTGTAACAAGGATTTCACATTGGCGCATGCGCAGTAGCTATTAATGATACAATCATGTTTAAATCGATAAGGGATGATCCAATCGTCATCCCTCAACGATCTCCCAAATTTGAGGATGACGATTTGATCATCCTATATCAATTTCAACACGATTGTATCGTTAATAGCTACTGCGCATGCGCCAATGTAAAATACTTGAAAACCTTGATTTCCACTGTTTTTATCCGATTTTGAGGAAATGGTTGGTGAATGCGCCGGTTAGGTTGTAGTTGGTCCCGCACCTATTTCATTGTTTTCAACTCATCAGCTGCTCCACTCCATAAATTCTGTAACGAATGATTATAGTTTCTCGACAAACCGGTACTAATATATTTTTACATTAACAACTTTATACCACTGGTTTTCAATATCCATTTTCTGATTAGAAGAGATAGAAACTAAAAATTAATTTCCAAAAGTCGAGAATATTATTCGTTAAAACCCTCGGAATAATCATTTCAGTCCAACCAAGATGATCGGAAGGGGAAAAATTAAATATTCGATTTCTGAGGAATGATGTCCTTAGGTGTTTCCGCACAGTAGTTTTCTATTTGATGCATTCAAGTTTGGGCACAGAATTACCCAGAGGAGGTAATCCCAAGTATACAAAATCGATTTAGAGACCGTTACCTACCATCCTGGATGCTGAAGACGTTTTTTTCGAAATATTTTATTATGACTTTTTTCCACCTGAAGCACATTAGTCGAAACACTGTGCGGCGTACTGAAGGGTTTTTTTTATCCAGATTTTGGATTCTGCGCATCTTGAATCGTAAACCAACAAACTTAGAGGGGGAGGTGGGTTAACAATTTTTTCTTGGTCGATTACATAGGTTCATTATTGAAAATAATAAACCAAAAACTTCCTATTCACGTGACTTAATATTATGTAGTATGTCGGAAAAGTGATAGCTCTGAAGCGTAGTTGCTTAACAATTATTATTTGATGTCATACAATTATACATTTGATGTTTTCTTATCTCTTCTTAAATAATTTTTTTAATTCTAAAAGGTGTTAATTATTATATTTTTTTTCCAGAGGAAGCACGCGTCCTTTTCAAGGAATATGTCAACAACCTGGCAACTATCACCAGAGATCCAGATGTAAGTGCATTCAGGCTTGGTAACTGTCTGCATGTATTATGAATATAATGTAATATGCAACATAAATGCAAATATTAAAAATATGTTATAAATTTATAATACTACGTTAATTGTTAACTCGAGAATATTGGAGTTCCAGTAATCCAAAGTATGGGAAATCTTTAAAAAAAAAAAAGTTCATAAAAAATCACTAAAAATAACAACAACAGAAAAAACGGTAAACAATTATTAAATTTATACTTTTTAGAAAAACGTTCCTTGCAAAAAGTGTATAAATTACGGACTAAAACATTAAGTTTCTGCAATAAATTTATCTGAAAATTGTGTTAACTTTTTATAAAAATGTGCTAAACACTCTATTAAAACTGCGACAAATTGTTAGAAATCCTAAGATTGGTATTGGTTGGGAAAGATTTGTTTTCCATAAATATGACAGCAAAAATATGAGTTGCAAATATGTGTGCATACTAATAATTTTGCCCAAATTTCAATAATTTCACTTGAACATACTGCAAAAATTTACAAAAATTCGTTATATTGGCATGCTGCAATAATAATTTCTTAATTCTTTTGAATAGTTCGAATTCCATGCATGTTTGTCAGTCTGTTGGTTTGTGATTTTCAGTGATTTCGATTCCTAGTATTTTGTCGCTCTGTGATAAATTCTTGTCCCGGCATAACTATAATGTAATATCAAGTTCTATATTAAGCACTAATGATTCGGTTTGAATTACCTTTCTCGTGAAATTGGCAGCATATTCTTATTATTCAAAAGTTAGTCCTAATGAGTTATGGCATTGCCATTTTTTCTATAATTTCCATAGTTCCTACATATTAAAGTTGAAACGTAACACCATATCACAAGAACCTTTACATTCTACCACAGTTCACCGTGCGAAAAAAAAAAAATCCTTAGTTCGATCTTTGGTACGTCCAGACGGATTTCACGCCACATATCACAAAACTTTTTAAATCAGTATATTAATTTTAAAACAATAAAACTCGGATTGCTTTTAATTTGAAAGTTTGATTACTCGACGCGTTCTGAGGTTTCTAAGTGACTAATGTGAGACGGTCACTTCGGGAGTAATCTAATCTTGGCGATGACATAGAAGTGTTATTGAGTAGTGGTCGTTTTTGTTTTAAAGTTAGTCACGTGAAACCTATCGGTGAGTAAACAACTTGACATTATATTTAATTCAAACCATTTGATATATGTAGGGGAGCTTAATGTAATGATATCCAACTGCAGGGTCCATACAATTTCGAAACACCTGCATGTACTGATTTTACTGTTTGCAGCGTATATATGCAAAACTAGTGTACCTACCCTCTGAGGAAATCTCTTGTTGTTTGTCATCTTAACCCTTGTATGGAAGAAATACTCCATGTAACCAATATTACTAATATGCTATAACCTTCATATAACCAATATAGCTAATATGCTGTACCTATACCTCATATGCATGAAATTTGTCGAGGTTGAAGTTAAGTGAGTCTAGCTTGCATCTAAATTTGTTTGAACAAATCTGCTTTACCTACGAGTTTGGGGTCGGTTTCTACGTATTTTTCACGCTGTATCGAATGGTAACACTAGCAGATCACTCCAATTCCGTTATGACAGAGTTCGACACTTCAATTAACTAGTTTTACCCCTAAGAATTGGGCATAACAAATAAACTAAAAATTTGTGATCTAAGTGACCTGATGTTTTTTTATTCACACCATTTTTCATGGTCACTTTGCAAAAACGAGTAAGAAATTTTTTTTTCGGGAGAGCTAAAAAACTGCATTCTAAGTAGTCCTTGTTCTTCGCATGTCTTTCCATATTTTCTTTCTGTCAAATACAAGTACGGACATTTTGATTTAGCTCTTAAGGATCTCACCCAATTCCATTACTTACATTAATTTATACTGAATTCGATTGTAACGTACAGGTATTGTTTGCATCCACTTCTGAAGGTTTCTGACTTGCAGGTTTTTGCAAATGATCATACTGTAGAGATGAAAAAACTTGATGGCCTCCACTTGGGCCCCAGAACGTGCGCGAGGTCACAGTTGGCCAGAAAAGTTCAAATCCTTTATTTCGGCCTAAAGTGAACTTACACAACAATTGAAAATCGGGATGATTTTGGGTGAGTCCCCTCGTCCTTTTAGACTATTGCCTTTCAAAATCACCTACTGACCATAATATTGGTCCGATTGAAGTCAGCTAGAGTTCATTTGATTCAGGGTCAAAAAATGCTTCCCAAGGTTTGTATCGAGGGAGTTCCAGCCAGACCCTTTCCCTTTGGAATTCAGCGTAACTCTCAAGTTTTATTGCAGCCACCAGACTTAAATGCAATATTTTATCTTAGGCTTTTGATAGATTCATGTGATCGCCTACGATTTGTATCCATCATCCATAGAACTTGCATTTCTCTATTCGTGAATGCTATTATTTCGTGAGTTCATAGCGGTCAACCCTGAATCCAAATTTATTGACTTTACATTTTTAAATTTCTGAGGAGAATTTGATCATTTAGCCCTTCCAAAGAGAGTTTTGGTAGATCAGATTTTGGCATGGGTTTCATATAAGTAATTGAATAAGTTATTGATTTAATTTTGGTATAAACACTCTAATGGCTGGTTATACAGGCATTTTTTATTGTATCAGGAGCTGGTAGTTGCTACTACTGTTATATTAACTGTAGTTACGTCTCGGAAAATTTCGTTCGATCAATTTGTGATCTAACCACCTTGTCGGACAAGCCAAGCAACGTCAAAAACCGTGTGCGGAGAGCCGTCTTGGACTTCGCCCATAAATCAAAAAACGATTCGGATCAGATGCGCATCATTAATAACCACCAAACGGAAGGCTCTCCCTGAAAATTCCCTGCCAAGGGTACTGTCCCGACAGGGAAGGTTGGGAATTTTCGAAACTGCTGCTAATTAGGTAACACAAGCGATAAAACGTCTTAATAGGAAAGGGTTAATTCATCATAGTCACGATCCATTTATCACGGCCGATTGGCGGGAAGCTTCAATTCCAGGCTCACCAACTTCCCCCGTCAGGATGGGCTTTCTATACGACAAGACAGGTAATTGGTTGGTAACCGCAGTATGCTAATGTGGGGTCCCCTAGTGCTCCTTCCTCAACCTCCAAACTCCCAATAGGAGACTCAATAAAAAAAGTAAATTTAAAAGGAACAAAACCCTCTTGGAAGTTGAAATGGATTATGGCATTGTATGCAAATTGCATTAATTACATTGTTTGTTTACGTTGTTTTATGGTGCTCTCTGCGGGGAAGTGCACATGCTAACTGCAGTCGAGTAAGTGCACCTCCTGACCACCAGGTCCCTTTATTCTGTGCTCGTTCGAAATTACGAGTATATTCAGTCGTTGTCTGGTTTTTGATCATTAAACAAGGTTTATATCTGAACTTTTAGCGCCATTGTTTCGGGAAGATATTTCCTGATTTAAATGAACGATATTGAAACCGTAACGGAACGCCAAAGAAAGAACTCGATCTTTGAGGGGGCTCGATCGCCAAAATCGGACGGTTTTATTGAGCATTGTTCCTGGAGTATTGAGTATTGTAGAAATGATCTAGATAAGGAAACAACTTGATTCTCTCGTTCTACCTATTGAATCGAACTGTGGTTCACTTAACTTTCTCTGTACATATGATACCTACTTCTGTAATGATAGGGCAGCAGATGTAGGTAATTGTATATAAAATTGTTTGATTTACCTAGGTTCTTAATGTTGGTTATTTTGTGTTTCAGGGAGGAAAGCAGTTGGTTCTCAAGAAAAGATATCGGACACCATCGATCGACCAGAGTTTCAACACATCGGGTCTTCCTTCAACACCCCTGTCTCCATCAGAAACTCCTACCTTAAATTTACGTTACCAGCCTGTGTATCAGTCTTCGTTTGAACTGGACTTGGGTTCTCCCCACAGATCTCCGTATAGAAGATTGTCTACAGAATCTCTTTCATCTACGTACTCTTTGAGATCCCCAGGAACGCCTACCTCATCCTACCAGTTGTCCGCTCCCGTATTTCCACCCAGCGGTCCTTCAGTTGGGTACCAGCAGATTGTGACTCCACTGGGTTACACTGCCCCTTCATACCACAATCCTTCTATCCCCACAAGTCCACAACATTTAGTTGCATCTGAGCCACCAATAGGGATTCCTTCAGGTCCAGTACAGCCTCTGGGAATACCAACACAGCCTGTGCGGATGGTTCCTTTAACTCCAATGCCTTTGGGGATGCAGAACCCAAGCCCTAGCCTCCCATCTATTCCTACTTCACTTGGTGGATCCTCCAGCTCTGCTGGCCCTCCCCTGGGTATTCCTCAATCCTCATCTGTCTCCAATATTTCCTCCTCCGTTCTCCATAACCAGTTCAAGTCCAGCCCGTCTTCTCCAATTGTGACTTCTCACGATTTCCGTCACAGTTCGCCCAGGCGTCGGTCATCCAACGACTCAGTTTTTACTGACTCTGCCCCACCATCCAAGGAACACGATCCACCTCCAGTTCCGCCAAGAAGGAGAAGCAGTGACAAGAGTCTAACCAAGATGGATCTAAAAGATATTGAAGATATGAAGACAAGAGAGTCGCCGGGGACACCTATGAGCATTCAATCCGGAGCATCTACTCCTACTCCAATTGCTACGCCGGGAGATCAAAAACAGGATGATAACAAGGTAAGATTTTATTACAAAAATGATGTATACAGCGATCATTAGTGCATACCTTTTCATCAAATCAAACTCACGTATTTACTAACTGTTCTTGTTTGTTGACCGATCATCTAGTATTGAGGTTTATGGCTTTTTATTGATTGGTTAACCAAGGTAGTTATTAGGTGTAACATGTTTTCCTATCTGGCGAACACGATTTTTTTTGTTGGTCCTTGCTTACTAAGTTTACGCTCATTCTTGCGTCTCCGACTTTCAAAAGTGACTAACGAGATTCCAGCAATGTTTGGTTTAGTCATGACTGGCTCATTTCAACTTCCAACTCCCACATGGATTCCCGGTTATTCATACATCATCTCGTATTTGCGTTCCTTCTCAAATAAGTCCTCCGTGTTGAGGTCCCAATCAGTTATGTTCGGGTCTACCTGTTGCTTGGGTTCGCCAGTGCCTCTACACCATTAAAGTGTGAAGTATGTTGGTAACAATTGTATTCACTTCAATTGCCCCTTGAAAATTATCACCGATATTATTGGGCGGATGAACATGTGGTTTGTTCATAATATGACAACTTACATTTGAATAAAAATATTTCTGAGGATCTTAGACTTCCCTTGGCTTGTCGAGCTGAAACAATAGTGATTTTCAGGAATTTGATACCAAAATCCTTATTATAATGTTTTAGATTGGATTTTGAATTTAATGAACATTAATGTTGAATGAACATTCAACATTAACCAATCATGAATATTGATATTGATAATCAATCATTGATATTAGATGACCAAGCGATCGTCACGCAGACGAAACAAAGACGTTTTCGAGCTGCTTTTATTAAATATCTTTCTTACTATCAGTTAACCGGATGAAATCAGACCTAGTTTTTCCGCTGTAGAGTAGATGAATCAAACTTGCGTTGTAACAACGTATCTCGAATTTTACCACCTCTCATTTTATTCGCGCGCTCAACGTCAAAATTACGAATCTAATAGCGCGCGATAACTACCTTTCTGAAATCGCATATTTTTCGGGTTTATTCAATAGTTCCCCTGATTTTTATTGAATTATAGCACTTTAACTAATCTTCCAACGTTGTTTGGTTTTTGATGTTTAACTCTCATTAAACTAATGAGAAATAACGCTTGTTAGATTTCTACCCGACGTTGAGTAATTTATGACTGCCCCTTCGTTTATTTGTTTGTTGTCGCTCACGCAATTCAAAGGAATAGTAAACTTTGATCAAAGGTAAGACTTTCGTGTTTTAATTCAATGTGAGATAATTTTGCATTTTATGCTGTATTTTCCTTTGGCTGGAATGTAAAGCATGTAGTTGCCTGTGTTTTTTGCCAAGTTAACCTTTGCGCGTATAGCTCATATTTCAGTTACATTCTTCACCCTTATCATGTAAATATGTAATCTATTAGTCATCGTGATAGTGTCCCAGAAGTAAACGCCCCCCTCCCACTTTTATTTTTGAGATATCGAAGTGAAACTTGGAAAAAGTTTTGTGGGTGCTTGGTACTATGTTAAGGGTGGATCCATCAATTTTTGGACTACCCAAAATGCGTAGTATTGGGCACCTGGAAATTTTTTTCTACATTTTTGCCCTGTGACACCTCATTTTAAAGATTTTTTCAGCCCTGAACATGATTCTGGCAGAATTGCGAAATCTCATTCCGTTCTCTAAATGGCGCTGATTGAACCTCGATTTTCTCAAGATTTGTGCCCGTGTGATGAACTGGATTAAAAATTGAACATTGAGCTTTCAAAAACGATTTTAGCTCATTTTTGTAGAAAATGAAACTACTGAAATGGCTCCAAAAATTCTAAAATCAAAATTTTCGAAAATGTTCTTCATTGAAATCCGTTGAGACATTCTGAAACGAATCCTAGAGCTTAAAGCTTTTTCATATATATTTATATGTATGTATGTGTCATTCCAGACGATTACTCTCCTTAGGATTGAGATAAAAATTCCGTTCTTACGCCAAAAATCAAGCCTTCCAAAAGAAAGGATGATTTCGTTGGCCAGCACTTTTTGAGCTTATTAAAATGGTCAAATTTCAGAAAATGTGCCAACAATAACAAAATCACTAAAAATGGCTAAAAACAGCTAAAAATGTTCAAAATTATATTTTTTTGCAGAATATTGCTCAAATGCAGTTTAAAAACTATAAAATAGAACATTAAAAAATTTATGTGCACAATTATGCTGAAAAATGTCCTTGAATTTCATTAAAATTTGGTAAAAAATCGACAAAAACTGCAAAAAAATCTAAAAATCTAAAACCTAGTTTTTGAATGGCAGGTCATTATTTAAAATACTTTTTTTGCCATTAAACCAATAGTTAACGATTTCATTGCACTCAAAAAGCTCTAATTTGAAAACAATTCAACATTATAAAATACAATAATTTACGAAAGTTCGCTCATACGATCATGCTGCATGACTGGAACTTTTACTAATGGTTTGTGGGTCTGACGAATAACATCAACAATGTAAGGGTTTGAAATACAATGATCTCTTCCTTTGCCGCTATTTCTTCGGAAGAGAACGAAAGAAGAAGAATCAGCTTCAACAGTGTATTTTTGAAAGGAGGAGGGATTTTTGAACATTTACAATGTGATGGCTTCACCATCGTGTTCAGCGCTAAACAATGTTTAAAATGAGGTTTCACTCGGCAAAACATGGGAAACAAAAACTTTCTTAGTAATCAATAACCCCCCCCCCCCTCTCTTTTGGATTATCCAAAAACTTTTGGATTTTTGTTTGTTGCAAAACAGGCACCTGTTAGGCAAAGTGAGAGGGGGGAGGAGGGTTACTTTTGGGGCACTGTGTGTAGATACTGAACTCTTCTGAAAATAACTTTAGCTTTGAGTTTGGTGAGTAAGATTTATTTTTCCATTTTTGTCAGTAATACCTACGTATTTGAATCGTAAACCAGACCAAAAAAAAAGTTTAATGGTGGAATCATCAATCTGTTTGAAGTTTCGTATGCTATGCATGTTCTAGTTATGGTGATCCGGTTGACAGAAAATAGTTATTTCTAGTTATTTCAATGAGTCCAATTACTATTATCGTGCCTTTTATTCAACATTACTTCTACTATGACAAACGAACACCGACCAATATTAAAAATAGAGAAAAATTTGAGCGAAATTAATTAAAAACGTAGTAAAAACGTGGCAAATTATTACACAAAGGTTTATTATTTATGTATTAGACAGTCCTTCTACGTAGATCTCTGGTCCATAATTATTAAACGCCGCTTATATTTAGTATCGGAACTCGGAGCTTCGGACCTCACAAATGGGTTCAATCCATAAAAGCAGCGGAACCTCTCAATTTTACGCTTTTTAATATAGTTGATAAACATAACAATGTATTACCAAGTCATCTTTCCAACACATAAAAGTGTTACCTATACTGTATATATTGAAATCATTTAATTGGTCAAATTTCAAAAAATGTGCTGACAAAATCACTGAAAATGGCTAAGAATCGATAAATTGATATTTTTTAGCATAAGATTGGTCAAATAAAGTTTATCAACTATGAAATAGAACATTCAACAATTTATGTACGAAATTATGCTAAAAACTTGAACTTCATTAAATTTTGTTTTAAAAAACGCTGCAAATTATTTCACAAAGGTTTATTATTTTTTCAATTGAGTATGATCATAGTTTTAGTAGGCTAGCGTACGTCATAAGGCCCGTCCAGACTCTTCGGCGTGTCCTACTTCGAGTTGCCACAACCTATACTTCTATAATTATATACGCATGTTTGTATTTCTCGATTTGAGCTCCTATCTATTCAAATAGTTATTGCCTTAATAATATCATTATCTAAGTACGTACGAAAAGTCGAGAGGATATGTTATTAAATATGCGTAGGAAAAGCTTTGGTATTAACACACAAATATGACCTTGAAAAAAACATATTCATGCCTCGAACGAACGCCGGCGCCGTACCCACCACAAGCCGCGGCGCCGGCGCCTCCTCTCACTCCACCCACCCGCTCACCCCCCCCCCCCCCCCTCCTCACCACCCACCGTGACCCCCTGCCAAGCGTGCCAGGCGTGAGCGCGTCGAAAAACACACTTTTTTGCCCGTTTTTGGCCCATAGCATCTATGCGAGTAAAGCGATCGGGATGGTTAAACGTTAGGACCAACTAGACCCCAAATGGAGTCTATGTGCGAAAGAACGGGTTTTTAAAGTCAATTCTTAGGCCTTTTATGGCCCGGACGGCGGACGGCGGACGGACATTTCAAATTTGGATTCTACGTACCTTGAAACGTAAAGTGACAAAGTTTGAGGGGGGGTTATAAAAATTTTTTGCTACACGATCACATAGGCTTATTATTGGAAATAATAAACCAAAATCTATAAAATTGCAAAATCCAAAATCTCTTTTTGAATAGAAGAGTATCATTTAGAATACTTTTTTTTCCATAAAATTAATAGCTAACATTTTCTTTTCACTCATAAATCTCCAATTTCTATACAACTTGAAATATACACACAAAAAAAGACACTTTTTCATCTATTTTTGGCTCATAGCACCCATGGGTGTGGAGCGATCGAGCTGGCGAGAAGTTAGGGCCAACTAGACCCCAAGTGGAGTCTATGTGCGAGAGAACAGATTTTTAAAGTCAATTCTAAGGCCTTTTATGGCTCGGACGGCGAACGGCGGACGGACATTTCAAATTTGGATTCTACGCACCTTGAAACGTAAAGTGACAAAGTTTGAGGGGGGGGGGGGGGGGGGGGGGGGGGGGTTATAAATTTTTTTTGCTATACGATCACATAGGCTTATTATTGGAAATAATAAACCAAAAGTAGGATCCATGCTAGTTACTAGGATTTGAGGATCGCGCGTGCGCAACAGCTACTAATGATACGAACGTGATGACACTAATATGGAGTAATCACATCATCATTTCCCAAGTACCCCTCAAATTTGAGCCAGATCGGACGAACAGCGCATAAGAAAATGACGTTTGTTGGTTTAATTCAAATTTGGGAATACGCTGCGAAAAATATCTATTTTGAGAGATGTAACGGATACTCTAACGCGCACATTCCCCGAAATATTTATCGAAATGGACTGGAAACTAAAGCAATTATGCTTGTTGCTAGGATTTCACATTCGCTCATGCACAGCAGTTCCTAATGGTAGGATTGTGTTAAAATTGATATGGAATGGTTAAATCGTATTTTCCCGACTTCGCGCGAGATCCGAAAAATAGTCCATGAGGCGCCATCTACAGCCTAACCCGCAAATTCCCTGAGAATTTCATCAACATCGAATGAAAACTGTTATAGTTTCGCTTGTAGAAAGGATTTGCGGAAAAATGCATGGTCAGACATGCAAACAGGCAGACTGACGGACACGGAACGAAAGTTGTTCAGAATAATATAAAACGCGGAAGGGAATTTTGGTTTTCGAGAAACTGATTTTTTGATCTCCCGAAAGTGAAAACAGTGTCTACCTGTATGAAATAATCTTCAAAAAGGCGTCCTCAAAAATCAACTCGCATGTCTTTACGGTTTGTTGAGTGTATGAACTCCTGAAGCCTTGTTTTTTTTTTTCGATTTTTGTTCAATCCTGAAATTTTCATGGGTCGTAGATAGGTATGCCTTAGTCATTTATGAATTAGATTTCCAGTTTACCAGTTGCCAACCTTACCAACTCCCACTATTTCTATCTTGTTTAGATGACATTTTCTGAGATTGCGTGGGCTAAGCCCTAGTTCCACATTATGAAATTTCATAACATTCGGATCGAGGCAGTCTACTAGCACGAATTCTTTTACAAAACGCATAGCTAAAACTATCTAAATTTACATCTGATTGCACTTAAATTTCGATGATAGAGTCTGACTTATGGATCAAATCCCATGAATTTCTGTTATTAATAGCGTTTCTTTATTTGGACAGTTCAAATTATAACAAATCCTGGGGAGAAACGTTTGAGTTTAATTTAAAATAATAATAATAATAATTTAGGGACAGAAAGGCATTCTTTCTAAAGTCTAAATTATTAGAGACATAGATTCCAGTTAGTCATTACTAGTTGATTGTGTTGAAAATATTAGAAACCTTGTGTGCCTCACCCACTTGGCTGACTTGTTTCATTGAACTTTTTGAGTAACTATCTGAATGACACGAGAGTTTGGGTTTGACTTAACCTTTTCAATTTTATGATATCTCATTTCTTGAGATTTGTTCATGTATAGTTAATGAAATCTGTTTTTCTAGACCTACTCAGCCATGCATTTGAGCATCATCTTCAGAGCTTTAAATTGATCATAGAAGTAGAGAAGTTCAGGCGATTTTGGATTCCGATTTGTTGAGTTTTAATTCCACGATGATTAATTATCACAGAAAGTTACCTCTTTAAATACGTTTGAAGATTTCGTACAAACAAATTAACATGTCACACGGTGGGCGAGATCGCAGTTTTGGAACGACAAAATCAAAGTCATGCTAAATTCGGATTTATTGCCTTTAATATGGTTATGTGCTCAGTCAATTGGCATTGTCCCTAAGTCTTTAAATCTCGAAATATGAATGAAATAATTTCGACTTTTTGAAAAACCGAATACTGCCGAAGTACCATGAAATGGTCTTAGATTACCAATTGATGAAAACATGAACGAAAATTTCTTCAATTTCTTCTCTAGTTAATTAGGATCTTTAGAAGCTACCCTTCAATTTAACATTTAAGATTAAGATATTTGCTTAAATGGAAGATGCACATCAAAGCCCTCCGTCCTTCAATAACCACTGGACCACAAGTACCGATTCTACTCCAGACCACTATCCTGTCCATAATAAAAAGCCATAAATAAATCATTCATCAAAAAATTGAAACCTTTAGGGTCCGAAGCTCAGATCTCCTTGCAATCAAAGTCGTTATCCTAATGGTGGAGCCAACAAAGCATTTGTACTAACTGACTACAAAACCTCATGTCTGGTTCTTGAAAATATCCATCAGAGTCAGCCTCCGAACAGTTTACGACATGAAAAAATCCTAGCGAATGATTCAAGCCACAATTCAGTACCTATCAGTACCATTGCATATCACCTAACCTACCAGGAAACGACAGAGTAGATGGAACGGCAACAATAGGAAACTAATTACCATTACATTCCATGGAGTCCTAATCCCTTACAGCAAGTAAAACTTATGTTCAGCGAATGGCAATGCGTCTTCGGAGAAGATTCTCTTTACAAAGAATCCTTTCATTCATCATGAATCAGATCATGGATAAATAATACACCTAAATTATTAAGATCAAACCTGCCTCGGCGAGATCTAGAACAACTGCTTAGGGCAAGAACAGGGCACGGACGGGTCAACAAGAGCTTTGCCATGACTGACCCTGCAGACATTGCATTTAATTTGCGAAGACCAGATAGAAGACGTAGAGCACAAAATTTCAATTTATACACTGTAAGAGTAGGATAGGTGCGCTTTTGGACTGCTGACCTATTACCATTACCTGCCAACTGTGTTGAAAAATAAAATATCGTGGAATAATCCCATAAAATATTTAACTACAAATGTACTGGTTATATGATTTAATGAAGAAAATAAAGGCAAAAAACAAAAAAGAAAAAAATCTGGGGGTCATTTCTGCTGAAAGCTTATTTAGTTGTTGAGTGGAGAGTGTTGTATCTTCCAAGAGAGCGTGCACTTGGTATAGCAAAACATGTTTTAGCATGGAAAACGTTACAAAGTAGCGTTATGCGGGAATAGAACGAAATCTTATCACAGTTGCTAGGGAAGAAATGCGATCCCGGTAGCAGTTCTAGAAAAACGGTTGGTAGATGAAATATATTTATCCATTTATGTACAAATTACGGGGTGAGCTAACTGTTCTCCTGTTCGCCCTCGGAAGTTAACAAGAGTTAAATGAATGACATTCAGACCAGTGTTGATTGAGTTAAATTCTCTCTGTTCACCCTAGAGTGTTGAATTTCGATAGAGCTTCTCTAGGATATGAAGAGGCGAATTAAATTATAGTTCCATCCTGATCAGCTGAACGGGCTAAATTCTGTTGAACTCTAGGAAGTTGAAATTCGATAGAGAACCTCTGTGGAATATGGAGGGACGAGTAAATTGATGGGTTCCATCCTGATCAGCTGAGTGGGCTAAATTCTGTCCTGTACTCCTTTGGAAACTGAAATTTGATAAGGACCCTCCGTGGAATACGAAGAGACGAATAAAATGACTGGCTCCATCCTAATCAGATGAGTGAGCTAAATTCTCTTTTGCACACCCAAGAGAGTTAAAATGTGAAAGAGAGCCTCTGTAAACACCAAGAGACAAATGAAATGATGGGCTACATCCTGATCATTTCAGTGAACTAAATTTTCTCCTGTTCACCTCAGGAAATTGAAACTTGATAGGAAGCCCCTCCGGGGCAACAAGATACAAATGAAATGGCGACTCTATTCTGATCAGCTGAGTGAGATTAATCGTTTAATGATTGTTTCTCAAGTGTTGAACAGTCGCAAGGGAACCAGAAGCCAGAAAACTAATTCAAGAAATCTTTGAGCAGAACATCATTATATGTCGAGAGCTAGCAGATGGCTCAATCTTATGTACTTACCAGGTTTGCGGGCGAAAGTTCAAAGCATAGGGAGGTGCCGGCGGGGCGTCGAGTGCCGAGTTTTGAGGATATATTCTTTCTAGTCAATTGTCTTCTCACCGAATTCATCACGGATTATCATAAAATTTAACAATTCCATCCACCTATGCAATCAATTTAGTTTTTATTCTATCGGCTTTTTCTCCAAACCATATAGAGTTTTCAGCTGAAAATTTGCAGTCGGGGGTTTTCAAGAGCGTAGAATCTGATTCTTTTCAAAACTGAAAAATTCCAACTCAAGAACGTTGGAAAAAGGTGCTGTTTTGAATATGTACTTATTCTATAAATACATTTTTAAAATATACCAATGGAGTTTTTTGGTTTATCGGATATTTGGGTTTCTTGTTTCGGAACCGACCTGCCGGATTCAGGGTTGTAGAAGGCTTCATCTACCTCCGACCTTTTGCATGTCGGATTTTTTCTTTCCCCCTCAAACAAGCTTTTCGGAAAACCCTATCCGCGCCGTACATCCTAGAGAGAACTCGGGGGCTCGAAATAATTCCAATAATCTCCCATTTTAGTTCAGGTGACGCGAGAAAACCCTCGGCGATCAAACTTTATAACATAGGCTGAGTGAGGAGTTCGAGCAAAAAACAAAACAAAGAAAACAAAAAAATAACGAAAGGTGACTTTTTTCCAATGGCTCAATGCCGGGGTTGAAGGGTTTGAAACGAAACATCCGCGGTATTAAACGTGCCTACTTTTTTTCCCCACATGAAAGCTTTTGTGTGTTTAACTTTCATCGTTTACTTTAAACTTTGTATTGGATTGAAGCCTTTTAATTTAGAACCGCAGCCGATCGAAGGGTTCAGATTAACTTGTAGCTCTTCCCGCTCCAACGATGGATTTTTCGGAGCGTAGGCGGGACACGGGACCAGTGAAGATGTTAGGGTCAGGGGGGGTTAAATTGTGGTGGAGTTCTCCAGAACCTGACCTAGTATGAATTTATTTATTCATTTATTGATACGGGACAAGCCCAGTCACAAATATAAAGAAAGCTCAAATATAGTACCTGTCATGCAGCACGATGGTACGAACGAATTTTTGTAAATTATCGTATCTTATAATGTTACAATGTTTTGAAATTTTAGTACTTTTACTGTAAATTCAATCAACTACCGAATGAAATTGCGGACCATTAAACTTGCCCTTTTGTTTGAGAAGCTTAATTTTTTTTTTTTTTTTTTTTTTTTGTGTGTGTGTAAGAATGGCATTTTTTTTTATCCCAATCTTATACGTACCTATATATAAAAAAAGCGCAAACTCCAGGAGTCGTTTTAGAATGCTTAAAAACTTTGGCGAGACTTGGTGTCAGCCATTACAGAATGATACAACTTTTATCATCTCCCCATGTCCATCTGATTCAGAACACGAAAATGTTATGCAACTAGGAAGTTTTACGTGTCGAACAAGATAACTGTCCGGTCAATCGGTTTAAAGTTGAGGGCTGTACAAAACACACCATTTACGGCGTTGACTCCCTCCCTGTGCCTCCCAAATGCAAAATTCGAAATTACGCAACGGAGTGCACTAGCATAGCTACACGACGTTCGTTTTTATAAACATTTCCTGTCAGGCTTTGATTAAATCACTGTATTATTATGAAAATGTTTGTATTCCCAGCTGCACTGATTAGTTCTCAAACATTGCGTTGAGTCGGATAACAGAAATAGAAAACATTGTCTCTGCAGTCTCCATGGTAGAAGCATCGAATGAACAATTCGCTCCACCCTGGTTTTAGTTTGACTGTACGTATGTCCCTTTAGATTTTCGTTTAATATCTCTACTCTATCGTATAATTGTATTGCGTAAGAGCGTAAGCCACGAATTCGTGTTGATATTGATGTTGCAGTTGTAGAATTGGATATAACTGCGTTTTGCTTTTGCCTGAGAATAGCATGATGTGCTAAGTTTTGATGTGTTATGGGAAAAAGTTGTTAGTGATTATTTTATACATATTGATAATGCAGAATCTTTTGCTACTTAGTCGTAAATATAAATCGATTTCCCTTAGCCCCGAAAGGCTAATAATGGGAAGTTACCTAATTGGCTTTAACATATTTATTTCTTTACGACCACCAAAACATGGATCTGGTCTCAAACTGCAATCATAATATATGCATTTAGAATCCGATAAATCTGTGTGTGTCCAAGAACACATCAGTGCCAAAACATTAGCTCTCAAGGTCCTTAATTACCCACAAATTTGAACTGAAAAAATGACAGCATCCTTAGTCACCAATTCTATTATTTCATTTGACTGTCTCAAAGACATACGAAATTTTTCTCCTAAAGCCACCAAATGTGGAAAACAGGGCCAACTAGATTGTGTTGCGTGGGTCATTGTTTTCGTTCTGCTGAAAGATACACGGATTACTGCATCTTTTTCTAATATGTTTGTATGCAGCTCTTAATAACAGCAAAACTAGTTGGTTTACTAGACGTGTCAACTTGGAAGCCTTCCCTGGCTGGGACATCGGCCTGCTCTATCCCTAAAAATCCCAATTATATGTGGGGATCCATTGCATTGCCACTGATGCTTCCCTGATGAGAAGCTACTTTACCTCGTTGGACATCATAGTAGTCCGTTTGGCCATTCGTGCACTGCCTGATAGCCTGAGAATCACTTAGGGTAACAGTTTGTGGACTGTTGATGCATATTATATGATCATTTCAAGGGCCAGTAAGACTGATGGATCTCCCCATCTTAGATGCTATTGGTAGGTGTAACAATACATTGTTATATTGTAAACACCCACTTCCCCATCATTCTTTGCTTCAATTACAAACCCCTATATATACCCGAAGCCTGGAAATCGAGTGTGTATATGCGTACAGTCCCTAATGCAACACACCTTAAGCTCACTATCACGAGGGGTGGTAGTGAGTTTGGGAACAGTCAAAGTTTTCATTATGTTCCTTAGAACTGACAGTTTGCAAGGTAGAAGATCGTATAGATGGAAAGTCCCCCAAGATTCTGAAGGCTCTGCTCAAGAGTAAGCAATCCCTCTAACAATCATCCCTAGAATGAGATATCATTTAAGTAGCTACTAGGTTTCATTATTGTTTTGCTGAACTGGCAGACTAACTGACTAAAATGTAAAGCAGCCCCTGTAAAATGTAAGCTGCCCTTATATATATGGCATCAATATATATAGCCTCCCAAACCTTTGTTGTCGCATAATAACTTACGTTGCACTTATTACCCAATACATTTAGTGTAAAAATCACAAACACAAAAAAACAATCTAAACACAAAAGACAATGATCACACAAACACATTGATTGTTACGTTAATATTTACTTTATATTTACAGGTGACAGTTTATCGTATTAAATGTGATGATAATAGTTGATTATGAACGTTTTTGCTGGTTCTTTGTGATTCACTTGTGAATAAAGGTGATAATAATGTTTTTCTTTGGGTTACAGGAAAATGTCATCGAAGATAGCAAGATCAGCGTGAAAGAGCGCATGCAGAAATTCGATCGGATGGCGTCCGAAAGCGCGTTGCTCAATAAAAACGCGACCTCCTCCTTGAATACCAACCTTTACAAAAAACGTCAAGAGAAGGTAATGTCAGTTTTAATTTATAATCTTGTGTGTCAGGAAAGCGCTTTTATCCTGGGACAAAATTTTCAATATTGATTCAGTTGTTTAGTATGGAACGTTGTGATACGATATCAACACTTAAGTTTTGTTGATAATAATACACCCATCAGCAAATTTTCGTAGGAAATGAAGCTAATTGCAATAGCTCCAAAAATTTTAATATAAAATTTTTCCGAAACTTATCTTCACTGAAATCCCGAGACATTCTGAAATGAACCCTGGTTTTAACGCTTTTAATTTAAAAATGTTTCTCTTGTGCCACAAAATCAAGCTTTCCAAATGAGAGGATGAGTTTTGTTGGCCACCACTTTTCAAGTACATTAAATTTCTTACGTTTATATAAAGGTGCTTAAAAAAATCACTAAAAATGGCTGAAATTGTTAAATTGAGATATATATATATATATATACCTATATATATATATTTTTTTTAGAATTTTAATCAAAAGTTTATCAACGGTGGACTAGAGCATCAAAAAATTTATGCAAAACTTTTTTGCTGAAAAATTTAGGTAGGTACTTGATTTTCGTTAATATTTCATTTATTAAGCATTGGAATGGCAGCAAGAAGACTATACCAATTTATAAAGCATTTAATAATGTATCAACAATGTACAATGCAAAAATTATGAAAATTTGTATATAATATTAACAGCAATAGAAAGTAGGGAAATGCTAAATGAAGTGGTGACTACAAAGAAATGAATATACTATACTACTGCACAAAGCTTTCTTGAATGAGGCGAACGATGCAGCGAAAACGTCCAGTGGGTTGACCTAGAAACCTCAACATTTCCGACCCAATTGGACCGATTTCCTTTCATCGTATACCCTGCATGTTGCACTTTTTTGGAAAGCATTATGGCTTTGAGAATGAACTACCGATTTGTTTCCACCACTAAGACGACACTGTTCTTCCTCGTCAGGCGTGAAGCGTGCTAAAACTGGTTCCGAAAGATAACTTCACTTCTCAATTGATATTGCGTTTGAATTGACAGCGAGGCTGCCAAGCGTGAAGAGAACCGTAATTGACTTTTGAACGCCCAATTGCGCTTGGAAAAAAGAGGGTTTTCGTGGGAGACGAGCTAAAGGGAATATTGGAAATATATCAGATGCCAAAGGAAAGGGGAGGATTGAGAGATATAAGACTGGAGTTTTGAAGGGCGTCAGTGTATGTAAATAAAGGGAATGATGGATGTAGGTAGCTACAGACTGAGAGGGTATCAGAAGGGAGAGGATCGGTTCCACTTTGGAAGACAGCGTGTGACAACCCGGGTTGGATTGTCTATTGTAGGCCGGGGCGAAGTTGGCCAAGAGTTTTCTGAACTCCGAAGGGAGCCTCACGACCCCGCTCAGTGGGAGGTCGAGGGCCCGCGACCAGCTCCTTACTTTGCTGGTTGGAACGAAACCATCCACGAACCAGCCGAGACAAAATAAAACGTTCCGTTGAGTGGAGACGCTACGCGTTTGATTAATGACGGGAACGTACGGGGGTTTGCCGGCGCCCCGCTAGCTCGCTTCGCTCGCCTCTGACGATCTCTGACGCGGCGGATCAGCTTTTATTAATGAGATGTCTGCGTTAAATGCGTCGCTAGGCATTGAACAGAGATGCTTCAGTCGGCGATGCAGAGGGTAGCCAAACCAGTAAACTATGTCTGTCGTATATTGTAATGTATAAAAATTTCGCTCATTCTGAATATACCGCATTAGAACATTCCTAAAATGTCTTGATAAAGTCGAATATGATGTTTTTTATTACCTAGTTTTGATTTAGTTTCGTTCATGAGTTGCTGTTAGACAAGCTGTTAGAGCGAGTACGATGAATGCTAACCTTTTCGCATTGACTTCTTGTAGCGTTTTCGCAAGCCATAGAGAAAGAGAACTCTTATAGAGACGTAAACGTGACTCTTGTAGTGAATCACCGCTCAAAACTCAATTGTCACTGTAGACAATGTTCAATATATAACATGAAGTAAGAAACAACGATCACTTACCTACATCATCTAAAAAACGATTCTTCCGTGAAGAACACGAATCTTTAAAACAAAATCTTGAGAATGAAAAACCTGAAATCTTTTATAAAACGTCGAAAGCAAGAACAAAATGCCGCTAATGACCGTTCTCAGAAGTGCGGGGAAGAAAACACGAAAGAAGGACAAATTCTAAGGTTAAACCAACAACAAAAGACGGCACGGGGAAAAGTCAGGCGATTTTGTCGGGTGTGTATGTGTGTCCATGCCAACTGCATAATAGTTGCTAAGTTATTCTAGAGTGTTATCCTAGAGAATGGTCGAAAAAGCTGAGCACGAGTAAGCTGACTTTCCCGTTCCGAAATGCGTTTCCACGTTACGAAAACCTCTTCTCGTTTCTGAACGGCCATTTTCGTATACAAGAAAATGAACACGAGAAGTACAAAAACTCTCTATTCTGAACATACCCCACTTGAACATTCCTAAAATGTCTTGATAAGGTCGAATATCATGTTTTTTTATTCCCTAGTTTTGATTTAGTTTCGTTCTTGAGTTGCTCATTAGTGTTGGTCAACTTTTGATGATTTCTGTTAATTTTCTAAATGAAAGAATTAGCCAAGACTGCTCTGTTAGCGGCCAAAAATTGACGCGTTCGTCCTAGGACTTATTGAGACTCAGTGGTAACGCGCATTTTTTTGTAAAACCTGGAATTCCATAAGTTTACAATGAATTAGGTTGAGTAGCTTTGAACGGATACATCCGCTGTCGGCTTCCACCCAAGAATATCTGTACAGATACCAAACAACCCTCAGTTCTAGAACAGCAATTCGATAGCGCTTTCGGATGGTGGAATCGCCTGGAACAACAATTGGATAAACTTTACTGTCTCCCATCCACGACTGTCACCTTCTGGATCAATGCTTTTGTAGCGGCGATGGCACCAGCTCCTTACTTCACTGGCTGGAATTTATTCATTTGAATAGATACGGGCGAAGCCCAATTACAATATGCATGACGAACAATAGATATATATAACGAAACAGAAAAGTTGATGACATGGATGCTGGAGTTCATGAAATTTCTTATACTTGACTAACTCAACTACAATTACAAGGTACAGGAGAAGTACATCAACTATTAACCCGAATTTCAATAAAGAAGGTCACAGGACATGGGAAAGCAAAACCGAACTAACTAATTATTAAGTTAGGGACAAAACCTGCTTCTTAAAGTAACTTGAACCGGAGGTGAACAGATCTAAATCTTCGGACAATGAAGCTAAATAATTTATGTGTCTTTGAATTCTAGTTATAGGGCTATTTAATAAATAATTAGTGTGGGTATGAGGAACAGAAAAAATGAAATGGTGGCTCATGTTTTAGTTGGGGACATTTAAATTAAATAAGGAAAAGAGTGAGGGACAGTCGATTCTACTATTGAACAGCTTGGCGACGAATGCTGCATCCTTCCACCTTCGTCGTCTCTAACGGAGTCAGACCACTTATGTCCGTCATCATTTCATGTAACGTGTCACCACTGATCGGCACTCTCACTCTAAATGCTGAAAATCTTCGAAATTTATTCTGGAGCTTCTCCAATCCAACTCTCGCTCTATTATAAAAAGGAGCCCAAACTATAGCGCAATATTCAATCGTGGATTGGACAAGTGCGGTGTATAGAAAAGTCAGGGCCATGGCATTGGTTAAATCTGATGTCGTTCTCTTCAAGAAGCCCAACATCCTCATTGCTTTATTGCATATAAAATCAATATGATTCGAAAAGCTCAGCTGAACGTCTAATAGTACACCCAGGTTCAGCATCACCATCTGACGATCAAGAACTTGTCCATCAAATGGAAGATATAAGAACTGTAAAGGTTCGCGCCGGGAGAACGTAATGTCCCCTTGAAGAGGTTCAATTTCAAACCATTTGCTGAATACCAAGTACTAAATCTGTCCAGATTGGTTTGTAATAGTAGACAGTCAGACTGATCATTCACCTCAGCGACAATTTGACATCATCCGCAAATTGCAAAAACATGATTTCGTTGTCAAAAACAGTTTTAATGTCATTGATAAATATCAGGACTAGCCAAGGTCCCAAATGAGATCCCTGAGGTCAACCTGTTGGGGCAATAAACAGGCGAGATTTACAGTCTCTCACTATTAGGGAGCGATTGCTTAAATAGCTCATCAACCAATCCAAAACACTACGTGAAAACCAAAAGCTATCAGACTGTGAGAGAGCCTATCAAACGCTTTGGAGTAGTCTATGTACACTGTGTCGACCTAGGGCCTAAGCCGATTTTATGATCAAGTTGTAAGAAATGAGTGTGCCCTGCGTTTCATAAAGATACAAGTGTAGACTTGTAATGCACTGTGAAAATTAACAAGTGTATAGGCGAATCCGGACAAGTTACTAATGTTTCCCCATTATGTACAAGTCACTGTTTTACTGTTGTAAAAAATGTCCAATTTTTAACCTACTTCCATTCGCCTGTAAACTTGTTATTTTCCAGCATTGTGAGTTAACAATTTTTGGGTGTTTAATATGTGGGAATCATCTACTGAAGAATACAGAAAAGAAAGAAGCATTCAGCGTGAAAGGCGCCAAAGATTTTTTGGGCCATGAATAAAGGCTCATTTTGTGGGTATTTTTGAGTTTAACGAGAGATTTAGGTCTTCCGAGACCCTTGAAAGGTTCATATGCTGCTTTACCCTGTGCAATTTTTCCTGATCGAGTATTGAGGATCTCCCCATAATTGAAGAACAAAGTGATGATAATTTCGAAGTTACAGATGACATTCCTAACCCAGTAGCATTAAGACTTGATGAATTGATGAATCATTTCCGCTGAATGAAGGAGAAAAATCCGATTATGTTGAAATCAGAATTAATTTGGATCAAATACACACTTTCTCCACTTTTCAGTTTATAAATCGTCTGTCTTCCAGTCATTATACCTAGTCATGTACGGTAAACATCCTATCGTGTACTTAAAACCGTTTTTACATTACGAGTATAATTCGTTGACAAAATTTTAATTTCGGCATCTCGCTTGACGTTGCTAATTTCGTTTTGTCCCTACTCGCCATTTTTATTTTCTGCTACACTTGTAAACTTAGCTTCTAGAAGTGTAACTTTTCAACACTTGTACACTCTTCGTTTGGGTGAAACACTTGTTCTAGTTTACCGTGCAATTCAAGTACCTGTACTTGCTAACTTGGAGTGAAAGGTGGAGTGGAGACGCGGATTTGCCGGAGCTTTTCTAGCTCGCTTCGCTCCCCACTGATATTCCCTGACGTGGCGGGTCACCTTAAGGTACTGATATGAAATCATCAGACATCATGACATCAATCAATGGTGGCTGAAGAATTTGCAAGGTGTATTTTTAATAGATAGAGGGGTTCAGTCGGAGGAACATGAGATTTGGTAGTGAATGCAAAATGGCTGCCCCCAACTCCCGGTGCATTCCTATGCCTTCCAAACAAAGCACAATAATCCACTTCACTTCAGTAAACCCATTGGCATATAATATTGTATTATTTACAAGGATATTATATTATAACAACAAACAAAATACAATATTCGAGATATTAAACAAAGGAACATTCATGCATAAATAAGAGATTAAGGAATGAACACACTGATCAGAAAATTGAGCGTCGTAACAACTAAACAATGAATGCAACAAGTGCTGGCCGATATCCTTGCTAAATCATTATCAGTACTGTAATAGTTAGGGCCTGTACATGAAATCACATAATATGAAAGAGCGTTAAACTCTAGGATTTGATTTAGAATGCCTCATAACGGATTCCAATGGAGGAAATTTTCAAAAATTTTGATTTTGAATTTTTTGGAGCCATTGCATTGTTTTAATGTTTCCCAAAAATAAGCTAAAAGTGACTCGTCATTTCAATTTTTTTAATTTTCAAATTGATTCATTTCAAAATTTTTTTTTGTTTGCCCATTCCAAAAGATTCATGTTTTACGGAAATCCGCTAAAACTAAAACCTACGCTTTCTGTCGTTATAGCATCCCCTGTTCGAATTGTTGTAAATTCTAAACCTTACAGTCTATCCTAAGTGATGCCGAACCTTTTTGGTACACATTTTTGCACTGTTAAAAGTAATCGAGAGCTTCATTTCATGATCTTTTCATATTTATGCGAAATTTTGTGATGAGAACCAACGAAAAACACGCTATTTAACACGTTTTCGTGATGAAAACTTAGTCTAATCACAACAATTTATTCGTCCAACGGGGAAGTTTTTGAACGATAAATCCTGCATCGAAGGAGCCCAATCCAAGCCCTCCTTATTGGAGAAAACTCGAGAAGGTAATGTTGTTTGGATGTACAGGGACACCTTTTACGACTCGTCACTTCTGATTAACGATGTTATTTATAAACCTCGTCACTTTCTTGTTTTTTCCATTTCAACAGTTGTTTACCACCTGGAAGGAGCTTTTTCAGAGAATAAAGACTAATTACCTGGTGGAAATATCATTAGCATCAACAGGTTGAATCTGATGAGACATCATTCACAAATCGTCAGTCTCATGTTCGCTCGATTCGCTTACAAATCACTACGCGGTTCGCTGGCCTATTTCCATTCTACCCCACTTCCTATCTTTCATTTTTCGTGTTGCGTTTTCGGATTTGCTTTAGTTCATTTTCACCTGGTTACACCTTGCCATGAAGAGCTCGTCCACATTTTTTCAGTAAAAGCCTTATCTCGTGTTATCACAATAGAAACATAACTGCTGTAATTATAAGTGTTTCGTGACCAATATGGCTGTTAGCAAGGTGAGTGGTTCACGCAACTGATTTAACTTTTAATACGTATCAGTAATAACCGAATGCAGTTGTGTAATGAAATAATGTTAAGAATATGACTCAACAGATAGATATTTGTTAATCATAAAAATAAAGGAAACAGTGGGTACAGGTACCTTACATGCATCTATTACACCGAAGTGTGGCTGTGTACTATGTGTCCCAGCTGTTACCCTCTCACAACCTTTATACCGGAAATAGAGGCAAACATTGAATCTTAACCCTAGTTTTTTTTTTAATTCAAAAATTACATATTTCGCACTGACTACGTTTTTTCTGATAAAGAATCCCTACTTTTCGTTGCGGAATCGGATTCTACGTAAAATTTCTTGAAAAAGCGACATTTGCATTCTTGATTGCGCCAAAATTCGCAAAGTCTGATACAGTATTTTTTTACCGTTTCTAACATCGCCACTTGTTATACATGATTTTGGGTATTTTAGCAAATTTTCGCCTAAAAAATTGCACACCCTTTATACCGGAAATAGAGGCATACATTGAGTCCTTAACCCTAGTTTTTTTTTATTAAAAAATCACATATTTCGCACTGATTAAGTTTTTTCTGATGAAGAATCAAGGTGAAGATAGCCTTTTTGCTTTTTGTAGCTGTGCAAAGAAATCAAATTAGTACTATAATTTTGTGGCTGCCAGATGTTATGCATTTATTTATTTATTTTTTTTTTTTCAAATCTGCAATAGACTGGTTTTAGTTTCTTCATTGAGTTGTACCTGTTTGCAACCTGTGATGTGTTTACTGATCAGTTGGTCGCTGAGTGCTGTGATATACACACTGTAGTTCACCTCTGAGCCCTGAAGAAGATAATAAATTTATCGAAAGCTTGGCGAAAGAGGAGGAACACAATTCCACGACAGATTACTGCGTTTGGGTCAATAATAATTTATTGTGATAACTTCGAACTTCGGAAATTTGCTTATACGATCATGTTGCATGACTGGAACTTTGAAATTCAGTTCATAAGTAACCCTTAATGTAAGGAAGCTGACAAAAATGTTTTGATTTCTGAATGTTTTTCGAAAAGTATTTTTCAATTGCAGTTTTTGATACAAAGTCTAATTCCTTGGATACGAGAACCACTTTCAGAGTTTGGGAGGGCGAAAAATATCTATCAGCTATTGTAGTTTTATGGTTATTATCGAGGAGTTTCTTATCAGTAACGCTTGATGATAAGGTTGATTGACTTAATCTCTGTTTCGATGAGCTTCGACTCCAAATTCATTATCAGATATGTAAAAAACACTTGTTGAAACTAGTATATGCAGTTAGATTCAAGGCTCATAAAAGAAGTAGATTGTGATACACGGTATCAACAAGTTGCCGATAGGAGACTCCACAACAATAGCCACCTAAGATCAATCTGTCAGTACTGTAGTAGATAGCATATTTTTTCACGATCTAAGTTTACGATGAAAGTTCAACTGAATAATTTCGCTTTAAATCCAGATCTATATTGAACAAAAAATTACTTTAAAAAAAAAGAAAAAAAAAAACCCACCTTGCGCCTAAAGGCTAAAGAGTGATGAGCGTGGAGTACGTTTTTAATTTTTTAAATTATCCATAGGTGAATAGCAAAGAAAATATAATATCAGGCCTTATAATTCGTTTCTAGATGTCCCAAGGGTTCTCCATTCCAAATGTTAGCTTCATACGTTGAATAGTAAATAAATTAGCTCTGGAGCTCACACAGTTATTCTAAGGGCCCTCAGAATTTATAATTAATTTGTAGATGTTCCAAGAGGCCTCTATTTACAATTCTAGCATCATAGGTTAAATAGCAAAATTATTCAGCTCTATACTTTTTGATTCTTTTCCAGACGTCTCAAGGATTCTCCATTCTAAATTTTAGCTTCATACATTGAATAGTAAATAAATTAGCTCCAGAGCTCACACAGCTGATCTAAGGGGAATAATTTGTTTGGCTCCAATCCTGATAATTCCACGACAGATTACTGCGTTTGGGTCGATAATAATTTATTCTGATAACTTCGGAAATTTGCTCATACGATCATGTTGCGTGACTGGAACTTTAAAATTCAGTTCATAAGTAACCCTTAATGTAAGGAAGCTAACAAAAATGTTTTGATTTCTGAATGTTTTTCGAAAAGTATTTTTCAATTGCAGTTTTTGATACAAAGTCTAATTCCTTGGATACGAGAACCACTTTCAGAGTTTGGGAGGGCGAAAAATATCTATCAGCTATTTTAGTTTTATGGTTATTATCGAGGAGTTTCTTATCAGTAACGCTTGATGATAAGGTTGATTGACTTAATCTCTGTTTCGATGAGCTTCGACTCCAAATTAATTATCAGATATATGTAAAAAACACTTGGTAAAACTAGTATATGCAGTTAGATTGAAGGCTCATAAAAGAAGTAGATTGTGATACACGGTGTCAACAAGTTGCCGATAGGAGACTCCACAATAATAGCTACCTAAGACCAATCTGTCAGTACTGTAGTAGATAGCATATTTTTTCACGATCTAAGTTTACGATGAAAGTTCAACTGAATAATTTCGCTTTAAATCCAGATCTATATTGAACAAAAAATTACTTTAAAAAAAAAGAAAAAAAAAAACCCACCTTGCGCCTAAAGGCTAAAGAGTGATGAGCGTGGAGTACGTTTTTAATTTTTTAAATTATCCATAGGTGAATAGCAAAGAAAATATAATATCAGGCCTTATAATTCGTTTCTAGATGTCCCAAGGGTTCTCCATTCCAAATGTTAGCTTCATACGTTGAATAATAAATAAATTAGCTCTGGAGCTCACACAGCTGATCTAAGGGGCTTCAGAATTTATAATAAATTTGTTGATGTTCCAAGAGGCCTCTATTTACAATTTCAGCGTCATAGGTTGAAAAGCAAAGAACTTGGCTCCGGATCTCACTCTGCTGATTTGGGGGGGGCTCTATACTTTTTGATTCTTTTCCAGACGTCTCAAGGATTCTCCATTCTAAATTTTAGCTTCATACATTGAATAGTAAATAAATTAGCTCCAGAGCTCACACAGCTGATCTAAGGGGAATCATTTGTTTGGCCCCAATCCTGATAATTCCACGACAGATTACTGCGTTTGGGTCGATAATAATTTATTCTGATAACTTCGAACTTCGGAAATTTGCTCATACGATCATGTTGCATGACTGGAACTTTAAAATTCAGTTCATAAGTAACCCTTAATGTAAGGAAGCTAACAAAAATTTTTTGATTTCTGAATGTTTTTCGAAAATGTATTTTTCAATTGCAGTTTTTGATACAAAGTCTAATTCCTTGGATACAAGAACCACTTTCAGAGTTTGGGAGGGCGAAAAATATCTATCAGCTATTGTAGTTTTATGGTTATTATCGAGGAGTTTCTTATCAGTAACGCTTGATGATAAGGTTGATTGACTTAATCTCTGTTTCGATGAGCTTCGACTTCGACTCCAAATTCATTATCAGATATGTAAAAAACACTTGTTAAAACTAGTATATGCAGTTAGATTCAAGGCTCGTAAAAGAAGTAGATTGTGATACACGGTATCAACAAGTTGCCGATAGGAGACTCCACAACAATAGCCACCTAAGATCAATCTGTCAGTGCTGTAGTTGATAGAATGTTTTTTCACGATCTAAGTTTACGATGAAAGTTTAACTGAATAATTTCGCTTTAAATCCAGATCGATATTGAACAAAAAGTTCCTTAAAAAAAAAAAAACCCACCTTGCGCCTAAAGGCTAAAGAGTGATGAGCGTGGAGTACGTTTTTACATTTTTACGTAAAAATGTGCTATCCATAGGTGAATAGCAAAGAAAATATAATATCAGGCCTTATGATTTGTTTCTAGATATCCCAAGGGTTCTCCATTCCGAATTTTAGCTTCATACGTTGAATAGTAAATAAATTAGCTCTATAGCTCGCACAGCTGATCTAAGGGGCTTCAGAATTTATAATTAATTTGTAGATGTTCCAAGAGGCCTCTATTTACAATTCTAGCATCATAGGTTAAATAGCAAAGAACTTAGCTCCGGATCTCACTCAGTTGATCTAGGGGGATCTATACTTGATGATTCGTTTCTTGATGTCCCAAGGGTTCTCCATTTCAAATTTTAGCTTCATAGGCTAAATTAGCGACGGTATTTTAGCGTGACGGTATTTCGTGAGACGCAATTAGGTCTCCGTAAAAACGTATTCTACGTTAAAATAAATCAAAATGAGTCAGTTTTGAACTGAATAAAATGAAACTGATGTCATCACGTAATTCAGTACAGCTGAGTTATTACGGTGTGTATCGTACACACAGGGAAAATTAAATTTATCTACAAAAATCAGTAACATTCATGAAAATACACTGGAGTATTAAAAATTCAGTCAGTCATGAATTATGACAATTTATTTAAGGATTGAAGAATTAAAATCACACATTCCCCCCCCCCCCCCCCCCTCCCCAACTTCCGAAGTGCTAAGAGTGTGTAAATGTGTGTGTGATAAGGAAAGAAGTCGTAGTATTTTCCCTAGTTTACTGTCAAAAATCAGATTCAATAAGTTGTAAAATTCGTTTGATAGCCACTGTTCTAGATAACGATCGATTTTTGAAAGTCAACCTGAATGCTACACCCGAGGAAATCAGGTTATTCAATGATGATTATGGATGATCGATGTGATGACGAAAGATTGAATTACGACTATTGTAGAATACAAAAAATAAATAAATAAAAAATAAAATGAAGTAAGTGATGTCTACACAAACACACTGCATGAATTCTGGATCACTGATATGGTGCTGCGGGCGATGGTACTTAGATTTTAGAACAATATACTGGGGAAAATAACAAAATTTATTCCCACTCCCTCATCTCAGACACTAAAAAATGTGTTTGCAGGCCAACTACATTACTTACCCTTGGCACATAGGGGAGTTATGGGGGTAAAATATGTGGTATAAATTCCGCAATCATTAAGAAACTGGTCACTAAACTGCCGTACTAAGAATAAATCCCATATCTGACCAAACCCTACTTTTTGGAAAATGCATCTCTAAGTTTTGAGTCGAAATTTCCTGATATTAGCTCAATTTTACGTTGTCTCGAGCTCCAAAAGCACTCATTCCAAAAGAAATCTCTCGCCGAATCGCGTAGTGTGGCTGGAAAAACATTATTTTGGTCAGAAAATTGCAAAAAAAAGTGTAGAACATATGTACTAGGCGATTTCCTCGTATCTGGTGCACATACGAGTTTTTGTTTAGCAATAAGATTGATACGTTTTTCTAATACAATTATTTTCTCGCATATGCAGGATACTAGGAGAAAATACACTGCCAAGGAAATGGCACATGAGCTTCCTCGTGACCTTCACAGTACGTCACCATTATAGTCCAGTCAAAACAAGGTTTAACCTCCTAAAAAATCCGAAAGTTTTGAAACTTCGCACACTTATTTAAAGGTACCTAGGGATGAATATACCAAAAGTCCTCATGAATATGAGGCGAGCTCTAGCGGCAATTAGCGAAAACAGGTCACTTATCTTGGTTTTTTGTTAATATCTCGAGAACCTTTGGTCGGAGGTAAAAGTGTACCGTATACATAATTGAAGCTTAATTAATTTTCAACAAAAATAATTATATACATTTTTCTTGTATTCCTAATGGTTACCAAGTTATAGGGCGTTAAATGACAGCGTCTTTGGAAAAATCGCGCTAGCGCGGTAAAATAATTGGCATTTCTTATAATAGTTGTAAATGTTTTACCACTTTTTTTTTTGTATACCAAGGATGTTTGATGAGATAAACTTTACAGCTTTGTATAAAAGGAAAGACATGATGTATATTAAACAATGAAATACATGAACAAAAAATGCTGGGGACATTCCAAGAAAAATTGTGTGCAGAAAAATCAACCAACTCTTGATTGTTTTTTGGTAGAAGGCTCTGCAATCTGCTCATCTTGGTCTGCTTCTGAATTTGCAACCTGAAACGCAGTAAGAAGAGGTAAATGTGCATGAGATGATGATGTGATAGAACCATTATACGGCTAAGAACATGTAGGTAAGAGAAAGTAGGTAGGTAAGCAAGCAGAAAAACAACGTATGAACATGACGACCAATTCATGTATACTGTTGCAAGGTATCAATAAAAACATATTAAAAAAAAAAAAAAAAAAAAAAAAAAATACAAAAGTGCAATCTCACCTGACTTCTGGCTGTCTCTGTTTCTTCGAGGTTTATGACATCGGGATCATCAGGGTCATCAAAGTCTTCTTCGAGGGTGGAAGTAACACCATTCAAGCATTCGCCATGGCAGTTGTGACAAACGCTTGTACACATTATTCCTGACTTTCGACAACCACATCTGTTCCCACATCCAACTGTACGTTAGCAACAAATGAGGTTGAGGACAGCTTCAGGTGCTGCTGGATCCTCTGTTGTCACAGTGATCAGCCGATTGCTTTCCAACTTCCAACCCCACTGTACAGGAGGAAGTTCATTCCCAAGCCAAAATTGAGTTTGGTGGTACACTCGAATCGCGTGCTTTCTTACTGCTCTTTCTGTGGGTTGCAGAGCAGAAAGGTCGGGTTTAGCATTAGATACAGACTTGGTGAAAGCATTATACCGGTGCATGTTAAGAGAGGTTTTCTCCCTGGGTGCATTGTACAATGCCAGGAATATTTTGTTTCCAGCAGCAGCTACAGCCTCACAGGATGAATTCGGGCTGTTAAATATACCTTGCAGTTCAACTAGCTTCTTGAACAATTTGAAACAGGAGAGTTTCCCTTTTAGATATGCAGCCGAAGCTGTATCACATCCGCTGAACGCATGCACAAGAAGTATGCTGTCCTTCATTCTCAAAGTGTGCAGTGTGTGAATATACTTTCCTTCCTACTTTGCCATGGCTTGATTTCACTAATAATATATTTTGTTCAGATGGAGTTAAGGCCATGAGGAGAATAATAAGATCTACATCTTCGCCGACTATTGCTACTTTGTCACTTTGTCCGCATTCCTGCCTCCTCAAATAAAGACAGTGGGTACGGGGCAAGCTCATGCTGTAAGTAGAACTTCAAATCCTCATCACTCTGCTTGTTGATGGCAATCCTCTGAAAGATTGTGAAAGGGTTGATAACCACCAGGAGCAGCAAGACAGCACGTATTTCGAGTGTACCACCAAACTCAATTTTGGCTTGGGAATGAACTTCCTCCTATACAGAGGGGTTGGAAGTTGGAAAGCGATCGGCTGATCACTGTGACAACAGAGGATCCAGCAGCACCTGAAGCTGTCCTCAACCTCATTTGTTGCAAAGGTACAGCGGGATGTGGGAACGGGGAACCGGCGATTCCTTCCCGTCAAAGTGAAAGTTAGACCTTACGACCCAAGAGAGATGGCGATTCCTACCGGTGTGAGGCCGGCCAGTGAGCCGAGATTCGGCGATTCCTTCCCCTCCAATTTCAAACGAAACTTTCGTTCACCTCATCCCCACATATTTAGTTTCGTAGATCGTTTAATAGCTTTTCAAACCGAAATCCAACCACTCCAACCATGACCAACAAACTCCCAAGAGTCAGAAAAAAAAGATCCGGTAACTCATCGCTTGGCAAACTCCCGACGATGACCCTTACCAATTTGGGATGCCAAATCGCCATTCTTTTTGGAGGTCGGGAAGGAATCGCCGGTCCCCGGTGGGAACAGATGTGGTTGTCGAAAGTCAGGAATAATGTGTACAAGTGTTTGTCACAACTGCCATGGCGAATGCTTGAATGGTGTTACTTCCACCCTCGAAGAAGACTTTGACGACCCTGATGATCCCGATGTCATAAACCTTGAAGAAACAGAGACAGCCAGAAGTCAGGTGAGATTGCACTTTTGTATTTTTTTTTTTTTTTTTTTTTTTTAATATGTTTTTATTGATACCTTGCAACAGTATACATGAATTGGTCGTCATGTTCATACGTTGTTTTTCTGCTTGCTTACCTACCTACTTTCTCTTACCTACATGTTCTTAGCCGTATAATGGTTCTATCACATCATCATCTCATGCACATTTACCTCTTCTTACTGCGTTTCAGGTTGCAAATTCAGAAGCAGACCAAGATGAGCAGATTGCAGAGCCTTCTACCAAAAAACAATCAAGAGTTGGTTGATTTTTCTGCACACAATTTTTCTTGGAATGTCCCCAGCATTTTTTGTTCATGTATTTCATTGTTTAATATACATCATGTCTTTCTTTTTATACAAAGCTGTAAAGTTTATCTCATCAATCATCTTTGGTATACCAAAAAAAAGTGTTAAACCGTTGTAAACTACTATAAGAAATGCTACATACTGTACCGCGCTAGCGCGATTTTTCAAAAGACGCTATCATTTAACGACCTATAACTTGGTAACCATTAGGAATACAAGAAAAATGCATATGATCATTTTTGTTGAAAATTAATCAAGCTTTAATTATGTATACGGTACACTTTTACCTCTGACCAAAGGTTCTCGAGATATTAACAAAAAACCAAAAAAAGTGACCTGTTTTCGCTAATTGCCGCTAGAGCTCGCCTCATATTCATGAGGACTTTTGGTATATTCATCCCTAGGTACCTTTAAATAAGTGTGCGAAGTTTCAAAACTTTCGGATTTTTTAGGAGGTTGGGTCATTTTTTTAGGTTTTTTGACTGGACTATTAAATTCAAGAAAACTAGAAACGACCGGTTCTGGCATCAGGGAATTAATAAGGTGGGAGATTGGAAGCTGAATGGTACATATAAAAAATGAAATTAATAAGGAAAATTTTGATTTTAGTATTGGACCATCCAGGATGCCGCATGTTCCCTGAAAATTTCGTCTAAATCGGATCAAAACTGAAAAAGTTTATAATTGATTTACAGGATTTCATTAATATTTTGATCTAAATTCATGATTAAAACATCAATTTTGCTTGCGCCTGCGCAGAGGCTACCGTTGATTCGATCATGACGGAACTGATAGGGGACCATGTAGAGCTATACCCGCACGATCCCTAAAAATTTGAAGAAAATCGCATCAAAATTGTGGAAATTACGGCTGTTGCAAGGACTGTAACAAGAATATTTAGTTCACGCATGCGCAGAGCGTACCGCTAATGCAATTATGATTATTGTCTTATGGGACCTCAAGGGACCTTACCCACATCATCCCTGAAAATCTGACCGAAATCCGTTCAACATTGGCCGAGTTATGACCGTCACAAGGAATTCACGTTAGCGCCTGCGCAGAAGCTACCGTTGATTCGATCATGATGAAGTTGATAGGGGACCATGTTGAGCTATTCCACACGATCCCTGAAAATTTGGTTAAAATCGGATCACAATTGTGGAAGTTATGGCTGTTACAAGGAAATGTGGACGGACAGACAGACAGACAGACAGACACGGAACCAAATTTGTTCAGGAGGCTCTGAAACGCAAAATGCGTGCGTGTGGAAATTTTGATTTTGGAGCAAAAAATTTCTTTCGTTTCGAAAGTCAAAACAAGCTTTTGCTGCCTTGCAGTCTCGGAGGCAAAATCGTAGTTTCCGACCTCCGTGTCCAACAACCGTGTCCGATCTGACAAGAGAAAATACATTCGTATGATCAAAATATTGGGAAGAAAAATCGTGTCTGCCACCTGATTCCGAAATCGTATCAGACGCCACGAGTCTTAAAATACTGAGAAATAAATTCTTATCTGGAGTGTCGCAATTCGTATGGACCTGCATACCAATAAAATAATCATGTCTGACGCCCAGATGCGGGTTTTTGCTCTAGAAAAGGCCAGTTACGTTATTTTCATAAGTAAATCGAACAAAAACGTAGTTCATGCGATAATTATTGTAAGCCATTTTTGAGGCGATTCCCGTTGAGATCCGACTTCGAGACGAGCAAAATCGAAAGAAACCACTCCCCCAAAGTGGGGAGGGGTACTATTAACTCAATATGGCCAACAATTCAGATACGGGATCAATTCTTCGTAAGGCAGTACATACCTGAAATAATTTGTGATACTTAATTTAAGTATCTATTCAAGCTTGTTATTCTCTGTGTGCATCAATACTCATACTATAACTCAGCTGGGATAAATAACATTACTTCCTTTTATCATTGTATGATTTTAATTCTTCAATCCTTCAGTTATCTTACAGAGCATAGGTACTTGCATTTATCCGTAGGTCGCGTCACGCCCTGAGGAAGCAATATCTCACCAACCGCTATGAGCTATCCCACTCAATTAAAAGCCTTAGTTGCTCCCACTAGATTTATGGCTCTGGTCTAAAAACGCAGTCTTCGCATCCTATCCCAACCCTACAAGGGGCGTAATAGTCCTTGATGTATGTTTTGTGTTTTTAGAGATATTTACAGCTTCTTCGGAGACTTCCCCTAAAACAGCATCTAATGAGAAGGGTTGTTACTTGACGGTTCGAAGTGAGAAAAATTAAATATAAGATTGAAAGAAAAAAAGCCACGAATAAGATACATGAGTGTGGTACAAAAAGTTGAGTTACGGTGAACATGGGAAATAGGTAACGGAAATCACCATAGAGAAGTCATGTAAGGTCAGAAGTGTCTGCAACAAGCACTTCTTCATGAGGGTTTTCGATTCCATAGATCGTTGATATGTTCTCGTACGTGGTGCCTATTTTAGCTCATACCCTCCGACATCCTAATATACACCCTTCATAGCAATATTTTCAAAACATAAAAATATGTTTGCACGTGGGTGATTTCTCCATTGTAATCAATCTGGTTTTCATCTTATTTCGCGTTGATTGTTATGGAAACAAGTCCTTTTCGAATCACTCAGGTTACAAAATCCTAAGGAAAGCATTGATCGCTATCAGAATTTAAGCCATCCATCCTTACGTGGTGCCTATTTTAGCTCATACCCTCCGACATCCTAATATACACCCTTCATAGCAATATTTTCAAAACATTTGTTTTTTTATTTCGCACGTGGGTTATTTGCCCATTGTAATCAATCTAGTTGTCATCTTAATTCGCGTAGATTTTTATCGAAACAAGTCCTTTTCGTATCACTCAGGTTACGAAATTCTAAGGGAAACATTGATTGCTATCAGAATTTAAGCCATCCACATACAATTGAGACAAGTCTGCAAACCCAAGAGAGAATTTCCATGCTTTGACGTCCATGACGCTGGTCGTTTCCGAACCTATTAGTAATTCCTATCAAATCTCAACTTCCTACCGCCAACAGAAAAAAATCCAGCTCACGCAGCTGGTCAGGAAGGAGCTCATATTTGCAATTGTCTTTTGATGTTCTAGACAGGATCTCTATCGAATTTCATCTTCCTCGGGTGAACTGGAGAGAACCTAGCTCACTCAGCTGATCAGGTGTAGTATAGTATAGTAAAGTTTATACAACCATTCCAGGTTGGGGCTTTTCCAATGGAGGATCAGAATTCGTTCTGATGATTTCGCTTAAAGCTACTCATTGCCTCGCCCCCTTGAGTGGAGAGGGAGGTTCGCCGTGCAGAAGGGTGAACCTTCTGGGCGGTCACCCATCCAAGTACTCAACACGCTCGACGTTGCTTAACTTCGCTAATCGCATGAGAAACGGTTCATTGCAACGCCTAACCCGTACGGCTTCAGCTGATCAGGATGGAGCCTGTGATTTCATCCGTCTCTTGATGTCCCAAGGAGGTTTCTATCAAATTTCAACTTCCTTGGGTAGGTTGTAAAGAATTTAGGTCCCTCAGCTGATCAGAATGGAACCCGCAATTTCATCCAGCTCTTGATTTCCCTGAGTGGCTCCTTTTCAAATCTCAACTTCCTATCCCTGTCAAAGGGGATTCTAATCGAATATATACTTTCTAGGGTGATTAAAACAGAATCTAGCTCACTTAACTGGTCAGGAGGCCCATCATATCACTCGTCTCTTCTTGTCCCAGAAATACTCCCTATAAAATTTCAACTTTCCAGGGTGAAGAGAAGAGAATTTTGCTCTCTAAGCTGATCAGAGTGGAGCCCGTACTTTTTTCCGTCTCTTGATGTCTAAGAGAAGCTTCCTCTCAAATTTGAACTTCCTTCGGCGAACAGGAGCAAATTTACCTCACTTAGCTCATCAGGGTGGACCATAATTGTATTCGCCTCTTGATGTCCCATTTTCGTGCAGACATGCAAATAAATGTCTAAAAAACTGCAAATAATTACACAGTGGTTCATTATTTCAGTATTGAAATAGCTTGGTATAGTTTACCGTGACTCTTTAGTTCTGAGTGAATTGAACGATGAGAGTAAACTTTCAAAATTCGATCATAAGGTCTTGCTGCACGACTAGAACTTTTTATCTTTAACACGGTCGAGCTCCGTGATTTGTGGAGCATCGCAGCATGTGCCTGCTATTGTCACTCAAAACTGGGGAACTCGCTGCGTGAATTTATTTTGTAACAAGAGTACGGGAAGCCAAAGTAGGGAAAGAGAGGGTAGGGTTTTTTCTTTCCTGTTGAAACTGCCGAGGACAGGCGAATTTACTGGATTGACCGTAGGAAAAACTGTTATTCCTCCCTCTTTGGACACTTCAGGGGTCGAAAAAAGCTTAAAAAACAAGGATTCCTAACTACTCGTTCCCCTATTTTAAACTGCGGAAAAAACACGCCACTCGATGCACTTCGCCCTCTTGAATATGCAAGCCTCCGGGGTGAAGCTTGTAAAAATTTGAAGTATCCCTGTTATTTTTTCTGGAGCTCTTGTTTGGAGGGATCATGACCCTAAAGTGTGAGGAACGGTTGGGTGCAGTTTTGACGCTCTCAGTACGCGATGATGGAGAATGTTTTTGCCTGCAATAGACGCAGTGTGGAAAAATGGAGTTTTTTCTCGCAATAAATTCGGCAATGGTTTTCAATTGACTCAACTCGAATATAAATTGGAACCCCCCCTCCTCTTTGAAAAAATTATATTTACAGGGTGCCCCACGTTATGGAGTCGTTTCTACAAATAATGTGCAACAAAAAGCGCCTCGTCGACTTTTTTAAGAGTCTTTGTCTTCTTCAAAACTCCCTCAAAACGAACTGTAAAATGAAAAATGAGGGCACCGTTGAAAAGAGCGTTAAATTTCCCATCTTCCTAATGCCTTCAAAAAAATATTTCTGGGGTCTTATTGGGTGAAAAATCAACTCGTAAAGTGATTTTTGTCAAATTGGCAAAATCTCATATTTTTCTTTTGGTTGTTAGGGTATCACTTCCCCATGGTTATGCTCGGGTATTAGCACCAAAAACTGCGCCAGGATCTCAGCTTTCAAACGGTGTAGTCAATTTTACTTTTATTTTGCTAATTAGGGAAGAAAACTGTGTTTTAATGTTGAAAAACATTGCTTTCTTCTCCAATGAAATCGAGGGTTTTCTTGAAAATTTGCCTTCTATGAAAATACGAGTTCGGGTCGGTTTCTACGTTTTTTTTTTTTCGCTGAATCAAATAGTAACACTTGCATATATTGCTTTGTTCATAAAATACATGTCTACCAGACCAGTTGAGAAGACGGTGTATTGTTTCCAGTTTGAGGTATTGTTAAACCTTGAAACACTAACTGGACACTGATGGTCAACACACAGCGAGCAACTCGGAGTAGCTGATAAGGCAAGGAAACAATAACTTCTCAAACTGGAAACTATATCTATGTATTGGACAAGTATTTTATGAACAAAGCAATATATTATAGCAAAAACTAGTCGCGCAACTTCTATAGAAACTTTTTCTGAGCTAGGCGATCGTATAATAGAAAGTACCCCGTCAGTTTTTCACTTTCAAGGATTAGTAGATACCTATGTAGGCAGAAAACCAAGAACCAAAATTGTTTAGAAAAGTATGAAACGTTGAAGACGAATGGAAATTTTCATTTTTCTGGACGGAAATTTATTTTAATTGCACGAAAGCTAACCACGATCTTATTGCTCGTGAACAATGAGCGAAAATATTCTTAATTTAATCATATTGGGAGTTTTAATGTGTGTATTTTAAAGAGATTTACGGGCTGTGGATGTTAAATTAAGCGTTCAGGGGGTCCCAGAACCGAAACACCGCAGGGGCCTGGAGCAGGGGGGCGTGAGTGGACAAGATTAGAAAACCATCATCAGTCATGTCGGGATCGGTTTTCAATCAGTGCCCTTCAACATGCCAATCAGGGGGTGTGGGCGATCAATCAAAACGTTGGGACCTTCACGGAACAGGCCGGACTCCGGAATGACCAATACACTAACCACCGGAGGAAAACGGTGTTGTACCGCGGAGGAAGGGGTTTTCGCCTGCCACGCCGATAGGGAATATCGCTCTAACGACCGCATAATGGCGGGGAGCTCGCGGGAGCGGTTGTTCCTAACGATTTGCTCATCAAGGTCTCCAGGGCCCTTCGGTGTTTGGCTCGTCTGTGCCCGAGGACCGTTTTGCCCGTAAGTGGCGGTATGGCGCGGTCATCGGCAGCTGTCGAAACGTCGCTGAGCTCCATTAGGTGGAGAAAATGGAAATCTTGGGGTCAAATCTTATGATTTTCAATGGGAGCGTCTGTCAGGAGTGCAGAGACAACGGTAACCTAAGGAAACAGCTGTTCGTCCGTTAGGCACTCGGGGCCGGGGGTAAAACACTAGTTTAAACTTCACTCATCACGTAAGCTGCAGTTTAAGGGGACTTTGCCAGCCAAAAACAATCTCAAGCAACGAAAAAAGTCATTTTGCAAGAGAACGTTTTTTAAAACGTCACTCGAGCCCGCCTGCAGCAACTAGTGCGCCATCGTAGGAAACTGCCTTACATCACAACTAAACATAAACAATTTTCTTGATAATAGCTAAGCCGAGCATTAAGTTAAACGGTCCTGGGGAATGTTTAGACGTCGGTCTGAAGTTAAACACTAAAATAACGTCAACTCAGTTCGAAATTCCTTGATGGTACTTATGTACTTTGTACACAAGTACATATGTACTTTGGGCATTTTATTCATGGACTTCGCCATATTTCTATGCAGTAGTTTTAGCAATGGAAACTGATATGGGATGATCAAATCGTCTCCCCCCAACTGTCATCCAAATTTGAGCGAGATCGGACGACTAGGGCGTAAAAAAAAATGGATCATTCTGGCATTTACGTTTGCGCATGCGCAGAGTGAGGTATTGAGTCAAGAACGACGAAACTATTGTTAGGGGACGGTCTACCCTCTAACCAGCACATCCCCTGAAAATTTCATCCAGATCGGATGGGAACTGTGGAAAATAAGCTTGTTACAACGATTTGCGGACAGACACACACACGCACACACACACTATGTATACACACACACAGACACTGAACCAAGGTTGTTCAGAATGGTCTAAAACGTAAAATGCGAGTGGAAATTTTGATTTTGGAGACCAAAAATTTTTCATCTCCCGAAATTGAAAACAATGCTTCCGAGGTAGACTTGGAACCAATAAAATAGTTTTAAAAAATGTGTAAAACCAGGTTATTACGATTGTTTTGATGTGTAGACAATATAGAACTGTTGAAGATATGGAACTAAAAGGTGCCGTTTTAGAAGTACCATGGCAAATATACAGCGCGGTAGGGCTTCGAGAAACGTCCAAGTACAGAGCAACTCACTTACGTTCATGAATATATTTCCCACCTCGAGGTCCGTGCAGAGAAATCCAAAACAGGAGAAAAAGCAAGCAAGGGGCAAACAAAAAACACAAAAAAAAAAAAGGAAAGAAGGAGAGCGAAAAGTCGCCGATCAACGGTTTAAAATATTTGACAGGAGGTAAAGGGAGGGTCTGAAATAACTCGATTACTGTGGAAAACTCTCTCTGCAACTCTGCGGGGAAAGGGAAGGGAGGGGCAGAGCACTCAGTGCCTCACTGAATATTTCCGCAGTTTTCCAAAGCGCTGGAATAGAGCGCCCCCTTTCGTGAGTGTCAATTTCGGCTGGTTAGCGTTTAAATAAATTCAGCTACCAACCCCGTTCGGGCACTTGCGATTTCGGACTAGCCAAATGGGTTTCCGGGATAGGGTCCGGCCCCCTCGATAGTTTCGCCTATTAGTGGGCCCTCACGAACTATTCATATACCCGTTTCTGAAACGGTATCGTCGTACGGCGTAAAATCCGATTTCGAAGTTCGGGGTTGAAGCTGTCCGAATGTTGAATTATACAGAATCCGAGCGGGGTTTCAGTGGAGATCGACTACTGGATAACTACTGCAATGTTGAAAGTGGTGACGCTCTAAAATTCTGCCGCCTAATGCTGTTAGCTAAAATAGAGTTCGGCTACCCCTTTCGCAGGTGCTGGATTTAGTTATGCTGAATGTGCCGGCGTAAGGGGATGATTTTCGTGGAAGGCGAATCGCTACTCAACGCATGCTGGGCCCAGCGATGCTGAGTTGCTGATGGATTATGAATTTGCTACGGACAGTGGTGGATGTAAACTGCGTATAACTAAATTATAGGTTAAACCATGGCCATTGCTGTGGAATGGATTCTCATGGAGTATGGCACAATGTAATGGCTTAAATATTACCTACAGGAATCGTATTTAAAGGGTTTTCTCATATTTAGCGGTCTCTTATATTTTATTAATTACATATTCATTTGTGAATGACGGCTTTCGCCAATTACAATTATAATATAAATGTTGCCTCTTCGACGCATTTCAAATTGCAGTTATGTCCAGTCATGCAGCTTGATTGTACGAGCGAATTTCGGTGAATTATCATATTGTTTGAGCTTTTTGAGTGCAAAGAAATTGTTAACTATTAATTTTATTGCCAAAAACGTATTCTAAATTCGAAAAGAGATTTTGGATTTTTACCTATTTTATAATTTTTATCGATTTTTAAAACACATTTAAATGAAATTTAAGTAAACTCTTCATCATGAATCTTTGAATGCCCTATGTTATAGTGGATACACTTTATTCGAGCAATATTCTGCTAAAAAATATCAATTTAACCATTTTTAGTGATTTTTCCTACACATTTTTTTAAATGTGACCAATTTAATGTGCTAAAAAAATGCTGGCCAACAAAGTCATCCTTTTATTTGAAAAGCTTGGTTTTTGGCAAGAACAAAATTTCTATCACAATCTTAAGGAGAGTTATCGTGTGGAATGACACATATAAATGTGTATATATATATATATGTATAAGATATATATCTCTAGAGCTGACCACGCCGAAACGGCGAAATGTTCTCTCAATTTTGTAAGTTATATTTATGTGTTTCCTATATTTCTGTAATACCTCAAATTAGTATTACACGTGAGTGTTTTCATCCTTCATCAAAACTATATATATATATATATATATATATATATATATATATATATATATATATATATATATATATATATATATATATGAAAAAGCAAAAGCGTTAAACTCTAGGATTCGTATAAGAAATGCCTCAATATGGATTTCAATGAAGAAATTTTCCATGCCATTGAAATTTGAAAAAATTCGAAAAATTTCCGAGCCATTGCAATAGCTTCATTTTCTACAAAAATTCGCTAAAAGAAATACTTAATGTACTCTGAATGAAATTGGATTCAGATTTTAAAATTGAAATCAAATTAACTTAAAAAGTTCCAGTCATGCAGCATGATCGTATGAGTGAATATTCGTAGGTTATCGTATTATATTATGTTACTTTGTATTGAAATTTGAGCACTTTTAGTGCATGAAATTCTCAATCACCAATTTTATCGCAAATAAACTCTTTGTAAATTATATTCTGCGATTCAAAACAGATTTTGGAACTTTACGCAATTTTTCCTGTTTTTAATCGAGTTTTTAGCCAATGGTAATGAAACGCAAGTACAACTACAATCTTATCTTGCTAGAAAATCAATGACGTTCTGAATTCTTGTTTTCCGAGCATTCTTATTAATCTTTGGTCAAGAAATGTTTGTAATACATTCTAATATGTTTGTTATTATTTATACGTAGTACCGTTGCTGGGTAGAGATATAGAAATGGAACCTATCGAACTAATTAATGCTTTGTTGTTAGAAGTTATTGATTGATTAATATTTGCTTAGCCTCAAAGCATCTATCGCTTACTGAGGGGTGCCTAGGAAAACTGAGTGAAGTTGCCCAAAGCAATAAGAACCTACATGATCAACGTAGTGATCATCTTGCGCAAACTCCAAAAATCAACCAAATCATTCATTCATTAATAACGTTTCTATTTAGGCTACATTTCAGTTATGAGTTATTTACCGATTGCTAATTTTCAATTGGTGATGCATTGAAGAAGCAATATAGTTGCTGGTAGTGTAAAATACGAGGGCTACTGAAAGGAATTGAACACTGACGAAAACATTTTCAATTCACACGCCTGGCAGACATTTTTCTTGTATGTTGATTCGGATGAATATTTGATATTTTCTATTATTACTTTCACGGTACCGTCCTTCCACCCCCAATTGACATCAGCTTTTCGGGTTTACCGTAGAAAATTAAATTTACCATACACCACCCCTCGTACAAAACTCGTATAACCCTCTCCCTGCGTAGAGGTCGGAAGGACCACGAAGGAGGGTGAAAAGGTGTGTATGTTGGCGCAATGCAAAATCCACTATGGCGAAGGGCGGGCGGGAAGGGTTAATTCCCGTACGTGAAAAGAGAGGCCCCCAGGGAGCCGTTGGCTTCACTTGTACCTCCGCTTGGCTAATTGTCTGCCCCTTCAATTAGCTACTGACCCTTCCACCCTCTTTCCGCCGTTCGTTCCACGCCCCCTCCTCTCATCCTGTACCGACCATAAATATCGTACACATTTCTCTTGTATCTTGAATAAATATACATGTTTATATTGAGGTGAGAAAGAATAACGCACGGACTGTTACTACAACATTTGTGTAACGTTGTAAATGTATAAGTTTAAGTACACTCGGATTCAATTTATATATAAAATAACTGCCTAAAAGTATTAGTCGGGACAAAAGAAAACATATTTTTTTCTTTCAAAATTTTTTCAATTAATCTATAGGATCAGAGGAACATTTAACAAAAAATAATAGGTCAATACGATAATTATCGTATATTGTATATATATATATATATATATATATATATATATATATATATATATATATATATATATATATATATAATATAGGTATATACCTATATTATTTTTATTTTTCATTTTTATATATTATAATTTTTATTTTTCTTATATTATACTATTTTTTATATACTATAATATTTAATTTTTAATATTTAATATAATATAATATTTAATTTAATATTTAATATTTTTATATTATACTATATTTTTTATATACTATACTATTTTATTATATTTTTATAGTATTTCAACTCAGCTTCACGATTCGGAAGTCCGATTTTTATTTTTCCATGTTTTAGGGCCTCAAATCATTGATTGAATCTTACGGTTTCCTCTTGACCCCCCCTTTTTTATTGCTTTTTTCGATTTTAGGTTGAATTTGGAACAGAAAATGCCTCCTTGAAATTTTCTTTTCGAGGCTTCGTTTCTGAGTTATTCCACTTTTTGCGAAATACAGAAAATCGCCGATTCCTTTTAGACATTACAAACACTTTCTTACTATTTTTATCTTCAATTTTTGAGATGTTCACCACACTTTTGAAATCAGCATTTAACTATCTATCATCAGACTCCAGCGTCCATAATCAACAATCACCATCAGGGGGATGACATTACACTTGAACCGCTTACGATTTAAAAAAAGTTTTCCAAATCGTCGTTTGAAAAAAAAAAAAAAAAACCCTCAAACTGTTCAGTACTATTACTCATTTATTAGAAGAACGTATGAGACGCCGTATTCTGGACTAATGTAAGGTTCTTTAAATAATAAAGATCATAGTGTAGACTGAACAATAAGTATCAAGAAGAACACAGAATCACTGTTCAGAATACAGTTTAAAAAATGTACCACAAGGAGACTTCCAGTCAGTTGTTGTGTTGTGATAAATCGAAAATGCCACCTGCTCCTTCTGCAGCATCTGCTCCTTCTCCTGCAAACTGTATTCAAGGGTCAAGAAAACAACAGCTTCTTGATACTTATTGATCAGTCTACACTATGATCCGTATTATTTGAAGAACCTTACATTAGTCCAGAATACGGCGTCCCATACGTTCTTCTAATAAATGAGTAATAGTACTGAACAGTTTGAGGGTTTTTTTTTTTTTTTTTTTTTTTTTTTTCAAACGTCGATTTGGAAAACTTTTTTAAAATCGTAAGCGGTTCAAGTGTACTGTCATCCCCCTGATGGTGATTGTTGATTATGGACGCTGGGGTCTGATGATAGATAGTTTAATGCTGATTTCAAAAGTGTGGTGAACATCTCAAAAATTGAAGATAAAAATATTAAGAAAGTGTTGTTAATGTCTGAAAGAAATCGGTGATTTTCTGTATTTCGCAAAAAAGTGGAATAACTCAGAAACGAAGCCCCAACAAGAAACTTTCAATGTGGCATTTTCTGTTCCAAATTCAACCTAGAATCGGAAAAAGCAATAAAAAAGGGGGGTCAAGAGGAAACCGTAAGTTTCAATCAATGATGTGAGACATGGAAAAATAAAAATCGGACTTCCGCAAAAAGTGGAATAACTCAGAAACGAAGCCCCAAAAAGAAAATTTTAAAGAGGCATTTTCTGTTCCAAATTCAACCTAAAATCGAAAAAAGCAATAAAAAAGGGGGGTCAAGAGGAAACCGTAAGTTTCAATCAATGATTTGAGACCCTAAAACATGGAAAAATAAAAATCGGACTTCCGCATCGTAAAGCTGAGTTGAAATACTATAAAAAAGGTCCAGTTCAATTTTTCGATAGCTCGCACCGTAAGGCTTCAATTTCCCGATTGCAAGGCCCGTTTAGATGGGACACCCTGTATACTGGGTGAACACTCTTAAGGTGGCACAAACGTGTAGAGTCGATTTCCGACAAAAAGTGCCCCTTAGACTTTTTTTTTTTTTTTTTTTGAGGCTTTGTTTCTGAGTTATTCACGGTTCAAGATTTTTTTCGTGTTTTCGATCTTACATCACTAAAATGGTCATATCTCCCCTAATTTGCAATGTAATGTTAAAAATAGATACGTCGTTGAAGAAAACGGTAAATTGCCTATCTCCCTAAGGTATTTGAAGTCTTTTTATCTACGGGTCACGATAGCGAAAAAATGTACTGAACACGAGAATTTCTCACTTTTTGAAAATTAACGTTTTTTTAAGGTGCGTTAAGTATTTAAAAAAAAATGTAAAAACCATGCGCGTTGCAGGAAAAACTTACCACAAATCTCAGCTTTCAAACGGTATAATCAATTGATAATGGCCTCTGAGTTTCTGTGTTGGGCAGAGGGGATGCTAATATTATAACAATGAATGTATTAAAAGACAGAATTATTCCATTAGTCATAGCCATTTAAATTTTTTAAATACATATAGGCAGGCTGAGAAAGACAAGGTACTTCATGAATTAAGCAAACTCTCGAGCTAATTTCTATCTGAATAATTCCTTGCAATTTGAAATGGAGCCTCTTTGGGACTGCACGGTTACAATGACATGGTACATAGCCACCATGATCATCTGATTAGGCTCAGACCCTAATACCTTCCTATTGCTTACGAAGATGAAAATTTAAGAGGCATTAGGGCGACCTCATTCTAGCGCCCGTTGTATTTTGAACAACGGGCTTTCCTACTAGTAACATTATAGTAGTATTAAAAGCATTATAATAATATGTTAGTATACCTATTTATAGCAACAGAAATTTCGATGTCTCCAATAAGTTTTGATTTTTAGATTACTGGAATCGCACTCATCGGTTGCATAACAGCATCAATAGGGAGTTAGTGAAAAAATGTTGTCTATTTCCACGAAAAATGAAGAGGTAAACTGCTAAATTGATTTCGACGGTTAGGCCATCATCAGTAACAAATAATAACTGAAGACACATTAGAAAGGACACAGCTTTTATAGTCACAGGTAAAGGGAGATTGAATCCCATTGGTCAAGAGAAAGGAAAGGGGGCGGGAAGTACAACCAATTAAGTGCAAGCAAAGTGAAGAGGGATTATAGCTGATCAGATGAAAGGAGGGGAAGAATTACTGGTTTCAACAGTTTGAAGGGATAATTCCAAGCTTTACAGCAATTGACTTATCAGTGGTGAAATATATTGAGGGATATCCTCATTTAAACATAACCAGATCTGTCACTTTTGATAATTTCTAAGTGATTTGATTCTTTTAAATCAATGGTCAGGATAAAAGTGGGGGTTTATAAATTAAAATTTTCTTGTGGCTACGAATATTGCGGTCAATCTGTTAGAAAATTCAGAGAAAGAATAGACGAGCATCAGGAGGATTTCAAGGTAAATAAGGGTAAGTCTAAATTTGCGAAACATCTTAAAGAATCCAATCATAGTTACGATTTTGATTAGACAGATAGACAGTTTGTGGAATTTCTTCATTTTCGTCCAAAGGGAGATATGTTGAATGTACTTGAAAAATTCGCAATTATCAAAAGCGACAGATCTGGCAAATGTTTAAATGAGGATGTCCCTCAATATATTTCTCCACTGATCAGTCCATTTCTGTAAAGCTTGGAATTATCCCTTCAAACTGTTGAAACCAGTAATTCTTCCCCTCCTTTCATCTGTTTAGCTATAACCCCCCTTCACTTTGCTTGCACTCAATTGGTTGTACTTCCTGCCCCCTTCCCTTTCTCTTAACCAATGGGATTCAATCTCCCTTCACCTGTGACTATAAAAGCTGTGTCCTTTCTAATGTGTCTTCAGTTATTGTTTGTTACTGATAACCGTCGAAATCGATTTAACATTGTACGTCTTTATTTTTCGTGGAAATAGTCAACGTTTTTCCACTAACTTCCGTTTTGAAATGGGTTTCCACAACTTCGTCTCGGGTGATTTAGTTCGCAGCCTCAATCGATCTGATTTACATTAAACCACCCTCTGTACCGAAGTACTTATTTCATGAATGTCTCCCCTTTTTCCCAAGTTTTTACTCGTTTTCAAAAATCGTTGAAACCCCCAAAAAAAACCTCCTTCTCAACATCAAAAATAATAAAGCGAGCCAGTTTCTACGGTCATTTCAAAAGGCGGTTCTTCATTGTTCTCGCAGCTTGCTCTTTGGAGTACCTTTTTTCATTCGCTTCGGCAACAAAAGATCACTCGACCGCAAACACTCGAAATCGTCAGTCGACAGTAATAAACGAAAAACCCTTACGGACATTAGGCGGGAGCGGGCGTCGGCGCACGCGCCAAAAATGACGTCGACGAGTAATTGGCCCTTTTGTGGCGAGCGAACGCCCCATCATAATTCCGCCCAGGGCCCTTTAGCTATCCCCTTCGTCATTTCGCTTCGGGTCCATGAGAAAACCGTAAACAGTCTCCCTATCAACATTTCCCCTTTTCTCATTCAAGAGCCTCAAGTGGTTTCTGTGTTCCGCGGAGGGTTTTTGGTGAAGTTTGGGTTTCCCACATTTCACTGTCCCCGGCTATCACGGGAACGAGCGAACACACGGCAGCTTTGAAAAATAGTCCAGGAGCCAAGGCCGAAAATACAAAGTAATTTCAGGAGAAGGTTTGAGTGGAATTTGAAAATGTAGTCCGTGCTGATAGAGACAATCTTTGTCTGCCATTTCAATATTGGTGGAATAAAAATGGCGGCCTCATAAAAATGGCTTAATTTGCCCATTATTAAATGTTTTTAAAGTTTTTCTCTAATAATTCCTAAACCGTACTTCCTACAGATATTTTGCTTACGAAGCAAAGTTGTGGAGTATGGGAAAAAAAACCGATGCACATTATTACACAATGGCTTATTATTTCTGTGTCAGACAGCCCTTCTACGCAGATCATTGGTCTATAATTATTAAACCCTATATTCACACTTTTTCAGTTCCAACACCTCGCAATTGTACGCTAAGATATTTAAAAAAAAAATTCATCTTATGTTGATTTTTTCCCCTGTTAAAGTTCCAACCCTTATGAAGGAGAGCAAACCTATGAAGTTAGAGCTACCTGGGTGGTTTCTTTCGATTATTTGGGACGATATTTATGAATTATTATTAAACCTGTATTAGATAGCCCTTCACCGCAGAGCACTGGTCCAAAACAAATTACCTACCGAACTGAGTCTAAGGTGCATTATCGAAATATAACTGGACGACATGAACATGGGTACATGGATATACCTTATTTTTCCCCCTGTGAGATATGTATTTTGTGTTTCAAGTTAATAATGTCTCAATTAAATTAGCTAAGTCAGCTGATTAGAAAAGGCCCAATCAATTCAATCGTCTCTCAGTTCCCAGAGAGTATCCCTATCAAATTTCAATTTCCCTAGGGTTAACAGGAGAGAATTTCGCTCACTCAGCTGATTGGGAAAGAACCAATAATTGTAATCGTCTCTTAGTGTCCCAGAGAGTCTCCCTATCAAATCTCACCTTCTTATGATAAACAGGAGACAATTCAGCTCGCTCAGTTGAGTAAAAATGAGCCAATGTTTTCAATCGATTCCTGATGTCCCAGAGAGTCTCCACATCAAATCTCAACTTCCTAGGATGAACAGACCCAATTGATCCGAAAAGATTTGGCGCATGCGAGTAGCTATTAATGATATGGGGATTGAAATTGATATGGGGTAATCAAATCGTCTTATCACAACCATGCACCGAATTTGCGCGAGATCGGACGACTAGGACGTGAGAAAATGATGCTTGGTAGAATTTACGTTTGCACATGCGCTGAGTGAAGTATTGAGCTGGAAACAACGAAACTGATAAGGGACCGCCTATGCCTTAGCCCGCACATTCCCTGAAAATTTCATCCAAATCGGATGAAAACTGTGGAAAATAAGCTTGTTAAAAGGGTTTGCGGATACTCGACTGTGTGACACACACACACACCCAGACGGAAAAACACGGAACCAAAGTGTTGTTCAGAATGGTCTAAAACGTAAAATGCGAGCGGAAATTTTTATTTTGTAGACCAACAATTTTTTTCTCCCGTAAGTGAAAACAATGCTTCCGCTACATACCTATAGGTGGTCTCGGAAGCAATAATTGAGGTTTCTATATGTTGAGAACGTATTATTGCTCAATAGTCTGATTTTAGAGATTTAGGTTGAAAAAATTGAGCTGCCATTGCATAATTTGTGCTACTTGAATAGAATAAAATATAACTACGATGTAATAAAAACCCATTAAAGCAGCCCAAAAAACCCAGTCTTGCAGCATGATCGTATGACCGAATTTTCGTCAATAATTTCGTCGTCGATAATTTTCGTAAATTATCGTACTATATTATGTTTCATTGTTTTGAAAATTGAAGTACATTTGTCAGCATAATTTTGTACGTATATTTTTTAATGTTCTATTTTGTAGTTACTGAACTTTATTTGAGCAATATTCTGCTAAAAAATATGAAGTTCACGATTTTTTTTCACTATTTTAAATGATTTTTCAGCACTTTTTTTTAAATTTGACCAATTTGATGTTCTCAAAAAATGCTCGCCAACAAACTAGTCCTTTCGTTTGGAAAACTTGATTTTTTGGCGCAAGACCGGAATTTTTATCTCAATCCTAAAGAGTTATTGCCTGGAAGGATATATATATAAATTAAATTTAATAGAAATTTCACAAATAGAAAGAGAAAAGAAAGTTCTGATATTTCGATTTAAATCTTTTTCAAAGTTAGAAGAATAAGTAATGGTTTTTTTGAATTTAGGGACCTGGGATAGTATCATGGAAGCGAGTAACCATGTAGACATGTATGGCTTCGATACTGATAATCTTGTACGAGTCAATCATTTAGGTTGAGGCCAGGAGGCTGCATGGATCCCAATACCCATCTATGAGCCCGTTCAGATTGTTGTAATAATTTATCGTTAGTAGGCTGTGGCATCTTCTTCAATACCTTCACCCCTGAAGCATTCGTTGAATGTGACTGTGGGATCATGTGATCTCGCATGCAGCTTTAAGGGCAGGGGCCGATCTTGGTTGAATGAAGCTCTATTATTATTGATCCGCAAATTTAATTGGGTTGATTTTCCAACATAGAAGCCTCTGTTGTGATCATCTGCACACCGCTTACAGATCAGCTGGTACACACACATTCGTGACTGACACTCCGCTGATCCTTGACAATTGCAGGAGTGTGAAGTATTTGGAGAGGTGAAGTGAGGGTCTTCGATAACAATTTCACATACTTTGCACCTTGGACGTATATATACAGGGTGCGGCAGAGAGGACGGACGGTTTTAAAAAAAATCATAAAATAGTTAATTTTTACTCACAAACAAATTTATTGATGCAATCAGGTTCGCAAGGAAATAGCATTTGAGACAGTCAAGTGTGAAAAATCACATCAGGCATGTGGTGGCCGAAATTGTTGATGCAGTGCTGGAGGCGTTCTTGGAAGTTCACGAAGACTCTCTCCAATATAGCTCTCTCAACTTGATGTTCACCGACTTCTTTTCCCCTGAATTACGACGGCGAATTGTTCCAACCCTACGTGTGTGGTTCCAGCAGGATGGGGCGACCGCCCACACAGCCAGAGCATAAATGGACGTTATTCGCCCTGTCTTCCCTGGTCGTCTTATTTCCAGGTTTGGCGATGTTCATTGGCCTCCTCGGTCCCCAGATTCATCCATATGTGATTTTTTCTTATGGGAGACACTCAAGGCAAGAGTATACGAGAACAAGCCCCGAACTCTGGACAAATTGAAGGACGCAATTCGTGTGGAAGTCGCCCAATTTGAGAGAGCTATGTTGGAGAGAGTCTACACGAACTTCCAAGAACGCCTCCAGCACTGCATCAACGATTTCGGCCACCACATGCCTGATGTGATTTTTCACACTTAACTGTCTCAAATGCTATTTCCTTGCGGACCTGATTGCATCAATAAATTTGGTTTTGAGTAAAAATAAACTATTTTATTATTTTTTTAAAACCGTCCGTCCTCTCTGCCCCACCCTGTATATTTACGAAAAATGTTAAATTCTAGGATTCGTTTCAGAATATCTCAAAACGGATTACAATGAAGAAAAGTTTCGAAAATTTTGACTTTGAAAATTTTGGAGCCATTGCAATAGCTTCATTTTTTACGAAAATTTGCTAAAAAAGTATATGTAATTTAAAATTGAGAATATCCGTTGACATGTTTCAAACTTCGTAGTAATTGTAAACTCAAACTCGCTAATCGGTGATTTCCGCCAAAAATTATCTAACTCCCCACAAACACTACAGCGTTAGGAAACCGACGAAAACTGAGAAAATAAACTACACAAACTCTCCCTCGCTATCCGACCAAATAACAGATTTAGCGAACAGGGTGGCTACTAGCTAGAACAGCGTATTGCGCACCCCCTCCCTTCCCTAACCGTCTCAAAGCCCTGTTCCGAGGATAAAACGCTCTTCGTCTGTATAAGGGGTGAATTGAAGAGGGGGGGTGGATGTATAACCCAGGCACTTCGATTCGGTCCACCTATTTACATTATTCACCGGTTTAGAGCTAGCTGCGGACCCTACGACCAAAACAACTAGGAGGAGGCCCCCGTGACACTATCATGAATATATTGGTGCGGTCGGCCCTCGGAAAACCCGGCCTAATTGTTTCTGCCTTCGGATCTATCTATAGTGGAACTGACGGTAAAATGTGCGTCGGTGGTTTCAGAAGGGGAGAGAGAGATCGTGTAAGTGAGAGGAATTTGTTGTGGGGGGTAATCTGATAGGTTTTGACTATGGGGCTGTTTTGTCGCATAAGTCACTGTTGAGGAAATAGGCGAAAAGAACTGGATTTGCGATAAAACATATAGTAGAGACGTGACCTAACTCGGAAAAAAGGTGAAAATATCTGTTAGTCTGGGGGAAATTCCACTAAAAATCTTTGAATGAGAATACACACCCAGCCATTTAATACTACACACAACCACCTTATCAAATACCCACTCTTTAGAGTTGAAGCACTATGAAACAGGCGATCAAGGTTCCCCAATCAGCCACTATGGTGGGTTGGAGTTGTCCCCTCTCTTGTTCCCACGCCAGAAAAGTGACCTATTACAGGTTGGTAAGGTTTTACTCTCTATGGTGGGGGGTGGGGTACATACATAGCCAACTAATGCCACACACAACCACCTGACTATCTCCCTCAAATACCCACTCTGTAGAATTGAGGCACTTTGAAACAGGTGATCAAGGTTCCACTATCACAGCTATGAAACAGCCAGCCTTCATAGTCTTGGTTCCAGAGTTCATTCACACCACAGAGCTTGAGTGTCTACTACGACCCTGAACTTCTACTATGGCGGAACTTTGATGAGACACCTCATCTGCTATCCTCCCTCCTGAAGGTCAAACTTGTGTGATGCATGGCTTAATTTCAACGGTTCATATGTACTGCTTGGATGTGACCCATGAAGATGTTGTTCGAACAATCTTCAAGAGATGTTTGCAGCAACTTTTACCTGTGACGACTAGATATGTCAAGAACCTCACTTGTTAGCAGCCATAGCTTGAAATAGAGTGAAGGAAGAATGACTCACTTTCAGTCAACTGTATAAATGCCTCATGGGCTGTGTAATAAAACTTGCTGTTGCTGTGGAAAAAGTAATAGAGATTAATTAGATGTGCTGAGTGCTGACTGATGATGTGCTAGAGCTGGAGGCGAAAGATAAGGGTTTGGTGGTGAGGTTTGGGGAGTGCAGCGTATGGAATGCTCTCTGTGGCAGGATAGCGAATCTTTGACTTCAGTACCACCTGTAGTGGACAGTTTACACAACTCCTCAACTCGTAATTGGGTACCCCGTCTCCCCGTCCTCACGCAGCCATAATGATTGAGATGTAGGATTCCACAGGTGAGGACAATGTGGTAGGCTCAGCGACACCTTCTCTATGTCAGGGTTGTGACCACTCCGGCCTTAATGGGTGGGTGCTGGTGGCGCCTTCTTCAGTAAATGGTACTGCCGGAGTTTTGTGGATATCCAAAACCTCTGGGACCTTTCTGCTAATTTGGTAATGCGGGCTAGAACTCATGCCTCTATCTGTAGGTTAAGACAGGTACTTGTCGTATGTCAAGGAAACTGACTGTGTGAGCTGTCTCCTCTCAGAAGGATCTTCGCAGACTTTATCTGGGGAGGCGATAACGTGGCACATAACCAAAGGACTCCTAAACACGACTTCTGGATTCCAGGAGGAGATATAGGATTATTTCTCAACTCTTAACAACTAATGTTATCCTAACATCGATGGAATCCATAGAAAATCTTCTGTCCTTCAATCACTCCTGTCATCTATCTAAGAGAGGACATATAATGCAATACATTCTTGTAGAGCTTTTTTCGTGTTATAGAACTTGTATATTAATACTATCAACTAATTACGTAGATACATGCTTAGATTATCATTTCCTTTAAAATTGTGATCAGTTTTGTTCGATTTGTTTACAATCATCTGGGCATTCTGGTGAGATTTTCCTTGTTCAGTTAATCTTACGTTTTATCAATGGTTGTAACTGCGTCTTATCTACTGAAATATTTATGATCTTCACGCCAATCTTACTTACTCTTTACACAATTAATCATTCATACTGTATTAATGTTTTTGTTCCAGTTGGACAGGGATGAAGAAGACACGGGGTCTGTCACATTGGTGAGTGAGTCTATTAAATTGCAGCTCAAATTTCTCTAGTTTTCTTTGAAAAATCAAATAGAAGCTAGTTATTGGGTTATTCAAATTAATTAAATTATAATTTAAAATAAATTAATGGCGCTGTTCCTTGTAACAGATCGATGCCAAGACCAGAGAATGGCTCGTAAAATGTGCACAGGGGGACTACCAGGCGATGGTCAAGATGGCTGCTGAAAATCCAAAACTGGTCAAATTCAAGGTACGTAATTGATACTTTTCCTAATTATAATTCTGAATTGGACTCATTTATCAGTACCACAACATATTAAAGTGTTGTGATTTCAGCAGCATTGATGCTAATCAGTATTAAGCTACCGTGATTCTTCTAGTGCTTTACTAATAATCTTGTGCTCTGGTTTTCTACCCATGCGCTCCGTAATGTATGAGATTCTCTCCACACCTGTTTTCTAGCTGATCTCGAGATTTAACCTGTATTGGACACGGGGTTTAAATGTATTGAACCCGGATTGGAGGCCAGAAAATGTTCGTATCATGCGTTCCTCTATTAGCTAATGTTTTCTAAGTATTACTTCATTGGTTCAGATTCATTTATGATTACTGATATGTAGGTGTGGAACTCTCAGAGAGGGGATGTTAGGCCCCATGCTCGACAGCCTGTTGGCTTGTTGTACATTCCTGAGAATTTTACTTTAACAAAAGAGGATACTTCTCTAGTGAAAAATATGTGGCCTTCGATTGATTGTTCGCTTCGAATAGATCTCATTGAGGTTTGTGGCCCGAAGAGTTGAAATCTGCGATAGGCGAGTGCAGGGGATTCAAAGATTATGTGGGAGCTGTTACGTCTGTCCCCTTACATATCCTGCACAAAGTTGAGCTTTGTGTGACCCTTTGCGGTGTAGGGGAAACCGTGGGGGTCCAAAGCCGGTTATGAAACGGACCATTGTTTTCAATGGGAAATTCCAGTGATTTTTGGTTTATTATTTTCAATAATAAACCTTTGTAATCGACTAAGAAAACAATTTTTTTAACACACCCTGAACATTTTTGGTTTACGTTTCAAGATGCGTAGAATTCAGGAGTTACAATTCCTTAGCAACGGAGCGGTTGTAAATGAAAAGGGTGTTACAAGATGTTTGTAGATGCGAATCAAAGAGAATTTAATTGAATTAGATACCTATGTATATTTTGTATTTACCTAGAGTTGAGCTGCCAACTGAAAACTATCAAGGTAAAATAAATCACCTTATGGGTAACAAAAGTTATTATAAACTCCATTTCGTGAAGTTCATTTTGTTACATTTTCAGTAACTTTTACATGACCTTGATAGAACCCTCTTGTCTCTAGCAATCCATCGAAGCAAATCCTGGTTTATTTTACGATGTATGCAAGTAAAACGCCAAAAAAGTTACCTATTACCGGTATCTTTACAACTTTAGGTAGTAATTGATGCAAATGCAAGAAAAATAGTGTCTGAAGCACGAAAGGACAGATACTCATAAGAAATGACAATGGAGAAGCAGGAAGAGTGGGACCGGTCACATCGAGTGCGCATGTGCGGGACCAACAGTCCGGGAAAAAATCCAAAACTGTTAGGGCTAGTCCTGGACCGTCCCGGACCGTCTCATCGAACAGCGAACTGTTTGTCCAGGACGAGTTGTGGCGCTGTCCGAACGCACAAAAAGGGAGGTGGTTTGGGTTGAACGTTCCAGGACTGTCTGTTCGAACAAACCTTTAGATACTAGATAGTTCCTAAAGCGGTAGAGAGATAGAGATGAGCCGCCTTATTGTGAACGGAAAACACTACTGCTCAAGTGCGGAGAGATGAGGCGCCTCATCTTTAGTAAGACAAATTTATTTCACCTAAACATAAGACGCTTTATCCCGAACCAGCCTATCTCATCTCTTCCTCTCTATCGCAGTGTAACCTTACACATCGATAACAGTGATATTCATTTATTGTTGGTATTCTTGATTAATGAAAATTATATTTATTTTCTTGTTCATCAATTTTCAAAATCTGCCATTGGAAAACTTCTATGTAATAAGAAAATAACTAGAAAACTTAGAAATGCTGGTAACTCAACTCGCGGGATAGGCGGGAAAATCCCCTTGGTGGTTCAGCGTTACTTGAAGATAAGTAGCGTCACTTCAAGATAAAACACTAATTCGACCCTCTTGACCTTTTCAGGTTAGAATACGCTGTGTCTCACCCCAGACGATAAAATTCCCAAGCACCTTATCCGAATTGCCTTATAGCTTAGGAACTCTCTACCGCCGTTATATTTCTAGTAGTTATCAAATATATCTAACTCCGTTACGAAAATTTACGAAACGTTCCCACACCCGCCCACGAAACCCAAAGCTGTCCCTCAGCTACCAGTTTCTGCTGATTGCTCCCCTCGTAATCCATGTGATTTACAAGTAGTATTTGACATACGACGCCTTGAACGAATTAACTCCACCGTATTTCATCTTCTACCCCAACTAATGAAGTAGAACCCCCTCACCCTCCTTAACAAGCCTCACTCCGTATCAATCATCTACGTTTTTATAGTCAATAACGTTTTATTCATTAAAACCCACTCATCAGGAATTGTAATTATTGCATCCGAACTCCCATTCCCCAATCTACTTGATAACCATCTCGAAGTTCTCTTCGAGGAAGAGATATTTCATTTTTTATTTTTCATTTTATTTTATTTTTTCCAAAGACGTATTTTCTATTTGGATTTCGAATTGCTAACGATTTAATCCTTCGGGATAATTTGTGAGGAGGGGCGTGAGAGCAAACAAACCAGCCACCGTTTGTATTTTAATTCAATACAAATTAATGTTCCTTTTTGGAATCTTGATGTAATTACGATCCCACCATTCGTTCCTACGAACTTGATTAGTTCTCGCGCGCCGTGAACCTCCCTACCGAAATGGTTATCTTGAATTAAACTCCATTTATCCCATAAATTTCACGGTTTCCGTAATATACTCTTATAGACATACCTTCCATTATAATTAACGGATGAAAACGAAATTAATAATTAATAGGGCGTATAATAAATTATATATATATATATATATATATATATATATATATATATATATATATATATATATATATATATATTTGGGTGCCCGCTATTTTGAGAAAGGTGGAATTTCGATGACCTCCACCCGAAATTTGGTTTCAAATGTCGAAAAAATGACCCCTGATGATTTTTTCAGATTTTTTGCATAACAAAAACCTACGCCGGTAGCTCTATTTTGGTTTTTAAAATACATTTTTTGTGTGCCAATATCAGACTTTTCAATATATAACTTTTACGAACTTCTTTGTAAAAATTGTGAAACTTCGTATACTTACGTTTTTGGGGTCGTTGAACTCGAATTTGCTGTAAAAAAAAATCAAAATCTAACAAAAATACGTAAAAATATGAATTTTTCAATAAATTTTGGAAAATTGTAATTTTTTGACATGATTTTGAGGATTTTGAGATTCAAAACTATCAAAAGTTGTTGCTGTCGACTTGTTTTGACTGCATATTCGAGTTCAGCCATTCAAAAAACATAGGAATACCTAAAAATCTTCATAATTTCACAGTGAATTTAGAAAAATTGTCATTTTAGCGAATTTTTGAAGAAAATTAAGCGATTGCTCTCGCCTCAAAATTTGTAGAATGTGAATTTTTGAAAAACTTTCATGCAGAAATCCGTTTCAGGCTATTCTGAATCATATTCTGAAGTTTAACGCATTTTTTTTATGTATGTATGTATATATGTATGTATGTATGTGTCATTCCAGACGATAACTGTCCGTAGAATTGTGCTAGAAACTTCAAACAAATTTTAAAATGTTAAGGACACAAAACGAAAGTTCAAGCTCGTTGGCCAGCATGATCGGATTACATCTTCGAGTTGAGATTTTCAAAAATGTAGTCAAAAATTTCAAAATATCCTGTTTTTTGCGATTTGTTGTGCGAAATAATTTTTTCAGCATACTAACATGTGGTATATTCGGAATCAGCGTAAAATTTCCTATAAGAATATGTATCAAGTTTTCAAAAATTTCAAAGTTGAAAAATCAGTCAAAAATCGAAATAATGCCGTTCGCTTGTTGTAAAAATCGGTAATATTTGCATGAAACATTGTCCAAATTCAGATTGAACTACTCTTATGGAAGTATCCCTGTATAACCAATCCTAGAACCATGCTGTTTAAAACGTAGGTAGTATGTGCTTTAAAAAAAAAAAAAAAAAAAAAAAAAAAAAAAAAAAAAAAAGTAATCTGAACTGATGAGTTGACTCTGTGCATGTGTTAATAATTTGATTCCATGTTTGTCTATCAAAATCATAAACTAAAATTTCTCAACACGATCAATAGCGACTGAAATGTCGAAGATTTCTTCAAAAATTCGCTCATGGGGTCATGCTGCATGACTGGACTTTTTTGACATGATTTTGACGATTTTGAGATTCCAAACTGTCAAAAGTTGTTGCTGTCGACTTTTTTTGACTGCATATTCGAGTTCAGCGACCCCAAAAACGTATGTATACGAAGTTTCACAATTTTACAAAGAAATTTGTAAAAGTGATTTGCAAAAGTCTGATACTGGCAAAAAAAGCGTATTTCAAACACCGAAATCGAGCTACCGGCGTGGGTTTTTGTTATGCAATCAGGCGTAATTTTTTTCTTGACATTTTATATCAAATTTCGGGTGGAGGTCATCAAAATTCCACCTTTCTTAAAATAGCGGGCACCCTAGTATCTAATACAGAAATTATAAACCTTTGTGTAATAATTCGCAGCGTTTTTCAGTCTACAACAAAATGACCAGACACAGGGATATGGGTGGGGATTATGGAGAAGAGGTGATGCTAGATGATTAGGATGGAGTACAATAAATTATAGCATTTTTCAGTCAAATGAAACCTTTTTTCTATCAAATGAAACTTCGTACCGACCAAATGAAACCTTGTTCCAATCGAATGAAACCTCTTTTCATCATTCAAATGAAACTTTTCGGTCCACCATATTGCTGATCACCTCGACAGACTGCTCCAACTTCGTGATAACATAATGAAACTGCTGCCGCAGCTTCTGGACACCAGTATTGGGCATAATCTTATCGTCGAATACGAATACGATTGTAATCGCTTTAATTATTCGTTGATTCTGAGTCAACTGCGATTATATTCGTATTCGTGTAATCGTATTCGTCTGTTGGCAATTACACGAATACAACCCATAAAAATGCGTCACGGTCATCAATTTCAATAGGGCGTCCCTCCTATAATATGCGAAGCCTTGCTAATATTACCTAGCTTCAGAGGGACGTCCTTAAAGCGAATTCAACGATTGGAGCCCAGCCTATTTGTCTCAAGTCTATTTCAATAAGACGTCCCTCTGAAGTTAGGTAATATTAGCAAGGCTTCGCATATTATAGGAGGGACGCCCTATTGAAATTGATGACCGTGACGCATTTTTATGGGTTGTATTCGTGTAATCGCCAACAGACGAATACGATTACACGAATACGAATATAATCGCAGTTGACTCAGATTCAACGAATAATTATCGCGATTACAATCGTATTCGTATTCGACGATAAGATTATGCCCAACACTGGTGTCCAGAAGCTGCGGCAGCAGTTTCATCATCATGTTATCACGAAGTTGGAGCAGTCTGTCGAGGTGATCAGCAATATGGTGGACCGAAAAGTTTCATTTGAATGAAATGAGGTTTCATTTGTTTGAAAAGAGGTTTCATTTGATTGACAAATGCTATATTAAGAGGTTGATGCGTTAGATATGGTGAAGGATCTAAGGTTCCCGTGAAGGGGCAAGATAGATAACGATGGTTGAATTTATCTCCAGGTTAAATTTAAGGGGGAGGAGGGGTTGGCAGTGAAAGCAATAATAGGTGAGGTTAGCCACCCTCCCCCCCTTTAACCCTTCCGCCACTTTACTTCTAACCATCGGTCGAAGAGGGAAGCATCGATGGAGATGAACGGGCAGAGACGACCGCGCGGAGGGGGAGTTTTCCCAGTGATGAATATGCAGGTCTGATGCCAATTGGCAGGCCGCCCCCGGTTACCCTTCCGACCGCCTCCGGGGCTAATGAAATCAACACAACTGCCCCCTCTTCGTCCCCCCCCCCTTAACACCATCGCCACCTCAAAACCGCCCCCTACCCCTAAAACTGCCCCCTTTGGGTTAACCTCTCCGGCTTCATCCCCCCAAACCGTAACACTCCCCCTTCTACCCCTAACACCCCCTTCGACCGTAACACCCTCCCCTCACCCTTATCACCACAACCCTTCGGACATTCCCTCGAGAATAATCAACTTACCGCCCGCCGTCATGTGGGTTTTAATTAATACACCCCCCCCCCCCCCCCCACCACCACCCTACCCGTCATAACCCATCGGCCGATAACCCCCCCCCCCATCATCACCCACCACTCCTAAACTTCACAAGATGCTCAGGTTACATTTTTGGCTAATTCAAAAATATCACTATCTAACAACCTAGGGGCAGTTTATATAATTTTTAATTGATAAATTATATTTTTTATCAATTAAAATGTGCATCCCTCTACAAAATTCCTCATTATTTCTCAATTTAAAATGCAAATTGAACAAAAAAAACCACCGTATACGTATAAGGGCACATTTAAGAGACCAATCAACCAGACAATGCGTGATCCAGCCACACAGATTTTCAAATATAATCCCTTTTAACAAATTGACGCAATATCCAAATTTTAAAGGTGTCTACTAAGATGTTGAAAAGGAACCACAAAGCAAGCATTAAACACGTAACAATAAACTCTGACGAGGCCATTAGAAGGCGAAAGCGCTTAGCGTACGCAATAAACTACATTATTTGAGACGCCTTGAAAAATCAACCGTCAAACACCAATACCTCAAACGGACAAGGCAAGAAATTCATAACCTACAACCTAAGGTGTTGGGGCCAGTGTTTGATACCTTAAGAGGCATTTTGACTTTGGCAAGCAATTAAGTTATGTTTTTTGTTTGTTCAAACTTGAAGCTTTCATCTATTGCTGCATCAAGATGTCCTCAAACTGCTCAATATTAAAAAAAAATCACTAATTCGAGCCACAAAACACCATAAATTCGTTTTTTCGAAATCAATTTTTGACCCAGTATTTGACAGCCACATTTTTTGTTGTACCTGTGATTAACACCGTATGATTGACTCATCAGTTCTTCTGCAATAAATGATTCCTTGTATCAACAAAACATTTTATTTCAACATTTTACAAATAAACTGAGCATTTGAACGTGGTTTATTAATCTAAGTATAAAATAAGCCGTTCGTCTCTGTGCTTATCTTGCTCGTGTCACATCAAGTATCACATCGGTGATAAACTAGGTACCAACACATACTTTTTTGTGCGTGAGTCCTGCGATTGGAAAATGCCCATATCTCCGCTCAAGGGAGGTCTACACCAAATTCTTCGCGGAAGAATTCAAACACGCAGTTCCTACAACAAGAACGGGCGCAGCGGAAAGTATGGCAGGTACATACGAGGTGTTTCCTTTTCGGAAGAAACCCACAATCAAATAGAACCTCTTCAGAGTTGCCTATTTAAGAACGTTGAGATGAAATACATGTCCTATAGTAAAGAGCTGGAAATGCAAATAATCTCATCTACGAGAATCACTCCATCCCAATGCGATCTCAACCACGTAACATATATTTATACCAGCATCACCGATCTTCCAAACGTCAACACTGCCAACATTTTAGTAATTTGTGTTGGTCCCGACGATGTGTGCACAGTGGCGCGCAATGACGAAGAGTTGACACTCTACAAAATCCCGGTTAGGGATAAAACCGGAACCGTCAATCTTATCCAATGGGGGAAACAATTCAATTTCAACTCACATGACATTGTGGCAGCACACCTCATTACAACCAAAAAATGCAAAAATATATTCGAAGCACAAATTGGACATGACACAACACTCGAAATTAATCCAGACATAGAACAAGCACGAGCTTTGCTGGAGTGGTAGGTACCAGACACATCAGGACGAAGACAGCTGTAGCATCTCCTACACACAAAACACCAGTTCGACATCTACGAGTTCTACCGATCAAGATACAATCAACGACATAAAGAAGGAGATAGAAGACACGGATGCGCAGATTCACACGCTTACAAAGAAACGAAGAAGTCTAGAGATAGAATTACACCATCATCTCACTATGCCCAAATTCTGAATTCCCCGATTCAACTTTTTGTTTAGTCTCATAGTGGCGAGGACCACCTCAACTGGTGATATTTATTTTATTACATTACTTACATTTTGATCGGTATTTCCTCTTTTTTAATCATTTAATAACATCGCCTCAGCTTTGCACCAGGTCACATAACGCCGCAAATAGGTAGGACTTATATCGTTACTATAATGTGCTGAGTTCCTGTTAGGTACTACTGTTATACGGACTAGATTAGGCCTTTCCAAGCCCTAACAGGCCTCTAGTAAAAAATAAAGAACGAACGACTAGAATGAATAGAGATCCATATTGACAGCACTGTCAATCACTGAGGTGAGCATCTGTTTGGGAACTAGTAATTGACATTGCATTTTCACATGTTATCTTTATTTCCAAAAAATGACAGCATAAATTAAAGCTACACAAAAAAAAATTTGAGAAAAACCATGGAAACAAACGAATTTGAAAATGCACCTTCTTAGCAAAATCACAAGAAACAGCACCAAAGAAATTACAACACGAGGTTGTGTGTCCTTTTCCAGATTTCACGAAAACCCGCCTGAAACCTTTTCCCGCCTTTATGCTTTACTGAGAAGGTATTTTGCCTCAAAATTCAAATGGATCACGCCCGTAAAACACTTTTAAATGCCTAATTATTAAAACTTCTTGGTGAGATGTCAATCACTGGGTGTCTGGGATGTCAATCACCCTAAAGTGCAAAGCGAAATTCTGTAATTTTCTTCCCCATTAATTAAAATTATTACCATGAACTTGTTTAAAGTTATTTACAGTAAAATTGCGTAGGCATCAGGCTACTTTCGATTCAGATTGACTCCCAAATACTTTCTGGTTAACGAAGATCTGTACAAGATTACTGACTTCCTCACTTTGAACCCTAACTTTCAAATCTCCTTCAATGCTCAAATACCAATTTTTATCTTAGTTGAATTTGGCTTTCAGCTAATTTCCAACGACAATGAACCTATTTGAATAGCTTTAAATATATAATCCCATGACAGACAATATCCCTCCTTAGAGTTTGAAAAAAATAGGTGCCTACTTGAAGGAAACTATGAGTTCCGTAGACATTACTTTTTGAGAACAGTTTCGTTTATCCTCACATTTCAAAAACTGTGCTGAGAAAATTCATAAAATGACAAAGTAGGCTATCATTGGAGGGCGGGGGGGATTTGAAAGCGTTAGTGTGAGTGGGAGAGTGTTAGTGGAAGAAGTCGAAAACGCAGCAAGTTATTACACGAAAGTTTATCATTTCTTTATTTGCAGTTAACAGTATCTGTACCATAGTATCTGTACTGTGCAGATCATTGGTATATAACTATTAAACATAGTGCATAGCATATCATCAAAAGGTTCACGCCTTTACTGCTCCAAGACCCCACAAAATGCACGTTTTTTAGGACGTGGCTCTGATGCTATGTTCTAGCTTCGTTAACAAGAGGAATGCAAATAGATAAATAAAAAACAGTAAAAAGATAAATAAATAAATAAAATAAAATAATATTGCATACAAATTCGTTTCAAACCACTCTAAGACTGAATCCGTAAAAACTCCATATATATATATATATATATATGTCATTACAGACGATAACTCTCCTTAGGATTGAGAAAAAAATCCAATTCTTGCGCCAAAAAATCTTTGGAAACGAAAGGATGAGTTCCTTGGCCATTATGTACTTTTTGAGAACATTAAATTAGTCAAATTTCAAAAAATATGCTAAAAAAATCACTAAAAATGGCTAAAAACGTTACATTTATATTTTTTAGCACAATATTGCTCAAATAAAGTATTTTAGCTATGAAATTAAACATTCAAAAATTTATGAGCAAAATTATGCTGAAAAATGTACTTTAAAAGTTGCTAAGAAATCTATAAAACTGCAAAAAAGCTAAGATTAGCTTGAATAGCAGATTAATATTTAGGATACATTTTCACTATGAAATTATTAATTAATCTCAATAGTTAACCTCCTTGCACTCAAAAGCAATTAAACATTATACGATACGATCATTTACGAAAGTACGCTCATGCTACCATACTGCATGACTGGAACTTTTTATTATTTTTCCAAGTTTCAGCAAAATGTGACGTCATCCTTGGATTGTGGTTGGGGGGGGGGGGGGGGGGGGATGGTCTGACAATGACGTAGCTTTTTATCAAAATGTTGATAAATCTTAGACAGGAAAGTACAAATCGTAGAAGAATGCGGTAGGTGCCTGTACTCCTAGAATTCCATCTAATTTCATTAAAAAATTCATAATGATATTTTTGCTCCACGTGTACACCTTTTTGCGAATATCCAGGTTGGAAGGCCTTCGTCAATGATTGCAATAGCTTCATTTACTACGAAAATTCTCTAAGATGATCAGTTTAATGCTTTTGAATGCTTCACTCCGGTTCCTCTGCTGGTCCCGCGTTTTCCGCTGGTATTTAAAATCGCCCGTGAAAAGCAAAATGAGCGAAAAGAAACGAAGAAAGAAGAGAAAACAAAACAATGGATAAAAAACTGAAACGTGCTGAGAGTGTCATTGGAGCGCTAGAGGTCCCCAAGAAAAACTAAGTGCATTATTCATAACCCGAGAGGGCTGAAGGCCCTAATTGTTCCTCCACCTCCTTCTGACGCGTCGGATGTTAATTTTCAGAAGCTTTTTTTTTTTTTTTTTAATACGAATCTTCTTCCGTCGTTTGGATGAGTGAGGAATCGGAATTGGAATTTCGGTTCATTATTTTAATTAATGAACCTTTGTAATCGACCAAGAAAAATACATTTTAAGACCCCATGAAAATTCGAGACCCCAAGATGCGTAGAATCCAAAAATCGAATTTAGAAAAATCCGCCGTCCGCCGTGGTTTCTCTCGGAAAATACTGGACCAAACTATTTGAAACTTGTGTTAAAAATCACATTTGGGGTCTAGATGGTCCTAGAAGATCGGCATCAGTTTTTATCAACCCTAAAGGGTTGTATTGAAGGGCTAAACATTAAAAAAATCGAGATCACGAAAACTTTCTAAGTAACGGCAATAGTTTTTTGTCAATGATAAATTTGATTCCAAAGAATCGATTAAAACTACCCGCAACGCTGTACGTTGAATATAGTTCGCTTTCCCTAAGGGCTTGAACATCGAAAAAAAACCTTGATTTTCTAAGCGCGAGAAGGTGGAGAAATCACTAGAATAGAAGAACAAGCTTTGAATTCCATCAAAAATCGCTAGATAGTGATACTGGAATGCATCAAAATTTCCTTGTAAATATCAGCTAATATGATGTCAAAATTGGAATTATCAGGTGATATAGTTCCAATGGAATTTATTATGACGTTGCGAAATTGAGTTCATTATTGTCCGTGCCATGTACCTACTAGTGAAGTATTGGTGCCTAAATGCTAAATTACATCTCTTAAATTTTTCGCAAGTCTACCTCTAGGTAGGGGAAGCATTGTTTTCACTTTCGAAGGATTTAAAAGTTGTGGTCTCCATTAAAATCAAACGGCTGTTGTTTTTTATAGTGGTAAAATTTCCACTCTCATTTTACGTATTAGACTATTTTGAACAACTTTCGTTCCGTCTCTCCGTATTTCTGTGTATGTCGGCAAATCGTTGTAACAAGCTTGATTCCACACTATTCAACGGATTCCTATGAAATTTTCATGGAATGTGTGGCTGATGATGAAATTGGTCCCCTATGAGTTTCGTTGTTCCCAAATCAATACTTCACACGGCGCATGCGCAAACTTAAATTCCATCAAGCATAATTTTCTGACGCCTCTGTTGGCCGATCTTGCTCAAATTTGGCGGATAGTGAAAGAGGTTAATTTGAACATTCCCTAGAAAACGAGCCTAATTTCAACAGTTTTCATCCGATTTCGATGAAACTTTCAGGGAATGTGCGGGTTAGGCTGTAAATGGTCCACTAATAATTCCATACTTCTCAAATCATCACTTCATTTTGCGTATGCGCAAACGTAAATTCCTTCAAGCATAATTTTTACGCCCCAGTCGTCCGATCCCGCTCAAATTTGGTGCATAGTTGGGGGACATTGGCCCCATTGGCTTCGCGCCTCGTCGGATCTTCTCTCTTTTCTACTGCGTAGAAAACGAGGATAATTTGCTATGCAATTCTTAGCCTGAATCAACTTAGTTTTGGAATGTAGCCAGGTACGTAAGGAGAGGGACATTGGTAGCTTGAAATGTGAACATTTATCACATAAATCAAGCGCTTTCCAACGAGTGGCGAACGATTTTTGTGCGATGAAAACTGCGGAAGTTTCATTCCCCTAACAACGGCTGGGTTGTACGTGAAAAACACTGAAATTGTGACACAATCTATAGCAACTACTCAACTACTCGGTTGTACGTGAAAATCATCGTTAATTTCGTCACGGACGTTACATAAAAAATTATTGGGGGTCGGCCTAAGAATTGCATAGCAATATATATATATATATATATATATATATATATATATATATATATATATATATATATATATATATATATATATATATATTTTTTAATATATAAAATTCTCGTGTCACAGTTTTTGTTGCCATACTCCTCCGAAACGGCTTGACCGATTTTGATGAAATTTTTTGTGCTTATCCGGTATCTATGAGAATCGGCCAACATCTATTTTTCATCCCCCTAAATGTTAGGGGTAGTCCACCCCTAAATTTTATTTTTATTTTTTAGACAAAATTTCGTTTCGGAGGAGTATGGCAACGAAAACTGTGACACGAGAATTTTATATATTAGATTTTAATTAACGTCTGCCAAGTTGGGTGGGCAGTATAACTTCCTCAAGCGAGCGAAGCGAGCAGCATCCCCCACAGAAGTTAAACCTACCCTTAGAGATCTACCGTTTGCGAGCGAAGCGAGCAACATCCCCTACATGTTTCAATTGTAATACATTCCATGTATATAGCCACACTTTGCGAGCGAAGCGAGCAACATTCCCTACATACCACACTTTGCGAGCGAAGCGAGCAACATTCCCTATATGCCACACTTTGCGAGCGAAGCGAGCAATTTAACGGGGGTCCGGGGGGCTTGCCCCCCAGCTGGACGTGGAGGCGAGCGGAGCGAGCCGGAGCGGCTAGTATATATATATATATATATATATATATATATATATATATATATATATATATATATACAGTAAAGTAAAAAAAACCAGTCCAGGTTGGGGCTTTTCGTCCGACTGCCTCGGTCATCGTGGACGTCATCAGCTATCCTCCAAGTGGAGGATCAGAATTATATATATACTTGGATCTACTACATATATAATATATAAGAAGTATTTAACTTCAGCAATCGTTTCAGAATGCCAGAGAAAATTTTGGAAAATATTTTAAACATTTTTGGATCCATTGCAAATGACCCTCTCTTCAAAAATGTGCAACAAAACTGCAAGAAATTCTGCAAATCTTAAATCTTTGTTTTATTGAGAGGATATTATTTGGGACAAGTTTTTGTCATAAAATTAGTAGTTAACACGGAGCTTTGAACTCGAAGCACTTATATTTTAAAACTATTTAACTTACATATATTAGGTACCTACCGTAATTTACAAAATTCTGTCATATGGCTGACATGTATTTTTTCCTTATTCTACAATTTTTGTTGCAAATCTCAAGTTTGGCTATGTCTCGTTTATGGCTCGCTTCTCCAGAGACGTCGTTCACATACACACGAACAAGGGTGTGTCTAACTGTTGAATGAAGAGGTAGAAAATGGTCTCTCTATTCCGGCATCTTCCCTTTCTCTTTGTGCCTTCGCTTTGACTTTATGGTCGGCGTTAAAATGCGATTGGTGACCGTAAAATATCCGTTCCGACCAGTCTCGCCTCCGAGGCTCGAAATAAAGAGTGGGAACTCGATCCAAGGTGTCGATTTAAAACAAACAAAAACGACAATGAGTGAATAGAAAAATAAAATGAAAAAAAGTAGAGTGTAGAGTTGTGACTTCTCTCGTACCAATACGTTCCCCTTGTCAGTTTGTTAAGACCGATCCTGTCCGCTATTTCACGATGAAATGCCATCAACTGACTTTGAGTATAATTGGACTGCCCAGAAAGCGCCTTCACTCTTGGAGTTCAAAATCTTTGTGTTGGTTAAAAAATTGGAATAAATCAGTAAACATAATAAAGGTGAAGTACCTAAGGTAAGTAATAAGTGGTGAACAATTTTCTTCAGATGAAAACTAAGGAGTTAAACTTCTCTAGCAACTAAGCGGTTGTACGTGAAGTTTGCTAACGTGAGTGCGTTTGGCGTCAGATGAAAAGCATGACGGGAAATTTGGCTGTACCCCAGCGGTATCGCATATCGATGTCAAATCGTTGCGTAAGTATAAAGTACCGTGGTAGTTTTTTTTTCTATCTGTTTGATCTTTAGGTTATACCAAGTCCGATGAAAAATAAATACGTCTCTTAATCCCGTTGACGTCTTCTCGCCATATTTTGAAACATATAATTATGTAGGTACTTGCCGAATCGAGTACGTTTTTTAAGGAATACGGAGTAAGAGAGGAGTAGGTAATTTGACAGCTGTTTTGAGATAAATTGTGAGCTTTCCAACAGGTGGTGAACAATTTTCTTCAGATGAAAACTAAGGAGTTAAACTTCTCTAGCAACTAAGCGGTTGTACGTGAAGTTTGCTACCGTATGTTTGGCGTCAGATGAAAAGAATGTCGGGAAATTTGGCTGTCCCCCAGCGGTAACGCATATCGGTGTCAAAATGTTGAAGCAGATTACATAACTCCATACCGTTGCGTAAGTATAAAGTACCGTTGTGCAAACTGTGTTGTGGAGTCCAACACGCTTCCTCTATGATTATCGGATAAACGATGGATCACTTGTTATTCTTCCATCAGCTTCAGAATTAACCTTCCAATCACGTTCGCCTCATTACCAGAAAATACGGCAATTCGCTCATTATGACCTTGTCTTACCATCAATTATGGCTTACATCTTCCAGAAAACACCAGTAGCACCCGGCTTTTACGCTCTTTAAACGAACACCGTTACGAACCCCCACAAAAAAGAAGTAAAAGCAATAACTAGAAAACTATTTGTTCGTGAGAAAAAAAGGTAGCCTTTTATTATTGGTTCATTACCAAGTCCAAGGTCCTCTATATTATTTTATATAATTGACATTCGGGGGGGCTCCTGGTTGGAAATGATTTATGCCCTTCGTTATTTTCTAGCCTCACAGTTCAACGGGGAAACTAATCATTTTTCAGTTTCGAAGCCGTCATTGACTTGACTCCACCTTTATATTCAGTTTTATTTTATCGTCAATGGCAACGTCAACCTGTATATATATTATATGGTCGTGTATTAATGTATACATGTGTATATGTATAAATATGTATGAGCGTGTGTGATAGTGTGTTTTATCAGAAACTTATATCAAAGGAGAAGCTCTTTCAGAAAACACTGCTACCCATCCTGGTTATTACCTGCTATGATAATTTATTACAACCATCGTAATCCGTGTTAATTATTCGCCTTGGGTAAATATGATTAAGCTTCCTTGATTTATCATTCAGGTTTCTTTCCTTCTCTTCAGTCCACCTCACAGAAACCACCTTTCACTAATTTAGTGACAAGGTGCGGCCTTAACGATTCAGTGCCTTCGAAATTGTTTGAGTTGATTTCGCGTGTACTAAAAAGTTACAAGTTGCAATTATGAGGAAGATCATTCTTGTGGGTGATCGTGGGGGTTCTGAAATCTGGCAATCTGATTAGATTAAGTTGTAGTTGGCGGATGTGTACTGATCTACCACAAAATATTGTTAACAAATCATGCTTTATGGAGACCAGAATACTTCTCAGAACGAAAAATAATTTGTACGCAAAGTTCTACTGAGAATATACTTAATTTTATTAAAATGAACTCAAAATCGATAAAATCTCCAAATAATTGAGGAGCTTACTTTCAAAAGGGGTCATATCCATTTTTCGAAGAAAAAAATCTGTAAAAAACGGATTTTCAATCTGTAGGATAACCAAAATCGATTTGTATGAGCAGTTAGCGTGAAGAAGGAACATATCCTTGTGTATTTGAGGGCCAAAGTTTGATGTTTGGATCAAAAGGGATCACATCCATTCCTATATGATGGATAATTTTCGTTTCAATCAAAAGGGAATATATCCTCATCTTCCTTCAAGTTGTTGCTCGTTGATGTTTTTCAAGAAGGAATATATCCAAAATGCCATCTACCAGATTTTTTTCCAACTCTAGTTTGGAACATACCTTTTAGAATGCATGTGCTGTTTGATGATAAGATTTGAAGGGTTTGGTATGAATAACCAACAGAGTGCAGGAGCAATACTGTTCGGCACCCCTGTTATCAACTGTGCTCCTGTACTTCCCAATATTCAATGATGTTGATATAAGACGTGCTGTGGTAACATGTTTCACTCCTGTTTCGCTGATTTCTCTAGTGCTTCTTTCTGTTTTTAGTTCGTGTCTCTTGAGATTTTTAGGCTTATCGTCCTTTTCGCGTTGCTAAGGTGTCGTTGGTGTTGCCAAGAATGGAGGGTATTGTTGGCGTTCTTTTGGGTACCCATGAAGTAGCACCCTCACAAGACGATGGCGAAGTAGGAGAATGTGATTGTCTTGATGAAGAGGAAACTGATTTTCATGTTTGAAATGTTGACAGATTTTAAAGATTTTTTGAGATTTTTTTCTATATTGGGTTTTTTGTTCGTTCGAAACTGAAAATTTGTTGATAATACCTTACCTTATTATTACCCACATTATATAATTTGGAAACATAGTTCATGTGTGTTTTTTGCATACCTAAAAAAATATTAATTACCTGCACTTGATTTTTGTGATTTTTTATTGAGAACTGGATGTGTTTTTATCAAAATGGAACATATCCGAAATTTTGATCAAAAGGGGTCATATCCTAATGATAATTAGCTGTAGTTTTGTGTAGCAGAATATTTAGAGAAGGTGTATTATTTGTTCCATAAAATACAATACAGATTTTTACCAGGGCTGTCACACCAACAAAAAGTTGGGAAGGATGAAGCTCAAAATTTTCCAATTGCTCGGAGTGAAAATTCCCACTTTCTAACTGTTGAAATTTCAAAATAATCTAACTGCAATAATAACACGGTATCCTACGGAAATTCGCTCATTCGTTCATGGAACATGATTTATACTTTTTTTTCTTTTAGCGAATTTTTGTAGAAAATAAAACATTGCAATGGCTCCAAAAATGTTAAAATCAAAATTTTCGAAAGTTTTTTTTCCGTTAAAATCCGTTTTGATACACTCGAATCCGAGTTTAGCACTATTTCATATATAAATGCCCTTCCAGACGATAACTCTCCTTAGGATTGAGATACAAATTCCGTTCTTGCGCCAAACCATCAAGCGTTCCCAACGAAAGAACGAGTTTGTTGGCTTCAAAGGAGCACATGAAATTGGTCAAATTTCAAAAGAAGTGCTGAAAAAATCACTAAAAATAGCAAAAAACGGTTTTTTTTTTTTGTGCAGAATATTGCTCAAATGAAGTTTATTAACTACAAAATAGAAAATTCATGTACAAAATTGTGCTGAAAAATGTACTTAAGTTTTATTAAAATGTGCTAAAAAACTTGAAAAGTTAAAAACCAAAATCTCATTTTGACTGCAGAATATGATTTAGAACGAGTTTTTTGCCATACAATTGGTGAATTGCCACAAATTTTCCCTCAAAGTGCTTAATTTTCAAACTAGTGTAACTTGATATAGTACGATAATTTACAAAAATTCGCTCATATGATCATGCTGTATGACTGGAACTTTTTTCTTATGTCTTTTAATCTTCCTGTTACGACTTCCTCATCGATCCGTTTCCGTCTCCATTTTAAGAAAATCCTGGCATCCATAAAAATCTCACATTCTCCGTTTATGGTTATGGCTAGCGACATTTTTTCTATCTCGGCAGCTGACGGATCGCAGCAGCCCCTCAGCAGGCTGAGTGAAGACGCTCCCTTCAGGAAGGGTCAGGAGAAACAGGAAGTTTGGGAGGAAGAAGAAACTCACTCGCTGAGCCTCCCGGCGCCAGCCACCACTTTACGTTCGCTGGGACCTATTCCATCCGTCACAGCCCTAATTAGTCCCGTCCCTACCACAACAGCCAGCAGGATGTAAACAAACACCAATCACTTATAAGGGTAATATGAAACCCACACAAAGACACTTACCCCCTCCCTAGGTTCTTGATACAATCTGCATTCCTCAGTAAGATTGAAACGGTTAGGTAATTCATCTTCAGCATCATCTCCACTACCATGTAGACCAATAAAGGTTGCAGGCCTAAATTAGAATAGGAATAGAATAATGGGTAACAGTTTATATCACTTTTTCAGCAAATATTAATGAAATTTAAGTGCATTTTCAGCATAATTTTGTGCATAAGTAAATAAATTAGTAAAACAATAAAGTAAGTAAATTCATTCTGAAACGATTTCTGAAGTTTGTGTTTTTCATATATATATTTAATCATAACCCTAACGATCGTTATCGTCTGTGTGTGTGTCATTCCAGACGATAACTTTTTTTAAGATTATGATAAAAATTCTGTTCTTTCGCCAAAAAATCATGCATTCCAAAAGAGGAAGAATGAGTTCGTTAGATAGCACTTTTTGAGCAGATCAAATTAGTTGAATTTAAAAAAAATGTGCTGAAAAAATAGCTTTAAAAAGGCAGAAATTAGATAAACATCATTAAATTTCTATTTATTGCACAATAATACTTGAATAATGTTAATCAACTATGAACTAGATCATTAAAAAATTGATGTGTGAAATTATGCTGGAAAATGTACTTAAATTTCAGTGATTTGTGTACATTAAAAAAAAAAAAATTATCAATAAAAACTGCAAAGAATGCCTAAAATCCAAAATCTTTGTTTGAATTGCAGATTATTATTTAGAACAAGTGTTTCGTCATGAAATTAATAGTTGATCATTTCTTTGTACTCTAAGTGCTCAAATTCGAAAACAATTTAGCATACATAAAATATGTTAGCTTACGATATTTCTCTCATTCGGTCATGCGGCATAAATGGAACCTCTTAGTGATTTTCCCAGCACATTTTTTATTTGAATTTGAGCAATTTATTGTACTCGCAAAGTTCTACCCAACGAACTCGTCGTTTCATTTGGATAGCTTGATTTTTCGGCGCAAGAACGGAATTTTTATCTCAATCCTAAGGAGAGTCATTGTCTAAAATGACATCAATTTAATCCGTTATTTCTCTTTCCTGGGGATTGTCCCCCAAGACTTTCGTATAAAAAGTCAGGAACAGTCATCAAAAACATCAGACATTCATCAGCCTTCTCATTCCACGATCTCCTCCTGTACGCTGCGATTCTCCCCCAAGCCTGACAGAAAGGAATAAATATTCCAGCATTGTGGCACCTTTACCCCTATTTTGCACATACGATGTGGTACCCACGTATATGGTTGCTACATCGTCAACCCTTCTTATCTTGCCTTAAAATGAACAATAAACTCATACAATTATTTTCACTATTTAATTTGAGCTCTACTGGATGATAAGGATTTATAATTACAATTTTATATTGGTTGGGATTTTACCCTACGATTCATTTCAGATCGCCTCAAAAGGGATTTAAATGAAGGAAATTTTCGAAAGTTTTGATTTTATTATCGCTATTGCAGTAGCTTCAATCTCTATACGAAAATTTGCTAAAACGGAGTATTTTTTAAGTTTCTTGATAAATTTCTAGAATCGTTCTTGTTCAAGTAACTACATTTTCCCTGTAAGTATAGGAAATTTTCTCTACTTTGAGAAAAATGAGTTTTCAACTTGACTGGTCTGGCGTGGCCAGAGACTTGCACTTCCCTAAACACTTCTGTCAATCCAAAAATAATTATTCTAGTTATTATTCCAACACTGAGGAATTCAGCGAGGTCCCCTGAAGAATTCAGCTCAATAGTTCTAGAACTCAGACCAGGATATTGAAAAAACCTCTAATCGTGGCACTTAGCCACTTCGCTTTATGGTTCTATCGTTTGGTTTGGGATGTTTACTTGAATTTTAACCCCTTGGTTTATCTCAATTAACCAATCGAATTGAAGCGTGGCTGATGCAGCAGTACCTATAAGTAGTGAATGCGAATTCCTTGCAGATCCATTAACGTAGAATCAAACCGCGATCTTGGATAATGAAGTGAAGACCAGTTAGATCCCGGTGAGATTGGCCGATTCGGACGTTCTAGAGCACCCCCTTGAGTTCAATTTGTGAACTAATCTATTTAAACCCTCCACCAAGCCCTTTAAGGGTTTTCGAAATAGACACCCCCGGACCTAATATCTTCCGGGAGCCCTCCACCTGAAGGAGGGGTTTCGAGTAATCCCGTGAAGGTGTAATCTACCAGACCTGGCCGAGGGTTGGTCGTTCCTGTCCCCTAGATAGTATCAAACGGTAAGACCCTGGCGCCATAAGAGGTTTAAGGTGACCCTTCCCCCGCAGAGCCTCCGCTATCCTGTTACAGGCTGTGGGTGCCTCGTAAATTAGGTCCGTCAATCCGCCCCGGCCATCAGGGTCGACCTAAGACTTTCCCACAGTTCCCTCTTGCGGTGATGATGTCTCCTGGAACATCTGTAGAGTACGTGGTTGGTGGCTTAGTAGCCTTTTGTATCTGATGGTTGCTGACAGCTCTACTGTTCTCAAAGCTATCACTCCTTGCTTTAATTTATCGTTTCGAGAAACATTGCGTGAAATTCGTTTAGGTCGTCCTTGGCTCGGTCCAACTTTCGTCAGGAATATTGTTCAAGATGGGGTGGTTTGAGGGGATGAGATATGATTAGTTGGCTTTTTCTCATCAAGATTTATTAACATGTACAAGTACTTTTGTGGGAGGCCTCATCAGTGGTGTTTGGTAGTTTGATGTGGTAGGTAAAGTCTTATGCTTCTTCTCATTATACATTGGTTACTTTTTAAGTATTATTACCGCTCCAAGGTTAGGGAATTTGTTGCATTTGATACTGTAGGTATTTTAATTTTATGTGCGCTGCCTCTGACATTGAAGTTTAGTGTCTTTGGCTTTATATAAACCTTACTAATGATCAAAATTAATGGTTGAAGGGAAAAATAGAAATTACTATTCTAAGGAATAATGTAGTTGAATATCATACGAATATAGAAACTACCTATGATTGATCAAGATCTGTCTTGGTGCTCCACATAGACTACTGCTCTAATAAAATTAAAATGTTTACTTGAATATTTTGCAATTTGAGAAAAATTGTACCAAAAGATAAACCAAAGCTAGTTTACTATACCATTTTTCAGCCAGTTATTCAATATGGAAATTCAAGATGGAGAGGGGCCTTCAACTAGATCATTAACAATCATCATTAAAGCTAAAATCAATCTTGAAAATTCTGTTGTACCTGTCCTTTAGGGCTCCAACACATGAGGTGTTTGCTCTAGTTGTTAAGTTGTTCAATATTCTTCGGTTCCGAGTACATAAATTATTTATGAAATTGTTGTTTCTCTATTACCATAAACATCCGTATGTGGAACGATGCAGTAAAATAACACCGGACACAATTTGTGGCCGATGGTAACTTTGTCTCCCCAAGACCTCGACTGGTTCTTACGATCCAAAGTACATCATGTATATATAACCCATAGAAATCTCAAGTAAACATAAAATTTCCAGCAAAGTTTTCGAGAACGAGTTACAAAACCGAAATTTTGTGATGGATTGTACAAAGAAAGCGTGAATTTTATCGACAGCCTAGTGTCGAATGCTTGTGATAAGGATACATCTTTCTTCATAACGATAGAAACATATTGAAATATCAACGATAACACTTATAATCCTTACATAACCCTCGGCATGATGCATATTGCTATTGATTGATCGGTAGCTATAAGTTGATTTATTAACGTTGCTATTATTGGTCCGACCTGTTCAAGGCGAGCATTCTCTAAGGACGACTCATTCAATTATTCCATGTGTCAATTTGGAACTGACCTCTGCTTATGTTTTGTTAAGATTCAAGTATTTAGATGTGAACAGGAAGAATATATGGGAATAGATTGTAAATCTCCAAACAATAATGAAGATGCAGTAGAACGCAAACAGGTTTCTTCTGTGAAAAATTTGCTTTCTTTCTAATGAAATCTTATTTTTAATAGTGGAAGAAGTCGTCTTTGCAAAACAATCAAAAAACACTGAGATGCTGGCTCTTTACAAGATAACACGGCGAAGAACAAGGAATGCACGTCCGAAGAAGAGAAACATAACGGACGGAGATTATAACTAAATTAGAAGGCTCCCAGGAAGATGATATTGTTGGACAGAGTTCCTTCAATGTCGAACAGAGGTTCGCACTTGGGAAAATCCGTGTCATCAGCATCGAGTACAAATGTCGGGATGGGAAACGAGGGCAAAGAGAAGAAACGCTTTCGAATTAAAACGTTACACGGTCCGTTCTGGGTGTACTCGTGGTTCTACTTTAAGAGCCGACCGGGGTGATTCGTTTGGGCAAAGACAGTATACGACCTGGGCGTCAGATGTGGTGGTAGTGGAAAGGAAAGGGGGAGATGACAGAATTATGCGATGAAGGAACACGATTGCGTCCACGGGGTTTACGGGAATAGAAATAACCTCGACGGAAGAAAAAAAGCGAAACGGGGGTTTGAAAAGAGAAACGAAGATGAGTGGAAAGAGAGGAAACGGATAAAGAAGACGAGGAAGAAGGAGGGAAGACCATTATATTCGAGTCGGACAGAAGCACACCACCCTCTGGGACACGGCCAAATAGCGGGCAATAATGTTTCTAGTTTGGTGGTTTGTGGGACCAACAGAAGTGGAGAAGGACTTGTGTTGAATTGTACCTCCTTTCTGGAAACTGGTTAGTCGTTATTTTAATCCGCCGAGAAGACAAGGTTGGTGGCAAATTGTGGTCGCGGCAAACTTGAGATAATTAAAATTAGAAAGGAATAATTAGGAGGAGTTCTTTGAGAACCTCCTACAGGTATATCTGCAACTAACTTCTGATTTTGTGCGGAATTAGCGATTTTATGTTATACGAGCTGCAAAGATTGATTGTCGGCGCATATGAAGTGGACACCACTATTCTTAACGAAAATCAATTAACCTGTAAAAATGTCTTCGATTTCGTTTTAGAAAAGAAGAAGCTGTAAGTTACTATAAACATTATTGCGATACGGTACTTGTGTTCTTGCTGCAGAGAATTCATATAAAAGCGTCTGTTGCCTAACCCAGCAGATGAAAGTTTAACTTAGGTACTTGTGTCCAAAATCGTTCTTGAATAAGAGTGTAAGAACTAGATTTTTGCACAACTAGAGTAAGAACTACATTGTTACATATCTATGCGAAGCTGATGATTTGTTTGCATATTTATGCGAAGCTGACCCAGCTAAGTTATAGTCAAATTATGCCATATTCGCCGCAGCCCTTTAGGGTGTTTTAAACTTAAAAATCACGTTGAAAAAATATTTATATATTTTTTCCAAATTTATGGTGACGCTAGAAATAATTTAGCCCCATGTTTCGGAATTTTCCAAGATATCGTCAGTTTTTACTTGTTTTTTTGAGGCCTCAAGCTCAAAAACTCGAGATAAAAACGGAAAATGAGCAATTTGATCTATTTTATTATATTCCGTCAGCTGTAAGATCTAGAAGGGATCTTTCCAAAAAAGGTGCAATATAACAGGTTTTGGATGATAGGAAATGGCCAAAACAACAGTTTATACTAAGCTAAATTTCAAATTTTTCAAATTTCAAACTCATTCTCCAATAAATTTTTTTAACATAATGACGTCATATACAATAAAATACCTCACACGACCTGTGGGAAAGGGGGGGGCTTATTGCCATCCACCCGGCACGCAATTCAATTTCAATTCACGCAAAAGAATTTCAATGAATTCATTTTCTTCCTATCGGTTTTTTTGTGCAGACTATTAGAGTTTCGAAATGCAAGTTAGTAGTCGGGGTTTTTCTTTGATGCAAATCCGATTCTCAGATCGAAAATGAGAACTTCCAACCCACGAAACTGTCCATCGGCGATACCACGAAAAAGTCGACGTCAACACAATGCTGTTGTCATTTTGGGATTCAGCAACATAACTTATTGTATAATAGTTCTTTTGCGACTCTCCTGGAATTGAATTTTTTGTAAACCTGTGTAATCATGACGGTTTGATACGATTTCAATAAATCGCTAGATAGAATAAAAAATTTGGCTGATTCGCGTTTTCGATTAACGGTAGTGGCGCCACCGTCGCATCCATAATGGTGGGATAGATCCTGCTGACTCGACTCAACTCACACAAAGCAAATTACCATTCCTTCACTGAATATTTACGAATAAATCATGAACAATAACTGAAAACAAAAGTTACGACAGTAATGTCCGTACACTTGACATTAAAACTAAGTACTGGAAGTTGAATAAGTTCGGAACGTTTATTTGTTTATTTACAAGTAGTAAGTAGGTGTAGGTGGCTACCTACCAGTTACCAGTAGTCGTGAGTCTTACAGTAGTATTTCATTTTAGATTTTCACAGAAATTAATAAATTAGATTTGATTGTACATAAATTATGCAAAATGCACAACCGATTGTCGTAATTTCACCGAAGGAGAACAGCTTAAAATGCTCAGCATATGTGTGGTTTCTTAGAAGAAATAGAGGATTTCCAACATTTATGTACGTACCTACTTGTTCTACAAAGTTTATTAATTAATGAACATCCTCACACTATAAATGTAACGATTTTGCAAGATATCAAGAATATATTCCCCTTCAAATGCTCCTGCGAACCTGGGAATAGCAGATCATGCACGAACCTAGTATAGCAGTCTTGGTTTTCTGGTAGATGCCTACCTATTCTTATTAAAATTATATACATAATGAAAGTGCAGTGTAGATAAATGATATGAATGTACTACATTTACAAATTTAGGATTTTGGTTTGGCAGATTCTCCGTGTTCCAGTTACTACCAGGCAGTTTTGTAACGTCTATTGGGGAAACAAACGGGGGGCTCTTGTGTGCTGGTCGATTTTTTAAATCCAAATTTGTTCGATTTCATATTGCTTGCCATATTCCTTAACGATATGTTGCTATTTTACCAATCCTCATTCACAGTAATGTAAATTTCAAAACTTTTGCTTATAATGTTACGTAGGTAACTCTACCTCATTAAGGGAAGGGAGGCAACATTCGAACCATCTACCCTACAACGATTTCTAATAAGGGCATATATCACTGTATTTTCAAAGTTTATTATGCTTCAAGCTCCCAGACTCTTTTCCCATCTCAGAAAAAACGAAGAAACGAGAGAAAACGAAGTCTCAAAGAATGTTAGGTTCAGATCCGATTTTCAATGAAAGGAGAGTCGGAGTCAGGGTTAGTTCATTTCACTGTCGCTAGGCTCGCATCCTTATTTGGAATCGCGAATCGGCAGAGCTCGGTAACTTGTTCATTTGGAATCCATAAACCGAACCCTCATTGATCAACTCCGGACACGACAGTTGTCAAGGGACGCCAAACTGACTTATTACCGAGTTTGTTAGGAGCTGTGAACCCCACTATGGGTTTCACGTGTTCCCATAAACCTCCTCCCTTTTGGAGATTCTTCAGCTCGTTAATTGGGCGTAATTTTCCCCTCCCGAAAACCGTCCTGGAGTTTGACACATGTCCTACAACCCCTCACCTAACTGCTGGTTATTCTGACTTAACCAGACAAACAAATTATCGGGGGAAAGAGACAGTTTGGGTGTAAAAGACACCTTACTTTGGCGAAATGAGGCCAAAGAGGCGTGGTTGGGTAACTAATGTTGTTTTGGGGACAGTCCCAATTCGGGGGTTGGATCCTCTTCAACTTCTGAGAAATGGAAAACGATATTTTAATGGGCTGTTTGTATTTCAGTTACTCGTGTTATAGTTTATTATTTCTCATAATAAATCTTTGTGTTAATTTTCAACCCCCCCTCCCTCGCCTTTTCAATTTACATGTGAGATTTCAAGTTTCATCAAGAACTGTTCTACATTAACTTATAAGTTAGGTATATTGATGTCTTCTGGCTAGGGGTCAGGAATATAAATTTGTAACTTCAAGACTGTTGTTACTAGACATGTAAACAACATTTCTTGCTTGATGGGTCACTTTGGGTTCATTATTGTTCAATAATGAACCTTTGTAATCGGCCATTAAAAATGATAAACGAAAAAAAATGTAATCCCTCCCTCAAAATTTGTTGGTTTACGTTTCTAGATGCGTAAAATACAAAAATAGATTAAAAAAAAGAAAAAAAAATCCGTCCCTCCACCTTAATCCATTCAGAGTTTTTCTCCGAAACTGCTGGTCCAATGTTTATGGAATTTTGGTTATAATAACGTTTGGAGTCCAGTTTGTCCGAGAAATCTGGCGTCAATTTCGATCAACGCTAAAGGGTAGAATTTAAGGTTTGAAATATTAAAAATCCCGATCTCGATAACTTTCAGGGGAATAGGTAGGTCTTTTTGTCATTGACGGATATTATTCTCAACGAATCGAATGAAACCACTTGGAACGTTGTACATTAATCCGTTTGCTCTCCCTAAGGGCTAGAACTTTGAGAGTGAAATCAAGTGGGAGTAGCAACATCTCAAATTACTGAGTCAATTCTAAATTGCATCAATGACCACTAGAAAGTGTAAGTGGTTGTAAAACCGGAACTTTGTAAAACTTGCCTTCTAGGTGAATTCCTATAATCTTATCATCTGAAATGATTGGGCTTGGAACTAACAAGGCCCATTATTGCCATATTGACCAGCTACAGAGGGTTCATCGCAGTTTCCTCCGTTACGTGGCATTTAAGCTTCATTCACCATTTTACTGAACAAACAATGAGGCTATTAATGAGCACTGCGGCACTTTATCCCCTCGAGTCTGAAGAATTCGATATATCATTTTTATACAACATCCTGAATGGTCGCGTCCATTCTCCCCTCCTTCTGGAATTATTGAATTTGTTGGTACGCCGTTCCGCTTCACGATCCAACAGCTTATTTTGGACACCTTTCTCACCGACAAACTGCATGTACCATCGCCCCTGTCTAGACTCCCACGTAAAGCCATCACCTTCTAAATGAATGCCCAGAAGTCAACCTTTTCAACATCTCATTAGCCTTGGCTTCGCTTGAAAGTGAAAAACTTGTGTGGAACCACCTTCAACTTTGGACTGTTTAAACTTTCTTTTCTTTCATCTATTTTCCTTTATTTTTTCCAAAATCTGTAGACAATAGCAAGTGTACTCGATTTTATTTTTTCTCGCCGCGGTAATTTACGCCATGTATTTTCTATCTTCTCATGTCTTGGGCTTGCCACCTAGCATTACGTCTATCTCGCTACCTATCGTGTCTTTGTTGTCATCTGTTGCAGAAATAACTTCTTTTCTTTCTGTTCTGAAAGTGTAAAATAGCCTTTAACAGAACATCTGCCTGCGGGCAGGATTGGCCACCGGCGACTCATTATTTCTTAGAGTACTGCTATGTATTTTTAAGTCACTATTTGATTAAAATGATCAGATCTTGGCTTATTTTAAGACCGCATCACTAAATTTCTGCATCGACTCAGCAGGGTACCCCTATAGGGGGCAACTACAGATGACGCCGGTAGAACATTGTGATAATTGCAATTTATCTTGTTAGTGCTAATAGGTATTATTCCAATAATATCTATTATTTTCATTTGCGACATTGTTCGGTCAATCTGAGTTCACATCTTGTAACCATGATGCAGCCCGCATCCGCTTCAACCAATCAATTGGAATTCGCGCTTAATTAATTACCCGTAATAATACCCATAGCTAATCATATATTTTAATCATCTTCTCTTCACTAAAGGAAAACATCGAACACAAATCTGACATAATCGTTCTGTTTATCATGTGACTTTTCCGCGGTAACTAATGATTTCCCCTCCATTATCACCACGTTAATTGGAAAATTACCTTCGGACGTTCTGTTCTGATAACAAGTTCAGTAGCTGCGTTTATGTGAACACGAATAAGTTTGTGAGATGAAGTCATAAAATCTAAGGCAAACGAGACTCAACGTTATCACAGAAAGTAATGTCCGTGAATTTTTCGATGTTATTTTTTTCTCTTTTTACCTCGTTGCATTGTCAGCGATGCAAATTAGAGCAATTTCCTCAATTATTCCGCGCACGGAGTTAATATTTTTTTGTTCGAAGGGGCAATAGCGGTGGAATTAGTTCGGTGTTAACGTCCGCTAATGTCTTATTTTATGGGGAAACTCACCTGGAGGGAGTGCGGTTTAATAAAAGAATAATTTCTGATCGCCGGTGAACTCTGCTTTTATATCGACCGGTTGGTTCTCGAAACGCTACGTTAATCCGGCAAATCGGTATCACGAGTGTTAGATCGCATTTTAAAGGAAGATTGGCTGCCGTAATGGGTCGCCTATTACCAGCCGAATTCGTTTTATGGTTACTTACCTGGTTTTTTTTCCTCGTTCTCCGCCCAATAATTGCACCTTTTGAGGCGTGTTGATGCGTTTCCTGACACACGTTTACATCTATTGAATATTGCTTCTTCACTTCCGAAGGTAAAGAAGCTTTGTACGAATGAAACAAAAAGCACGATTTTTCAATTTACAGAAAAGATACAAGTACAGGGTGTCCCACCAGACAACGACTCCCCCCCCCCCCCCCCCCCCACAATGTTTTAGAATGATGTCCTATGGCCCAGTTCTAACTCCCGGAAGTTTTACTTGGTCTTTCCTCTTTTTTTCCTTCTTTGACCGAAATGATCGTTCCAGCAACGCTTAGCTCGGGATCTTCTTGCGATAACGCACGGATTCCAGAATCCATCCATAATGGCGGGTTAACCCTTGGGTCCACGCTGGTTTGCAACTTTCTCACTACTATTTCCTCGTTATAATGAAGAAACAATGGGTTTGTCTTCTGAAGACGAAGATTTCGTAGAATTAGTCTAAGTGACAATTCCTCAAATGAGAATATCTAGGGGAAAAGTGAACCATTTGATTGAGTGGGTGGACATCGATTTTTTAAATCGTTTTCATCATTCCTGAAGGACTTGGTAGTGGAAAAACTTACGTTGACCATTTTCGTAACCCCCTCCCCCCGCCAACAGCAATCATCAACTTCCAAGTGTCAGTCTTAAATTATAACCTACAAGATCGTTGCCATTTGCCGCCACAGAGTAAAGTTTGCCGCCAAGTTGAACTCGAAATCTCCCATTTTGATGTCGAAATGGCGATGTGTAGTGGACCAAAAATACTTTCGCTCCACTTTATAAGGTGCTATTCACTGAATGTTGGTCTAAGGAGAGTTATTCTGATTCTAACTAACTGATCCATGGATGATCCGCGGATCGGCTAATCCATGAATGAATATTGATGGTGAAACGGTGAAAACACTGACACATACGTGTTTTATCTATAGATCATGTATTTGTATTGGGAGTTAAGTTGGTGGAACTGGAACTAACATTTCACGTACTTGTGGTCCTAAATTTCGAAATGTGCCATCGTTCTGATGGCTACTATTGCCCAATTGGGCAGGTGGGTAAGTACGGAATTAATCTGATAAGCTGAGTGAACTTTGGGACTAAAGTATGTTCCAGATTCTGTGCCTGCATGTGATACATTAGCACGGATACCTCTGGTTCCTCAACGCCAGATGCGTGTTTATTTAAGTAATTAATATCCCTTCAACTGACTAAAACAACCCGGCTTTAAAAACAACAGTACCGGACCGAAATTGGAGGTTGTGGAGGTTGAGACCCAGTGATTACTCCGCTACTGGGCCAGAGGGGAGTCAATCATCCCGGTAAAGACCTTCCACAGTAGCACCGCCGACTCCCATCTCCCTCCACCAAAAAGAGAACACCAATGTAAATATAATGAAGAGAGTGGGAAAAATCGGTGAGAAAATGGAAGCTCGTCTAAGGGGGATCAACGAGATGTCTGATTAATACCCTTGTTTGATGTCGGGGCGGTTTAAGAGATGATTTGTCTGGGTTTCCTTAGCCTTCCCTCCTGGCCGCAGCTAATGCCCTCTGTCGTTACGACGCTGCTGAGCAATGAGCTACGAACACTTTCACTGATGTCTTACTTTACCCTCGAGACAAGTGGGAGAAACGGCTCACGGAGTTATGGGTCTTTTTAATCGAGCCATTTGGAGCGGATTGGAGCAATAGATCTCTCTTCCAGACCTCTCCCACGGATCAAATTGAGGGGAAACGACTGGTTCCTGTGAGATTTCCAGTGTGCTTTCGTGAAGTTGAAAGGGTCATTCACGTATATTCGTATGCAATTCAATAGTCACCCAGTATCCTGAAGTAGAACTAGCTAGAATATATTACAAGTGGAATTTGCTTTATTATTTTCAACAAATCGACCAAGAAAAATTATGAGCAAACACGATACAAATATCGTGAGAGTTCAGATTCACATGGAATTGACATTCATGCAGGCGTACGAACTACTATGCTCTACTTGGTAACCATCACGATTCCTAAAATTTAATCAAAATCGGTCTTTCAATTTCGGGGTTTAGCTGATGACAATCATTATCGTCCTATGATTTGAATTGGGCACCTTGAAGTAGGTACATACATTTACGCCTTTAGCAGTTTAAATCTGACGACAGGTTTGGAAAAAATCCCAGTAATTGAAATTTCTTTCAACTCCCTTGGCTACAAATACAGTTCCTCAAATAGAATGAAATTTCGATTTGTTTTAATACAGCGATTTAATTGTTTTTTCATCTTCATTTCAATCACAATAAGAATGAGCGAAAGTTCAATCAAATTCACATTTAAAATCTGCTTAGAAAAATGGAAAGTGTAAGTCCGTCAAATGGCCCCTCAGACTCTTGGGTCTGTCACATTTGAAGGGAGATAAATTCTGTCCAAATCCCGTAAACCATCTAAAAAATTCAATAAAGTCGAATTTGAACTTCTGTAGGCCCGTTGGGTGAAGAAACGTCTAGACCAAGTAAGGTGGGCAGTATAGCTTCCTCACATATTGTAACGTGGACATATAGGATTAGTTGAAAGTACCAATTGCAACCAAATAGACGTTATCATAAATTGGGGGTCGCGCATGCGCACACGCTTCTATTCATCATGCGGTAATAGCAACTATAAAAGGCCATCTAGGAGCTGACCCTCTCAATTCCTGAAAATTTCATCAAAATCGGTGGTTTAGTTTCGCAGCTCTGTGTGTCGACTAAATTTAGTTTTGTGTAGTTACCTAATCAATCTTTAACATATCCACAGGAAATTTTCTGATACTTATATCCAACTATCCTCGAGGCTTTTTTTACTTTAAGGAACAATCTCGAAGCTAACCCTCTCGATTCCAGCAAATTTCATCAAAATCGGCTCATAAGTCTCGCAGTGTCATGCTTGTCAATAGTTATTACCCAACCGGACATCTCCTTCACAGGACATATCTCTGAAACATATACCCAACTACCTTCCGAGTTTGAACGAAGTCGGACGGATAGATCGTGAGAAATTGACGCCATTTTTTATTCGCCGACTTTGAAATTCATCAAAACCGGGCTAGAAAATAGCACAGACACACAGACAGATAGACACGGAATCATAATTTTCAGCAAGTTCTGAAACGCAAAAAGCAAGTGGAAATTTTGAATTTGAGGGACAACATGTTTTTTGACTTCTCGCATAGACACAAAGCTTCGCTACCTTTGGTAGTGAAAGCAACTCCACCTATTTTTCTATGTAGAATTAATAAAAATAAATACTCCTTCCAAATCTAAGGAGTTATTACTCGCTCTTTATCTCTCTTGTAAGAATACCAAATGTTGGTGACTAAATGATATGATGATCTTCTGGACAGTACTTCATTATTAAGAGAGTATCCACTTCACTGTGATAGAGGTAATTGAATAGAATACTTGCTCCTTCTAGAGTTTAGGCGATTACCCTGCAACATCTGAAGTTCAGGAGCATGTTCAGACCCCCCCACCACCACCACCAGCATAGAGACTGCCGAACTATACATCATTTATATGTGGGAATGATACTTGTGAACATTTAGAGGGGCCTCGTTCTCGGTTGGAGTGGTCATGTGTTGCTCAGGGTGCGTCGTAGCCGGTAGATTTTCAAAACATCCATTGAAAAATATTGAAAAGATCTTTTCATTTTCTTAAGTGTAATTGACTTTGACGAATTGTAAGCAATTAATTCTATATTATCTAAGTTAGCTAATAAGAAACGTGGACAGGTGTATGAATTTTAGAAATTGTTTTGAATTTAAAACATTTTTTATGTTACTGTTAGTCCTCTAATCGACAATGGAGGCAGGCTTGATTGACGTTAAATAAAAAAGAGGATGGGGGTGGTTTGAAATCGCGGTCTGCTACCATGTGACAGAGATGATGGAGTGGAGAAGTTTCTCCGTCCAATGATTCAAGCGATCAGCCTTCAACACCCAGAGAAATACCTGGAAGTTACAGGGCCCCTGGTGTAACCTCAGGGGTGGCAGTTTAAAGAGAAGAGAAGGGGGCACTAACCATACCCATCACATAACCCAGAATGAAGGATTTTTGAGTAAAAAAATATTGTGTTCGTGTTTGAGCCTTCATTGGCTATTGTCAGCATCATGTTTTTGAAATTGATTGTGTGTGACATTAAAGAAAATATTGATTTGTTGTCGAAATTCGCCCGTATATGGAACCTGGTACAACGAGGACTTCATTCAAAGAACAAATACCCCATACTCCCTTTCGTAAGAAAGCGATATATCTGAGCACTGGTTCTAACGAGCTTGGTTTTCGTGAGTAAAGAAAGAAGTATTTCATTATTAGAGTTAAAACATGAAATTATGGGATGCAGGGAAGAAGCAAAAAGCGCGAATAAGAAACGCACCAAAGTAGTGAAGGGTTCCCAGACGATGCTTGTTAAGAGAAGACTAATGCTTGACAATTCGGATAAAGGCAGGAGAAAAGGAAACAAAAAATATAAAAAGGGGAGAAGAAAAAAGGGAATGTCAGTTTCTCGAAATGAGACTCGAGGATTCGAGAGAGCATGAGGCAATTACTGAATTAGGAGTGTAACCCGCGGGAAAGGATTTTTCGACGGGAGGGGAAGGATTGAGGATTAAGTCATCATCAGTGGACAAACGACTCGGGGAATTCGAGTGGTCCCGTTGGCGTAACAAGTCATCAAGACACGAGAGGAGTTCGTTCTGTTTGGGATTGTGGAGCGAGCTTGAGTAATGAGCAAATAGAGGGCGAACTTAGTCGGTACCGATCAAAGCGAGGTGGGGAATTTCATCAACGGCAAGTGCTTAGCACTTCTAAAATTATTGGGCGTTTGTGGATTCGCGTTTTATCGAAAACATATCATTAAAACGACACCCGTGTTTCCAAGAATATGTAAGAAAAAGACGAAGAAGAAAGTTCCAGTCATGCACTACGATCGTATGAGCACATTTTCGTAAAAGAACGTATTTTATTCATCTTATACATCGTTTTCAATTTTGAGTACTTTGAGTGCGAAGAAAGTTTTCATTTGGAAAGTTTGACTTTTTGGCGCAAGAATGGAATTGTTATTCAATCCTAAGGAGAATTATCGTCTGGAATGACAGATATATAAATACACGCGCGCGCACACACACATTTATTTATAAAACACCGCTAAAATGTAGGATTGATTTTAGGATGCCTCAATAAGGATTTAAATTTTAAAAAGTTTCGACAATTTTTGTTGGAAATGTTTTGGAGCCATTGCAATTGCTTCATTTCCTACGAAAATTCGGTGAAACATTTATTGATATGATACAGATAATAATTATTATCTGTCTGAAGGGATAAAATGCAGTTCGACATTTTTTTCTTTTTAGCGAATTTTTCGTAGACAATGAAGCTTGCAATGGCTCGGAAATTTTTAAAATCAAAATTTTTGAGAAATGTCTTTATTGAAAGGTTTTTCATGTATTATATATATATATATATATATATATATATATATATATATTGAAAAAGGATATTTCCTATTCCTATGAAAAAGCTTTAAAATTCAGAAATCGTTTCAGAATGCCTCAGAATGGATTTCCATGAAGATATTTTTGGAAAGTTTTAATTTTTTAAATTTCGAGTCATTGCGATATATCCCTTTCCTACGAAAATTCGCTAAATTATCCACCATCGAAAGGTTCAGACCTACCAATTCTCCTGTGAGACTGGAAGACTGGAAAAGAGTACCGTACAAGAAAGAATCTTTTATCGCCCGCGCGTAGGGACGTTGCGATACTTCCGATATATCGTGGTATCGATACTTCTCTTCCAATACCACCGATATTTGTATCGATACTTTGCATCCGATATTATCGTGGTATCGATACTTTCTCCCGATATTATCGGAAGTATCGATACTTGGTGACCAATACCACCGATATTTTCCATGATTTTTTTTCTTTTTTCAATCTAATTTTCCCACCTAAAACCCAGGAGACGACCAGCCAGCCCCAGGCCTGAGGGTATTGTAATGATTTCAATTTGTTGAGAACTTTGAGAATATTGCCTTGCAATTAAATTATTTTAGATTCAAATCCATTCATATTGGATTGCAATAGTTAATATAGGCTCAATCTGAACTTGTCAAACTAAAGAAAGTAAGTAGTTTCTAATAGTGTTTATTTAATCCACCAAAATACCTACGTCTTCTCAAATCAACGAATATGATTTATTTATCATTTCGTGGTTTTTCATAGTAAACTATAACCTCTTATAAATTTCGAATGTTCTGTAGATAAATCACTTTTAGTAAAACATTCTTATAATTTTCTCCAGATTCTATTATCTACCAATCAAATTTAGTTAAATTTAATCTTAAAAGGGGGCATAGCCACTCCACCACCTGACCTTTGCTATAGAGGCAGGAAACTACTCAGTGATAAAGCTACTCAGTTTAATTATAATTCAAAAGGGAACCATATTTCACCAATTCAGACTCAGTACCACCTTTTCATCATTGAAATTTCTTCATAAATGTTTATTTTAAAATGAATTCGTGTCCCTGTTAAATTTGAAAGTTTTGACCTGCCTTATTCATCTTAAGTTCATCGAACCATTGAGTTACTCACATGAAGATTAATATCCTTTTAATGTAGGATGTAGATGTATTTTATTATTCCATTTATTTTAATAATTATAATTTCTCTGAAAACTATAACATGTTGCGAAGTGAAATAGGCAAGTCAATAACCTTCAATGGCCTAGCTAATTCTCATATAAAATATGAAACTTTGTCCTCATTCAAAATCTTGTGTTACCTTTTGTAATACTCTTTAATTTAATCAATTTTTTCCTTTAAAAAAAAAAAAAAAAAAATTCTTTAAAATATTGTTTCAAGCAAAATTTAACACCTCACTGGAGAACCCACCTTAAAATATTTTCTGTGAAAGGAAACTGCTCTGAAAACCCCTAAATGAATTCCTAACGTTCACCTACGTAATAACAACAAAATTTGATTAAATATTAGTGAAACTATTTAGTGCTAGTCATGAGTAAGTGGATAGATAGTCATGGAAATATTGAGAATAAATTGAAGATGTGAAACTGAAAACTATGGTTCAAATTGAAATATTCAACTTAGTAAATTGAGTATTTGAATAAATAAGTTAGATTTCCTATTTTCAACAAAAAGAGAGATTGGAATCAACAATGGGACAAGTTTGAGAATTCAAAATTGGAAATCTACTTGGTGATATATCTATTAATTTAAAACATTGATTAAGAATCCTATCATCAGTTCCTTTCAACAGAGTTCTGGATGCATCCTCCGAAGCCTACCTATTACGTGAGGTGTGAGAAAATTCCAATAAAAAAACTATTAACCAAATGGCATTCCCCCCACCTGTTTTTTACATGTAAAAAAAGTATCGAAGTATCGATACTTTTCAGCCGATATTGGAGAAGTATCGATACTTTTCTTTCGATAATATCGGGTATCGATACTGCTAGAAAAATATCGGATCGTATCGAGTATCGATACTTAGGTGGTATCGCAACGTCCCTACCGCGCGTTCCACGGGAACCATCCATTCCGCCGTTATCAGCCGTTAAGCCATTAGCGTTGTCGAGTTATTTTAATTAATTTGAGAGCCCCCTTCCCTCCTCACTACCGCTATACCTGAGGGATCCCCTCTCTCTCCCCTTACCGCCGTTGATAAATTTATACGGCGTTAATGTTACAAATAAGACGAGGAAGGTGGAAAAAAAGAAGTATAAGACAAAAAAAAACCTCTCCCAAGGAACAGTTGGGGGTGGATGCGAAGGTACCACAGAAAAAAAGACGAGTTTTTCGCCTACATTCGCTCCGCCAAGGTTTCTTTTCCCCTCACAAAATAGGGGAACAAATAAATATTGCGAGAAAAGAACAAAAAATCTAAGACAAAAAAGAGTACGTCTCGCCGAAAGAACGGTGTTCGTGGGTGTCGCTCCCCATTAATTGTCCGTTTAACGAGTGTGTCATTACGTAGGGGTAGCGGAGGACAGAAAAAGTGGAGGACAGAAGAAAAAATTGTCAGTTGTCTGTAAAGGCGAAGGAACGCATTTTTCCCGAAAGGCTGTTCATCTTGGATTTCCTTCCCTGGCGCCACTCGCAACGTTTTACGTTCAGACGTTGGTATAATTCGATACCTCAGTTGACGCTGAAACTTTTCAGTTATTTTCGGAAATAATGCGTGAAGAATCGAATCTCTAGGTCGATTTTTCATTATTTTTTATTTAATTATACCGGGTGTCCCCAAAAAAACCTCCCCCCCCCCCTCACCCCCTGCTAAAATCGTTAGCAATGGGCCAAAAAATGATTTTTTAAAAACCTTAATTTTTTTTGTAAGTATCTCAAAAATGACAAAATTGAGCATTACGCATACGTGTGAAATTGACATCAACTTCGTTATTTCAAATGGGAACCCCCATTTTTTATTACAGATTTGAATTCTGCGTAAAATTTTATGAAGAAATGACCCATCACTCGATTTTTTTAAGTGCGCGCAAACGGGCGCAATTCCGCTCCAAATGTGCGGAATTTCGCTGTATAAGTGCGTTAAATGTGAAATACTGAGTTTTTTTAACTCAATTGCCACATGCAATACATGACTTTGGAGTACTTTTTCATGCTGGCCCTCGTAACGATGTTCACATTTATTGATATTGCAACACCAACTTGGAAAAACACCAAAAAATTGACCAGAATTCCACTTTTCTTACACATTTTCACAAAGCACAAAGTTTACTAAAATGAAGGTTTTTCGGTGTTTTCCCAAGTTGGTGTTGCATCTATCAATAAATAAACAGCATTACGAGGTACAGCACGACAAAATACCCCAAAATCATCTATTACATGTGGCAATTGAGGTTTAAAAACTCAGTATTTCACATGTATTGCACTTTTAGAGCAAAATTGCGTACTTATAGAGGGGAATGGTGCCCGTTCGCGCGCACTTAAAAAATCGGTTGATAATGATAGGTCATTTCTCCATGATATTTCACGTAAAATTCAAATCTGCAATAAACAATGGGGGTTCCTATTTGAAATAAAGAAGTAGATGCCAATTGCGCCATTATTAACGATTTCAGCAGGTGGGAGGGGGGGGGGGGATTTGGGGTCACCCTGTATATACGACCATATTATGCGCACGATAAATGTGTAATTGTACTAATGTATGAATTTAGGTAATTGAAATAATATAATCCTTCTGTCAACTTCAGCAAACTAACAACAACAACCTTGTAATTCAGTTTAAACATCCAGGCTCGTTTTCAAAATAATACATATTTTCGTGTGCATGTTTTCTGTGCAAAATATTATTCAGAAAGAAACCTTGCTTTGGTTTCAGAAAAAATGTGACCTAAAGCTAATATCAACTTGTTATGCTTTATATTCTCCAACTCCGTGAAGCATTTTTTTGAACAAAATTATCACTGTTCCTCCAACTTCAGATATTGGAAATACCTGCTTTCCAAGAATTTATATTTGACTCGAAGTTTTGATAGTTTTCCAGACACCGGTTGTTGATCCTGAATGGACCTACTGTACCGTTTAGTTAGCGTCCAAAACAACAATGAAAGGGTCGGACTGTATGGTATGATGATATGATGATGGTATGGTATGATTTTAGATATTACTCGAAGGACCACCTCGTTTCGAGGAAATATGATACCAATGATAAGGTATGTAGTGCTAAGTATGAACTTATCTAGAGATTTGATCTTTGATAATAGTTGATGAAATTAGGAAGTACTCAAATGATAAGTGCGTATTTAGAAGATGAAACATCAACATAAATTGAGTTTGTTATGTAGATAGGATGTATAATGGTATATGGTACTCGTTCTGCCTACCTACCTCAGTCCTAATAGTGGCCACTTCAGAGGAGAGACAATTATGTACCTAAGAGCTTGAACTGATCAATGAGTTTCTAGTTATGTACTAAATAGATTGGTTTTCAAGTACAAAACTAATATAATGATTAGAAAGGCTTATCTGAAGTCCAGTTGATGAATGCAAGGCTCCAAGGGTATTTTCATAAGTCCAGCTCCACGGTGAACGCATCAAGTATCAATCCTGCTCTGGGAGGGATCCTCATAAGTCCAGCTCCAGCGCCGAGTGTTGAACGTGAAGGAGACACGGCCAACAACCAAGTCTTCAGTAACAGGCGAGAACTTATTACAGAAAGGAAACGTAGAGGTAGATAGGTAGGCCTCCTCTTCACTCCCGTTTCGAAGGTAGATCGCCTCGAAATCCAACAAGGATTGGTCAGATGGATATCGGACGCAAGGTTCGGAAACTTATCCATACACACGGAACTTAGTTTGAAAGGGGAGGAACTGATTTGGGAGTAGAAAAGTATAGAAATTTGATGATAGAGAACGAGCTTGATGCGAGAACAAAGGAAGATGTAAAGTAAGATGGCGAGAGATGATCATTCCAGCGAAAATTGGCAAAGACCGGCGGGAAACTTGAAGGTTGACCTACCAAAAATAAGTATAAAAAACTACCTACAATCGATGGCAAAATGCATATAAAAATATTTAAACATTTATTAGAATTTATACAAGAACAATCAAATTAGTTATATGAATTAACAGATGAAATAAATATGATGCTCGCAGCATGGATACTAAATATAACTTAAATCTACGATCCATGAACAAGCAATGACGGCTCATCAATTACTACTCAAGAACCACCCAACAGTGAACTGTAGGTTGCAAACAAGTTGCGGGAATTATGAAGGTTATCTATCAAAATGTTGTTAAGTTGTTTGGTGTATATTTTACGGAGTTTCGTCGAAAATAAAGGTAAGCGCAAACAGATCCTTTCAATTTCACCCTTTAGGGTTTTTAGGGATGATGGAATGATCAGTGTGTCCACAGGTCACGGATTCCCGGAAGGTCCCGGAAAAGTCACGGATTTAATAGTAGGACATGGATATTTCCGAAAGTCACGGATTTGAAAATAGAAGTTACCGATTTTTATGGCGTCGGTAACCAAATAATTATAATATAATGACAGTACCAGGATTCACAAAACGTGCAAAAGAATCAATTGAGATGTTTGAAGCTATAATATTAAATGTTTTGTACATTGCATTTTACTAATATTCTGTTAGTAGCCTTAGACTTCTGTACTTTATTTAAGAAGGCTATAATCAATAAAAAAGTTATGGAGATATAATTGTATATAGGCTACTCATGATTACAGTAGGTCTACTGGTAGTTATTTCGGTACTCTATTCCTAAAAAAATGTAATAAAGCCTGTAAAAGGTCACCGATTTTTATAATTTAGAACCCCGAAAGTCCCCATAATGTCCCCGATTTTTATTTTACAGATCTAGTAGACACCCTGAATGATGCAGACAATGCTGGACCAACTACACCCCATATAAATATGATTATTGGCCCTAGTTGCATAAACGGATTGTGGACGAACGGATTTTTTCCCTTATCCATTTATAAACGTCAACTAACGAATTTTGAGGGATTGTGGTGGAGGGAGGAGGATGGTGGTCAAACACTTCTTATTCGTGGTCGAAATAAAAAAATCAAAATAATGAACTAACACTTTAGTCATAAGGGGACTTTGATGGAAGACAAATTTCTTCAGTCAAGACAAATTCCTGTCTCATTAAATCTCCCAGGATTGAAAGACCAATGACAAAAGCCTCAATAGCCTTATCATATCGTCCGGCATTATATCATCGGGTCAAGAATCAAAGGGCTGACTAATTTGTTGGGAGGAGCGACCACATGGCAACAAGACGCGATACATCCGCTGCCCGCAGGATGATCGCAGCTTCCGGTTGCCATGGGGATCCTGCGCGATGGATTGATGGGTGACGTCGAAAACGATTAAAGCCGGTTTGAATTATGCAGAGCGGGCAAAGGCCCAGTCGGGGTCGTCACTTAGTTTATACGCCACACGCACTGGGAAATGACCCATTTTCAAAAAAAGGACAGATTGAAAGCGTGTCATCTGCTTGGCAACAAATGCGTTGTCAGCCTTAGCAACAATATCCACCCTTCTCTCAGGTCAGGAAATGCGTCAACCAAATGTCCAGCTTTTCCTGGAAAGCTCATCAGTCCGAACTTCAGGTGGGACAGAAATAACGAAACAGCTTTAAATAGTCTTTTATATGAAAATAGCTGCTACAATAATATGTTATCACAAATGATCCGTTATCTAAACAACAGCTTACGGACACTGATCTATTCAATTAATGCTAATATTAATTATTCAGCTCAGGCCTTGAGTAATACATTGTAGGAATCATAAGCCGCAAATAGTTTTCGATACCTAGCTGTAATTACAGCATAAACGAATAAAATTTGTATTTAAGGAAAAAAGAGCTGTGAGAGAGATTGTAAAATCTTGTAATCTAGGGAAACAAACGAAAAAAAAAATTGTTTTTAAAGTCTGCCATGTTGGGTGTGGCTCGTAGCTTCCTCCTCTCCGTAACATGGATTTGTAGATCATTGAAATGTTTCAAATATTCTTGAAAGTATCCATTGAGTGTCCTGTTTGAGCTTAAGCGAAATCAGTCAATTAGACAATGAAAACATGATGTTACGTTTGCGAATGCACGAAAACTAGCAAAGGATCTGGAGTGATGAAGTTCATTGAGGACCAGCTGCTGTGTGAACCGTTCTGTCCTAGAACATGCCTCTCAAGATTGGTGACCCAACCAATCCATCCACCAGTATGCTGTGGAGAGGGTCCAAAATAAAGTTTTGCTGTATTCAGCATATACGCTTGGAATTTCTTCAGATGAGGTACAGTTACAATACCGCATCCAAATAAATTCCAAGCTTACATGCCTCGGCATTGTTAAATGGATGCCAATGTTGGCTCTAGAAACCCGACGAAGCCATGCAAACATTGCATTCCTTTATTAAATCATCAATAGTCTTTTGGATTGTTTGGCCTTGCTCTCTGACGTGAACTCCTGTAATTTAGTTGTGGTTTCCTAAATAAACTGAGACGTTGACTCGAGTCTGACCTAAGTACCAACAGAGGGCCGTTGGCTGTCGACGCACGAATAGGAGTGAGGACATAGGAGTGAGCAGACTCGACTCAACCATCCATTCGATTCGCAACTACGCTCTAGTAATTTTTTCACCTAATTGCTCCAACTCCTACATAGGACAATATGATAGAATAGGATCCTTCTGGCCAGTCAGTTTAAACACTCAACCTAAGTTCAGTTTTTCGTAAGTTTAGTTTCACAACTTTGATGACCACTGCACTGTCCTAGATACGTATCCGTGTACCTCAACTCCCAGCACGTAACAGTCCCCTACTCCATATACATTTTTTCCCGACAAATTAATTATGGAATCGACTTTTCCAGCATCTCCCTCGTTCGACGAATTTGTTTCTGGATGCATATCCTGATTTGATGTTCGTACTAATATTTGACTTGTTTCTCTTAGTATCATATTATTATGTAAACTTTTAAATTTTTTAAATTGATTTTGATTTGTTGTGGTTGTTTTCTGATTATTTTGTTTCTCATGTGGTATTGAGTTTCTCACGTAAACATTTAAAAAGAAAATTAAAATCTCTAAAAATGTCATCGAATTCTGATGAAAATTGTACAAGCCTGCTTGTTACCAGCATTTTAGGTTCGCGCATGTGCAGCAGCTTCTAATGATACCATCATGATGTAATCATGGGGTAATCAAATCGTCATTTCACAACTACCATCCGAGTTTGAGCGAGACCCGACGAATTGGCCATGAAAGAATGACGCATGATGGAATTTTACGTTTGTGCCTGCTCAGTAGAAAAACTATTAATTTCCGTGTGATGAAATTGATTGGGTACCATCTTCAGCCTAACCCGCACAATTCCAGAAAATTTCATTAAAATTCATTTCGATAAACCAAGGAAAACATGAAAAATTGCGAAAATTGAGCTGACATATCAATCATTGGAGATCCCATCCTGAATATATTCAATATTGAGGGTAGTAGAACGATTTGGTAGAAATCGGCAATGGGTTCATCGTAACCTCGTGAGGTCTCCTTGTTAGAGATATTTCTTGTTCACATCATTTCTGAAAACGCCGAGTTTGTATACCGTAGAATCCATGTGAAACACTTACCGTTGAAGTTGTGTACTTTGAGAGGGTAGGTTAAAATGAGCAATTCTAATTAGGAATGCAGAAAGTAGGAAGGAGTGCGTTGAGCTTAAAACGGAAGCTAATAATGCAATTCAACGTGTGTTATCCCGCGGGAGTACACACGCTGTCTGGAGAGAGTAAGCAGTTTTATTGCTCTTCTACACTCTATGCTCCGCAGGGAGCTCTTTAATACTAAGGGAGTAATTTGCCAACTTTCCCTCTTTATTGCTGAGAAAACCCTTCCACTCCCGAGAAAGAATACCCGAACAACGATTCAAATAAAAGCTCAAAAGGGAAAGGTTTCTCCGAAAGGTAGTGGGAGGATGGAAAATCGAGGGGTTCCAGGTGGAGGGGGAAAGGGAAAGGCTGGTTTGATGAGTTTCCCCCGCTTTTGGAAAAGCGACATCCAAGCTGGATCCTCTTGAGTGGGTTCCATGTCTTGACACCCGGACCCAGGGCGAGGGGGTTTCGTAAGTGTGCTTAGGGCTGAGATGGGTATAGGTGACATTGTCTGTAGGAAGGGCCTTTGAGCGTTTCATTTCCCCAACCTGTGCTTCCTTGGGCTCAAACGTTGTTTGTGATCCTGCCCCGACATGCTCCTCATCAGCATCTGATTGAGTCTCCGACACCGCTTCCATTTCCTCCCTCAGTCCGCTTCGATTTTCTGTGAGCTCAGCTGCAAACTAGTTTGACAGTAGTTTTAATCTAAAGTTACAAGCAGGGCTGCATCTGTTGACTTCATGGTAATGCCCTTTCAGGAGTTGTAAAGTTGTAAGGATCTTGGGCCAACTTCCCATGGTACGTTGAAATTGGGCGGTGAGAGACGAAAAACGAAATTGCTTTTTTTATAATATAAAGGTTATAATTGCTTGTCAAAATCACATGCTAAATAAAACTTTTTATAGCCGCCTAAGCGGCCTAACCGTTCAAAATCTATTTAACATTGAAATTTTAACTTAATGTTTTCAAAAAGTAATAAATCCTTGTAATTAGCTCTACTAAATTAGTTGGTTTACTTAAATTCCAAAAATAACCTTCATACGTTTCCAAAGATTGTTTATACTGGGCCAAATTTCACGAAATTTAACTCCGAAATCGCGAAATTTAACTCTAAAATCACGTAACATTAAAAAGAAAATCGGATAAGTAACGGTCGAGGGTGAGCTTCAAATCTCGATATCACCAAGTCAACCCCCATTGGTGAAATTTAAGCGTCGAACGACACCTGGGTCTCAGGGGTTCAAGTATTTTGGACTCTGCAACACGGTTTTTTTTTCTCATTTATTTAACGGGATATTCTGTTTACATTACCTATATCATTTCTGTCATCATGTTCGCAATTCGTTAGATGATCTTGTAGTGGTCATTTGACGTTTCTACCTGTGAAGGACACTCGGACCTACTTCAACCCTCTTTTGGGGTGAAAAAGAGTGTGGACAAGGCAGATTTACAAGCGACCCCAACGGCCTGGACATCCCTCAAATGTCCGCGACAACAGCCGAAAGAACAACCACCCTCGCCCGAAGTATTTACTGAATAATACAACGTCAAAAAAGAACACAGAAAAACTCCAGTCCGGCCGGAATTTTCTCCCCTAGCCTCAACTCAAAATCTTTCCGGGGAAGTCTGTTTGGGAACAATGCTTAAAACACTTTGGGAGCAGTAATTCATCCGCTGGCCCCTCGAGAACCGACAAATCAGAAACACATCTCCGCCCCCACAGAACGTTCGATGAAGAACTAAATCATATTCTGAAACACCACTTCTCATATTTTACGGGAAACACTCATCCTGATATCGAAAGAACTTCAAAATCTAGTCATGATTAATCTTCAAAATTATTAGAAAGGAATTGATTCTAAAATTAATAGTAACTGTAAATATACCTTTTACCCAACGCTTCATTATTGCTTCCCAGCCTACACTAGCAATGGAAGTATTGTTTTAACTTCTGAAATATATTTTATTACATATTTATTTACCATATGTAATGTAATATAATTTAATATATTATCATATGTAACAGCTGCATGCGTCTGCAAAGCCCCCCCCCCCCATTAATAATAATTAAAAATAAAAATAGACTTCTGACATTTTTGTGCTCAAAAATATATATTTCCATTTGCTGTAGGAAATAGATATTTATATTATTTATTACCTGTGGGGTCTATTCAGTCCTGAATCGTAGACTAATTTGTATTCGATCAACCTCAAGCAGTAGAATTTACGGACTTTAATATTAAACATCTATATCATCAGATCAGTCATAAATAGAGTTATTAATTATTATTAAAAATTATTCGTGTTTATCGATCAAGCCGCGAACTTGGCACTAACTTTCCTCGTGTATTCGTAAGTGGTTAATGTGCCCATTCAATTTTTTTTTTTTTTTTTTTTTTTTTTTAAATAAATTTCCCAACCCATCGTGCTTTGCGTTGAGTCTGAACGGATGGAGTTTCGAATGGTCCATTTACAACAAATGCCAACTTAACATAAACACCAATTTGGTGCGGGCATTGCCTTCTTTGGCAGTTTAAATAACCTATAAGACTTCTATATGGGAATTGTAGTTTTTGGAATTATTATTGTAAGCCTCATATATATGGAAACTGTATGTATAATGAAGTTCTGAGTTTACCGAAAAGTTTCTTCGTCACTCGGTAGCTTTGTAAGGAAATTTTTCAGCGAACGTTAGAACGTCTCGAATTTGGATTAGAGCGGCAGTTTCATGCTTGAATGTAAATGTGATCATGTGCTTTCCGTCAAGGGCCTATAGTGGATGTTTGAAGTTTGAATGGTAGATTCGTAGGACATTTGAATTTGCTATACATAGTTCTCTGTGGAACCAAGACAACGAGGAACAACTTCGTGAATGTTCATAGATTACGATTTCTTGTGGAATTAATCGACTTAAAATTGTTGTAATGCTTATGGAAAGCACTGTGCACTCGAACTTCACCACTAGTTCGTTGACAATCGACATTTTTCATTGAAGGCTAGAGCTTAGAAGCATTTCTTTACGTAGCACGTCTTTCATGCATAGTAACTACGTCACCTTCAGCCAACATAGTTGCAAATCGCAGCATGTGTTGTGGTTTTGCAATTTATGCTATTCATTCTTGAATTATTCTTTTTGGGAGATGATTTTGAAGGATGTTGATCTGCGCATTACAGACAGTGACTGAATATGTTCAATACGGTAACAGGTCGAACATTGGCGTACAGGCCAATCGGATCTACCAAGTTTGGACTGATATTTCTTTGTACAGCAATGGCATGTTCCCAGTTGTGAGATTTTTTTGAAGAACCTTTTAGGCTGAGAAGTAACATGTCTGTCATGTAGTAACATGTACTGAAAGTTATGTAATTTTTATTAACTCAAGATGCTGAATAGTTGTACTGAAGCCAAACGAATTTAAGCAAATAATAATACGTTGATGAAGGTACTTGTACATCATAAGGATTAGTTTTACTTATGTGTTTACGTATAGAGCATAGCCATTCAAGGAACGAAAACTATTACATTTTCTAATGAAGTTGCTGTGAGATTGATGAATAAGATGAGAACGTAAACTCCGATCACATAAAGAAGGAAAAAGAAAAGGATCCAACCCGGTATCAATGGCTTTCCATTCATAAATCGAAAAAGAGCCATCCAATTAACCGGAGGGGCCCACCTCTCGAAATCTCATTACAAGCTCGTTCGTTTCGTTCGGAGAAAAACCAACATTCGGGCTGCCCCCGGTCTCGGGGGTTAGAGAGAGGAATGAGAAACCGAATTGATTCAAGTGAGCTGACGAAGGTTTGAAGAGAGTAGCTTAGCACGGAGATGATAAAGCACTTGGCCCCACCTTCCCAAAACAAGAATCAGAAGCCGAGGCCTACTCATCACCAATTACAACTAACGAGAAATTTTAATCCTCATCCTCGCATGGGAGGAGCTGCCTAGTTGCGTCTGATTTATGCTCTTCTGGGCTCCCGTCTTCCATACGGATTCTTTTTCTTCTTCGGGCTGCCGTTAAAAATGAATTAAAATATCCCGGTACATACCTTAGCTGTGGAATGTGCGACGAGCACCAAGCTGGAACAGGATTGTCAGTCTGTTTTGTTCACGAACTTGTTGGTTTTACTTTTTCATTCTGAAGTTACCATGAAGTAACTTGGTAAACATAATGTTAATTTAGAACTGCAATTGTGGATCTAGGCTTCAGAATCATAACAAAACGTATAGTTTGATTAACTATCAGTAGGGTTAACCTGTACACTTACATTCGAACGCTCGCTAGAATTGACGTCATCATCCTGGAGCTGTTTTTTCGCATAAAACCGCACGAAAATAACTGATATATGGTTGATTTTAAGCTCCAAACCGGCCTATCCTGAAGTTTTTTTGCTTGAAAACGCACACACACAGTAAACTTACGTGATGGCTACTTTTTATTGAGTAAAAAAGGAAAAAAACTATGGTCGGGAGCTGAAAATGCAGTAATTTGGCGCGCACTCGTGGTGTGGCTTCCAGCAAACAGGCGTATAAAAATCTCAATACGATGATAAAGGCTCTTTTGTCCAATTCGTGTGCGTTTCGTGATTGTGGGGGCTGTGAACGTAGTTGGGTAAACCTCTACACTTCCATTCGAACGCTCATTGAAATTGACGTCATCATCCTGGAGCTGTTTTTTTGCATAAAAACGCACGAAAATAACTGAGATATAGTTGATTTTATGCTCCCAACAAGCCTATCCTGAAGGTTTTTTGCTTGGAAACGCACACACACACACACGCAGTAAAATTACATGATGCCTGCTTTATATTTAGTAAAAAAGTAACAAAAAACCATGGATCATATTCATGTACACATTCGGTTCACACGTGCTCTTATGTGCACTCATGTCGACTTTTAGCGAATTTTCTTGGAAAATAAAGCTATTGCAATGGCTCCAAAAATTTTAAAATTAAAATTTTCAAAAATTTTCTTCATCGAAATCTGTTTTGAGGCATTCTGAAATGATTCCTGGATTTTAACGCTTTTTTATATGTGTATATATATATATATATATATATATATATATATATATATATATATGTGTGTGTGTGTGTGTGTGTGTGTGTGTGTGTGTGTGTGTGTGTGTGTGTGTGTGTGTGTGTGTGTGTGTGTGTGTGTGTGTGTGTGTGTGTGTTGGGTTGCTGGGGTAGGGTAACTGTTGGTGTTTTTATCTCTTCGGAGCTCCTTCAAATCCCTACCCAAGTCATGGTCATACGTCCCCGTCGTGCAACCCGGGCGCCCTCTGGGTGAACAGAGGGTGGCAAAATGACCCACTGGCGATTAGGGGGGAGGCTCGTGTCAACGGGTCTCCCGACCCTTCTTACTGTGTCTCCCCCGTTATGGACAGCAAAAATAATGAGCCTCATAACCCCCGCATGCCCATTGGCACACGGGGTCTTAGGGGAGGCGCTCGGGGGTGCTCCAGGCAGGGGCGTCGGCCATCCTCTCCCTCATCATCTTCATCTTCATCCTATCCCTCCTCCTCTTCCACAGCCCCAATTAATGCCCACCAATGTGCCCATTGTGAAAGAGCCTTTAGCACCAAGCGTGGCCTTGGGGCCCACGTCTGGCAGAAGCATCCTGTGGAGGCCAACGCAGCAATTAGTATAGAGCGAGACCGGCCCAGGTATGCTTCTGAGGATTTGCGGCGAATGGCAGCAGAGGAGGCAGAGGCTGTGCGCAATGGGGTACGTCGAATTAATGTTCATTTGCAGAAACGTTTTCCCATGCGCACGCTTTCTGCCATTCAATCTCTTCGCCTGAGGCCCCACTACAAGCAGCTTGTCCAGGATGCAATCCTGGCAAATAGCAGTGGGGTCTCTCCCGCATCTCCGGCAGACGTGGGACAACAGCCCGCCATTCAGCAATCCTCCCCCGTGACCTCCGGTCTTCTTTCAGACTTGAAGACTGAAGTATTGAGGCTCGGGGAGCAGGTAGGCAATATTGTTGGTTATGAGAGTTCCTACCTGCAGGATCTCGCGAGGCGGGCTGTTGAGGGGCCAAATGGCTTGGAGGACGAGGTCGCGGCCTATGTGCAGAGGATCTTCCCGCAGGTTGAGGAAGCGACCGTGGCGAGGCACCAGGGAGAAGTTCCCCCTAATGTGGTGCCTCGTGGAGGTCGCAGAGCAGCTAAGCAAGCGAGGAGGCGGGAATATCAGCGTGTCCAGAGATTGTGGAGGAAGCATCCGGCTCGTGCAGCTGCGGAGGTACTGGAGGGAGCTGGGGAAGAACAAGTTATGCCCCCCCCTCCAGGAGTTTGTGGATTACTGGGAGCCACTTATGAGTGCTCCCAGCCACAACTCTGGTGAGCCAGTGGTACCCCCAGCTTCCACCAGGGACTCCTTACGCAGCATCATGTGCACACCGGTGCTTCATGACGAGGCACATAAGTGCCGTGTCAAAAACTCCACTTCTGCTGGACCCGATGGTATTTCCGCCCGACGCTGGAATAAAGCTCCAAAGAATGTTAGGCTGCTCATCCTCAACCTGTTGCTACTATCTGGAAGACCCCCGAAAGCGTTGACCCGTGCCCGGACAGTTTTCATCCCAAAGAAAGGGGGAAGTGGGCCTGGAGGCTACCGTCCAATTTCTATTTCGTCGGTGGTCTTCCGCCACTTACAAAAAGTTCTGGCATCTCGCCTCCAAGTCGCTGGTGTCATAGGTGACGTCCAGAGAGCATTTCGGCCAGCGGATGGCACAGCGGAGAATCTAACAGTTCTCCAAACTGTCATTTCGCTGGCCCGTATCAAGAAACGGCAGCTCCATCTTGCCGCTCTGGACGTCGCTAAGGCCTTTGACACAGTTAGTCACTTTGCCCTGACCGATTGTCTTCGTGGTGTCGGGGCACCTGCTCGTTTAATTGAGTATGTTGCCTGTCTGTACCACGAAGGCGTGACGGTCCTCGAGGCACGAGGTGAGATGTCAGGGGATGTTGTTATTGGGCGCGGGGTACGCCAGGGGGATCCTCTGTCGCCACTCCTCTTCAACCTGGTCGTGGATACGGCCTTGGGTAAGCTGCCAGCTGAAATAGGGTTCGATCTCGCCCCTGGGGTGCGAGTAGGTGCATTAGCTTTTGCTGATGATGTCATCCTACTCGCAGAAACCCGTGAGGGCTTGCAGATCTCCCTCAATGCATTTGCTGAGCAGCTAGCCAGGTGTGGTTTGGTGGTCAACCAATCTAAGTGTGGGTCGGTCTCCTTGGTCCCGTCGGGTCGCCAGCATAATGTGAAGGTAGTGGATGAGGAGTGTTTTGTCTTAGGACAAACTTCCATCCCTGCCCGATCCGTGTTGGAGGTCTGGCGGTACCTTGGGGTCGACTTCATGGGTGTTGCCACTATAGCCGCAAGCCGTGTGGACCTTGGTGGAGCATTAGCTCGTGTCATCAAGGCTCCATTGAAGCCACAGCAGAAGCTGCGCCTCCTTCGCACGTACTTACTGCCAAAGCTAACCTATGGGTTAGTCTTTGGCAGGCTTACTGAGGGGAGGCTGCTTGAGTTAGATCGTGAAGTTCGCTCTGCTGTGCGCTCTTGGCTAGGCTTTCCACCTGGTGTCCCAAGTGCTTACATCCACGCACCGGTCAAGGCCGGTGGGCTCGGTATTGTCTCTCTTTCTGCCAGCATCCCATCTTTACGCCGCCAGCGCCTGCTTGCCCTTAGGGGCTCGAGCTGGGAGGTCGCCCGCACTGCTGCTGACCTGGACTTTGTCCGGCAGCAGTTGTTGTGGTGCGATCGAGCAACACCAACTGCTCCAAAACCCAGCTCATCTGCTGAGTTCGCTGCTGCACTGCATGAGTCAGTAGATGGTAAAGAACTCCGACAGTGCTCTGAATCCCCCATTTCTACCCAGTGGGTGGAATGGGCTTCAGAGGGCATTGGGGCCCGCGACTATCGCCATTTTCACGCCGTCCGGGTGGCTACGTTAGCCACCTCGGTGAGGTGTTCGAGGAGTAGTCGCGGGACAGTAGACACCCTTTGCCGTGCCTGTCGGGGTAAAAATGAGAATCTTTATCATGTAGTGCAGCAGTGTCCTCGTACTCACGGTGGCCGCATTTTACGTCACGATGCGGGTGCCAAGCAGATAGCAGGTGCTTTGTCATCTAGCGGTTGGGATGTCGAAAGGGAGAGACTATACCACATGCCGAGTGACCGGGGCAAGAAGCCAGATATCGTTGCGATCAAGCCCGATGGGTCTGCCATAATCCTGGATGTCCAAGTTGTCAGTGGCAGCGTGGACATGGAGCAGACCTGGCGGGCTAAGAAAAGTAAATATGATATAAGTGATATGCGACAAGCGATATCTGAGCTAAAAGGAGTGGCGCCTAATAACATCAAGGTCATAGCCGCGACCGTCTCATGGCGCGGGGTGTGGTGCGGGAAAAGTGCCACGGAGCTTCTCGAGTTGGGCATCTCGGCAGGAGTGCTCCGTGGTATCACCACCCGCGTCCTTCGGGGCTCTTACCTTAATTGGTGGTCATTCTATAGGGGCACTTCCTTTCATCCCATTCTTCCTCCTCGTCCTGCAACTTCCCTTATCCCTAGAGCCGGCGTCGGGTAAACCTGGGCGTCCTCCCCACTTTTTTATTTTATTTGTTTATTTTTCAATTTAATGGCGTGCCCCCTCCGTCTTTGAGGGGAGGTTTCTTAAAAAAAAAAAAAAAAAAAATGTGTGTGTGTGTGTGTGTGTCATTCCAGACGATAACTTTCCTTAGGATTGAGATAAAAACGTCGTTCTTTCACCAAAAAAATCAAGCATTTCAAAAGAAAGGATGAGTTCGTTGGACAACACTTTTGAGCACATTAAATTGGTCAAATTTCAAAAAATGTACTAAAAAAATCACTAAAAATAGCTAAAAACGGCTAAAAATCGTTTAATTCATATTTGCAGGTAGAATATTGCTCAAATAAAGTCTATTAACTATGAAATAGTACATTCAAAAATTTATGTAAAAAATTATGCTGTAAAATGTACTTGAAATTCATTAAAGTTTGCTAAAAAATAAATAAAAACTGCAAAAAGGTAAAAATTTAAAACCTCTATTAGAACTGGAGATTATTATTTAGAATACGGGTTTTGCAATAAAATCAATAGTTAACAATTTACTTGCATTTAAAAAGCTCAAATTTCAAAACAATCTAATATTATATAATACGATGATTTACGAAAATTCGCTCACACGATCATGCTGCATGACTGGTTTTTTTTTTTTTTTTTTTTTTTTTTTTTTTTTTTTTTTTTTTTTTTTTTTTTTTTTTCTCGCCAAAAGTTTTTGAAGAACGAACGGTTGGATGTCAACGATCCAGGTGGTCTAAATCAATATTTAGTGATTACAACTTTTTTCATTGTCTATTGCACAAGTTCATGATTAAAAATAATGAACCAAAATATTATATCATTGAATGATGAACGACTAATACAAACTGTGTGGCTGTGTTCTCTTGGATACAACATTTAACGCATGCGCTCTCGTCGCGGACGGTGTGGGAACTTCGGACAGCCAGTAAATCAGCTGCGAGGCGGAGCAACTAACCCCATCAAACGGTCTCATTATCGACTTTAATTGCACAACACATTCGAGATCCCTCTGCCTCAAGACAAACAGCGCCGGGGCCCAGAGAATGTGTAAAATACTTTACAAGGACAGAACTACGAGATACTTCTCCCTATCACAGTCGATCAGGGAAGTATCGAGTTATAAATTTCTCGTAGGAGGTTAATTAACTTCTAATGATATCTTTGTGATAGGAGAAGGGCAACAGACCGGCCGTTGTAATATGTAACCCAAACTAGGATCTAGTTTAGATCCACATTTCTGTGTACATAGGAGCGTAGTACATTATGTCTAATACACAATGCAACGCGTATGTAATGCGCGTGTGTGCTATGCTTATGTTATGTCTAGTATGCAATGCTGTGTGTGTAGTGTGTGTTTTTGTGTATATTATAGTGCTGGGCAACGCGATGGCTGGATTCTGTTCATTATTTCTTGAATTTCGTTGGTTGATATTAGTGTTAAGTAGGTGCCTTTCATGAATGAACGAATCACTTCGGCGAACGAGTCACTGAGCAAATTGGAAAAAAAAGTCTGCCAAGTTGGGTGTCGAATATACTCGTAACTTCCTCGTACCTGTAATATTAATTTATGGATCATCAAAACAAAATATCCAAAGCGTGTTCTTATGGTTGGGGTTCTTATAGTGAATTAGGATAGAGCGTTTCTATCCTCCATGTTTGAGCAAAATCTCAAAGGATTTTAATTTAAAGAATGTTTTAAATCTCAATTTTGAAATATGTTTTTAATCTCTCTGTTTTAAACAACATTTAAAAGGATTTTACAATTTTTTGGAGTCATTGCAATACATTCATTTTCAACAAAAATTCGCTAAAATGATGAAAGAGCGTCTTCCCTGACGTGCTGATTGAAAGTCAACGTATCTGAATACATAACATGAAAAAAAAAATGTGGTTTTGGATGACATTATTATGTGATCATTATAAGAGTCACCCACAGAAAATGTACAGGTTATCTTAAGATGGTATGGGTGCTGATGTGAGCAGAACCTCTGTAAACAATTATTTACTTGAAAATTATCTCTTATTCCTAATAATTCACTGTTATTTTATAATAGTTACAAAAGTCAACTGATGGATGCAGTGGATTAAAAAGAAGGATACGAGATTACCAACGGCCCGAGAACCACGAAACTGGTTTACTATTTCAAAACACAAACCAGAGGACGGAAAACGATTATTCTCCCGGCCCCTATTACTCAAAAATAAATGTCGCAGCGTCAAAATAAATTTATTGGTGGCTGTTACGCTTTATTAATAACTGCGGTGTCTCCAGCTAGGGATATCGAAACGTAACTTAGAATGAATTTTCTGGTTGAGAATGCGCTAGCATCAGAATGAACTGTTACTGAAAGCTCACCGAAAGAGCCGTAGTTTGGTAAGCTCCCGCTACAGAAACTAATCGTAAGTTTGTGAATTTCATTATGATTGAACCTCAGGGTGAAAAAGTCATCCATATACTGGTGAAACGTAAAACTCTTTTTTCGTTGAAGTAACAGGGTCGCGGATGCAGATATGAACTAGAACTCCATTGTTTATGCCCCCTCTAAATTATATTTTATAATTATGTAGCTGTATGTAGCGGCAGAATTTTTGGAACAGATTCACTCCTATTAGTAGAAACCCAAAACCAAAATAAAAATTATTCCTTGGAGTTCGAAATGCTTTTCTTCAACTAAAGGGCCGATTACACGAGCAACAAAAGTTGCGCAACTCCAAAAAAATTGGACTAAAAAAGTTGTACGCAACACTAGGCAATAACAATTGCCTCGTTTTGCATCAAGACGTTGCGAGGAATTAATTGTACTGTGTTGCACCAAAAAGTTGAGCAGGAGAAATTGCTCAATTTTTTCGTTTAGACGGGCGACAACAGTTCGCGCCATGGACGGTGAAGAGGTGGTCGTCGCTGCTGCTGTGGTCGTCGTCGCTGCTGCTGCCAACCAAAGGAAAAAGAGGGAAATTTGGCAGCGCCAGTTTCTGAGCCAGAGAGAATGTGGGTTGGTTCTCACCTCTGAAATTCTTTCACGTCAATATTTGCTCATAAGGCCATGCTGCACAAATAAACTCCTATCTTTGCTACGTTAAAATTCTCTCATGGGGCAATGCTGCACCCCACCAGTGCAGTTTCACGTCAATATTTGCTCATAAGGCCATGCTGCACATATAAACTCCTATCTTTCCTACGTTAAAATTCTCTCATGAGGCAATGCTGAACCCCACCAGTGCAGTTTCACGTCAATATTTGCTCATAAGGCCATGCTGCACACATAAACTCCTATCTTTCCTATGTTAAAATTCTCTCATGAGGCACTGCTGCACCCCATCAGTGCAATTTCACGTCAGTATTCGCTCATAAGGCCATGCTGCACCCCATCAGTGCAGTTTCACGTCAATATTTGCTCATAAGGCCATGCTGCACAAATAAACTCCTATCTTTCCTACGTTAAAATTCTCTCATGAGGCAATGCTGCACCCCATCAGTGCAGTTTCACGTCAATATTTGCTCATAAGGCCATACTGCACAAATAAACTCTCAATGTGATTGGCTGTTTCGTTCCCTCTCCCGACCCAAGGCCAAAAAATTGCCGCAATAGTGCAATAATTTTCCAAACCCCTTGGACTTCATTTCAACACGATGCAACAGTTGCCGAGAGGGCTCGTGGGCCTGAAATGTTGTACAACTCCCGTCAATTAATTGCGTGCAATCTTCGGCAATTTTTTCGAGGAGAGAATAGTTGTCCAACTTTTTTGAAATAGTTGTGCAATACTTTTTTCTGCAATTATTGCCGGAAAAAATCGCTCGTGTAAACGGGCCTTAAAGCAAACAGAGTTGCATACATATGTGTCTCGAGCAAAAAAAGTTGCGCAACTCCAAAAAAATTGGACTAAAAAAGTTGTACGCAACACTAGGCAATAACGATTGCCTCGTTTTGCATCAAGACGTTGCGAGGAATTAATTGTACTGTATTGTGCGATAAAGTTGAGCAATAGTAATTGCTCAATTTTTTCGTTTACACAGGCGACGACAGTGTGTGCCATGGACGGTGAAGAGGTGGTTGTCGCAGCTGCTGCTAACCAAAGAAAAGAAAAAAGGGGAATTTGGCAGCGCCAGTAGCTGAGCCGGAGAGAATGTGGGTTGGCTATCACCTCTAAAATTTTATAAATCTGTAAAATCTATAAAATTCTAAATCTGCTGAAATCTGCTGAAAATTTGCAATTTTCGGGTCCGCTTTTTTCAAACTTTGAAAAATCATTAATTTTGATGAGAAAACGATAAAAATTGCAAAAATACGATTTTGTTCGGCGTAATGTGGAGAACAAGAAAAAAAAAAAAAAAATATATATATATATATTACTCAGATTTGCAGATTTGACTTCTGGCAAGTTAAACTCCCTTTCCCCTTGCACGGTCACAAACGTGGATCATAGGATGCTGATCGGCGAAAAATGTGAATCACAGAAAACCCGCAATATGATTTTTGTTCCATCTCCCGACCCAATGCCGAAAAATTGCTGCAATAGTGCAATAATTTTCCAAACCCCTTGGACTTCATTTCAGCGCGATACAACAGTTGCCCAGAGGGCTCGCAGGGCCTGCAATTTTGTTCAACTCCCATCAATTAATTGCCTGCAATCTTCGGCAACTTTTTCGAGGAGTGAGTATTTGTATAAAGTTTTTGAAATAGTTGAGCAATAATTATTTCTGCAATTATTGGCGGAAAAAATCGCTTGTGTAAAGGGGCCTTCAGATGAATAAATACATGAAGATACATTGTTATAAGAATATTTGACAAAATTTACTCCCCTACACAACTTGGAAAAGAGTTATTATATTAACTAGTGGTCGACTGGAAACGTCACCTTCAATATATGTAGCTGATTTCGATTACCATATTTGTATAAATATAAGTAGAAAATCATAACATAAAATACAAATAAAATCTTTTTAGTTTTTTAAAATTTGTATTTTATTAGTTCTAAAATACTCTTACTCGCTGGAAAGTGTTTTTCCATTGGTTCAGGTTGCAGACTTGGATGTTTTCAATATCATGCGGAATGCATCTTCATTTATTTTTTTGATAGACTGCAATGCTCTCTCGCCTGTCCGTGAAAGCATTCCGGTTGAGAGAGCAGCATAATTTACGGTTTCTGAACCACGATAGTCCATCAAGGCCATGTAATGCCATAGGTACGGTTGAATACGTCGCTAATTTTGTAGCATCATTTCCGTGAGATCAAAACTTATTTGGGTCAATATTATGGTGTACCTAGTTGGTAATTTGCACAATTAGAGACCGTTAATAGATAGGCCTGTCCGTCCTTAATTTTATTTTTATTCAATAAAAAGGACAAGAAGTTCTTTTAAACAAAGTTTTATAATAAATCTGTTTAAATAAAGAAACGTTGCAATTCGTACAATCGCTACTAGACGATGAATCAAATTTTTATTGATTTTCTTTTTATCTTTTGTTAAAGTTGGGTCAGAAAAAGACATCCGAAAGATATTTTGATGGGTTCATTTATGCAGTTTCAAGCAATTCTTCATTTTCGGCTAGAACCATACCATCCAGACTAGCTTTGCCATTCTACACCCGCAGGTTAATAATCAGTTTTGCAAATAAAAATTGACAGGTTGAAAACAACAGCTAGTTTGAACAAGCCTACGCGCTTAACCATCGGTTTGCAAAAACAAAAACCGCTATGAAAGCCGGTGTGGTAGTGTAAGAGCTGAAATTTTCAGAAGAGGTCCCTTATGGTGTCAACTTGTAGGTGTCAGAAACGGCAATACTCCGTTGGGGTTCAATGGAATTTTTTTCAAAGCTTCCTAACGTACAAATATTCACTAAATTGTATTTTCATTTCAGATCCCCTACTGCACTACCTACTTCTCTCGTCCAAATCGTGCTTATTGTGCCACTTTTGAGTGCATTTCCATCGCACCGGTAATTGCAGAATGGCTGTAAATATGTACATTTGAAAGTTTAATGAACAAACTGAGAAATCTACCCATGTTTCCATCGATTTTCTCTAAATTTCGACATTAGATGACAATTTCTTGGTCTGAACAATTTTTATCTGATGAACGGCTATTATGAAGAAGTCTACCTGTCATAGAAACGAATGATGATTAATAAAATATCACATTTGAAATGTGAAATCATCCTGTGTTTGCTCCACTATGGGCGATCCGCTATAAATTTCATCACCACTTGATCATAATACATATAAAAAATGCCGGACGACAGACCTACGGTTCTACAGTCACATAATTCAATAATAATTAATTTTACACATTATTTAGTTCATTAGGGTTACTTAGCAATATTAGTTTATAACTTAGCGTTATGTATCAGCTTTCCTTGACAATACAGAGGCTTAGGGATCATGAAATGTTGTGATAAAATACGAGCATTCCAATAAGTGGGGAACGATTTTCCTGCTATGAAAACTAAGGGAGTTACACTTCCCTAGTAACGCATTGGTTGTACGTGAAAATCAATATTTTCGCAGTGACGTGACGGTCGACAAAAAATGGAAACGTCCAGTTAATCATTATTAAATGATAAAATGTCAAATCCCTGTCACGCTCATAACTTCAACAGTTCATATCCTATTTCGATTAAATAAGATGTTTGGGGGTTTCCCTTGATTGCCTTCTCAATTTCATAATTGCGGGTATCCACAAATCATATAAGATCTACGCAATACATTGGGCTCTTTTATATATTTTGAAATTTCAAGCGGTTTTTATTGCGCATTCTTCATTGGGATAGAATTTTTATTTTTTATTAAGTATCCTTTTTTTGTATTACGGGATCATCAAGTTCTAAGTAATCTATTTTGCTGATACAAACAAGATTGCAGTTAAATGCAAATAATAATTACTGCATGAAGAGTTCAATATTTATGTGCTTGCAGTCCGGGTAACATATGTTTGGGCAATCATCGAACTTTTCTCTTTTATTTCGTTAGCATTTTGATGTGATGATACCTAAAGTTTATTATGGGCATCATGTAAGAAAAACACTACAAGATAACGGGGTTAATTCTAACAAGACCCAATCAATTAGGACTACCGGTCGCCGTAATGTTTAATTCTTGTCCCAATATTGGCAATTAAGATAATTATCTCTCGGCCGATTCCGGTAGAAAAACACGGTTCTCTCATTTCTGCCCATTCTACCTAAACCCAATATATTAACTAAGTCCGAAGGGTGTCCTAAAGTTTTCTAAATTATACCGTTTTATACGTTGTGAAAGGGAGGGTTGTTTCAATTTCAAACGGGATACCCCTCGATTGAATTAGCTACTTTACAATTAAAATCCTTGTACGCTATCTAACCTTCCATTAATCCGAGCACTTTATCATTCGCGCGTATTTCAGGGGCTTATTAATGAAAGTTGCTTCGAAAGTGAGCGTTAATGAGTTCATGTCCCCTGTCATCAATGATAATAAGTGAGCATGCGTTCGAGTTACATTGTAACGTTTGTTGAGCGCATAACTTAGAATTATTTATTTTATAATTCGTCGACAACGGGCGGACTTTGTCGAGTCGCCTAATCAGTTATCATATCCAAGACCTGAGATTCACACGTTAGATATTGAATCAACGAAGTGAAATTATATAGCCCTTCTCGAATAAACCAGTGGTCCTATAGAACCTGCATTGAACCGATTTTTGCATATATCTCGAGCCACAATTTCAGCGTAGTGGAAGTGCGGAATGAAACGGTTTTTATCGAATTTTTGTACAAAAATGAAGCTATTGCAATGGGTCGAAAAATTTTAAAATCAAAATTGTTGACAAATTTCTTCATTGAAATCCGTTTTGAGGCATTCTGAAATGAATCCTAGGGTTTAACGCTTTTTGACATATATATATATATATATATATATATATATATATATATATATATATATATATATATATATATATATATATATATGTATATATATATATATATATATATATATATATATATATGTCATTCCAGACGATAACTCTCCTTTGGATTGAGATAAAAATTCCGTTCTTGCGTCAAAAAATCAAGCTTTTCAAACGAATGGATGAAATCGTTGTTTTGAGCACATTAAATTGGTCAAATTTCAAAATGTACTAAGAAATCACTTAAAATGGCTAAAAACGGCTGAAAATCGTTAAATTCATATGTTTTGTGGAATATTGCTCAAATAAAGTTTATTAACTATAAAATAGAACATCCAAAAAGTAATGTATAAAATTATGCTGAAAAATGTACTTAAAATGCATTAAAATTTGCTACAAAATCGATGAAAACTGCAAAAAAAAAACTAAAAATTCAAAACCTCTGTTGGAATAGGAGATTATTATTTAGAATACGTTTTTTGGAATAAAATTAATAGTTAACAATATCTTTGCACTGAAAAAGCTCAAATTTCAAAACAATCTAACTAATACGATAATTAACGAAAATTCGCTCATACAATCATGCTGTATGACTGGAACTAGGAACTGGAACTGGGGGCAGTGTCGAATCGGGCTCACATCTCTACAATCATCACCTACAAAGTGGAATGCTCGCATCCAACTTAGTTTTAAATACGTTCAAACATCACACTGGTCATTCTGACCTATATGTCCACTAATATGAATTTTTAATAAGGGATTGACTACTTGATATTTTGTATTCTTGAGATGTGAGCTTGCGAGCATCCAGACCACCAAACTATACACATCATTCTGATTTATATGTCCAACTAATTTGAATTTCTACTAAGGGATTGACTACTTGATGTTATGTATTTTTGAGATGCGAGCTTGCGACATCCATACCACCAAACTATGCACATCATTCTGATCTATATGCTATATGCCCAACTAATCTGAATTTGAACTAAGGGATTGACTACTTGATGTTATGCATTTGCGAGATGCGATCTTGCGAGTATCCAGACCACCAAACTATGCTCATCATTCTGACCTGTATCTGAATTTTTAATCTGAATCTTACCTATGGGATTGACCACTTGATGTTATGTATTTATTCTTGAGATGCGGGCTTGCGAGCATCCAGACCACCAAACTTTTTTTTAAATTATTTTTTTAGAGAAGTTTATTGAATTTATTGGCTTGTTTTGGTTTTTAATTCTATCGTACATTAAAATAATGTGTGATCACGTAACTGATGATAAATGTAGACCGACTGACCAGGGGCCAAATTCAACCCCGACCCTTCGAGGAATTTCTTGACGTGGGCCCAGTTCGACCGTCTCTCCCCTATGCTGCATCACCCTCCGTCACCTCACCAACCTGCGTTTCTATTCGCGCCTTGCCTTACAATAGATTAGCGTGACATTTTTTCTGTCTGACGATAATTCGGAATTTCCCCCCGAGCCATATCCGTGTCAAAATGAAAGATTCTATCACAGTAAAGTTACCCATTAACTAGAAACACGTATGGTGTACGTTGGGATCTACGTTTAGTTAGTCTTGGACTAGTAAGTGAAGCGAGCGGGCTAGTTTAGTATAGCCGTAGCAGCTTAACTATTTTATGCGTATTGCTAATCTTTTGAAAATTCAGTAAGCAATAAGGACTTCTTCAATGCGGTGCCCTAAGTCTATCTGGGCTTGAAGTGTTTCGAGCTGCTGTTCACTGCGTTTACGAAAGGTCGAGAATATTGTCACTGTTCACCGCTAAGCCGGAATAGATCGCAGTCGGGGATCACCGAGACCACCCCGCCATCCTCTAATAGAGACGCACGAATCACGCGGTCGAGTTGAAAGATTATCTCCCCTGGGATATTCTCGTCAACCTGTTTCCTTTCTGTTTATATTTACTCTGGAGTAATTCCGAATCCCCCAGCGGCTACGGACGTGTTTCATTCAGGTTTCCCCTCCCGCTTTCCCGCCAGAAAAAGAAATATGTCAACCAATAAAAGCGCGGGACGAATAAATTTGAAAAAACCTGACAGCCGTGTTACCAGCATCTTCGAAAAAAGACCCTAATTTCAAAAGCCATTTTTCACAAGACAAAGGTAATCAATTTTAGTAGGTGGCTTTCGATAATTTTATAAAATCACTAGGAAGCTATAACATTATTATGTTTGTTGCTTCAACTTCGCGTCACCATAAATTTTTTAAATTGAAATAAGTCAATCGTATATCACCTACTCACAAATACATTACCCTCAGATGAGCCCTTGGATGGAAGCTCTTGTGACTATAGTCGGCTTGTTTTTAGACATTCTCCAAACTAATATTACACGTTCAAAAACTTTTATCCTCGTTTTTTTGCGTCTGCAAATCCTTCCAATTTGTTTAACTCTGTTGTCATTTAACAAGGTGTGAGTCGTATTGCCGAAATCTCAGTATATTTTTTTGAGGGGAAAAAAACTTTGATATATTTCATTGTCATTATGTATTTGATTCATTTGTATTTTTCTTTTTGTATCTTGGCCAATAAATAGAAGAAAAAAAAATATATATATACATTCCTATTTATACAATGTCTGTCAATTTGTCCCCCTTGTTTGAAACATTATGACATTTGTGCAAGGGGCTGGAACTATTTGGCGAATTCAGAAGAACGATTCAGGGATTGTTTAGCTTGAATGAGGTCCCCTGCATATTTTATAGTAATTGGGCTCTCATCGCACCTTGTGCGCATATGCAAACGTAGTACTCCATCCCGGATTTGTTGCTTACCCGGAGTTATGTTCGTCAAATTTTCATGAAAAGAGTTGTAGAGCAGGTTAGCTGTTACAATTTCTCTTATATATTAGATCGCCCTTGAACGATTGTAGAACAACGTGTGTTCATACGTAATATTGATTACTTTCAATAATTTCGTAGTATTTTGTCTCCAACTTATCCTAGATGTCTAGTTTACTATAAGTAAGGGTCCTTTGCCCACCCAAATAAGCAGACTTTTTACTTTTCTGAGCAGAAATAGCTCTTATGGAAGTTGAATATGTTTTGAGGATGTAGTGTTCCTTGGTTGTTTTTGAAAAACTTATCAATCTTTGTCTTGTTTACAGGTATGATTAGCAACATAATCTATACCAGATACTAGTAAGTAATGTGATAATTAAAAATTGCTTATCACTAACTATAACACTACGTAATCTAAATACATAAACTTTTCAAAATCTGCATGAATATAATAACCCCTACAATTTATTTAATTTTATCTAGCAGTGACCGTTTTTTGTTGAATCATCTGATGAAATCTATAGTATGTTATGTCTATAATGCAATGCTACCTCACTAACCCGATTTGAAAATAATTAGGCGAGTACCAAACATTCGTTTATAATGCAAGTTCAGACGGTTTTATACTGCCCCGTAAACACTAATTCAGCAAACGTCGAGTACCAGGAGAAAATGGTGCATTCGTCATTACCTTGTTAACTATATTATTGAATCAATCTATGGCCTATATAAAATACAATTACAGTTCCTCGTATAACCTGTAGGGTAATACCTGAGTAATTAATGAGATGAGAGAGGGATGGCATGAAGCGGAATGAATTGAGCCGTTGAATTATAAAATGCTCTTTTATCGATTTTATTCAGAGAGAAACAAGGGTTGTACAGCGAGTGAATTGAGACAACTGTTGACAGACGAAGAATTGACGATATACAGGGTGTCCAACGAGACGTTCACCCCCCTCTAAAATCTTTATTTTACAACTAAATGAGATTTTTTAAAAAAATCATCATGAGTTTTTTGCAAGGATCTCAAAAATGAAGAAAATTGTGCACTGCGCACGTGCGCAAATATGCGCAATTGCTTCAAACTTCGTTATTCTTATGGGAAACCCCATTTTTTATTTCAAATTCGAATTCTACACTAAATTTCATGAAAATTTTACCCCTCAACCGAATTTTTCTGCTTCGCGCATAGAGGTGACCTCCTACTAGGAATGTATTTGGTTGATCTGAGCATACATAGCGTGCATTGATTCCCAAAGTAAGATAGACAGGATGAGCTGATAGTTGAACCCGGTTTCGTCGATTTTGTTGTCTGACAACGCAAATCGCACCTCCGTTATTTTCAGACCTAAAAACGCAAGGTTGGTCTCATTCGATACGGAGGAATGTCCTCTACAAGTTGCAGATCCAAAAGAATTTTTTCATGCCTGATTTTTTATTCTTAGCTTATGATATATGCAGAAAAAATTACAATAAAACTGGGATTTTCCCACACTTTTTGGAAGTATTTTTAGAAAACGAGGGGTTGGAAGTGAAGCGATAGAGAAATTGAGGTGATATTCGGAATCAGCGGTAATTTTAAATAAGTTGGGCACTTTTGGTAGACACTAAATCTGGAAGTGTGTTCAATGAAACCACTTCCCCTCATTCAGGGTTCAGAAATAACTGAAAGGGTCAAAAAATACCCGTAAACAATTTCAATTCGTCTTTAAGTGAAAGTAGCATAAAATGTAACGGCAAAATAATACTATTAAACTATAGTGATGTGATAAGACGAAGCATTTATTACATTTATAACAATTGAAAAATCTCGTTAAGTATATTTGAAAATATTTAAAAGTGTGAAATTGGGGGTGGGGTTTGGAGTGTACTTACCTACCAATCACTCCCCTTGAATCATACAATAGTGATCTATATTTAAAAAAAAAAAATCTGTCGAATCGTGAAATAACTAAAAGTTTCTTGAACTCCACTTCTGATAGTACCATAAATCGTCAACTCCCTTCTATGTGTCTGGACATAATCCAAATTTTAGTTTCATCATCCTTCATAGTAATCATTCTTAGTTTGAATAAGTATTTATGTGTCGTCCTTATGATACTAGGTAATTCTTGACATTTATTCTTCGTGATACAAATTGCTTTTGATGATCAGTGGTCCAACTCCGTTGTTCCCGACCTCAAGAACTAGTTCACCTTCTTTTTTTCTTTTCTAAGCAAAAAACTCTAATTCCGATGTCATTTCCATAAATTGGGAGGCATTCATCATTAAGAGACCGCACAGGACCCAGTTCCGTCCCTAAGTTTCCTTCCATCGCCGCATCACTTATTACATCTCGGTTAAGTGCCGACACGTGTTTTCAGACCTGAATTAATACTCTTATGTGCAGCTGCCCTCGTCGCATTTTCCTTTTAGATCTTACAGGTCACGAGAGACCAAAATAAGAGTGAAAATGAGGTGAAACATTCCCATTTGAATGTTATTTGGGATCTAAAATTTGGATAAACTGCAATACAAACTTCGGAAACTCATCTAATCAGAATTATACCCTTATGTTAAATAAAGTTAGTGCGCATTGCACAGGTTTTGCGCATGTGAGCATGCAACTGACTCTTTTTTGTTTAAAACTTGTAAACAAACCCAATCTTGAAATTAAACAAAAAAAGTATGTTAGTTAATATATTATTTTCAAAATCGGACGAGAAAAGTGCTCCAAATTTGGATTGAAGCTAGGGTGTCTCTGAGCTCGGGTGCGTTTTTTTTTTTTTTTTTTCATTAGCGAATATTCGTACAAAATGAAAGTATTGCAATGGCTCCAAAAATTTTAAATTTTAAAAGTGGGTGGGTGGGTGGGTGCGCTTGTGCGTGTGCGTGCGCGCGTGCGTGTGCGTGCGCGCGTGCGTGCGTGCGTGTGCCCGCGAGGCCTCAGTGCCCATGTCTGGCAGAAGCATCCGGTACAGGCCAACGCTGCGATTGATATAGAGCGAGAGCGGCCTAGGTATGCTTCTGAGGATTTGCGGCGAATGGCAGCAGAGGAGGTGGAAGCAGTGCGCCATGGGGTACGCAACATAAATGTTTTCTTGCAAGCCCGTTTTCCCATGCGCACGCTTTCTGCCATTCAATCTCTTCGCCTGAGGCCCCACTACAAGCAGCTTGTCCAGGATGCAATCCTGGCAAATAGCAGTGGGGCCTCTCCCGCATCTCCAGCAGACGTGGGACAACAGCCCGCCATTCAGCAATCCTCCCCCGTGACCTCCGGTCTTCTTTCAGACTTGAAGACTGAAGTACTGAGGCTCGGGGAGCAGGTAGGCAATATTGTTGGTTATGAGAGTGCCTCCCTGCAGGATCTGGCGAGGCGGGCTGTTGAGGGGCCAAATGGCTTGGAGGACGAGGTCGCGGCCTATGTGCAGAGGATCTTACCGCAGGTTGAGGAAGCGACCGTGGCGAGGCATCAGGGAGAAGTTCCCCCTAATGTGGAGCCTCGTGGAGGTCGCAGAGCAGCTAAGCAAGCGAGGAGGCGGGAATACCAGCGTGTCCAGAGACTGTGGAGGAAGCATCCGGCTCGTGCAGCTGCGGAGGTACTGGAGGGAGCTGGGGAAGAACAAGTAATGCCCCCTCTCCAGGAGTTTTTGGATTACTGGGAGCCACTTATGAGTGCTCCCAGCCACGACTCTGGTGAGCCAGTAGTACCCCCAGCTTCCACCAGGGACTCCTTACGCAGCATCATGTGCACACCGGTGCGTCATGATGAGGCACATAGATGCCGTGTCAAAAACTCCACTTCTGCTGGACCCGATGGTATTTCCGCCAGACGCTGGAATAAAGCTCCAAAGAATGTTAAGCTGCTCATCCTCAACCTGTTGCTACTATCTGGAAGACCCCCGAAAGCGTTGACCCGTGCCCGGACAATTTTCATCCCAAAGAAAGGGGGAAGTGGGCCTGGAGGCTACCGTCCGATTTCTATTTCATCGGTGGTCTTCCGCCACTTCCAAAAGGTTCTGGCATCTCGCCTCCAAGTGGCTGGTGTCATAGGTGACGTCCAGAGAGCATTTCGGCCAGCGGATGGCACAGCAGAGAATCTAACAGTTCTCCAAACTGTCATTTCGCTGGCCCGTATCAAGAAACGGCAGCTCCATCTTGCCGCTCTGGACGTCGCTAAGGCCTTTGACACAGTTAGCCACTTTGCCCTGACCGATTGTCTTCGTGGTGTCGGGGCACCTGCTCGTTTAATTGAGTATGTTGCCTGTCTGTACCACGAAGGCGTGATGGTCCTCAAGGCACAGGGTGAGATGTCAGGGGATGTTGTTATTGGGCGCGGGGTACGCCAGGGGGATCCTCTGTCGCCACTCCTCTTCAACCTGGTCGTGGATACGGCCTTGGGTAAGCTGCCAGCTGAAATAGGGTTTGATCTCGCCCCTGGGGTGCGAGTAGGTGCATCAGCTTTTGCTGATGATGTCATCCTACTCGCAGAAACCCGTGAGGGCTTGCAGATCTCCCTCAACGCATTTGCTGAGCAGCTAGCCAGGTGTGGTTTGGTGGTCAACCCAGCTTAGTGTGGGTCGGTCTCCTTGGTCCCGTCGGGTCGCCAGCATAAGGTGAAGGTATTGGATGAGGAGTGTTTTGTCCTAGGACAAACTTCCATCCCTGCCCGATCCGTGTTGGAGGTCTGGCGGTACCTTGGGGTCGACTTCATGGGTGTGGCCACTATAGCCGCAAGCCGTGTGGACCTTGGTGGAGCATTAGCTCGTGTCACCAAGGCTCCATTGAAGCCACAGCAGAAGCTGCGCCTCCTTCGCAAGTACTTACTGCCAAAGCTAACCTATGGGTTAGTCTTTGGCAGGCTTACTGCAGGGAGGCTGCTTGAGTTAGATCGTGAAGTTCGCTCTGCTGTGCGCTCTTGGCTAGGCTTTCCACCTGGTGTCCCAAGTGCTTACATCCACGCACCGGTCAAGGCCGGTGGACTCGGTATTGTCTCTCTTTCTGCCAGCATCCCATCTTTACGCCGCCAGCGCCTGCTTGCCCTTAGGGGCTCGAGCTGGGAGGTCGCCCGCACTGCTGCTGACCTGGACTTTGTCCGGCAGCAGTTGTTGTGGTGCGATCGAGCAACACCAACTGCTCCAAAACCCAGCTCATCTGCTGAGTTCGCTGCTGCACTGCATGAGTCAGTAGATGGTAAAGAACTCCGACAGTGCTCTGAATCCCCCATTTCTACCCAGTGGGTGGAATGGGCTTCAGAGGGCATTGGGGCCCGCGACTATCGCCATTTTCACGCCATCCGGGTGGCTACGTTAGCCACCTCGGTGAGGTGTTCGAGGAGTAGTCGCGGGACAGTAGACACCCTTTGCCGTGCCTGTCGGGGTAAAAATGAGAATCTTTATCATGTGGTGCAGCAGTGTCCTCGTACTCACGGTGGCCGCATTTTACGTCACGATGCGGTTGCCAAGCAGATAGCAGGTGCTTTGTCATCTAGCGGTTGGGATGTCGAAAGGGAGAGACTATACCACATGCCGAGTGACCGGGGCAAGAAGCCAGATATCGTTGCGATCAAGCCCGATGGGTCTGCCATAATCCTGGATGTCCAGGTTGTCAGTGGCAGCGTGGACATGGAGCAGACCTGGCGGGCTAAGAAAAGTAAATATGACAGAAATGATCTGCGCCAAGCGATATCTGAGCTAAAAGGAGTGGCACCTAATAACATCAAGGTCATTGCCGCGACCGTGTCATGGCGCGGGGTGTGGTGCGGGAAAAGCGCCACGGAGTTTCTCGAGTTGGGCATCTCGGCAGGAGTACTCCGTGGTATCACCACCCGCGTCCTGAGGGGTTCTTACTTGAACTGGTGGTCATTTTATAGGGGCACTTCCTTTCATCCCATTCTTCCTCCTCGTCCTGCAACTTCCCTTATCCCTAGAGCCGGCGTCGGGTAAACCTGGGCGTCCTCCCCACTTTGTTATTTTATTTGTTTATTTTTCAATTTAATGGCGTGCCCCCTCCGTCTTTGAGGGGAGGTTAAAAAAAAAGAAAAAAAAAAAAAATGTGTGTGTGTGTGTGTATATATATACTCGGCGCTTTTCTCCCTCGATCCCCTCGGATCTTTTCTCTTTTGTACTGCGTAGAAAACGAGGATAATTTGCTATGCAATTCTTAGCCTGAAAGAATTGATGTCACAATTTCAGTGTTTTTCACTTACAACCCCGTCGTTGCTAGGGGAATGGAACTACAGCAGTTTTCATCGCACAGAAATCGTTCGCCACTCGTTGGAAAGCACTTGATTTATGTGATAAATGTTCACATGTAAAGCTACCAATTTCCCCCTCCTTACGTACCTGGCTACGTGATCTATAGCAACTACTCGGTTGTACGTGAAAATCATCGTTAATTTCGTTACGGACGTTACAAAAAAAGTTGTTGGGGGTCGGGCTAAGAATTGCATAGCAATTAATATGTCAAAGCGAAATATTAACAACTTTAGAGGAATTATGCAGTTTTGACAAACGCACCTTTTCATAAGAGAGGAGAATGAGAACATAGGTTCGCAATATTCCAAACTTGAACTATATGAACCGTGAGGTTTATTCAAGGAAACTAACATCAATAAACTGAGATGGTTTATTATTAAATATAATAGTATAAAGTTGATTTTAAGGAGAGCTACGACTATACGGGGCGAATCATGGAGCAGAACAAGGAACCGCTGGCTACGCGGAGCGGGATGGGTTCCAACCCAATTTAGCCACTTTGGTGAATAAAACTATATGGATGCATGGAGCGCTACACGGTAGCTCTCATGCTTGGGTGTTCCGTACTAAATCAAGAAGTGGTATTGGTCCTACAAACCATGAGTCCTGAGGGGCGTGGCATAGACTGAAGACCTTATCCATTCAACAATATATATATGAAAATATTTTAAACTAGGATTCGTTTCAGAATATCTCAAAACGCATTTCAATTAAGAGAATTTCCGGAGTTTTTGATTTTGAAATTTTTGGAACCATTGCATCAGCTTCATTTTTTACGAAAATTAGGAAGAAAGATGATTGATTTATGCTATTTTTGTGCTCAAATTTCAAAGTTACGAGTATATACCTTAATTACCGCTGATAGTTTACGAAAATTTGCTCACACGATAGAGCTGCATGACTGAACATTGTTCTTTGAAATGGGTTTTGCCAAATCCGTCGCGAGTTATTTAATTCATTTCAGTGAATAGTAAGGGGTCCAAAGTACACCAGGGATCAAAGGGAATAATGCGTCTCCCTTCATATCTTGGAAGAATAAAGCGTCCAGATGGATAATAGTGGATTTCCTGAGATAGGATAATCTTTCTCCACTTTTAGTTGTAAAATATCAAATTATACGCAATTAGGGAGGAAGGTGAAGACTGCTGGTGAAGAAAGAAGTTTAGTCGTGTTCACTGCTATTAATGGTTATGGCATAACGTCACATTCTCAAATAAAAATATTATTCGTGTTTTATCAGTGACAAGAATAGTTATTTTCTTTCTACCATAATCATCAAGTTACTTACTCCATATTTTAGTCGTCAGATTTGGCATAAGGTACGATATTGGTGACTCCCAACTAAAGAAAGGACATTTCAACTGCAAAAGTAAAGGCTATTATATGTCGGCTGAAGGCTGCAGTAAATTCACAACAACGAACCAAAATGCTACGTGCGATAACGTAGGTCAAAGAGAAGGATTGGAGGTAGGTACCACCCTCACCAGGTGAGGTCTGATGACCCAGTCTCAATACAAAATCGTGCAGAACAGATAGAGTGTCGTCCAAGTCCTATTAAACCAAGTCCATTTTCGGAGTTTTTTATTTTAAAATTTTTAGATTCATTGCAATAGCTTAATTTTTTATGAAAATTCGCTATATGCGAATTCACTTCCCCTGGAAAGGGCCCAAGGCTTGTGAGTTGCCTATTTTTTAGGGCATTCTCCATAAATCGTCTATCCGGCTCGTGGTTAATTCAGAGCTCTTCCACGTCCTGCCCCACCTGACCAGGTTTCGTGACTCCGGAGTTCCGTGCCTCGGGGGGCGGACTCCGGCGGCCGGGCCGGGTGTGGAGTTGTGGCCCGGGGCCGCCTCGCGAGATACATATTTTCGGGAGCGATTAGCACGCACCGCGATTACACGCTCCTCACGCTCGTATTATCCCGGCCGCACGCTCTTCTTTCTTTCCAGCCGTCTTCACCTTCCTCCCTAATTGCGCATAATTTGATATTTTAAAAGTGAAAGCGGAGGAAGAGTCTCCTATCTCAGGAAATCCACTATTATCCATCTCGACGTTTTATTCTTCCAAGAAATGAATGGAGACGCTTCATGACCTTTGACCAGAGTTGCCAGGTGGAATGGAATAAAAGACCAGACACAACGAGAAAACACCACACAGAAAAAGATAGTTGATTTGTACACATGCAGTGCAATAATATGGACAGTTATATACATTTTCCTTATAAAACCATGTTCATCGCATTCGTTACACTTTTTTCTCTTCATTGAATCCATTTTTTTCACACATTTTACGAGATGTGAACATCGCGAGGGGAAAATTAATGCTTGCTTTGGTCTTGAACCTGTTTCAAGGCATCCATTTCACCTGTATGCATATAAAATTACAAATCCGATTTAGCGATTATTAACCTACGTGAAAAACTGGAAGAGAGAATGCTCAACTAACGTCCCAAAGAAGAGATCAAAAGTTTCTTGCTATGAAAGAATGTGGCAAAATTTCAAAAGTTCGCGATTTTGGACATTAAGATGGCTTAAACGTAACACAATCTTGATGTAGTTGGTTTAGAAGAATTACGGCAGCTCGTCAGTGGATTGAGTTCTTATGGCAGCGCCTTTTGTGTGTAAAAATATCGTAGAGGGTTAGGTAATATCAAACCGTATTCATGTCAGTATATTATTTGAAACAACTCATACGAAAATTGAATTATGGAAGTAATATGATTGATACCTAATGATGACAATCAGGACAAATAAAGACTTCTTGGAAAAATTAAAGAAAGTGATGTCACTCAAATATTGTGAAGTAGACCACGAAAGAGCGAAGTCATGACAATGGGTGCAATCGAAGGAACGCTCTTAAAAAAGAGGGCAGCAAGTTATGTACGAAGAGTTGTCGCAATTTCCCATTATGAAAGACGCGTTGTTTAAAAACAAAAAACCGGACATTTCCCACTCTTTCATAAAAAACTGGACATTTGGCGTCCAGAGCGGCTTTCAATTTTGGCCCGGACAGCTTAGAGAAAAACCGTACTGTCCTGGTCAAAACCAGACCCTTGGCAAAACTGGCTTTGACCCCTGGTATGATTTAGACCGATAGGTACCTATTCTTTGAAATGAACTAAATCACTTGCAACGAAGTTATGGAAAATCATTTCAATGAAGAAAACCGAAATAATTGACGAAAAACGCTGTCGATTCCACGCAACTTAGATCTATTCTGACGGTTAGATCATCATAAATATATTTTCTGCTAGTGATGCCAATTCTGTCTTTTGAGCTAATATAGTCAAAGTTTCTGATTATGCGGCCAAAACTACCATCAATGGATCAGGCAATACAGATAGTAGATATATCCTATTCTGACACCAAATCATGGCCAATATCGTGCATTTGTGTCCACAGGTGTGAAGGTTTCTTTGTTCCTAACTCCATTTTGAAAACTTGCCTCTATCGCTCCATCTATCTGAGAAACGAGCAATCGAATCAGCTTTGAGTGCGATTTATTTGTAGTGAGATAGAGATCAGTTGTTGTATTTGCTCGTCGGTGTTCTTCTCTAATACCCCTATTATGCAGCAGAACATGTCTTCGTTATCATAAAGTTTCAAAAGTTTTATACAATGCACACACCACACTGTGAAAACCCAAATTTAAGGTTTCCTTAGCTAATTTTCGTTGAGAAAAATGTGTAAGCTTTGGACTTGGTATATTAGGACTTTGACGACAATCGATCTGTTTTGCACGATTTGGTTTTGAGTTCGAGTCATCAGACCTCACCTGGTGAGGGTGCTACCGACCTCCAATCCTTCGCTTTGACCTACGTTGTCGCACGTTGCCTTTTGGTTCGTTGTTGTGAATTTTTAAATCATTCATTAAAAAAAAAATATCTAAATTCTAAATTATCATCATCGAAAAAATCATTAAAAAATTATTAAATTTATATTTTTATCAGAATTTTAGTCGAAAGAAGTTTATCAACGATGAACTAAAACATTGAAAAATTTCGTCACAAAATTATGGTGAAAAATGTACTTAAATTCCATTAATATTTTCGCTGAAAAATCGGTTAAAAAACTGAAAAATTGCTAAACATCCAAAATCTGTTTTAAATCGTAGAATATGATTTAGAACGAGTTTATTTCTCATAAAATTGGTGGTTAACAATTTCTTTGTACTCGAATTGCTCAAATTTCAAAACAATTCGTACATAATATAGTACGATAATGCGTGACTGGAACTTTTGCACTTTGTCTCATCTATTTAGCCTCAAAAGACAGAGATCGCTAATTGTCCCATAGTGCGTTCAGTTCAACATAATTATAAGCCAACCAAGCCATAGAAAGGATCTTTTCAAAAACCATAATGTTTATGCATGAACGATTTTTAGCGTTTCTCGAAAAGCAGCCTGCCTCTTATAGCGAATTTTTGTAGAAAAGTAAGCTATTGCTCTCGCCTCAAAATTTGTAGAATTTTTGAGAAAAATTTATGCAGAAATCCGTTTCAGGCTATTCTAAATCATATTCTGAAGTTTAACGCATTTTAGCGAATTTTTGAAGAAAATTAAGCTATTGCTCTCGCCTCAAAATTTGTAGAATGTGAATTTTTGAAAAAAATTAATGCAGAAATCCGTTTCAGGCTATTCTGAATCATATTCTGAAGTTTAACGCATTTTTTTATGTATGTATGTATGTATGTATGTATGTATGTATGTATATATGTATGTATGTATGTATGTATATATGTATGTGTCATTCCAGACGATAACTGTCCGTAGAATTGTGCTAGAAACTTCAAACAAATTTTAAAATGTTAAGGACACAAAACGAAAGTTCAAGTTCGTTGGCCAGCATGATCGGATTACATCTTCGGGTTGAAATTTTCAAAAATGTAGTCAAAAATTTCAAAATAGCCTGTTTTTTTCGATTTGTTGTGCGTAATAATTTTTTCAGCTTACTAACATATGTGGTATATTCGGAATCAGCTTAAAATTTCCTATAAGAATATGTATCAAGTTTTCAAAAATTTCAAAGTTGAAAAATCAGTCAAAAATCGAAATAATGCCGTTCGCTAATTGTAAAAATCGGTATTTTATTTCATGTCAAGATTTGATGATGTAGTATACTTAGCAGTATACTGCTAAGATTTCAACTGCCTTCAATACTGACCACATTGGACATCGAAATTTATGAATATTTGCCTACATTTGTCTTTAAATCTACAAGATTAGTTTAATAATAATAAAGTATGAGTACCTCCTAATTACTTAATAATTAGATTCCATGTTTTTCCATCAAAATCATAAACTAAAATTTCTCTACACGATCAAAAGCGACTGAAATGTCGAAGATTTCTTCAAAAATTCGCTCATGGGGTCATGCTGCATGACTGGACTTTTTTTTTATGTATGTATGTATGCATATATGTATGTGTCATTCCAGACGATAACTGTCCGTAGAATTGTGCTAGAAACTTCAAACAAATTTTAAAATGTTAAGGACACAAAACGAAAGTTCAAGTTCGTTGGCCAGCATGATCGGATTACATCTTCGGGTTGAAACTTTCAAAAATGTAGTCAAAAATTTCAAAATAGCCTGTTTTTTGCGATTTGTTGTGCGAAATAATTTTTTCAGCATACTAACATGTGGTATATTCGGAATCAGCATAAAATTTCCTATAAGAATATGTATCAAGTTTTCAAAAATACCAAAGTTGATAAATCAGTCAAAAATCGAAATAATGCCGTTCGCTAGTTGTAAAAATCGGTAATATTTGCATGAAACATTATCCAAATTCAGATTGAACTACTCTTATGGAAGTATCCCTGTATAACCAATCCTAGAACCATGCTGTTTAAAACGTAGGTAGTAGGTGCTTGTTTAAAAAAAAAATGCTTGCATACGAGTCTGCAACACATTGGGACATTTTCATGTGTGTTTTCTTATTGTATTTATTACTAAGCAGATCTCAACCATGCATTGCACGGCGGGGGGAACAAATGGTTGAGAACCACTGTTCTATACTGCCGTACTAAACCAAAACGCCGTATCATAATCGTGGGATCATTAGGGAAAAAACTGGATTCTAGAGCCACTCAGCTGATCTGGGATCGGTCAGTTGTGTTCAGAAGTCCCTCAAGGGCCCACATACCAAATCTCAGAATCGTGGGATCATTAGGGAAAAAAATGGACTCTAGAGCCACTCAGCTGATCTGAGATCGGTCAGTTGCGTTCAGAAGTCCCTCAAGGGCCCACATACCAAATCTCAGAATCGTGGGATCATTAGGGAAAAAACTGGATTCTAGAGCCACTCAGCTGATCTGGGATCGGTCAGTTGTGTTCAGAAGTCCCTCAAGGGGCTACATACCAAATCTCAGAATCGTGGGATCATTAGGGAAAAAACTGGATTCTAGAGCCACTCAGCTGATCTGGGATCGGTCAGTTGTGTTCAGAAGTCCCTCAAGGGCCCACATACCAAATCTCAGAATCGTGGGATCATTAGGGAAAAAACTGGATTCTAGAGCCACTCAGCTGATCTGGGATCGGTCAGTTGTGTTCAGAAGTCCCTCAAGGGCCCACATACCAAATCTCAGAATCGTGGGATCATTAGGGAAAAAACTGGATTCTAGAGCCACTCAGCTGATCTGGGATCGGTCAGTTGTGTTCAGAAGTCCCTCAAGGGGCTACATACCAAATCTCAGAATCGTGGGATCATTAGGGAAAAAACTGGACGAATGGTCAACGTCATTTCTGATGGTCATAATCATCGTTGTGGCCACTTGGGACAATTTTCGTGAGCAATTTTCGTTAGCAATTTTCGTGACGATTTTTTTGTTATGTGCCATATGAAAGACATGAAAATGTCAAAAAAAAAAAAAAAAAAAAAAAAAATGTAATCACAATTGATGAGTTTACTCTGTGAAATATTCCGTCCTCCGATTCTCTCGGTCGCTCTCTTTAATGTTTTACGCTCAACTGTTTTAGGACTTGATGTAGCTTTAATACTGACTGTGGCTTAGAAAATATCAGCCATGAAATGTACGTACTAGCACGCAGACCCAAGGCCTCGCTCCGCTCGGCCGTCAGTAACGTTAATCTCATAAAAATAAAGTATGAGTACCTCCTAATTATTTTTAATAATTTGATTCCATGTTTCTCTATCAAAATCATAAACTAAAATTTCTCTACACGATCAACAGCGACTGAAATGTCGAAGATTTCTTCAAAAATTCGCTCATGGGGTCATGCTGCATGACTGGACTTTTTTTTTTCAATAGCTTCATTTCTTTCTAAAATCCGCTCTATTCAATCTGACGAAAATGCCTCTATGACAGACGAAAGGGAATAGTTTACCAAAATCTTTTACCTCCAGTAACATTCCATCCTGTAGACGCTTGTCGCCGGGTTCTCAAGGCGTTTTGTCAGTGTCGCCTGGTCTAGTTGGTTTCTCATGTCCAACTCCTCAGCAGCTGCCCCGTCGTTCACAGCTCCCCCATCACCATGGAAACCTTTCACGACCCACCCATTATTCCGAGGATTACTTTCGACGCCGCTGTTTTGAATATTATTCAAATTTGGGAACCCTCCCCGGTAGCCGGGACATAGGGCTGTTATTTTTATTTATTTTATTTTATTTTTTTCTCCTCCGCTCCCAGCGAAGTTTCTCCCGTCATCAATCATTTCAGCTTGCCTCAATTTCCTTAGTATGTCATTGTCACGTTCCTAATTTGTCTCCTCTCGAGGCTTCCTTGTTTGTGGTTTAAGCGATGTTTTGCACGAGAATCCGCAATAATTCACAAGTCTTGTAACCCACCGTTTTGAAAGTCCAAAATCCCGTGAAAAATTGTAAAACGAGTTTTTTAAATGGTGGCGCACCTCGTAACATGAAGTAGCCAGAACCCAAGAAACATGAGCACCAAGAAAAACATCCGGAAATAATTCGCTATTGAAAAGTGCAGCATGGTCTAATGAGCAAATTTTCAAATGGCCCTCTATTTTTAATGAAATTTTCCTCAAAGTAAAAGGCATTCCGACCGCTAGTATATCACGTCCAAATTCATGGTATAAAGATTTTTATTTCTTATCATTTACGCAGCGTATCTTCGAGTAATGTTCTGCTATAATAATTTATCCCTGATATTGTTGCCATTTCTAGCAGCTTTAATCCCTACTTTTAAAATTACAATATGATTTACTAGATTTTATCATAATGATTAGTATCATAAATGTATGTTAACAATATTAATGATCTAACTATTCGTATCTGCTTTCATGGTAGGTAAGCCTAATAATTTTCACTCTTTTTACTGTCCATCCCCTTACCACGATTTTTACTGCCCATTCCATCTGCTAGCTTTGTATTATTTTAGCCCTTCGCATGCTTGATTTTATTGATTTGGATTGTGTGGATGCTTTTTGCTCCCACCCTGTGGCAGAATTTCTACTTCTCGAAATCTTGGCAGGCTTTATTATACTAAATGCTTTGCTTTCTGCTTGCTGGCTTCATCTATAATGCCTTTTTTTTTTATGGCTGCACTACTCCCACCAGTTTCCATGGTAGGTAAGATGTATGTTTTCTACTCTCTTGGCTGAATTTGTACTGCTCAACACCTTGGCAAGCTTTACCGAACTCTATCCCATCGCATGCTTGATTCTATCTGTTGCCATTGTAGTTATGGTTTTTCCTTCCCATCCTTCGGCTTTTTTGCTTTAATTTGTTCAATGAAACCTCGATCAAGAAGAAAGAATTTTAACCATCTCTCAAAATTTTTTGTTTTACGTTTCAAAATGCGTAAAATCCGAAAATGAAATTAAAAAATTATTTTGTAAAAACGCAGCAAATTATTACGCAAAGGTTTATTATTTCTGTACCTACCAGATAGCTGTTCTACTCAAATAAATTTTCGATTATAAATTGATAAACCACGTAGATCGTATTTCAAGAAAACTTGGCGCTCCGCGCCTCCAAAAAGGTTCCAAACTTTTTAGCTTCAGAACTCCACAATTTTATGCTTTTAAATAAATGCCAAAAAGTTTAGAACCAAGAAATCGTTATAAACCAATTTTATGGCAAAAATTCCTTCCTTGGTGGGAAAAACACTAGGTCATGGATATGTCTGCACCATCAAGATTACGTCCTAAGGAGGCTACATGCCAAATTTCAGCTTCATAAGATTAATATTCTAGGAATTCCCTTTTGAAACGGCTCAGATGATCCCGGACCTATGCATCTTCAAGTATAAGTCCTATAAGGGGGGTACATACCAATTGCAGCTTCTTACGATAAATAGCATAGAAATTAGCTTTCGGAGCCACTCAGCTGATCACGGCCTCATTATGCGTCTAGTGTAACTTCTAGGGAGGCTACATACCCACACATACATATTACAGCTTCGTAGTTCGTACGATAAATAGCTTATAAACTAGTGTTATGAGCAACTCAGCTGATCTGCACCCTGTGCACCTTCAAGATTACGTCCAAATTTCAGCTTCGTACGGTTAGTATGGTAGAAATTTGCTTTTGTAGCCAAAGTGCTGCTCAACAGTCTACACAGCCCGGTTACGGATTGGTTGTAATTGAAAACTTATATAATACTTCCGTTACACTTTTACGGGCTTATAAAAAGTCACAATTACTTTTTTCCAAAACCCCAAGCTAAAAGACATCCGTGTAAAAAAAACTCCGATTGGTCTTTATGAAATGAAAATAACCTTTATTTCAGAAAAATAGAAAAACTACAATAAAGAGATACAATACGTTTGCTGAAATTAATCCCCTATATGGGCATTGCCCGCGGTTGGGAGATGAGTCGTCCTTGCAGTTTTTGTGTGCAATATGAAGGTTAAATTTCAAAGGAAAAAGAAATTTTTAAAATGAATAAAAATAAAAAGTACAATAATACAGTTGTACCAAATCACATGGAAAAAAATGTTCTATTTCTATAGATTGAACAGAGTTAGAATGAGAATCAAATTTTAATTATTTACACAATATGTATGTTAAAATGACTATATATTAAATTACGACACCTATTTGATTAAATGATTCACCATTTACCTATTAGGTAAATATTAGACTGAAATTTATATATTATTTAAGAAATACCCTTTTATTATAATATTTGATTTTTCTGGTTGATCCAGTAAGTTTGTTTTAGTGTCGTTTGTCAATTTTCTTAAAGAAGTAAGACCTTTGTAAATGTGTTTTGTGCAGCGGTTGTACGGAAAAACGGGACAGTTCCATATTTATCAATTTTCAGTCCTATGTCAACTTCATATCGTGGGAACTCACACAGGCGCTCTTTCAGTATTTGCTTTATATTATTAATTTCTAATAATGTTCGGAAGTTAAATATGTTAAACTTGTTAAAAATTGGTTTTGTGTGGGCTAAAAACTTACTTATTGACATTAATCGGATAGGAATTTTCTGGATGAGAACTATTGGCTCTATTGCCCTTGGGTATGCACACCCCCCCCCCCCCCCCCCCCCCCCCCCCCCAGGCCCCCAGGCAGATAAGCTATAAATAAGGACCGACTGTGCCAACCTAAAATGAAGCACTTTCATCAAGTTTGGTCTCAAAATGGTGTTCAACCTAGCGAATACATAAACTAACTTTCTGCAGTATAATATTATACAAATAACGCACTACACTTTTCCAAGATAAAAACTGAACTGAACTTTTATTGTGAATTGTTGTTTAATAACAACAGTTGTCAGGTCTCTAATAACTACTATGTCTGCTAACACTACATCTCCTTTTCTCAATAGTTTTTTTCAATGGTCCAAATATCTTAACGGTGGTCGAGAAACCCTTCCACTTCTACTTATTTGTCTCTGGCCCTCTTCCATTCTTCCGATACGGTTGTCTCGAGCGTTTCCTCTTCCTGTCGTATTCTCCTCTGCCTGTTCCTTCGGTATCATCAACTTTTGGTTTTAAGTTAACTTTGGTTTTAAGTACAACTCTGAAGCCAATCGAAATCTTTCAAATCGTACAATCCAACGGGACCACAAAGCAGGATTTTTGAAATCAAACTTATCTGGTGGCAAAAGGCTTAAGGTTCCAGTTGAAGGGAGATACTGGGTTGTTCGACTGGGTATTCTATCAGCATCGGCATTAAAATTACCAGAGGAAGATCTAAAAGGCGGATGTTCCCTCGCCCCCTGGGCCAGTGACACCTCCCGCGACACATTTGGAGTTTGGAATCGCTCACGTTTTGGTGTAACCTTCGACTGCTGCTCCAGCTCGTCCATTAAATCAAGGGCCTTCATGGCATCACTCAAAGCTTTTCTTACATTACCTCTTGTCAAGAGGTCTTGAACTTGGGAGTTATCTTGGTCCACGTCTATTTCTTCCTCCACCTTCTTTACCTTCCTCGACGCTTTCTTCTTAGGCATTATTAAGAGTTCGTCAACACACCTGACACCCTGCAGTAATACTTAACAGTAGGAAATAATATTATACAAATAACGCACTACACTTTTCCAAGATAAGAACTGAACTGAACTTTTATTGTGAATTGTTGTTTAATAACAACAGTTGTCAGGTCTCTAATAACTACTATGTCTGCTAACACTACACTTTCTTAGTCTCTTTTTGACAGAATGTATTTGAAAAAGCCATTTCATGTCCGAATCGAATATTGTTCCTTAATATTGTCCACCCTCCGTTGAACACGTTATATCTATAATCTCCGTTGTACGCAGCATCTATAAATTTTCCTGAACTGCACTCGAATCCCCACAAAATTGTGTGTCTTTGATTGAAAATAATCAAAAATCTTCACAAAATAGGCCATCCGCAAATTTCGGCTCCTTGAGGAATAGCGCAATGACGGGATTTTGATTACCCTTCTCACTTTAATTTCCCTCGAGCTGCACGGAGGAAGGCAAGAGCTCCTCAGTTCGTTTGAAAAGAAAAGAAAAAAATAACTTACGGCTCCACACGTTCAGAATTTAAATGAAGTGACAATGGGAAAGAAGATGGGGAGCCCGGGCGAGAGATGGACTGGAGGAACGGGGATCCCTGAGAACATATTTTAGTAGCACTTGAAGGCGTGTGGTGTGCGTTGTCTAAATAACTCATAAATCACTCACTACTTTCCAAGGAGCTGCCTGCCCCGTGAAAATATGGAAAGGCACCGCAGGGTGGGGGTAATCCAGCGAAATTCTCTTTTCTCCCTTTTTTTGAAGGAGCTGAGGTCGTAAATTACGAGAGCAACAGATCTTTTCGCGCGTTTCGGGCTGTTATTGGTGCCTAGTTCAGTATCGTTACCATTTCGATATGGTGGTAATTCAATCATTACATAGTTCGTTTTATAAAATCATATCCAATATGGAGACATTATGGATAATAACACATAACGTAGATCGTAAGAATGGAGCGATGATGATGTATGATATGACATTAGGTTTGGCAGTTTTTGCAAACCGGTGAATTAACTTCGGCGATTTTTTCAAAGCTTTAACTTCTAGTTTTGGGGAACAAATCATCATTTCGCCCGACTTCCAAAAAATTGAGTTACGCAGTTACCACGGAAATCGGTTAAAAAACGCGTTACGCGTGATCATAATGTGCTCAACCAACGCTGTAAAAAAATAATGTTCTTAATTAAGCAATTGTGCAATGTAGCCTGTATTAATAAAACAATAATTAAAAATGTTTCAGTCATGCAGCATGATCGTTTGAGCGATTTTTTTCAAATTACCTTTTGTATTATAATACCTATGTTTAATTGTATTGAAATTTGAGCACTTTGAATGCGAAAAAAATTTATTGTCAAAAACCAATTTTATGATTAAAAGAAAAGAAAAAGGACTATTACTAAATAAAATTCTGGAATTCAAAAAAGATTTTGGATTTTTAAAATTTTTTTGTTTTGCAGTATTTATAGATTTTTCAGCAAATATTAATTAAATGTGGGTACGGTTTTCAGCAAAAATTTTTTAATTTGCTAGTTAATCGTTGATGATTTTGTTTTCACTAAAATTCCGCTAAAAGTTATAAATTCAACGATTTTAGGTAAATTCGGGTTCAAAGTTGAAAATAAATTCTTATTTCGATCTATTTTTACTTTTTTTTTTTTTTTTAGAGAGACGTCGTTAGATAATGCATGTAACTCAGTGGACACTATACAAGCATTCGAGCTTGTTAAATTATATAAACTAGAGGGATAGGAATAGAACTAACATTATCACTTGGCCGTGCTATAGTGGAATCAATATAGCAGACGAAGTGTGTCCTTCCACGATGCAGTTATACTTGTCAGGTTCAACGAAGGGGGGAACGGACGGCGGGTCTGACAGGCAAAACGAGGGCGGACAACGCAACCTCTGACCATATCATCCCTTGACCGTAACATGCGGATTCTGACTCATGACTGGCTCTTCCTTGCGTATAACAGACACGGATGGATCGCAAGGGTTAAAGTAACATCCGCATGCACCGTGCCGAGGAAATCCGAGAACATTAATATCCATCAAGGGGTCGAAAGGTGCAGCCAGGTTAGGACAGGACTAAGCCCCTCTATATTATTTCAGTGTATTATTCTAATTACGGTATGTTTCCCGGTTGATTAATTGAGATCGAAGATGATGAACATTATTGATCGATGGACGGAGGAGCAGATTACAAGGGAAACAGGGCGTTCGGTGGTGGTAACACGTGCCAATTATCAGTTACCCTTGATTGATCGTAACCTCCATTGATGCGATATTGATGGAGTAATTGCTTGATTAAATTATGTTAACGTCTGGGAGGTCGGGGTAGAGGTAAGACACCTGTTCAGCTCCGGGTGGGTGTACCAACAGATAACGTCGCAATATTAGATTCAATAAATTGAAACCTAATCAATTATTCCTCAACATTGGCGATGAAGTGGGTCCGGTGATAAGGGGGCGGATCTATCAATTTCGAAGTCGGGTGACGTCGGGGCAGTTTCATTTGCAGTAACAATCAGAACAGGGGTTGTGTGTTCCACCTGCAAATACATCACTTTTGATGATCGATATGATGTAACTACCTACTGTAGAGAGTAGAGGAGATACCTAGTAACTCCAATCCATCAACTGGGAAACGTGTTCGAATATGTACAATATATATTTGTAATAGGTGGCTAGCTCGCTACATTTGTAGCAGATTTTCCCCACACCACTTTGAGCCGCGGTGCCGCAGTGGCTTTTTTGAATAGCTGATTTGATTCTTACCTGGGTAAAATTGAGGGTAAACGAAGTGTAGGACGCAAACAGCTGTGTTGGCTTCGTGATATTCAGCAATGGTCAGGAATTTCCTATGAAGTTGAATTTTTGATCTTCGCAAATGGACGGTATCGTCTTCGGCACACAGAGAAGAGAGAGAGGGATTCTTGCACTATAAGATTGGGTTAACCAGTTTTCTGTGTTGATCGAGAAATTCGTAATTGTAAGTAACCTTGTAGTAAATAGACGTTTCACGTAAACGTACGGAGAGAGAGAGAAAAAAATTGCGCATAATCATCTGATCCGGACCCTGGGCATCGTCAAGTAAATGTCCTAAAGAGGCTACATACGAAATAACAGCTTCCTAGAGTGTAAAGTATGGAAATTACCTATTAAAATGATTTAACCACCGCTTCACAAATCAAACCGTTCTCGCAGTAGTTAACATAACATGGTTGGATAAATCGAGAGCTTTCGAACGAATGGTCAACGAATTTTGTGGGATGAAAAACGACGAAGTACCAATTCCCTAGCAACGACTCGGTTGTAAGCGGAAATCATCAGAAAACCAACCGTAACGCTTTTTTCGTTGATGTGCTAAAGTAAAGACATAAAATGTCGAAAGTGGGCGAACGTGATTGTGTCCACATTTTGACGATGGATTATGGACCTCGAATGCATACGCTCATTGCAAAATTAATAATTTATTCGTTAACAATAGAGCTTCGGTGAAGAGATTTTTATCTATTTCGAAAGACATCTTCTCGAATTCATGGCCGCCAGAATGCTATTTCTTCAGTCCAAAAATAGGATAAAGATGAAATTGTAAATGAAAAAAAAATTGAAGGCAGAGTGCTTATGTCGACACTTGAGTCAGAAAAGCAAAGGATTCGGAACAGACTGGAAAGCGCATCTCTATTACTGTCAATCGCATACTTGCAGCCCAGGGTCTCTCGCAGATGACGAGTTCAAGGATGCAGTGGCTCTTCGTTAAAGACACGTGCCAAGAAACCTACCTGACTATCGTGATGGTTGTAGCTCGAGGTTTGAAGTCAAACATGCGCTAAGCTGCTGGGGGGTTTGGTCGAGAGAGAACACGACAGATTGAGGCACATATGTGCCAATGTAGCTGAACTGACATGAGAGGGGTGGCTACGGAACCTGTTTTGAGGGTACTAGAGCAGCCCATTGCTGATCATATTACAGACAAATAGTTGGAACGACAAACAACGGCAATCCACGGATCAAGGGTCTATTACGATGGCAATAGTTGGATTTATCAAACTTGCTAACTACATTGTTTTGTGCTACTTATCAACTTTTTTATGCTCTAACGGCATCCAATTTTCACGATTGCCTAAGTACAAAGCATAAGTAAAACGCTGCAAATTATTACACAAGGGTACGAACTAAATCACTCGCGACGAAGTTGTGGAAACCCATTATAAAACGGAAGTTAGTGAAAAACGTTGTCTATTTCCACGAAAAATAAAGAGTTACAATGTTAAATCGATTTCGACGGTTAGGCCATCATTAGTATAGTTATAGTTATTGTTTGTTACTGATGATGGCCTAACCGTCGAAATCGATTTAACATTGTAACTCTTTATTTTTCGTGGAAATAGACAACGTTTTTCACTAACTTCCGTTTTATTACACAAAGGTTTATTATTTCTGCATTAGATAGCCCTTCTCCAAAGATCAATGGTCTGTCATTAGTAAGCCTAGTCTGTAGTACATAATGTAACGCGACACATTGCGCCTTGCAAAGAGTTCGCCCCTTCATTGCGCCAAGACGATTTTACGATTTTTAGTAAATGTTTTAAACAAAACCTTTTATGGCAATGTCTTCTTCCCTCTTTGTAGAAGTGGGATTTTAATTAATTTGAAACTATGTGACTATGTGTAATAGTTTGACTCTATTACAATAAAGTAATGTAGTTCAGTAGATCGATTAAAAAATGTATTAGCCTCAGAAGACCCTCAGCTGATAAGTGGTCCTACATGGGCACCTCGCAACATTGTTTTCAATGTATTCCAACAGCGCTCCATTTCAATTTCCAGCACCGTAGGTTGACTAGGACAGAAATTAACCTCTGATGGAGGACCGTCTACCCCCTAGCCTGCACATCCCCTGAAAATTTCATCGTTCTTGATTCAATACCTTACTCTGCGCATGAGCAAACGTAAATTCTACCAAGTATCATTTTCTCACGCAATAGTCGTTCGATCTCTCTCCAATTTGGACGATATGGGGGATGACGATTTGATCATCCCATATCAATTTCATCATGATTGTATCATTAATAGCTACTGCGCATGCGCCTATGTAACGACCTTAATTTCTCCTGTTTTCATCCGGATTCGATGACGTTCTCAGAGAATGCGCGGGTTAGGTTGTAGATGGTCTCCTATCAGTTTCATCGTTGCCAAATGAATACTTCATTCTGCGCATGCGCAAACGCCAATTCCACCATGTTCCATCTTTTCACTTTCTAGTCGTTCGAGTTCACTTAAATTTGGATGATAGAAGAAGATGATAGGTAAACGAGGAAGCTATGTGCCCACACCCCACCTTGGCAGACGTTTTTTTTTTTTTTTTTCCCTTGGAAAATAAAGATATTTTAAAAATTGTATTTAAAAAATTGTAAATTAACATTCAATTACCAATGTTTTGATTTTATATGCTGGACGGATGAACGTTTGGCTCACGATAGCTTTTACCGTCGGAAAAATATCCACTTACTTCCTACATATAGTTTTTAGGCTCAGTGAAGGTTCACGTCTCTTAATTAAATCTTTAAGGTCATCAGCCTTCCCGGCTTTTTATGTTCAACACGGTGCAGCTTCCTCGCAAAAATATTCTTGAAACACGGAAAGGGTGGTTGTACTGTTGAAACTTGAGTACGATTCAGATTACTTGCGGCGGAAAAGGAACCTAATTAGTGAGAACCGGATTTAAAGTTCTGGAGTTGAAATCCATTTCGTCTTCAATGCGAATTTCTAAGCGATGATACGAACTTAGAGCCGCATTAAACGTGGAGGGAACGTGGATAGGAGTAAGACCAAGTTTCTAACAAGTAAATTTTTATCGATGGTATACAAGCTGCATCACTCAAGAATTTGGTGTTTCAAAAAAAAAGTCTGCTAAGTTGGGTGGTTGTCTTTGTCGATCAATTTTAGTTTTGCGCATGCGCTATAGTTATTACCCCACTAACCATGATATAATTCATAGGGAATTTTCCTGGAACATATACCCATCTACTCCCTGAGTTTGAACGAAATAGGACAAATAGATAATAAGAAATCGACGTTATAATAAATTAACTTTTGCTCATGCGCACAGACTACTATTTATGTGACGGCAATGGAAGTTATAAGGGACCGTCTAGAAGCTATCCCGCACAATCCCTGGAAATGTCATAAAAATCGATAATTTAGACGCTCGCGCAATGGCTATTGCTCTACGAATCACTATATAATTTAAAGGGCATTTTTCTAGAACATACCTGTACGCGAAATCGGACCAACAGATGATGATAATGCGACATTATGAGAAATTCACGTTTGCACGTGCGGACAGGCTACTTCTAATTCGACGACATTGAAAATGATAGGGGACCGTCCAGGAGCTAACCCGCACAATCCCTGAAAAATTCATTGGAATCGGACTGAAAATTGGTACCTTTTCGGGCGTGAAAAGGATTTGCAACGTTTCTTTATTTGGACAGTTCAAATTATAACAAGACTTTACAAAGAAGGAGAATAATAAAAACCAATTCAAGGACAGAAAGGCCTTCTTTGTAAAGTCTTGTTACAAGGATTTACCACTGACTGGCAAACAGACATCAGACAGACAAACACGGAACCAAAATTGATCAGCAAGCTCTGAAACGCAAAAAGTAGATGGAAATTTTGATTTCCGGAGGCAAAAAGTTTTCTGACTTCAATCACGAACACAAAGCTTCTCTTCCTCGGTAGTGAGGAAGCAAAAAAGTATTGAAAATCTATTGCTTCCGGGTATACCTGTTATACAGGTAGCGGAACTATTGTTTCCACTTTCGGGAGTGAAAATATTTGTGTGTCCGCAAATCTTTGCAACTCGCATAACCGCTGAAGCTGTCGTCCATTTTTGATTGAATTTTCATGGAATGTGTGGGTTAGGATGTAGATAGTCCTTTTATCAATTTCAGTACTCAGAATTCGGTAATTTTTAGAGCGCATGGGTCAGTAGGAATACATTTTATTGCTAACATTTAATACTCCTTGCGCTCTCAATTCCATCAAGTATAATTTTCTGAAGTTCTAGTCATCCGATCTCACTCAAATTTTGAGAGTAGTTAGGAAAATACATTTTAACTATCCCTTATCATATTCATCATGGTTGTATTATTAGTAGCTGCTACGCATGCGCGACTGTTATACCCTTGCTACAAGCATAACTTCTACAGTTCCCATTCGATCTCGATGAAAATTTCAGGGAATGAGCGGGTTGGGCTGAGGACGGTCTCCTATGTATTTTATCACTCAGAAATCAATGGCTTTTACTGCGAATGCACAAATGTAAAATACATCTAGCGTAATTTGTTCATCGTCTGTTCGTTCGATCTCGCTCATATTCGGAGGGGGTAGTTTTGAGAGATGACGATTTGGTTACCCCTCAAGAGTTTCATTAAGATTGTATCATTAGTGACTGCTACGCATGCGCGAACCTCCAATTCTATTAAGATTTATGACACGTACAGTTTACAACTGATTTTGATGAAATTTTCAGAGGCTTAGGATGTAGATGGTTCCTAATGAACTCCTTTATGGCGTTTGGACCACACAAAGACAACGGTACATATTATTCATGTCACAATTTTTCTTCATGAAGCGTTTCTCATTGTTCCATCAAAACCAAAAGTTTCATTCGGATTTTTTAAATTATTGAAAATTTTTGATTCCCAAATCCCTCTATGAACCTTTACTACACGTATAGCTCCTTCATTTTTCAACAGATGTGAACTCAAATGAAACTATGGCTCAATCAACCCCTTACTGTTATGAAACCTACGAGATCATTATTCCTGATCGTAGGATACCGGTTCGTGAATCCGCGAAAACGCTTGAACCTCCACATTATTTAGATACAAATTAACCAGAAACACGAACTCGAATCACGACTAACGCAGCGCTCAGCGGAGCGGTGAGCGCTGTATGTAGCAACCTCCTTGTATTTTAAAAGATAAATCGCATTTATTCGACCCAAGGTATGTAGAACGTAGGGGTAAAACTTTCACTGTTAAAAGGAGAATGGGGGGAAGGCTTGTTGTACATTGTTATGAAAACTCTTGAACTACGGAGGTTTCTGCGTTATCCCTTCTGTTCCCGTTTCCTGAAGCAACTCGTTTAGCCAGATATTCCTCCTTGCCAGTTGCTCCAGTCTTCTTCAACAGCAAGCTGAAAAATATTTTTAAAAAACCCTAATTTAGCCAGAAATGAAACATGGCTTATACTCCTAACATGTATTTGTATACTTACTGTTTCAAAATGGTTATATTGTGCCATCCCCAAGATAAACAACCCAAAATATCTAATAACTATTTTATTACCGTCGTCTTATAGACTCTTAACGCCGTAGAATCATCAGAGTTACTACATACACATCTATTAGGTAATTTGTATATTCAGAGAAGGCATTGCATTGGTTGAATATAAGTAATGCACATCATCCACGCTATACCTACTCTGAAGTAATATAGAACTATTTAAACAATATTAGTTATTAAAAAAATGTATAATCCTTCTTTTTTTCATTTTCTATTGAATGTTTAGCGCATTTGAATGAGATTTTAGCACATTTTTCATATTCAGCACAATTTGTTTCTCTGTTCTTTCCGAATGTTCTATTGTATAGTTGATAATTGTTTCTAGATAGGTATTGTGCTTTAAATATATATATATATATATATATATATATATATATATATATATATATATATATATATATATATATATATATATATATATATATATATATATATATATATATATATATATATAGTGTGTGTGTGTGTGTTTTTTTACTTTTTTAAGCACGTTTTTAATAATATTAGCAACTCATCCTTTCTTTCGGATGACGCTTGGTTTTTAGGTGAAATAACGAAGTTTCTATCTCCATTCTAATGTTCCTACAGAGTGAACCGCGTTGTTGATGGGGGGGGGGAGGGGGGGGGGGGGTGAATCTGCGTGTATAATAGTCCACCGCAAATAGTCTAATCAGCCAAGTTCATCGAATCTCAACAAAAAAAAATTGTTTCCCGTAGAACAAATATGGGAGGACTAAAAAGCCTTTTAGCCGACATTTTTGGCTTCGAGATGATTGGTGGGTAGAACAAGATGTGTGTTTGGAAAATCGTTAAGATGAATCAGTCCAATAAACGTTGCACAGATCTGCGTACAAAAGTGGAATGACACATCTATGTTCTCTTGGACAACGATCGATCGTCAGTAAATGCTCTGGATCTCTTTTCTAATACTCCTCTACTGTCGTTTCTTGTGGTACAGTAATTTGTTTTGTGATTTTCATTTGCTGACTTTTGTTTAGCTAATTTTTTTGTTTTTCCTGCTGGACGCCGACTCCTATGCGATCTAAGTGTTTGTAGTTGAGAGTTTTTCAGTAAGTGCAGCTGCAAGACTGTGTTTCTTGCCCTCTCCTCCTCGACCTCTATTTAGCTTTATCTAGCTCTTTCGGATTTGTGAATGTGTGAAGCAGCTTTTGTCGTATCTCCTCCGAGAAGGGAAACCCCGGCCGTGCCTGGTTCGATCCTGGAAACAATAGGAGTGGGCTGGTGAATACTGGTGAGCCCAGCGGTAGTAGACGGAATGGAAGGGGGGAGAGTATTTATTCGCTACGTAATAAAGTGGTGTAGGGAGCCCCTCCGTGGGTTCAGCTGATAGCATCTTCGGAATCCGCTTTCTTGGGAACGCAAAAAGGAGAGGATCGTTCCTTAAGAGAGAGGAAGAAGGCTCAGTCCTTACTCCCTAATACATACATATATCAACACGAAAGGTAACCATTTCGGAAAAAAGGGAAAGAAACCGTTCCTTTAAAGGTAAAAACAGTTTATAATAACCTTCAACAATGATATCTTGATCAATTTCCTTGCGAGGCTTACTGGACTCCTGCCTCTTGTCGACCCTATTCAGTTGGTCTGTGGTATAAATCGTCTCCCCGAATTCCATTTGAGTTCCGACCGAGGCGAGACATTTGCAAGCGATTTGGCTGTCATTTGTTCTGGGATTCTCCTCCCGCATTCTTATCTTCGAGGGCGAACACCTAGACGGACTGTTTTGAAAGGATCAACAGGTTATAAAGTCGCAGAATGTGGCACTATCTGGCTTCTTCCCGACACCTGGGAAGATGACTCATATCTGTCAGCAGTGTTAGCGTTTCAGGTTACAACTTTCGAATGAAATACACTAATGTATTGGATTGGATGGAACTAGATCTTGGACAGGGGCTAGTAATTGCACTGTAAGTCCTTTGATTTTTTGGGTATAATGTAATTCCTCTCAGAGTCATAAAATGGCCATGAACTGACAATGTGTTGAAATAGATTAGTAAAATTGTCGTTTTATACAATAAAACCTCCAAACTTCGGAGTATCTTAACGTCAGAGGTCCACATACGCTGGTTTTAGAGTATGAAACATAACTTGGAACTCGTGGATTTGTACAAAATGGTGTTAATAGTCCACTTGAAAGGCATAAATACATTGTCTACCACTCCCATGTAACAGTAATGCTGGTATCATTAAAAATTTACAGGATATTGTAATAGCTCTGTAATCCTCCTAGTGTTTTTGGGTATGATGTAAATAGTTCAAGAGATATGCCATTGGTCTTAAATAATTAACAATTTTTCAAATAGACGAGAGAAATCGTCGCATTATGCAATAAATATCCAAACATTGAAGTTTTGAGTGACGTCAGAGGTCCAGATTTTGCTTGAAACATGCTGGTTTTAATTATGAAACCTATAACTGGAAGTAACCTACAACTTGAAACACGCGAATTCGTACAGAATGATTGATATTCCACCTGGATGGCATTTAAATAAATTGTATACCACACCTGTATATAACAGATATGATAGATAGATAGTTTCATTTGCCAACACGCATAAGTTCATAACAATATTCATATCAAATCAAACAAGCCAAAATAACAAATACAAATGCACATCTCTTAAATGATCAATATAGCACAAATTTATATTTGCAGTCATACAATTGATTTAAGAACTATTTTAATCTGTCATAAATAAGAGAGAAAATAAATGATTAAAATAAAATATCGGCTACTGATAAAATAGGTAGTCTGTAGACCAATTGAGCCACCCAAAATTCGGCTCGGCCGAGCCCGGGCCCGACCCACCATGGCGGCTTCCCGAGGGTGCCCACCCATTTCTGGATAGACCTAGACGCGATTACAACAATCGCTCCACCGGAAAGCAAAACACCAGGGGAGACCGCGAGATGTATGATACGGCCGTGTTGTGTACCCGTCTACCAATCTGCCAGATTATCTTCAGTCTAGATGGGTTTCTTACCTACCCTCCAATCTGACCTCTACTAAGTACTAAATTTAACAAGTACAATTGACGAGGTAAGTTAATTCGTTTAAATTCCATAATCGTGGAAGGGGGGGGGGGGGGTCGAGTAACCGTTGCCATGGTACGAGTTCTTGCCTGGTACGGCTCCTTAGAACCGTTCATACACGTGACGTTCATACGTGATAAACGTTTCAACTCCAGTGTCCATGTCTTAAAGGATCCCGGGTTCGATCTTTTGATGTCTGGTTACGATCTTAACTAACTCTGCTTCTTTATTATTGACATAAATTAATGTGAATAATAACTATTTAAAATACCCAAAGTGTGTTACCTTAAAGAATATAGTCTACGTTTACAATGTATTAATGGCTTTCACCCGAATCCACGTTCCAGCGTTCTTGAAACTGGAAAGGTCCTTCTAGAACGATTTTCATCTTTACAAAACGTAGCTCCGTTCTTTACCATTCATGAAGTGAATGCCAGTCCATGTTCTCGTCCAGAGTTCTTGACCTAATCTGGTCAACCTGGTTCTGACCAGGAATCTGATTCATCCTCTTTCGGCTTTTTCAAGGGTAAAACCTAGATCGGTTTTTAGCCATTCTTGATCCGAATTTGAAACTTAAATATTTTAATGTTACATTTCAACTAAATGTAGATAGTTTTTAGTTAGGTAGGAGGTTCAAACGTTTGTTGAGTTGGTTCTCATATTATCTTGTAGTAAGTTATGAATTCTCGTTGATTCGCTTTTCTCCAGTTTGCGACATTGAACCTATTTTATTTTGCTTTCGCCTTCATATTGCTTTAACATCGATTATAGATCGGAACTGGATTTGAGGAACCGTTCCATTTATAGCATATTTTATTCATGATGATATATTTTTGTTCGAAACATCTATCATTATTTAAGTAGATTGATTCATAATTCATGATGATTGATTGAACATAGCTACCTACTCTTCTTTCTTTTTAGTCCTTTTTGTGGTTCTAAACCTCTAGTTTTGGCTCTTACTGAACATTATTGGAACACATTTGATTTAATTATGCCTTCAATTTCTCAATGTTTAAATTATTTTATTATGCCCCTGATTCTCTTACGCTTAATACTGTCCATTTCATTCTTTTGTTTACTAATAATTTATTGTTTACTACACCCTGAGAGTCATCAAAGCATCAACTGGAAGGATTTCCCTTAGGAGTCATCTCATACTCTTTCTGACGATTCAATTGATTTAGATGAGTTTCAATTGTATTTTTTCGATCCAGAGCATCTGATTCCTGATTGTGATCTGCTGATATGCTCGTTGTCGCGGGCCTCAGCCCTTAATTCGAGCTGTGGCGTGGAAATGTATTGTAACATCGTAACCAATTGTGAATTATGTGTTTTCAACGATGTAATATTGGAAAATTTCAATATAAATTTCATTTCATCCTGATGTTACCTACATATGCGGTTTCGAAGTGAGTTTAGGACATGATTTAAGGGCTGGCGTTCATCATAATCAAAAGTTGGTAATCTAATCCTGGCTTTTGTGGAATTTTCATATTCATGTCAGACAACTATCGGAAAATGATTGTTCTAATAATAAGTGTTCTCAATAAACATATAATCCACCTGCTAATCTTTGTTCATCGCGCAATTCCCATAATTCTTAAAGTTTCGATTTTGATTATTATTCTAGTAATGAGTGATTTGTACGTAAGCCCTTCTTGAATGTATTGGCTTACAGACCCTAGTCCATGCGAAATAAAGAAACCTTTCAAACACCTGTGTCCTTCGACGGAGTCATCCGATTCCACTCAATTCTAGTTCATGCAGATCATGGATTATCCAATTCAATGGTTATCATTGCAACTATACTGTTTGAAACTAAATTCAACTCTAAGCCCAAACTAAACCGTCTTTTTAAGTAAGTTTGACGAATACGGCTAAAAACTCCAAAAAAACCACCTGCGCTTGAGTCCTGCATCTTTGATTTCTGCCACAAATCCATCATCCTGAATCTCTCTCCAGGATTCATGGCGTTGGTTTCTTCCTTTGATTTGCATTTTCCGAAGACGAAATGACGAATGCTTCGCGACCTCCCGGAACATGTGTCTTACACGTTTTTTTCTTATTCCTTTCATCTCTCAAAGGTAGGAGGCTATCTCCAGCATCTTGGGCCCTCTCGTACGCTACGGTCTTGAAAAAAATTGTTCTCCCAGAGCATCACGAGGGTAATGGATTCAACAAAAACAAAAGGTCGCGTTTATTGATGAGTTTTAAGTAGAAAAGCTAAGCTTCTTTATCCTCCCCGCTGAGCCATGTGGTTTTCTGAGTCGAAGATTTTTGTTCGGTCTGGTTTTTGATCTTCAATCCGTCTCTATCCCAAAGAAGGCGTTCCGGTTTCTTTTCCACATCGTTCGCCTGCTGATTTGTTGCTAGGAGGTGAATCCTTTATAACTAATTCATCAAACATTGTCATATATATATTTGGTGTCTTCATGTAATATTAATGTTCTTCTCAAATGCCTTTTCGATTCCCGACCGATCATTTCACGTTCTACTTTCCTCAAAGGCAGGTGGTAAATGGAAAAAAACGAGGAAATTTATGATTCTTTCATACAAAAGACAATAGTTAAACAATTATCATTATGGCATCCGTAGTAATTAGTTGGTATTTGTCTGTTCGTAATTTTTTTTTTTTTTTTTTTTTTTCTTTTTGGGACAAAACGATGTAATAAAGCACGTAACCAGACTTGTTCGTTGTTCCTCAATCTTTGCTTAAAGTAAGGAATGAGCTTTACCCATTAATTGTATATTTTTAAATGAAATTAGATTCCAGTCTAAGAAATTTGATACCATTCGCAATCTCCTACGTTGAATAGTTTTCTTTCTTTGATTTTTCAAAATTTGCACTGGTGACGTCACGCTGGGTGGCGGGGAGTGCACCACTGCGCGAAACTTTGGAAAATCATTGAAAGAAAACTACTCATCGTGCGAGAGTGCGGTTGATTCTAAACTTTTTAGGATGGAATCTTCTTCCATTTAAAAATAGTTAAAATAACTTTTTCTCACCCATGGGTAACCCTCATTCTTTATGTTATATTAAGGATGTACTTTTGTTTTTCTAGTCCATCTGAATAACATGCTTGAGTTACAAACCTCATTTATTTCTATATAGGCTGAATTTGTCCTGCGAATTGATTTTACACTTTAACTCACAAATTTGAGTTCATTTGGTATGATAAATTTTAGGTGTTTTTAGGGGTGAAGCTAGTTATCTAAAGTGCAAAATTCGGTTATAACGAAGTTTGAGAGGTATTCAAGTGTTACTATTAGATTCAGCATTAAAAAAAATACGTAGAAACAGAACCCAAACTCGTATTTTCATGGAAGATCATTTTTCAAGAAAACCCTCGATTTCATTGAAAAAACAATGTTTTTCAGCATTAAAACACATTTTTCTCCACTAATTAGCAAAGTAAAAGTAAAATTTACCACTCCGTTGAAAAGGTGAGATCTTGGCGTAGTTTTTTCTGTCTCCGGTGGTGAAGCTCGATGTAAGACTTTTGAGCTATAAACGCTCCGATTTTTTTCAGATTTCTTGAGATTTGTAAAATTTCAACTTTCAGCCGGATTTCTCCCTCATTAAACCTGCTTACGAAATTTTGAATTGGTATCAAAATGGTAGGAAATTTAACGCTCTTTCCAACGGTGTACACATTTTTAATTTTTATTGTAATTTGAGGAAGTTATGGTTATTTGAGTGATATAAGGTTGAAAACACGGAAAATTTTTAAATACCTATTGAATTACTCGAAAACAGCGTTTAAAAAAATATTTTTAAGAGGAACTTTTTGTTGAAAATTAGTTGTAGAATCGATTTATTTTTTGTGTGACACGTGTTTCAGAGACACCCTGTATAATACAATGTTCATTTTATTTATTTTTATTTTTTTAGTATACGGTAACAAGTACCATTAAAAAAACAATATTTAGTTGATGAAAAAAAATCATTAACTGTTTTATGCACAAGGTGAAGAAATATCCTATATATTCATGAGGATTAATTTATGGAGTATACAATATCCGAAATTCGACTTCACACGATATAAATGCGATAACATTTTAACCTGCTCCATATAAACTTATTATTTTTTCGCAATCTCCCAGATCTAGGTGAGTTAATTATTCGGACACCGCTGTTTCCCTAACAAAAATAATAATTGCAAATTTTTCCCACCCGTTTCGGGGGAGGGGAGGGGGGTCCTCGTAAATCAATACGTACCCGTGTTTTGGCGTAGTTTTTTTCCCTGCATAACAAAAGAGCGGCAAAACACCCTGAAGTAGCTATTATGATATTATAATATCCCCATCTTTCACGAGGTGTCATCTTCTAAAGGGGAGACCGCCTCCCTGACTCGCCTCGTACTATTATCTCGTTAATATTTCGTATCGCTTATCCCGTTCCAGCATCTATTGTGCTCTACTTGCGCCCGTCCCGCGTTTTTGAAAAAGAAAAAAAGCCGAAGCACATTAAGGCCATATGCAGGAACATGGTTAGTGGGGGGAAGGTCCGGTCGAGATTATTTGCATAACTTGGACAGCTGGTGGACATGCTATAATGAACTGGCCATCAAACAAAATCCTGGGTCATCTGCGATGAGACGAGAAACCTGCGACTGATTCTAATGATATTCTATTCGAATTATGTTGTATTACACATCTATTGCAATAGCTCCCCGATTTTCAAAATTTCCCTAAGTTTTTCTTCGCAGGTTGAAACGTAAACCAATAAGTTTTGAAGGAGTGGGTGTTAAATTTATTAATTTGTTTTGGCATGGATATGTATGTTCGCTCGGCTACGTAAGTGCGGGAATTTCTACTATAAAAATGCAACGGTTTTTTCTTTTTCTATTGATTTTCACGTACAACCAATGCGTTACTAGCGAAGGGTAACTCCCTGAGTTTTCATAGCAGGAAAATCGTTCGCCACTTTTTGGAATGCTCTCATTGTATCACATCTCATGATTCCTAAGTCATTGTAGCGTCAAGGAAAGCTGATTTATTACTAATTATATGATTTATTTACTTTGAGTTATAAACTAATATTGCAAAGTTACCATAATGAACTAATAAGTCGAGAAGAAGGCACTAGATATATGGTAGGCAGTGGCGTAGCTGAGTCATTTCTCATGGAGGGGCAACAGTCGAGGATTTCATTTTATTTTATAGTTTTAGTGTTAATTTCTAATGCTTGTTGTTGAGTATACGAAGACTGTCTAACGTTCATATAAGTAGGTGTGTTCAATGGATTTTTGTAATGATGTGAAATCACGGACGTTTTCATATTCATAAACCTACCTATGGATTATTAAAGCATAATACTACTTAGAAAAAATATTATCCAAATAACTAATCAGAGCGTGAAAAACTACGATAAATACGAGTAGGTACCGATGAACTGAGGAGCACTATGTTTATTATACTATTGTTCTAGATTTTCTGCGTGCAAATTCATATACTTATGTGGACTTGCTGTCTTACAGGTTTATCCTCAATTGTTACTTTCGCGTGAAAATCAACTCAAACCAAGGAATATGTTAGATTAGAATAGAAATACTGCTTCACTAGATTTTTTAATCTTTTCTATTAAACTATTTCAATCACCACTGCAGGCTTCTATTTATTGTATTCTTGCTTCATTTTAACTGGGATTTTATTCGTAAATTAATGGTATAATACAGCGGCAAACTGTTTTGAAACAAACAACAAAGCTTGATCAAGTAGGCTGTGAAAAGTAGGGGAAGTTCAAAGGGGAATTGGTGGATACTGAACAATGGACATTTTTCTAGGGAAAATCGCATATGGGCTCGCCCCAGAAAGTAGTGGGGAACGACTTGATTTCAGTTTGTAGTATCCACATTTCCGTTTCCTTGACTAGGTGATGTGTTTTACTAATTACATTCTTCAATTGAAGGTGTTAGGTAGATACTGGAGTTAGAAGTGTAAAATTACTAATTTGGTTATACCCATACAACAAAATTCTGCATCCTCTATAATTTATGGAGGGGCTCTGCCCACCCTCACCCTGCCCCTCCTCAAACTACGCCCCTGATGGTAGGTATACTATTGAGTTGTAGGAACTTGTAAGCAGTAGGTACCGGACGATGCATAGACCTCTGATCAGCTTATGGGCTCTTAAAGCTGATGATTTCTATCGTGTTTAATCTATGAAGCTGAAATTAAGAGACGATGAAATGATTGGATCATTCCTACTCAGCTGAGTGAGCTAAATTGTCTCCTGTTCATCCTAGGAAGTTGAGATTTGATAGGGAGACTGGGACACTATCCTGGGACACATTCCTAATCAGCTGAGTAAGCTAAATTCTCTTGTGTTCATCCTTGGAAGTTGAAATTAGATTATGGAGACTCTCTGGGAAACTAAGAGACGATTGGATTGATTGGGTCTTTCCTGATCACCTGACTGAGCTGACACAAAACACATATTTCACAGGGGGAAAAATATGACATATGACAAATTTGCTTGTAGTGTAGATACTCAACATCAGTTTGCCGATTTACTTTGTTCCGTTATGTATGTATATATGTGTATACTCGTAAAAGCGCTTTAACTCGAGAAAGGCTGGGTCACGGGATGGCTACAAAATGATCAGCTATTCATTAAAAATAAAGATGTTGCAAAAATCGTCATTGATAATCAGCAGCTTGAGCTGATTTCGTGATTCAAAATGTATTTTATATTTATTCTTTGTTTTAATTTTTATTTTTCTTGGTATTGAAAATAATAAACCAAATACCCATTCTCAAAAAGTTAAGCATCCCAAAAGGATTACAGTACTTTTTGTGCACAACAATGTGCTGGAATATTGACAAAAACTCGGCTCCCCGTACCAGGCCTAAGGTGGACCCCCCCTTTGTTTCCACCTAGAGCCTAACGGCTAAACATTGAAGAACATGGAGCATGCTTTTTACCGCTGGTGTCGGTAGTTCGGTTTGCAACGTTCCCTAATTTGGACAGTTTAAATTATCAGAAAATTTTACTAAAAAGGCCTGTCTATCATTAGTTTGGTTTTTGTTGACCTCCTACATGTTTCGCCCGGAACCGCAGCTTCTTCGGCTTAAAAAACAGCCAAATAATTTCGACATTTTTTGTCCGATTTTGATGGAATTCTTAGGGAATGTACGGATTAAGGTGTAGATAGTCCCCTATCAGTTTCATTGTTTTCAAATAAACGTTTCACTCAGCGCATGCGCAAACATACATTTCTTCAAGCATCTTTTTCTCACGGCCTGGTTGTTAGAGAACCGGCTGACGTTACCAGTTCCCTCAACCATAGGGACCAGCTATGGAATCATAAAATAATTAAGAACATATACGATCATGTTACGGATTAGAGAAAGCTATGTGCCACACCCGACTTGGCAGACGTTTTTCAAATTGCGTTTTCTAAAATAGGGGCAATCTTCCAAATTGCAATTTATTAGCGGCTCCCCATGCAAGTTCCCATAATGCATTAGAGAGTAAGCCAGGCCGTAGTTATGAAGATTTTATGAATCAACATACATTTCTTTGAATATTTACCTTGAGTAGAAGGGTCTTCCAACTGCAGTCATCCGAACATGGCTTGATTGAGAAAGCTACCGGGATCAAACGACAGTCGAACCTCCTGGTGATAGAAGACAGCGATAAGCCCCCGGCGACACACAAAGAGCTTGGCAGGAGCGGGCATCTGAAGAATTTTAAACTGTGACAAGCCCCGTCTGCCTGCTCTGAGCGGCCAATGGTTATTGAAATCCGATGTTTTATTATCAGCACCTCGTTCACCTTATTCGGGTCGAAAGTGTTTGGACAAGAATGAAAAATGGGACCGGTAGCCTCTAACCGAGTTGGAAGCGAGCGGTTTCACGCATTGCTGCCGCGGTGTAAAATGTCTTCAGTGAACGAATCGATCAAAACACGGTTCATCGCAGTCGCAGCTATTTGGCTTTCTAATCAGTACAACCTGTCAATTGGTGATTATTCAGGAGGAAGAAAGTTTGGTATGGAATAAGATGAGAGATTTTGTTGAACCTTTGAACCGCTTAATGGATGGAAAGTTGAATCAAAGGATTCAATTACCGTATCGATGAAACAATCTGCACTTTCAAATCTTCGAAATTAACTGTTTGACGCTAAATGCAACCTAATTATCGAACATTCATTCAAAAAATCATTAGGTTACGCAGTACAACTTGGATTTTAGTAGCTAATTCTACTTTACTCAAGTATGTATTCCATCTAGAATTTCTCGACAACAAATAGCATTGCTTAAACATGACCAACTATCAATACTTAATAATTCGTTCTGATGTCTTATACTGCGATTTAAATTTAAATAAAAAAGCCTCGTTTCACAAAAATTTGGCAAATGAAGTTTTCATGTATCCTTCTTGATATTGACATCAACGATTGAAGTCGGGAATTCAATTTCCAATGTTTAATAGGAATAACGTCACAATTTTCACCCGAACCATGGAAAACTACGAGGAAAATCTGCTAAGTAATTATTTGGAGAAACAATCAACAAGTGAGATGTGGCTACCCATCTTGGAATCATTGGAACAAAGCGTTGACTCTAGACATTTCATTGTAAATTGTAAGGCATATTTGATCAAGGTTATCTTAATTTTGTCAATCGTTCAAAGTGGAAACTTCTCAAAGTATTCTATCATCCTTATCGAACCTCGAATAAAACGTCTTATAAGCTAATTCGATTTAAAATATCAATTATTTTTGCTGTAATTTAATCGTCGGCTGTGTTGGGTGAGGCTCATACCTTCCTCGTATCCGTAACATGAATGTGTAGATAATTGAAATGTTATAAATAAACTCGAAAGATTCCGTAGCGGGTCCTATGATTGGGGTGAATCAAGGTAGTGCATAAAATTTAGTTATCGGTTATTTAGACAATGATAAAATGATGCTTGATATATGTTCCGTTTGCGCATGCGTAAAAGCTACCAGTGGGTAAAGTACAATCCCTCAAACATTTTTTCGGATTCGGATGAAAACTGTAGGCGTCATACTGGTTACACGGATTTGAGATTCGTGCATGCTTAGCATCTGTTAATAATCTGAGGTTGATTACACTTATATGGGGTAATCAAATCGTCATTTTCCATCTATACCCTCCGAATTTGAGAGAGACGGACGAAGGAAAAGGCTATGAGAAAATAACACTTGTTGGATTTTATGTTTGCGCGTGCGCAAGGGAAACAATTTATTTTAAGCTGATGGAATTTATTGACTTGTTTGTTACAAGTCAGAATACTCTTCATTAATTCCATGTATACTGGTACATTTACAAGTTGAATTCGGATGTGCGTGAAAAATGTTTTTGGCTAAAACTAGACCAAAAATGAAGTAATAGAGATATTTAAGCTGGATTGTGAAAAAAAAAACGAGGTCTCGTTTGTGGGATGGAGGTGGAAGAAGCAATCATTTTCACATTCTATCTTACATGATTCTACCAGATCGAAAAGAAACTGCACGGTTGAAACCTAATTACATTTGACAACCTCCAGAATGTTTTGAAAAAAAAAAAAAATAGTAAAGTTTCTACGATTTTCAGAAGTTTTCATTTTTCAGATTATTTTTTCAAATGATTCATTATATGTATCATTGATGATATTTTTGGTGAATCAATGGTCACTAACCTTTTAGAAAATTCAACTCTGATTTCGAAAATGTGGTCAAATGTTGAAATGTATTGAGTTGAAGGAGAAGAATAGGAAAAAATCGGATTTTTTTTCGCAAAAACTATTGCCAACATTATACGATTTCTTCCACCCCCTTCCTCCAACCGCGATCACGTTTTTCAAATTCCAACTCACATTTCTCTACCAAATCGAAATTTAATCGCCAATTTGACCATACCGTCCGAAAGCTTGCTTGAGGAAGTTTTTTAGGATTTGACAATCTGCAGGATTATTTTGTATAGAGGTACCTAGTAAAGTTCCAAGGATTTCAAGAAATTTGTTGTTTTTATTTTATTTATATGGTATTTTTTGGATATCAGAACGCTCTTTTTGTTCAGAAAAGTTTACGCTGGTTTCGGAAATATGGTCAACAATTTATGATGATTGATTTATAGATGATAAATGTGGGGTGTAAGGCAAGAAAGGTGTGGGGTTTTCGTGGAGGGGAAAGCAACTTTCAAGAAGCCATACTTTGAAGACAGATTTAGATAGATAATTGCGGGTGATTGCGTTTTGCCCTATTTTCGGTCTAGTTTCATTTAAAAAGAAAAAAAAATTTTTTCACTCATCTGAATCCCTGGGAAAAGTTAGATTGAGGGAGTGTCCAAAGAATGCTCTTCAGCCCAGCCAACTACGTAACTTTTCTGTAACACTTTGGAGTGTTGAGAAGCCATCCGAATTGAATAGGCCGACTTATGAAAATATATCGTCGTCTATTTGTGGGATATTTACACTGGTCGGTCTCGGCAATTTCTCGCTCAACATCATCTCTGACGAATGGGAGCGACCCTCATAATTTCGAAGGCACCTGCTCTCAACCTGTGGCGACGGAAGAGCGACCTTGCGGTCTCCTGAACGAACTAATAATAGACCATAAATTACGTCGGATTATCCTCGTTGATGCTCCAAGCGATCCGCGGTTTTGAAGAGGAAAAAAATCCCTAGTGCTTAAAAACGTCTTTTTGTGTGTTGTACGACCAGCTAACGAATTTATCGGGCTATTACATCTTGATCCTGGCGTAGGTTTTATGGAAATATTTCATCGCCTTGTTAACTCCTGTTGGGACTCGGTGGTAGCTTAGCGTTCCCCAGATAGGTCAGTCAGTAATAATAGAACGCGAGAATGTGATAAATATAACACACAATAGAATGTTTGCTAAAATATATCATTTTTATTCAAAAATTTCTATTCTATTCTAAATTTCTTCGTGACTATCGGCGCATTTGCACTAATAGCATGCAGCTATTGCCTCAACTGCAAAATCTAACTCGAAAGCCACAAAAATGTTCTAAAAAAATTCTCACTCTCTAAAATGATAATACTGTGTGTATTTGCAAACTAAATTTCTACATGATTACTTTTATAGTAACAGGTGTGGCGAGTAGTTACATTAAATAAATGAATAGACAGATACTCAGAGACACAGATACATCACTCTCTGCCTTTCGTCCTTAAGAAGTAGTGCTCATTAGGATCCTAATGAAGCCCCCCCCCCCCCCCTCCTTCACATTATCATATTATTAAGCTTTCATTACTCCGGTCTTTTGGCTGCTTCCAATGATCCGATACTCTCGTCCGAAAAGCTCGTTCACTGATGGAATCAAACAAAACAGATGAAATTGTCCATCCATTGTCGTTGGTAGGATGTAGCAATTTCAACTGATTTGTTTGTTTGGTTAAATAACATCCTGAACCTTGAGCTGGCTAGTTCTGGAAGATTGAATGTTGTGTTGGAATTATAATTATCCCATTCGTTTTTCTGTGCATTTGGTTTCTCCCGTCTCTTCATCAAGCAGTGAACATTTAGACAGGCAAAATATGATGAATTTGCAGTTCTATTTTGTGCCACACGTTTACAATATGAGATTTAGAGTTTGGAAAATGCTGAGGAATCATAACAAGAACAAAACGAAAAGATGAAACCAACGATAAGATCCAAATGGAATTGATCAACAAGTAGTTCTTATCAAATTTCGTTGATGAGTTAGTTCTCATATGAATTAGCCAACCCTTATGAAATAGAGCCAATCGATGCTTCTGTGACCATTAGATCGTAGAAGCTTCAAACATTATTCCGATGGAACTCTTGAGTGTAAACAAAGATTACATAATTGAACTGATATTAGTAACGGAAAATTTAGCCAATTTTGATACGCGACATTCTCAAGAACGTAGGGAAACCTAGTATTACTCAACTAACAAATACTTGGTCTAGGTGGTTTGCATATGGATATGCGTTAGTAGAGAATATCTTATTTGTGCATCATGACTTATAAGCAAGTTAGGCTTTTTGAAAATTGGTTCTTTTTGGAATTTGAAGGTTTCGTATATTAATGTTGGTTTATAATCAGAGAATGGTTAGTTTCATACTTAGTTAGCAAATTCCTTGTGACGCATAACCTCCTCCTATGTTGAATTACTTGTATGACTTACCTGTTAATTTGCTTTAATTTGGTGTTTTGACGACCAGAAGGTAAGGTCACCTACACGTGCATCGCTATTCAACAAAAAATATTCATTCAATTTGAACTCAAAATAGTCCTTGGAGTGCCATATGGAGGTTGATCTCTGTTCCTTCATAGAATATCTACTTTACTTCCTCAACTGAATTCGCTACATTAACTGTAAATAACAGCTAATTACCTGCAAATTTTTCAATTTAATATATACGTGCTGGAATTATTGTTAAGAATGGGGCCTTCCATACTACCCCGTCGGTTGGAGTCAGGTGCTTTCTGCTTGCAATTCCCTAGGCAGAGCGATTGCGGTTTTTCCCTGTGCATCCCCTACATGGCATATCACTCTACTTTTCCAGGATGAAACATACAACGTGAATGGTTGTACTTGAACGAATGTTCAACATTCTCTTTAGGTTCAACTCAACAATCAAGGCGGATATATTGTTTTTAAGTGATCCCCCCCCCCCCACTAACGACGGCATTTTTACCATCACGTAGAGAGACTTCGCATAATATAAGTTACGCTAGACTTAGAAACTAATAATGCCTGTCTTTAGAAGCCTCGTCATTTCACCGCATGTAAATGTCAGAATGAATAAATAAGCGAAAAATTGTTAAATTAATAATAACTCTCGTACCAGATGCAAATCGATAACGCCGTACATCGAGAAAAAGAAGCAATTAAAAATGCATTAAAACAAACTTGAGTGATGTGTAATTATAAACGACTTATCTCGCTCTTATCGCAACGGTAATGAAATTCGCGAAGAGGAAAGTCGATTAGGCAAATACCTCGTTTAGCGGACTTCCTGTGCGCAATCTACATTTTGCGATGGAGTTCTGTTTGATTTGGCAGTCAGCGATGCGCTGCTATCAAAGCACATTTTGTATGTTTCAAACGTTTTGTCAATATTTAATAATTTCACCGATGCTAGATAGAATCTGCTTGTTTCGTTGCTCTTTGCTCTTGGCTCCTCCACTCTATCCGTTGCTCTCTGCCATCGATTCGTTTAGCTAAGATCTTAGTAGGTTCAGAACTGACCACACCCTCTTTTGAGCATTCATTTATAGTCCAGTAGTGAGGTCAACAAATTGGGGGTTGCTTTGCAAAAATTACAAAGTTGAAGAAACTGTGGGTGAGGTTGAGGGGTGGGGGTGATTGCAGAGGGGTTTTTGACCTTGAGGGACCGCCGCACTGGGGCTGGAATAAACCCCCCCAAAAAAGTCTCGATTTCAACGTTGTTCATTCTTGCGAATTTTCGTAGAAAATGGATCTATTGCTATGGCTCGGTTCTAGAACAGAATTTAAATCCAAAACTTCATTAATGGCGAAGACATTTTTGGAAGCTTTTGATTTGGCTGTTAAGACAGTGACAAAAAGCGTTCAGAAAGAGAGCCATAGCCTTGTACCCTAGTGCAGACGTTCCAATACCTTGGTACATGGTACACATTGTTATAAGTGGAAAATCGATAACTAGGGAAATGGCTCGAAGTAATATTGTATAGGTACTACTAATAAACGCGTTCACAAATTATGTATTGCTTTGTCATCCACGTAAATTGTATATGCTATTGCTATTAATTTACTTCGTTTTGCTAAATCCTAATTGGGTTTCCATTCAAGGTAGTGGCAGATCGTAATTGATGCCATAGTTGAATACTTTTGTAAGGCATTTCAAATAGATTTACACTTTTTTAAATTGTGATGGGCATCTTCATTCCCCTGTCGGCAGTAGCTGCATCCTTGATCCTCCGTCTTTCCTATCTTTGGGAGAATGAACGGAAGTAACCATTGCCAGTGAGGAACTGGGTTAAGTAAAATTCACCTCACCGTGCTTCCTATTCACCCAGACGTCCAGGCTGGGAATCAACCGGTATGTCCAGGGGCCTCGGGTCTCATCCTCTCATCTATCCTGCCATTTTCTCAGTGTTTCTTCTCTTCGCTCTTTCTTGATGTTCCGCACTGAGTTCTCTCCCTTCCGCATGTGAAATTTGACAGGGAGTCTCGCCAGAAAATTATGAGACGAATGTAATTACGGTTTCCAACCAGATCAGTTGACTTAGCTAAATGCTCTCCTATTCACCCTGGTAATTTAAAAGATGATAGGGAACCTCTCTGGGACGTCGAGATACGAATAAAATGATGAACTCTTTCCTGATCAGCTGAGTGAGCCAAATTATCTCCTTTTCACCAAAGAAATGTGAAATTTGACGGAGAGCCTCCCTAGGACATTAAGCGACGAATGCAATGACTCCAAGGTACTTATATTTTTGACAGGGTTCTATATAGACCTCAGGAATTGGAAATTTGTCAGGGATCATTGATTGCATCTGTTCACCCTAGGTAGTTGACATTTGATTGTGTGACCCACTGGGACATTAAGAGACGAATAAAATGACGGGTTCCAATCAGATCAGCTGACTTAGCTAAATATTTCCTTTTCACTCTAGGAATTCGATATGTTGAATGAAAATAATGAAATACATTATGTTAGAGCTTACATGCATTAAGTTATCTTCTTATCGAATAGTCAATCATTTGGATTAATTCAAAAAGGATAGAGGGACATGGCCCAGAAGTAACCGAGAGAAAGCTCAACTTTTTGCAGATCATTTCTATGAAACCTTTCAACCTCTTCCAGTACAGACACCTGAAGAAAACGCAACACTGATAGAAAAAACGGATGAGCTCGATATTCTGCCCGTTACGTTAAAATAACTCAAAGATGAAATTAAGAGCAACATTAATCCTAAAAAGACCCCTGGCTATGACTTGATAACCGGTCGAATTGTGAAAGAGCTCCCTGAAAAGGCTATAACAAAACTACTTCATATCATCAACGCCACGTTCAGGTTACGATATGTACCTTCCCAGTGGAAAGTAGCGAAAGTCATAATGATCTCTCAACCAGGAAAATCACCAAATGAGAAGACGAGGTACCGACCCATATCCCTCCTCCCCGTCTTATCAAAACTGTTCGAAAAATTGTTGCTCAAACGGCTTAAACCAATTATTGAAGACAGGAAATTGATACCAGACCACCAATTCGGTTTCAGGCAACGCTACTCTACGCTAGATCAAGTTCATAGAATCACTAACATAGTAGAAAAGGCTTTAGAAGGTAAAAAAATATGTGCCAGTATCTTACTGGACGTGACCCAGGCATTTGACAAGGTCTGGCACAAGGGACTTGAGTATAAACTGCACAGGGATCTCCCAAAACAGTTTTACTTACTCCTAAAATCCTACCTAGCGAACAGACACTTCAGGGTAAAGCAGGGTGACCAGTACTCTGTCTTGAAGCCTATAAAAGCAGGGATACCGCAAGGCAGTGTCCTAGGCCCAGTACTCTACCTGCTGTACACACGAGATCTTCCGCAACAGGAAAATACAACTGTAGCTACTTTTGCAAATGATACTGCCATCCTCTCTGTTGGAGATGATGCTGAAACTGCAACTCGCAATCTACAGACGTCCACTAACAAGGTTGCCAATTGGACCAAGATGTGGAGAATGAAACTGAATGAAACAAAGTCAGTGCACATCAACTTTACTAATAGAAAAATCTCAGCCCCAGAAGTTGAGATCAATTCAAATAAAATTCCGTACTCTGACACTGTAAAATACTTAGGTATGCACCTTGATTCCAAACTTAACTGGAAATACCACATTGAAAAAAAGAATCAGGAACTAAAAATCAAGTTCAGAAAGATGTACTGGATGATGGGAAGGAACTCCCATCTCTCACTACACAATAAATTACTCATATATAAACAGATACTGCGCCCTATCTGGACCTATGGGATTCAGCTCTGGGGTTTTGCGAAAAAATCAAATATTAAAACAATCCAAACCCGACAAAATATAATACTGAGAAGTATAGTTCGGGCCCCCTGGTTCATGCGGAATGATGATATTAATCGAGACTTGAGGATAGAAGCGGTCACCGAAATTATCGCCAAATATGCAAGGAAGCACGAACATCGCCTCCACAAACACGAGAACCTGGAGATGCTCAGACAACGAAGGAGAACTTCGGCGACTCAAGAGAAATAAACCTCTGGACCTAATTGTGCTGTGCAAATAGTGCAAGTGTAATCCAGTGTTTTTAACTGTTCTTGATACAAGTATGGCCAGGTTTTGCTGTAAACCTCTCCCCTTAGTGAGCTTATCATGAAATGAAATATTGCTAGATGAATTGTACTATGTTTCAGTTGCAATAAATAAATCACCGAAAAAATAAAAAATTTTGGATTAATTGGTGGAAATAATTGCTTTTGAAATTTCCTCGGTCCATCACCTCTCCAACGTTGGAGAGAGCTTATAGTGTAATGGTGGGGGGAGGGGGTCTCATTGAAACCAAATCGTGCGTAAAGTCACCAAACGAGAGCGGGAGGCTGCCGTTAGTGGCGGGAGATGATGGGAGGGGGGTGGGGGGGGGGGGGTTCCAGTGAAAAGGTCAATGGAGACAGAAAAGATGTGCCAGGGCGCGCGGGGACTCCGGACGGAGCCAGAATGTCGGACCCCCGCCCGGAACAATGCTCATCCCAGCTATGCTAATCACCTCTTTATTTATTACCTCTTGTTCGCCAATAATTAATTATCAATGCGCTTCACCCCCACTCGCTCCTATGGGGCCCCTTCTCCGCTTTCCCGTCCTCCCCTGGACGACCAATTACCATGATAATAAAAGGGCGGTTCGGGAGGTCGTGCCAATGCCCATTATCTATTTTATGTATTGGGTTCTCCCTTCTATGATTCCCGCCTGTCAAAGAGCCAAAAACACCGCTGATGTACCCGCGGCGAATGGCTTGTTTTGATTTGTGTTCCCTGTGTCTGAACCACAGGAATAAAGTACTGAGGATGTGTTCTGTTGTGAGCCCGGCAGTATTGGGGTGTGGGCCGAAGTTTCGTGATTGAGTGATTTCAACCAGATTTTTGTTGAGGTCCAGAATGATCAATTGGCAACTTCTTCTACATATTTTCAAATTGAATAATTATCTCCAAAAATTTGCCGCCCCTAAAATTTGGCGTCCTGGGCACATACCCACGTTTCCCATGCGGTAAATCCGGCCCTGGTCTTATGGTATGCAGATCCGAGTCAGCTGAGTGTCTCCAAACCTCATCATTCATCAAATCACTCATAGTGGGTATTTTACCTTTCTATCTGTAAGTTTGCTTAGGCAACGCTCATCTTGAGAATCCCTGATGCTGTTTGTATGCGGAAATTCTCTCGCTATCATGTCTTCTCCGCGCCATGTAGTTATTAAACACACTCCAGTACTTCATTGTCTCTTGGAGCCATCCACACTGCCCAGGTCAGCTTCAGAGGATTTCAGTTCAAATATTTTATTTACAAAATATTTGTACTGTCATGAAAATACTTGTGTAGCACAAAAACTTGCTTTCAAGGCTAAAGAACTTAGAATACATTGCTTACCTCCATTACAAAATATAGCTTCATAGATGGAATAACAAAGATATTAGCTTTGGAGATCGCAAGGTAACAGTGTCACTCTACGTCCCCGGCGGCCTTTCGCTATATTTCGTTGTTACATGTCATTTTTTCGTTGCGTTATTTGATGACGATTTCCTGGCATGAAGGTCTCCGTGAAAACATATTCAACGTTAAAAAGCTAAAATTATCATTTTCATACCTTTCGGAGGAGTCCGTCGTCACTCGCAAGGCAAGCGCTTTCGATGCTTCACTACTCGTGTTCTCCATGCATCGCCCTCTGGAATCATTCATCTAAATATTACCTACTTATTCTCCGGGCTACTGAAGAAATCTCTCATTTGTCCATCCCAAACGGTATTTCTGATTTTCACAACCAGGGTAAATTTGCAAACTAGGTTATGATTTTTGTAACTAGGTTTTGACGTTTTTCATTATCTTACCCATAGCCCGAAATTATCAACACCGCTTTCCCGAGTCACATGTCGATACTATGGAATCATTCAATTAATTATTACGTATTCATCGAACTTCTGATAAAACTTCTCTATTCCTGTCTATTTCAAACGGTATTCCTCGATCTTCTCAACCAGGGTATATTTAAAAACTAAATAATCATTCAGTATTTTCAATTCAGTCTGTATAGATAATAGATAATTTAGGAATGTTTGGTTTAACTTGTGACCGCTTTGTTCCATGGTTTTCAGTTTATGTCTAAATCACTCGAACTGCTATGAAAGCTAGCATTTGTCCTTTCCAAACAGTATTCCTTGATAATCACTACCTGGGCAACTTGGTAGTGCTGTAACTAGGTTTGGACGTTTTCATCATCTTGTGCATTGCCCGAAAATGCTTTTTTCCTTTCCAATCGGTATTCCTCGATCTTCAAAACCAGGGTAGATTCAAAAACTTATCATGTAGGTTTCAACTATATTTTCACGTGTTTCACCATCTTGTAATTAGCCCAGAATTATCACACTGATCTCCCGAGTCACACTTCATGGAAACTCACATTTTTTGCTGATCCCAATCAGTATCCCTTGATTTTCATAACCAGGGTAGTTTAACTTAGTAATGATGTTTGAAATTTCGTTTTGACATTTTTTTAAATCTTGTCTAGGATACGTAGTCCATATCTCCTGACGTGTCATGCCCACCGTTTTAGCCATTCATTGGACTTCTGATAAAGAAAATAAAAGTCAAATAAATTCAAACAGTTTACCTTGATACTCTCCATCAGGGTAGACATACTAACTTAGTAATGACGTTTGTAACTAGGTATTGACGTTTTTCATTATCTTGTCAATAGCCAGGAGTTATCAGCGCCGCTCTCCCGAGTCACATGTACCGCTTCGCCGCCTGCAGCTCGCAAAAGATAACACCCTGGTGCAAAAAAACAAAACAGGATACCACCTCGCTTCTTTAGGATATGGAAACCGCCACAGTGGAAACCATAAGTCACGACGCCTGGCGGAGGTGTCCACAATTAGCCGTGGAAGCTGTGTTAGACGGGGGTCCCCTCGACTATCCGGACCTCCAATTACATACATGCTCGGGTGCGTAGTTCATATCGAGAGGTGGTCAGGAGGGGTTGGGTGGTTCTGGGAGAGGCTGTGATAGGATCTTTGACTGTGGCGACCCGCTAAGGTGGAAGGCGTTTGTCAACTACGGTACATGAGAGTTGTCAGAGCTCCCTGGCCGGGGGCGGTGCGGTATCGGGCATCTACCTCTTCCTTGAGGTTCCTGGTGAACCAGTTGAGTTACTGAACTAATATAGAAACGGTAAACTATTACCCTGCCTCTTTTCCTAGATAGCGAATACAATTTCTAATAACCATTGTGATGCCCAACATGATAATATTCCTGTAAGTGAGGTGAACTAGCCTCATCCATTGGATGAGGGGCACTTGCTTCCCCTAGAGAAACGCTTATGTACATCAGATCTCACTTTTCTGCAAAAACTGTTGTCCGATCGTCAATCCTGCCCTGCATTGCTGTCCAATCTGGAACTTCCCACACCCAGTCAATCTATGAGATCCTCAATACCCAAGGAATCACCTCGGAAATCGCCCCTTCATTCGTTCAGCTAATTTCTTACGAATTATAAATCCCGGTATTTACTTTTTCTTTGATTATCTTAGTAAAATCAAGTCATCTGTTGCCTAGTCTACTTGATTGTTTGATTAGTTTCTATAACAATATCTTTTACTTTTCATATTTAAGTGACAATATTATGTTTGTTTAATCCTATTACCTAGAAGTTTCGCTGACTTTCTTTTTTGATGTTATAATTACGCTTGCCTGTAATTTTGAATAAATAAATAATGAATATGTGTCCTAACTGTGCTTCCCCCTTCCATTTATTTTCTCTAATTGAGAGTTGAAGAATACATTCCAACGCCATACTTGATCTTTTTTCCCTGCGAAACTGCTAGAGGACCATCTACAGCATAATCCACACAATCCCTGAAATTTTCATCAAAATCAGATGGAAACTGTGTAAATTAAGCTTGTTACAAAGATTTTTGAGCTCACGACAGACACGTAGACATAGAGCAAAACTAGTTCAAAATGGTCAACCGTGAAATGCGGATGGAAATTTTGATTTTGAGTAACAACAACTTTCATTTCCTGAAAGTGAAAACAATGCTTCCGGTACCTATATTTATCACGGAACACTGCAAGAAAAAACTCTTTTCGAACCAAAACAGTGTGTGTGTGTGTCTGTGCGCGCAAGCGTGCGTGTTTGTGTGCGTTTTTCCGCTAATCCTTGAAACAAGCTTAATTTCTACAGTTTTAATCCAATTTTGATGAAATTTTCTGGGAATTATGAGTTTTTTAAGCTGGTAGATGGTCCCCTATCTGATTCATGTTCATAAACAAAAACATAACTCCTAGCATGCGCGCACGTAAAAGTTATCAAGTATAATTTTCTTATGGTCTATTCGTCCGATCTCGCTCAAATTCGGAGGTTAGTCAGGAAAATATGTTTGATCACCCCTTATCAATTTCAACACAATCGTATCATTAGTATCTGCTGCGCAAACCTTAAATCCTTGTAAAAATAGATCAAAATCAAAATGTTAACTCCTATTTTGCGTTTGAGGTCTTCTTGAACCATTACTTATTTCTGATCTGTCATTTCGTGTCTATGTTGGTACAGCATCTTGTAGATCAAGCTGATAGTAGAGTTATATATTAGTTTGTACTGAGATGCTATTGTACGTCTCGGTTATGAAAACACGATACATTTTTGCATCTGCTCTCCTATTGATACTATAGATCGGCTCAAATTGATGACCATTAGTTTTATAATAGTTTTGTAATTCGTCTTACCTAAATATTCTAGACCACTGTGCGCCGGGTACCAACCTCATGAAAATTAATTAGACACCTCCTGTTTCCCGTCCGCATCTTGGCGGTTAGGGCCTCCGAAATTGTTTTTTAATTGTTTGTTTAGAAAGAGATCAGATATCTACTGCCGTTCATTAAAGCGTTTCTCAAGGTGTGGAAAAGATTTTCGGAGCTTATCGTAGACGCGTCGAGAAGGTTTTCCTAGCTCGGTTTCACAGGAAACCTAATTACGTTTGAAGCACCAGTGTGAATTAGACGAATTATACTATCCCGGTATCTATGATGTAGAGCTATTAGTTGAACATGTTATGAATGGTACACGTTAATATACAGTAATGAGAGTTAGGATGCAGAATAAATAACCACATTACTTGAGGGGGTTAGGAAGGTTTTCCATCCGGGGCACCGTGAAGTTGTACCCTTCTACACACTCATTATTTGACTACTTAAAATACAAGTAAATTTACTTTGTTATATATCACTGGATTCGTTTGAAATTCAGGATCCAAAAAGCAGCACGATTCACTTATTGAAGCATTTTTGGGCCCCCAATCGTCAAATGAAATCACCTTATTTTATCGGAAAAAAATCAGGTTTTCCTTCATATTTGCCCCATTATTTGACTTACCATATTATTTTAAAGTGCCCCGGCTGTTCCTAGTTGTTTCCAATAACATTTAGAAGAAGGGGGGATTCTCTTTATTGTCAAAATTTTAATATTGGTGTTAAGAAGATATAGCGTGAAACTATCCATAAAAAATCAACTTTACCGATTCGATACATCCATGCCGAACAAAATCGAACCAAAATCCCCAGGTATCGAAAGAAAAACTTGCCAACAAATTAAGAAACAATCATTCAATTCCGTCCAGTAGATCTTGAGAAAATGGGGTAAATGTATTGAAAAAAGTGATTTTTCAGGAGAGGCGCTTGGTTTTCCTTCCGTGCGATTATTGAGGAACTGTTTCTTCCCTCACAACTTTGTCTTGTTTCACAGATTTGCTTCCTCCATGATACAAATCATTGAATTCACTTTCAAATGAGAAGGCGAATAAGAAGATTATGTTTATAGAAAACCTTCTTGAAAATAAACTTTCCGTGTTTTCTGTGGAAAAAAAGTAAAGTACTGTCATTTCATACCCAGCAGTGCATTTCTTCATTTCATTCTTTCATTTCAGATGATATTGATTGGTATTAGGAAATTGTCATACTGTAATGCCCGGTTCCACCATACCTAATTCCCCCCAAAAAGACGCTTCGCGTACAAAAGATGGCAACTCACAAAATGCATATCATCCAATTTGTGCCAAGCAAATAGTTGGATCGCCGTTTCCTAGTACAGTGCATTCATTCTCTCACTCTTTTTAACTGTATGTGGAACTTAGACTCCTTGGAGTCTGAAGACTTGAAGGAGCGCTTGGTTGACGCACTTCTAGCGGAGTCAGATCTGGTCGAAGCTGTAGCTGATGAAACTCCAATCCATCCACACGTCCAGTCATCTCCAAAACTTCTATTCATATCCCGCTCATATCTCTGAAGGTCTCAGTAGGTCTCGTTAAAAACACAGATCAATGCCAGGTCTTCACACTCTAAAAAAAATCGCTTCCGAAACTAAAGCCTCGAGTCCTAGAGATTCTTTCGGAGATTTATACTGATCAATATAAGGTTTACATGGACGCGCCCGAATCCTCCCGTGATGTGGAAGCGCTGAGCATCTCTCGAACAACATTGCTATCCAACACGTTACCAGGAATGTTGGAACAAGCAAAGCTTTTGTCTTGATGGATTCCAAAACCTCCTGTCTAATGCTTGAAAATACCCGCAGAGATCAGTCCTCGAATTGAATTGTATACGACATATGACGAAATTTGAAAAACACTACTGGCGCAATCACAATTCAATGGATTCTGGCTCATATCGGTGTATCAAGAAATCACCGCGCAGATGAAGCGAGCGAGGACAGGAAACACTTTATCGACCATAGATTACAGCAGGTTCTTTGTTCCATTAGTAAACGTAATTATATCTGCTAGAACTCTCAGGCTCGCTGAATGCCAAAGTGTTTCGATGACGAATCGATTTACAATGGGGTCTACCATTTCCAGGTCATGAACAGGGTTTCTCTTATCCCAATGTTACTGGAATTAAATTTACCACGGCGAGACCTACTTCTAATGAGAGCGAGAACCAGAAGCTTGGTCATAACAAATTTAGCATCTAATGAATTTTGTGAGTTCTGTGAAGCCTTGAAAGATGACATAGAACAGAAAATGGCAATTGTTCGATGTACGAGGATGAAATACTAAATTTTGGCGTCGTAAACAACTAGCAAGACTTACCAGATCTGCTGAAAACTGTAACTAGCAGTAGTTAAATCAATTAGCGAAATACATTTAAGTGTTGTAAAATACTTAACAACAAATGTACTGGTTTTATGCTTATACAGACAATATGTACTACCAAAAGAAAAAAGTAACTGGGCAGAATAAAGAAATACGAATCCTGGAATGAAAGAGGCCCTTCGAAGCTACTATCGATAAACTTGATGTTTGCTTCCGAACCATAAGCAAATGTCACTTTGTAACTGGGTCAGTACCAACCTATAATAGAAAGCAAACTTCTAGATCTTCGGTCGAGGACTCGTTGAATAATTTCGCCGAGACAAATATCCGAACAGATACAGATTTTATGACTAGCGTGTTAATGCAGTCATAAATTGTCTTCACCGCATGATGTAGGAGATCCTTCAGGCCAACTTTCAACGCTTCTTGAATTCCTCCCAGAACGTACTGCACAGGACAATGTGCCTCTCGCGGTTTCTTTATTGCCGGTTACTATTTCAATGGCCACATAGCTTCGGTCTTGGCGAAATCCTCTCCCCCGCACTATCCGAGGTTGGAATACTCTGGTGTTTTTTATCGCATTCCGCCAACTGGGCGCATTACGACCCGCGGCTTGGCCGGAGAGCTGAGATACGGAATGTACGATCATATCTGAGGTTCTTACATTTCTTTCTATTTCAATCCAAAGAGATCGTTTTCATCTCATTGTTTGTTACTCACGGCTTGATTGTGGGAGTCAATGGACCAATTGAAGCCTCTGCTCCACCTCCCACTCGTTGCATTGAACAATTGTTGCTGGATAATAACGTCATTACTAACGAATGCATTATAAAAAGTTGCAGCATCGAATTAATGTATTTGATTATACGAAATCGTTATCAAAAATTAACATTGTTAATTTTAATTTATGATTATGAGTGTGTTTACTCATAGATAGGATGTAGACATTAACAGCTTACTTGGGATCCAATGTAATCAACTTTGCTTCTATATTCACCTACGCTTTCTCTGATTGTTTTAATTCTTTTAATTTTCATTTCATAAAAATAATTAACTCGTATTACTGCTCACCATGGTAGGTTGCGTGGGCTTTTTGCCATTGGTTGGTCATTGCAATAGCCAAGCATTCTGTTCAGGTCAGAAGCTGGGAATTCGCAGGTCAGTCTTTGAGAGATCATAGTAGCGTCCTTAGATAAATGGTCCTCTATGGAGTTCCTCGGGATCCCAGAGTGACCTCGACTCCAAAAAAAATCTAACTGAGATATTGGAAGAATTCAGCCTATGTGAATTCAGCTTTTTCCTTTTCAAGATGATTCAGTTTTTTGGCCACGTGGATACCCCTCAGTTCGCTCAGCAGGGGTTGTGAATCTGAAATTATTACCACCGAGGAGTGCATGGGCCCTGGTTCTGCAGTATATTGTAAGGCTTCATTAACTGCGTATGCTTCCGCAGAATATGTGCATGCCTTTTCCCGTAACCCATATTAGTTAGTGTTTTAGCACTGAAGAATTCGCAAAAAGTTCCCATCACCGCAAATTGAACCATCAGTATATATCTATGTTACAGTGGGGAATTTATTGTTGAGAAGGTCAGTCAAGAATTTGGTGGCTAATAATTGGGAAGAGTATGTTGAGGAGGGTAGGCTCATTACAATAAACAGCTTGCAAAGTACTTTTTTGTCAGTGGAATACCAAGGAGGTAAATCTCAGAGTTACATACCTTTATACCTCCCAGTTTAGCAATCTTTAGCTCAAAATACCGTTTAATTTGGCCACTAAATGAGTAGGAAGATTACGTGTGACTTAGTAGAGCAAGGGAGCAGAGGGTTCCTCCTAGACGGGCGGCGACCGTGACGTCGTGCGAATGAATTCTAAGGCCCATTTTACTGAACCCATCATATAGCACCTTTTTGGAAAGCTCTTGCTCATATATTTTTATTTAGCAAATAAAAAATAACCATGAAATTCCACATTGGGGTTAATGGTCGATGAAATTCCTGTGTCCGTTTGACTTCTGTGCGAACAAATTGAGAAAAAACTGTACAAATTGATTTAAGGAAATTCTAGAGAGTTGACGAATGGTGTGGCTATTTGACCTAAATTGATATACTGAAGTACTGGACAATTTGTAGTTTAAAGGGACATTTCGAAGGTTTTCCCATTTGTTTGAGTGATATGCGAATAGGGTCGGCTCTGAATGATGTTAAGTATGCAGATTCATGATGTCACAACCACCCACTTCTGAAAACCGAGACACAATAGCCAGTTTAGACGTCACTGCTGCGTCGACGGTCCTCGACGTTTGAATCAAGAAATAATTAGCAGCTTTCGGGATTTACCGTCGCCATTCCCACCCGTCTCGTCACCGTTTCGAGAAAACCCAATGCGACCAGTTAATTTAACTCCAACACTTGACGTCGTAGGAACTAATTCACTTTCGGTATAATAAACCAAGGCTTTGGAGGCAGGTAGGTAGGCGGTATATTTGGAATCTCTTGGGACAACCTCCCCCCTTCACCCATTTCTTCCACCCTTTTCGTCACCCTCTTTTGTTGGTTTACACAATTAGCCTCCGTTGGGGAGATATCTATAAATCGTGAAGGTTCCCCTTCTGAAGACGTTTTTAGAGACGTTTCTCTCTCGACATCCGAATTGAGTTATTTATTTAAATATCAGTTCCAACTCGTCAGACAACTTCGGTATAGTAACTCACGGGAGACGTCACGCCTTCGTGAGATATGCGTGTTGTTTCATGCATTCATCATTGGACGAATTTGCGTGTGTGATCAAAATTACGAATATTTTCAGATTGTGCCTTTGCTATAATGATTTATTATGTTGATCGAGAATATTGTTGACAATTGTGCCAAAACGTTTGGTACGTCTAAAACCTGAAAAGTCTGCCAAGTTGAGTGTAGCGCATAGCTTCCTATTAACAGTAACACGAATAGTTACATGAGTGAAATATTTTGAATAATCGTTGAAGATTCCATAGTGAGTTTTCTATGGTTGGGTGAAATAGTAATTCAAGATGTAGCGAAAACGTCAATATCGTTCATTAGGAAATAGAAAATTGTGCTTATTACAATTTACGTTTGTGCATGTGCCGGGTGAACTTTTGTTTTCATTTTATATATTTACGGGACAAGCCCAATGGCACATAAGTAACAAAATAATCACTGGAAGCTCACAAAGCTCACAAGGAATTATAACAGTAGGTATAGACATTATTGCAAAATACAATTAAAACACTGTAGAACTGAAGTGAGCAAAGGTTTTTGAACAATAAAACCTTGATTTGAGACCATGAAACTAGAAAAGGACCATCTACAGCCTAACCCTCACATTCCCTGCAAATTCCATCGAAAACAGGTGATAACTGTGGAAATTAAGGTTGTTAGGAGGATTCGCCCATCCGCAGCAGTTAGACTACCACGCAGTTATACTATACAAATGATATAATCACTTTTAAATTGATAAGGAACGGTCAAATCCACTTCTTCTAACTATCCTCCAAATTCGACCCACATCCGACGACTGGGGACTGAGAAAATGATACTGTATGTAATAAACGTTTACGCATGCGCAGAGTGAAGTATTGTTGGTTCGAGAATAATTAACCTGACAGGTGACCATCTATAGCTTACCACGCACATTCCCTGAAAATTGCATCACAACCGGATAAAAACTGTGAAAATCAGCATGTTTTTTACAAACATTTCACATTCGCATATGCGCAGCAGCTACTAATGATACAATCATATTGAAATTGATATGGAATCGTCAAATCCAATTCTGATATCTCTCCTTCAAATTCGATCAATATCTAACGACTGTTGACTGAGAAAATGATACTAGATGTAATTACCGTTTACTTATGGGCAGATTGAAGTATTGTTGATTTGAGGTCAATTAAACTGTCAAGTGGCCATCTACAGTTTACTGCGCACATTCCCTGAAAATGTCATCAAAATCGGATAAACACTGTAAAAATTAATATTTTTGTTACATTTCACTTTCGCGCATGCGTTGCAGCTACTGATGATACAATAACTTTTAAATTGATATGGAATGACCGAACTGTCATCTCCCTACAATACTCTCAGTTTGAGCAAGGCCACGAAGACAACTACGTGAAAACTGTGGAAAATAAGCTTGTTACACAAGAATTTGCAGAAATCCGACTCTCAGACATGAAACGAAAGTTGTGCAGAATGGTCTAAATCGTACGAGTGGAAATTTTGATTTTCAATGTTTCAAAATCTATCAATGTTTCAAAATCTATGAATCAACTATGAATCAATCAGACTATCAATGTTTCATCTCCCGTATGTGCAAACAATGCTTCCGCTACCTCTAGGTAGACTCAGAAGTAACACTATTGTTTACCTTATAAAACTGAACACGATACTTCCACTACTATGGTAGATCAGAAGGTATCTACTTCACCAATAGTATAAACGAACCTTAGCCGACTTTAACTTCCAATCTTGGTCATTTGATTTCATCCAATTGTGAGATTTGGTCAGTTTTGCTGAATTTAAAAAAACTTGATCAACTATAGTAACAATTTATTATTTTTACTTTTTTATTTAGCTGAAACATTTACTGCTTTCAAGTAAAGCTATAAAAAAAAACAAAGCATCAGTTTCATTGTTGTGAACAACTTTCGTTCCGTGTATTCGTGGTCTGTCGTGTGTCCTCACATCCTTGTAACAAGCCTAATTTCCAATGATTTCATCCAATTTTTATGACATTTCAGAATGGTTTAGTGGGTTAGGTTGTAGATGGTTCTCTATCAGCTTCATTATTTCCAAATCCGTACTTAACGCCGCGCATTAAGAAACTTGAATTCCATCAAACATAATTTTCTCAGGCCATAGCCGTCCGATCTTGCTCGACTTTGGAAGATTGTGGGGAGAAGACGGTTTAATCATTCCATATCAATTTCTTCACGATTTTATAATTAGCTGGTGCTGTGCACGGGTTTTGCCATTTTTAGAGATTTTACCACATTTTATTGTGCTCAACCAGTCCATATATATATATATATATATATATATATATATATATATATATATGGAAAATTGTTAAATCCAGGAATAGTATCAGAATGCTCCAACACGTATTTTCATTAAGAAAGTTTCTTTTTGATATTTCAAAAGTTTTTGGGGTCATTGGAATAGCCAAATTTTCTTGGAAAATTCGCTAAAAGACATTCATTCATGCATTAGTCTGTTACAAGTAGGACAAATTTAACTTGGTAAAACCATTAAATAAACTATAATAAAATCAGTAATACTCCATCTTCTTTTTCATAAATCACCCAGGTGAAAAAAGTGGATCATTTATTACTGAGTAAACGAACTCTACTTGCACAATGTATTTCCGACACTACTGATATTTGACATTTGCCTTTCTTTCCTTCGGTTACTCGATCTCAAAGGCATTCCTCCACGATTCCCCCAACCTCCCACGCCGATGATAAACTACCTAGAAGCACCTTTTAGCGGGTATTTAACGGCCCGTTGACGCCGTCTATCCTGCTGCACCTCTCGCATATGATATCTACCTCCCCATGCACTTTTAAAGCATTAAACCCACTTTGCATTGGGGAGTGATTTATGTATATTTCTCAAAGACGTATCAGCTGCACGAGGAAGGGATGGGGAGGGTAATATCTCATAGCGAAGCTCATATTTATACCAGTAATTCATAGTAACAACTAACGCTCTGTGCTCTTCATGCGGAGGCTGTCAAGTTTGATGAATGTAACTTTTAGCACTCAAGCTTACGTGACTCGCATTCATTTATGAGGTTATCTCCTCAAGGCTAAGGAACGCTCTTGAATAAGTTTCAAGTGACTCTAAATTACCTCAAAACCTCATACAATACTCGCTAAGACTTTCATATTTGCATGGCTGGTTATAACAATAAATAATATAGTCAAAGCGGAATGTTTTGAACTGTAATAAGTTCATCCATCTTTTCGAACGGAAATTTTTATTCAGAATTAACTAAATCACATTGATTCAGCAATACATACCTGTTTCCCGGCAAGACTATTTTAACTCGTTTCAAGTCTTAAACTTTGAGCCACAGTTTTCGACATTTTCAAGTCTTTAATAGGCACACAACCGCAAAAAGCGTTAATTTTAAGGGACGACACTTTTTACGGATGATGAAATTTTCTAAGATTCTCCCTTACAACTAAATCGTTGCGACAGGAACTGCATCTTTGTCATTTTTAGGACGTCCCACTGAAGCTATCTCTCATAGATAGGCAAGGCGTCGTAAAAATGAGGTACGCCTTTAGGAATTGATGTGTGTCGATGTGTCGATTTGTCGATACTGTCCAGGCTACAATTTTGGGCCGATTTTCGAGATTCTTTCTTTGTTTGATTCCAATTTCAGTCTAGTTGTGCAACAAACCGAGAAAATAGTTTAACCGATATCCATGATTCTTTCTTTGTTCGATTTCAATTTTTGTCTAGTTGGACAAAACATCTTGGTATATTTGGTTTTTCCATTGCAGAGGGGGTGGAGGGTGCATTATTCAATTCTAATAAGCGCTGCCCAATCTACTATTATTAACCGATTTTCTTCATTTTTTGTTTTTTCGATTCTAGTTGAAATTTAGTTGTTCGACGAACGATGGAGATTTTGAATTTGCCATCGTTCAAGGGGGTGGAGCGGTTATTAGTCAATCCTAATAAGCCCTGCCCAAGCTACTAGTCATAACCAATTTTGTGATTCTTTGTTTGATTCCTTGTGATTTCTTTGTTCGATTGATTCTTTGTTTCATTCTTTGTTCGATACCAATTTTTGCGTCTAGTTGTGCTGCAAATCATTTCAAATTTCAGTTCCGTAGGCTAACGCGCTTAACCATAGCGTAACCGATTTTTGTAACATTTTCTACCGATTTATGTAACATTTTCAACCGGTTGTTGTTTATACAATTTCGTGGTGGTCAGACGAAAGGATAACTTCGTTAACAGTATACGAAAAAGTCTCTTCAGTTGAGTGAGCATTTCCTGTTAAACTTGCAACTCTGAAATGTTGCAGGGTGAGGGTATATTGACGGAGATTCTACGAATGCCTTCTATTTACTGTGAGGATGAGCGCAGAGCTAGTCATTATAATAATACAACCTGAAAACGATGATATTTTACATGTAATATCTGAATCAACCGCTTGGAAACTCGTTTAAGTATTGAACTGTATAGTTAGACATGTTGTACTTGTCAGACACTACTTGAAAAGCGAACTAGTTTCAATGTTCCCACTAAAACAATATCCACCCGTCGAAATAGTTGAAACATGTTACGCGCGCTAACTACGTGCGAACACGAACTATCCGAACAAAACGTCAATTAAACTGGTCGTTTCACTTTACCGAGGGAAAGTCCGGCCAATTTAAACCTCGAAGCCTGACCGAATTATTCAGTATTGGTCCTCCAATGAAAATAATTCCTGCAGCCCGTAATGTGCCGAGTTGATTCTCTTGGTAACTAGCCCCACCTGTCGCTACCCTGTCGTGACAACCGCATTAGTGTTAGCTTTCCGCGTATTTCACCCCTGATTTTCATGCTGTAGTTGGATCAGTCGTGTTCATCGTTCCTTGTAAAATGCATCGTATTTAAGCTGTCGATCCTGCAAAGTGCTGGTAAACTTCGAATTTTTTCCAAAATATCCTCGGGGCGCTAATGTGAAGGTAATTATCTGTGTGGGTTGTAATTATTGTGTGAAGAACAGAAATAAAACGTGATGGGAAATCGATTGAACTAATTGTTTGCTGATATTAATATGTCTTATGGCTGAACGTGGGAAACATTTCGTGCAGAGAAACTCGATAGAGACCAACCGTCACTATATTAATGGTACTAGCTGTTTCCGCTCGCTTGTCCAAGAACTAAATATAGATCACAGCGTACCATCATAAATATTTCTAAACAATTATCACTACTAGTCAATTGTCAATACTGCCAGTAAAATAATACAACATACACTACCACTCCATTATATCCAGTGGGGCTTCGTTCCAAAATTCAGCAACACTAGTTGAATAGAAATAAAAGTGGAGTGAAAATCTCCTAGATTGCCATTCGATTTTGCTTCCGAGACTGCAAGGCAGCGGAAGCTTTGTTTTCACTTTCGAAATGAAAAAAAAAAATTTTGCCCCAAAATCAAAATTTCCACTCGCATTTTGCGTTTAATAGCCTCCTGAACAAATTTGGTTCCGTGTCTGTCTGTCTGTCCGTCCACATTTCCTTGTAACAGCCATAACTTCCACAATTTTGATCCCATTATAACCAAATTTTCAGGGATCGTGCGGGTTAAGCTCTAGATGGTCCCCTATCAACTTCATCATGATCGAATCAACGGTAGCTTCTGCGCAGGCGCTAACGTGAATTCCTTGTGACGGTCATAACTCGGTCAATGTTGAACGGATTTCGGTCAGATTTTCAGGGATGATGTGGGTAAGGCCCCTTGAGGTCCCATAAGACAATCATCATAATTGCATTAGCGGTACGCTCTGCGCATGCGTGAACGAAATATTCTTGTTACGGTCCTTGCAACAGCCGTAATTTCCACAATATTGATGCGATTTTCTTCAAATTTTCAGGGACCGTGCGGGTACAGCTCTACATGGTCCCCTATCAGTTCCGTCATGATCGAATCAACGGTAGCCTCTGTGCAGTCGCAAACAAAATTTTTCTTCTCCCATATTAAAATCAAAATTTTCGTTATTAATTTCATTTATTATATGTACCATTCAGCTTCCAATTTCCCACCTTATTAATTCCCTGATGCCAGAACCGGTCGTTTCTAGTTTTCTGGAATTTAATGGTGACGTACTGTGAAGGTCACGAGGAAGCTCATGTGCCATTTCCTTGGCAGTGTATTTTTATTTTGATCATTAATAATTACTATTTTACATATATCAATGGCCATATGTTTTTCCAGCAGCGACAATTTTGATCTGCTTAGTTCTATCGTGGGGTTGAATGGGGGTGGATGAGCGAATCGTTTTTCTCTATAGAGTGTAGCGGTCATAAAAGTCGATGGACTGGTTCTCTTGGATCAGCTTATAAAAGCAATGAAGGCCTAGATAAGCTAAAAAGAGCATGCTCTCTGATCAGAATAAACACGTAAGTCCTTTAACAACCTGGACGTTGTGCATTTAGGGACAGAAGAAACAATTCTACATTTACAACAAACGGAATTACCAGTTTTATAAACAACATTCTTTTGAAAAGATAGAGCACCTTAAACTAAAGCGAATCTTTGTAGGAATACATGCAGAACTAGATGGGATTCCGCGAAAACACCCTTGGCGAAGGTTACTAAAGAATTGGTAAGAAATATTGACTACCACTACATCACGTACTAGCTGAGATTGGCTGTAGAGCTGTCAATTTGATTAATATTTTAAGAGTGTTGAACGACCCTTTAGGTAGTAATAATGAGGTAGGGCTCGCGGTGAATCACACTTCCTTGTTGCTTACGAGCCTGCCTCAACCTTGAGCTCTCTCTCTCTCTCTCTCCCTCCCCTTTAAATTGTCCCTGTCACCATATTGTTGTACCATAAACGGCTCTGTAATAACTATCGGAACGTCGTCTTTCCAGAACTCTGAACGTATATCTGAACGTTGAACGGTTATTTTCCCGGAATTGTAGGGCTATATCCAATTCTGAATTTCACCCCTCTCCTCCCCTTATTTCTTGCATGCGGGCGGATGCTTACTCCGCTTCATTTTGGTCCTAAAGGAAAATTCTGTTTTTTTTCCTAGCATCGTCTTCGTGTAATTTATATATTGATATGTTCCCTTGCCAACTTAAGGGACCTTTTTTAACCGTACAGTCAACTACCCTCTACCTATGCAACTGTTCCTGTACCTTCAAGTTGAAGGGCTGGATTTTCCAATCGATTTTTAGGACTGCATCCAATTTTAAATTTCATCCCGACCCTCCCATCATTTATTGCATGCCAAGGACGGATGCTTGCTCCACTTTGTTCTGATTGTAAGGAATATCTTCGGGTTTTTTTCTAAGTATAGTGCTCTTGTAATTTACATATTGATATGTGTCCTTATGATCGTATTTAAAGGGCCTTTTTCAGCCGTACTATGCTCTAATATACAACCCCTCTTCGTCCTCATCCTGTCCTCATGCATCGGAGACCTCTTCCCGTATCTGAATGCATTCCCTGGAAACTTCATCCACAATGAGTGATGTGATTAACTTAACATGGAGCGTCCTGGTAGGTACAAGCTCGTCTTAGTGGCCATTGCTGCACTCGCCGCCAAGTCGCCTAATTACGAGCGTCCGATGCCAAAGGCACAACTTCTTTGCTTGGCACAATATAACGTTATTTTTTCGTGTCCTCTTCCCCTCGTCGAAGTAGCGGGGGCGGCGACTACAGCCATTTTGTTCGAATTTCAGCGCTCGTATCTAAACGTCTCTGTTTCTGCAAGTTCGCTTATTCGTATGCCTACTAGGTTTTAGCGCCATTTTCCTATTTAAATTAAAGGGCTCCATCACGCCCTTCCCCTCCCACCTCACCCTTATCTATGACACCCTCCTCCCCGAATTCGGGTCGCGATCTGTTTCCTCATCCTCCTGTATCATTTCGCTCCCTCATCTTTCCTTATCTAGCCCACCTTCAAATTTTACTCCCTCCCCTCAAGCCTCCCCTAATTGTTGGACAGAGCCAATTTTTCGTCTACCCAGATAAAGAAGGGGGTCCTATAATCAAATCTTGATTTGCTGCAATACTTTGAGCAGCAAATGAACTCGCTAGACTCTGAAAAACCTCTGATTAATTTCATCTCGAGCTGAGTTCAACTGCACGGTTCTCTGCGCTCTACTGCACTGCAAAACGCACATCTTGCGTTAACTTCCACATATCTTTTTCTCCAGTATTATAAGAATATTTGCATTATTACGTCTCATTAAGGAGACATTGTCCACATATCTTTTCCTCCAGTAGTATAAGAATATCTGCATTATTACGTCTCATTAACAGACATTGTCCACCAGATAACTTGTAGATCGAGTGCTATAATTAATATTCATATACGCAGTGAGGCCGATGGCCCTTCGGTGGACATTTCGTTGTTTATAAAGGGCTCGAAATCAAGCTGTCTCAGTGAACCTCTATTTTAACACGTTTTGGATATTGCTATGACTTCAGTAGCCAAGCACGAATTATCGCCAATTTATAGGGCTCCAATTCGCCCTTTCCCGCTCTCCTCACCCTTACCTACCTTACCTATGACACCCTCCTCCCCGGATTTGAGTCGCGGTCTGTTTTCTCATCCTCATATATATCATTTCGCTCATCTTTCCTTATCTAGCCCACCTTCCAATTTTACCCTCTCCCCTCAAATTTAAATCTCTCTCAAGCGTCCCCTAATTGTCGGACCGGGCCAATCTACCGTAGGTATTAGTGGGAATAAATATTGGTAAGTATTATGTCCGACCAACTTCGTCACTATTTTTTGAACTGGTAGCCTTCAGAGAAGTTCGAACAAGCTAACAGTGTTTGCCATCCGTGTTCCTAACATTGCATCTACAGTTTAGTTCCATCTGGCCTCGGCCTCAGCATTAATTGCGCTATGTATGTGAAAAATGTGCTATTGAGTTTTTTAAAACTCCTAGTGATAATGTGAACTTATCGGTTTTACGAGACAAAATTTGGAACAATATTTATCTAGCTGACGTAACCAAAATTAAACTGCCGAGATTTATGTGCGAACTATGGTTGGTGTATTTCATGACTCCCAACCGTAAATGTATACAAAAATCGAAAAATCGGAAGAATCTTACAATATAGTTTTTCGACGTAGCAGAGAGATCTGAGCCAGTAGGTCTCGTAAATCTACAAATGTAGATATTTTGAATGATCTAACACTGAGACCACACTATTCGTTTCAAAATTATATGATCAAAAAGTTAATCTTTGAAACTCACTCATTGGTGATGGTGAGGTTACAATCGAACAAGATTCCTTGTTGCCCAATCTAGACAATCAAAAAACACGGTGGAACGATTATTGACTAATATATATTTTGCTTGTAGTTAATATTGTTTTTTTTTTTTCCAGAATCCATATTATTTACCCGTTTACTATTTGATAATTTTTTGTGTGATTATTTTTCTTATTTTCCATTATTATGTAGTTCAAAATGGAAGTTAGTGAAAAAACGTTGTATATTTCCACGAAAAATAAAGAGTTGCAATGTTAAATCGATTTCGACGGTTAGGCCATCATCAGTAACAAGCAATAACTGATAATTAACTAATAACTAATGAAGTTATTGTTTGTTACTGATGATGGCCTAACCGTCGAAATCGATTTAACATTGCAACTCTTTATTTTTCGTGGAAATAAACGTTTTTCACTAACTTCAGTTTTTAAATGGGTTTCCATAACTTCCTCGCGAGTGATTTAGTTCGAATTATGTAGTTTTATCAGAGCTTACCTACAGGAAATCTTTTTAATACAATTGAACGAAAATATTCTTCTTTGCTAATCTTGAAACGACAAGCAGACTTCACCATTTGATTCAGCTTGAAAACATATACAGAATAGTTCATACCAATATTGCAATTTTTTTGAGAGGTTAACTTAGCGAAAATCCCATGTCCTGTAAATTTCTTTTTCCGTCCCAGTGCGCCGTTGTAACGATCGTCATTCCCCAGGGCCGCCTGCAGATGAAACAAGCTGGACAACGTGTTTATTGGAAAATATTCTATATTTGTAATTTGTTGGTTGGCGCAACTATAGACCACTGATCTGCTTAGAAAGGCTATCTAGTACAGGAAAAAAAAAACACCTTAGTGCAATATATACCGTTAGGAATGCCCTCAGCAACGCATGCATTACTCAACATAGGTATGTAGAGTATGAAAACATAGATCCCATCCCTCTAATATATATATGTATATATATATATATATATATTCCTCGAATTCGTTATAACTCGCTACGTATTGATCGATGGGGCCCTTAACTTACTATAGCGTGTTTCCGGAAAGGCCCCTGGGGACGGTCATCATGCAAATCACACATTTAAATCAGTGTGAAAGAGTGTCCACCGCGGGATATTTGTCATGTGCTCACTGGTTTCCGCCCCCCTGCAGAGCCGAGATCTTCTCAAGCGACTCTTCGTCTTTTTTCTAGCGTTTTACTCTCTCGCTCTCTATCTACCTTCTACCTTTTCTGAGATTTATACCCCCTTCCCTAACTAAGCCTTATTTCATATTTCTGGGTTATTTTATAACGTTCAAGTTCGGGTTGAGGGACGGTAGCGATGTTTGAGATATTCAAGTCGCATTCTTCGACCCCAACAGTGCGGAGCCACCCTTCATTTATTTATTTTTTGTTTTCATTTCTTTTTTTTTCTGTCTTGATAAACTGAGCGAGGTGTGCCTGTGCCATTGTTTAGAGCGTAAGCCACACCAGGGCGTGCTCTACTCAACCTATTTGTTGTTACTGTAAAATAAACCGACTAGCTGCCTACGCTCTCCAACATTCCACCAAATAGACACTTTTGTAGCCTTACAAATTAAGGTATACTGTAGAACATTTCTGTAATGAGAGCGAATGAAATACGAGTATTAATCAAACCTGATTAGGCTTTATTGAGCATAAATTTCTCGTACAGAATAATTAGAAAATATAAGCGTCGTTAGTTTTCAATGTAAACATGGAAACGAGATTTAAATGGTGACACTATAAACGAGTGGTATTAATTTCATCACAAAATTACGTATTTGGGTAAGAAACCGTTTGAACTCTCTGATAATCGTGAATCAAGGAAATGAACATACTTATGGAACTATATTTAAAATTAACGAAAATGTAGTTAACAATGTTAGAGAAGTTCTCGAACGTGACAATATATACTTTGTTCTGGATCGTGAGAATCGTTCAAATAAAATACGACTTTGAGCCGTCGTTTCGGGAAATGTATTTTCCTTCTTAAGGGCTGTTCCATGTACAACAGACAATAAGACAATATGTCTTACTATCTAGGCAAGAAACAACACAAAACTTGGATATAACTAAGTGAGTCTTAGACAATACCTATGGTTTGACTCTTATATATGAGATCACTTTTTTAGGAACTTATGAGGTCCTCATGCATGTCCGAATGCTGAAATACCACTAGCTATGTGGGGATAGGAAATTCTAAGAAAATAAAATGATAATAATGAGAAAAAAAGGAATCATAATACCTAATGATAAAATAAACTTGTGACTCATTCCTGAAAGCGAGAATAAAGGTACCCTATCTATTGTGCTTTATCCCTAATCCTGTGACTGTACTGATAAATAATGGTAACAAAGTATTTACAACAGTACTTTCTAAACTAAAAACTCCGTCCTTCGAGCCATGAAGGCTTAAATTATTGGAAACAAGCACATGCTTTAGCCATACTATTATTACATCACTTTATATCATTACATTATATTACATCACTAGGCTACTATCAGGCACCTTCCATGATTATGTTAGGGAGAAAAACAAGACATAAATTGTCATTAGTTAGTAACTTGGCGCTCTAAATCAGCTTTCCTTGATACTACAGAGGCTTAGGGACCATGAGATGTTGTGAAGGGAGTTACACTTCCCTAGCAACGGAATGGTTGTAGTTAAGCAAAAATCAAGTAGTCCCCTATCAGTTACGTTGTTCCCAAATCAATACTTCACTCGGAAACATGCGCTAACGGAAATTCCATCAAGCAAAATTTTCTCACGCCCCCGTTTTCCGATCTCGCTTAAATTTGGAGGATAGATGGAAGAGGTTAATTTGAGCATTCCCTAGCAATTTCAACATAATCCTATATCATTACTACCTACTGCGCATGCGCGAATTCCTTCAAGCATCATATTTTTACGCCCTAGTTGTCCAATTCCGCTCAAATTTGGCGCATAGTTGTGGGGCAATGGTTTAATTATTCCATGTTAATATCAACATGATTGCATCTTTATTAGCTCTTGCGCATGCGCAAAAGTGTAAACCCAAGGACAAGGTCTAGTTTTCATCAAATTTTGATTTCATTTTCTGGGAATTTGTGGATTAGGCTGTTGATTGTTCCCTACCAATTTCCTTTTTTCCTGTCGTTTTCGGAGCGGGGACCCATGGCTAAAGCATGTGCATGCTAGAAGAAGTTTTTGGAAACCATACAAACCCCACAGGGAAAATACAATTATCCCCGATAATGTAAAATTAATAATTTGACAAAAGCAAATCTTCAATAATTTTTGTTGAATTCCTGTCCCAATAAATGCTGTCTAAAACTATAAATCATGAAACTTGTTATATATCAATATAAGTTGTCTGCATTCCTATTATGTCGAAATAAACTGGTTAGCATTTATATTCTTATTGATCTCATAATTTATATTTTTATCGTAAAGAAAAAAGTCAATATGATCAATTAATAAAGCGTTACACTAGTTTTAAATACTATTCAATAACTATCAACAAACATTTTATTCATTTTTTTATTATCTTTTTTCAAAATTTATTTATTTTTATTATCTTTTTTTTTTTTTTTTTTTTAAGCTATTGCAATGTTTAAAAAATTGTTAGTGATTATCTACAGTTTCTTTTACACAGATGAAGATCCGTTTCGGTTCCTAAAAATTGAACACGGATTTTTACTTTATTATTTGTACACGTATGTATATATTACGTCGGCTAATGTATAATACATTTTGTGATAAATCTCTCTGTCTACACAGATATTGATACTCTAGAGGAAGGACTTATTCAAGTCGGCCCGAATTTTATTTTTGTTCTTCATTATGTCAAATGCTTCAAAATGCTGGATGCGAAATAGAAATTCTGGATTGAATAAACTGTAATGCTAAATTATTGTTTTCAGGTATGTTGGTTCTGCAACGGTTATTCATTGGGATAAATGGTATGTCGTATGTTGTATATTTTATTAACTGTTATTTTTGCTTAGCCCGGGTAACTAATTCATTACCCTGAGTATCAGTTCATATAATATGTATAATCGTTGAATGGCGAGCTTCTGTTGTAACAAGCTGTACCTGCAGATCACTCATCCCCAATCCCGTATAAACTGTACCTACTTTACTAGCAAGATAAATTGGTACTCAGAATAGTGTCCTTTGTCATTTGTTAATCTTCTATTATTTGTTGATCTAAATTGGAAATCGACGTCTGAACTGTTACTTCTCGTGGTATTTTCAATAAATTTGACATATGGATCACATCGGACCTGCCCTGCTGTTGTTTAATGGTATTGTTGACATTATTATTGAGTGAAAAAGGTCACAGTATATGTGGAACAGATAGTGAAAAGAATAATTAAAGATCTAACAAATAATATAATTATTTCAATTCCACAAAATGAAACTTCGTAACTACCAAATGAAACCCTGTTCCAATCAAATGAAACCTATTACCTACAAAATGAAGCATGTACCAATCAAAAGAAAGCTCTTTTCAACCAAATGAAACTTTTTTCAAACAAATGAAACCTCATTTCATTCAAATGAAACTTTTCGGTCCACCATGTTGCTGATCACCGCGACAGACTGCTCCAACTTCGTGATAACATGATGATGAAACTGCTGCCGCAGCTTCTGGACACCCGCTTCACTAAATTAATTTGTAGTGCCTCTGTATTAACTTGTTTAGCAAAAATCTGAAATAAAATGTAATTTTTCTCTGGATGATTCGAAGAAGTTCCATTTGATTGAAATAAGGTTCCATTTGTTTGAAAAAAAGTTTCATTTGGTTGAAAAGAGCTTTCATTCCATTGGTACATGGCTTCATTTGGTAAGTACGAGGTTTCATTTGATTGGAACAACGTTTCATTTGGTATTTATGAAGCTTCACTTGATAGAAAAAACGTTTCATTTGACTGAAAAATGCTATAAATTATCGAGCTTCTGTGTGTTATGCGGTTTACAGGAGAAAAAAAAATCAAACCCGTACCTACGTCAAATCCATATTCATAGCACCTGCATTTTTATATTCCGTGAATATATAAAAGCCAAGAAACTAGGCGTTTGATTTTGAGGATGGGTCGGGGGGGGGGGGGGGGGGGGCTTCTTAAAATATCCGAGTATCCAATAAATAAAACGTGTAATACTTATTTCAATCTCATTGACCAGACTCATCCATTCAGGTTAGAATCGTAAAACTGACTATTCCCCGTAATAAACGTCAGGTTCGTTTCAATAATAAAGTTTACAGCTCCGAACCCACGAAATGAGACATGATCGAAATGTTGAATAAGTTGTGACATCAGGAGGAGTTCACTCTCTATATACGTCTTCATAAATGTCTCAAGAAAAGGTTCAAGTTTAAATCCGTCGGGGCATCACGTCTTGGAGGATCACATTTATGCGTCTTTGAGAAAATAATAAAACCCGGTCGATGGCTTAACTCAAACAAAACAGCCCAACGAACGGAGGGGAATAAAAACTGTCGACGTGTCTTTCTCGACAATCAATAATCGTTCTTTACAAGACCCCTCCCCTCTGGTTCCATCTTGTATAAAGTTTTACTTTATTATAATGTCGCGAAAGAAAAGATTGAATAAAAAAGAGGGATTCTATATTCAGCGTTCTGAAATTCGATATAAATTTTCTCGAAAGGGGACAAAACAAAAAACAGCCTTGACCGTACTTGGAACGAATGGCGCTATGAGCGAAGAAACCAGGGGTCCGACGGCCATAAGAAACCTCGCGGGGAATGTCGAAGCCACTTGGGGCGACATATGTCTCACAAATTCGAAAACTGTTGCGCTATTTTGAATTAGGGTGTGAACAAAACAGGATGGAATATATTATTCCTCGGTATGAGTTCATGAGGAGTTTTCTAACATCCATATACTTTTGGTTTATTATGTACTATAATAAACGCTTTTATTCATAATCGACCAGAGAAAAACGTCTGCCAAGTTGGATGTGCAGTGTAACTTTTTCGCTTATTGCACATGGTCATTATTATTATTTTTTAATTGTATTTCTTTTATTTTACGGTCAACAAAATATGTTTTATTACAACAAAAGAGTATTTGGAAGTTATTCAATGGGAAAATGAGGACATATTAATTAATTTGTTGGGGCATAGAATGTCGACAACACTTTCTTCAACTGTCGACCGACAAAGACACGCCTGCTCCATCTTCCAGGGCGAGAGCTCGCAACTTTCTTCGGGCACCTCTTAGACAGGCTTCACATTTATTCGATTCGATGCGTATTCGGTTCGTTTTTGGTCGCCGAATGAGCCCATGGGTGTGAAAAAGACATTTTAGCTATTTTTAAAAGGAAGAAGATTCCTTTCTAAGAATTTTGGCATCAACCGCATTCTCTTACGATAAGTAGTTTTCTTTCTATGATTTTTCAAAGTTTCGCATACTAAATATACATGGATTATCTTGAGCAACAAATATTTACAACTTGTAACACAAATAATCTGTACTATTGGTATAGTATAGATATGTCGATGATGTTATCATTCTATGGGAAGACACAGAAAGGCAACTAAATTCTTTTCACGAAAAACTTAGTAAATTAGATCCCTCTATCCAATTCACCCTCGGATTCGGCGGGAATTTACTCAATTTTGTTGATCTTTTCGTCTTTTTGCTAAACGAAAAGCATGATTATTCAATTTATAGAAAAGATACATATAGCTATCCACCGGACACTATCAATTCCAATGAGCGAACAAAATTTATCAAAAGAAAAATCCATTAACAAAAACATAGCGGCTAGCAATGGATATGGAGGAGATCTCGTTGATATCATACGGGATCAGGTTCTTAGGAAAAAGAGTAGAGATAAAGTTTCCCAACCTGGCTAGAAAATTAATTATTTCAGAATAAAAATGGATAAGTATGCTTTATTATGGGGAAATTTCTGATAAAATCGGTGATATTCTATCATCGAGGGGTTACAAAGTGGGTTTTAAAACTAGAAATAGTCTTAGACTTGTTCTTGGTCTTTTTTTATATACATATATAGGCACTTAGATTCTAAACATGAAATAAATAAGACAGTTTAGGTTCTAACCAGAGCCGTTCCCATAAATCAATTCTCCATTATCATTCCCCAGCCGAATGACACGTTTGGTGAGCTTTTCGCGCATAACTGAAGCTCCAGACGTAAATATTAATAACGACGTAAAAGGAGCAAATTAGCGTCCGATTTGTGGGCTAATGACGCTAATTGGAGTGGGGAAGGAGCCCCTGGAGCCTGGAGGAGCGCGATGGGACGAGTCTTAATGAGTCGAGATGGTAGATCACTATCGGGGTCTATTATTTATCGAGGGGTCTTCCGCGTTGGAGCAGATCACGTTGATTAGCGCTTATCTGCGGTCCCGGGCCCCACCGCGATATAGGAGGCCTCGAACTGTAATCGTGAATGGTGGAAGCAAATAAACTAGTAGTAGTATCCGAGCGTAGGAACGGAGGGCAGTTCGGTTGAGTTGTGTGTCAACAAGATGGTCGGCATTTTTAGGGAAATTTTAATAAAACATCTTAGTTGTGTACGTAGCTCTTTCTACTGAATATCGGCTGAATCCTGCAAACCTGTGCAGATGTGTTGTATCTGCGGCAGCAACAAATTTAATGTCAAAAGTTATATGTCCAATCTACGTTTGCCTTTCGTCACATACTTAACTTTATTTACATTGTACTGTGTACAGTTACATTTACTTTAGTACTTAGTCATCTGTACATGATTCATTTCTTCTCATTGTGTTGGTGACCCTGTTGTTTCCCGGGTGATTCCCCAACAACCGAGGAAGGGGTAGGCTACAGCGTGATAAATTTGTATATGTAAGTAGTGTTCATGTATAGGCTCCATCTTCAACTAGTCTGCTATCCATTCTTACCTCTTTTCCTGACCACTTACCACTCCTACCATTCAATACTTATATCTTTGGAGTTATATCTAGAATCTTCTTACTCTTGGTCCTTAGCAGAAGTGGTAGGTTGCTAACCCCCTGTGTTTCCCTGGTGATTTCCCAACAACTGAGGAAAAGATATGCTGGAGCTAGATATGTGTATATATATGTATGTATAATTATGTAAGTAGCGTATATGTACGAGTATATAGCCTTCATCTAGTCTGCTGTCGATTCTTACCTCTTCTCCGGGTCACCTACCACTCCTACCATTCAATACTCATCTTTGGAGTTATATCTAAAATCTTTGTATTGTAGCTGCTTGCAACCTTGCCTTGCGTATTTTTTCGAAAGCTGATTCAATGAAGAGATTTCTCACCTCGGCAGAGAGTACTCACCCCTGACCATCCCCCTATATTTCATTATCACCAAAACAAACTTTTTGGAGATACTAGACTTCTTGTCAGATTGAAAGATATCTTCTGGTAACTTGGAATCAATGACCAACTACTGAGTCATAGTTTGTATCGCTTTCTACATCATATCTAATCATATTGAAGAGTTGTCTTTCCTAACAATTATTTCCTGAGGGAGAGAAGATTGAATAACGCATTTGTCCAGGCTTTAAAGCAGAAGGAAACATGATTTTTTACAGGAGCTTTCAAGGCCTTAAAGACAATGAGAAAAAGCTGATCGAAGAGTTCCCTTGAGTCCAAGGAAATGACACATTCAGGTGAAACAATCTCAAGACTTCCCTGCAAGAATAATAGTCGGCAAAGAGATTACGGCTAATGGCGGGCCCGTGTCGCCTGCGCTCTAAAAGCAGACTGACTCAGAGCTCTTCGGTTTTGTTACTTGACATTGACGTTAATTATGCTAGTGGCGAAATAACGGCTGGGCAATTAACCCTGCAAACCTTTTGATTTGTGGTCCATCGCTGGCTCTCTCGGTAACCCGCTCCAGATAGGCTTGAAATGTTAATGGCCCGCGCGCAGAGTCTCGGAATTTGATTGTCTTTCCTCTTTACGGAGTTTCCGGGTTAAGACCGCCGTAGGTATTTGAGATGAAGAATTCGAGAATGTTTTTTAACGGCTTTGGTATTTTGAGGAGCACCATCGACAGTTTTCATGTGATTTCGATGGATCCCTCAGGGATTGTGTGAGTTGGTGTTGAAGTAGCCCCCTCCGTATAAGAAATACCGTTACCACCAGATCAAGGAGTATACTCCCGCAAGAAGTATTCTACGCACCAGAAAATATTAACTCCCTTAAGCTCTTTGCTTTTGTGCTTCTACTTTCAAAATAATTGATAATAAATCATCACTTCACAGTATCACAGCACCTTCAAGTTATGCTTTTTAAAAACAGTTTATACCCTATATTTTCGAGTAATTATCATATCAATCAAGTTGTAAATACGATGAAGGTTAATGCCAACCCCAACTTTTTAGACTGTTTTCTCCTGCTTAATAAGAAACGGTTACATGAAAGAACGCTGTTCCATTGGTTGCGTAATAGAATATTATATATTACATTTATGGTCAGTAACATCAAACTGTAGTGTTTAATAAAAACTAAAGGTGACTAAAGCTGATCGTTGGTTTCGAACTTGTATGGCTGGGAAATCGATCGATTATTGTAAATTAATTGAAGATTGTGTAGTCAGATTAATAAGACAGGATTTGAATTTTTTTCATGTTTTGGGACCCGTTTTGTTCTCTATGTTATGTACTTCAAGCTCTAGAAACTCGGCAGTAGATATTCGTCAGTTTTCACCCAACTATTGGTGCTTCCATAGTTTGCAATTTACTGACAAAGCTTATTATTCCAGCTTCATACTCTAGTATTTCACTATGGAATCCGAAACCGGCAATCATAAAACCATATTACACTCATTGTGTTGTGGATAGAGAATTGGACCAACGGGAAAATCTCCCTATTCTGGATCGCAATGTTATTACCAAGTTCTGAATGACTCTTGTTTCACTGTTATCCTAACCGTGAATAAATTGACTGCGTGCATGATGGGATGACTTAATAACGATATGTTTCCCTCTGATAAGTGCACCTCAATTTACGTGATAAAACACTTATCTTACCTTATGATCGGAAATCGCTTAGCCGTTTTACATATTTCATCTTGACGTAAAGAGTCCCAAAATGGTGTATCAAGGGTTAAACAAAGAGTTCCGTGAGGTAAAACATCTGTCCCGAGCCGAGTTCAGAAGAAGCACCTGTAGGGGAGCGGCACAGCGTCTGTTTTAGTTGATTATGAATTAGTCTTTGCCTTCGAGACAAATTTGAACGTCATGTAAACATTAGCGTCATTAGCACTTGAGAGGCTTACAATTTCCTCAAGTGTAACTATGATCAGTAGGAAGAGTACCCTGTTGCTTCCGAATCTTGTCTAGTACCTCTTTGGTCTACTTATAGATAGGCGGACGCTTTTTTAACACTTTCGGGATAAGAACATTTGTTTTCCTCAAAATTTTCACTCGTATTTCACGTTTTAGCTATTAGAGAGTTTTTGGTTTACACGGTGTCCCCCGCGCGGCCCCACTCGTGAACGTAAACCTTGGGCCTATTTCATAAAGCAACAAGTGACAAGCCGATTTTATGTTCAAGTTGTAAAAAAGTCCAGTCATGCAGCATGACCCCATGAGCAAATTTTTGAAGAGTAAACTCATCAGTTGTGATTACTTTTCTTTTTTTTAACAAGCACCTACTACCTACGTTTTAAACAGCATGGTTCTAGGATTGGTTATGCAGGGATACTTCCATAAGAGTAGTTCAATCTGAATTTGGACAATGTTTCATGCAAATATTACCGATTTTTACAACTAGCGAACGGCATTATTTCGATTTTTGACTGATTTTTCAACTTTGAAATTTTTGAAAACTTGATACATATTCTTATAGGACATTTTACGCTGATTCCGAATATACCACATGTTAGTATGCTGAAAAAATTATTTCGCACAACAAATCGCAAAAAACAGGCTATTTTGAAATTTTTGACCTCATTTTTGAAAATTTCAACCCGAAGATGTAATCCGATCATGCTGGCCAACGAACTTGAACTTTCGTGTCCTTAACATTTTAAAATTTGTTTGAAGTTTTTAGCACAATTCTACGGACAGTTATCGTCTGGAATGACACATACATATTTACATACATACACACATTAAAAAAATGCGTTAAACTATATTATGCGTACTTTATGATTCAGAATAGCCTGAAACGGATTTCTGCATACATTTTTTTCAAAAATTCACATTCTACAAATTTTGAGGTGAGAGCAATAGCTTAATTTTCTTCAAAAATTCGCTAAAATGAGTGTGCAAACGTTTCATAAAGGTACAAGTGTAGGCTTGTAATGCACAGTGATAATTAACAAGTGTACAGGCGAATTTGGACAAGTTACAAGTGTTTCCCCATCATTTTGTATAAGTCATTGTTTTTCAGTTGTAAAAAATACTTCTATAGAAAAGTATGAGCTGTCGAACTGATGAATGTACAGTTTGCCATTTGGTGCTTCAAATCATTTCGATCTTTCTGTCAGTATGCTCGCTTCGTAGAGCTTACACCGGATCTTTCTATGCTACGACGATACCCAAGGAAACGATATACAGAAAGCCAAGAGAGCCTGCCTAATATAGTATCCTGCCTCATTATGTATGTATCATGTCTTCAATATATATACATATATTAATTGCTATGCAATTCTTAGGGCGACCCCCAATAATTTTTTTAAAATGTCCACTTTTTTTGTGTAACGTTTTTTGTCCCGAGATGGGAAGCGAGAGGTCGTGGGTTCGAATCCCGGCCAGGCCTGAAAAAAAAAAATTTTTTTTCTCGTGAGACGAAGGTCGTGGGTTCAAATCCCGGCCAGGCCTGATTTTTTTTTTTTTTTTTTTTTTTCGTGAGACGAAGGTTGTGGGTTCAAATCCCAGCCTGGCTTGAAAATTTTTTTTTTCTCGTGAGACGAATTGCATAGCAAATTATCCTCGTTTTCTACACAGTAGAAAAGAGAAAAGATCCGGCGAGGCGCGAAGCGCCGAGTATAGATTAGGGGGGTCCGAAGGGCCGAGTATATATATATATTTATATATATTCGGGCCTCGCAAGGGGCTCCGCCCCTTGACCCCGCCAGGGGGGCTTCGCCCCCCTGGACCCCCTAATCTATACTCGGCGCTTCGCGCCTCGCCGGATCTTTTCTCTTTTCTACTGTGTAGAAAACGAGGATAATTTGCTATGCAATTCTTATTGTATTTTGTAAAAAAATTTTCAAGCCTGGCTGGGATTCGAACCCACGAGTTCGATATAGTATGATATAGTTAACCTTTGATTTGATCTCAGATAAATAACCTAATTGTTTCATCACGGTACATCTTTAGATTTAGGTAGTTACTTATTGTGTGGGAGTAAATATGTAGAATAAAATAACTCGATTTAATTATTCAAGTCCCATTATTTATTGACTTAGCACAATATTACCAATGTGATTATTCAAGTCAGCATGTTGCAACAATCAATAGAAACAAATTAATAGAAAAACAGATAATTAATAAGGAGAGATTGAGAATAAAATATGGTTATCGTTGCGAAAAGTTCCAAAGTAAGTTCCTTCCTCTGATATCACTGATAGTTTGAAGTTTTAGCAATGTTGTGCAAAGAATAGACTAGCGACGATAATAAGTCACTGGGTATAACAATAAAATTTCGTGTATTATAAATGTCACCTAACTTCCGACTTACAAAGGCACATTTTATGCCTACTCAATTTTTCTTTGAAATTTATCATCTTCTGTTATAAAATCATATACCTACGAAGTACACTTATTTAGGTTAATATAAAATATAAATGAAAGTAGTTCACTACATATGATTTTTTTTCTGCTGTTTTTCATCATAACTTGCAACTTACTATTTTTCCACGGTGAAACCACACCAGTCTTGCAAACTAGGGCTTTAGTTCATTTCCTGCAACACTTCGGCGCCACAGATACCTATCATCTAGTTGCAAATGTAAAATTGGCTTCACATTTCTAACTATAGCAACTTTTTTACTGAAATATTAACTTATAACTAAACATATTTTTGTAATAAAACAATGGGTAGAATAATAAAAAGTGATGTATTTATTTGTGGGTACTTCCAATAGCGGTAGATACTGAGTAGTTTTTTTTTTCTTTTTTTTATCTTCCATGACAGCAATTAACTATAGAGATGATGTCAATGAATTAATCAGATTTTATCCTGGTTTGATCTCTAGGAGCAATTAAAAAATTATCAAACTATAATATAATATTGATATACACCTAAGATTATTGATCTCATTCAAATAAATAATATATACCTGGTTTGTAAGAGTACAATACTTTCATTCATTCATAGATTACCAAACTCAAAAAATCTACTCATCAAATTTGAATAGATCTGTTCGTGTACCTATTCAAGTTATTCACCAGCGTTCACTGAATGTGAGAAGAAACATAACCACAACCATCGTGGTCTAAGTGTTATCACCACCCAGGGCAACCATAACAATTGCGTGCAATCTTCTTAGAAAACATTGCAGGTTACAATCAGACCAATCAAAGCTTTCCATGTGTAAGTGCTTTTACTCTCAAAACTTTGTTATTCATTTTTACCTAGATAGAATGGAATAGAATAGTTTATTTGCATCCTTTTTTTTTATATGAATATTACAATATAAAATAGTACAAAATGCATTCTGAATTCGGACTCCTGAAACGAAGGGCTTGGCCCATGTTGTCAAGTGACCCTTCCAACTGAAAACCTTTCACCCTAAAATCCTCTCACCAGTAGGTTGGTGTAGATGTTACAACTCCTTGTAGATTTGAGATAGCCCTGGGTGACGACAACACTAAACAAGTATATCTTACTCAACACCTCGAGATTGTAAGTAATTGAAGTAATTGAGATTGTAACTATCTACCTCCTACTAATAAATACACCACATTTTATTATTCTAAAAATAATTGTTTTATTATAAAAAATAGATTTAGTTAAATGCTAAAATGTGATGCCGATTGAATCTTTTGCAACTGAGTGATATCTATGCCTGATTAGGGCCGAAATATTGCGGAAAATTGAATGAAGGCCAGTTTTCCAAGACTGGCCTGGTCATAAAACAAAAATCAGAATTGATCATCGACCGAGTCAAAATTAACAGCAGCATAGCAAGTACAAGAAAACATGATATTCAATATTCATAAGTCCTGTATTGCATAGATATAAAAGTTGTAATGCTTGGATATGGTGATCGAAACGTTATTTGCTATGAAATACCTTCTAAATCCTACTACCTATAGCCTGATTCTTCTCCAATTTCCCCACGTGGCAAACAAGCAACTCCAGTTCTTCCATGTTCGTCGGAACCGTCTGAAACTGAAAGAGATCCCTAGTGTGCCCGTTCACTCCGGCCAGTATGATCTCTATCAACTCGCAGGATTCGTGGACTTGGAGAATGGTGTTATATTTGGAAATGTCCTTGACGAAGTCCCCGAAGCTCTCGTGAAGCCTCTGTGGCCTGCAAAGGTATTTCTGGTAATTCCTTCTAACTTTGCAGGACGTCGTGTCCAAAATCCTCTGGGAAACGTATTGGAATGTCAGTGCAGTCCTATCCGTCGCCTCACCAACTATCCTCTGCAAAAATTTGTTCCCCTGCAAAGTGGCTAATCTTTCGAAAATCAGCGGAAAATAGTCTTCACCGATCAAATTCAAATCATACAAACAGCTCAAAAACTTCAAAATGCTCGTTGAGTCTCGTTCTTTCAGTGTGTGCACTTTCGGTAATTGTTCTTCCACCACTCCTGGAAGACTATTCGTAGAAAGTTTCTTCCTGGGATTCTTAGATTCCATCGTATAAAATATATTAAAATATGAGTTACGCAGATAGTTAACTTTCTGTATCTTGTTCGAAAATCTTTACGAATATACTTGATCAGACTGATTTTATTGAGCTGTGGGTTTTATTGGGCTTTATATATACAGATGTATTTGTGATCTGGTGATGTATTTAGTTCTTAGCTATGCAGGCCCATCAAACAAAAGATGTTCTTGGGTTGGTGGTTCTTGTTGCTAATCAATTGAGATAAAACCAAACTGATGCAGAATAGAACCTGATAGAAGATCGTCAGATGGATTCGATCCGAAGAGGCGATGAGGGTCTCCTGTTCAAGTATGAATCGATAACACTCGAAATATTTGAATCGCTAAACAAAATATTAATGAGTCACCAAAACAACTGTTGATCAAAAATCGACTAAACTTTTCTCACTGGCTGTCGTACGTCCTGAACTGAAGTCCCACAACGCAATAAAACTTGTATCCCTTGGATCGCCCAGGTGTGGCCAACAGATGTATTTTACCGATAAGATTAGAGACTTTCATTAGTTTTTATCGAATCGCTTCATTTATACTATTGACTTAAGAAGTTAATCGATTAGATAACATCATTTTTACTTTCTGATTGCCCCGGAGGCCAAAGGAAAAGTCGAAATAGTTGGGCTTTCAAGGTTGGGTTTTTATTCTACCTAAGAACGAAACCTCCCCGGAAAAAACCGAATAAACGTTTTCAGTTTCTCGAAGTGTCCTTCTACCAACTTCAACATTTTTTACGAATCTTGTTGGGAAAGCAAATGATTCTATTTTTCCCCGACTTCGTCATTAAGCTCAGATGGATTATGGAATTACTAAAATATCATTTATAAAAAACGTCTTAAGACTAAAATTCTGCCAAAAAAATATAACTTTAACAATTTTTAGCGATGTTTTTGAACTTTTTTCAAAGCAATTGAATTGACTCGAAAAATGCTGGCCAACGAACTCATCCTCCCATTTGGAAAGCTTGATTTTTGTGGAAAGAATGGATTATTTATCTCAATCCTTGGGAGAGTTATCGTCTGGAATGACACATACACGTGTATATAAATATATATATAATTATGTATATGAAAAAGTGTTAAAATCGATAATTTTTATTTTAATATATATGGCCGATAAATGATTTTTAAGCCAAATTTCTTAAAGTTTGGTCCAATACTTTTTGAGAAAAACGGCGGACGGATAGATTTTTTTAATTTGATTTTTGGATTTTACGCATCTTGAAATGTGAACCAACAAATTTTGTGTGTGTGTGGGGGGGGGGGGGGGTTAAAAATTTGTTTTCTTGGTCGATTACAAATGTTTATTATTGAAAATAAAGTATTTAAGTATTTATCTCTATGACAGTGAACCAGGAATTTACCTGATAATCAGTCACCGGAAGCAGTACTTCACGCAATGTTCCCGAGAAAACAGCCGAGAGATCAGGCAAACTAAGAACAATACTACGGAGAAATAGTGTCTTAAAACTCAGGTTTCTCGTTTAAAATGTGTGAAATAATAAAAACATGGCTGTATTCGACCAAATAGAGCCTGTGTGCAAAAGAATGGATTTTTTCAATCGAGTTGAAGGATGGTAAAGCAAGACAGCAGAGGCAGACTTCAGACAGCAGATTTGATTTCTACACGACTTAAACCGTAAAATAACCAAGTTTGAGGGGTGTCAAATGAACTTACCCGCTACATCTACATAATTTAGTAGGTAAAGGGGCATTTGAAGAAAAAAAACATTATGTACTTCACCAGTTTTTGAGTAATTTTGGGATGACCAGTAGTGTTACATTTACAGGAAGGTTAGGCTGGTGTCGTGTGCCTTTAGATCCCCAAACGGGTGACGTTAATGAGCTATTCTAACGTACGACGTTGCTAATTTCCCCTCAGGTCACGTACTCTTGGGTACGTCGGGGTATCAAGTTTGAGGGGTGTTCAAATAAACCTACCCGCTACATCTTCATAATTAGTAGGTAATGGGGCATTTGAAGGAAAAAACTATTAATTACTTCACCAGTTTTTGATTAATTTTGAGATGACCAGTAATGTTACATTTACATGAGACATTCTAACGTATCACGCTAACGCCCCCTGAAAGTACCCTTGGGTACGTTAGGGTGACTTTAAGGGCATGATAGAGCTCTACGCAAGTAGTGTCGCTCTAGCTCTCCCCGTGTAGACGCACCATAAGGTCTCCTTCGCAATTAGCGCTGAATTTATTGCCCCCAGCTCTTTTCCTTAATCTTGACTTACGTACGAGGTTTATTTAAACCAGATTTATGATCATAATCGGCCGGGAATTAAATCTAAAACTGAATAAAGGCCATTTGGCAACCATTATCAATGATTAGTGAGGCAACATTTTCATTCGGTCATCAAGTATGTACGATAAAATGCTACATGAATATATCACTCTCACGATCCTTCAACTCGACTTCACACGAGTCCAAGATTTCTGCCAACATTCTTACCCATTTCCTGAATTAGTTTCTGTTCCAATGAGGAAATGCCTTGTGTTATTTTCTTAAATTACCTTCCTATGTAGTCCTTCCATCGAAAGAATCCGTTTTTCTTGTGATCCTTCAGCTTTGAAAAAGAGATCTTGAAATCGGCTGTATAAGCAAATTTTTCGTTGTCGTCCTGAATTTGAACTGGTTTTAGCGAATTTTCGTAAAAAATGAAGTTGTTTCAATGGCTCCAAAAATTTTAAAATCAAAATTTTTGAGGCATTCTGAAAAGATTCCAGAAGTTTGCGCTTTTTCATATCTATCTATATAGATATGTATACATATGAAGACCCAGGGGGAAAAACCACTTTAGTCCATCAACCCACATTTTGAGAAAACCAAATTTTTATTTTAATAAACACTGTAAATATAAATGTAAACGTTTGAAAAAAATGTATTAGCAATATTTTCATGTTTGAAAACTGAATTATGTAATAAAAAAATTTAAATGTCAAATCAAGGTTCTATAATTTAAATTTTCTGAAAAAACATCTGGGCATATGTTACTCTTCCCCAGAATTGTCGACCATTTCAGGATAGGCATCGTCAGAAAGGTTTTCCTCCTCGTTCAGGCCGTCGGCTTCTTCATTTCCTGATTCACTTCCTTTCAATTCTCGGTAAAATTGTCGGGATTCAGATCTATCCAGAAATTTGCATAAGTGGAGGAGGTCTTTTAATTTTGCAGATTTGATGGGCACTTTCCTGGTGTAGAGCTTTTCAGGGTAGTGGGGTGTAATCGTTTTCGCCTTCTTATTATTTTTCTTGTGGACGAAAACGGTTTTTCCATAAGCACCACAGAATGAATTTCGATGCACAATCATGTTTGGGTTCTCTTTGTTCACTTCGAGCACCCTTATCGGCCGAGTAGCAATAGGGTTCTTTTTTGGGTAGGTCGATTTGAAAAATTCTGTCCAATTCTGGAATTCGAATTCATTACCGCAATCTACGACTGTGAATGGGAATGGTTTTTGTCTTGAGGCACGGAGAACCTCTCTCCAGTCTTCTGGCACTTCAGTGTGTGATTTTTGGTTCACTAGACTCATATCCCGATCGCACTCAAGGTACGAATGCCCTCGGACCTTGGCGCTTCTTTCCCCTGAGCACGTGGACAAAAGTTGTTCTTTCCCAGTACGACTAATGTTTTCCTCTTCATTACTCGAGACATAAGTTCTTTTTGCTCGTGATCTCCTAGCCATCCGAAAGCTTCCATGGTTCCCTACTAGATGGCACCTATATCTCAGTTTCCATCACAAGTGGACTAAAGTGGTTTTTCCCCCCGGGTCTTCATATGTGTCATTCCACACGATAACTCTCCTTAGGATTGAGCTAAAAATCCCGTTCTTGGGCCAAACAAATCAAGCTTTCCAAATAAATGGATAAGTTCGTTGGCCAGCACTTTTTGAGCACATTAAATTGGTCAAATTTCAACAAGTTTGCTCAAAAGAATTCTACTGGTATTATATCGACTGATATGATTGTTGGAGTTACAAGGCTTGTTAGCGAATTTTCGTAGAAAATAAAGCTATTGCAATAGATCCTAAAATTTTAAAATAAAATTTTTCCAAAATCCGTTTTGAGGTATTCTGAAACAATTCCTAGAGTTTACCGTTTACCGGTTTTTCATATATATATATGTATATATATATATATATATATATATATATATATATATATATTTATTTATTTATTTATTTATTTATTTATTTATTTATTTATTTATTTATTTATTTATGTATATTTACGTGTATACCTGTGTCCTCCCTGACGATAACCCTCCATAGGATTGAGATGAACATTCTCAGCGCCAAAAAATCAAGCTTCGGAAACGAAAGGCCGAGTTCGTTGGCCAGCATTTTTTGAGCACCTCAAATTGGTAAAATGTCAAAAAATTACCAAAAAAAAATCAATAAAAATAGCAAAAATCTGCTGAGAATCTTTAAATTTATCCTTTTTAGCAGAATATTGCTCAAATATAGTTTAATAACTGCTGAAAAATATACTAATTAATATTATAAATATTATATGAATATAATATAAATATATAAATATTATATATGAAAAAATTATATAAATATATAATTTAATTGAAATGTGCTAATAAATCGGTAAAAACGGCAATGCAAGTTAAAAATTCAAAATCTCTTTTTAAGTAGCAAATTATTACTTAGAACGATTTTTTTTTTTTTTTTTTTTCCATAAAATTGGTAGTTAACTATTTCTCTTCACTTGATGTTCACCATTTTCAAAACATTGTAGCAAATATAGTACGATAATTGACAAAATTCGCTCTTACGATTATGCTGCATTACTGGAACTTTTTCTATGTTCCGATTTTACAACACTTACACTTTCTAGCTGTAATTAATAAAATTTAGCGATTGACTGAATAATTTGAAGATGTCGCTGCTCGGTCTTGATTTCACTGTCCAACTTTGGGAGAGCGATCGAATTAACGGAAATCGTTTTGGGTGGTTTCATTCGATTCTTTGGGATAATAACTATCAATGACATCCAAGAAAACATTACTGTTACCTTGACATTTTTCGTGGTCTCGATTGTTGAATATTTCAACCCTTAAATTCTACCCCTTAGGATCAGGGTATCTACGGGTCACGGATTCCCGGAAAGTCCCGGAAAAGCCACGGGTTTAATAGGCTAGAATATTTTATAATTAGGCTAGAATCAGTAAAAAAGATCTAATTTTATATAGGCTACTCATGATTACAGTAGGTCTATTGGTGAGTATTTCGGTACGCTATTCCTAAAAAAATTAAAGTCTGTAAAAGGTCACCGATTTTTAAAATTTAAAACCCCAAAAGTCTCCGATAAGTCCCCGATTTTTATTTTACAGACCTAGGAGACACCCTGAGAGTTGATCGATATTACTGTCGAACTTCCTGGAGCAGCTGAACTTGACCCCTAATTTGATTTATAACACAACAAGTTCCAAAAATTTGGTCCAGTAGTTTCAGAAAAACGGAGCAGATTTCTTTGCTATTCAACCTACGAAGCTAAAATTTGACATGGAGGTCCCTGAGGGCATCTAAAAACGAATCATAAAGTCCGAAGCTCTCTAAATCATATGAGTGAGCTCCGGGCTAATTCGGTTGCTTTTCAGCCTATGAATAGCAAATTTTTACGTAGAAAACGTGATCTACACTCAACACTTTTTAGCCTTTTGGCGCAAGGTGGGCTTTTTTTTCGGTTGATCCCATAACCGGGGCAGAGGTCGCTACTGAATGTGGAAACACGGGATTCAAAAAAACGAAAAACGTTGTAAAACACGCTATTAATAACCGCTCTGTCAATTAATAATCAATTAACTTTTAAATATTTATTGCTCCGCCGTATAACAAAAAAAGGGGATCTGGGCGGAAAGTTATTCCTGTAGGATAGAACTCGCGGTGCAGGGATCGATATATTTGACGCTTGAAACCCGGTAATTACAGCGAAAGCAATTAAAATGTTGTAAATATTAATAACACGGCGCGTGATGGGCCTAAAAAGATTAGAATGAAGACATAAATCAATCTGAGAGTTTAATGACGTGTTGCAGGGCCAAGAACCTCGCCTGAAAACGATTCACCTAATGCTGCAAATTCTTTCAAATAGGTTTATTATTGCTTTTTCAACGATTATAACGAGTTAATGGAAAGTCTTGAATGGGGAAATGTCTTTAACATGAACAATTTCTATTTGGAATTTTCAAAATATCTGAGGTCTACTACCGAAATGAGAATATTTTCTCTTGGAATTAAAGGAAATATGCATCCGTGTATTCCTGTCTCCATGTAACTGTTGGAAAGAGGTTCTCTACCCGTACTATTGGAGAAATTAATTGCCCACATGTTGCTTGATTAGAAAGGCTTAATATTAAATAAAAAGAGCGCCTTTAAAATACCTTGAAAACAATATTTCGAGGTATGGAGGTCGGGTACTAGGAAACTCATTGGACCCCGCCTGGGTCGGAAACTCATCGAAACTCCATGGACAAGAAACTCATTGAAAAACTGCGTCAAATCAATTTATCCGCATAAAATTAGCAATGAGTTAGCATTTATTTCTTCCGAGTCTACCTAAAGCTAGCGGAAGCATTGTTTTCACTTTCGGGAGAGAGAAAAATTGTTGGTCTAAAATATCAAAACTTCCAATCGCATTTTACGTTTTTAATCATTCTGGACGTCTTTGGTTCTGTGTCTGTGTGTCTGTGGTGTGTCAGCAAATCCTTGTAATAAGCTTATTTTCCACAGTTTGCATCCGATGTGGGTGACATTTTCAGGGAATGCGTGGGCTAGGGTGTAGATGGTCTCCTATCAGTTTCATCGTTGCCTAATCAATACTTCACTCTGCGCATGCGCAAACGTAAATTCCATTATGCTCCATTTTTTCACGCCCTAGTCGTCCGATCTCGCTCAAATTTAGATGATAGTTGGGGGATGACAATTTGATCATCCCATATCAATTTCAACATGATTGTATCATTAATAGCTACTGCGCATGCGCCTATGTGAAAACTCATTGTAACGACCTTAATTTCCACAGTTTTCATCCGTTTTTTTATCAGGGGATGTGCGGGTTAGGTTGTAGTAGGTCCCCCATTAGTATCATTGTTGCCAAATCAATACTTCATTCTGCGCATGCGCAAACGTAAATTCCATCATGTTCTATCTTTTCACTCTCTAGTCGTTTGAGTTCGCTTAAAGTTTTATGATCATTGGAAGAAGATGATTGGTAAACGAGGAAGCTATTTGCCACACCTAACTTGGCAGACGTTTTTTCTTTCGACTGCTGTCCAGTACCGTCGGGACAACGCTCGAAAACTGCCTTCAGGACACCCTTCAAAAGTGAGCGCAGTCGGGACACTCATCGAAATATGGTTGATGGGAAACTCGCCATCTTCGAGTCCACCCTGAACTACCTGCTATTATTGCAACTCAAGGCCACCATGAATACCAGGCCAAAACTTCTATGGAACAGATGTATATACCTTCTTTGGGATGACGTACTGGTTCTTTGGGGTTCAACAACTCACTAGTACCTTGTCTCTCTGATTCCATACATTACTGAACAGAACAACCTATGATATGCTTTGAGGAGTACACATTGAAAAACATTTGAAGCGAGACGTCTTAGTAGAAAAAGGTTCGTTGAAAGCTTTGAGTAAACACAATTCAAATGTGCATTCCAACGCAAGTGTTATTCTTGAGATTATCTCATATTTTTAGCTGGTTTATATCTCAATGTGGATTGGAAGAAATTGAACATTAGTACGGGAGATCGTGCATTTCTTATGTGATGGTCGGCGATTCTGAGCCTACTAGCATGTGTCATTTAATGTGTAATTTGTGTCGTAATGAGGCCCTAGTAGCGCGGGTCCCGGTACAATGCAGGGGTAGTAGAGGCCCTTCGAAGGGTTGGTTTGATTACTTTCCTTTCGACGACTTTCACGTTACCGCTTTTTGATCAGTTTCGACGGGTATCAGGAAACTCTTCGAAAATAATTTTCATCTTTTCAATTTATATCCTAATGTTTGAATTCATATTTTCGACGACTTTCCCTTCCATTCAGTTTTGACTAGTGCCTCACTCTATGGGAAAACTCATCAAAAAGTCTCTAGTTCAGATTTTTGATGAGTTTCCTTTCGATGAGTTTCTAGGGACTCCTCTGGAGGACCACTTATCAGCTGAGGGCCTCTGAGGCTGATTTATTTTTTAATCGACTTCTACTGAACTACATTAATTTATTGTAATAGAGGATTGTATGTGCAAAAACCAAATACAGTTTCAAATCAATACGCAGTCCATGCAACCGTTCTCCGTGGTTGGAAAATGAATTAGTCATAAAGAGTTTTATTTATCACATTCACGGAAAAACGTAAAATTAGGCGGTCCTTGTGCTGTGAAGAGGCTAACCCTTTTGCTACACGAGTGCCTCGATTTTATATAATGTACTACATGTATACATTTAATTACATTAATTAGTTTTAATATACTACAGGGTTTAATTATGATAGACCATTAATCTATGTAGAAGAGTTATCTAATACAGATATTATAAACCTTTGTGTAATAACTTGCGGAATTTTACAAATCAACTGCAATAACCCGTAGAATAACCACATGATTAGTTCAAGAGAGACATATTTCGTAATTTATACCTGGTTTAACTTTTATAATTATTCTTACTTTCTTTCTTACCTTCATGTGGATGCTTTCTTTTTTCTTCTTTTTAAAACAAAAATGTTATATTGTATTACTATACTTCTACTGCTGCTGCCGCTACTACTGCTACTTTACTACTGCTGTATTGGCCATGCCCGTATTATAAAATAATAAATCAACTAAGAAGTAGAGGATTCGAATTCGTTTGCAAAAATTTACTGAAATTGCACGTTAATCTCACGTTGCATGAGCTACAAAAAACGAATGAATCTAAAATAATTACTAGAAATCCTAAAATTGGTTGATATGGCAGAACATTATTTCAAAATAGTTTTCTACCATAGATTTTATAATTTACTCTGCCTTACCGTGGTACTCTACTACAATTACTAAAATTTAAAATAAGTAGATCAGTGCTTACGAAGTGAATCACATGATAGCAATTTTATTGTAAGGAGATCTGCGTGAAATAAACGCTTACTGCGTTGAATAGAAGGCAAAACGCTTTGGAGCTCCTCAGCTCCACTCAGCGTCTTCTTCTCCCTTGAGTCTCACTGTCAATTTTCAGCTTCCTGCGTCTAATAGAAGACAAAATGGCTTTGGAGTTCACCCCGCTGATCAATGACCTCTAATGCGTCAGCGCCCCCTGATACATCTTTATCCTCGCCATGTTACAGGTTTCGTAAATATCAAGTTTCATCAAAAATTTAAAACGATTTTAAGAGTACATACATACATATACATAAACGGACAAAGTAAATACAATAGCTCATTTTTCATTTTTTAAAGAAAATGCGCTAAAAATACATGAATATAATCCGAAAAGATGAGGGAAACTCACTCTTAAATAAATATGGTCTTGCTACATAACTGGAACTTTTGTCTTGTGCAAACTACCATTTGACTGGCCCAATATATGTAATTGGAAATGGGAATTCATCGCTCTCGGTTGAGGTCAAAAACACTTCTCTTCTCCGCACTGAATTTTCTATTCAATTCATTTTCTATTTTCTTCGTTTAATATTTCATTGTTTCTCCACAGAAGCTTCAGACAAAGAGAAATTGCATGAAATCGCTGTCTGTCATCGCTCCAATCCGCCTCATCTTAATGATCTCGCGAATTCTCGACAAGTGCATAAAAGTCCATCTTCAGATTTACGACTTGCTAAAAGTCAGTGCATTTTCAATCCGAGTCGACTCGCTTCGGTGGCTTTTATGGGCATTTTTTCACTTGAAGCAGCGATTGCTACTGTTTGATAACAACCAAGCTCAAATTATATTTCCCGGAGAGTTTCGTTCAACCCTTGACCTCGGAAATGAAGGATGCGTTTATGCACCTCTGCAAACCCGATGCAATCGTCGAAGTTTCATTGTTCTTCGAATGGAAATGTGCATTTCCTCATCACCTTCAACTAAAGAGTTAACCATGTGCATTTAAACGACACCTAATGAAGTCTTAGCGTCCCGCATAAAATCGGTTTCATATTATTTCGTTACGTGATAGCAAGTCGTTTCGTTCGAAATGCGATATCGCCTTTAATTAGGCTTTAATGTGAACAACTTAAATCTCTTCAAGTCACGCTTAACACTTGGTGCGTATCTCCTTATGGCATATTCAATATTATAAGTAAACCTGTTTTGTTTTGTATTTTTTATTTGGTTCACGTTCGATTAAATTCATTAGTCTGGGTTATGGAGTGATTATCATTCACGGCTAATTGAATTAGTTGGCAGTTTGAATGCATCAGTTGTAACGATGATACTTAAGTTTTGCACCTTGATGGTGTTTGTTGTTTTATGTTTGTACCCACTTCCAGTAGAATCCAATCATAAGTTAATCTTGTAGAACAATGTAGCTCATATCATATCTCAGGGATAAAGTAAATTAAACCAGTCCTATAAGTAAATTATAGATCAGTCGGATGTATGACTTATGTTCATACAGTTGTTGGTTCAGATGCTCGCTACGCTCGCTACTTTAAATGTGTGAAAACTTCCTAAAGCAATCGTTTTAGTAAAGTATAGATTAGATGGACTAATAGATGAGAATCTGTGGTGAGAATCGGAAAAAAATGTGACCGGGAATCGAACCTGAAGATCCAGTTTCACATGCAAACACAGTATGTAACACACATTAATTTGTCGCAATCGGGTCCAAACACTCTTGCACATCATTGCATCTAGCATGGTTTCACCTCCTGTCTCAAATGAACTCTACTCTTTAAATCGTCAACTATTAATCACTATGGCTTCATTTATGCAAAAATCTTACCTAATTACCTCGTTTTGCGTTTTCTGAAGAAAAAAAATTTTTTTTTTTTTTTATTAATCACAATTTTAAGGAGATATATAATTGAAAAATATCAAAATCTAGGAATAAATATAATTGATGTTTTGAAACTTTAAAAATAATATGCATAACAATATATTGATAATTGTTTTGGAAGATTTCGATTTTCAAAATTTTGAAGTGATTAAAATAGTTCAATTTTTTTAACATGATGAACATTCGATGAAAACGGTGATAGCTGTTGTTCGTTGCAAAGATCTCAATAAATGATAGTAAGTGTGACTGTATCGAAAATTATTGGAAACTCTGGCGTTGATTGCGAAACACTCCCAGTTGTTGGTTCAATGTTTACTCCGAGTTATAAACTATACATATATACCTATATATCGAGATGAATGTTCTTGCTATTTGTTACTTGGTAAATATGTCTATTGTGACGATCATGTTGAATGGTTTCTACAAATTCACAATTTTGGTTTGATTTGAATACAACAACTTTTAATACTCCAATCATCTTAGACTTTCATGAAAAATTGCGTCATTCAGAAAAAATCTCATCCTAAACTCCTTTAACGTGAGAATGAGTCACGTTATGGAATTAGGATCCTGAAAAGCTATAATTCTCCCCCTACGCGAGCCTATATAATTAAAGAACTGAGAAAAACTTCATCGTCAGAGCGCCGTTGGGGGTTCATTTTTTCAACCACTTTATGTTGACAACCTGTCACGAAAAACGGTTCGTATTTTTCGGTTTTATTGTTTCCAGCGACCCCTTCAGCGTTGGAGGCTCCTAAAATAACGGCTTCATTATCCCAATATCCTCTTCACTCTGACATTTAAACATTGGTTACGTCAATCGAGCGTTTTTATTGGGATGCGATGATAGGTGTTGTATTTATTGATTTTTTTCCCCCTTCGTGTGTCACAATGTTTTAGACAGCGTATTACTAACATTCACTACTAGTTAAGTTTATTTTAGCTGGGTGAGTCGCTTCAGTTTCGTATGAATCCGTGATACCTACCTCTATTAGTATACAAACTATTCTTCTCGAATTTGTATAATCAGGATGCCAAACGGGGATACCAACGTAGGTGATCCTGTGGATTATTAGGCAAAGGTTTATGAGATATGTGGATTTCAATAGCATGTATATAAATTTATATAAATCGTCTTCAGTGCATAATTTAGCAGTGGCTTAGATGATGAAGTGAAACAGTTAGAGTAAAGTGAAATGTATTTTTCTGATAGTTCCAATTTATTTTTAATTCATTATTTTCATTCCCAGTAATTTTTAAGATTGCTAAGTGAAATAAATTGAATGGTAAACTGAACCCACGTGATCATAATCAGCCGTCATTGATCTATGCCCTGAAGATGAATAATAATTTTATTGAAACCTTGGCGTAGTAAAACGTTTTCATTCACTGTTTTCTTGATATATCTCTTTTTTAAGTAGAATAGATAATTATAAGTAGGTTTTTAAGTAAGTATATTATCTCTTTTTTAAGTAAAACAACCATCATAAGCAACCGTTTTTTTTTTTTTTTTCCAATACTTTCCCAATAATCCAAATTTCGGTGGTCCTATGTCCTGCTCAATAAGTTACATAATATTCAACGATTCATGTTGATAAACTCAATAACTAACCTGCGATAAATTTCGGTCGTTAACGTTGAAGCTGGGACAGTCCCTAATTCGTTTGCAGCGTCCTTTTACAAATGAGGAGTTTCAAATGAATCCTACCTCTCCTTTCAAAGATAAATACAAAATACGTATTTATGTAAATTAAGGTAGCCAACATAGATGCATTCATACATACATATGTACAAATGTGCATACAACTAACAAATACATTTGTGTATATAATTATAACGTTCAGTATTATTCATAATTTCTATGAACATGCCAAAATGTGGACTTTCAAAAATACTTCAAATGAAACTGGAATTTTGAACTCGGCATCACATTCAATTTACCCCATGGGTTGAAATGTTAGGAGTCCAATATCTCAAAAACTTTCCACACGATAACTCATCTTGGGATTGAAACACAAATTCCGTTTCTTGCGCCAAAAAAAATCAAGCTTTCCAAATAAAAAGATGAGTTTGTTGGGCGATTCAAAACAGGTGGTCGAAAAATCACTAAATATTGTTCAATTTATATTTCAGCAGAAGTTTAGTTTGAAAAAAGGTTATCATCGACGAACTAAAACATTAAAAAAACTATGGAAGAAGTTATGCTGGAATATGTACTTAAATTTCATTAATATCTGCCGAAAAATCGAAATCAGTGAGAAAAAAAAAAACTAAATGAATAAAAGAAATTCCCAAATTTTGTTGGAATGCTGATTATTGTTTGGAACGAGTTTTTTGCCTTAAAATTAGTAGTTATCAATTCATGTGCACTAAAACCGATCAAATTTCTACTCAATGTTACATCGTATGTGATAGTTTACGAAAATTCGCTCATACGACCATGCAGCATAACTCGAACATTTTTCGTTCGGTGTAAGTAAAACTTAATTCAGTGAATCGAATAGGACCACCCGGAATATTGTGAGACCGGGTATTTAGAAACAGAGGTAATACTAGTGGCAGCCCTGAGAGGTATACTCGAGGCAAAGGGTATCTACGAAGCGTAACTGAAACTAGGCAGGGTTAGGACAGCTGCCCCTGGTATTAGCAACCAGTTTTACCTTCTCCAGATGAGCATTTCGTAATTGGGGGGCCGGAAAACTAATTGGGAGGGTGGCATCGCTCGCGGTTTTGTTGGTGGTACGCACCGACGCGACGTTAGCGTCACTCAAACCGCCGCTGGTCAATTGTTTTAACATGAGCCTTAATTTTTTTAACGGCCTTAGCCAATCGCAGAGCTTACCTGTAAACAGCAGAGGTACCCCTGCAGTCACAGCTGGGGCAGGGGTACCCAGGGTTTGACAAATAACCTCCGTTCTAGTACGCAGGGCCCCCCGTTCTAGATACCCGGCCTAACTGTTCACGCTCTAAAATGACAAAAATGTGAAGAAAAGAATCGTCATCCCGACTGTGAATCGCAGACCGACTTGCTCATACAAGGAGTAGGCTGAAGTGCAGATGTAGATAATTGTAATGTCCTTGACGTGTCAACCGATATTCGTAGGCATTTTTTGAGGTTTACATTTGGAAGGCGAAAAATATCGATAACAGTTGCAAAGTCAGGAAGAACCATAGTACCATATCGGTGGATAATTGGTATAAGGATCGAGCAAACAAGGAACAGATACAAATTGCCTGTTGACCACCGAGTAGGGCTAATCTGTTTTCATTTACATCAGAACAACTGCCGTATTATAAAAGTATTAATATCTCCTCGAAAAAAACCACTCGTATTAGCGTGGCGAAAGGATTGATCGGAAACAACCCATTATGTTTATGAAGAGATAAATCAAAAAATAGGCTCCCTTCGAAAAACGGATGCTTAATCGCTCCGTTTTGAAACCTTCCGAAAGTTATAATAATCTTTGATAACGTTAGCTCGTCTTCGGAGCTAAATTGCACCAATTTGTCGTAGCTGTTCCGAAGGGGCGATCCCGTGAATTCAATCTTGCTTCAACAAAAAAAGCGTTTTTCGATTGAGATTATCTTTAAGTGGAGAGATTAGAGGCAGTTTAGACTACCGAAAGGTCCTTAGTTTTTTTTCCTTTTGTGTGAACCTGTGGTTCAACACTTGACGACCTTGTCTTGGATCACCATCCTGTTCCGGGGGGTGCAAGGAAGGGCCCTATACTATGAAATGGTAACGTTATAAGAATTCATTTCTTCGTGGTTTATTTATTGATACCACCTGAAAACGTGTATATTTTATCTATCTTTGACCTCTTCCCATTTCATTTCATGGAATGTACACTATAAGGAATAATGTACACTTCAAGGAAATATGATTGGGGGGAGGAGGCAGGAGGGAGAATGGCCGCAATGATAGGGTTTTGGTGATGGATCATGCGGGAAGCTATGTTGTTATAGAAAACTGAGATTGATATTCGAGTGTAGTGTGGAATTACTTACTTACTAAGGTGCTTCTGAGACAATTTGAATTTTGAACTTTGAATTTTATTTTGTTGTCTGGTGTTGCGTCTAATTTGACTGTTACTTTCGTACTCCCGTATGACGGAGGTGTATTGCCATATAGGCTTCAGGATGGACAAGTACATTAGTCGCTTTGTATTGAGGGGGATTTGGCTACCTGCAGAAGAAGACTGGCCATAGAGGATGTGGTGTGAGCATTTCCTCTCAGTTTTTTATCCAGAGTAATGCCCAGATATCTACAGAATCACCTTTCAGATTAGGTAACATATTAGGTTGGGGTTTGTATTGTTCATCCAGTACTGTCTAAACCCTTTGTTGACTTTCAAAATGCATTGTGAAATCCTAGTAATGTTCCTTGGTAACTCAAGCTATGACTACTCCATACCTGTCCTCATTTGTATTGTCTAAAACAAGAACACAGCGACTTATATCTAGTACACTTTTGCACGTGGCAACACAGCTCAGACATGGATGATGGCATTCCTAGTTACGTTGTTGAAGCTCTGGAAGAAAATCCGCTTCTACGGTTTATTTTCGTTCATGATCTTCTTTGGTTTGATTATTGCAATAGTGATGATTTACTGTTTGAGAGCTCCGAACGTTCCAAAGAGTCACGGATATGATTCTGTTGCTAAGAACCTCATCCAAGTCACAGTCGGCTTGGGGCTAGTCGCTGTAGGACTGGGCGCTCAAGGATTTTTAGCTATCTTCAAAAGGAATATTCCACTTATGTTAGTTTACTCGGTGTTTTTAGCGAAGGGCTCCGTCATATTCTTGGCAGTGGGAGTAATGATGGTAATGGTAGACAAGAAACTGACCAGTGCGGTCCATATCTCTCTAACGTTAGATGTGAACAATGAGCCTAGCGTACTAATAAGTAAAACTCGGCATGTCAGTGATCTTAACAGGATCGAAAGCCAGAACGAATGTTGCGGAGTAGAAGGGAACATGAATCTTTATAAAGACAACAAATTTCCGAATTCCTGTTGCACAAAGGCTTTCGTTGATGTGCATACGAATTGTACTGAAGAAGGTGCGTTTAAAGTTCCGTGTGACGTCAAGATCATATCACCACTGCATGATATACTGATTTGGACTGGTCCGGTTTTGATTTGCTTTTCTGTCCTCCTCGCGATTGCTGTAGCTGAAACAATATTTGAAATCAAGTCATTGACGTTGAAAACGTACGCAGACCGAGTTGCTGGAGAATTGACGACTCCAGAAAATGCCTCAAGTGACACAAGTAATGAGAAAACAGAAACCGTCAAGTAGTGAGATAAACTTCGGAGCTTATTCGAAAAAGGTTTTGTAAACGAATGAATGAAGGAATTATGAACAAATCAGCCAATTTTTGTTTTGCCATTACATCTTTACACCCTTTACACGCATTAAATCTTTGAAATGCGACAGTAAATTGTATATAAGTACTAATCTTGGATTAACCAAAATATGACATTGCTGATTACAAGAAAGGATGTATGTAATCAACAGTCTGGAGTTTCTATGGGTACTCATTATTTCTAACGACAAAAATGTTTAAATTTTCTCAAAATAGTTCAATCAAAAGTGAGTGATTGGTGATTGATTCAAATTGAGGTACCGAATGATCTTCATCGTATTAGGTCAACATTGCGATGGACATCGTTACCTCAAGAATTAAGGTAACAGAACCTGCGATGGAAGTAAATGGTCTAAATCTTACACGGATTTGTATTTCCTTGACATTCCGAAATGGTAATGCGGAATTCATGTTATCCGTTTGAATGTGATATACGATTTCGGGATATTTTTCCATGCTGAATCGCGTAGTGATGTTAGCAATACCAACTGGGAAAAAGTACCGAAACAACGATCAGAGTTACACCTTTTCCACATACGAACACTTTTTCCTCAATAGTTTTAAAGGTAAACGTTGCTTCGGGAGCTTATTTTCAGTTCTATCCAACCTTGATGTGTCTGAATATCTGAAGCGGTCTGTATATCGTATAAAAATTTGAGCTCAATCGATGTAGAACTTTTTGAGTTTTGAAGCGTACACAGACAGACCAAACGCTTAAAAAAGATATATATATATATATATATATATATATATATATATATATATATATATATATAAAATAGAATAGTTCACGTTGGTAGAGTTTTTAAAAACTGATTTATTGGAATATAACACAATACGGACTCGATACGGACTTGGTGTTAGAAATAAACAAGATGAAGATGGCTCGGATGGCGGAACAAGACTGAAGTCGGAGCCGCCTACGGGCTGTTTATATAGGATAGTAATGCGTGATCAGCAGTTTGCTGTTACAATACGCCTAGTGTCGCCTAGTGTGTACGTAACTCCTCCCCGCCGAGACAAAATTTTGGGGTTAACAAAATTTTCAAAAGTTTCAAAGTTCAAAATTTAAAGTTTCAAAGTTAAGTTAGTCCGTATTATTAAAAATATGATATTACAAACATTACGTTACGTTACATTTCCATTATAACAATGTTATAATACTACCACATAATACTAGTACGAAAATTGGTACAAAAAATTAGTACAAATTATTACAAAAATACAAAATTAATACAAAAATACAAAATTACAAAAATACAAGATTAATACAAATTAATACAAAAATACTAGTATGAAAATTAGTACAATAACAAAGTACAACCTAAACTTATTACATGGTAATACAGAGAAAAACAGATTTTTGATTACAAATTACAAAAATACGGGTTACAGATGTTTGCACTGTATTGTATTATACTGTACTACTGTTTTGTATTGTAATGTTGCACAATAAAAATACGGTTACTGATGGTTTGGGGAAAGCCTTACTTTTCTTTTGTGGCGGTAGTACTGGGTCATAATGTATGTGACGAGTGACACGAGGAATAAGTACAGGAGGATGGTCCAAAAGCTGGGTGTTTTGAGTTTCTCATAATACGAGATGGGAATTGCGCGGGCATCGGGCATGTGAACTAGGTTAAGGTCGAGACCTTTTAGTTGAATTTCCGATTCCGGATATTGAGAGGGTTGTAATTGTAGTTTGATGGAGTTCATGATCAGGGGTCGGCCGGACAGTTCCTTTCGGGGGGCAAACAAAGTTTGGTCATGGTATACTAATCGGTCCGTCCCTGGTTTCGCGAGATGGATTCCGTATAGGGTTCGGACTTCTGTCCCTTCTGTATTAATAATTTGAATCGTGTCTCCGTGTGGGAAGACAAGAAGGTATTGGTTGATTTCCGGTATTAAGTTCACGTAATTGGTGGGGATGTCAAGATTGACGTACTTGCATTGAGTGGTGGAACCTGTTTGTAGGAATTGAATTTCGCATGGTAGATCTAATTCCGATGTTAGGTGGTTTGGACAGAGAGATAGGTGACCGGCAGGGCACTCGTGGCGTAATGCTACGATTCTTGAGCTTGTTTGGGATTTGAGGAAGAATTTTTTCTTTGGGATGATGGTTACTATTTGAGCGTTTTCTAACTGTGTTGGTAAGGGTTCCACGTAATACAAATCGAAATTTTCTGGGTCCACAATGGGTATATCTAAGAAGTAAATGATTTCGCTACTTCCCACGAAACATTGGACTTGAATGTAGGATTGAATCTCAAACAGGGCCTTATTGGAGTAATCTAGGAACGTGTTGCCGTAGAATTTGGACAATCTTTGTAATTCAGTGAAGAGTTCCCGAGAGTCGACTATGCTAGGATGTAATTTTCCTAGTTTGCAAAATGTGAGTGAGTTTTCAATGTCTTGTAGGGCGCTTAGAAGTAGGTTGAGGAGCGTTTGAAGGTGTTCTAGTGTAGTGATAATTGCGTTGACTCGTCCTAACTCCAAGTTTATATATTTGAGATGTCTTAATTCCTTGATGATCACGCGGTTATTGTGTGCTATGGTATCTATGGTTTTGTTAAAATTCTCTAATATTGCTTGGTTGATAGAATACTGTGACTTTATTTGTTCCTGAAGGTCCTCTTGCTTGTTTGATAAATGGTTCAGGATTTTATTGTATTTCTCCTCATCGCGGGAGTCTAGATTACCAGTGATGAATTTTACTAACGTGCCTAGCCCGTTAATCAGTCCCCGTTTAGATCTAGTTTTGGGTGGAGTTATTACGATATTGTCTAGTTTCTGGTCTATAAGTCTGAAGGTGTGGTTTACGGTGGCTGTGAGCATCATTGTTTTTTCGGCGGTGTGGGAACTGTTGTGGAATGTTTTGAGGGTTTCGTTGTAAGTCAGTCGCAGGAGGTTGAGTTGATCCAAAATTTGATTGAGGTCGTAATAGTGTGAAAGGGTGTGGTAGCCCTTGACAATTTTTGCGGGTTTCATATTCACTGCAATGAGCCCAGGGTTTGAGGTTACATCGATAACCTCGATTCCGTACGTCGCCATGAGAAAAAGGGGGAGAACGATCCTGGAACAATGAAAATCGATAAGGAGTTTTAGGACAGTGAACCCTTTAAAATTTCGGAACACATTTGTTCTCGAAGTTGGGGAATATCCTTTTGTTCGAAGGACAGGGCTTCTTTATGTGTTAGTTTTTTCGCGAATTGGCACATAAACACACCACAGTCATCGAAATTTTGTTGTTGGGGAACAGTCCTCAGAAGGGTGGTTCTCCAGTTTTCTGAATCGAGCATAACATTCTTTTTCTCGAGGTATTCGAAGGCTAGGTAAGATTGGATGTTCTCGAGGATTTCGATTGCGATTTTGTTAGCTGTTCCTAGTTTGAGTCTGTTTTCCGAAAGGGAGTCTAGGTACCTAATTTCCTTCTCTTTGACATCTACCATGACCAAAGACCAATGGTTGTTTTCATGGATCGGAAAGATGATAAAGTCTTTTCCGAATATGTCGGACCTACTCGTGAATTTCCTTACTCTGTCGTAGCCTCCAGATTTCAGTAGAGGATAAAGGAAGGTGTTAAAGCAATGGGTCGATGGTAGGTTTCTATTATTGTGACTCCTTTCATCCAGGAGTTCCATATAGAAATTTATGATCATATCATCGACCCAGTTTCACCCTGGTTTTAAAGTAAGGAGGTTTTGTCTCGTTATTTTTAAACCGTATCTATGGGCAAGGGTTTCGGAGGGCGATGCTTGATCATCCCAAGCGTTTTGCACGTTGGTTTGATAGAACTTCCGTGGGGGCTTGATGTTTGTTAAATGTATTTTTTCTTTAGTATTGTGGTGACGGGGTTGTATGAGGGCTGTTTTTGTTATTGGATCAATTTCTTTTAATTGTTCTTTATTAAATTTGGGTTTTGATTTACTTTGACGTTGTGTTGTTTTGACAAAAACTTCGGGTGGTAATTCTGGGGGGTCTATTCGTCCTAAGTTTTTCGTGTTGGTCAGGTTTTCTTTGTGTTCTTTGAACTTATCTGTCATATGAGTATAAAGAGCCTTGGTTTTTTCCTTGTGTTCGTTGAGGTAATTATTTGTTATTAGTTTATCCAAATCTATTTCTACTAATGGTCTGTTGTTTATGTGTCCGTAAAGTAGTTCAAAAGGGGTTAGTTTTGATACGGAGTGTATCGTGTTGTTGTATGCGATGATCGCATAATTGACTTTGGTACGGGTGTTGGAGGTCTTGAACGCTTCTTGTTGGTTTAGGAGTCTCACGTGTTCAATTAGGGTTGAATGGAATCTTTCAATGATTCCGTTTGACTCCGGATGTTGGGAAGAAATATAATGAATGTTGATTTTGTGTAAATCCAATAGTTCCTTTATGAGGCTGCTCTGAAATTCGGCACCGTTGTCCGATACTATAGAATTAGGTATACCATGGTGGGTAAAGAATTTTAGGAGTCCGTTCACCAGTTCCATGCTTGTGGACGAATTTAGGGGATATGCTTGCGCGTAACGGGAAAATGTACAGATTACTGTGAGGAATTTCGTATTTTCTATTGTGAATTTATCGATGTGAAGGGTTTCTAGTGGCCGTGAGGCGGTTGGTGTTACGTTATATTTGATTTTGAGGGGAGATCTCTCATATTTGCTCCTAAGGCATAATTCGCAATTATTAATGAATTTTTGTATTGTTGTCTTTAAATTGGGCCAGTAGAATTCTCGTTTTAACTTCTCGTATGTTTCTTCTATTCCTCTGTGATTAGTGTGACCTTCATGGTAGTTGCGGATTATTTTGGTTTGTTCTTCGTTTGTTTGTATGTCCCTCAGTTTTTTGGTGTATCTCGTGATGTCTATCTCCGTATGGGTGAATTGTTTGGTGACTACTTGCACAAATTTCTCATAGGTATCAGTTTCGAAATAAATACCATATTTGACCTAGCAAACCAGCAGACCTACCATATTTGAATAGCAACATGGAATGCGAACGGATTGCTAAATCACATTAAGGAAGTCGAATTATTTCTCCACTCCAACAAGATAGACATCTTACTTATTTCTGAAACCCATTTCACTCGGACGTCATACATCAAAATAAGAGGATACACGTGTTATCATACGTTACACCCAAGTAATAAAGCTAGAGGAGGTTCGGCAATTCTCATTAAAGCTAACATCACTCACCATGAAGAACCAAAAATCGAAGAGGAAAAAATGCAGGTAACTTCGGTCAAGGTACAACTCAATAATAAAAGCTTTAGTATAGCCGCAATATACTGTCCCCCCAGGTTTAACTTAAAGAAAGATGATTATACGGTCCTTCTTAAATCGCTTGGTAACAACTTTATAATAGGAGGTGACTACAATGCCAAAAATACCTTCTGGGGTTCGCGATTAACCACGGCTAAAGGTAAAGAGTTGTATGAAGCAGCAGCTTCTTTCAAGTGCGACTTCCTCTCAACTGGAAGGCCTACATACTGGCCCACGGATGCTAACAAAACCCCTGACCTAATAGACTTCTTTATAAGCAAAGGTATTTCAAGTGGTTACATAAATCTAGAGGACAGCGATGACCTACCCTCTGACCACTCGCCTGTCATAATAACAATCAGTGAAAAAGTAATCATTAGTGAAAATTCTCCGAGTTTATTCAATAGAAATACTTGCTGGTCCTGTTTCCGGCAGCAATTGGAAACATTGATCGACCTTAAAGTTCCTCTGAAAACCCCTAAACAACTGGAAGACGAACTCGACTTATTCATCAATAACATACAACAAGCAGCCTGGTTATGTACCCCAATAAACCAAAACTGTAACTATGACACTAATTCGAAATCATATCCGTTAGAAGTAAGGGATCTCCTGTGCGCCAAACGTAAAGCCAGAAGGAAATGGAAGAATAACAGAACCCCTGAAAACAAAACTATTCTTAATAGACTCGGTAACAAACTTAAATATCTTATTAGATCAATAGATAACCAATCAGTTGAACATTTTTTGAGTAACCTAACTGCAGAGAAAGACACCGAATACTCCCTCTACAAGGTAACCAAAAATATAAATAGACCTAAAGTTCATTCTCCTCCAATCAAAAAGGATGACGGGACATGGGCCAGAAGTAACCGAGAGAAAGCTCAACTTTTTGCAGATCATCTCTATGAAACTTTTCAACCTCTTCCAGTGCAGACACCTGAAGAAAACGCAACACTGATAGAAAAAACGGATGAGCTTGATATTCGGCCCGTTACGTTAAAAGAACTCAAAGATGAAATTAAGGGCAACATTAATCCTAAAAAGACCCCAGGCTATGACCTGATAACCGGTCGAATTGTGAAAGAGCTCCCTGAAAAGGCTATAACAAAACTACTTCATATCATCAACGCCACGTTCAGGTTACGACATGTACCTTCCCAGTGGAAAGTAGCGGAAGTCATAATGATCTCCAAACCAGGAAAATCACCAAATGAGAAGACGGGGTACCGACCCATATCCCTCCTCCCTGTCTTATCAAAACTGTTCGAAAAATTGTTGCTCAAACGGCTTAAACCAATTATTGAAGACAGAAAATTGATACCAGACCACCAATTCGGTTTCAGGCAACGCCACTCTACGCTAGATCAAGTTCATAGAATCACTAACATAATAGAAAAGGCTCTAGAAGGTAAAAAAATATGTGCCAGTATCTTCCTGGACGTGGCCCAGGCATTTGACAAGGTCTGGCACAAGGGACTTGAGTATAAACTGCACAGGGATCTCCCAAAACAGTTTTACTTACTCCTAAAATCCTACCTAGCGAACAGACACTTCAGGGTAAAGCAGGGTGACCAGTACTCTGTCTTGAAGCCTATAAAAGCAGGGGTACCGCAAGGCAGTGTCCTGGGCCCAGTACTTTACCTGCTGTACACACGAGATCTTCCACAACAGGAAAACACAACTGTAGCTACTTTTGCAGATGATACTGCCATCCTCTCTGTTGGAGATGACGCTGAAACTGCAACTCGCAATCTACAGACGTCCACTAACAAGGTTGTCAATTGGACCAAGATGTGGAGAATGAAACTAAATGAAACAAAGACAGTGCATATCAACTTTACTAATAGAAAAATCATAGCCCCAGAAGTTGAGATCAACTCAAATAAAATTCCATACTCTGACACTGTAAAATACTTAGGGATGCACCTTGATTCCAAACTTAACTGGAAATATCACATTGAAAAAAAGAATCAGGAACTAAAAATCAAGTTCAGAAAGATGTACTGGTTGATGGGAAGGAACTCCCATCTCTCACTACACAATAAATTACTCATATACAAACAGATACTGCGCCCTATCTGGACCTATGGGATTCAGCTTTGGGGTTGTGCGAAAAAATCAAATATTAAAACAATCCAAACCCGACAAAATATAATACTGAGAAGTATAGTTCAGGCCCCCTGGTTCATGCGGAATGATGATATTCATCGAGACTTGAGGGTAGAAACGGTCACCGAAATTATCGCCAAATATGCAAGGAAGCACGAACATCGCCACCACAAACACGAGAACCTGGAGATGCTCAACGTTTTAAACAACGAAGGAGAACTTCGGCGACTCAAGAGAAATAAACCTCTGGACCTAACTGTGCTGTGCAAATAGTGCAAGTGTAATCCAGTGTTCTTTTAACTGTACTTGATACAAGTATGGGCCAGGTTTTGCTGTAAACCTCCCCCCTTAGTGAGCCTAACATGAAATGTAATATTGCTAGATGAGATGTATATGTTTCAGTTGCAATAAATAAATCACAAAAAAAAAATATTTGACCTTTGGGTGAATGAATTCTTTAACAAATTTTGTAATTTCGGGTTCGAATTGCAATTCGCTGACTGTTACTATCATACGCGTTTTGTTTCCGAATAATTTGATCGTCATAACGGGTTTAAAAACAGGGTGTCGTACGGTAGTGAGTAATATTTGATGAGTGCATAGGTTCACGGGTTGGTCTCTGATACTTATTGTCGTTACGGTGTTGCCGATAAAATTCGAGTGTACTGTAAGGCCAGACAAAGTTTCTAGGTTATCGGAGTGAGAGTGTGTTTCTCCTCCCTCCTCCGGATCAAAGTTGGCTATCACTGAGTCGGAAGACTCATACTCGTTTTCGATTGCGTTTAGATTTTGCGAGACAGATTTTGGATTCGGCGAGACAGATTTTGTTTGCGGCGGTCGGGACAGCGCGTCAGCGTTCGTGTTTAATGCTCCCTTTTTGTATACTATCTCAAAGTCGTAAGCCTGAAGTTTGGTTTTCCAGGCGAACAGCCTTGAGCTAGGCTCTTTGTGGGAAAATAACCACTGAAGGGGGCGATGGTCTGTGTAGATTGTGAATTTCCTTCCAAAAAGGTATGGTCGGAAATAACCCACAGCGTATACTATTGCAAGGAGTTCTTTCTCAATGGGCGAGTATTTCTGTTCAGAGTCATTTAGTGTACGACTGGCATAGGCAATCGGGAGGTCCGCATTATTAGTTATTTGGCTGAGAACGTAGAAAGTTTGGTGAAGTCAGGATACTGAAGTATCGGATCATTACACAGAAGAGTTTTACACGTTTCGAAGCAGTTTACGTAATCGGGGTCCGTTATGTCTATCGTCGCATCCTTTTTTAAACATTGAGTTAAGGGTTTAGTCAGTCGGGCGAAGTTGTTGATAAATTTTCTGTAGTACCCTAACAGTCCTAGAAAACCCTTGATTTCCTTTGGTGTTTTAGGAATAGGATATTTCTGTATGGCTGATATTTTATCGGGGTTAGGTTTTACTCCCTGTGGGGTTACTACATGTCCTAAATAACTAACTTCGCGTTTGAGGAAGTCTGTTTTGTCGAGTTGTACCTTTAAGTTCGCGTCCCTAAGGCGTTTAAAAACGGCTTCTAAGCGTTGGATGTGCTCTTGCAGGCTAGTACTGAATACTATTATGTCGTCGAGGTAGACACAACAGTACTCGTTAGCAATTCCGCGTAATATGGTGTCAATAGCACGTTGGAAAGTCGAGGGTGCATTACGCAATCCGAATGGGACTCTAGTCCATTCTAGATGGCGTGTGGGCGTGCTGAACGCTGTTTTCTCAATACTGTTCAGATCCATCTCAATCTGGTGAAATGAGGATTTCAAATCGATCGTACTAAAGTATTGGCACCTCCCTAATTTGTCTAGTAATTCTGAGACTTGGGGAAGAGGGTATTTGTCCTCTATCGTTTTTTGGTTAAGCTTCCTGTAATCGACAACAACTCGAAATTTTTGTTTACCGCTATTGTCTGCCTTTTTTGGGACAATCCAAATGGGGGCGTTCCAAGGGCTTTCAGAGTTTCTAACGATGCCTTGTTGAAGTAATTCCTCCATTTGTTTGTCTAGTTCCTCTCTGTATATTTCGGGGAACCTATAGTTTTTCGCGTATACCGGTACATTGTCTGTCGTCCTAATCACATGTTTTACGTTGTTTGTGAAGGTCAGGTAAGTGCCGTCTTGATGAAAGATATCCGCGTATTTTATTACTAACTGGGAGATAGCTGTTTTTTCTTCCTCGTTCATATGGTCCATCCTGAGTTGTCCTAGGTCGAATTTGAATTTGGGACAGTCGAAATTGTTGAAGTTTTGACTCGGATTTTGTGATTCGTGTGATGGTGTTAATTCGTTCGGGGTAATCTGTTCAACTGTTACAGGGAATGTTTGTACGAGTCTCGTGGGTTTTTCTTCTGAATTTAGGACGTGAACATGGGCTTCGAAGTTGTCTACTCGTACTAAGCATTGTGGTATTTCTATGGGACCTATCTTTTGGTAAGGGACGATAGCGTCACCTTCTTTAACATTGTTTATTTTCAATTTGATTTGTTGGACGCACCTACTGTCAATGTTATGGATTTCGTTGGTTTTGAGGTTTAAAAATTGGAGGGGTATGTCAACCTTTGGTGTTCTTAGGACGTTTTCATGCAGCATTATTCCGGCTCGCAGTAGTCTAAGATTGTCTAAGCCCAAGAGGAGGTCAAATCTGCTGTGGAAATCGAAGATGTTAAATTTTAAATTTAGACCTTTGGTTTGGAAGAGTTCGCCACATGGGACCATTGCGTTAGTTTTTGCGGTAGAAATTCCATGTACGGTTTTTACACAGAAAGTACTTTGGGAAATTTTGTCGGGAAAAAATTTGTTGGCTATTTCGGGGTTTATGAAACTTGCAGAAGCACCAGTATCGATTAGAATTTTTAGGTTTAGTTTAGGCATAATTATGTACGTTAGTTCGTCAGTCGATTTAGTATATAGTGACATTAGGTCGTATGTGGGGGTTCGAGGCTGGTGTGGTCTAAAAAATCTGTGATTTCGTCTATGTTATGTTCATAGATCGGGTCGATGTCCTGGGTTTGTTCATCTTGTAAGATTTGCCAAGTTTCATGGTCCCGATTTTGTTCCTCAGAGTCGGGAATTTGGGGTTCGTCATTTTCGAGGTTATGGAAATTTGGGTTAGATGTCCTCCAAGACATAGGCGTCCATTTTTGAGATTGGGGTTTCGCCGTTGGGGTTCTATGGGAATTAGTTTGAGATGTTTTGGGTTGTTGAGCAGGCCTATTATACGTTTGCGCGTTTTGGTTTGGGGAGGTTTGGTTTTGATATTGATTTGGGGTATATTGAGGTTTCGGATGGTATTGAGGTTTCGGTTGCCAAGGTGGGCCGGGCCTCGACTGGCCGCCTTGGGCAAGGCTTTGCAATAGTTGGTAGGCTTTAGCAACTGGTGTTTGGTATTGGTTTTGAGTGGGTCTGGGCGTGAAGCGCGATGTTTGTGGTTGAAACGCCGGGTTTGGTCTTGGGACGTTCCGGCTCGTTGACGCAGCGGCAGGTTGATAAGCCGGATGAGCAGAGGAATAACCCGGGGAAGGTTTGTTCCTGGGTTTTAGGTTGAAGTCGTTTGTCAACATAGTGAGAGCCATTCCCAAACTGGTTGGGCCTTTGGTCCTTAAGAGGCCACCCAATGGTTCCGAAATGCCATGAGCAAACACTCTTAGGGCGTAATTTTTCATATACTCCGTTAAGATCGGAGCAGCGCTGCCCATATTCAGTTTGATGTAGGCAACCTGCGCATTTAATAGATGGCAAAGACGGTCGTGGAAATTGAAACAATCCTCTTGTGGGAGTTGTTTCAATTCACTCATTTCTTGTAATAGAGTATATGTATCCCTTTTGTCGCTGTAAGTTTGAAGTAGCGCTCCCCTTAGTTCCTGATAGTTATCTATAGAATTTATGAATATTTTTTCCGTTACTTTGGGACCTAACTTTGAAGTGAATGTCCCCATGATTACTTCATTTTGAAAGTTATCTGGGTCGTTGTGGTCGTGGAATTTCTCAAATATTTTATCACATTGTTTTATAAATTTGGGTAAAACGAGGGGTTCCCCGTTAAATTCCGGGATTAACCTATCATATTCTTTTCGGAATATTTGGGGTATTTGTTGGTTTGGACCTAGTTGTGGGTTTACTTGTGGGAAATTGTGTTCGGGCGGAAGTGGTGGATTTTCAAGTGGAAGTTGTGGTTGATTTTCAGGGGGAAATTGTGGTGGATTTATTTCGGGTATGGGGTTCAGTGCCTGACGAATCAGGGCGGCCCCATTTATTGGTGGTGGTCCGAGTGGAAGGGGAATATTAGCGACGTTATTAGAATCCATGGTTCTGTGGAGTCGTTGTGAGCTCCAATCCCAAAAGCTAGTTTGGGGTTTCGGTTCTTTGACTTTGGGAATTTTGGTGTGGAATTCAGTTATCAGTTAGTTAAACAGTAGACATGCACATACAATACAAGGAAATAAAATGAAATTTATGAATTAATCAATTAATTAGAGTAAAAGATTAGTCAAAATAAAAGATGAAATAGCACAAACAATGAAATTGGTTGAATTAATGAAATGAAATCGAATGTAGTTGAAGCGGGAACTTAAATTACGATCTTGTGAAGGTCGTGAGAGGTGAAGGTCGTCGGAGTTTCTCTGCGGGTGCGAATCTCTCCCTCCGATAAGACGAGAGATAACGTCAGGCTCTCGCGGGGCGAACAGGATGTGAGTTGGCTGAGATAAAGATTGTCAGCCAAGGTTCCGTCGAGTGAACGACAAAAGTTATTTGTGTCCAAGTTAACTTGTTTACTTGGAGTGAACGACTTGTTTACTTGAGTGAACGACAAAAGTTATTTGTTTCCAAGTTAACTGTTGGTGAGTACTTATGAATCAGTACTTACTTAGTACTTACAGAGTACTTACTTAGAATCGCACCAGGTGTGGGCGAGTTTGAATTGCACTAGGTGTGTGCGAGAAATAATACGATGAGCACTGGTTGCGTGCGAAATTAATGATGAGCACTGGGTGTGTGCGAAATTAATGATGAGCACTGGGTGTGTGCGAAATTAATGATGAGCACTGGGTGTGTGCGAAAATAATGATGAGCACTGGGTGTGTGCGAAATTAATGATGAGCACTGGGTGTGTGCGAAAATAATGATGAGCACTGGGTGTGTGCGAAAATAATGATGAGCACTGGGTGTGTGCGAAAATAATGATGAGCACTGGGTGTGTGCGAATAATTACTGAAGAAGTAGTAGGTCTCGTATTGGTTGTTTACTTACAGATGTTGGAGTGTCATGCTGTAAGGAGTCTTGCCCGTTGGTAATCCCAATAGAGTTCCGTCGTATTCGTCGAAGAAACACTACCGATCCGAACCGGAGTTGTAAAATGTAGGTTCCGATAGAGTTTACGTCGTATGCGTCGAAGAAAACACTACCGATCCGGAGACTGCGCCAAAAATAGAATAGTTCACGTTGGTAGAGTTTTTAAAAACTGATTTATTGGAATATAACACAATACGGACTCGATACGGACTTGGTGTTAGAAATAAACAAGATGAAGATGGCTCGGATGGCGGAACAAGACTGAAGTCGGAGCCGCCTACGGGCTGTTTTTATAGGATAGTAATGCGTGATCAGCAGTTTGCTGTTACAATACGCCTAGTGTCGCCTAGTGTGTACGTAACTTATATATATATATATATATATATATATATATATATATATATATATATATATATATATATATATATATATATATAAATTTATTTTTTTAACCCAAAGAAGCTAGACTTACATATCCATATCTAAATACGCCCAAAAACAAAACATTGAATGAAAAGCTTTTTAAAAAAAACCTACATGGAAACATCATCAGCACCTTGAGAAACGTTAACGGTAGAGTGTACCCTGCTCAATAAAGGTCAAACAAAGGTCAACGGCAACACAAAGAATAAATTTTGCGCTTTGATACTGCTAGAAGCCCCATATTGCATTCAATAACTCATATTCTCGTGAAATACACTATAAACACGTTTAAAAGATGTAAATAAACGTGTGACCGAATTCTGACAGTTCCCATCAGCAGGTCCATTAGATTTCCAACCACCCGCGAGAAAAGTGGGGACCCCTCTCGCGTCTCTCCTTTCTCAATATATCAGCGCGAATGTATTTATAAAAACATATCCGTCTTCTTCGGACTCTTTTTCCACCCTGAAGGCAATTAGGGGCGGGCGGAGTTGGCACCAGACCACACACCCACGGAGGGCGAGCATTTCTTGACAGATAAAACTACCTATCTTTTTTTCAACTGTCTTTATTTTTCGTCTTGGGATCACCGTTTGCCGGATATTTTATGGGGGTTTTGCTGTCTAAATAATGAGGGTAGCATTAGTTGCCAAATAAAGATGTATTTGAAAACGAATGAATACGTACATTATCTCAACCTTGGAGAAGAATCAAGAGTCAATCAGCTTGGGAATAATGGGAGTTACCTTGGTGATCTACTAGGACTATAGAACCGGAAGGGCGCGATCAAGGAGCTGTCCGACAGTTGACTCTTCGAAGTCTCGCCGGGTACTGGGAAACTCATCAAAAATCTGAACTCGAGACTTTTTGGTGCGTTTCCCGCCTGTCTTGTAAACTTGTATAAACTCCATGGACGAGAAACTCATCAAAAAACTGCGTCAAATCAATTTATCCACGTAAAATTAGCAATGATTTAGCATTTATTTTTCTTTCGACTGCTGTCCAGCACCGTCGGGACACTCCTCGACAACTGGCTTCAGGAGACCCTTCAAAAATAAGAGCAGTCGGGACACTCCTCGAAATATGGTTATTGGGAAACTCGCCTCCTTCTTGTCAACCCTGAACTACCTGCTATTATTACAACTCAAGACTACCAGGCTAAGGCACGGACCAGGCTAAACCCCTTATCTTCTATAGAACAGACTTTTTTCTGACTTCTATAGAACAGACTTTCTTCTATAGAAATCCTTCTTTTGGATGGCGTACTGGTTCTTTGGGTATCACGTACTACTCACTAGTACCGAGACTCTCTGATTCGATACGACATCACTGAACACAACAACCCATGATATACTTTGAGGAGTAGACACACATTGAGAAACATTTGAAGCGAGGCATCTTAGTAGAAAAATGTTCGTTGGAAGCTTTGAGTAAACTCAATCCAAATGTGCATTCAAACGCAAGTGTTATTCTTGAGATTATCTCATATTTTTCACTAGTCGATATCTCAATCTGGCTCGGAAGTAATTGAATATTAGTGTGAGATATCGTACCGCTTCATTGCATTTCTCATGGAATGGTCGGCGATCCTGAGCATTACTAGCATGGGTCATTTTCAAAATGAGGCCTTATTAGCGCAGGTCCCGGTACAATACAGGTAGTAGAGGCCCTTCGAAGGATCGGTTTTATGACTTTTCTTTAAAAGACTTTCACGTTACCAGTTTTCGATCAGTTTCCACAGGTATCAGCAAACTCATTTTTATTTTTCCAATTTATATCCTAATGTTTGATTTTATATTTTCCACGACTTTCCCATCCATTCAGTTTCGACTAATGTCCCACTCCATGAGGACACTTATCAATAAGTCTTGAGATCAGATTTTCTATTATCTCAGATTATCTATCAAGGGATGTAAGATCTAAAATAACTCAAGTTCATCTGCTAAAGTTGCAAATAACTCTTCCAAAATTGTTTATTTTAATTTGTATTCCTCCCCAGAACGAAATAACCGAATGCTAAAATGATTTCGTAAAGCGAATTCCTGTTATTCAGTGTGTACATACTTATCTCAGTCGCTGCCCCATTTCTTATCTAATGGTTATCAAATTCTTAAGAATAGTGTAGTAATTGATGATACTCGTACTAAAAAGTTTGGACAGTACTCCCAGATAGTTAATAGTCGTAGAGCCGACGTTTTTAAAATTCGTACAAAGAAAACTAGTAATTGTATAAGGGAGTGAAGAATATAAAATAAACTTGCGGGTGTTCCTCATTGGTGGAAACCTTGCATTTGGTATGCAATTCTCTTCGAGTGTAGGCCTCTTCGAGTGCAGGAAGCTGAGAAATATAAGTTTAGATAATCCATTTGTGGTTATAATTTATTATAGAAATGAAATAAACGCGAACGTTTTCCAACAGTCGTTTTCCCGTACTAATAAATTTGTTTCGTCGCACAGAGAGAGAGTTTCGTTATAAATTTCATTGGTAACGACCTTTGATTATTAAAATTTACAGAAAATTATCTTCGTTGCTAAAATAAAAATTTTTTATCCCTGTGTTCAAACTAGAAAATGCTTACAGTATTTCCGCCGTAGGGCTTTCTTACATAAGCTTTGTGGCGGTGTATGAAACCAAACAAAACAAACTTGAACCTCTGCCCCAAAGGAAGAGAAAAAAAACGTAGTTCCAGAGTTTTCTCTCCCTAATTAAAAAATAAGTTGGAAGAGGAACCTGGGGGACAGGGTTATAAGGGTTTGAACAGAGGTGAACCGTAGGGTTGAGGGATAATCCGACCCTAATTACAGAACATGTACCCTGACTGGGTGTACACGGAGATTCTGCCTCAGGGCCCGCACCCCCTCCGCCCGTTCTCCTCTCCATTCTTTATGAGCACCTCAGGGTTACATGGCCGCCCCTTTACCTTTGCTGCCCCCTTGTTAGAGGTTCGGGGATAACCTCGGTGGAGTCTTCCCTCTCTCCCTCCCCGAAAACCGTGAACTTTTCAGGGGAGGGTTAAATAATAATATAAATTTCGCCGCTTTCCTTCCCCTCTCCTCCTTTGGCCCGTTCAAAGTTTCTGGAGAGGAAGGAAACAATGGTTGGGGTTCATTAGCTATTCAATGTTCAAAGTCTTGTTTTCAGTATTTAACAACGAAACCGAAGGGTATATGAATTCTGCTCATGTTCGCATCAATATCATAATTAAATCCAAATTTATCTTAGGCTAATCGTCAAAATTTGAGTTCCATAAGCTACCGCTTCGATCAAAAATCCTGCTTTGTATGTGTGTAGATGCGTTTTGAGATGCGAGCTTGCAGATATCCAGACCACCAAACTATAAACATCATTCAGAGCACTTTGTCCAAGTATTTGTAATTTGTGAAAAATAAAATTTGTTGATTTATGTGTTTATTTGGATACATACAATATGAGTGGTGTGTATAATTCGGTGGTCTGGATGCTCGCAAGCTCGCATCCCAAGCATAACAAATTATTCTAAATCAATCCTTCTGAAAATATATGGGTTAATTGAAAAATTGATCAAAATGATATGTATAGTTTGATGATCTTGATGCTCGCAAACTCGCATCTCAAGAATAAAAAATATGCAAAATGAATCATTTTTAGTAAAAATAGATTAGTTGGACAAATTGATCCAAATCTGAGGTTGGAATCAAGTGTAGAAAATCTCCCAGACTTTCCTGAGATCAAACAGAGTCGAGTTCAACAGTCATTACCCAACTAATTGTTTGGCGGTTTTTTTCTTCAAATATTGTTTAAATTTAAGCCTAGAAAGAGGGAGTTTTGAAGACTCCAAATCGTATTTTCAAAATGAATAAGCGATATTTTGAATGGGAGAAATCTCACATTGAAAATGGGGGCACTAGTTAAGATCACCCGAAAACTGTACTGAATTATAGTCGGTTTTGATCAACTTTTCATTGGATTCTACGCACAAGCAAACTTTAAATCCTACATCATACAGTTACAATATTATTGTTTCCATCCAATTTCAATGAAATTTTCAGGAATTGTATTAGTCAGTGCTTAGGTGGCTCCCCTAGTCCCCATAAACTTCATTGTTGTCGGTTTATATTGCTATATGCGCAAACGCAATATAATTCCTTTGACAACCATAGGAACTCTATTCCATTATATAATACTAAAAATAATAATTATTATTATTATTATACGGTTTAAATATAGCTTTTTATGTTACTATATTTATTTTATTAAATATAGCCTCTAAAAACCTATGGAACCAAAATCTAAAAACCATTAAACTCACATTTTCTGTTTATCTTTCAAGATAATTAATTTTCTTTTCATTTCATATTGTCACCTCGATACTGTTAAGTACTTTCACTTTCTATACCCTCTCATTGGTTACCTTCCTTCACTTATTCTGCTCAATAAGATTTGAGTTCCTTTCTCTTCTCTAAGGGTTATTTAAGCTGGCCTTAACCGTCGAAATCAAGCCACCAACTTTTTCTTCGTGGAAATAGATAGGTTACCTTTTACTGAATCAATTTTGTTATTCTGAGGCCATGGTTTATTACGATTACAATAATCAGCCAATCATCGTATCATGATAATTTAGTAATGAATAAACTATCATTATACTATTTACAAATGTGTCCACTGAAGTTACAAGATTGTAAAATCATGAATCGCATTTACAATTACTCCTTTTGGTGCTAACGACGTGCGTTCAGTTGCTAATTATACATTTCAGTCGGCAATTTCTAATACTCATATTTTACTCAATTATATATACAGTTTTACCTACTTATTAAACTGATCAAGTCTTAATTACATCACTTTCTCTGCTTTTCATATCAGTATATTCTAATTGTTTTTTTATTTTGTTTCATGTGCCGTGCCCACCGCAGGACCCTAACGTGAGTATTCTTAGGTTTTAATTAGAAAATTGCTAGCATGCATATGCATGATATTCCTGGAATCCTCATTTTTTCCCCTCAAAATTGAAGGGCGATTACTGATTTCCTTTTGCTGCCTTTTTTGGCAATCCAATTAAAAACTAGCATTAATAATATCTCCTTCAACGGAAAGACACCAATGGATGTTAGGTCATTCGTTCCTCTACACTTCATTTCGAAGTGGTACTTAATTTTTTCCCCGCCTTAACTTTTATTTATGAACCTTTATAATCGACCTACATTTTACGAGTAAACGAGTTCCATTGTCTGCTTCACAAGCAGATATCATGTTACATGGATATGTCTTCGATTGGGGATTTCATAACGGTCGTCCTCGAGAGTTGTAAACAAATCCTTTAACTTTGGACTTCAAACATCAAACAAAGAAAAAATTTCAAGATACACACCATTCCCATTTCCATTTCAGTTCTGGTACATGTACAATTAGTACAAAACCAATAAATGAATTTTAAAAAAACTTTGGACTGTTGGCGACGAAATGTAGGATAAAGAATTTATTTTATCATTCTTGGAGGCACAAAAAGCATACTGTAAAGTTATTTCTCCAATACAGACGCAATGAGTTGTTGTTAACTGTTTATAGTCCAATCAACTTAGTTTAGGAATGTAGCCAGGTACGTAGAGAGGGGGAAATTGGTAGCTTGAGATGTGAACATTTATCACATAAATCAAGCGCTTTCCTACGAGTGGTGAACGATTTTTGTGCGATGAAAACTGCGGAAGTTCCATTCTCCTAGCAACGGCTGGGTTGTACGTGAAAAACACTGAAATTGTGACACAAATTTTGCGTCACGGAAATTTTTGGTTGACCCCCCAGAGCAAAGACATATCCATGTCAATATAGATTTGAAAAATAGATCGAATAGACAAATACAGATCAAATAGACAAATAGATTATCTGTATAATAGACTCAGTTTTTATCTGAGCCGAACGTATAAATATCTAATTGAAAAACTATTTAAAATCGACAAAATGACACTGAAAGTAATTTTTGATAAACCTAGACGTCACCCAACGGAAGAATTATACGGAGATCTGCGATGGGATACGATTTACCATCTATGTGTTAAAAATAGAGATGAGTCGATACCAAAATTTATCGACTCCCGATACCGATACCGATACCTAAAAAATCGATTCCCGATTATTAAAATTAAATAAATTTTAAAGATTAATTCTTGATACAAATTCTAAATTTCAGATTTATACTTTCATTCAAGGCTTAAGTTAATTTGATTTGTGCAAATACAAAATTTGATATTTTTTTGTTATCTATCAAGTATCAATTAATAGGCAACTTTTATTGCCTAGGATTGATTTCTTTCTGAATATAACAAGTTAAGCAGACTGACTTGGTTTTTTAGTTTTTCGTCGAAGACTTAAACGAAAGCGCCACACAGACCTCCTCATCGATAACCAAAATAATGACCCATAACACCACGATTGTTTATTGTTACCATTATTATTTATGTTACTGTTACCATTATAATAGATTTATTACCCTAACTAGTCCTAGTCAACTAAGCATATATTTACTTACTAGCATATTTAAATCTCTGTTAAAATAATAAATACACACATTTAGTGGGAGAAAGTCACTGGACTTTGACTCCCAATCATGTTACAAGTGAATTATTTGAAGTATCATTTTCTCAACTGTAATGCTACTTAAGCAATAAAGTTATATTATTATTTTAAAAAAATATATATATATAAAAGTGTAAGGTATTTCCAAATAAGACTGGCTCTAGGCTTTTATACTAGGAAAACAGCTTTGTCTAATGCTTCTGTTGTCACAAACAAAATAACACAAGCCTACTTGTAAACAAAGTTATAATTGGACAATTCATGTTTCGCAACTGCTAACTTCACACAACGGTTGCACGGTACAACCATCTTCGTTGTTAGATGGTTGCAATAGTACCGTAGTGTAATAAAACGTCCTTCACCGGGCGGTAATGGTATCGGCTTTAGGCGATCGATTCTCGATACCGATACCAATGCCTAAGAATCGGTGGTATCGAGAATCGGTATCGGGAATCGAATCATCCCTAGTTGAAAATATGCTTAAATTCATATGAATAGGATAAAAGCGCTTTTTTCGTAGACATCGGGAAAATAAATAATAAACCGTACAGGCTTAAGCTACCGACAGTTGAGGGGGGGGGGGGGGGCAGTCTAATACATAGGCTGGTTTGTGAATATGAAAACTTATAATGATTTGAAATCATGATTAAAAAAAAACTATTCCAGTATGGAATTCAAAGCTTGGAAGTTGCTGGGTTGTGGTTTCTAGCCAGAGGAACAGCAAGACATCGTTGGTGGACTTTTTCAAGTCACTGGGCTTCCGAATCACAGTCTCATCGCATTGAACCTTAAAGTGCTGAAAGACTCAATTGGCATTAACCAGTATTTCTTATATAGAGAGTAATTGCAATACTGTAAACTCTTCCATTCCATCGGCTTAGCTCTACGCTGATCATTGTGCCAGCAAAATGGAAACCGGACTATTTTTTTTAATCTACTTGAACGTTTCACAGTTGTTATTAAATATTTGTATATGCAATTATAAATAAATACTAAAACTATAAAATCAAATCCTCGACTGCTACTGTAGCCCCTCCATAAGAAATGACTTTGCAACCCAAAACTCCGAGAATAAAGGCCGATTTTTTTTTTTTTTTTTAATTTTCGAGGATTGTGCGGTTTAGCTCCTAAATTATAATCTATAAATTTCATTACCGTTGGATTAATAGTAATCCGGCGCGCTTGCGCAAACGTGAATTTCTTTTAACGTCGATTTGTCATGATCTATCTGTCAGATTTCGTTCAAACTAGGGGGTTTGTTGTCGCGATTATTTGAGTAATTACTATTGCACATGCGGAATGCTAATACTAATTGTCACTCCGAGACTAATGAACAAATGTTGATAAAGTTTTCAAGGATTATGAGGCTAATCTCTCCACAATATCCTACCAATTCCATCGGCATATAATATATGCTTGACTATATGATATATGATTGGGCATATGATATATGATTGATAGTTCGGTATGCGCATGAACAAACAAGAATTACGACCTTTTGTATATTAGCATACGTCTACACACATACTCGTATTACTGTTCTATTTTGCATTCAATCATTTCGACTCACTTTGTTTTTCAACTAATTCTATCCGTCCATTTTACAATATGTGAAGAAGCTATACTACCCACCCAACTTGGCAGACGTTTTTGTATGTATGCTTGTGATAAATAATTTTTTGTTTGTTCTTTCTTTTTTTCATGATCTTTGGATGTTGGCTGGCTCGCTGTTGCAACTTATTCGTGCTGCCGTACGATATACGTGTGGAAACAACTTCTAAAATCACAGGGCGTAAGTAATCGAGTATTCTTCTGTTTTAAATTTATTCAGTGTATATAAATAGCATGATAATATTATATGACAAGAATGTGATGGAAATGGAGTAGTTACCCCTTCAAAGGGTAGAGGCGATTAGCCTGCTTCACCCAGAGGATATTCTGAAAGCTGAAACGCCCAGGGATTATCCTAAGATGCGGCAGTTACATGAATCGACTAGGGGGTTGCACGTTAAAGGTTGCAAGTTACATGAATCGATCCCATCACAAGTCTCATCAACTCATTAAAACTTTTTTTTAAATTCGTAGCATAACGTGATTCGCGAGCATTGTGGTGAATTCCACCACAATCTTTCAACAGCCCTTTTCAGGGCTACCAAAAAGAAGTACTCACGATACAAGTACATATAAAAGACGTCGAGTTACAACTCAACAAAATAACGATGCACTACTCATTGCCCAACGTAGATCTCCAGTAAGGGTCCCACCCGGCACGTTTAAGACTTCGTCTAAAACGTCGCGTCCGCAGGGAGACCTGAGCCGTATCACCCGAATCTCGCAGCCTTCGGCTCTTGATTGCCCGAGGGGTACGCCGGGAAATTTCACAGCTCATACGCTCCAATTTACCGTCCAAGGAAGCCTTTATCAAGGCTCGGAGAGGACCCCGACATCAAGCTGGGAGAGAGCTTTGTCGAGCGAGTCCCTATTCTACGTAAATCCTTCATCCGAACGGAAAGGTATTTTTCTATCGAGTAAACACACTCGGATATCTCGATGGAGCGAAGCCCCTCTTACTTCCTCGGGTTCGAGGGAGAAGAACTTGGCGAGGGGACAGGCGTCGGCCCTGCTCCAGCTCCTTATCCGAAACTCGATTCTCACTCAAAACGTAGTGACAAACTACCCGGGCCAGCTCCGCGCCCAAAGCTCGAACCTCTCGACGAGATCGCAGCTTTACCTAATAAACCCTCAGAAAGTTTGTTAGCTACTCCCGTGCACACGCAAGGGATCGAGGATTCTTTTCAGAATCTCTCGGAAGGTAGTTCTTACGGTTCTACCCATGAATATACTAAATATTCATCTCACGATCGCACCGTCGATCCGAGTGTTAAACACACTCCTATCCTGCATACACCGCACGGACCAAAAGGTACTTTCCAGTACTTCAATCAAACACATTCCGTCCCTCCTACAGATGTAAATCTGAGACCGGAATATTACACAACGGTTCAGCACCCGAATACGCATTTCCAAACAGCTCGAACCGAACCTGGCGCCCCTCGCGGCATACCAATGAACGAACCACGAGGTTCAACCACCCAGCAAAATGTCCTTGACAATTTCGCTCACATTTCCTTCGGAAATAATACAGGGACCAACCCGCATAACCAAGATACGGGTACTTTTCACAACGTCCCACTTGGTCTACCTACACCAAGTAGAACATATATAAATCCACTACAAATGGTGACCCCGCCTTTGAACAGGCTAAACACGGAGCAATACGTTCCCTCTTATGAAGCTAGTGGATTTCAGGGAACCACTGCGGGCGTGCGACCCCCGCCGGGCCTCTACGCCCCACATCTCACACTTCAACCCTCTCCACAAAGTGGCTTTAAAGCACTTTTGGAGGAAATAGGTGACTATCAAAAACCTATTTTTCAGAAGAAAAATATTGATCGAGCTCTCGCAGAGTTCGATCAGTACTGCATTCGCAAACATTTGAGAACACAAAACGAGTGTTTCTCCGCCATTTACAAGTGGGTACCTGAGGAAATGAGAGAAGCTATTGACTCAGCATATCTCACGGCACCCCACGCACCTTACGACGAGGCTAAGAAACGCCTAACTCGAGAATATGGGTTGTCTATGCAAGACAGACTCCTCGCACTAGAGGACCCATCATCTCTCGCCAAAAAACCCAGCACTAAGTACCATGAAATGTACGCTAAAGCAGTTGGGTACTTTTCGGAGGCATTGATCACACAAAAGTGGATCGAAACTCTGCCAAACGACGAAGGGGTTCTCGTCGCAGCACAAGCAAGCACGAGCGCCCGGCTTGACCTGGCCGACACGCTACACGCGTATAAATCAGAAACTCCTTCCCTTAACATTAGGGGAGTTGAGTCAAACAACAAAACAAGCACTTCAAGCCCTAAGAAGTCTGTTACACAAAAAACTGAGTATAAACCTCACAAACCTAACATCTACATCTGCCGAAACCACACTCGTTTCGGCACAGAGACACGTAAGTGTGCGGATCCGCAGCACTGTGGTTGGAAACCAACCGTCTCGAAGTCAACCAAAAAGGCCGCAGCTATCAGCCAGCCAAAACATAAAATAGTTTCGAGGGAAGCTACACCAGAACCGGTACCCAAAAGTACCGTTCCCACTTCAGACAACGAGTGCTCGGAAAACGAGTAACTGCCAGTGTAGCAGAGCCTATACGCCGGCAGACCAAAGATTTTAAACGGCTCTTTTTCAAGTGTCAACTTCACGGCACCGAATTCCTCATTGACACGGGAGCAGAAGTGAACATTCTGCCCCAAAATGTCACTAAAAAGCTGGGTTTGAAGGTTCTCAAAACCAATATCAAGCTCACAGCTGCAAACGGCGCCCCAATCGAAACATTGGGACGAGCCAACACAACGATCAACATCGGTCTCGGTGACATGACCACCGATTTCATGATCACAAAAGTCGACCTAGCCATCCTAGGTATTCCCTTCCTTGAGTCCTGGGACATCGGGATCAGAGTCAAACATAAATACATTTATAGACAAAAAATGAAGAGCTATGCTGACCAAACAATAGCAGCTGTCATACAAGAGAAATTCTCTGATGAACAAATCGAAGCGGCTATTCCTCACCGGGACTACAGCTCAAGCTCAGATAGCACACAAATTATTGAGGATAAGAACATTAACTCAATAATCGAGATTTATAAACGGCAAATGGACAAGCTCCAAGGCAAGTGGAAGGACAACGGGGTTTACCACCGTATAACTACCGAAGGCTCACCTGTACACTTCCGAGCAAGGCCTATAGCGGGTGAAAAAAGATCCCAAGTTAAGAGCACTTTCGAAAAAATGCTCACAGACGGCATAATCGCCCCGTCTGACTCCGAATGGGCTTAACCCCTACACTGCGTGCCGAAAAAAGACGGGACGTGGAGGATCACGGGCGATTATCGTTTCTTGAACGCTAAGACGAAGAAAGACGCCTATCCTCCACCTCACATACGCTCTTTCCAAGCCAATTTGCACAATACACAAATCTACTCGACTATAGATTTAAAATCGGCATACTATCACATCCCGATGCACCCCGATGACGCTCATAAAACAGCCATTATCACCCCTTTTGGCCTGTACGAATTCAAAAAGATGAGCATGGGGTTAGCCGGCGCTGCCCAGACTTGGCAACGCTACATGGACAACATAATGCGAAAATTCGAATTCGCGTTTGTCTACCTGGATGACATTTTGGTTGCTTCCAAAACCTACAAGGAACATTTGGAACACCTCAAAAAAATTTTTGACAAATTGGGAGAACACGGGCTCCGAGTAGGGTTCGACAAATGCGTTTTTGCCCAACCCACCGTCGACTTCTTGGGTTTTACTATCTCAAAACACGGGATAACCCCTAAAAAAGACAAAATAGAAGCCCGACCCCCCCCCCGATAGACGTACGAAGCCTACGCAGATTTTTGGGAATGTGTGGTTTCTACCGAGCTTGCTCTAGTAAATTCGCACACATGGCTCAACCCCTATACGACGCCATTCAATCAAACAAGAAAAATGACAAAACTCCGACTGAATGGACACCAGCAAGGGAAGAAGCTTTCAATAGCTTAAAACAAGCAATGATCAAAGCCACATTGCATAACATAGCCCATCCCCACCCTACAGCGGAATGGAGGATAGTGTGCGATGCGTCCGACACTCACATCGGAGCAGCTCTAGAGCAAGAAATAACAAACAAGGATGGCTCAAAGACATACCAACCATTGCGTTTCTTTAGCAAAGAAATTCCTGAACAATGGAAAAATAAAGCCTCCTTCGACAAAGAGATGTTCGCCGCGTACCAAGCTTGCATACACTGGCATAACGACTTGGACGGACGCTCTTTCCATCTATGCTCAGACCATAAGCCACTACTAGGCACAATGTTGAAGAAAAATGCTCATTTTTCTAAAATGAGACTAAGGTGGTTGACATACATATCACAAATGACAAGTGATATTCGACACATACCCGGAGAACAAAACGTCGTGGCAGACGCACTCTCCAGACCGTTTGACCCGGTTGAAATTCAAACCAAGTCAATTTCAACTCAGACAGACGAGGGTCCGGCGGAAGCCGAAATTTCGAAAGTAACGGCCGCAGTTGAGTGCAACCTTTTACTTCAAGTACTAGAAGCACAAGAGAAATCTCCTCCCACGTCAGAGGACACGCGGAAACTTACAAAAGTTGAGTTTCCACAAGGGGAGCTATGGTGTAACCTAGACTTAGGACACCCCAGGCCTTACATACCAAAAGACATGAGACACGATATAATCAGCCAAATTCACAATTTGGGTCACCCAGGTATACACTCTACAGTATACAAGGTGAAACAGAGGTATTTCTGGCACGGACTACGCACAGACGTCTCAAACTGGGTAAGAGCATGTGAAACTTGCCAACGAGCCAAAATCACTCGCTCTGTTAAACTACCTTACACAGAATTCGAAACGGCCACGAAATTCTCTCATGTCCACGTCGACATAACCGGGCCATTACCATTGGCAAAAGGACGAAAACAATACCTTCTCATGATGGTAGACAGAGCGACAGGTTGGGTGGAGGCTGTTCCCCTAACTAATATTGAGACGTCCTCTATAACTGACGCATTTATTAAAATTTGGGTAGCTTCCAAAGGAGTTCCCAAATACATTACCAGCGACCAAGGAGCCCAATTCGAATCAGCTCTGTTTCAATCGATAATGGAGCATCTAGGGGTAAAACATACACACACACTGCCATACAAACCTTCAACAAACGGCATGGTGGAGCGTAGAAACAGATCACTGAAAGAAGCGATCAAAGCTCAAAACGAAAATTGGCTCGACGCACTACCTAAAGTACTACTAGCAATGCGTACAGCGGTGGACCCAGCTACGGAAACAACGGCTTTCCAAAAAGTCTACGGGATAGATGTACCCCTTCCAGGGGATATATTCGTTACATCAACGAATATTTCTGAACCAATATTTTTCCGCTCCACCCATATAAAGCATAATAACACCAAATATGCTGTGAATATGCCCAAAAACTTGGATACATGTTCACACGTCTATATAAGAGTGCCTACTCAACTCTCTTCATTGCAATGCCCATACACAGGGCCTTTCAAAGTGATAAAACGAGATAAAGTTTCTGTCACAGTGCAAATTGGCGAACAATTTAAAAAAGTTCCCAAACAGCAAATTAAACCAGCATATACTCTGGATGACAATGAAACGGCGGCACGAAGCACAATTTCGGACAAACAGGAGGAAAACCTCCGAAAATCCGACAGAGGACGCGTTCCCTAAACAAATTCGGCGAAAATTGGGTGACGTCACTCAGCTGCCAAACCAAAACACGTAGCCACGCCCCTTTTTCTCGCATAGGAACAGTGGGGGCTATATATACGGAGCGCAGTCAGCCTACAGCTCATACCAAATCAAGCCATGACACAGCCGACTCCAACAATCGAAGCGATGTCCACGGAGGAAGAGGAGGCCTTCCTCCTCTGCGGGGAACCTCCAGCCCTGCTGGAACCTCTCCCGCCGTCTCCGACCCCCCAATTCAACCGCCCGCTCCGAGAGAGGTCGTTTGGAGGGCTCCCCAACCCAGCACCAGCCAACAGCCGGCTCCGACCACACCAAGAATCGAGCAGAGGTCCCCAGCTCGTCCACCCTCCAAATGGATCAGCTCGGGAGACGTTCCCGTACCTCGCTGGGACCAGATGAGCGCAGCAGGGTGGTCTTCACCCGAACTGCCCTCACCGCAAACACCCAGCCGCGGCCGCGGGCCCAAACCTCGCGAGTTTGGTACCCGTCGGCAGGGCTCAGGTCAGGGGAGGCCAACCTGCGGCGCTCGCCGCAACCGGCGAGGCCGAGGGTCCCCTCCGGCGCGGGGCGGGAGGACTGCACAACCACCTCTGCCCCAACTGGTGAGGGTAACCTACGGAGAATTCCGGGTTTCCCTCCCAGTTCTCCCCCGAGCACGTCGTCGTTGATAACACGACGTCTTGGGGGGGCGCCTGTGGTGAATTCCACCACAATCTTTCAACAGCCCTTTTCAGGGCTACCAAAAAGAAGTACTCACGATACAAGTACATATAAAAGACGTCGAGTTACAACTCAACAAAATAACATATTTCGCCCGAGAGAATATGCGAAATATTCACTCACGAACGAAATATTCACAAATAAGCAACAAGCCAAACACCCACTGCAGGAGAAGGGTTCGTCAGGACAACCCACAAAAGTTGTCTTGAAAACAACAGCCCAAGGAAATAATCAATCGACCTCTAAGAAATGCAAGGGCAAGGCTGGCAAACCAACTCAGCTATCATATTCACAGATTCTGAGAAAACTCTATGCGAGCCAATAAGAGAACACCTGGCGAGCTAATGAAATTAAGCGAACCAACCAGGGGGCGGCAGGAGGCGGCCACCTCCCTATAAATACCCCGCACGGAGCCTTCCGTATTCATTCCACCTTCTGCTCTCACTGACGACTCTTCTCATCTCTCGACGAGGTTTCTACACGCATTCAAGACTCAGAAAGGCATATCTTCCTCTCCTCACAGATTCTCTCGATCTTCTTGGCATCTACGAGTCTAGTCATTGCACTACTCATTGCCCAACGTAGATCTCCAGTAAGGGTCCCACCCGGCACGTTTAAGACTTCGTCTAGGGAGACCTGAGCCGTATCACCCGAATCTCGCAGCCTTCGGCTCTTGATTGCCCGAGGGGTACGCCGGGAAATTGCACAGCTCATACGCTCCAATTTACCGTCCAAGGAAGCCTTTATCAAGGCTCGGAGAGGACCCCGACATCAAGCTGGGAGAGAGCTTTGTCGAGCGAGTCCCTCCTCTACATAAATCCTTCATCCGAACGGAAAGGTATTTTTCTATCGAGTAAACACACTCGGATATCCCGATGGAGCGAAGCCCTTCTTACTTCCTCGGGTTCGAGGGAGAAGAACTTGGCGAGGGGACAGGCGTCGGCCCTGCTCCAGCTCCTTATCCGAAACTCGATTCTCACTCAAAACGTAGTGACAAACTACCCGGGCCAGCTCCGCGCCCAAAGCTCGAACCTCTCGACGAGATCGCAGCTTTACCTAATAAACCCTCAGAAAGTTTGTTAGCTACTCCCGTGCACACGCAAGGGATCGAGGATTCTTTTCAGAATCTCTCGGAAGGTAGTTCTTACGGTTCTACCCATGAATATACTAAATATTCATCTCACGATCGCACCGTCGATCCGAGTGTTAAACACACTCCTATCCTGCATACACCGCACGGACCAAAAGGTACTTTCCAGTACTTCAATCAAACACATTCCGTCCCTCCTACAGATGTAAATCTGAGACCGGAATATTACACAACGGTTCAGCACCCGAATACGCATTTCCAAACAGCTCGAACCGAACCTGGCGCCCCTCGCGGCATACCAATGAACGAACCACGAGGTTCAACCACCCAGCAAAATGTCCTTGACAATTTCGCTCACATTTCCTTCGGAAATAATACAGGGACCAACCCGCATAACCAAGATACGGGTACTTTTCACAACGTCCCACTTGGTCTACCTACACCAAGTAGAACATATATAAATCCACTACAAGCATCATATTTTATCGTTAATTTTACCTACCATCGTACCTTGTGAGAACCACATGTTATAGCTCACATTTTGGGCAGGAATTAAGGGTTTACTCGCTGATAAAGCAGGAAGGAAAACTGCACGTTCATTAGCTTGATAAGTTTATATGAACAAGAAAATTTCCCCTTGCGTATTTTTGAAATAGCGGAAGTTTGCACCCTCAAGTGATATTGGCAGCATTTGGTGTTCGGAAGGCGATTTCTAGGGGAAGTAGGCGATGCACCTCGCGATAATTTTGAAGTCAACTCTTCACGAATCGATACAGGCGATCTCTTCATTAATTTGATTGTTTTGGCTGTTGACCGGCATCTGGTTCTTATACCGTTAGCGCTTTTTATTTGTGGTTGGTTCTTCCTGGTCTTGGTTCTCTTTCAGTGTTGTTTTTGAGCCATGGAAGACCAGTGCAAGTGTGTGAAAATCATTCGGTAACGATCTCACGAAAAAAAAAGAAAAAAAAAACTATGAGATTATCTTGATCGTCCAGTGTTATGTTGCACTAACTGCTCCAGCTAAGAAAAGAGCCAGGGAATGAATTCGGTATTTTCGTGATTTTAACTATAAGTCACATCAGTGGTTGTCAGGCTGCCCAGGACGAGGTAAGCTGTTCTGTTTTCCCTTGTATTTTATTCAGTTGTGAAGAATCAATTGGACCACTGTTGGCTATAACCTGTCAGGTTTTGCGATTGTTCATGAATGTTGTTAATGACTACGCTCATTTGACCGCAACTTGTATGACATTTTGAAGGTACGTGCGAGTTAATATTTTTCTAGACAATTAACTGAATTTTAAGGGTTAGGGACCCATTTGTGTAAATTGCGTAAATGAAACTAAAACATTCTAAGAATTTCCTTATCTACACTTTTCTGCTATGTAAATGCTTTCTATGGTTTTTCGAAGTTTCAGCAATTGCATTTTTTTACGTCATGGTGGCCAGTGGTGGAGTCAAACTTTGAAAAATCATAAGCAAAAAACTACTATCCGTAGAAGAGTGCAGTTGGTTTCTGCATTCTTAGAAATTCATCTAATTCCGTTCTAAAAAAATACTATATATTATTATATATAATATATATTTGCTCATTGTTCGATTTTTGGTTTTTGCATTTTGCAGAAATTAGATTCTACTATTTCAAACTTCATAAAGAACCTGATCAGCATACCCACTAGTTTTAATAGTCACTATTTTCTCCCATTTTAGTTTCCTCTTCCAAAGGGTAAAACCAAGGAAGAGCCTGGCTAGCAGCATAGCTGGTCTCTTACTCGTATACCCACTTACTCTAGACTTGACCGAAGGTTGGGAAGCTTTGTGCTCGTAAAAGGAGTCGACCACAATTTTTTCCTACAAAATCAAAAATTTCCACTTGCTTTTTGCGTTTCAGAGCGTGCTGATCAATTTTGGTTCCGTGTCCGTCTGTCTGTCTGTGGTGAATCCTTGACATGCCCAAAACTATACCTACCAAGCAATAGTGGCGTTTATTTGGTCGCTGGTCAGCGCGGAGAGAAGGGTCAGATCTCCATATTAAAACCGCGAATTAACGGGTAAACAATTAGTAACGCGCATGCGCGAGTTGGAACAACCCCGCTTACAGCTCTAAACCGATTTGGTTGATTATACTTTTCATTCGATTGTTTTTACTATTTTTCTGCAAGTCAATAGAGAGAGGTGACAGATTAAACGTGGGGGGGGGGGGGGGGTGCTTTTGGGGGACCCTGCATATTATAATATAGTTTTGATGGTGCATAGGTGTGAATATAGCCAAAATAAAATATTACAACAGAGAAAATTTCGTCTTTTGCCCCAGTTTGGCTAAACAACATTCCGTCCGGTTATTGTCTCGGACTCGCTATAATTAATATTGATAGACATCTACCGGAGGGAAAAAGGGCGTCTTCCATTAGGGGGCCTCCGTTAGGTGTCATAAAATTAGGCGTTCGAGGAGAACGATGGAGGAGGCGGAGGGTCGCAGATAGGATCGCCCGGAGGAAGATTCATTGGGCATCTTGATGTTCCGGAGGATCGGTTACCTGAGCTCGAGAGGTCACTAACGATACTCGGTGGCGCCTCGTTCATCTTGGGGACCCTTCAGACTGTTTCCGGTGTGTCGGAGGACTCCAGACTTTTGGACGGACCAGCTGAGTGAGGGCGTAATGGAGGATCCTACTCGAATCGGCGGGTTCATGACCTCTCCCGCTTTCGGATCATCTGCCCGATTCATTACGATATTTAAAACCAAGTATACACTGGAATTCAATGAGTTAATTCATATTGCGATTTCTGGGTGTTCTGGAACTTTATTCGATGTGGATACCTTAAACCTGAGGTTCCTAATTGGAGGTCCCAGGTGGTTTATGATATAACGACCTTGGGGCAAAAACTAAGCCTGGGTGATAGCCGAGCTCGTCCGCTCTTTTGGTGTCCGGAAAAGATTGGGATGAGGTACTTTCCAAGGCGGATGTCTGTTTGTCAATTTTGTCGGATTGGATGGTGAATAATTTGCTAACTCTGAATGTAAAAAAAACTAAATACTTGTTAATAGGTAACACAGCCGATATGTCGATGCTGCAGGTGGATCACAATTTTCGTATACATAATTGCATGGGGAGTTGCTCATGTGATTCTATTGAGAGAGTCCGTGAACAGAAATATTTAGGAATCATATAAGATGATCAACTGTCGTGGAAGCCCCTCTCATATTTAGTCGTGAAATTGAAAAAATTCATTCATATTTTTTATAAACTGCGGTCTGTATTATCCCATAAACACCTAAAGACTGTCTATGAAAGTTTGGTGCAATCTGTTATGCAGCATGGCATAGTGTCATGGGCTGGTACTTATGTGTCAACTCTGAGGCAGCTTGCCACTTTACAAAAATGTATCCTTAAAATATGCCTAAACAAGCCGAAATCTTTCAGTTCAGAAGAAATTTTTAATCTTAGTAAAAACTTTTCCATCAGACAGCTGTACGTTAAGAATTTGCTATTGTACTACTACAAGCATCCGGGAATAATTGCTCCTTCTGCCCATTCATATCCGACTAGATTTCGTCTGGAAGGCAATGTTGTTAATTTGCGTCCCAACTCAACTCTTTTTACTAAAAGTCCTCTCTATATTTTATCCGTATTACATAAATCTTTGCCAGCGGATATGAAGTCGCCATCCCTTTTTAGAAGAGACGCATACAAAAGGCTCAACCAGGCCAGGCCAGGCCAGGCTCGACCTGGCTAATTTCAGTAGGGTATGCCGGTCTGGATAGGATTTTGGTCAGCATTTATGTATAATATAGAAAGATGAATAAAATTAATATAATAAAATACAATAAAATGAATATTTATGTAATATATAAGAATACATTTTATATAACTTTGTGTATTTACGCTAGTAGTATTATTTAAGATTTTAGAGATTTTAGTAGTATTATATAAGATTATAAATTAAGATCTAATTAATTTAAGGTAATTTTGGTTCGCGAACTACTGTCATGTTGTCGAGTCACGACACCTGTCAGCGCCACGGGCTTGCCCACTGCTGACAGTAGGTTGACATTTTCATTGGGATGTACATTTGTTTTTCTTTTGCCATTTTGTCAATAAACCTTATAATTATCTATCTATCTATCTATCGTCGCTTACTTGCTCACCGCTATGTAGAATTGAATCATTAGAGAGATTCTGGTGACCACTAACGTGCCCTTAACGTCACCCTAACGTACCCAAGAGTACGTGACCTTGAGCGGACGTTAGCAACGTCGTACGTTAGAATGGCTCGTTTAACACGTCCCCTGCGTATCACGCATGTGTGTCGTGATTCCTGATGGGTCATCCAGGCAAATCACTCTTATGATGTGTGACAAAGATTTTTGAATTCAAACCGCATTTCCTTTTTCCGCCTGACAGAAAGGTCTCATTTCAGTGTCGTTCCGCTATAGAGTTAAGTCCCAACTACCACCAAAATGCGTCGTTTGAAGTTTCAGTCTGTATATCTCATTTTTTACCATCTTCATGTCAAGTATCAAGCCATTACTTATCACGTTTTGTCTCCTCAGCGCCGATTTTTCCTGTTTTATCTTCAATCATCAAGAGGAGATGTAATAATGACTTCATAAATGATATAATTTGCTAATAGAAATATCATATAGACCTCTCAGAATGTCTATTTTACCGGCCGTCATTGTGTATTTAGGTCGTCAACTGTTGATAAGTACTGGTACGTCCGAATTTGCATGTCGGCTCGACCAGTTTCAGCTACCTAATGAAAACCACTACTGGAAATGTAACACTACTGGTCACCTCAAAAATCAAATGAAACAAGATTTCACGTTAACAGTTTTATCGCCAACGACTTTCTCCTACGAATAGTTTTTTGGCTTATACAAACTGATCCTTGTGATAAAGTTTCCATCCTGATTATCCTAATAATTCGAATCATTGTCATCCAACCTTTATATTATATCACCTGAGCGATAGCTTCTTTCTAAGTGACGACTCTACATGTAAAATTGTGGCTTAGAGAATGTATCAAAACACAAACGGTGGGTACAGCTTTCGTACAAGTACGCAACCACGAGGGACATTTTATGTCTTTGCGCCCCCTCCTGTGTATAAGTGGTGCCTTATACACAGCTTCTTATATACACACTCACGAGTGCACTTCATAAAAATTTTGTTAAACATAAACACAATCCGAGCTTCATCTCCAAGACTCGTACATCTCCAAGAGATAATTCGTTCATCGGTTGTTTGGTCTTAAAATTATGTCTTTACTTATATAAAGCTTGCAATCGTGTTCACAATATAAATTATTGAGAATGATCACCTGTGTGTAAACAATTATTTAAACAATCACGCTCATACCGCAGCTTGTCGGCCACTCACTCCGCAGTGGTCAACGTAATATGGTAAGGTAAATCGAGAGGAATTACTCGAATACTGGTGAAGTAAATAATAAATTTTTCTTCAAATCCCCTATTAATACCTACTAATTATGTTGATATAGTGGGTAGGTTTTTTGAACACCTCTCAAACTTGGTTATTTTACGTTTCAAGTCACGTAGAAACCAAATGTGCTATCTGAAGTCCGCCTCCGCCATCTAGCTTACTAGCCTTCAACTCGATCAAAAACAATTCGTTCTTTTGCGCACAGGCTGTATCTGGTCGATTAGAGCCTTGTTTTTATTATTATTTCACATATTTTAAATGAGAAACCTGCGTTTTAAGACACTACTTCTTCGCAGCATTGTTCTTAGTTTGCTCGATCTCTCAGCAGTTTTCTCGTGAACATTGCGTAAAGTGCTGCCTCCACTGATGATTATCAAGTAAAATTCTGGTTCATAGTCATAATGGTACTTTTTCATACTGTTGATAATTAACTGTTGAAAGTTATTTACCAACGGAAAACCCAAAAACGTGAACTTCGTAACGACTAATGACCTAATATAAGTGCAACGAAACCGTGGTCTTCCCCACTTGAGGCTTACTATCTTTGCGTTAAATCCATGACTTTTTTACGAATTGAAAACTAAAGATGAGAAATTAGTCCGTATTTGTACTAAAATTAATATGAAATTCGAATTTAGGATTGAAAATCAGTGTTTTATATCGAAAAAAGAAGTTGATTAAATAATCAGTAGACTGCAAGACAGCTGGGGGAAAATATCGCGTTGCCCAACCACCGTTAACGTGACATCAAAATTAAGACAAGCGCCCCCAAGTTCCATTTGGGTTAGCATCTTCATTTGCGCCCTCAAGACGATGGTGACGGATGACGTTAGGTTGAAGTCGCCGAAAACTCTCTATTGATCCTAACCGGCACGTACTCAGTGGTACCTAGCTGGTAGTTTGGATGGTAGTTGTGAGCTAAGCTCTAAGTGGGCACAATTGCCAAATTGATGGTTTATATATTTATATATTTACTTTGTCTTGCATCTCCTGGTGGATGGGTACAATTTTTGATAGTTTTTGTTCACATTCTTTGTTTGTTTGTATAGAACATTCTACCTACAACTTCACCACACCTATCAAAGTGACAACCATGAACAAAACCTATCAAAAACTACCAACCCAACAGGAGATGCAAGACAAAGTAAATAGAAAGAGAAAACCCTGCAGGGAGGGGGCAACCCAAGATATAATAAACTACAATATAAGCTTTAACAACTCCTGATAAGGCCTACAAAGGCGAAAGCGCATGAGACACTCAATAAAATATTGATCGCCACTAGGGTAAATATCTAATACACTATTTCACGTACGCATGTTTACGTATCCTGCCGAATTTTGCTAATTTGAACGATATCAAGTAGGAAGGTAATGTGTATGTATGCATCGTGGAGTGTGGGTTGGATGGCGCCAATGAACCGATTTTTCCCATGGGCTCGCCCATCTTGGCGGGATCAAATCACAGGGAAAAAACGTGTGTGAGCGTAGGTGTAAAAATGGCTACTGGTCTGAACCTCGAACAGAACGCCCTTATCCGTTCCATCTCACGACGGACATGCTTCTCCCGGTACGCTGGAACGGCGTGCCCAGTCCTCCCTCCTACCCTCATATATATGTATATATAAATATATATATATATGACGGCGAAAAAAGAAAAAAATCATCCCTCAGCTTCTCAATTAAGTTTTGAATAAGAGAACGGCGGAAGGGGTCCGTGGGTGAGATACGACAATGAGATTATGGGGCTCTGAAACTAAGCTACCGACCTCCCATGCAGATGGTATCTTTGCCCCCAGCATCCTTTCCCTCTCTTGCCATTAGACTATCGTTACACACATGTAAAGATTATTACTCGGCCTACCGTGGTGGAGCTTACATCGTCTTCCACCGTTTTTAGCCGTGGGCTGCAAAGGCGCTGTTCTCAACTTCGGGAGCTTCAGATTTTTGTATAAAGTTTTTTTTTTTTCATTTTTGTTTCCTATCTCTCCCAGATTACACAACTTTAGGTAGTCGAACAGCCGCCCCACGCTCGGGAAAAAGTCGAGATGTCACTGGGAGATAACGTCGGAAAAGGCCTCAAACGCTTCAAGGGTTACGCCCTGAATGTACGCATGTTCATCCTGGATGTGGGTTGTCGCGCTGACATACTGAAACCTTTCTTTTGATACGCCGTTACACATCAACTCGAACATGGTACCATTACGTTGAAAATACAAGTCTGCTGCTGATAACATTTTTTCCTAGTACATGCTCGCACTTGACGTAACTTGACTTACAATACTAACTCATATTGCAAAAATATCAACCCCTATCATAAAATATTGTATTTTTAGTTCAGCTGTAAATTAGCTTCGCATCGTAGAGCGTCCACTTCGGCATCATCGTAGGGAAGGAGTAGACGACAAAACAAAATATTGATAACAAGTGGCAAAACGGTATACATTTCAAAAACAGGTTATCTTATTCCAGTTTACATCCTCTTACTTCTAGAATCACCTCCCACACTTTGTGGGGTGTTGAAATGCGAGGAGGCAACATTTTCAGAAAACCCGCTCTTCTGAAAAATAATATTGCTTCCAAGTGGGGAGGTAGCGGAAGCATTGTTTTCACTTTCGGGAGAAAAAGACAATTGTTGGTCTCCAAAATCAAATTTTCCAATCGCATTTTACGTTTTAGCCCATTCTGATCAACTTTGGTTCCGTGTCTGTCTGTCTGTGTGTGTCTGTCGTTTGTTCGCAAATCCTCGTAACAAGCTTATTTTCCACAGTTTTCATCAGATTTGGATGACATTTTCAGGGAATGTCCGGGCTAGGGGTAGAAGGTCCCCTGTCAGTCTTATTGTTAGTAAACCAATACTTCACTGTGCGCATGCGCAAACGTAAATTCCATTATGTTCCATTTTTTCACGCCCTAGTCGTCCGATCTCGCTCAAATCCGGATGATAGTTGGGGGGTGACGATTTAATCATCCCATATGAATTTCAACATGATTGTATCATTAATAGTTACTGCGCACTCGCCTATGTTAAATCCTAGTAACGACCTTAATTTTCACTGTTTTCGTCCGATTTCGATGAGATTGTTAGAGAATGCGCGAGTTATGTTGTAGATGGTCCACTATCAGTTTCATTGTTGCCAAATCAATACTTCATCCTGCGCATGCGCAAACGCCAATTCCATCATGTTCCATCTTTCTACTCTCTAGTCGTTCGAGTTCGCTCAAATTCGGATGATAATTGGAAGAAGATAATAAGTAAACGAGGGAGCTATGTACCACATTAAACTTGGCAGACTTTTTTTTAAACTTTGCCTTCAATCCTTTTTCCTCAAACTGCTCATTCGTAGAGGAAAAAAATTGCTTCAAACAAATCGGATAGTTTTACCTTAGACGGCTCGGTTTGGTTTCTAAGATTTTTGGAGTACATATGTTTTGGAACGCTCGAAAAAAACAATAATAATTTTTATAAAATATAAAAAAAACATCCGATTGAAAACACAAAACGCACTCGAAAATGAGGATTTCCCTAGTAGTATATGTTTTTAAAATTAAACGCAATAGGATGAACAGCAACTGAGTGGAGTGTGTACGAAAATTGAAAAATTCCCTAACTAAAATGAGTGATTTTCCCACTACCCTTTAAATTCCCTGGAATTCTGGACCCCAAACAGAATCCTGCTGCCTTTTATTGTACTTTCCTGAGAATTTTGTTTTCAATCGTAGAAACTCATCACCCTAATGTGAGATTAATTTGATTAATTTTGTTCGCCTGGAATCGACCTCTTTCAATTCCTCGAAGAGTTCAAAGTAACTAAGTGCCGGGCATTGGAGGTTGTGTGGAATGTTGTTTCTGCTGAGAAAAAGGAGTCTTTCTACGGGAACCCTCATTCAAGATATAAACCTAACTGCTTTAGTTATGGATATGACAACCCTCTTGTCTTTTATACCTACTTTGATTTTTCCCACCAAACTCAATTTGTTATACGATATATTCTGTTTTCTACTATCCTTCTAGATTGCGTATGTTTGCGTAGAAAACAGATACTGTGGTAGAACTGTAAGTGATCACTCAGTTTTGCATTGGGTCCCAAATGTACGGTGGACGGACGGATTTACATTCGACTCTTGGATTTTATTTACTTACCTGCAAATTTAGAAAGAAGCACAAACAATTTTCGTTTTTGGCTGATTATAAATTATTGAAAATTTATGCAACTCATTATTGGAAATAATAAATGAAAATTGATAACCCCTAAATACGGACGCAACCTTTAAAATTTCCTCCCTCAAAAAAGTCATCCCCTGTCCAACTCATTTAAACCATTGATTGACGTAATATAATTCATCATTTATTTCTGATGTCATTGTTGACATAAATTTATCATTGAAATGCCCTGATCATTTCAAACTAATTGCATTATTCATAATTCCTTGCTTAATTCATCAATTGATACACCCTGGCTGGTTGAGGATCTCGATACACGTTTTTCGGAACATTTTTCTCCTTGAAATTATTCCGGAAAAATGCATAAAATTCATAACCGTTGAATTGCACTTCCGTTCAAATGCATTCAGAGGTGGTTTTTTTAACCCATTTTTCAGGAGGACCGTTAAAAAATGCACTTTGGGTAATGCAAAAATAATGTCGACGTTAACCCTCTCGGCAGGGGGGCAAGGTGGGATTCTGCAGGGGAGGTTCCCGGAGTTCCATTCGTATTTACTCGTACGGATCCACTCAATTCAAATTTCCCAGGTTCGGAAAGGCGAAAATTTTCCGAGCGTCCAAACAAAACATTACCGGCAGCAGTTGTGCTCGATTCGTATTACCCCTAATGCACTCTTTATGCCTGGTACTGCCCCCTCCACCCTTCCCCATCCACCTACCCACCATTTGCGAGTATACCCTTCATTTCGGCGGTTCTTTCGTTTTATTTATTTTTTTTCACCGTCCGGACAGAATCTCGTTCGAACCCCCTCGTGTTTTTTTCCACTTAGTCTCATTTGCAATTTTAATCTAATGGAATGTGACTAGAGGGGGTATATACGTATTTATGTTAGTGACATAACGGGGATTTTTTCTTTCCGTCTCGTTTCAATTTTGACTTAGTTACAAACTCACAATGAAACTCGAAATGCTGAAATGAAATTCAATTCATTACAGAGTTTCGACCAACGTATACTTGAATGTTTCCATCCGATGACTCCAAAATCTTATATATTTAGATTTTTTCCCATTTTCCTTTATCGAATTTTTAAAATACCAATTTTTTCAAAATTTTCTTCAAGAAAATTTGTCTTGGGGCCTTAAGAAATGATTCCTGTGTGTATATGTGAGTGCGCGCTCGCGCGTGTGTGTGTGTGTATGTGTGTCGTGTGTGTGTGTTTGTATGTGTTTCCATACGAAAACTCTCCTTAGGATTGAGATAATGAATCCGTTCATTCGCCGAAAATCAAGCGTTCTAATAGAAATGATGTTGGACACATTTTTTTGGTTACAATAAATTGCTTACATTCATAGGGGAAGTTCTTGGATTTTTCCTGGTTGGTGGCAAAAATGGAGTTGGTTTCAGTTGTGGAAAATCGGTTAAAGTTTCAAATTTATTGTTAGTTTTGATTGGCGTGACTCGCTTCGCAGCTTCTCTAAATGTTAGTGATTTCTCACCCATCAATTTTTTGATAAACTTTTGACGTAAAAATTCTGGGCAATTTTTTTCTGTAGCTCTATGAGATAGAGCACAATTGATGCAGGCCAATCGAGAGCTTCATAACTTTGGGTCAATACTCGTATGTTCCGTGGAACCACACCAGGCATCTACGTTTACCTTTACAAGCTTTTGCCACATGCCCATAGCGAAGACAACTATGGCATTGAGTTACCTTATAAATAAATGGTTCTACTTTTATATAGGCTAGGAATAGAAGGACAGTGTTAGGAAGAACTTGAGTATGAAATACAGTTTTCAGTGATTCCGTTGGAGAGAATCTAACTTCTATAGAGACCTCCTAAATTTTCCGCTTCATTCGCTCGACACTGATTATACGATATTGACTTCTGATATATGCGATAATTTCATTCATCTCTATATTTATAGGAACGTTTTTTATTATGCCTACTCGTTGTGTCATGTGTTGTGGTATAGTTGCTTTCAGTTTGTTATCAGTTAGCAGTTTGTTTGACATGAATGAGATACATGCGGTATGTTTGACGTGTTATGTTGCTTCGGGTGTCCGAACATTATAGTTGCGTAAAAGTCTACTGACTTGTCATACCGACCTATGTCATACAGTGGTTCTTGTGCAGTACCAGCAGTACGTTCTACATACGCGTAATAAGGACCCTTAAAAGATCGTATGTATTTGAATTTCGATGTCATGCCTTTGGAACTGTTAAGGGGTTGTTATTAGGCGAAGTGTTTTTATCCGTTATGTCCGTTGGACTGTCATAATCCATATCGTTATCGAGTTGAATCTTATCAGGTGGATCGGGGGGCTTATCTGCCATGGTCAGATAAGAATTGATTTGCTAATGCTATAAGGAATATAATCTGCTTTTAACTAACTTGATAGGTACATAGTAGGTCTTGCTTACAAGAGGAGACGCACCACACGATGTGATCTAGTCTACTCAAGTCTCGTTTGTAACTTGTTTCGCTGCTCTGAAACTCGGCTTGATGACGTTACATTACAGTCGCTATAATGTTTTATTAGCTGTGTTCCAAGCACCACAAGTTCATGAACTTTTCGAAACTGGTTCGGTTCCGAACCTTATGCGCACGTGAATCGTGTTCCAAGTGTTTTGTGTTCAGGAACTCAACACTCGCTAAGGTGTTCCCACTGCATCGGGTTCATGAACTGAGTTCAGTGAGTTCATGGTCTTTTCAGACCTGCTCGGGGATAGGGTTGAGAACTCAAACTGAAGGAAACCTTTCTGAACCTTCCGAAAATTCATTTCACCGCAAACCTTCACGCTAAATACCTTGTCATTAGCCTGCTTGATGCTTGTTGTGTTATCATTTTTCACATCTCTTTTTCAATTTGCTTCATCTACTAAATATTACAACGTCAGTTTTCTTTTATCAGCTGTCTACACATCGATAGAAAACGTTTGTTTAAGGATAGTTGGTAATTGGCAGGCAAAGTCAAACCAATGTTTTCCTTGTACGCACTTGGCCCACCCACCCTACCTAGTTCGTGTTTAGCACTTTTTTTTTACTTTTTCTCAATAATGGCTCTAGGGATTTTAATGAAATTTTCAACAGTTACTCTTCTTTTGGGTAGGAATGATATCCCATACCCTTCATACCTGGGAAAATAGTCTGAGGGTGGCAAATAATCTTCAAAAAAGTTGAAATGCCGTTTTTTTTTTTGCAACTTTTTGGCTTTTTTTAAAAATGCTCAAAGGATTTCGAAGACGGGGTTTTCACGTTACTAAAGACGACGCTAGCGCTGGTTGGTGCACTGAGTGTCAGTTGAACTATAGTGTTCCCACCGACGGGTTCTTGAATCTAAAAGTTTCGTGAACTCGTGGAACCCATCTGAATACATGAACTCAGACGAGTGCTTGGAACACACCTATTATTGTAGCCACTCCATATCTAAGAGGCCGGTAAATATCCGAATTATCAAGATTTCGAAATAAGCCTAATCAAGCACTTTCAAAATAGATATTCTCGAAATTGTTCGCCGAACATAAAAAAATAAAGTATCTACTTGCGCACAGTACATTTTTCTAGCACTTGCACAAAATTTCTCACTGAAAAACCTTTAGAAACTACTAGAACAGTGATTTCGGGAGAGCAGCACTTCAATATTACGCTTTCACTAATTGAAGGTGCTTAGTTTGTTGAATTTTCTATCGGTTACGCTCAGTTATTTCTGTTAATTAAATAACTCTTGTATTCCATTTCATCATGATCTCATTGTTATTCAATTTTTCACGTCGCTCGGTCGTTGTTCTACGCACAGAAGCAGTCAAACGCACGGTTCGTGTAAACATCGCATATCTATCTCGTTAATTTTTGTTTTTTGTAACGGTTGTCTGCACGTAAATATCACCAAAATTAGAGTTGTTCGTTTTCGATCTTGAGATCTGTGCGTTATAGTATTTCGCATAATTATACTAAAATAATATACCTGCTGTTGTTTTATAACTCGCAGTCTTTTTCAACTTGCTGTTGTTTAGATTTCCTCTCATAAAATTTTGAACGCGTTAACAGAGACACCTTATCAGAATTTCATTTACCAGAAATTTGATCCATCTTGCTCTTTTGTAACCAGAAGTACATATCATAGTTTCAACCGAGTTCCTCTAAATACGATGGTTAAGGCTGCGTTTGGCTATTTTTATCACTTTCTCGAAAATATCACTACCTATCTACTAAGGGACGTCCTTAGTAAAAACCTTTGACTGTATATCGAAATACGATTCATAAATAGTGAGATAAGCTCAAACCTGCGGTGGTGCTCCTTAGGGAAATCTAGAATAAAATTATAATGTATGGAGGGGCTCTGATCAGCTTTGGGAACTGAAAATGAACTTGAAATTGAAGATAGACCTCCTTTGAGTCACTTCGAAAACCATTACGAGTTACGGAGGTGCACAGATTAGCTCAGTGGCCTCTGAGGCTAGTTTCTTACCTAATCGACCAAAGGTGAAGAAATTTGAAATTTGGTGCTTGATGCAATTACAAAGCATGGGGGCGGACTGATCAGCCGAAGGACCTTTGAGACTGATTTCATTCCTAATCGACCTATGGTGCTGAAATTTTAAGTAGAGCGTGTTCAGAACCCCTTGTTAAATTGTTAATAGATTATAAGACAACCTCAATGGTAATTTCACCGCTGTATTAAGCTTTAAAGAATCATTCAAACGAGATGTCACCCAAAAATAATAAACAAATAAAATAAACAATATTTTAATACTAAATGGCTGTTGAAATGTCATAGACGGCTTGAGAAATCGTTTTGCCTTCAACAGTGTTTTTCAACAATCTAGCTTTCTAAACTTTCATGTCGCCGAAACTGTTAATAAGGAAAAGGAAGGAACCACTTTGATGATCCTGCATTCTTAAACGTGGCTACTTGTATCCTAAATTTTGGGTAGGGTTTTCATCAACTTGATTCTCTTTGTATGATAAGTGGTTCTACTTTATCGTGGAAGATTTAAATCGTGTCGCTGAGCGTCCATTCACTTGCGCTTCAGCCAAGCCTCCGTTCATATTAGCGGCCGCTAGTAGCCGCCCGGGAGTAGGCGCAGGCCATTTCCTCGGATTTATGCGGTGGTAAATCTGACAACAAAAACCCTCCTCGAGAGAAATAATTGGCTAGAGTCCCTCCCCGAAGAAGGAAAGAAAAAATAACGAAATAAAACTGATATTCGCGCGCGGTTTTATCTGAAAGAAAGATCCGAAAACTTGCGTGGAATAGACGGAGTTTCATCCAAATGAGAAGTTGGACGGGTCTGAAGAATATAAAACAGGGGGGTAGGCAGGCAACACGGGGGCTCCAGTTCCTCGGGTTATGACGGAGAGATCTCCTCCCAGCCGTGAGTTACCGTCCCGATGGTAGATATGATGTTTGCCTCAGAGGGTAGGGGGCAGGAAAAGATGGATATTTGGGCAGTCAGAAGGGGGCAGTAGCTGAGGCTACCTCAAGTCGACCTTCTCATTGTCGTTTTCTTTATTATACAGTTCAGATCTGAGGACCCAGATAGCCTTTCTTTCTTGATCTATAACATCCTGGCTCGGGGTAGAAATGCGACCGGCCGGGACGGCCCTACCCTACCTCGGGTTTATTTGCCAACATTCTCGTCCATTGCGAGTTTCCTATAATACGCCTCACGTGGATTAGTCATACGTATCCTCCTCTCAATGAATACTAGATAATAGAATTTTTTTAATAAATCAAATCTTACTGGTTTCCTCAATGGGAAGATATTGTTGCACTGATTTGTTGATTTGATATTACAAAAACTTCAGTCAAGTTAGATGGACCTTTCAAACGAATTGTATTATTTTACGGGACAGATGCATAGGATCTAATCTTGATCAGCTCTTCTTCTCGTATACTATTTATACTAGGCGTAGATTAGTTCCCATGGTGGACAGTCGATGCATGTCTCAGTTGTGGACAGGATAGAGAGCTTTGCGCAACGAGAAGATAAAGGTTCCTATGTTTTGTGGGTTTGATGTTGGAAAAATGTCTGCCAAGTTGGTTGGTCCTTTCTTACGAATTGTATTTCCTTACGGGCTGGATAATTATTCGGTGCTGTCGTGATTCAGCGTCTGACAAAGTAATTTGTTTGTGTTAGCCTAAGCAGCGGCTATCATATATTGCCATGATATGCATGGGCTATAATCTTGAGCTGCTCTTCAAATCGTCTATTGCTTGCTGAACGGGAGTTACCAGTTCCAAGTTGGACAGTGGACGCTTGTCCAAGTGATCGACAGGGTAGGGGGCAGCAGAATATGTATATTTGGGCTGTCAGAAGGGTCCAGGAGCTGAGGCTACCTCAAGTGGACCTTGCCTTGCCTCCTTGATCTATAACATACTGGCTCGGGGTAGAAATGCCTGCCGGAATGGCCCTATCCTACCTCAGATTTATTTGCCAACACTTTCGTCCATGGCGACTTTCTTGTAATATACTATTCATGAGGAGTAGTCATACATATTCTCGCATAAATTATATTCCTCATAATTGAATTTTTTGAATCAATCAAATTTTGCTGGTTAGCGCAGTTGGACGATGTTGCAATTATTAGCGGTGTTGAAGGTTAGAAAAAGTCTGCCACGTTTTCATACGGAATCTATTTATTCGTTAATGTAGAGATTATTCTGTGGTATCCTGATTCGCCCTCTGACAAAGTAATATTTTATGCAAGCTGTGGCTACCGCTAAACCAATTTCCATGATATGCGTGTTATACCTGATCTTGAGCAGCCCTTCAACTCGTCAATTGCTCGATAGGTAGGGTTTACCATTCCCAAGATGGATAGTGGATGCTCGTCTCAGTTGTCGAGAGGGTATGAAGCAGTAAAAGTTGTATATTTGGCTGTCAGATGAGGGCAGTTGCTGAGGCTACCTCAAGTTGACCTCATTGTCGTTTCCTTTAGAATATCGTCTATAACATCCTGGAACGTTTCTTTATTCTTTATTTACGTTTCAAATTATAATCATAACCTGATAACGTTGAATTCGATTTTTTTAATCACGAAAACAAAACAATAAGTAGATATTTTACAATTTGAATTTAATTTTCGTCTCCCTGAAGAAGCCCCAGTTTCTGGGAGAAACGTTGGGGAGATGAATAAAAAACCAATTTAAGGACAAAAGGCCTTTTTCGTAAAGCCTTGTTATAAACTCCCTATCCGGTTCTACCCTTCTTAGAGTATGTTTGCCATCATTATCGTCGATGACAACTTTCTTATATAATACTATTCACGTGCATTAGCCATACAAGTTGATGCTCCTCTATTGAATTGGTTGAAACCTATATGATTTGGCTGGTTTTTGTAATTTTCGAAGATTTATTAGTGTATTGTTGCAATGATTTACGTGCAACTGTTTTATACGAGCATGTAAAATTATTCGGTAGTGTTGGGATTCGGTCTCTAGCTAATGATTTATTTGCGTATATATGAACAGTGGCTTTCACTAAACCAATCACCTAGGTATGGATGCTATAATGTTGAATGACCCTGGAATTTGGTTATTTTTGCTAGAAATGGGTTGCCGTTCCCATGGTGGAGTGCAGCGAAAGATGGATATTTGGGCTGTCAGAAGGGTGCAGTAGCTTCTTATTGTCCTTTTCTATATTTTACAGATGAAATCTTAGCGTTAGCGTTTCTTCTTTCATTTATAACATTCTCTTGATGACTTTCCACCTATAGTCCAATAAGTCCACTAATAGTATAAATTCAATTTCTCCATCGACGCAACCAGTCAATGATTTGATGTAACTAGCAGCTATGTTTACATAATAAGAAAACCTACGTTCCCATCCCTCCATCTGTCACCTGAAACTGAGCAGTCTTCTCTCTAAATTGTGGCGCCAAAAAATTTCATGAAAACGTCATCAAAATTAGCTGTACAGCTCGGCGTTTCGTCCTTGAAAACTAATCAAACGTTCGCTATGTGCGGTAGCCATACCCCTGTACAATCAATGGGTCGCCAATCCAACCTTCATCTACCCTCCTATCTACAACGGAATCGGTCTGTTAGATTTTGAAAAATATTATTATTATTTTTTTAATTTAATAAATATAACTTCCCTCAAAGGTGGAGGGGCACACCATTAAATAAAAAACAAATAACCTAAATTTAATAAGTGGGGATGATGCCCAGATTTACCGGAAGCGAACTGTTGGGATTAAGGAACTTGAGGGAGGAGGAATGAAAGGAAATGCCCTTATACAACGCCTACCACCTGTGGTAAGAACCCCCAAGGACGCCTGTGATGATACCATGTAGCACTCCTGCCGAGATGCCCAAATCGAGTAACTCCGTGGCACTTTTCCTGCACCACGCCCCGCGCAATTGTTTTAAGAAATCCATGTTTACGCTTGCGCATACTTTCTTATTAGTCCGATGAAGCCTTTTTGGTGGACTGTATAGAAACTAATTGTCACAGTGTGTGTGAATTCATCAAAACCGCACTGTAATTTTGTATAGTCAATTGTAGTCTGGACGATGATTTGCTGAAAGTCGGTCCAAAAAACTATAAACCTAAATTTTTCAAAATGAAGTAAACCCGAATTGGCCAATTTTTATTTTTGTTGGGCTCGCATATCTCGTTTGAACGAATTTCCACGATTCTCATCCTCCCACAATTTTTTATTGTGATGACATTTGGATCAATAGTAGCCACAGCTCAGGTACAAATTCATTCATTCATATCAAAGGCCTGGAATAATAACCGTTGGAACAGTAGACACTCGTTAAATAAATCTCACGAAGCTTTGAAATAACCAGTCATTTCATAGAAGCCTTTTATCAGGCATATGGCCTCGCAGTTGGTGCGATAGGGTCGGCAAACTAATTTCGAACAAATTGTGATCCTCCATGATATCTTTTATTTGTTCTGCGCCTTATTGACTCCGCAATTGTGACTCTATGGAAAATTATGTTTTATTCCTTGATCAATATTACGAAAGGGCATCCTTCAATTTCATCTGTTTCATTGGGTGACGGTATAGTTATTTATGATTAAATGATTTATGAAATGATTTTGTTTATTTTAACGATTTTTGTAGAAAATTAAGCTATTGCAATGGCAATTTTTTAACATTTTCTTCAATGATTTTTCTTTGATGGTTTTTACACTTTTCACATATACATATAATATATGTTATGCATATCGTTGGCCAGCACTTTTCGAGTACGTTAAATTGGTCAAATATCAAAAAATGTGCTGAAAAAATCACTAAAAATGGCTAAAACGGCTAAAAATCGTTAGTTATATTTTTTGCAGAATATTGCTCAAATAAATTTTATTAACTATAAAATAGAACATTCAAAAATGTATGTACAAAATACTGCTGAAAAATATACTTAAATTTCATTAAAATTTGCTAAAAAATCGATAAAAACTGAAAAAAGCTAAAAATCCGAAACCTGTTTTTGAATAGCAGATTATTATTTAGAATGCGTTCTTTGGCATACAAATAATAGTTAACAATTTCCTTGCAATCGAAAATCTCAAATTTCGAATCAATTTAACATAATACAATACGTGAATTTACGAAAATTCGCTCATACGATCATGCTGCATGATTGGAACTTTTAGACAGTATCCAGGTGATTGGGGTCACCATGCCCCGCATATTTTATTTTTTTATAGGAGCGACTTGTTAGAGGTTCAGACGTTAATTTGGTATTCGGAGTTGGGAAACAAAATATTTTAGTGTGAGAACTTGATTTCATTTAGGAAGGCAATATGCTCGTGGTAATATGAAACTTGAAAAACGTCCAAAACACTATCTGGTTCTAATGATCTAACAGCTAATAAAAAGCTCAAAATGCGATAAACCCCTTACAAGCGATACCCATCGTTATGATGCCTCTGAGGCATTCGAGGTTCGGTGGCTCCCTCCGGCTTCTTCTCCCACCATCTACAGAGAATCTAATCATATGATAATGTCCACAGGCTCTCGACAGGTTGGCCAACATGATACCTTATAATTAACTCTGGAACGTCACTCGCGCCCCTACCTCAAAAGGCCTCTCGTTTTTTGTGTGGGCATGCGCAGTAATTACCTTCCCTTCCCTGACCTCCCAGGCCAGATGTCATTCCTCGGGGGAATCAGCCTCGCCTCATTTTCGCGATGAGTTACGCCGACTTTAATTGGTTTGACTAAACATAATTAGGTGCATAGTTGTTGCGAGGTTGTAAATTACTTCTGTAATTACTTTGCTGGACGAATAATATCCCTCCTCGGTATTCGTTCCGCGCCGTAAAGTCATAACCGACGGCTCCTCGTCTCATGAAAAACTCCGCACGATTCCTCTCGACACATTTTTCAATTAGGCCTTAAGCTGCAGGTCTTTCTTTCAAAAGCCAACATTTGCCTGCCTACCAACCCTTTCGCTCTGTTCGACAGTTTAATTGAGATATCTCCACCTGCTTCCATCGAAAGAAATTTTCAGTGCAGTGAGAAGCAGTTGGCAAGTGTCATTCGCAAAAAAACTTGCTGAAACTTTCCGCATGTTATGATGTAATGAGGCCGCCCGCACGCAAAGAAACTCTCAACAATTATCACATTGACTATGTTGCTTAAGGGCACTTGTACCCCCCTCCCCAAAATGGCGAAATTCGTGACCTATTATCTCGGCACTCGTTGGGCCGATTTCGATGATATTTTGTTAAATTATAGATCTTGTAAAGATCTAAAGATCTGCGGAATCAGATTGAAAAAATGTTGATTTGCCGCATCACAATATCGAAGCCAATTTCGGAAATATTGGTGGTATTTGAGGTAACTTCAGTTATCTATCCCGTAATTATAATAACATTTCGATAAACTTCCCGCAGATTTCTGCAATAGGTTGAGAGGTAACTTTCTAAGAACAGAAAAATGAATTCGGTTCTGGAGATCCCGAAATAAAGGATCCGATGCGCAAAAATGATACTTTTCAGCAGAGCCATAAAACGAAAAAGTAATGGTACGAAAAAGTTGTGGTGAACTAATATAACTTGATTATGTTTGAACGGGTTAGTAATCTAAGTAGCCAACCAAACAGAATGATAAAGTGATAACAATGATGAAATGTTCTGTAATTATATGTTGTTTACGTTTACACTCGTTGTCGTCCTTTCATCTTTCTGCGTTCAGTTTGTCCACAAGTCGTCTAGGTGGCATTTTACTCCATTTTTGATGTAGTTTTACGCAAAAATGTTTTTGCATCTACGAGCGGTGCACCCTGTATATATATTTTGCTATAATATAGTATATTGTAGCTGTAGTTAGTAAATATGAAGCGCTAAATATTTATTTAAATTTATTTTTATTGAATGATTATACTGTGTATCACAAGTCTGGCTTTAAAGTTGTTCATTGTTGTATTCATACTAATCTGTAATTTCATTTCTGTTTCATGTGTCATGTTCTCGTCCTGCAGTACGTGAGTATTACCATCATTCAGTATATACTTTGATATTTGATCATATCAAACATCATACTGTCCCGGTGCGAAGCGCCGATAAAGCCCGGTTAAACAGCCTCGCCGGGGTGGGCGGCCCCCGCCAGGATGTTTCAATCCAGGGGCCACACAGGCGCGCCATTGTCTCTCGGAAAGCCTCAGCCTCCGATAGTGATCTTGACGGGGCCCTGTTTGATATTGGTTATTGTCCGTGTCTGGCCATCACCCCTAATTGTGGCCTTTATTGATGATCTGCTCCCGGTTAGCATGAGCGTCTCTGCCACCGGATCGGTAGCTCCGTACAATTAGCGATAGCGTGCGCACGGATTTACTGTTAGAGATCCTGTTTCCATTCACCAAACCTGAGACCACCATGTCGGTATCGATCTTCTTCATGTGTGTCATTATAAGCGTCTATTATGATTTTTCTTAAGTCGAAATTGTGTCGACCGAACATAGAACTAATATGCGTAACATTATACAACTCGATTATGGGCACTTTCACCAAAAACTTTCACGAAAAGTTTGGAAATTAACGGAGATTCCAACTCATCGTCTTTTACCAGAGAACTATGCGGGTATAAACTCCAGCGAGTAAGAACACCCAAAATCTGGCAGTCACACTTACTAATCTCCGTTAGCGGTGATATAAATATGACCGCGAAGCTTTCTGATCAGTTGTTATTTCTACTTTTTATTGAGAATTTACATTCTAATGGACTCGTTTTATCCATGAAAACACACGCAATTGATCGTACCAAATTAACTAAAAGTGTGTGCATTTAGGTTAAAACAGTATTGGATAGATCTGCACGTGTTACTATTCGATACTATTCTCTCTCTCTCTCCCCCTCTCTCTCTCTCTCTCTCTCTCTCTCTCTCTCTCTCTCTCTCTCTCTCTCTCTCTCTCTCTCTCTCTCTCTCTCTCTCTCTCTTCTCTCTCTCTCCAAGTTTGTGTGTGCGTGCGTGCGTATGTGTGTATGTCTGTCCTTCCGGGCGATAACTCTTCTTAGGTTTGAGGGATTGAGATAATAATTCCGTTCTTGCGCTTAAAAATCAAGCTTCCCAATCGAAAGGATGAGTTCGTTTTCCAGCACATTTTGAGCACATTAAATTTGTCAAATTTCAAACAATGTGCTAAAAAATGTCTAAAAACGGCTAAAAATCGTTAAATTTATATATTTTTTTAGCAGAATGTGAGTCAAAAAAGTTTACCAACAATGAACTGGAACATTAAAAAAATTGTGAAAAATTTTGCTAAAAAATTAACATAAATCTCATTAGTATTTGCAAAAAAAAAAAAGATAAAAACTGAAAAAATCCAAATATCCTAATTTTTGTTTGAATTGCAAAATTGTATACAGAAAAAGTTAGTTTTTCTTCTTTTTCATAAAATTGGTAGATTACGATTCCGCTATACTCAACGTGCTCAAATTTCAAAACGATTCACCATAAATATGATACGATAACTTACGAAAATTTGCTCATACGATCATGCTGCAAGACGAGATTTTCTTCTTTGGTTTCGTGTCCATCTTTCTTATGTCCACAATTCCTTTTCATAGGCAAAACTGCCTGATTGCGATGAAAATTTCAGAGATTTTTCTGATATGGCCCTAGACGTTTCCATAATCTACACTGCATCGGTATTAATCCGATTTCTTCAAAATATCTAAGGATTGTGCGGGTTGAGCTATATACAACTCTAACCAATTGTACTGCTTTCGGATGAATGGAAGTCTCTTCTCACACGGAAACACTTCCTGTCATTCAATCCCAATGCAAGGGATCACAACCCACAGTTAAATTTCTCAGTAATTAGTAGGTATTAAAATATACTGTCCCAGTTTCTTCACGTTATGGTGCAGCAAAAAAATGTGTAAATTCATGTATTTGAAATACTCTTATTACTCGTTTCTATGATCTATATTTTCGAATTATGTATACGAACTGTATTCCTTTTCAAAGCTTCAGGAACTTCTTACGAGAAGTATCTAATGACTGTGTTGAAATTTCGCTTATTTGTTTGTTCCTGAATGGTCCTATGTCTTCAGAATCAAATCAACAGCTCCTTACCAGTCTTGTTTTATATAGTTTTGGTACCAACAAATCAAACTAAGTGAACCTTTTTGCAATTTTCGTTCTTGGGCATTATCGGATTCCACTCGTTGAACTGGAAGCACCCAACGTTCGCACCTAAAGCAAATCTTCCCTTAGTAATTGCAATTATGCAGGTGTTAAAGAGATAGGGGGAAGTGGGAATGTATCGTAAAGGTTGGTTTCACCGGCGGGTTTTCTACCGCGGCCGTAACTCATGTCTTGATCTCTAACCACGAAGGCTTAACAAATAAGTCTAGCTGGGGTGAGAAAGAGGAAGAGAAGAGAGGAAGAGAAAGAAAGAAACCAAAAAGAGAGATAGAAGGGGTCCCCTGCGAACGGACGGAGGCGCGGGGGTCCGCGAGATTAGCCACCTTGATGCATTGCTCGCCTTCCAAGTCTGATCAATAACCAGCTCTTCGGGTTTTGTTAGCCGCTATCGCTGAAGAGAAGCTTTAAAAAAACGAAGGTTCGGCGAAGGAGGACAAATAGTTGTGTTTCAGTTCCAACTTCCATCATCAATATGTTCTTTCTACGGGCAGTGATGAACCATAGAACCTCACGATAAAAGAATTGAAGACTATGAAGATTTTATGAAGCACTAGACTAGCGAAGTTTTCTCGCTCGCTCGATGTGGGATGTAGATGAGCAATCGGTAGAATGATTGGAAACGGTTGATCACTAACAGTAAATAAAGTGGGTGAATGATTTTGTACTTAAGTAACTCCACCCGTCCCTCGGGTTTGCCTACAGGAAAGGTATTTATCTATTTAATAGATTTTTTAATTTTTATTATTATTTTAAAGGAGAAATTCATTTACGCTGGATCTTTTTTTAAACATTTAAATAAAGCAGCGTAGTCAAAAACCTATAAAAACTTGAAGATTCGGCTGAGGTAGGCAATCAGTTATACTTCAGTTCCAACTTCCTTCATCAATCTATACCTACTTCCTACGGGCCATGATGAAAAGAAAAAAAAAGAAGAAGAAAGATTAATATGAAGTATCTCTGAAATCAATAGTAAAAAGTTCAGCAGTAAAAGTGCAGCAATTTTGTCACATATTTGATCATTTTGGAAGCAAAAAGCTTGTTGACGCTCAAATTGATAGCAAACAAATATTTTACTTTACACTTCGCAATAGAAACCAAATTTAAGATTTGAAATACTTTTTTAGCTCATTTTAATGGAATTTGATGAGATGTCTACCACATTTTTCAACGCTTCGGATATACTCTTTTAAGGCAATATTCTGCTTATATATTTAAATCTTAACGGTTATTAGCCTTTCCAGCCTTTTTATTGAGGTTTTTCTTTTCTGTTTGAACACTTTACTGTGCTCAGATAGAGAAGATTGTCAATGAGGTCCCAAATTAACATACGACATTTCTTTATTTGGCCTGTTTGAATTACTACAAAACTACAAAAAATATGAGAAAAACAATTAAAAAACCAGTTTAAGAGCAGGAAGGTCTTTTTTGTAAAGTTTTGCCAAATTAACTTACAAATCCCACAATGCTGGATAGCTAGGAGCCTAATAAACGGCAAGAAGACATTATCTTTCAGAAGTTTCTCAAAACGTATCATGATGGTAGTATATTTTGGATACTGGATACGTCGTTGCTATTGTGTTGACTGTACAGAAGGACGTTATATCACCTAAACTATACGCATGTTCCCAAAGAACGAACGCTATAACACAAATAAAACCACCTGGAGTAAATTTTACGAGCAGAGCAAATCCTCAGCCCAAGTTTGGGATTTTTATCATGCGTCCTGAAGGAGGGGGACCTAATTGTCTTAAAAGGAGATCAAAAGGCCCCGTTCCGACGAATTATGCTCAAAGATACGGACCCAGGGACCACTCACGGGCGCAGCGGGTCGACCCCTGGTTAGGAATCCGTTGGCAACGGCTCGGTAACTCGGAATCTTTTTCCGTTAAAAAATCCACTCGGGGAATACTAAACGGATACGCGGGGTTTGTGCAAAAGATGACGGAAGATTAGAGGTAACTTCTGTTGCAAAGAGGAAGAAGTTTCGCTTCCCACAGGAGCCAGGGAGCAGCAGTTATAACTAGCGAAATGGAAGCTGCAGCGATGATGCGTGATGTATCATTTTCCACAGTGATTTTCCATCGTGATTCGTCAAGGAACATCTTGCGCTCAGTTAGCTCTGTAACTGAGGGTGTAGTGAATTTAAATGAAGTGAAAACTACCTTTGAGTTGAAGCTTTCGCCGTATTATTATGCTATTCTAAGTTGCAATCTTAATATGTCTACCTCGTTCCCTAGCTAATGCTTTCAGAAGTAAATAAAATAATTAATAAATAAGATAAAATAATTTGATAACCCCTTAATTCAAAGTGTATTTAATGTATAATTATACTCGTACTACCTGCCTTTGGTCGAGGGAATTAACGCTGTATCATATCCATATTGTAAGAATACAGAAAATTTACAAGGTTGAAAACTTGTTCTGATAACAATAATCTCAAAGAGCTACATTGGACTCAGCTCATTTCTTCTTCTTCTTGCTCTTGATTCTGTTGATCGTAACCAATTTAGTCACGTGGTCAATTTATGTGGTTGTCTCTTATTCCCGTCCTGTATGGTATGCTTTCGATCTTCACCCCTTCGTCTAGATCGGTACATAAAATTCTATTTTTTGCGGATTCAGAGACCTTTGATATTGTTTAGAACAGTGCCAGGTCGATCCAATTCAAAAGCAGAAGTTTGAAATCGTCACTATAATAGCATATGGGCGTCTTCTCATAGAGTGTATTCCGTTGTACGCTTCCCTTGTCCACCGGTCATCCCATCTCCGCGTTGCTCGATATGACTTGATAATTGAAGTCCGCGACAGAGGCGAGGTGTCTCATGGAAATGTTAACCCCGTCAACCATCTGTCAGGCGGATGCCCTTCTGATGGGCCGAACTGACCTCAGGCCCCCTGGACTCGCATGTTGCCCGTTTTCACTTGTCAGGGTCTCTCCAGTTCATACACTTCCTGTCAGTAGAACCTTCCTGGAGATAGGTTATACCTCGTGTCATATTTGGGTGAACTGTGAACCCGCGAATAATTAAATACGATTCTAATATGCCAAATGTTGTTGAGCAAGTAGAGCCGGATTTTGATCATTTCTGAATTGGGTTCCCAAAATATACCTACCCAGCTTTTCACCTTCGTTACTAACAATACCGATGACAGTCTTGGAGTGAAGAGACTGACGGCACCAATTTTGAAATCAGTAATCGGAGTGTAACAGGTCCGATGAAACCTTCATTGTACGTCATTGTGCAACAATCGAGAATTCCCTTACCTGACCTTTCACGGTCGATATGCTTCCAATTACTGCGACTAAAAGACTCGAGATTATGATTTGGTGCATTCTTTTATTTTTGACAGAAACTGTCTCTTTTTCGAAAATCATAATACAAATTATCGTACTATGGTTAATGTCATTTCTTACCGGCGCACATTGCTTCCCATTCACCAAAGGTGGCAAAGGCGCCTTCATTTTAAGATGTTAAGTTGGTTAAAGGTGTGTCCTCCTAATCTCAATTCGAATCGCATTTCACTTGTTTTTCTCCATTTCACCTCCCCTCCCCCCCCCTCCCCCCCTCCCGCACAGAACTACCAGTTCTATGATCCTTTACATTTCACTTCAGCAGTTGCCTAACTAGCTAATAAACTCAACACATTTCTCAAGCTTGAAAGATTTACTGCTAACTTGTCTACTATTCAGCGCCTAGATAGGTACGCCCCATTTTCTGTTATCTCTGACGTATCCTGATTGACGGGTTCCGATTCCACCCTGATTCTTCTTCTGAATTACCTGACAAACCTTTTATTACAGGAAGTCTTTTTGGATTTCTCTGGGCTTTGAAATAAACTGGTCTTGCTCAAATGACCAATATTCCATTCTGAGACGTGTCTTCATTCTTAATTGTATGTTTTTCGGGGATATCTCCAAAGCTCATCTCTTGGAAACCAGGGGCAGCCCCGGCATTCCACAGCGTTGTTTACAACTCCGAACATCCTTTGGTTACCCACTAAGAAAAAAAAATGGAATCTCGGGAAATATCTGGGATCGACTTTAAAGTCAACGCTTACAAGAGCGTCAGGTTACAGGCGGTGACCTTCCATTCATAGCTGGAGAGATACAGCGCTTCACATATCCGTACTTGGGAGCCCTGATAATCGCTCTTCATCCTTCTTCGCAACAAAGTTTTATCTTGTGCTGGACACATCTAAATGGTGGTGCCTGTAAGGTTCTTGTAAACGGTCACAACTCGTCGAGGCACTTTTGTCGAAATGAACGATAAAATGATGTAGCACCTTGTGAAGTATTATGATGGAAGGAATAGTGCCTTCTTAGTTTCCGAATAAAGGTTTATATGGGGCAGCGGCAGTCACTATCTTGAGCAAGTATATTATTTCTGAAGCTCAGTTTACACTAAAGAAGTGTGATGACGGAGTTTTCACTATAAATCACTTTCTTTCTTCCTTCATTTTATAAAAAATTGTTATTTATTTAGATATGCACGGGATAATCTCATCGGATCTAATCAGATCTTGCATGGAAAAACGGAAGTTATGGATCTGGGAGTCCTTTTTGACAACCTTCTCAGTTTTTCTGGCCATATTGAGAACATATGTTTGTGAGCCATGAAAGTGCTCGGTTTTATAAAAAGAAGCACCAGGGATTTCTCAGATCCTGCTGCTTTATCGAAAACGCTTCCGTAGAATGGACTCCATACTACCTAAATTCAATGGAGATGATAGAAAATCTTTCAAAATGGGCAATAAATGGGAAGAGTTTGATCCCTTGGAAATGCTGAGAGTAATGGGCCTCGAGACTCTTAGGAGGCGACGTGAGTTGGCAGATGTAATTTTCCTCCATAGATTGGTCAACCGAAGAATTGACTGTCCTCTGCTCTCGCACTTTTATGTACTACCCTATCCTACTCGCCACCTGCAAACTTTTTTTCTCCCAACTGTGACGACTAGCTATTTGCATGGTGGGCCCCTGATTAGATGCCAGAGGGAGTCCAACCGATTGGTGGGTTTATCGTCGGATGTCGACCTTCTTTGTTTAAGTGAGCTGGCGTTCAAGAGACATTGTAAATTATTGTTATAGTCTAACATTTCAATATAATCGGTGTGTTGCAATGTCTGTACTCACCACCTAGGCAAAACAAGACACAGAAGAAGGGAAATCTTTCCTCTCTTTTTCAAGCCCTGGCTATTCTTTAATTTGTTCTTCACATGAAGAACTCTTTTTATAATATAAAATTGATTTCTTTTGCTTCCCTAGTTATAATAATGTGTTATTTAAACCGTCTCTCAACACCTCTAACTTCTGCAAACTTCCACCTCTTGGAACCAGGCAATAATTTTACCCCATCGAATCAACAAACACTGGTGAATAGAAACTAACTTTACCTGACCATTATAGCCCAGACTTATTGCATCCCTACTAATACTCCAGAACTTTAATAGTATAATATTATTTATTACAGACTCGACCTTACATGGCACAACAATAACTTTAATTCCCTAATAAACACGTATCTAAACACCTTACCTATAATTACCTACCATATAAGCCACAACCCTAGTCAAATATTTGTAATACAAACGTAATAAGAAGCCAGACTAAGAGCAAGATATTCTTGTTTATATATTTTAGATCCCTGAAGAGACTCTGACGACTTGGATGTAACGGATGTCAATAAAACTACAATGAGTTACCGCCTATCCCATGATCCATTCCCTCAAAACCCCCCTACCATCTAAAATTTCTTAAATTATTTATGTTACCCCATTTTCCGAAGTGTTTTGTTGTGCTATATATAAATTGTTGCGAATTGATGATCTCTCTCTCTCTTTTTTTTTTTTTTTTTTTCCCCCTTCCATATAAAGCTTGTTATTGTTTGTTGTGAGATTAATTTTATGGAATCTAACGTAGCATTGTTTACTAAAATCTAGATTGAACTAAAGATTATTATCATAAAACTGTAAATGGGGCAATTTTGCTCGTAAATAAAATTAAATAAATAATGATCCCTATTCTTATAAAAATTAAAATACAGCCTTCAGATAGATACAAAATTCAATATGATTGATAGACAAAAAAGAATATAGATTGAAACTACGACAAAAAGAAAAAATGCTTTCATATTAATGCTTGAACATTATGGGAAATAACTAGGAATAGAACGTGATTAAAATTAGGATACATTATTATGGAAACTTATTAAAATCAAAGAAATTAAGCTGGAAAGAAATTACCGAAAGACTGCCTTAAACTGTTCTTTGCGTAAAGAGCATTGAATCTTACATCAAATGAAAATACGGCTTTAGCTGCTTTCGCTCCTTCTGACGAGGGAGGAATTGACCCAGTAGTGAGTAATATGGATTTCCGGTTGAAAAGATTCTGGGCTTCTGGTGAGTCTGACGGGTGTTCTAATATTTTTCCGAACCAGTAAATTGGGGGCGTCATACACGGCACAGAATTTTCGTAAGTATAATGATGTCAAGTTGCTTCCTCCTTTGCTCCAGGACAACCTCAGTCCAACCTCGGTACACTTCTCATCACATCGTCAGGGACCTCATCCACGGCATTACTTTTATAGTATTCCATTACAATTACACCTAGTTGGTCATCTTCAAAAACTTATACTGAACCCTCTCAATGTTATCGATGTAGTTAAAATATGCAGGATTCCAAAGAATGGACGCGAATTTAAGATGTTGAATAGTTATTGCAGAATCAGTTGAGCTAGTTATTTTCCTTTATTAAGTGATTCTGCTACGAACCACTTAATTATGACATTAGAGAGTTCTGATTATGACGAACCACCTGATATCCTATTAGAGAGTTCCTGGTTACCACGGTGTTCTAATACGGTGTACGTTAATCTAGGGAAAATCCAAATTTCGCTAACACGCTGGCTGTTACTACGGTGCTCGCTTGGTGTTTCACGCGTCTTCACACGTCGAATCTTATCAAATATTTTGTAACCTGACTCTGATTCCGACATTCGACGACATCTTCTATTTCTCCGTCTTTGTTTTTCTTCATCCTGATTTCCCACTTTCCTTCATCTATCGTCGCGTTGTTTTAATGTATGTTTTTCAATTTGAAGTGATATTTGCAAAATGATCCTTTGTAATCGGCAAAGAAATTTTGTTTACCCTCCTCAAAATTTGTTGGTTACGTTTCAAGATACTTAGATTTCCAAAATCGAATTACCTAGTACGCCGTCCCACGTGGTAACGAGGACGTACTAAAACTCGATCTTGCGTTGTCATTCAAGCGGTCTCCCATATACGTTGCGCGATTGTAGCTGTTGTGATTCGTCAGCTGTCGGTTGTTACCAGATCAGCTATCATGGTTCTCGTGCACCGTGTGAACCGTAACCGCAGTAACCAGGTACTCTCTATTAATTCTGACATTCTGATTAGATATGGTTTGCGTTGTTATATGTTCTTAACTGAGTCTTCATGCCCTTGGAGAATTAAGGTCATACTATTATCATCATTTAATAATGATTAACAGGACGTTTCCATTTGTTTTCGTCACGTCACGAGCGTCACGTCACGGTGGGGTTTTCTATTGATTTTCACGTACAACCAATGCGTTACTAGGGAAGTGTAACTCCCTTAGTTTTCATAGCAGGAAAATCGTTAGCCACTTTTTGGAATGCTCTCATTTTATCACAGCATCTCATAATCCCTAAGCCTCTGTAGTGTCAAGGAGAGCTGATTTATCACGCTCAGTTATAAACTAAAATTGCTAAGTAACCATAATTAACTAATAATGAGTAAAATTAATCATAAATAAATGATCTGACTATAGAACCGTAGGTCTACCGTCCGTTTTTTCAATTCAGAAATGACTATTATATTGAATCTTAATGATGCTTCACGGTTTATACATCAGTTCAATTTGTTCGTGTGGCATTATAGTTTGGCATTTTCTTTGAAGGCAGATTACAACGTGTTGACGTTGGGAAACGCTTATTCAGCCTAGCTAACCCGCATTAGGTAAAAAACCCGTATTGTCAGCGCTGTTGCCGAGAAATAAAAAATCATTGAGAGCATTAAATCCACCTGACGGACCATTTTATTGTCGGGGTTAAACGTGGTTTATACCGATTCGGCGAGACCCGGCTTCAAACTCAGCTTTTACGGCTGTCTTCAACGGAAATCACTCTCAAACCATCACCGAGGGGGCAGCGGATTTAATTTGTTGGACGCCACAAATTTATTAGCGGCCCACTGAAATTTATCGGCACTCGCTCACCGCGGTCTGGTGGTGAGGCCGCGAGATATCCCGTCCGAATAAATGCGATCGAAATGGGGGGAAAAAAATCCTCCCCGGATTCCACTTTGGTGACCTTTTTAGAGTAGTGAACGAGGAAGCAAGCAATAAAAGAGCCGTAAATTCCTGGACAAAATGTTATGACTTCTTTTATAGTCTTTTGGGCAGTACGTTCGAGTGGGTATGGAGGAATCCCCGGTATTTTAGAAAAAAATTGATTCTCAAAACAAAACAAAATATCTAAATCTAAATCACTTATTGGAGAAATCGAACAGCTACGACACTGCAGGTGGTCTTCTTGGAGCTGTGTTCAAGAAAACATTTTAGACCATTTCATATTGTTCAAAATCATTTCAGAGATCTTTTGGGTGTTTAGTAGATGTTTTCAATTCATCACTTCATCAACAGTTGCCTTGATCACTCCTAACAGATAATATGTTAGATTTTTTTGCGTACGATCATCATCTCTAGTTACGTATTTTCGTCGAAAATCAGTGTAAAGTTGAGATATAGGTAATTTATACTTCGAGATTGAGCCTTTGGATAATTATTAGACTCTCTTTTCTGCCCCCCCCCCCCCCCCCTCAAGTTGAATTCTCTTCTGTGTCCGGAGCGACTATTTTAGCAAATTTTCATATTGCAATGGCTCGGAAACTTTTAAAATAAGAATTTTGAAAAATTTCTTCGTTGAAATCCGTTTTCTGCCATTCTGAAATTATTCCTGAAGTTTGCGCTTTTTCGTATATATATATATATATATATATATATATATATATATATATATATATATATATATATATATATATACATGAAATATGTATATATATATATGAAAAATATATATGTGTGTGTGTGTGTGTGTTTGCGCGCTCCTGCGTGCGTGCGTGCGTGTATGTTTCTGTCATTCCAGACGATAACTCTCCTTAGGATTGAGATTAAAATTCCGTTCATGTGCTAAAAAAATCATGCATTTCAAACGAAAGGATGAGTTCGTTGGCCAGCAATTTTTGTGCACATTAAATTGGTCACATTTCAAAAAATGTCCTCATAAATTAAAAAATGGCTCAAAACTGCTAAAAACCGTTGAACTTATAATTTTTAGCAGAGTTTCAGTCGAAACGATCATTATGTCAAATTTCATTAATATTTGTTGAAAAATCTATAAAAACTCCCCCCAGGAACTGAGGCTTCTTCAGAAAGACAAATTTAGAATATCAAATTCAAAATGTGTAAAATAAGAAAACGATAAGTGCGAGTATTTATTTTATAAATTTTAGATTAATAAAACAAATACCTATTTAAGGACAGAAAGGTCTTTTGTTGTAGTTTATGAAACTGAAATTTGAAATGGAGAACCCTTGGGGCGAATACAAACGAATCATGAAAGAAACCACAAGATCAGCTGAGTGAGATACAGAACTAAGTTCTTTGCTCTTCAACCTATGAAGCTGAAAATCATTAAGTTTAGAGCCCCCCCCTCCCCAGGTCAGCTGATTGATACGGGGGGGGGATACGGGGGGGGGGGGCTAAGTTCTTTGCTAGACAACCTATGAAACAGAATTTTGAATAGGAGAACCCTTGGGGCGAATACAAACGAATCATGAAAGAACCCCCAAGATCAGCTGAGTGAGATACAGAACTAAGTTCTTTGCTCTTCAACCTATGAAGTTGAAAATCATTAAGTTTAGAGCCTAGAAACATCTAGAAATAAATTGTAAAGTCTGAGGCTCCTTAGATCTGCTAAGCAAGGTCCGGAGTTAATTTCTTTGCTATTCAACCTATGAGGCTAAAATTTGAAATGGAGAACCCTTGGGTCGAACAGAAACGAGTCATGAAGTCTAGAGCTACCCAGATCAGCTGAGTGAGATCCGAAGATGAGTTCTTTGCTATTCAACGTACACAGCTGTAACTTTAAATGGAGCGTGTTCCACGATCCTCCAATGTTCAGCCGAGGCTCTAGGTGAAAGCAAAAGGGGGTCTGCGGTTTCCGAGTTTCTTTGAACGGCAGTTCTTAGCGAACCAAATTTACAACCACTCGGAGCCTTTCTCTTCTGCGTTTGCTAATATTTTTAGCACCTCCACTCGTTACTGCTCCATTGACTGATTCAATAAATTATATTGACTTTGGAACTTCGAACGTGTTTGTTCCTTGTTTCTTATTCATACCTGCATAGGAATATGTAGTGTCAACAAGATCACTGGTGCCTAATTCAATAACGCTCGCATTCGGACCTACCACGGCATTTTTCGGTCCTTTTTTCAAAAAAAGGAAGAGAAGAATCATTTTTAATTGAGACCGATGTATTCAATTGCGACTTACAACAGCACTTTAAAGTAGCTCAATCTATACTGACGGAAACAACATTAATTCAAAGTCGGACGCCTTATTATGGCTTGATTTTTTGGTTTTGTGTTTTTGGTGTTTTCTAGACGTCCCTGTGTAGCGTTGCCGTCCACGACTACATCCAATGCATTTTTCAGTTTGTGCTTTTAATATGTTAACACTGCACAGATTGGGTCTCTTGGAAGGCATTAATAGTGCTTATGCTATGCAGCCGATAGCTGCATGCCAATTAATCACAGTGTTCTGATCAAATGGCCTACCTAATACTGAAATAATAATCCTTTGTGTAATAATTAACAGCAGTTTTTTTCTCGCCAATACCCAATGTGTACTCATTTAGTTGTTACTCAACCCTGAGGGACCTCCTCTTGGCTAATAACACGCGACCATTATCGCTAATTGCTTTGAATACGCCAACGTTTGACATGAAGACCCTTTCAAGACAAGTGTTTCCCACAAACAATCTTTTCCGATTCAAACACGACAATCGGATCTGGTTTTGTGGCTGTTTTAAAAACGTCCTGTCCATTTGCTTTCGTGTTAAACCCTTTTTTCTGAACACCGGCTTCCCATTACGCCAACGTCTCAATTCCTTTTGCTTGTTCAACAAATGGACAGATAAGCGTTTTTACGAGTTGCGCCTCCTGATGGTAATGAAGTTACTTTCTCGTTTCCTCCACTCGATTAGCTCGTTGAAGCTTTTTCTTGTTTCCGGTCCTGTTTGAAACTCTGTAATTATCTATTGAATAGTTTCGATTGTGTCGGGCATCCATCTATTTATTTTGTGAAATAATACGAAAAATACTACCTACAACATACTGACTACATATTTATAGCAACACATACACAAAGAACACTACGAAACAAGACATATGTTCCTACTACACACACTTCATACCAAATTGAAATTCACAACAAAAAATCACTGCAAACTCCCCCCCCCCCCCCCCCCCAATTAAACCGAACAAGAGCTTCTCCCTATTGGTTTATTATTTCCAATAATAAGCCTTTGTAATAGTGTAGGAAAAAAAATTTATTTACGAGTAACTCAAACTTCGTTTCAAGGTGCATAGAATCCAAAACTGCAATGTCCGTCCGCCGTCCAGGCCATAAGAGGCCTTTAACCTGATAAGAAAAATACGCCCTTTCCCACATGGACTCCACTTGGGGTCTAGTTGGTCCTAGAATCTAGCCAGCCCGACCGCTTCAGACGCATCAATGCTATGAACCAAAAATGGGCTTTTTTTCCGCATATTTTTCCGCAAATATAGGTTTTCTATTTCTATTGATTTTCACGTACAACCAATGCGTTAACAGTGAAGTGTAACTCCCGTAATCTACCGTCAGTTTTATTATGTAGAGTTCAGTGTTTGTTGGATATTCATCGTGTAAGTTGGGCAACTACTCAATGTAGTATATCATAGATATCATCCCAAAGAATCTAAAGAAACCACCCAGGTAGCTGTAACTTCATAGGTTTGCTCTCCTCCCTAAGGGCCAGAATTTTAACAGAGAAAAAAAATCAATATGGGATGTGTCGCAACAGGTGAAACATAGTAAAAATTACCTAATAAACTATGACGATCGTATCAGCTGATATAATTCCAAAGGAATTCAGATTAATATAACTTTTGTCACCTATAAATGGGACTGCAAAGCTATATGAAGGGCTGCAAGGTATATGATTAATTTTATATCATTAATTTTCAGTTGGTGGGTCAGCTTGTGTTAAATTCAAAAGACTAGTAAAATGTAGGTGTTTCTAATTTAATTTCTCCTCGGTAGGAGTCTATGCCACTGCAGATATATTTAGATAATGAATAATAGACTTCGTTTAATTAAAGGGATATCTAATACCTAAATAACAAACCTTTGTGTAATAATTTGCAGAGTTTTTTCCACTGTATAGTATGATCTAAAACTCGGCGCTCCGCGCCTCGCCAGGGGGCAAGCCCCCTGGACCCCCGGTTACCTCTATTTACATACTTCGGACGAAATTATTGAAACACAGAATGTGTTTGCGTTGTCGCGCAACCAAGTGACAACCAAACAAGCGTCATTGTTTACTATTCATTTATAACATCAATTTATATAGTTATAGTATGAAACTACGAAAATTGCGTTGTCGCGCAACCAAGTGACAACCAAACAAGCGTCATTTATAACATCAATTTATATAGTATGAAACTACGAAAAAAAAAGAACGAAATAAATTCGTGATAAATCAAGAGCTTTCCAACGAATGGTGAACGATTTCTGTGCGATTAAAATGGCGGAAATTCCATTTCCCTACCAACGGCTCGGTTGTACGTGAAAATCATCCGTCACACATTTCGTTCCCATCCCGCGTTCCATTTTCGGCTAGTTAGTCCATGGCTAAAACACATTCTGTGTTAAAATTCAAAGTGCTTATAGATTGAAATACTGATATCCATTCGTATCTACGACTATAGTAACATATACTGTAGTTGTATATTTTAACAAAAAGTCTTACCCTACGTTTAATGTAATAGGTAATTGATGTAAAATTGTAATGAAAGAAAATGGTTTAGTTCTATACACAATGCACAACACAACTTGACTGTTTCAACAACACATACATCAACAAAACATCAAACAAAACAAGCAAACACAACAAGCATGTACTAATGAAAAGAGGAAGTTCCACGAAAATGAAGAGTTACACTGTTGGATCGATTTTGACGGTTAAGTCATCATCAGTAGCAAACAATATCTATTTAATACTCGTAGTTATTGCCCGTCACATAACTAACTATTTATTAGTAATTGTGTGGTACTATTTATTAGTAACTGCTATTAATTTGTAATTGTGTGTTACTGATGATGACCTAACCGTCGAAATCGATCATTTATTTATTTTCGTGTAATTAGACAACTTTCTTCTTTAACTTTCGCTTTTCATTGAAATGGATTTCCACTAATTCTTCCCGACTGATTTAGTTCGCGAAATTGCAGTTTATAACTACTTTATTTGTTACTCCCTCCTACTGTTTTATACCGAACAAAATCATTCATTTTACTTGAACTCAAGATTAATTTAGTAGATACATCAAATCAGTATTTATTTTCCATTTCAAAAATTAATTTACTATTGAGTTATCATAAGATTTGACGTTCATTGATTAAAATGAAGATTAGAGGAACCCACACAGCCACCTTGCCTCCTTTGATTCCCACCCAGAGTAACCCCATTCAAAAGTTCAGTATCTTCAGCTGAATATGAACAAAATATAAGCTACGGAGTTCACTCTGCTGATTGAAATGAATGGTTGTTTAGTTGTTAGATAGTGTAGATTTGAAAGGTTTCTCAGGTTGTAATACTCGTATTTATACGCTTCCACACCCAGAGAGGTCCCCAAGTTCAGCATCTTAAGCTGAATAGGAACAAATAAGCTATAGAGCAGGGGTGCTCAAACTTGAACTGCTGGCGATCTACCTCGATATTTTTAGACTACTTACGATCGACTCTGAGAGGCTGCAAGTATGTGTGATGCAGGGTTGTCGTACATACACGATACACCCTACCTACCTAGGTAGGGTGTACCGTAGCATATATAGATATTAGCTTTCCGCACAATTTACATTATTTTAGTCAAGGTTTGGGTTAGGTTTACTTAAGTTCTTCTCTACAATATCAATGAAAAAACTCCTAGTTATTCAAAATTGCGACAAGTAAGTTGACCCAAACATTGCCGTCAGTTGAAGGGCGATCTGCCTTAGATTCGGATATTTATCTTCAGATATAAAACACCAGAAATTTGTATCAGATGCTGTAGCTTTGAGATACATCTCATATAATCTGCACCAACTCATTTTCAACAGAACATGAGTTCATATTAAACTGACTTGCTACTTCAGTAGCTAATTCCTCAATGTTTTTACATGAAAAAGGATAACTCATAAATGATGCCATATTTGCCAATTTACTGCAATCATAAAAACGCATTTCGAATTTTCCCAAAATATTTGATAATTCAGCCTCATACGTATCATAATTCAACTGAGGAATCCTTGCTTTCAAAGACGGAAAATGTTTCAGATCCTTTCTTTTCAGTTGATCTATCATAAGTTGCAATTTACTTTTGAATGCGTACACTGCGCTAATCATCTCAATAATACTTTTTCCTTTACCTTGAAGCTCCAAGTTAATGGTGTTTAAGTGCATTGTGATGTCAGTCAAAAATGCCAAATCAGTCAGCCATTTTTCGTTTTTCAACATCTCAGTGTCATCACCTCTTTCGCCTAGAAAAGCTGTTATTTCGGGCAATAATTCTTGAAACCTTTCTAGGAATTTTCCGCGACTCAACCACCTGACGTCCGTGTGAAGAACTAAATCAGTGTGTTCAGCTGACTCCCTATCTTCCAACTGCAACTTAAAGAGCCGCCGTTGCAAGCTACGTGCACGGATGGAATTCACAATTTTTGTTGCAATGCCCATAATTTCCTCCGTGTTTAAAACTTTTGAACACAAAACTTGTTGATGTATAATGCAATGGAATGAAAAAAATGAAGGGAATTCTTCATTAGCTCGACACAATGCCACAAAACCGTTCTTGTTTCCAGTCATTGCTGGTGCTCCATCGGTTGTAATGCACACTAATTTATATATTGGTAGCTTGTAGTTTTTTACAAAATTGATGAAAACGTCACATATATCTTCGCCACGGGTCTTCCCCTTCAGAGGAATGATTGTCAAAAATTTAGCCAACATGTCATTGAATACCTATGTTTAGTTACCTACTTATTAAAAAAAATTTTCTTCTCGAGATCTACTCAAAAAGCACTCGCGATCGACTGGTCGATCGCGATCGACCGTTTGAGCACCCCTGCTATAGAGCGTTAAAAATCTGTTTTGTCATGGTTACGGGTAGTTTACCGACGCTTAAAATATCTAAAAACAATCCTTGAAAGAATTGAAGGAATGTTCAATCGATGTAGAACATTTGAGTTTTTGAAGCGTACACAAACAGCTTAACATTTTTTATAGGTATAGAGTGATAAAGTGCAATGAGAACCGCTTTGGCAGCTTCCCTAAATGGATATTTCCATCAATGGAAAGAAGACGGAAGCTAAACACTTCATCTGTGACTCAAGGAATCGTTTTTTAAGAGCATAGTTGTGAGGATACACACTAACTCAACATCTGCTGAACAGCAGTCAGATATTTTTCCCCGGAGGGTCGCCCCAATTAGAGAAGAACATTCTCCAACTCCCACCGAGCAACCCCAGTAGCTGCCAGCTTCGCCGAAGCAATTTAACGATATACAAATAAGGGAGAAAAAAATTTATGGTGATTAGGAACACGCTTTTAATAGTCAATGATTCTTCAATGAGAAGGAGCCAGGCCTCCCTTTCAAACGAACTTTGGAATATCATAACGATAAATTTCAATTCCTCGTGGCTTTGTTACTTGGGAAAAGGCTACCTGTTGACTCGGTTGAAAGGTTACACTTGTTATTTATGTTATTCAATATGGTAATACCCTAGCTAACTAGGTGGAGGTACATTTGAGAGCTGGTGGGCGTCGGAATGGAAAGGAGTTATTTTTATTAAATGCAAACAACAGTAGTAGTGCCACTCGGATTACAAATGTAAGGTATAACGTTGTATGAAGAGGTGTTTCTTTGAATGGCTATTGTTATTAGGAGGCGCTAGTGTAGTTATGAGTGAGTAGATGATGTTTGCATGTCTCGCTTATTTTCTTGCCGTTACGACAAATTACAAAACTGTTTTTATAACTTATTAACGCATAGATGTTTTTGAGCTGGGGGTCATTTAGAAATTTGCGTGATGAGAAGAAAAGTAAATTGGATAATCGAAAGATATTACTGGCTAAATGTACCCTTAGGGCCGCTTTATCAATTCCCTGACTAAATCCCTCACTAGTAAGTCAGCTGTTAGGGCTAGTCAGTGATTAGAGCAGTAGACACCTTTATCATTTAGGGAGGAACTGCTGACTAACTCTAAGTGCTGACTAAGAAATTGAGCGCCCGTGTGCTGTCCCTAGACCCAAAAAATCATATTGAAGTTACGTTAATCGATTATTCATGGGCGTTATCTCTCGGTTATCAACAATATCGATGTAAATAGACATTTATCTTGCTCACCATTCTATTTTTTTTTTTTCGTGTTGGCTGTGTTTCGTGTTGGTGTGTTTACATGAGCGGTACGAAATTTACATAATAGATCGATGATCGTTTAACGTACTCAATAAGTACTCCTAATCAATAGGGAAAGGCGCTCTTCAAACCAAACATTCCAAGTTTCTCAACTTGTAAGGAGTTTGCTAATGCGATACAGTCCCAAACTCAGGTACTGCTTGAGAGCTTGAGAACAATCTGGAACGTATTGGTTCGTTCGAAATGTGGGTTGAAGAGATATTTATGATATATGAAGCTTTAATTGAAACACCTGGCAAGAAACAAGCCTCGTTTTGGTGTTTTATTTTCAATAATAAACCTTTGAAATTGACCATTCTCCCTCTCTTCAAAATATTTTAAAATGCTTAGAATCTTGAGAGGGGGGGGGGAGTATTATCTCGAGAACAACAATTCTTTCTTTCCAACCTGAGGTTGGTCTCGAGCTCACCAAAATTGGAAATTTGAAAAAATTAAAAATAGTAAAGTAAAATTAAAAATAAACAAATAAAATTAAAAAACACTTATGCAGTTTGCGTAAGCAGAACCAACTTTTTGAATAGAGACAGGTAAAATATAGCAGTTCCAAGTCGAATTGAGAATTTTCCAAACCAATTTGAGAATTTTCCAAACCAATTTGAGAAATTTCCAAAACAATTTGAGAATCCGAATTAAAATAGACACGATCCACAAACTTTTGTTTTGTAACGTATGTAGTAAGTGGGTACTAGTCGTCTCATGGCAGTGAAGTTCATAACGGTGGCTCGAAGCATCCCCACCATTTCATCAGCTGATTGCACAAATTGGATGATGGATATATTCGTGCAATTAACGAACGCAGCAGCTGGGAACCCTCTACATAGAATTTTCATAATACTGTGGTGGGAGGAACCAAAATTGTTGGCTACAGTATCCCATTAATAGACTATTTATATACATAATTTTTGCAACTTTGTAACTCGCCCCTATAATAATACCTCATTTTTCCCAAAAATAAGAAAAATGTGATTTTTTTAAATGAAAAAATGCGAATTTCTTTCTTTTATAACGATGTATTGTGCAATTTTATTCCTAATTAAAAGTTTTGATTTGCTTTGAAAAATTGTCACTTTGGTTTGGATGATTCCCTTCTCCTTTCTTCTTTAGAACATTTTTAGTTAAGAAAATTCTCCAATTTTTTTGGAAAATTCTCAAATTGGTTTGGAAAAATCTCAAATTGGTTTGGAAAAATCTCAAATTGGTTTGGAAAAATCTCAAATTGACTTGGAAATGGTATATTAGTCAATAACATTAGTCAGTGATTATTGCGTAACCGAGCCTCGGAGCGTTGACTAAACTTAGTCATCACTTAGGGTTTAACCAGCGGTTGATAAAGGCAACTTCGTTCGTAACCGCTTGATCATTCCTAATCAGTCCTCTAAATCGTGCTAACCAGCCATTGATAAAGCGGCCCTTAGTGTTCGATTAGTTACAAACTGTGTTTTTGATAATCATTAAAATATGTATAATTGTTAACGAAATTAATTCTAAAGTGTTACGCGATTCGCCTAAACTGTGTTTTGTCACTGTTTTGTCGAGGGGTTACAGTAGTAGCCCAAAAACTACAGGAATCTTTCAAGATGTTCCAAAACACTCATTTCTACTTTTTTTAATATCATTGCTATGGCTTTATCTATTTAACAGAAATTCGCTAGTACATAGCCATGATTCAATGATTTTCCGTGATAGGAAAATTTCTCATCATTCGTTCGTTTTGTCCGCTCATCCCTTGTGGGGTGTGATGGATACCTATGGGTAGTTCCTCCTTCTCGATTCTCGCTAATGCTGCTCCTTGGCATATTCTGGAGGTTATTCAATCTCCAGGGTATCCTCTGGTTGTAGCAGGTTAATCGCCTCTCCCCTTTGAAGGAGAGGTAATTAATTACATTTCTATCACCTCTGTTGTCATATGGTAGCAGAGCGTGGTTTCGACCCCCCCCCCCCCCCCCCCCCCCACCCAACCCCTGCCTACTTGGAGCCCCTCTTACACTCCCCCCCCCCCCCCCCCGCTGCTTTTCGAAAGCCCCAGGAGTGTGATGGATATGAGTATTTCCCCCTTCTGTAATCGTGCCATTGCTACTCCTTGGCATATTCTGCAGGTTATTCAACCTCCAGGATATTTTCTGGGTGTAGCAGGTTAATCGTCTCTCCCCTTTGAAGGAGGAACCACTAAATTTCCATCACCTTCATTGCCATAGAGTGCATAATGACTTAGGAAATGTATAGGTAGATATCTATTTTAGGTAACGCATAAATTTATCGTATATAACGTATTGATCATATATATAACCAACTATTTACAACTATAGTTATTGGAATACTCTGGCTTCCCGATGTTCAGTCCCTAAACTTGATATTAGAGTACCACAAACTGACATCGCCAAATATATATGACACCAATAATGGGGTAGAGGAGTGTACCTTAGTAGCGCATAATGTGCAGCTGTCACTTCTTCGATTGTTCCAGGTTAAATATTCACTTTGACTGCATCTAGAAGGCTAGAGAATGTACGAGTTAGGCTCGTTAAAAAAAGTAAATAAATAAGTAAATATACGAATAAAAATAATCATGTTTTCTTATTATTATTTGAAAGTTTCGATTATCAAATGTTAGTTGATTATTTTAATATTAAACCTTTGTAATCAAATAAGAAACCTTCCACCGTCAAAATATTTTGGTTCACGTTTCAATAATTTGATTTTATTCCAATATAAAAATCCGCCCTCTGACCCTAATTGTTATTCCATAGTAAATGAGTTGACTAGGTTACATCATTTAATGGGAAACAGCCCGGGTGCAAACGGTTCCACCTTCAGTCCCAAGCAATCTCAGCCATGCTGGTATTTTCTGGATTAATTGAAACCGCACAGGGAAAACGATCGCTATTGTGAACGTAGAAAGAATGGAGTAACTAGCGTTGATGACTCGAAGAGGTTGCGGGACAATGAAGTTGTTTTGGGGAGAAAAAATCCAGGAAGATTTCGAGAGGGCTCTAAATGAAAGCGACGGTCAGAGGAAATGTTACTGTTATCGACCCACCATTCATTAGAAACATCCATACAGCTATCATAGGTTTTTGTTTCTTAGGCTTTCTTTGTCTAACGAGGATTCCCTTATTTCGTGGAGGAAGCGGAGTATGGAGAAAAAAAAAACTAGGCAAAAAAAAAGGTTGGAAATGGGAACTGGTGGCGGTCCGAGACGAGTTGGTTTCATTGCGGAGATTATCTCTCGTACGGTAGACTAACTGCTGACAGCCCACCGGCGCGAAACGGCGAAGAAATTCCGGAGTTGCGGGTGCGCGATTTTTCTTCAGGTTTCGGCGGTATCAAAGTAGGATAATGCGAAGAATGAGGAATTAGCTGTGGATGGAACAGCCGGTTTGTTTTGAATTGAATGGCTGAGTAATTCCGCAGACAGATGTAAAGGTGGGGCTGCTTTGAGCAAGTCTGTGGGGAGGAAATTGGGACCCGTGCAGGGTTGCCAGGGGCCTATTTCATAAAAAAACATTTGATTTCAACTAATTCTGATGGCTGGCATAATCGGATTTTTCTCCTTCATTGAGCGGAAATGATTAATCAGTTCATCAAGTCTTGATGCTGCTGGGTTAGGAATATCATGTGTAATTCTGAAATTATCTTCACTTTTTTCTTCAATGATTGGGAGATCTTCAAAACCCGAACAGGAAACATTGCGCAGGGTCACGCAGCATTTGAGTCATTCAAGGGTCTTGGAAGACATCCTAAATTTCTCGTTAAACTCGAAAGTACTTACGAAAAAAGGTTTATTCATGACCGAAAAAATGGTTGGCGTCTTCTACGCTGAATGCCTCTTTCTTGTCTGTATTCTTCAGCAGAAGATGATTCCCACATATCAAACACCGAAATATGGTCAACTCGCAATGCATAAAGTTACAAGTTTACAGGTAAATGGACGTAGGTTAAAAATCGGCCATTTTTTACAAGTGTAAAACAATGACTTGTACAAAATGATGGAAGAACACTTGTAACTTGTCCAAATTCGCCTGTACACTTGTTAATTTTCACTGTGCATTACAAGTCTACACTTGTACCTTTATGAAACGCTTGCACACTCATTTTTTACAACTTTACATAAAATCGGCTTGTAACTTGTCACTTGTTGCTTTATGAAATAGGCCCCTGGTGTCCGGTTTTTGACATTTTCATGTCTTTGCTTTGGCACATAAACTAAAAAAACGTCACGGAAAATAATTGCTCACGAAAATTGCTCACGAAAATTGCTCACGAAAATTGTCCCAAGTGGCCACAACGATGATTATGACCATCAGAAATGACGTTTTTACCTAATGATCCCACGATTCTGAGATTTGGTATGTGGGCCCTTGAGGGACTTCTGAACACAACTGACCGATCCCAGATCAGCTGAGTGGCTCTAGAATCCAGTTTTTTCCCTAATGATCCCACGATTCTGAGATTTGGTATGTGGGCCCTTGAGGGACTTCTGAACACAACTGACCGATCCCAGATCAGCTGAGTGGCTCTAGAAACCAGTTTTTTCCCTAATGATCCCACGATTCTGAGATTTGGTATGTAGCCCCTTGAGGGACTTCTGAACACAACTGACCGATCCCACATCAGCTGAGTGGCTCTTGAATCTAGTTTTTTCCCTAATGATCCCACGATTCTGAGATTTGGTATGTAGCCCCTTGAGGGACTTCTGAACGCAACTGACCGATCCCAGATCAGCTGAGTGGCTCTAGAATCCAGTTTTTTCCCTAATGATCCGACGATTCTGAGATTTGGTATGTAGCCCCTTGAGGGACTTCTGAACACAACTGACCGATTACAGATCAGCTGAGTGGCTCTAGAATCCAGTTTTTTCCCTAATGATCCCACGAATCTGAGATTTGGTATGTAGCCCCTTGAGGGACTTCTGAACACAACTGACCGATTACAGATCAGCTGAGTGGCTCTAGAATCCACTTTTTTCCCTAATGATAAGGAAATAATAAGAAAACACACATGAAAATGTCCCAATGTGTTGCAGACTCGTATGCAAGCATTTCTGATGATTTCCGCTTACTTTACTAAGTTTACATCAAAATTATGGTTTGCCCGGACGCCTTGATAAAAAACCGGACTGTCCGTGCCAAAACCGGACACCTGACAACCCTGTCTGTAGATATCAGCCCGACATTACACTAGGTGTTCCGTCTATTTTTGGCATAATTTTGTGCAAACATTTTTTAATGTCCTAGTTATTTGTTATTAATTTTATTTCAACGAAAATCCTGCTAAAATTTTTAAATTCAACGATTTTTGGTCGTTTTACCAAGCTGTCCGGGCGAAAACTGAAAGTCGCCTTGAAGGCCAAATGTCCGGTTTTCACAGGAAGAGCTGCAAATGTCTGGTTTTTGTAGTATCGTAGGTTGCTATCCCACGAAGTCAGCCGAGACCAATATCACGAACGTCTTGATATTTTTGTGGTTAACTACATAATTGGTATTTTATAAAATTTTCCGGAATAGTTCACTAGTTATTATTGTCTTATTTTACGTAATTTATCGCAGTATTAGTACTAAATTCAACTCTTCATGACTGAAGTCTTACTGAATCAATTAAAAAAAAAAACAACAAATAGTTTTTTTATATTGTTCAATTAGGTCCACAGTCCACATTATAAATCACAAAATCGATATTAGAAGAAGACAAGGAGAATTTCAACCTCATTTTCTTCTTGATCTATTTAGGAATAACGAAAAATTCTTGTGTCACATTTGTGGTTTTAAAATGGTGGAATTATGGAGTGACTATATGGATGCGTTCAGGAAATATTATTGTACTACTGTACGCGTACTACTTGAAATAGGGATGAATAAGTCGGTCGATACTTGCTAGTTGAAATTATCACAGCACAAAAATGTATCTAACTAAAAGATCACATAAAATTTAAACAAAAATAACTTAAATTTTAGAGAATAGTATTTAGTGGAACATAATAGAAAACGCATATCGGTAATAATTATTGTGCTGCTTGATTGGAATTTATTATTGTATAACCTTTTAATGAAGTTTATTAATCTGTCTTTCCGAATTGTCTGGTATTTTTTCCCATACCGCCTGGCAACCCTGGACTCGTGGGCCATCTGAGTATCTTTGAAACAATTCTTTTTAAGGTACTCTTACGAGTAATATCTAACCCTTTTTCCAACAAATTTCTTTTGTTATATTCTTGACAAGTGACATTCCAGAAGTCTCACTTCCTGCTATGGGCTCGAACAATGCTTGGGAATATTACTGTAGTAATATATTGTACACCTACGTTTTGTCAAATGAAATATATTTTGATTCGAATTTCGTCATATTACCCTATTGTTCGCAATGCGATAGCAAAGTTCCCAAAGCGATGACTGCGTTCCCTCGCTGAATCGCCAAGCGCAGTAGGAATCTCCAGCAGATAAGAACACTAAGGAACCGCAAAGCAGTCCAGTGAAATGAAACGTAGTGGGAATAGTTTCATACTTTTTCTCGAAGTATTGTTCCATCTTCCTACTAGAACGATCCCTGTTGGAACTGTTCATTATTACCTACTCGGAGTACATGGATGCTAGTGCCTCAAATTGCTGGAACGTGTCGGAGTCGATAACTACATTACAAAAATATCACATTTTTATGGATTGATATCTAGATGTACTTTTCTGTTGACTTTGGGTCATGATTCCATGGAAGTCCAGAAGTGCCTCTGTACGCTGAATTACCAAAAGTGATAGGTACCATGCAGTAAGCTATGAGTGGAGGGATTCGATGATGGGGTGAATGGTCAAACATAAAACCACAGAATCAAAATAATCGGGTTGCATACATCCTATTTGAGAGGAGACTGAATGATTCACAAGTGGCAAGGCGTCGAGTATTAGCTCTGCCATAGGGAAGGATAAATCGACGGTATTGTTTCGCTCCTTCATCACAAGGTCTTGTGCAGCGGAGTTGAAAGCGTTTTTGAAATATATTTTCATCACAACCTTGATTCTATTAGCATGAATCGCAGCCTCGTACCTTCTATACCTACTGAAAGAGCCAACCTTTGCAGCTAATCTCCTTCAAACCGATTCCATTGCAATAAGCCTTAATCCTCCATCTTTGTTTGGTAGTGTTCATAAGCTTCCATATTAGTAGAGTCAAAATTAAGAGTAAAGTTTCTCAGTGAACAAAAAATGTCACAAGTTCGTGACTATGTCGAGCATTGTAACCCGGTGAGAAGGAATTTATGTTTGGATAGATTCTGAGCGATTTCAAAGATCTTGTACCTAGAAGGTGATAATATGTTGACATAACTGATAGATAATACGAGTGTTGTATATATATATATATATATATATATATATATATATATATATATATTATATATATATATATATATATATATATCGGGCCTCGCAAGGGGCTCCGCCCCTTGACCCCGCCAGGGGGGCTTTGCTCCCCTGGAATCTTTTCTCCTGCGTAGAAAACGAGGATAATTTGCTATGCAATTCTTAGCCTAAAAAATAAAAAAAATTGAATAATTAGTCTCACGAGAAAAAAAAAAAAAAAAAATTCAGGCCTGGCCGGGATTCGAACCCACGACCTTTCGCTTCCCATCTCAGGACAAAAAACGTTACACAAAAAGTGGACATTTAAAAAATTATTGGGGGTCGGCCTAAGAATTGCATAGCAATTAATATATATATTTATATATATATATATATATATATATATATATATATATATATATATATATATATATATATATATATATATATATATATATATATATATATATATATATATATATATATATATATATATATATATATATACATATATACATATAGTCAAACCTAGTTGATGATACGTTGTATAGTATATATTGTCATACCTAGTAGGTATTTTTTGTATATGGTGACATACCTTATAGGTTATACGTTGTATATGTTGACGTTGTGTATTAGGTGTTATAAAATCTTACCTTTTTTGAGTTTTGTGAAAAAATGAAGAAAAAAATTGTGTGTGTGTGTGTGTGTGTTAGGGAAAGTGTGAGTGCAGCGTGAGTGTGTGTGTCATTCCTGACGATAACCCTCCTTAGGATTGAGATAAAACTGCACTAGCACTAAATACTAAACTAAACTATAAATATAGAACAGCACAAGTGAGATTCAAACATCAAGTAAGTCTAATAATTTACTTCCGTCTGGGGGGTGAAGCACTTGGCGGCGGTCGGCTCCTTTCGTGAGCACTCGGAAACAATCGTCATTGGCTTCACAAGAGCAGCATAGTTGCCAACACTACGGCATATTTGTCCGTAGATCTTCGGATTTTCAGAAACTTGTCCGTAGATCTTCGGACTTTCAGAAATCTACTGATTATTATCTCCTATCGCACATATACTTGTTTTTCCCTCAATTAAATCGGTAATTTCGAAAAGGAACTCATCTCCAAAAATGGAAACTTACATCAGAACATTTTAAAATTATAAATTTATTCAAACATGTGAAAAAGATGTTGTTATGCATATGAATTTATTCAAACATGTGAAAATGATGTTCTAGATATAAATGAGCATACAGAATTTCAAAATTTCCAGAAAGTCTGGGCTTCAATTTTGAGAGTCGAAACCTTTTCGAAATTTAACGATTTAGTCCTTATGCAACCAAATTCCCGAATATAGTCGGTAATTGATTAGTATCAAGTTTTTTTTTAAAATATATATTTAGTGATACATACCTATTTTTTAACACATACTTTTACCTAGATATATCTGTTAACTGGAATTGAACCGATATACTCCAGTAAGAGTAAAATATATATTTAAAAAAACACTTTTTTAGTCATTACAGTTAGTGTTTTTTTCTCTCTCAAAAATTCGTTTAAAAAAATCAATAGAAACGGTAAAAACTCATGTGCTTAATTGTAAAAAGGGGGGGCTTATAAAGTATGGCCATGATCAAATTCGAGATTCCTGTGCCAAGATGGCAAGTCTTGCTTGGAATTCCGTCGGCCTGGAACCGGTCTTACAAGAAGATATAGATGGCACTCCAAAGCTTATTGCGGATATAAAAGTACATGGATTCTGGGACGCAGAGAGAACGGCGTACTTTGATACGCGCGTGATTAACGCTGACGCCGCCTCTTACTGCTCTCAGGATTGGAATACAATATCCCAAAATGCAGCGAACGCCAAACACACCAAATACGATGCAGCAGCAGAAGACGTGAGGGGATCCTTCACACCACTGGTGGTTTCGTGTGACGGCGCCCTGCACAGAGAATTTGAATATTTTCTCAAGAGGCTTGCATGCGTGCTCTCTGATAAATGGCAGAAGCCCTTGTCGCACATGCCCAATGGGTGAGAGTAAAAACCCAAATTTCAATCGTACGGGCGGTTTCACTGAGGATAAGAGGCTCCAGGAGGAAGGTGAGGTGCCTTGGACTAGAGGATGGCGCACTAATGCCGATATGAAGGATACATAACAATTAATTAAATAAGATTATCCACAAAAGTAGAAGAGAAACCTCAAACTTTCAAGCAAATATCCCCCTCATTCTATGTATCAATAGAAACGGTAAAAAATTGTTTAAAACTTTAAAAATTCTTAGCTTAGCAGGTTATTATTTAGAATAAGTTGTTTGTCATAACATACGATGGTTGACTTTTCTTTGCACACTACGAAATTACTCTTGTACATTACGAAAATTCAGTGATATCCTGCATGATTGGAACCAACTTTTTCTACAATTTCTGTAGAAAATTAATGGCTCCACAAATTGTAAAATCAAAATGTCTTTGATTGGGGATTTCATAACGGTTGTCCTCGAGTTGTCCTCGACTGTTGTCAAGAGGATAAAAATGTTTCCTATGGAGTGGAGTAAATGATGTTATTGCTTTACGTTATTGTAACCGGCTTATTAAAATTGTTTATAGTCCAATCAACTTAGTTTTGGAATGTAGCCAGGTACGTAAGGAGGGGGAAATTGGTAGCTTGAGATGTGAACATTTATCACATAAATCAAGCGCTTTCCAACGAGTGGCGAACGATTTTTGTGCGATGAAAACTGCGGGAGTTCCATTCCCCTAGCAACGGCTGGGTTGTACGTGAAAAACACTGAAATTGTGACACAAATTTTGCGTACAGCGCTTCGATGAAGTGGGAAACAGGCTATTATAACCTCAATAGAACCTAAGAAATAGAAACCTTTCTTTGAGCGCGGCCGATTGTTTCCGAGTGCTCACGAAAGGAGCCGACCGCCGCCAAGTGCTTCACCCCCCAGACGGAAGTTATAATTTCTATCTCTGACATAAACAAACATTATAACAGCTGGTCACTCAGCAACGTAAGAATAATAATAAATTGTCTGGGTCAGCCTAACACTACATCTCCCTTTCTCGGCACAGCTTTCTTAGTTCACCCATTTGCCTTCCCATCACTGTAACGTCTGCTCCAGAATCCATTTTAAACATTATCTCCTGCCCGTTGATAACCACTTGAACTGTAGGGCAAGAGTGCAATCCGGATTTCAATGACAACTCACCCAAGTAGTTCGACTCAGGTTCATCGCAAACCTGGATTTCCTTTACAGAATTACCTCCAGGGCAAAAGAAAGCGTAGTGTCCTCGATTTTTACATTTGAGGCATTTCTCATAGAATGCAGGGCACTGTCGAGGACCATGAATTTTCCCACATCTTTTACATTTGAAAGTTCTGGGGGGACTGCGGACAGACAATCCTTTCGACTTAACTGCATTAACCTCTTCATTGGAATATTTATCATTTGAATTTTCTCTAACGACAAGCTGCTGTTTGGCTACAGATTCTGACTGACGAACCCTATTGATAGCTTTTTGAAGCATACGATTTTTGTCCATCTGAAGGTTCTCTGATAGTTTTGCATCCCACACTCCAATAACTATTAAATCCCTTATCAAACTATCCTTCAGTAGCCCAAATTCACAGTTTTCTGCTAGCTTGTGTAAGTCGTTGATGAACCCATCAACTGGCTCGCCGGGTTCTTGCCTCCTTTTCAAGAATTTAGCTCTCTCGTAGACAATATTTTTCTCTAGGGACAAATACTGGTCAAAATACCTAACTATGTCATCATATTCTTGGGCGTCCTCGTTTTCAAGTTCAAAAGTTCTATAAATATTTTCTCCTTCTTGCCCTAAGGTATACAGGAGCATACTAATCTGCTGAAGGTCCGGTTTAAGGTACAATTCCGGGGCAAAGCGGTACCTTTCGAATCTTCTGATCCACCTTGACCAATTCTCCGGGTATTTAAAATCAAATGCTTCTGGGGGATGTAGACTAACACTACCACCTGCGCAAGTTTCCTTAGGGCCAGTTGAACGGGGTGGCCATTTCCGCAAATTATCAAACTCTTGTTGAAGCTGCCGGTTGGGTGGAAACTCCCTCGATTCCTTGAGATTTGACCCGCTCGGAGGAAAGGTGAAGAATTGATTGAGTGGTCGAGCTGACGATTGAATTGGCGACACATTAGGCGTACAAATAGGTTCCCTTTGAAACGAACGATTTTCGTGAAGCTGTTGTTCTTGTTCTTCGAATCTATCCATCATATCTAATGCATTCATAGCATCAGCCAAAGCTTTTCTTATTTTACCCCTGGTTAGCGGACCTTCCTTTACTTCTGTGCCACCAGAAGTCTTCCTGAGTCACCGTCTTTCTGCTTTCGTTCTTCTTAAAACTACCGTTCTTGCGCCAGAAAATCAAGCTTTCCAAATTAAAAGATGAGTTCGTTGGCCACCCCTTTTTAAGCACATAAAATTGGTCTAATTCCAAATGACCGAAAATGGCTGAAAACGGTCAAAACTCGGTAACTTTATAATTTTCAACGGAATTTTAGTGAAAACAAAATTGTCAATGATTAACTGGGACATTAAAAAATGTTAGCACAAAATTAATAGTTCATTAATATTTTCAATAAGTTTATGGATAACTTCATCAATGGAGGTTAGAAAAACTTCTTTAATATTGTTATGTTTCTATCTTCGAAAATCTTCGAGCTTAGCGGTCGTATAATTGAAAAGAACCGGTGTTACTATCTTGACATATCAAGTAAGCAATATGTTTTAGTTGATAATATTGTTGTTCAAAGTTGTCATTTCGAGGTTTAGCACGAAAAAATACATGTGGTAATTAAATATCTTCAAAAACTCAGTATTTCACATTTTTATTGCACTTTTAGAGCGGAATCGCGCCCGTTTGCGCGCATTTAAAAAATTGAGTGAAGGGGCATTTCTTCACGGAATGTCACGTAGAATTCAAATCTGCATTAAACAAGGGGTCCCTATTTAAAATAACTAAGATGATGACGATTGCACTCGATGGCGCAAGTGCGAAATGCGCGATTTTGTCATTTTTAAGATTCTTACAAAAAAAATTAAGATTCGGAAAATTTTGTTTCTTTTGACCCATTATTAACTATTTTAGCAGGGGGGAGGGGGGTGGCACTCTGCATATGTTTTGTGTGCTGATATATCTAGTGGACGATATGTTGTTATCAACATTTAGTTATCTGATTCCTTGATCGAGCGTATTATTGGCGACCCCTCCTTGAGCTACATCCTTGAGTACCCTCTCAATTCATCATCCACGCCGAACTGTCAGAGACGAACCATTTAGAGCCGGACCGCCTCGCAAAATAATTAACGTCATCTGTAATTCCGCTCGGGAAGGCGAAATTAGCAGTTGGCGCCTGACAGGCATATGGAATAAGCTCAAATTCACACCGGAGAAGGAGGGAGTTGGAACAACTTGTTAATTTCCAACTGAGCCTCCTCGATCATCCACATTCTATTAACGATCTGGTGAGCTATAAACAGTTCATTTTACTTATTTATATCCCTGGCTACTGGAATTTATTCTTTCATTAATATCAGCCATAGGGAAAAGCATAATATTTTTATTGGTTGCGTTCTCAAAAGGTTCGTATTTCTTGTTGCAAGTTGGCCCATCTTATCATTCCATCTATAACTACCCGACCATCGCTATTTCTCACAGAGCTCGAATGAAAACACAAGGAAGAGGGGTAGGACTTGAATACGTTAATCGCACAATTAATTATTGCCCTGTTGGTTGTAAATTATGGTTATTTAACTGTGCGTATTTTCTTCAAGTTTGAATTCTAGTTTGAACTAGGGCCACTAGAAACCCTCATACAAAAGGTTATGGACATGCAAGGAAAAATAAATTCCAATATTTCCGTGACAGATTTGAAGAATTATCTAGTGAAATTGTACTATAACTAGTCTGTGCGGAAGTTTACAAAAAAAAAGTCATTAAAACGTCTGCCAAGGGCACATTTCTTCCTCGCATCTATAACACGATTGTTCGAAACATGTTTTATTAAGAAGGATTGAGAATTTGTTAATGTATTAATCATTTTTATTAGAGCATAACTTGTAGGAATAGTGAAATGATGGTTTTCAACAATACCTTGTGATGGATGGGAGTAGTTCCTCCTTCTCGATTCTTGAATACACTGCATCTAGGGATATACCTGACGGTTTATACATCCAACAGGACAACCTCTGGGTGTAGCAGGTTAATCGTCTCTCACTTTTGAAGGAGGAATCACTCTCTTTCATCACGTCTCGTTGTCACATGTTAGCAGAGCTATGTTTCGAGCCACCCCCTCACCCCCACCCAACCCCTATATTTTATTGAATGTCCTGGCGTCCCTAGTCCACCCAACCAATTGGCAAAACGGGCAATATCCCATAAAACTAAAAAACATACCCTGGTCATTCTACAGAAAGTGGCAAGTTTCTGTCCTCGGTCATTTATGTAGTGTGGGATTCACTTAGCGCTTATTAAAAAATATCCCCGTGTAGGTATTTGCTAGGAGGGTAAAATGGGTCAAAAAGTTTCAACCGGACGCTGTTATAGAGGGGTTAAAAAAAAAACATTGAATCCCAATTTTCTCACACCCCTGCAATGTCCGCTGGTTCATATCCAGAAATATTGAACATACCCTTCTGGTATGGGTTTGGTCATTTGGAGGGAAATCTCAATTGTGTGGGAAATCTTCATATTCGCTAATGCTATCTGGGTGAAAAATTAAATTTTCCGTCTCATAGTTGAGGGCGGAGGGCTTCATGAATGCGCAAAAAGGTGTGTCCACACTTTCGAATCTCACACCCTTGGACATTTATTTAAGCCATAAAAATATTGGCAAACAGGAGTTCGAATTACTTGTTTTGGTTGGCATTCCTGCCTTTTCCCCTTCAAAACTATTTTCACCCTCCCTTATCGTCTTACCACGTGCTCAGTTGAAGTTTGGTAGTGAAAGTTTTTCTACATCCTGTGTACGTGCATCATACGTACGTGAGTAGTTATCAACATGTTATCATTAAGACTTAACACTGGAGTAAAAAGTAACTCATACAAAAAACAGTGTTCAACAATGTGGATCATAGATATAACCTAACTTTTGTGGTGAAATCCTCACACCCCTGATCATATAATATCCAGGAGTGCGAGGTTTATGACAAGGTTGTGAGACTTCTTATAATTCCTTGGACTAATTTCATTGATTCGTCCCTGAATCCTGGCTATATATGTCTGCCTTCCAATTATAATAAAATTGTATGGTACCATTTCTGAGACAGTGTACCACAAATTAGTTGTAGTGCATGGAATAGTTTGTTTTAGCGAATTTTCTTAGAAAATGGAGCTATTACAATATTAGCTATAACAAAAACATATGGGGAGCTTAGTTGCCTACCAAATGCGTTTGTTTTCGGAGAGGTTTAGTCAGCCACAGTTTCCCCGCTACATTTGTGACACATTTGGATCTCGCAAAATAGTCGCTTTTTTAGTTATAGGTCCCAGTAAAAGCGTGTTCCACGCTTGAATCAGAGGAAGGTCGAGGAACTAAAATTTTTTGGAACTTGAATTTTTGGTTTTCGTAGATACATCTATAAGTTGCTGTTAGATATTTTCAAGCTGATTATGCCAGTAGTTATTTAGACGTAGGATACTGCAATATGCAATATAGCATCGAATGATGTGTGGAGAGGTGAACGAGGCTATAATGAAGAGGAGTGGGGAGCTTGAAGAAGCCCCTGTTTGTTTACGGTAACAGTCACGCTAAGCTCGAGGCATCTTATTAATTATCCGAGGAAGTCATAAAGTCGGTCGGTTTCCAGAGAACCGTTTCCAACCAGTAAGCAACTGGAAAGCGCCTCTCGGGTGAAGTCTGGTAGCGAGTCAGAAATATCATTAATCTTCTCTGGCAACCTGGCTTCCATAGCCCCTTTCCTAGTATCGTACGGACAGCTACGGCGTCACCTACGGTACAATTGATATTTTCTGTTCAATATTTACGGCCTTACTCTACAATAATTATTGTTATTATCGGTGACTGTGTTATTAAGTGTGCGTAATTATGTTAATCGGTGACTGAAACAAGACTGTGATACATAACACATCCTATACATCATTTCAGCTATTTAGTGTCTTCAATGGACACGATTTGCAGAAGCGCACAGCACTACACTCACTGAACAAACTTTCATGAACACATCACTCCCTGTTACCACAGGTCGTGAGGTTTTCGTCTTTTCAGTCGTGTGAGCAGATCATCAACGTCCTGCAGCTTCACAACCTCCTCGTTGGTATGACCTTGGAGCCTCTGATGATGGGCTATCGCTTGAGTTTTTATTACTTCATTTATTGTGGGAATTTTGAGGTCGTTATGGATATCATTATTGGTCGAGTAGCGGTACGCATTGACGCATGACTGCAGTACTTTGTTCTGGAATCGCTGTATATTATCACGATTACTTTGAAAAGTGCAGCCCCAGAGCAGTGTAGGTACTATCTGTGACTTATTATTTACCCCCAAAGGATACACTTCGGATCATCTGACCTTGAAACACGTGGAAGATTCGTAACACCTACCACAGAACTGGGGAAGTAGCCTGTGTCGTTGGACAACCCAGAAATTGGGCAGGTCGCTGTGTTTTACTAGCGATAATAATGTGACTAACGAAATAATTAGACTAGCGACGCAACCACAATGTGCCACAGCGAAATGTGACACGGTACAGCTAGTGGTTTGTATTCCTCTCGAATTTTGGTTTGATATTTCTAGCCATGCCGTTTACAAATGTCTACATGTGTGTGGTGAAAGAAATGAATAGGAATTTGTTAGAACAATTCTTCAGAATCGAAAAGAATAGTCCTCGACAATATGCGCGCTGCTATGCCACCTTAGGCTCCACATATATTATCATTAACCTGTCAAATAGTTAATGATATACACTGTTGTTCAGGCCTGTATCATTCCGGTGTAGTTTGAATACTAAGTATGGCTACTCGTAGCTACTTCTTACAACACAATCTAACCGCACGCTTATAGGCTAATGGTTTCCCACGATATCTCCTAAACCCGATTATCGCATTTCAGTTCTGTTTCAAAGGGAACCGAAAACCTTCGATACTCGACGGAACATCAAAGAACGCGGCGGGTATTGGCCAATTGAAACGTACCAGTATGTGAAAGTGGCTCGTTCGAAATACCTTCTGATTTCTTCCCAAAATCTATTCAGAATATGGGGACGATAATGCATTACGCGTATTTTCAACACTTTTATCGTACAACCAATTGTTGCTATTGATTTATAAGTTGTTCATTTTCCTACCCACAAAAACCTTTGACCACACGTATGATTGGAAGAAATGGTGGGCTCAGTAACTAATTTTGTTCCTATTCAGCTCATGATGCTGAACTTTTGAACGGAGCCTCTCAGGGTGTGATAAACTATAATTACAACTTGGTGGACCGCTGTGATCAGCTATGTGAGCTCTGTAGCTAATTTCGTCCATATTCATCTTATGGTGCTGAAATTCGGAGCTGAAATGGTGAGCTCGGTAACCCATTTTGTTTCTACTCAACTCAAGGTGCTAAACTTTTGAACGGAGTCCCCTTGAGTGTGGTACTAAGAACCACTGTTATAAACTGGTTGGGCTCTGTAAATAATTAGACTAGCGACGCAACCACAATGTGCCACAGCGAAATGTGACACGGTACAGCTAGTGGTTTGTATTCCTCTCGAATTTTGGTTTGATATTTCTAGCCATGCCGTTTACAAATTTCTACATGTGTGTGGTGAAAGAAATGAATATGAATTTGTAAGAACAATTCTTCAGAATCGAAAAGAATAGTCTTCGACAAATAGTTAATGATATACACTGTTGTTCAGGCCTGTATCATTCCGGTGTTGTTTGAATACTAAGTATAGCTACTCGTAGCTACTTCTTACAACTAAATCTAACAACACAATCTAACCGCACGCTTATAGGCTGATGGTTTCCCACGATATCTCCTAAACCCGATTATCGCATTTCAGTTCTGTTTCAAAGGAAACCGAAAACCTCTAATACTCGATGGAACATCAAAGAACGCGGCGGGTATTGGCCACTTGAAACGTACCAGGGTGTGAAAGCGGCTCGTTCGAAATACCTGCTGATTTCCGTTGAATGGGCGATCCGGGGTGGAAAACTTGTAGCGGAAAATGGCGCAACACGGTTGGTTAGCTCCCACCGGGTGTTGACCGGCTTTCAGGAAGCGTGCTCTTATGCAACTCAAGTGCAACACAAACGATCCGCCCCGATTTCGGGCTCAATGCGCTCCTCGGCCGCAAAAACCTCTTTCTGATTACCCATCTCGGCCTCACATTGTGGGTAATCTTCCCGAATTGATGTCTTTGTAACGGCGCAAGCGCGTTCTCCTTTCTTGGAAGATCCGAATCTTCCGGGCTTGAAAAAAAAAACGTAGCGGCTTTATTTCGCCTTTCCACGCACAATAGTCATTGTGCCTTAGAGGGTTGAAGGACTCAAACTGATTTTTATCGAAATAAAATATTCGAGCTCCCCGACCTCTTTACGCAACAAAGCCTTTCCGTGCTGCTGTTTGCCTTGTTTGTTGCTCCTCTTGTAATTGAGTTGATCGTCTTTGAAACGGTTTAAAGGGCGTAGAAGATTTGTTTCTTACTTAGATCTATTTTGTCAAAGAAATAATATTATGAATGTCGTCATTGACGAAAACCAAACTCATACAATACAAATGTATCATCCACAGACCTAGCATCTTTGTTATTTCTACTGGGAACTAGCTACCAATGCATAAAATTGAGACCTGTTCCGCAATTTTTTCTAATGTGTGATCACTATGTGCTAAACAAATTTTAAACTTTCAAATTAATGATAAAACACTTTATTTTTGACATTTTATGTCTTTTCTTTGGCACATAAACGATAAAAAGGCGTTAAAAAAAGCGTTAAAACTATTGAAAGAAATTTTTCAATGGCTATTGACCCATTACTAATTAAATTTTTCAAGCATTTTAATTTCTCCCTTGATGGGAAAAACATAAGATCATGGATATGTCTAGTACCTACTGCTTACCAGTAGGTACCTACTACTCAATTGTATACCAACCATGTAGTGCCTTCTTTTCACAAGATTATTCCATTATGGTTACAAAACAATATTAGTTTATAACTTAGAGTAATAAATCAGCATTCCTTGACACTACAATGGCTTAGAGGTCATGAGATGTTGTGATAAAATGAGAGCATTCTAAAAAGTGGCGAAAGATTTTCCTACTATGAAAACTAAGGGAGTTACACTTCCCAAGTAACTCATTGGTTGTACTGAAAAATCAATAGAAATTCTACCTAGCCTTCACTTTTCGAGTTAATAATAATCTAAAGTGCCGGGGCGTTGCATTTTGTGTGGAGAAAAAAAAGTGTCGCGAAAAATTCCTTGACCCCCAGCCAAAAGTCATATCCATGTCAAAAAGCGTTAAGGTTGGTTTTCTGATGATTTCCGCTTACAACCGAGTCGTTGCTAGGGAAATGTTACTTCGTCGTTTTTCATCCCACAAAATTCGTTGACCATTCGTTCGAAAGCTCTCGATTTATCCAACCATATTATGTTAACTACTGCGAAGTGCCCGGCCAACAAGCTGAGTTATGAGCACGGTTATATGAATAATTGATCAGGTGATCATTCTCAATAATTGATACTGTGAACATGATTGCAACCGCTTGTTAATTTCTGAGCTTGCATACGAGTCTGCAACTAAAGACATAAAATGTCCCAATGTGTTGCAGACTCGTATGCAAGCGTTTCTGATGATTATATAGGTATTTCATAAATTCATACTTTCGGAGTTTGTATTGCAAATTTCAGTAAATGAACATCATACCGTAAAAACGTACCCTACAGTTATGTATCACTCGAGGCAATCTTCTTTAAATAACATTCTGGCCTGCAGCCAAATTTTAGGATTTTAAACCATTCCTTCAGTTTTTGCTAATTTTCGTAAAAGCTAAGCTATTTCAATGGCTCCAAAGAATTATAAATCAAAATTTTCACCATTGAAATCCGTTTTGAGACATTCTGAAACGAATCCTTGAGTTTAACGCTTTTTTATTAAAAGTGTGTGGGTGTGTGTGGATCCGTGCTGGAGGTTTGGCGGTACCTTGGAGTTGACTTCATGGGTGTGGCCACCATTGCTGCAAGCCGTGTGGACCTTGGTGGGGCACTAGCTCGTATCACCAAGGCTCCATTGAAGCCACAGCAGAAGCTGCGCCTCCTTCGCACGTACTTACTGCCAAAGCTAACCTATGGGCTAGTCTTTGGTAGGCTTACTGCGGGGAGGCTGCTAGAGTTAGATCGCGAAGTTCGCTCTGCTGTGCGCTCTTGGCTAGGCTTTCCACCTGGTGTCCCAAGTGCCTATATCCACGCACCGGTCAAGGCCGGTGGGCTCGGTATTGTCTCTCTTTCGGCCAGCATCCCATCTTTACGCCGCCAGCGCCTGCTTGCCCTTAGGGGCTCGAGCTGGGAGGTCGCCCGCACTGCTGCTGACCTGGACTTCGTCAGGCAGCAGTTGTTGTGGTGCGACCGAGCAACACCAACTGCTCCAAAACCCAGCTCATCTGCTGAGTTCGCTGCTGCACTACATGATTCAGTAGATGGTAAAGAACTCCGACAGTGCTCTGAATCCCCCATTTCTTCCCAGTGGGTGGAATGGGCTTCAGAGGGCATTGGGGCCCGCGACTATCGCCATTTTCATGCCGTCCGAGTGGCTACACTAGCCACCTCGGTGAGGTGTTCACGGAGTAGTCGTGGGACAGTAGACACCCTTTGCCCTGCCTGTCGGGGTAAAAATGAGAATCTCTATCATGTGGTGCAGCAGTGTCCTCGTACTCACGGTGGCCGCATACTCCGTCACGATGCGGTCGCCAAGCAGATAGCAGGCGCTTTGTCATCTAGCGGTTGGGATGTTGAAAGAGAGAGACTATATCATATGCCGAGTGACCGGGGCAAGAAGCCGGATATCGTTGCCGTCAAGCCCGATGGGTCTGCCATAATCCTGGATGTCCAGGTTGTCAGTGGCAGCATGGACATGGAGCAGACCTGGCGGGCTAAAATAAATAAGTACGACAGAAATGACCTGCGGCAAGCGATTTCCGAGCTAAAAGGAGTGGCGACCAATAACATCAAGGTCATGGCTGCGACCTTGTCATGGCGCGGGGTGTGGTGCGGGAAAAGCGCCACGGAGTTACTCGAGTTGGGCATCTCGGCGGGAGTACTCCGTGGTATCACCACCCGCGTACTGAGGGGTTCTTACTTGAACTGGTGGTCGTTTTATAGGGGCACTTCCTTTCATCCCATTCTTCCTCCTCGTCCTGAAACCTCCCATATCCCTAGAGCCGGCGTCGGGTAAACCTGGGCGTCCTCCCCACTTTTTAATTTTATTTGTTTATTTTACAATTTAATGGTGTGCCCCCTCCGCCTTTGAGGGGAGTTTTGTAAAAAAAAAAAAAAAAAAAAAAAAAAAAGTGTGTGTGTGTGTGTGTGTGTGTGTGTGTGTGTGTGTGTGTGTGTGTGTGTGTGTGTGTGTGTGTGTGTGTGTGTGTGTGTGTGTGTGTGTGTGTGGGTTGCTGGGGTAGGGCAACTGTTGGTGTTTTTATCTCTTCGGAGCTCCTTCATATCCCTACCCAAGTCATGGTCATGCGTCCCCGTCGCGCAACCCGGGCACCCTCTGGGTGAACAGAGGGTGGCGAAATGACCCGCTGGCGATAAGGGGGGCGGCTCATGCCAATGGGCCTCCTGTCCCTAACAATCCCCCGCTTCCCCCGTTATGAATCACAATCAACAAGAGCCTCATAACCCCCGCGTGCCCATTGGCACCCGGGGTTCTAGGGGAGGCGCTCGGGGGCGCCCCAGGCAGGGGCGTCGGTCATCCTCCCCCTCATCTCCATCCTCTTCATCCTACCCTTCATCCTCTTCCTCTGCCCTGAATAATGCCCACCAGTGTGCCCATTGTGAGAGAGCCTTCAGTTCCAAGCGTGGCCTCAGCGCCCACGTCTGGCAGAAGCATCCCGTGGAGGCCAACGCTGCAATTGACATAGAGCGAGAGCGGCCCAGGTATGCTTCTGAGGATTTGCGGCGAATGGCAGCAGAGGAGGCAGAGGCTGTGCGCAATGGGGTACGTCATATTAATGTATTTTTGCAACAACGTTTTCCCGTGCGCACGCTTTCTGCCATCCAATCTCTTCGCCTGAGGCCCCACTATAAGCAGCTTGTCCAGGAGGCGATCCTGGCAAATAGCCGTGGGGCCTCTCCCGCATCTCCTACAGGCGTGGGGCAACAGCCCGCCGTTCAGCAATCCTCCCCCGGGACCTCCGGTCTTCTTGAAGACTTGAAGACTGAAGTGTTGAGGCTCGGGGAGCAGGTAGGCCGTATTGATGGTTATGAGAGTGCCTACCTGCAGGACCTGGTGAGGCGGGCTGTTGAGAGGCCTGAAGGCTTCGAGGACGAGGTTGCAGCCTACATACAGAGGATCTTCCCACGGGTTGAGGAAGCGACCGTGACGGGGCATCAGGGAGCAGTTCCTCCTACTTTGGTGCCTCGTGGAGGTCGCAGAGCAGCAAAACAAGCAAGAAGGCGGGAATATCAGCGGGTCCAGAAGTTGTGGAGGAGGCATCCGGCTCGTGTCGCTGCGGAGGTACCTGGGGATGAGCAAGTTGTGCCCCCTCTCCAGGAGTTTGTGGACTTTTGGGAGCCACTCTTGAGTGCTCCCAGCCACAACCCTGGTGAGCCGGTGGTGCCCCCAGCTTCCACCAGGGATTCCTTGCGCGGCATCATGTGCACGCCGGTGCTTCATGACGAGGCACATAAGTGCCGTGTCAAGAACTCCACTTCTACTGGGCCTGATGGTGTTTCTGCCCGACGTTGGAACAAAACACCAAAAACAGTTAAGCTGCTCATCCTCAACTTACTGCTTCTATCGGGAAGACCCCCGAAAGCGTTGACCCGCGCCCGGACAATTTTCATCCCAAAAAAAGGGTTAAGTGGGCCTGGAGGTTACCGCCCGATATCTATATCGTCTGTAGTCTTCCGCCATTTCCAAAAGATTCTGGCATCTCGCCTCCAAGCTGCTGGTTTCATAGGTGACGTCCAGAGAGCATTTCGACCAGCGGATGGCACAGCGAAGAACCTTACAGTTCTCCAAACTGTCATTTTGCTGGCCCGTATTAAGAAGTGGCAACTCCATCTTGCCGCTCTGGACGTCGCTAAGGCCTTTGACACCGTCAGCCATTTTGCCCTGACCGATTGTCTTTGTGGTGTTGGGGCACCTGCTCGTTTAATTGAGTATGTTGCTCGCCTGTACCACGAAGGCGTGACGGTCCTCGAGGCACGAGGTGAGATGTTGGGGGATGTTGTCATTGGGCGCGGGGTACGCCAGGGGGATCCTCTGTCGCCACTCCTCTTTAACCTGGTCGTGGACACGGCCTTGGGTAAGCTGCCAGCTGAAATAGGGTTCGATCTCGCCCCTGGGGTGCGAGTAGGTGCACTGGCTTTTGCCGATGATGTAATCCTACTCGCCGAAACCCGTGAGGGCTTGCAGATTGCCCTCAATGCCTTTGCTGAGCAGCTAGCCAGGTGTGGTTTGGTGGTTAACCCAGATAAGTGTGGGTCAGTCTCCTTGGTCCCGTCGGGTCGCCAGCATCAGGTGAAGGTGGTGGATGAGGAGTGTTTTGTCATAGGACAGTCACCCATCCCCACCCGATCCGTGCTGGAGGTTTGGCGGTACCTTGGAGTTGACTTCATGGGTGTGGCCACCATTGCCGCAAGCCGTGTGGACCTTGGTGGAGCACTAGCTCGTATCACCAAGGCTCCATTGAAGCCACAGCAGAAGCTGCGCCTCCTTCGCACGTACTTACTGCCAAAGCTGACCTATGGGTTAGTCTTTGGCAGGCTTACTGCGGGGAGGCTGCTAGAGTTAGATCGTGAAGTTCGTTCTGCTGTGCGCTCTTGGCTAGGCTTTCCACCTGGTGTCCCAAGTGCCTATGTCCATGCACCGGTCAAGGCCGGTGGGCTCGGTATTGTCTCTCTCTCAGCCAGCATCCCATCTTTACGCCGCCAGCGCCTGCTCGCCCTTAGGGGCTCGAGCTGGGAAGTCGCCCGCACTGCTGCTGACCTTGACTTTGTCAAGCAGCAGTTGTTGTGGTGCGACCGAGCAACACCAACTGCTCCCAAACCCAGCTCATCTGCTGAGTTCACTGCTGCGCAGCATGAGTCAGTAGATGGTAAAGAACTCCGACAGTGCTCTGAATCCCTCATTTCTTCCCAGTGGGTGGAATGGGCTTCAGAGGGCATTGGGGCCCGCGACTACCGCCATTTTCATGCCGTCCGGGTGGCCACATTGGCCACCTCGGTGAGGTGTTCGAGGAGTAGTCGCGGGACAGTGGATACCCTTTGCCGTGCCTGTCGGGGTAAAAATGAGAACCTGTATCATGTAGTGCAGCAGTGTCCTCGTACTCACGGTGGCCGCATTCTCCGTCATGATGCGGTTGCCAAGCAGATAGCAGGCGCTCTGTCATCCAGCGGTTGGGCTGTTGAGAGAGAGAGACTATATCACATGCCGAGTAACCGGGGCAAGAAGCCGGATATCGTTGCTGTCAAGCCCGATGGGTCTGCCATTATCCTGGATGTCCAGGTTGTCAGTGGCAGCGTGGACATGGAGCAGACCTGGCGGGCTAAGAAAAGTAAATATGATAGAAACGATCTGCGACAGGCGATATCTGAGCTAAAAGGAGTGGCACCTAATAACATCAAGGTCATGGCTGCGACCTTGTCATGGCGCGGGGTGTGGTGCGGGAAAAGCGCCACGGAGTTACTCGAGTTGGGCATCTCTGCAGGAGTACTCCGTGGTATCACCACCCGCGTCCTGAGGGGTTCTTACTTGAACTGGTGGTCATTTTATAGGGGCACTTCCTTTCATCCCATTCTTCCTCCTCGTCCGGCAACTTCCCTTATCCCTAGAGCCGGCGTCGGGTAAACCTGGGCTTCCTCCTCACTGTTTTTATTATTTGTTTATTTTTCAATTTAATGGTGTGCCCCCTCCGCCTTTGAGGGGAGTTTTGTAAAAAAAAAAAAAAAAAAAAAAAAAAAAAAAAAAAAAAAAAAAGTGTGTGTGTGTGTGTGTGCGTGCGTGCGTGCGTGCGTGCGTGCGTGCGTGCGTACGTGATTCCAGTCGATAACTCGCCTAGGGATTAAATTTAAGATTAAATTTAATTAAGATATAAGTCCCATTCTTGCTCCAAAAAATCAAGCTTTTCAAACGAAAGGATGAGGTCGTTGGCCAACTATGTTTTAGCATGCTATATTGCTGCTAAATGAACTCTAAAAATCACTAAAAATGGCTAAAAATGGTCAAAAATTGTTAAATTTCGTCTCCGAGGCTAACTTTCCCATTCGACTCACGGTGTTGTTATTTACATGGAGCTCCTCTGGTACTCCTCGGAAACGAGGTACGGAGGCGCACTGATCAGCCTCTATTCTTTCCTAACCTATCGGCTTTTAATTTAACATTTTTACTGTTAAGCGTAAAATTGCGGAGTCCTGGAGCTGTAAAAGTGTGAACCCTCCTTGGAGGCAAGATGCGCCGTGTTCTGTTCATTGTATTGCATACTTTAACGATTTATTTGCACTCAAATTGCCCAAATTTCCTAACAATGTTATATAAAATAATACGTTGTTACGAGAATTCGCTTATACGATCATGCTACATGACTGGAACTTTTTTATCACTGTTCTTGACGGTGCTACAGTGCATTCTAACTTTCTCGTCGATAAATTAAATACTCAATCGAATACTCCTCTATTATAGAAGTCGTCCACCGTCAGGCTCTCAACATTGAGGTCAGAGACGTCTATCATCATCATGCGAACTTTTTTGTTCCCGTGAACGTACCTAAATTAAAATCACCTGCCAATCCCTGACAAGTCTTCCTTCAGTACCGATCAAGCCCCCTCGCTTCCCATCCGTCCCTGCAATATATATTATTCATTTTAAAATCAGATAATGTTCATTTGAATTTCGACGCTTTTTCGACAAGTCAAGCTCCTGGAGAACTAATGAGTCACCGGATCCCTGTCTCTCGGATTGTACTCAGCTTGAAATTTATTAACCAAATAAATAATTCATCCGTTCGTGAATGTTCGCATAAGTCGGAAGCCTTGTTTTTTCACGAAGTACTCCCCCGTAAATGTTAAGTATTTATATTTCATTCATATCGTACACGTTTTTTGTTTATTTTTCACCCCTTTTTACGCCGTACCGTTTTCATTTCAGCTTTTTATCCACAACATTAATTTTTGGCAATTATTTCTCAAATCGAGATTTCGAATCATTCCATTATTCTTTTTTGATTGCCATTGATGAACATGGCAGTTTCTGATGGGGAGGTTGTAATTCACGTATTAGCATATCGTTGAGAGATACTGAAAAGTATGGATTTGCATCTCTAATTTAAAATTGTGTTCTTTTCATTATTTTATTCTGATTTCACGTAATAATTTGACCCATCAGTTGTACGTTTAATGATATTAATAAGCTTGTAGGAATAAATTATTATCATTGATGGTGAGCTGACCTTATTATTGTAATGTAATCGATCCCCCCCTCCCACCCCCTCCACCAAACTCATAAATTGGGTGTGGCAGGTAGTTTCATCGCATCCAAAATCTGATAGTGTAGATCATTGAATGTAAGGGAATTTTATGAATAACCAAAAATAACTTATTTTAAAACTAATAATTTTAATACTTATAATAAAAAATTTTATTTTTCCTTTTCGTTTCATCCTTTCCATTCTTTATATTTTTTTGCGGTGATATTTATAATAACCTTTCTTGATATATTCAAGAACATGAGTCCTTGACTTTGTATATGACTTAATGAACCACTGTTGTTTTATTTGACAAATCCGTTATATTCGGATGGTTATCATTTTTTCCTGGACAAATCAAGCTCTGAAGATTTCCTCAGTAAGAGGACGAAGCGTTAATCAATAAAACACTTGATGAAATAATTTCATTCATTTTCCCTGGGCCGCATCCCGACCAATTCCAACAAAGCAAACTTGGAGTGGTTGGGCGAAAATCCGATGTCTTGGGTGGATGGCTATGTGGTTTTCTCCGGGTGAGGTCTTTTTCAATGGGCCCTTTTAGCTTTCTTTACTCTACTGTTTCTACCATTTTCAAGTATCTACTACAATCCATATTACACCTTTTTGGAAAGCTATCGGCATGATCTTTTAGATAATGGAATATAATAACTAGAAATATGATGAATCAATCATAATCGTGAAACAGTACGTCGCAATCCACGGCCTACACGCACAATTCCTGTACATTTCTTTGTTTGTATAATCTAGATTTGTATAATCTAGATCCGAGGCAGTCGGACGAAAAGCCCCAACCTGGAATGGTTGTTTACTTTACTTTACTTTGCTTTTAATCTAGATTTGGCATTTATTCAGGTTGATCATTATTCCGGTTGAAATACCTGTTTCCTTTGAAAAAATGAGGGTGTTCACAATACAGTTTTGACAAGTATTGTTTGAACAAAAAAACGTTACGTTAAGTTACGTTTGTAACGCCCTCTTTACAAAAGAGAGCTGTGCGTAATACATACTATAATTAATAAGCATTTTGTGAATTCCACACTCTCAGTGGTGCAGAGTGTTTCGACTAATGAGTCTTAGGTGGAATTGAGCCAAATTAAAGTTTTTGAAAAATTCATCTTCAACATCCAGGGTGTAAAGGTCTGAAATTATTAATATTTACTTAGGTTTGCTCTCTGCATTGTTTCTTTCTTTGGACAGTTCAAATTACTAGCAAATTTTAATAAAAAGAACAAAAATTTAATTCAGGTTTTTTTTCAACGTTGCTCCCCAGGAACTGGGACTTCTTCAGAGACATGATAAAAATTTGTAATTTCAAATATAATTTTCAGCATCTGCCTGAAGAAGCCCCAGTTAATGGGGAGAAACGTTGGAGAAAAATTAAAGAACTGAATTAATAACACAGGCCTTTTTATTAAAATTTTCTGGTTTGCTCTCTGTCCAAACATGAACTCCGTTGAGGAATTCAAAGGACATTAGTCCTCCGATATAAATAAGTAAATGGTTCTTCTTCTTCTGATCATCTTGACATGGACAAGGATAAGAAGGTTCAATCAAATAATATAGTACATCCTTATGTAATTAATTTTAATTTTTAATTAATTCATCTGTTCTTATCTGAAAATGGGTAAAGTGTGACTTAACGTTGACTGTTGAAATAAACTATAAGTACCGGTTTGTCAAATCTCAAAATGTAAAGTATTTTGTAGGGAATTACATACTCAATTCCAGTTTTCAATATTCCACAAACCTCTGCAAATATTGATTTCCTTCGATTTTCCGATGCAATTAGCATGATTGGAAACTGTTCATTTATTTTTTAAATAGCCTTGAAGCTCAAAAGCCGAGTGAAGTAGTATCATGTATTCCCTTCCTGTTTCGTCCTAAACGTAACATGAAATAGGATATTTTGGGGACTACAGCCTGTGACACGGGTCTTCTTGAAAACTTATTTCATATTCTATTTGAGTGTCCTATGTATAACTGGATCAGTAAAAGATATCGGACTTGGTGAGGGTACCGGAAACTTGATGAATTTTGTATCAGATTTGTTGGCGTAAGCATGAAATTTATATTCCAATCCTAAGGAGATTTATCGTCTCGACTTACATATATGTATAAACACATATATTTTATTAAAAGACCTACCTATTTTATCAAGGTTTTTGAATTTTCTGTTTGATTAACCCCGCAGTCTCCTACCAAAGTAAGTTTTCCTTATTCTATGGAACGTACCAAAGGAGAAATCCGACTCGGGATCGATACCGGATCGTAACGGTGAAAAAAATGCGAACCCGCCCTGGATCGAAACGCTATGGAACTTTGGGAGATTTTTCATCTACCTCTGAGAATTGCGAGTGCTTTTCGAAAACATTTCCAGTGTACCTATTTGAATGGTATCTTTTGTAAGCAGTTAGAACTGGAGTTAATTTACTTGAAAATTAATAAATGAAGCGGCGAGGAAGGCGTCACACGTGGCCGTGAGAACTGACGTGGGATATCGGAAATTGACGATGTCCCCGGGAGCGACGGCCGGGCGTTCCCACCGAAGGAGCCACCTGAGTCCAGCTCCTCGACACCTGCAGGATATCAGGTATTAGGTCCTCAAGGCAATTAGAGGACTGTAAGACGACTTTCCAACGTATTCTCTTTTGCATTCCAGCAAGGACACAGGATGCCAAGCTCGGAGATGAGAGGATCCCTAAGTTTTGGAGATCACAATGAAAATACATAAGGTAAAGTACAGTTGCTCGGAGGAAAACGTATAGACCGACGGGCCTGTTAACGCGTTCCCCGTTTAAGGCCAAGGAACTCCTCCTTGAAGGGGGACCTGCACCCCAACAAGGCTCTATCTTCTCGCCGCCGCACCCCTGGATAAAGGGTAGTACAGTAATTTAGTACGGTAAAGTACATGTGAAATTTGTTATGTTAAATTATTGGAGACCCTCTGGTTAACTGACTTTCGTCTACTGCCAGAGGGCCCCATCAACACAAAAGAACAGTGATCAATCAACATGAAAAGAACCCCATCAACGGTAAAGTACAGTGAAACTCGCTTAAAACACTATCTTACTAGGTGGACCTTCCCCTTCACGTTTTGTGACTACGGCTCGACTCATGGTTACGCCACGCCTTTGCGGTAGAAATTATGCAAAACCCGCACAACGCTGCTGCGGGAACCCAGCTTCGCACAATAAATTGGACAAATTTCAAGAAATGCACTCTTCACCAAATCTCTAGCAATGGCTATAAAAGGCTAAAAATCGTTCATTTCATATTTATTATGATTTTTTTTTTTTTTTTTTTTAATATATATTTTTTAATTGTTATTATTTATTTTATTTTATTTATTTATTTTTATTTTATTTTTTTTGCGAAATATTATCTACTCAACCAGAGTTTATCAATTTAGAACTAAAACATTAAATAATGTATGCACGAAATTATGCTATCAAGTGTATATTTGATAGCATAATTTTGTGCATACATTGTTTAATGTTTTAGTTCTTAATTGATAAACTATGGTTGAGTGGTTAATACCTATTCCGCAAAAAATGAATGAATAAAATAAATAAATTTAAGAAAAAATATTAAACGAAAAAATCGACCAAAACTGCAAAAAAATCTAAAACCACACAATCTTTGTTTGAATAGCTGAATATTATTGTGAACAGGTTTTTTCGCCATTACAATTTGTTGTTAAAATTTCATTTCACACAAAGTGCTAAATTTCCTCAACAATTCAACGTGAATATAATACGATAATTAGCAATAATTTCCTGAATATATACTATATATATATATATATATATATATATATATATATAACCCGCTTCATAATATAGCACATTAGAATAATAACCGATCTCCACACGAGAGGGCCATTAGCGTAATAGTTTCCAATTTTAGAGTATCCATCCGGAGAGTAGTCCCCCTCTCAAACTCCGGAAAACGGATAAAAGTGCCTTTGTGAGAGGACCCAACACATTCAGTTAATACACCTCGAGTACGTAGGTTCTTTTGAATAAACGTATTACTTTGTATCTCTAAAACAGTTTTCTTATTTAAACTATTCCCTACTCTCTGTATCTTTATTATTGATATATATATATATATATATATATATATATATATATTTATTTTTTTTAATTTTTTTATTTTTTATTTATGGACAAAATTGTGTGTTCACTACTCCTCCGAAACCGCTGGTCCGATTCACCGCCAGTCATAATACCAAAACGGAAGTTAGTGAAAAACGTTGTCTATTTCCACGAAAAATAAAGAGTTACACTGTTAAATCGATTTCGACGGTTAGGCCATCATCAGTAACAAACAATAGTTATTTTTATTAAACTTTCAGCTTAATATCAGTATTAAACAAGTTATTGTTTGTTATTGATGATGGTCTAGCCGTTGAAATCGATTTAGCATTGTAACTCTTTATTTTTCGTGGAAATAGACAACGTTTTTCACTAACTTCCGTTTTGAAATGGGTTTCCACACTTCGTCGCGAGTGATTTAGTTCGTATCATAATACCAATCATAATGATGGGGCAAAATCGTGCTCAAATCTCTCCTGTTCACTGCAGGACGTCGCTATTTGATAGGGTGCCTCTCTGGGACATCAAGGGACGAATGACATTACGGGCCCCACCTTGAGCTCCAGCTGATCGATTCGAAAAGTTGGTATTGCTTACGCAAACTGCGTGAGTGTTTCTAATTTTTGTGCGGGTTTTCCTTGTCATTAGCAGCAAACACTGTTAGTTGCGAGTTCTCTATAAATTGCAACATCATCAGAACAATAGTAGCTCCTGCGAATGCGCTGTCGTAAAATCATCTTTTCACTTTTCTTTGAATCTCCTCTAATAATAATAATTTATTATTGAAACATTTATAATCCTCTCAGTTAGCATATTTTATTTACGAAAATTCTTTTCCGACGCAACAGTGTGAGTCCTGTACCTAACCTCCTCTTTAAACTCAGTAAAGTGTATGGCGATGTTCCTTGTCGAGCACCTAAGTAATACCACTGGTAAAGCGTGCCCAAGTGTGGAAGAAAAAGTGTCCCAGAAGCCCTGACTGCCTCGCACTTGGAACGTGGAAGGATTGCTTTAAAACGGCGGGCTTGTTGCTTTAAAGTACTCTGCCCCAAGGGAACAAAAAATGTCTCGAAATTTCTCATTGTTTACTTGACAAATGTCACGGCTTTAAATGGGTTCAATTAAAAGTAGGTCTATTAATGGAGTTCAGCTTGGGAGGGAAAGGGATGCGTTTTCCAAGGGTTGAGTAATAGAAGGGCAAAAGGACGTTATTAGAACTACACGGAAACGGCGTTAGCTTAAGGTGGAGGAGCCACATTTGTCCTCAAGGGGGGCAAGGCACCCTCTCTGACGATATATTAGCGACAATTACACCTTGGCCAGCATCTGTTATGTTTAAGAGCTTTGAGGAAGAGGATTTGTATTGTTTAAGCTTTGTCCTAAGCTAGTCCAAAAACCGTGGGCAACATTTCTGGAAACAGTCATCATTCACCCCAGCGCCAGCGTTGTGCCCTCTCAGGGATTTGCTTGGGACTCCAACTTAGTTACAGGCGAAGGATAAAAAATTAGGGTGTAATAAACAAATATTTACTGAGGGTCCGCCACCATTATTGTCAACAGAATTTCAACTTGTAATGGTGCTAACTCTTCCGCTCCCAATGGAACACATCGGGACATTTGAAGTAGGAAAAATCCTAGCGGGACGAAAAACTCATCGAATTCATTTATTCAAAGTCCCAGTTGTTGCCTACAATCCCAGAAACACGGAGGTACCTGAAAAAAAAAATATGGATCACAAGTTGCGGCGTGCCGCGGCCTATGTGTCCCGATTTCCTAACATACAAGTTTCTCAGACAATATGCCAGTTGAGCGCGTGCAACCAATTGAGTGTGACCATAATATGAACGCATTAGGTCCCGATTTACGCTTTGCTTATCAACAGAAATTGTTCAGACATATTTATTTTTCTTGTTTATTTTCGTAGATTCCATACACTTACCTACTGTCCATTTCATAAATAATATATACCTAGCTAATTGTCTTGTTTTCTGCTAGCGAAGTATCATTATTATTGTTATTTTACTTAGTTCATTTACATACTTATTTATTCGTACTTACAAATCTAGGATTCGTTTCAGAATCACTCAAAATGGATTTCGATGAAGAATCCCATCTGAGGGAAATACCATCTACAAGAAATCCATTTGGAGGCATTTTGAAACGATTTCTAAAGTATATGTATATACCTATATATGTATATGTGAGTCATTCCAGTCGATAACTGTCGTTAGGATTGAGATAAAAATTCCATTCTTGCGTCAAGAAATCAAGCTTTCCAAACGAAAGGATAAGTTCGTTGGCCAGCTCTTTTGGAGCACATTAAATTGGTCAAATTTCAAAAATTGTGCAAAAAAAAAAATCACTAAAAATGGCTAAAAATCTTAGAATCTATATTTTTCTGTAGAATATTGCTCATATAAAGTATATTAACTACAGAACAGAACATTCAAAAATGTATGTACGTAATTTATGTAAGGATGCTGAAAAATGTACTAAAATTTCATTAAAATTGACTAAAAAAAATCGACAAAAACTGCAAAAAAAGCTAAAAATCCAAGACCTTTTTTTTTTTGAATAGCAGACTATTATTTAGAATACGTTTTTACCATAAAATTAATAATTAACAATTTCCTTGCACGAAAAAGCTTAAATTTTAAAACAATTTCACATTGTACAATACGATAATTTAAAAAAAAATTCGCTCATACGATCATGCTGCATCACTGGAACTTTTATTGATATTTTAGTTAGTTCATTCACATACTTAATTGTTCATGTTTCCCACCCTGTAAAAATAATCATCGTTCTCTAGCATCCAAGGATTCCGACTGGAAGACGTTTCGTTCATTATGCATTTCGCGTTGGTAGCTGCCACGACACGCGAGTAACTGGAGAAGCATGAGAATCTGTTTTCAACTCCAGAAGTCCGGTCTGGGATTTTTCTAATCAGACCTGGAAAGTCGCCGTGCGTTGAACTGTTCACCTCACGATTATTGTAATTCCGAGATTTGATCCGAGATAGTGAAGTGTTGCGGAATGCCTTACTAGACTCCGTTTTGGTTTATTTTGAATAATGAACCTTTGTAATCGACCAAGAAGAAACAAATTTCAACACCTCCTGAAAATTTTAGCATGAATATGCTTTAGCCGTGACCTAACTACCGAAAAATGTCCCACGAGAGTGCAACGAAAGTAGCGCCAATAATTGTGATGATTTCCGCTTACAACCGAGTCGTTGCTAGGGATATGATACTTCGTCGTTTTTCATCCCACAAAATTCGTTGACCATTCGTTCGAGAGCTCTCGATTTATCCAACCATACTATATTAACTACTGCTAAGTGCGTGGCCAACAAGCTGAGTTATGAGCATGGTTATATGAATAATTGTTTACACACAGGTGATCATTCTCAATTATTGATATTGTGAACATGATTGCAACCGTTTGTTAATTTCTGATGATTTCATTGAGCTGGTGTTTCGATTATGTGATTCATAGCAGGTGATCCGAATATTGCGAGAACGGTTAGATTTGTGAAGCGGTGGTTTAATTATTTTAATAGGTAATTTCTATACTTTACACTATAGGAAGCTGTAATTTCGTATGTAGCCTCTTTAGCCTCTTTCTATAATAAAGTGAATGTTTACTCGCGAGTTTCTATTAGGAGATCATCATCTCACAAGAGCTCAATCGTCGTGATCATTTCTATAATAAAGTGAATGTTTACTCGCGAGTTTCTATTAGGAGATCATCATCTCACAAGAGCTCAATGGTCGTGATCATTTCTATAATAAAGTGAGAGCGAGGAGCTAAAACATGATTCCATGTTTTAGGATTGATGGCAGAATGATAAACAGAGTTCAGAGGCCGATGGGGGGTCGGGTTCAGAGAATCGACGAGGAGTGAGTCGTGTACGGCTAAAGCATATTCATGTTTTTTTAATTTTAGCCGTCAGGCTCAAAGGAACTGTGGCTTTTTTTGGTTTACGTTTCAAGATGAGTAGAATCCAAAAATTGAATTTTAAGAAAATCCGTCCTTCCTTCCGTCGCCCGCGGCTTTCCTCCAAAAATACTGGACCAAACTATATGAAACTTGTGTTAAAAATCTCATTTGGGGTCTAGATGGTCCTAGAAGCTCGGCATTAATTTTTATCAACCCTAAAGGTTTGTATTAAAGGGCTACAAATTTTAAAAATCGAGATCTCGAAAACTCTCTAACTAACAGTAATAATTTTTTGCTTGTCAATTATAAATTTGATCCCAAAGAATCGATTAGAACCACCCGCAACGATATATATTTTTTTCGGAACTGTCAGAACTCGAACGCAAGGACGTAATTAACGCATGCGCATTTCACATTTTTTCGGATCTCGTGGAGTAAACAACTCTCTTCTTCTTCATCGAAATCATACTTTAGTCTCTATACGTTAGTATAAGTACCTATTCTATGATCGAAATGTCAATTAGCTCGTCAAGTTCGGAAAGCGATAGTTTCGACGATAGTTGTTTCATGGTTCATAGACGATGAGGACGAGATTGAAGTTGTAGTTGGATCTCGTCTACATCCACGAAACTCAACTTTTTTAGTATACTCCTCAGTCATCGTAAAACAATTTTTTTTTTTTTTTTTAAATTTACTATTATTATTATTATTTTTTTTTTTTTTTTTTTTTTTTTTTTACCGTGGGGTGATAGTTAGGTAATATTTACAGGTCTAATAAGTCAGGGGCACTAAAAATATTCTGAAAATATTCTGAGAAGGTAACACGAGTTGAGTGAGGTTACAAACAACAACACAGGTTATTCCACTTCCAAGTTCTGAAATCGTTCGCAGTGCAGAACGCGGTTCCACAAGTTCCGGAACGCCCCGGGATTTCCCGTCCCAGTTCTGATGAGTTCGAGAACTGTCAGAACGCGCACTGGGAACGAAGCTTAAGTCAACCTCCTACAAGAAATCCGCATAGAAATCTATTGAAGGCAACACAATCGGAGAAAGTCCAAACGATCTTCATAGACATAGAAAACTCGCTATGAGGCTCAGCGCTCATTATTTCATCATTACAGCACCGGGAGAAGGGCAAATTGATCGGTTTGGAAAAAGGTTTCTGAGTCGAGCAGGTGATGCGCAATTGAGCGGCGATGCTCTCACCTGCTCTTGGACTCGCTCTCAGAGGACGCGCGACTTGGTACGATCCCCGAGTGCCAAGGGGTTTTTGATGTCATCTAATCTGGCCGGTGGAAGCGTATTCTAATGGGATAGCCGAGTGTAATTACAGTTGAACTCGAGTCTAATGAAAGTGCCTTTTTTCGACCCAACAGCTGTCTCTATTAGCGGCGGAGGGTCCCGGCATCGAAAGGGTAATAATGATAGTTGTTCTGTTCTTCTGTGTGCTTTGCCACAAGTGCTTACTACTGTTGAATAACGCGGCGAGTGTTTGAGGGTCTACTTACTATGGATGAGGTACGACTTTTGAGCTATGTAGTTGTAGGAAATATCCTCATTCAACATGTGCTAAACATTAAATTCACATCGAATGATGAGCAAAACAGCGCATCTAATAACTTATAAAATGTTCAATAAAAAGGTGAAATCAGGCACGGCTAATAAGCCGACAGCCAGGGGCCTATTTCATAAAATAACAAGTTACAAGTGTACAAGTTAACAAGTACAGGTACTTGTAATGCACGGTAAACTAGAACAAGTGTTTCACCAAAACAAAGAGTACAAGTGTAGAAAAGTTACACTTGTAGAAGCTAAGTTTACAAGTGTAGCAGAAAAGAAAAAAGTTCCAGTCATGCAGCATGATCGTATGAGCGAATTTTCATAAACTATCTATCGTACTATAGTATGTTAAATTGCATTGAAATTGGAGCAATTTTAGTTGACAGAAATGGTTAAAAACCAATTTTATGGTAAAAAACTTATTCTAAATAAAATTCCACGGATTCAAATGGGATTTTTGATTTTTAAATTTTTTTGCAGTTTTTATAGATATTTTAGCAAATTTTAATGACATTTAAGTACGGGTTTCTTCATAATTTTGAGCGAAAATTTTTAATGCCCTAGTTAATCGTTGAAAATTTAGTTTTGACTAAAATTCGGCAAAAAATAGAAGCGTTTTTAGCCATTTTTAGTGATTTTTTGGGTACATTTTTCGAAATTTGACCAATTTAATGTGCTCAAAAATTGTTGTCCAACAAACTCATCCTTTCTTTTGAAATGCTTGATTTTTTGGCGAAAGAACGAAGTTTTTATCTCAATTCTATCGAGAGTTATCGTCTGGAATGACACATACATATATATATATATATATATATATATATATATAAATATATATATACATATATATATATATATATATACATATAAAAAAGTGTTAAAATCCAGGAATCATTTCAGAATGCCTCAAAACAGATTTCGATGAAGAAAATTTTGGAAAATTTTTATTTTAAAATTTTTGGAGCCATTGCAATAGCTTTATTTTCTAAGAAAATTCGCCAAATGGCGTGTGGGGACAAACGAAATGAACAACGTCAAGTGGGATGCCGAAATTGAAGTTTTGTCAGCAAATCATAATATAAAAACGGTGTTAAGTACACGATAGGATGTTTATCGTACATGACAAGGTGTAATGATTGGAAGACAGACAAATTATAAACTGAAAAGTGGAGAAAGTGTGTATTTGATTTCAACTTATTCTGATGGCTGGCATGATCGGATTTTTCCTTCATTCAGCGGAAATGATTAATCAGTTAATCAAGTCAATTTCAATTTTTGGCAAACTTTTGGCATACCGATTTGAACTTTTGGCAACTCATTTTGAACTTTCGGCAAATCCATTACGTTTCGACAACTACTGGAGTTCTTGTCCACCTTCATTCCTTCTACAATGTTCAATAAAGTGTTAATCAAGTCATAATGCTGCTGGGTTAGAAATGTCATCTGTAACTTCGAGAGGTTCTTCACACTTCACTTTGTTCTTCAATGATAGGGAGATCCTCAATACCCGATCTGAGATAATTGCACAGGGTCACGCACCATTTGAATCTTTCATGGGTCTCGGTAGACATCCTAAATCTCTCGTTAAACTCAAAAATGCCCACGAAATGAGCGTTTATTCGTGGCCGAAAAAATCTTTGGCATCTTCTACGCTGAATGCTTCTTTCTTGTCTGTATTCTTCACCAGAAGATGAATATGAATCCAGCATACTAAACACCGAAAATTTGTCACCTCACAATCGTTAAGTTATCGTTATGAGTCTTGCTCATTTTCCACTCAACAAAAATCACTCATGAAAACTTCTGGTTTTACGAAATTTCGTGAAAAATGGAGTTTCGTAGCAATGGGTCAACAAATTTTGATTTTATGGTAAGCACAGAAATTGACTCTCTCCCAATAGCGCAGGCCTATACTATAGTTGGAATTAGTATTCATATAGTTGGAATTAGTATTCATATTATGAAATTGTTAGAATTCATTTGTAAATTTATGAATAAACGTCTTTGAAAAATCAATTCAAAATAACATTTTCTGCAATATTGTCTTCATGAAAAACCGTTTCGAGGCATTCTGAAACGATTTCTGGAGTATAATACTTTTGGTTCCGAGTCTACCTAAAGATAGCGGAAGCATTCACTTTGGGGAGAAAAAATTTTTGGTCTCCGAAATCAAAACTTCCACTCGCATTTTACATTTTAGACCATTCTGAACAACTTTAGTTCCATGTCTGTCTGTCTGTGTGTCTGTGTGTCCGCAAATCCTTGTAGCAAGCTTACATTCCACAGTTTTCATCGGATTTGGATACAATTTTCAAGGGGTGTGCGGGCTAGGAGTTATACGGTCCCCTATCAGTTTCATCGTTCTTGACTCAATACGCATGAGCAAACGTAAATTCTACCAAGCATCATTTTCTCACGCCCTAGTCCCTCGCTCAAATTTGGATGATAGTTTGAGGATGACAATTGGATCATATATCAATTTCAACATGATTGTATCTGCTATTGTATAGCTACTGCGCATGCGCCAATATAAATATTTGTAACAAGCTTATTTTCCACAGTTTTCATCCGATTTGGATGAAATTTTCAGGAAATGTGCGGGCTAGGGGGTAGACGGTCCCTTATCAGTTTCATCGTTCTCAATACCTCACTTTGCGCATACGCAAACGTAAATTCTATCAGGCATCATTCTCTCACGCCCTCGTCGTTCGATCTCGTTCAAATTATGATGATAGTTGGGGGATGACGATTTGATCATCCCACATCAATTTCAACCTGATTGTATCTATAATAGCTACTGCGCATGCGCCTATGTGGAATCCTTGTAACGACCTTAATGTCCACTGTTTTCATCCGATTTCGATGAAATTGTCAAAGAATGTGCGGGTTATGTTGTAGATAGTCCCCTATCAGTTTCATTGATGCCATAGCAATATTTCATTCTGCGCATGAGCAAACGTAAATTCCATTATACGCCCTCGTCATTCGATTTCGCTTAAATTTGGATGATAGTTGGAAGAAGATGACTTTATTACCTAATATCAATTTCAACACAATTATATCATTAATAGCTACTGCGCATGCGCCAATTTGAAATACTTGTAATGACCTTAATTTCCACAGTTTTCATCCGATTTTGATGAAATTTTCAGCGAATACACGGTTTAGGTTGTAGATGGTCCGGTACCTGTCATTGCTGTCAACTCATCATTTCATTCTGCGCATGCGCAAGCGTAAATTACATTGAGTATAATTTTTTGGTTTCTTATTGACAAATTATGACATTTCAGGCTACTTCTTGATTTACTCTTTTCCGCTATGGAATTTGTCAAGATCAATTAAAACTTTTCAATGAGCTATACATTCATGATAGGTAAACGAGGAAGCTATGTGCTACACCCAACTTGTTTCATATGTATATTATATAGGTATTATTTACACAACTAAAATTTTATTCTTGACCGCTATTTGAAAAACAAAATTACTTGCAACGATTACAAGTCCACTCAGCATATTTTCAAGAACCATTCTTCATGCACTACTTCACAATCGCTTTGAAGAAGTTCTAAAAATATAAAGAACGTTAGCAATGAAATTTTGAGTTTTTTCTTCCTTATGACTGTCTCTCAAGAACTGTACACCATTTTTCATTTTGTGTGTATATATATGTACCTATATATGTGTGCGAAATATTCGTCCCTTCTCGAATAAATCAAGCATCCCAAATGAAAGAGTGTGATCGTTATCCAGCACTTATTGAGTACATTAAATTATTCACATTTCAAAAAGTTGCAAAAATATCCTTTTCAGCAGGATATTACTCAGAAAAATTGTTCTACTATTTAACCAGTAAATTGAAAAAAATTTGCTCAAAAATCAGGAAAAAACTGAAGAAAAGCGTTTAAAACTCTTAAAGTTGTATGTTTAGGCGACTAATTTTTAGGAAAAGGTTTTTTTCGCCATTATTCAGGAGTTGAAGATTTTTGGGACACAAAGTGCTCAAATTATATCAAAACAATTTTACTAATATGACCAGGGAAATTACGAAAATTCAGTCGTATGGTCAAGCTGTATGACTAGAACTTTACCGTACACGTTTAATTTTATTACACCAAATTTTATGCTGCCAACTTTCGCTTCCTCATATCTCTCAGAAGTTCTTTTAACGCGCTTGGCGTACATATAATAGAAACTAAGTCGATTGTCCTATTCAGTTTGCATTGTGATATCTTCACTCTGCGAGTCGCTGGCTGGGATCTCAGTTCCCGTCCCACAAAGCAAACTTGGTAACTATTATGTAAGAAGAAATCTATTGTTACACGACTACCGGGTCGAAGCACCAATCTGTCCTAACCTTTTTATAATGATAGTGGAAAAGCTCCAGATGCTATCGGGATAAAAGCCTGTCCCTGTTGTAAAGGCGTCGATAGAGTTCAAGCACTATTTTCTTTCCATTTTGAATAGTGTAGATAAATCTTTTTGGATTTGTTTAGATATTGGAAAGGATTATTAGGGACGTCTGGAGATGGTTAGGGATGTCTGGTGTGGGCAGTTCAGGCTTACGATATATGTTTTTTTTAGCCAAATTTCGCGAGCCTTCAGTTTGGATGAATGGTGTATGATTATAACTATTGTGACCATGATGTCTTCACGTGTTGGAACGCATATATAATTACGATATCGAAATTCATACCATCGATGTTCCAGTTTTATCATGACGCATTTATGAATAATGGTGTACATGATGCTCTCTCGCCTGCATCATGATGCATTTATGATGCACCTATTGATTATGTACATATGACCACTTTGCTGTATCATGGTACGCGTATGATTCACATATTGAGTATGCACACGATGTCCACTTGACATGATGCATGTATGAGGTGTGCTGTAGATTATGTCCAATTGCGTATCATGGCGCACGTATGATGCACCTATTGATTATGTCCATGATGTTCACTTGCCTGGATCAAGATGCATGTATGAGGTGTGCTTTAGGTTATGTCCAATTGTGTATCTTGGCGCACGTATGATGCACACATTGAGTAGGTATATGTATTGGATGTATAATTGATTGTATCATGATGCATGTATGTTGTATGATGTAAATTTTGACAAATTGCATTAACGCACATATGATGCACCTATTGGTTACTTAGGGGAGAGTGGGGGGTAATCACAGCCATGGGGTAATGCCATCCACTGGCGTTATGAAAAAACTTCGAGTTTGGGAATGATGACATCAGCAACTCCATTGATGGTGAAGACTTGAGAACTAATTAAAGCGTGGTAACCAAGGTAACATTGTTTTCACAGCTGTAGCAAGGCATTTTGTGTTTGGCTGCCGTTTGATCTTATTTTTCTGGATTTTCTACCTCAAGGTAAGTTTACTTTGAAGCTGTTTCTGCAATGTTTGAAACTTTTAGCATGTTATTCAAGTATTTACCTTCACTACCTTCTTGCGGGAGGCGATTATCGTTGAGAACTAAGCTCATGATGGGCTTTTGGAAAAAATGTCAACAGTGGGGTAATCACAGCCATAAGTGGTGGGTAATCACATCCATAGTAGTTGGTGGCTGTCATTATCCCACTGTTCACTTTTCGTCTTCATGAGTTATATATTTTCCTGTATTATTCGATTTATTTCATTACAGATGCCACGTAAGCGGCTGAGAACGACGGAGAGATGTTCCTGGACATTGGACGATTTGAAAGCAGCAATGGAATGCGCAAAAAATGCACGGTTAAGTTGGCGTTCAGCTAGCTTGAAGTTCAACATACCATACAGCACGCTCAAAGAAAGAATGAGGAAAGGTAATGCATCTAAGCCTCGACTGGGGAGGTGCTGCACATTTACCGAAGATGAAGAAAAAGATATGGCAAAACGCATTCTCCTTCTTTCTAATCTCTTTTATGGTATAACCCCTAAATGCAATGTTGCATATGAATATGCTAAAGTAAATAAAATAACTCATAAGTTTAAGGTAGAACACAAGAGGGCTAGGAAAGACTGGTTTCGTGGATTCATGAAAAGGAACCCTTCACTAAGCGTCAGGAAACCTGAGGCTACATCAATCAATAGAATATGTGCTTTCAACAAAGAGGCAGTAGGACAAGTTTTCGATAACTTGGAATCAGTTATGTCCAGATACAATTTTCCTGCTCTGGGATCTCAACAGTCACAGATCTCGTGAAAATAATTTGTGAGAAAAGGGAAAAAACGGGTAGGGAGTGTGACCAGCTGGGAAAGAGGGAAAAACGTTACGGCGATATGTGCCATGAGCGCTTCAGGAATTTTCATCCCTCCTATGTTGATTTTTCCCCGTAAGAGAATGTCACCTTTGCTTGCGAGAAATGGACCCATCGGAGCTGCATATGAGTGTTCAGACAATGGGTGGTCCAACGAAGAGTTGTTCGTCAAATGGCTAAAGCACTTTGTTAAGCACTCTGGAGGAATCCCAGAGAACAAAGTTCTTCTTGTGCTTGATAACTATGTGAGCCATACGTCTCTAGAGGCTTACGAAATGTGTCGTCAAAATGTCATTACGCCGTTGTCGATCCCACCACACAAATCTCATCGAACACAACCATTCAATGAGACATTCTTTGGTCCACTAAAAAAAAAAGCATTCAATTGCTATTCAGACGAGTTCATAAAAAGTACTGGGGAGCCTCCGTAGAGCCAATCTGTTGGTGCCAAAAGAATAACTCCTTATGACTTAGCTGAGATTTTTAACTCAGCATATTCAGAAGTTGCTCAGATAAGCAAAGCTGTATCAGGATTCAATGCTACAGGGATTTTTCCTATGAACCGAGATATTTTTACATGCTAGTTGCAGTGTACCTAATCTGGTCAACTTTATGATGATTTTAATTGTGTATTAATGTCAAATGTTTATAGCAATTTTCCTACATGATTATTCGAACTACGTTTTCTAGTCCCCTTCCTGATCCTGATGCTACCATTCTCAATAAAAACCTTGTTTTTTAACCGAAATATTTTAATGAAAATTTTATTGTAGTCATGTTTTATTTCATTCAATGTTCCTCAATAAATTGAACTGTTAAATTGAATTAAGAGTGACGTTTTTCGTGGGTGGATGGTTTTACCCCACGTGGCTGATATTACCCCATACCATGGCTGTGATAACCCCACCCAATGGGGTAATCCCAGCCATACCACGCTTCCCGATCATTTGGGTTTATTTCACTTTAGGTAACTTTCTGAACAAAAATAACATATCATTCAGAACTACCTGAAATTATCTAATGAATCACGCCATTAACAAATTTGTCGTGCATTACATAGCAGATATATTGCATCTGAAAGTTAAGTGGATGTCATTACCCCACCCTCCCCTATTATTGCATATCATGGCGCACCTATGATGCACCTTTTGATTGTTTTCATGATGTTTACATGCATATATCATGATACCTGTACGATGTGTGCTGCAGGTTATTTCCAATTTTACACATATGATGCACCTGCACACTTGCATTTATGATGCATCATGTATAGATACATGATGTTCCACTTCCTCCATTTCCCGGCAAATTGAGTTCTATTCATTCGTGAACATTCCTTTTCTGCACAAAATATGTCATTCAAATATTTGGCAAAGAAACGGTTTATAAATGAAGTTCTGTAGTAAAAACAAGAGTCTGGCTGTTTGCATGTTTTTTAGCACATATTTCTGCATATTTCATCGCAAGTTTAGTAAATTTTCATGAACGAAAATTGTTACCATTCATCGTTATGGTGCGATAAAAGTGCCTTTTTCAACCCCCAACCTATTCAAATGTGTATTCTGTGACGAACTAAGTACCTACCTATTTCCAATAGTTGTAAGTTGAGTTGGAAGAAAACACCATGAATGACAAACTATCAGTTATTCGAACCCGAACCTTCCGCCACAATAAATAATCTCACTCGAGTCACTGTGCACTCCTTAATGGTACAGCCAGTTGATTTATTGGTTTCTAAACACCGCAGAGGGTGATCCCCAACTGTCAACGAGAGCCCTCCAACTTCACGTGTTTCCTCCAAGAAGATTCCATCAACACTGTATCAACGTTTCTCCCTTCCTCCACATAAATTTCAACTCCCCCAGTTGATTAACAGCCGAGTTCATGAACATACGCACGCGGGTGTTGTTAACATTCTACTCAGAATGAGTTAATAGTTTTCAACAGTAGAAAGTTCGGTTAAATAGTGATTCATAAAGGTAAGTTTAGAAGTGGTTTTTATACAAGCTTCCTGTATTGTTTCAAGAGTGATAAATTCCAATTTTTCAATGTCCTGCTGAAATTTCTGCCAGGAAATGGAAGAATTCCGATTTTTTCTATTACTCTAAAATAACGACACTTCCTCCGAATTATATGGAATATTCACTCCATTTTGGTATATTTCCAATAATTAAACTTTGTAATCAACCAAGAAAAATATCCCCTCCCCTCCCCTCAAATATGTTGGTTTACGTTTCAAGATGCGTAGAATCCAAAAATCTCATTTAAAAAAAATCGTCCATCCGCCTTTTATTTAGTTATTGCGAGGGGTCGCATAAAATAAGTTTCAAATATTTAATATATATATATATATATATATATACCATAGATATAAAAGGATTTTTACGAGGTTAGCCATTTTGACATGGATATGTCTTTTGGCTGGGGGTTAAGGAATTTTTCGCGACACTTTTTTTTCCCGACCGACACTTTTTTTCCCGACCGGCACATTTTCTATTGATTTTCACGTACAACCAAGGCGTTACTAGGGAAGAGTAACTCCCATAGTTTTCATAGTAGGAAAATCGTTCGCCACTTTTTGGAATGCTCTCATTTTACCACGACATTTCATGACCACTGTAGTGTCAAGGAATGCTGATTTATTACTCCAAGTTAAAAACTAATATTGTTTTGTAACCATAATGGAATAATCTTGTGAAAAGAAGGCACTACATGGTTGGTATACAATTGAGTAGTAGGTACCAACTGGTAAGCAGTAGGTACTAGACATATCCATGATCTTTTGTTTTTCCCATCAAGGGAGAAATTAAAATGCTTGATTTTCCTCTATGGTTTACTAACCTTAGACCCAAAGACTTTTTCATTTAAAAAACAGTTACGAAAAGTGTTACACTACTTGCGAAAAATGTGTCTTCTCCAATTCACTTATCGCACATCATTGCATGCAATCATCATCATAAATCATCATGTCATGGTGCATGTATGATGTGCCTTTTTTGTACACGATTTCCACTTAAATCATGTTTCATATATACATGAGGTATGATGCACATAATGTCCAATTGTATGTCAATGCCATGTATTACGTACCTATTTATTATGTACACTAATTCCAAGTACCTACTTGATATGCTGCTTCTTCATTTCGTCAACACTTTCGTAAAGAAAAAACAAAAACTGAATTTGAATATATTTTCCGCTGAACATGTACAATTTAAATGTATGGCAAACAAAATATTTATAAATGAAGTTCTGTAATAAAACTAATTGACGAAATTATAGTCGCTGATTGGTTTTTTGTAGCGATTTTTCAGCGCATTGCGATTTGAGCTCAGTTTTGTGTAAAATGTATGTCGAGCAATATTTTCCTGAGTAATTCTCTGCAATGAAAATGTACTTTCAGGATTATAGCCCCCTATTCCCTTTGGTGCATATCATATGTCATAAAAATGGGCTGAAAGCGTTGTTTATGCTTGTATAATGATGTATGTATGACGTACCTACATATGATGCCCAATTGTATATCATGAGACATGTAGATATGATATGCCTGTTACATGAATGATACCCTCTTGCCTGTGTCACGATGCTTATAAGATGTGTATTATACTTGTGTATTATTGAACAGCAAGGTACACCTATAATTTACCTAATATGTACCACACGATGTTCACTTTCATGTATGAAAGTGCATGTAATAGTGTCGAATTGCATATAATGGGGCATGTAGGTATGATTTACCTATTATATACATGATGTCTTCTTGCCTGTATCTAGATGATTGTACAATATGCATTATTATTATCATAGCGCACCTATGATTTGCCTAATGTGTACATGATGCTCACTTTCATGTTTCAAGATGCATGTGTTAGTGTCCAATTGCATATTATATTTTCGGATCTATGAATTATCTTGGTCATACTGCATATTACCTGCATCATGATGTACGTATAATGTAAAGCTGTATACTTACCAATATCATGATGCGTGAATGACCTACATGATGTCCGATTGCATACCATGGCGAATGTACGATATGTATAACGTCTGCGTGCTACATGTATGATGTATCATGTACTTGATGCACTCTTCCTCTATTTCCCTTCAAATTAAGTTCTACTCATATGTACGAGAAGACAAAACGAAAACCAACCCCGTACGCCGCTCGTCGCATCCTCAACGGATACCCAATTTGTCTCGCCTTATCTCCCGACAACGTTACTAATGACGTGCGAAAGTAACAACCCACAGCTCTCAGGATTTCAACACCGCATTTACTTAAGTTCCCGATGAATAATCGAGGATTTACAGCTTCACAAAGCTTTCGCTACAACCCCCAGTCCCCCCTCCTGTGTCATATCCGCACCGCCGCTATTCAAAATCACCCTGGCTACATCACTCCTGCCTGGATTAAAACAACTCATCGCTCCAACAATGAAATGGTAATTTCTTCACGCCAAAATCGTTATTTTCGAAGCGAATCCGCTACAGCAATTTTCTTGAGTGTTCTCTCGACATCGTTATTATTACGTTTTGTTAGATGAAGGTTTTCCTTTTTCAAAGTTACCTCATGCAAATCCCCGGCAAACTAGCATTACCGTAGCTTTCTGTGCTGAAATACGAACCGTACCTCCGTTTGCTATTTATCAAAACAACTTAACTACTTCGCTGTTTTAGATGGCCGCTAATGTTTTCTGCCCCTCCTCGAGTTCATTTCCTTAATTACGGCTCGGCACCATATAAGCCCGTTTCCGTATGTATTTTAGCCTGGAAGTTCTTAGGAGGTGCGTCCTGTTCGGCGGTTCTCACGCTTCGCTATACCGAATTGCTTATATCCGGAGTGGGACTTGTGGATATAATCCGTTATAATTTGTATTAAATTGCTTGTCGTTCGCCCTATTTTTATGGAATTGGTGGTTTTAACGAGGTTGTTTGTGCAAATAAGTTGTAACTTATTACACTCACACACACACACACACACAAACTTTAAAATAGTAATCGTGAATAAGTAAGAAAGTAACTGAACCTTCCTCATTTATCAATTCTTCCTTATGCAATACATTTCAGGGATTTTCGAGAAGAAATAAAACTATTTCAGTGACATCAAACATTGTAAAAATAATTTTTTTGTGGAAGTATTTTGAAGCGATTCCTCGATTTTAACACTTTTTCATACATAAATTACATCCCAGATTCTATCTTTTACTTTAAAATTTTATTCTTGAGATAAAAATGTCGTTCTTTCGCAAAAAAAAATCTAGCATTCCAAAAGATAGGGGGAGTTAGTTGGACAGCACTTGTTAAGCACAATAAAGTCCCAAGATTTAAAACAAATTGCTTCCAAAACCGTATCTGATGTGACAAGAGAAAATACATTCATATGATCAAAATATTGGAAAGAAAAATCGTATCTGCCTCTGATTCCGAAATCGTATCAGACGCCACGAGCCCTTAAATACAAAGAAATAAATTCTTATCTGGACTCTCAAGAGTGTCACAATTCGTATGTACCTGAATACTAATAAAATAATCATATTTAACACTCAAATGCGGGTTTTCGCGCTAGAAAAGGCCAGTTACGGGATTTTCATTAGTAAATCGAACCAAAACGCAGTTAATGCGATAATTGTAAGCCGTTTTTGAGGCATTTCCCGTTGAGATCCGAGACTAGCAAAATCGAAAGCAACCACCCCCCAAATCGTGGGGGTGCAATTAACTCAATATGGCCAAAAATGCAGATACGGGATCTATTCTTAGTGCGGCAGTATTGTGTTGTACTTGGGCTCCGACATGTGTTGATCCATTTTGTCAACTCGAGTCACTAAATAGCCCCTTAACTCACGTATCACAGCTCACCCTTCTATCTCCTCCTTCCCTTTCAAGATTTACAACTCTCCATCCCCAAGCAGAAGCTAACTCTTCGCCGAGACCCCACCGCGAGTCCCCTGTCAAATTTACCGCTCCGAACCCATTCAATTTCTCAACGGTTCCAACACGAATGCGCTCGTACCTTCTTCGCCCCTTCAACGTCCTAAATTCGGCCTGCTCATCCTGTTACAGTTTCGTGTGTCGTTAAACGCCAAACACGTGTGCAGCCTTGGAAGATATTGCCGTCTACCTTCCCTAAGTTCTCGTGTTCTCTTAAATCTTTCTTAAATCAGTCAAACTGATCAATGGATTTTTGCAGAGAAAATGTGCGAATCGGCTGTCAATATTTATTTGGGACCATTGGTGAATAAAGACTGGCAAATCCCAACTAAAAACTCCTATGTTTTTTAAGGTTAAAATAATTGGTTTGTTAACGTCTCATTGTGCAATAGTATTAATAATTATATTTAACGGAGCTTTTGGTTGGGTTGCAGTGGTCACTGGTGGGTGGGCTGAGAATATTGGGCGGGAACGAGATGGTGGCGATGGATGGGGGGGGGGGGGGGGGGGGTTGTCCACAAAGACGGCTTGGTTTAACTGAGGGTCCATGGAGTCAATGGGTTTTGGAAACACCCTCGTTTGGCCAAGATTTGTGAAAGCCCTTGATCATCAGGACCGCAGAACACTTGGGCTCCGTTCTCTGTGTGCGTTCTGCTAGTTCGGAACGGTTGCAAACGCAGTCGAGTTTTGTCGTTCGCAGTGCCAGAAACTCGGCGTTTGCAGTGTTTTGCGAACCCAGTTCCGAACGGTTCTAACAGTCCCCAATTTTAGTCAGAACTCGAACCTAAGGACGTAGTTGACGCCGAGGAGTAAACAATACGCTCTCTTCGGCTTTGGTTGCCGCGTGTTCCCTGCAATTTTCCCTGTAAAATTTCGCTTTGTTCTTTTGTTCGCTGTTCTTATTGGAATTTCTTCATCAAAATGTCAACTAGTATCTCGTCAAGTTCGGAAAGCGATAGTTTCGACGATGGTGGTGAAGTTTCATGGTTTGTAGACGATGAGGACGAGATTGAAGTAGTAGTTGGATCTCGTTTACATCTACGAACCTCGGATTTTTTTCGACGAAATTTTGTCAAGATTCGTGGGCTCGCAGAGGAGTTAGTTCACTGTTATCAGGACAGCAACCTCTACCATTACCGTTCTGAAATCGTTCGCAGTGCAGAACGCGGTTCCACAAGTTCCGGAACGCGCCAGTATTTTCCGTCCCAGTTCTGATAAGTTCAGATTGACCATGAGTTCATATTGGGCGGGGACGAGCTTGTCCACAAAGACGGCTTGGGTTTAACTGAGGATCCATAGAGTCAATGCGTTTTGGAAATACCCTCGTTTGACCAGGATTTGTAAACGCCCTTGGTCATCAGGTCCGCAGAACACTTGGGGCTACCACGTAATCTTGCTGGATCTAAAGTATTTATTTCAACCACATCATTTGACATAGTGGTAAACCTCACGTTGGTGGTTTGTTCATCAAAACCATTTTCTTCAAGTCTGGAAAGGAATAAACAGTTCCAATTCTTTCGAAAGTTCTCATACAAATGAAATTAATCGTCTTGCGTTTTCTAAAATTCAATAAAAGCTTTTTTTGGCAAGACACGCGAAGGGTGTTCCGCCACTCCGGTGCGGCCGGTCCCGACAGGCACAGGTGCTGGGGAGCTCCCCGCCGCGATATCTCGGCCCTCCCATCAGCCCCCGGGGCTCGTCGCTTTTGAACCTTCAATTATTTAATAATCTTACCCCCTCCTTCCCCACCCCACCTTCCCCTCCCCTCCCCTACATGTCGAGACCGCCATAATACGTGCTACCTTATCTATCGATAGTGCCATTATCATAATTAGGGCGACGACGTTAGGGCCCTATTTTTCAGGGTAAATATTGCGCCTGAGAATAATTTTTTCCACCCAAGATCTTACTATCTATACTCTTTTCCGTCCACTCATTATAATATCCTCATCTTTTTTTTTTTCTTTTTAATACCTCCAACACTTTTTGAAAAACTGGTCCTTTTTTTCGCCTCTTTCATCCACCGGGATAAACTCCAAGTTTCTCGGTTTCTTATCGTTAACTTACCATAATTATTTAATAATAACGCAGCAATCAGCCGACCCTCGGATTCCTCGGTTATTATCAGTATGTTATTACCTGATAACCGAACGAGTTTGTAAATGGCTATTTACATAATAATTACAGTTTTCTTTTATAAGTGTATAGCGGTTTGTTAGCAGATTTCGTCATTACCCTCGCCATGAGCCCAAACCATTAAATTCAACTATTGTGTACTTCTGGATGTTAGACATCGTTTCTGTTGTGATTTTACCGTTAAGATACCGTAAAACGGGATGAATATGAGACTTTCTGGGTGAAAATTGAACATCAACGTTTTTCAAATTTAAATTCATGTACCGAATTTAAAATGGTGGGCTTGGGCTCCTGCGAGTTTTCTCAACAAGGACCTATGTGGAAGAAGAAGTTGTGAACGTCATTTCTTTTCTCCAGTGTTCTCTTCGTTTTGTGTGGGCTGGATTGATAACAGCTGATCTTTTTTTATAACATTTGATAACAGAAAATAGCTTGCAATAGTACACGTGGGGCGTTACAGAATATTTTTGCACAGCCAGTGCGTGTCTCTTACTGATTGCCTACAATATTTATCAAACCAAATCCTTAGATGATAAGGCCACTAGTTAGTTCGCAAGTTCTGTTAGACAAGATTTATATAAAAGGAAAGATTCAAGAGACCTGTGGAGGGATCATTTTCAAAACACTCTAATTTTCTTAGCGGAAATGTTATTATTTTTCCAATTTTTTTGGGAGCCAGCATCTGTTTAAAGGTCCCAGCGATGGTCTCGAGAAGTCTTCTCTAGATAGACAATATCACGAGAAAAAGTGGTGTGCCATTCACACACCATTTGAAAGGGTAAAAATGACTCAAGACGGAAAAAAATTGTAACTCTTCCAATTTTCAGTTTAAAAAATCCCACTAAAACTGGAAATACTTGTGATATATGTAGCTATGAGGATAAAATAAGAAGTTTAAAATTTAAACTCTTTAAAAAAAATTACACAATTTTAAATTTGATTTTTATTAGCTGATAACTTTAAATTCGATTTTTTTTTTTATCAAAAAAAGAAAACAATAAGTATTTATTTTAAAAATTTTGAATTTGATATTTTGAATTTTGTCTCCCTGAAAAAGCCTTAATTTCTACGGAGAAATGTTGGAGATTAATAAAAACCCAATTTAAGGACAAAAAGGCCTTTTTTGTAAAGTATTGTATAGTATTTGATTAATAACTCATTTTTATTTTTTCCAAAGTTTCTCCGCCAGGATCTTAGGCTTCTTTAGTTGATTATTTCTAATAAAAATAATAATGCATCCTAAAAATAAAGAGATAGTCGTGAAAAAAGACCTTTCACAAAGAATTGAATTTCATGTGCTTTATATATACAGTTCAAAACTTAATAAATCATATAATAGTTATGTAGGCGTGCGTTTCGTCAATAAAATGAATGTTATCATTATAATTTTTTTTCAGTTTTGTCGTGAGTTGCCATCTTCCTTATGGAGACAGGTTGGTTACAGGACGAGATATTGTGGGCTTTCTTTGTTTATATATGTTTATTGCATGCTGTGTACTTTCGCCTGTTTGAGGTCTCATCAGAGTTTGAATTTTTTAAATGTTTGTGTATGATAAGGAGGCCTTCTCCATCATGTTGGTTACCAGATATTTTTGGTTATGCTGTTTGTGGTCAATTTCGATGTTGAATTGAGAAATAAGGAATTTATGTGGAAGGTACACATTGTCGATAGAAAATACTTTCAGTTTTAGGACAATACTTTAAATCCCTCATTTCTCAATTTAACATTAAAATTGACCCCAAACAGCATAACCAAAAATAACTGGTTACCAACATGATGGAGAAGGAGGTGCTCCTTATCATACACAAACTAGCAACATTTTAAACAAATTCAAGATCTGATGAGGCCTTAAACAGGAGAAAGTACTCAGCAAAATAAACATATAAAAACAATGAGAAGCCTACAATATCTCGTCCTCTAACCAACCTACCTACATCAATATTATTGCAATAGTTCGAATTAGTTATCATGGACATAACTGATTCTTGATTAACAGGTATTAACTGACAGATAAATTGTGCAACAAGTTGCACCTGTTGAGACTAATCATGTTGAACCGGTGTAAAGATAACCCGCTTCACCGGGGGTTCTCTTAAACTAACGTAAAAATCTCAAATCAGCGCTTACCGTCGCGCAAAAGCCCTCAACTAATAAAACGCTACGTTTTACCTCCCTTGGGCCGTTTGATGCCGCGCGGTTTACGACCTATTAGCGCAAAACTCCGGACGGTGGTAACATTCGAAGCGATACATAGTAACCTCCCTTCACTCTGTGGGTAAACCCCCGCGTTACCACTAGTTAATTTTATAGCTGATGAATTCAATTTCGCTCTCGAACTGCAGTAAAAATTTCAACGTGAACGGCAAATCGGCATTTGCTTGATCGTAAAATATTGTGTAGGATGTTTCTTTTTTCATGGGTATGATAAACTTCGTTTTTTCAAAATATAGGACATATAAGTAATTAGTTGGAGGTGATTTAGTGGGGCGAAGAGAATTACTTTTCTTCGTGTATTGTAGAGCACCGTAAATGGACATTTTTCAAACAAGCATAACTTCGTCAATTTCGCGTGTGCAAAATATAGAGGCATTTTTCGAGTTAGAGGCTCGAGAGAGAAATTCTACAAGGCAATTATCCTTCTCCACTCTGGAAAACATTTCACCACCTCCATAGATGTTCATAAGATTTACAAGATGATGTTTAGTGTATTTACACTGAGATTTTGGTGTTTCCTCGTCTTATATCACTCTATAATTCATTGAGTTAAAATTTATATTATTCATGTATTGAATATAAATTTAATCCATGAGTTCAGCAGTTCTTAATGTTCAAATGAAAAAAAAAAAGAAATTTGTATTAATTTTGCCGCCAAAATAGTTGAACTATGGTGGTTGTGACGGTAATGCCTGAAACTAAGCACTCTTGGTTAGTTTACTATTGTTTTTATATATACTTTTATTAATCAGAAGAAGGATGCTATTGTTTTGACATGGATATGTCTTTGCTCTGGGGGTCAACCAAAAATTTTCGTGACGCAAAAAATATGTCACAATTTCTAATGATGTTCACGTACAACCAATCCGTTGCTAGGGGAATGGAACTTCCGTAGTTTTCATCGCACAGAAATCGTTCGCCACTCGTTGGAAAGCGCTTGATTTATGTGATAAATGTTCACATCTCAAGCTACCAATTTCCCCCTCCTTACGTACCTGGCTACATTCCTAAACTAAGTTGATTGGACTATAAACAATTTTAATAAGCCGGTTACAATATTCTTAACGTAAAGCAATAGCATCATTTACTCCACTCCATAGGAAACATTATAATCCTCTTGACAACAGTCGACTGTAAACAACAACTCATTGTAGTGACTTGATGACTTCTCTCCACAGTTACCACAGTTATTTTCGACATTAATATGAGTAAACCGTTGTTTGTTGGAATTAGTCGGGATGCGGCCCAGGGGATATAAATGAAATTATTTCATTTATTATTTTATTTGATAACTTTTCGTCCTCTTACTAAGGACATCTTCAGATCTTGGTGTATCCAGGAAAAAATTTATAAACATCCGAATATAACGAATTTGTCAAATAAAACAGTCAAATAAAACAACTCTCGAGGACAACCGTTATGAAATCCCCAATCAAAGACATATCCATGTAACATGGTATCTGCTTGTAAAGCAGATAGTGGAACTCGTTTACGAGTTTTTTTGCATGCGTTTTGCCTGTTAGTGGAAAATTATTCCAGTGGAAAACTACTCCTCTGTGGGTTATTTCTCGAAAAGTTCTACAACACCCCCGCCCCTCCCCACGACCCGTTGTGAGAGGGAGTGGGCACGATATCCATGAATTTCTTCGACGTTGCATATCCGAAAATGGTCATAATTTGAAGATATGATTTTGCTCACAAAAAAAGTTTTTTTATAAGGTTTTATTTAACGTTTTTAAATTAATTGTCCTCGCAAAATTTATGAAGTTGTTGAAAAATTACTTGTGTTTCGTCTCCTATTCTGCAGTTAGGTAAATGGATATGTAGCTGTTATATTTTATTCCATCAGCTGAAATATCTTGACGAGAGCTTCTCGAAAAGTTGCTTTATGTTGAAGTGTATCGGATGTATCCTGTAAAGAAAACTAATTGTAACGTTGAGAACAGCCTCACTTTGTGTCTGACTTTGGATGTCACCCCTGATAGTCTCGATTTTTGTCTAAAAATTATTATTTAAATAAGTAACTGATGAGATGGCAGTCGCCTAAAACTAAAAGTGCAGATCGCTGAAAACCTTCTTGTAAACTTTATGGTCTGTAATGTTTGGTTCCTCATACATTTATTACATAAATCAATATTATGTATTCAGAATTACGTTTTGTTACAGACGGCGCTCCATTGGGCTGCTAAGCATGGAAATGAAGACCTGATCAAACTAATCGCCGGCACCCACGCAGCTAACGTGAACGCGAAAACGGTAAGAACAGTATTAAGCACTCTTCAGGTTTTTTAACCGAGCTGTCACACTCCTCTACCACTTTATTGATGTCGAATTTGGTCATGTGGGACCTGCCCCTTCACCCAAATCAGTCCTACCGGACATACCCTGTTACGGTTTTGTCGAGATGAAGGTCCCGGCCGGACCGCAATTGGAATATCCTACATACCCCGAGGAAACCGGAGAGTCATGAAGGAAGAGCAGGTGGCTGAGAGCTGATGACCATTAGCGCCACCCAATAAGGTCCTCCGAGGCCGGTCGTCCAACAATATTGAAATGAGATGTGTTGATAGGGGGAGCGGAATTCAGGGAATGGAACGCAATAGAGTCAAACAAATTCCTCCTCTCAATCATCACATATTCGGCTTCTCGTGCGAAAGGGAAAATTTCATATCCTTGTTAATACCGACTTGGGGTGAAATCCTGAAGGGTCTTCTAGAATCCCTTGAAGGATGAGGCGGAACCCTTATGCGTACCTTACAATTGACATCAAAGTGTCTTTGAAATAACTGAACTACATAAAAAGTTTCAGTAATGCAGCATAACTTATGAGCCAATTTTCGTAAAATTTTGCATTTATATATTATAGCCTCGTTTTTTTTTGCTCCCTCAGTATGGCTGTATAGATCCGATAGTCTTTACTGTTGAGTGGGACATGTAGAATGATTGGAAATGGTGGATCACTATGGGTGATTTGAAATCTGTAAGGGATGTTGCTCGCTTCGCTCGCTAGGGGTGGGTTTCTCGCTCGCTTGGTGTGGGATGTATAAATGCTACTAGATATACTCCCCATACCATCGAGACCTACAGCTGATTCGGGTGGGGGTGTACAATTTGAAATTGCTTACAATGCCTTTCTATAGACAATACCATGGGAATGGCAACAAAAATTAAATAATTAATTAATCTTATAGAAGGGGCAATACGAAAATAATAAATTGCTGTGTAATAACTTGCTGCGTTTTTCTATATGGGGCCACGAAAAGTTTATTAGGTTAATAAATAATGGTGAATAATAAAGGTTAATTAGTAAAGATATGCTACTTATCTGCGTAGAAGGGCTATCCAATAATTCTATACATCCATGTTAAAATATGTGAGATAGCTATACTGCCCACCCAACTTGACAGGCTTTTTTTTTTTTTTTTTTTTTAAATGATGATTTGAATTTTTCAAATGCGTCACTTTCAGCGATATTTTTCAACAGGGACCACGAAAGATTATGTTGAACTACGAAAAGTTTTGTTTCAACAACATATCAGTGCCTACTATTAGGTAGGTCCCACCCCCCTCTCACCATTCAGCCCATGGTTCGGGTAGGATTAGAAAATTTTAAAATCGCTTATGCCCCCTTTCGGAAAAATCCAAGAATACCCCCCCCCCCCCCCCCCCCCACTCGTAGACTCCCCTCACTCAGCCGTTTAGCCGTGCATAGAGACGACAAACAAACATACAGGCAAAAAGACGGAGTTTCATTTTTATTAAAAAAACAAGCAGTTTTCTCACTCGCTCAGTATGGCTGTATAGGTCCGATGGTCTTTACTGTTGAGTGGGACATAATGATTGGAAACAGCGGATCACTAAGGGTGATTTGAAATGTGTAGGGGATGCATGCAATGTAGGGAGGGGGGGATCTTACAGGATCTCACGTTTACCCCGACTGGCATGGTAAAGTGTATCTACTGTAGATGTCCTTATAACAGCAGACCACCTATAGAACACCTGACCGAAGTGGCCAATGTTGCCAACCAGATGGCACGAAAATATTGATAGCCGTGAGCCCTAATGCCCTCTGAATCCCATTTCACGCAATGCAATGGTGGGATTCATAGAACTGTCAGAATCTTTACCATCCACTGACTTATGTACTTGATCAGCTAACTCATCAAATGAACTGGGTTTTGGAGCAGTTTTAGTTGCTCGGTTGCACCGCGCTGGACCCGATTTCGGAATTTTAAGAATAGTTTAAAGTGAACTTCAAATGATTCTATGAATGTCCTCATCTTGTATTTAACAGCGCCTACATAAACATAACATCTTACTCCATAATTACTTATAAAACATCCCTTCTCATTTCCTTCAAGTTACTCTCATGTATATCAATCAACCAACCAAGGTTGATTGGTATGCACCTGTTTCCACTCCGCAGATCATTAAAAACTATTCCATAAAAGTCATATTATACTGTGAAAACAACATAATCATTAAACGAAAAAAAATGTCATCCTCAACCTCACAACGAAGACATATATGAATTATTCATTTTACCAATCTTCGTATTATAACGTGTCACCGTTAAGCGATGTCCGACGCGTATCGAATTACCGCACATGTTATTCTCCTTAAAAAGATGTTAAAAACAAAGGAACCCTCCCGAAACAGGTACGCCGATGAATTATTTAATGGCGGAATGTGACCCCGGCATCAGTGAAACGCAATTATGAATTCCTGAGCGTAAATTAGAACCTCCTTTATAAAACCGGAGCATCCTCACTGAAGAGTAGGTGGTGGGGGTATTCATGTCCTAACAAGCCTGTAAACTAAAAATTTCTCTTTTTTTCTCCCGGTTTTCTTATCTTTTCCCCTAGATCTGGGGGAAACATTATACGGAATATAAATTATACATGCAAAACCGCGTTCCTCCTTACCACGAGACCCTCCCACCACTGTACCGGCCATTATGATAATATGTATTCTGACTCCCTTTTTACCATATTTTTCGTGAGGGTGGGGGTGAGGTGTTTTCTGGTTTATTGTTATTTTTTGCTTCATCCCTTCCACTGAGATTTTCGTCGCAAGCTTCCGGGGTTCCGTCACGCCCAGGCGTTGTGAGCGCCAATCTTCGCCTTTATATCGCCACTTTTAATTTTCGAACAGTTATTATTAGTTTATATATAATAACTTATTAGCAACTTATCTTAGACAATTTAATGGCTCTAGGAAGAAGGCTATGGTACATAGCAGATCTACATATTCTACATACATACTGTTGGCGCACTAAGATTCTCAGGACTACTTCTAAGTACTCGCTAAACAGTCTTTCAACTATATAGCCCTTATTATGAGAAAATCGAAGATAGCCTACAACCCCCAATTTCCCGATGTCACATTTTTCTATAATGATAAATAAAGTCAAGCCTTTTGGATTTGTTTAGACATTGGAAAAAGATTATTAGGGAGGTCTAGAGATGTTTAGGGATGGGTGGGGGCTGTTCGGCCCTAACCATCTCTTGACCTCCCTAATCATCTTTTCCCAATGTCTAACAAATCCAAAAACACATTGACCGCCCCCGAAACTACTGGCCTAACCTTCCCCGATTCAGGTGCGAGTGGATAAATGTGCATTGATTGTAAATATTTGATTTGTTTGGGGAATCGAAGGCGAACGAACGTTGCCGGCCAACTTCGGGTCCATTCGGTTTGCTCTCAATAAGGTCCACTGGCTTTCATGAGTATGACGAACACAACTACCACCGCTGATGATGATTGTTTTAGACGCCTGAGTAAATCATCAACATGGAATAACTGGATGATCTCCCCTTTGATTTCGCCTTGAAGCCTTTAGCTGTTTGATTCTTGACGGCTACATTGATTGTAGGAATCTGGAGGCCTACTTGAATATTGGTGTGCACCCTAACACTTTATTATATTGGCATCGCTTGATATTGCTTTAGATGGTGCAGCCCCACAATTGAGTACTAAGGTCCATACTAACTCGAGGTGTAAGGTTATAAGATATTGTATAAGGTTAATGTGTTTTGGATCAACATCTTGAACCGTCTACCAATTATTCAGTCAATTCATTTTTCCAGCAAACCTTTGTCAATTATTCGGTGATCTTTTGCCTTATTGGCATACAGGATGACTTGTTCATTGAGATAGATGGGACCTATGTAATTATTTTGTCAATTTATAGGTAAAATAAACATGGACCACTTGGCAAATTTTGTCCCCCTTCTTTTATTTGGCATCGAAATTCATCGAACTCTAGGATTCGTCTCAGAATGCCTCAAAATGGTTTTCAATAAAGAAAATTTTCGAAATCTTGATTTCAAAATTTTTGGAACCATTGCAATAGCTTCTTTTTATTCGAAAATTTGCTAAATGACGATCTGCAAAGTGTTATCTGAAACATAAATTCTGTTTTCGTGGTCAGAAAATCCAACAGAATCAACTCCAACTTGAAGCAAACTTTTAACACAGAATGTGTTTTTGCGATGACCTACCGAAAAAAAATCGTCACAAAAAACCGACAGAAAAAACCGTTATGCGCCTTTTATAATGATTTTCACGTACAACCAAGCCGTTGGTAGGGAAATGGAACTTCCGCAATTTTAATCGCACAGAAATCGTTCACCATTCGTTGGAAAGCTCTCAATTTATATAGTATTTTTCTTGTAGTTACATATTTATTTATATAATATTTATAGGGTTTTAGACCAAATTAAATGTCTAACAATTATTTATTTTATTATTGCCGCTCCGGCTCGCTACGCTCGCCTCCACGTCCAGCCGGGGGGCAAGCCCCCCGGACCCCCCATTAAATTGCTCGCTTCGCTCGCAAAGTGTGGCTGTATACATGGAATGTATTACAATTGAAACATGTAGGGGATGTTGCTCGCTTCGCTCGCAAACGGTAGATCTCTAAGGGTAGGTTTAACTTCTGTGGGGGATGCTGCTCGCTTCGCTCGCTTGAGGAAGTTATACTGCCCACCCAACTTGGCAGACGTTAATTAAAATAGAAATTGAAAATTTTGTCTAAAAAATAAAAAAAAATTTAGGGGTGGACTACCCCTAACATTTAGGGGGATGAAAAATAGATGTTGGCCGATTCTTATAGATACCGGATAAGCACAAAAAATTTCATCAAAATCGGTCAAAAATAAAATTAAAAAAATTTAGGGGTGGACTACCCCTAACATTTAGGGGGATGAAAAATAGATGTTGGCCGATTCTCATAGATACCAAATAAGCACAAAAAATTTCATCAAAATCGGTCAAGCCGTTTCGGAGGAGTATGGCAACAAAAACTGTGACACGAGAATTTTATATATTAGATTGCCAAATATTGTTATTATTCACGTCAACCAAGCCGTTGGTAAGGAAATACTTTTTTTCCTCCTAGTAATTGAGCATTAGAACTAGCAGTTTAACTCGGTTCGCCCTTTGTTATTTCTCTTCAAACCCGCCGCTGCTGTACCTGCAAAACTTCCTTCGACCCCTAGCGCTCTCATCTCCTCCAATAAACCGTTTTAAACCCAATTACATCGTTAGCCTATGATTGGGTTCAATCAATTTTTACGACGCCTGGGAGTGCTAATGGCTTTTTACCTTCATTGGGGCCTTCTCTTTCATCACTTTGTCAAAATTACTTAATAACACGTGTGAAATGACATTTTGACCCTGCTTGAAAAAAACCTGTAGTCGTTAAAAACAATTAGTTCCCAGGGGATTCTACGTGAAAGAAAGACCAGTTTCTTGATTTTTTGTTCCTTCCTAGTCTTGATCGTCGTGGGGAGCCTTTAGCTTCTGAACCTGGAAAACAACGGTCTTCCAAAACTACAGAAAAATAGATTCGGATCCTATAATGATCCATATTCTTGAATAAACTAAACGTCTACGTATGCGCAAACGAGTATCTACACTGCAGACCGGATGTCCCTACAGCTTATGATAGATGATTTGGTAAGATAATGCAAGACCTGGGGGTTGCTGATAAATTTGGATAAATCTAAAGTGATTGTGTTCAAGAATGGAACCTGCCAAGGGAAATAAATGGACTTTAGATGTCAAAAATTTGGCTTCAGTGAATAGCTACAGATACCTGAGAATGTGGATGGTCCCTCATTTACCTCTACAGGAATATTTCAAAGAAAAAAACATAACAGCTAATGGGGCGATAAATGGAACCTGGACTTCATTTTTTAGCAGAAGACAGGTCAGTTGGAATGTCCGGTGGAAATTGTTCGACGCCACCATGAGAGCAGTTGTTCGCTATGGGGCGCGGGCATGGGGAACTCCTCCAAGTAGCATTTATTTTTATGTATATGTACTTGTTTTAGCGAATTTTTGAAGAAAATTAAGCTATTGCTCTCGCCTCAAAATTTGTATAATGTGAATTATTATTTTTGAAAAAAATTTATGCGGAAATCCGTTTCAGGCTATTCTGAATCATATTCTGAAGTTTAACGCATTTTTTTATGTATGTATGTATGTGTCATTCCAGACGATAACTGACCGTAGAATTGTGCTAGAAACTTCAAACAAATTTTAAAATGTTAAGGACACAAAACGAAAGTTCAAGTTCGTTGGCCAGCATGATCGGATTACATCTTCGGGTTGAAATTTTCAAAAATGTAGTCAAAAATTTCGAAATAGCCTGTTTTTTGCGATTTGTTGTGCGAAATAATTTTTTCAGCATACTAACATGTGGTATATCCGGAATCAGCGTGAAATTTCCTATAAGAATATGTATCAAGTTTTCAAAAATTCCAAAGTTGAAAAATCAGTCAAAAATCGAAATAATGCCGTTCGCTAGTTGTAAAAATCGGTATTTTTTATCAATTTCTTTCAACTGAAATTGTACAAATTTCAGTACAATCTAACATATATGATAGATAAGTACCTAGTTTAAGAAAATTCGCTCATACGATCATGCTGCATGACTGGAACTTTTGTATCAAGTATTGTCGAAGCAGTATAATTAATATTTATTATTTGTTGATTATAAGTCATGGCCAATCATAGTTGTCAGCTTTTTAAACTAAAACTTTTTTGTGATATTTTGTGGTAGCACACTTATTTCTTGTATACTAGTTAATAAATCACGTTATTCATTCATTCACATCTTGCAGATTCATCGGTATATGGATATGTCTTATGGCTAATAAATTATGGATACATAGTAGTGTAGATTCCAGTCTTCAGTTCATTGATGATCAGGTACAAGCGCCGAAGATACTAGGACGAAGCTATAGTCAGCAATATAATCGGAACATTAGTCTTGGAGTTTTGTTTGTATCGATCAATTTTGGTTTTGCGCATGCGCTATAGTTATTACACCACCAATCGCGATATAATTCATTAGGGATTTTTCTGGAACATATACCCATCTACTCCCCGAGTTTGAACGAAATCGGACCAGTAGATGATATCAGAAATCAACGTTACATAAGAAATTAACGTTTTATTAATTAATTAAGTCCAGTATTAATTGAAGCAGTTTTCATGAGACTTGCCAGTTTCCTGGTATTTTTTTGGAAGAGTCGTAACGTTTCATAGATTTTCAGATATTTTATCTTTTCAAATTTTCCCACGTTTGAGCTGCTGTTGTGGTCTGTAGATGAGAATTTCCCTGAATCAAAGTGCATCACGTTTATAGAAAATTTAATGTTGATTCCGAAAATGTGTCAAAAGTTGGATTAAATTAATTAACGTGGAGAAATTCAAGTTTAAGAGGAGAAAAACACGGGTTTCCTTTTTTAAAAAAACCGGTAAAAAATCATATCTCGAGAACGGATTTAGATGAAAATATGCGGATTTTACTTCATTCGTGAAGCAGTTTTACGCAAAACATTTTTTTGCATCTACGAGCAGTTCACCCTGTATACATAAAATATACTTGAACGTGTGTTTAATTCAGTTGATAATTATGTTTTGTAGAATCCCTGTGTGTTTTAAGGTCGATTCTTCTTCTCTTCTAAAATGGCCCTTTGGTTGGTTAAGATACTGAAAAACATGAAAGACGCAGACGAACCAAACGTGTTGTCCTAACTGGTATCACAACTTCTAATAAGGAACACAGCTCATTTTTTCCCCCTTCAACAGTATATGAAATTGTGACTATCTATCACGTTTGTTGACGGTTGACAGGTGTGATGCTCCGCATGGTCGATCGTTTCTTGCACATGAGCTGAGATAGAATAACAATCAACTCGGGGCAGAGAAGAAAAAAAAAACATATAATCTGAAACAATAATTTGATTTTTCTTGCGAAATCGTTAGGGAGGGCTAGTATCCCTGCATCGTATTCGCAATACGCATTCCGAACTAAATTGCCCATTAACGAAAAATCAAAGTAGAGATCGTTTATTGATTCTTTTTAAAAAAAAAACGAGATCTTGACGTTGATCTCAATTTCACTTTGTCTCAACAGAATGTAATCCCTCATGCGAATAACATTTTTAACTTTTCTAAACGCAACTTCAACAATCAACTTTAAATAGTTAAACAAACGCCCTTCTACGCAGATCAATGGTCTATAGATAATTATTGAACGAAGTCTATAATAGGTGCCTACACCTATCTAAATATAACTACATGGATCAGCACATAATTAGTGCATTTACCAAGCGCAATTAAATGAAATTACAGCTTCCGAAAATCACTGGTCTTATACAGGATGTTAACACTTTTGGTTGAGAAACTTCTAGGGATCGATTCTACAGCTAATTTCCAACAAAAAGCTTCTCCTATAGATTATTTTATTACCTGCTATTTATTTTATTTTATTTTTATTATTTTTTGTAAAGCTTTATCCTTGAGTAATTTCACTTTTAAGAATTTGCTTCCGATTATATCTATACGTTAGCGGAAGCATTGTTTTCACTTTAGGGATATGAAACAAATTTTTTTCTCCAAGTTCGAAATGTCTGCTCTCGAATTTTAAAAGTGGGAAGGGAGGGTCGGAACCCCCTTCGAATCCGTTTCATACATCAAAGAACACAATAAATTCTAGATTTCAACGCTTTACCATATATATATATATATATATATATATATATATATATATATAGGGTGTATTTTGATTATTGATAACTCCCTTAAAACACGGCGTAAAAAATTCATTCTGACGCAGAAAAATCCGTCTTGGCAAAATACAGGTCATGTTTGTTGGCCAGCCCGATCGCTCCAAAATTGCATGCTCAAATTTACAATTTAATAGCCCAAAAATGCTTTAAAATATGTTTTTTTGACAAACGGGCATGTGGGGTGTCGAAGTCGAAGTATTTTTCAGCGCTGAGTCTATTGCTACCACTCCCAGATCTCTAAGATTCATAAATGAGTGAGCAAAATAGATTTTTAGGTGAAAAATACCCATAATTGACCAAATGTTCGAGTTCGGCTGCGTGTCCTGAAATTCTTTGCGATCGAGTCACACGACTGTCCCCTTAGTTTTATTCAGGGCATGGATGGCCTCAATGATCAGAATTTAAGTGCCTAATTTAATGTTATCCACAACTTTTCTTTGAAAATTCGCTCTATTAGTTATGCTGCATGACTGAGTATTTTTTACGTGTCAGACAATTCCGAACGACTTTCGTTCCGCATCTGTTTGTGTACGTGTTTGCGCGTAAGTGTGTGTGTGTGTTCGCTAATCTTTGTAACCAGGATAATTTCCACAATTTTCGACCGATTTCGATGAAGTTTTCGGAGAATGTGAGGGTTAGGGTGTAAATGGTTTTCTATCAGTTTCATTGTTCCCAAATCAATAATTCACTCTGCGCATGCGCAAACTTACATTTCATCAAGCATAATTGAGGAGCTGACATGGAAAAGCAGTTAAGTCCAAAAATCAAATTTCATAGGAACTCCCTCTGAACTCTTATCAGATTTTTTTGGACATAATCTGTTCTCGGTGCAAAGGTCACACATTTATTCAGGGTGCGATCTAGCAAGGATGGGAGGACCTAAGGCCGTTGGTGTGACTGTTTACTTGCACTTCGATGAAAAAAAATGTTCTTTAGATTTTTGGACTCAACTGCTTTTCCATGTCAGCTCCTCAATTAATTCAAGCCATAGTGGTCCTATCTCGCTCAAATTTATCGTAGGATAGTTAAAAGAAGACGATTTGATCATTCCATAGCAATTTCAACATGTTTGTATCATTAGTAGCTGCTAACCTGTAATTCTTGTACAGCTTAATTTCCACAGTTTTCGTCCGATTTTGATGACATCTTCGGGGTATGTCTGCGTTTGATCGCAGATGGTCCCCTACCAATTTCATTATTCTCGAATCATTGCTTCATTCTGTCGGTGCCATACAGAAGCGCTGGTTTTATGACTGAAATGGACAAATGCACCAGTGCTTTGTTCGAAAAGCGCCAATCCTTGAGGGATGGAGGTGCCGGTGCTTATATTGCAAATATTTTATTACTCCTAACTTCCTTTAAATTGGAAGTTATAAGGATTTTGCTTTTTAAGCGTCGCTACAAGTCCACCAAACTGTGCACATCATTCTGATCTATTTGTCCGTCTAATTTATATTTTACTAATACGATTGAACTATGATTTTCTTTATATTTGAGATGCGAGCTTGCGAACATCCAGACCACCAAACTATGCACGTCATTGTGATATATTTTTCCAACTAATCTATATTTTACTAAGAGGATTGATTTAGGATATTCTCTTAGTTTTGAGATGTAATTTGCAACTATCCAGACCACCAAACTATATACATCACTCTTATCATTTGCCCCATTCCTACTTGTTTCGCCTGCATCATTTGTCTAGTTAACTACCATCATAACCACCGGCGCTTTTGGTAGTGTTCCACCATTGTTAAGTTTAAAACACCTCACAGTGCTCCGGGCATGTGTAATTGGTCGAAAAATGAAAAATTGAAACGAAATCCAACAAATTTTGAGGTGGGCTTATTATTATTATTATTATTATTTTATATATTTTTATTTTTTTTCTCGTTTGCGAAGACATATTGGAAACAATAAACCAAAAATAAGTAGAGAATGAACGAATAAATTAAATTACACAACAAACGAACTTACTGATTCCAATGAATTTGTGTATCGATTCGGTTAATATTGCTCCAAATTATCGTCTTTTGTGGATTCAGGTAATCTTAATTGTACATGTGTTATATTATGCAAGTACAATAATGTCGGCATTCTAAAATGCAAATTAATGTTCTGTTGTCATTAAATTAATTTATTAATAATGAGGGATACCCGCACGTTTGCTTTATATGTTTAAATGGAAGCAGATATCATCTTATGAATATAGACACCAACCGAACTGTTCTATATAGTTTTCTTTGTATGGTTTCTCAAAGTTTTTGCTGTAAACACTTCATCTCATCCCTTCCACATAGTGATGTAACGAAAAATTTGTCGAAACTTTAAAAAAAAAAATACATAAAAAGCAAACCGTTCACCGCGTAAGGAGGTGTCCAAATTTTCAGATCGAAATCTACTTTCATTTAAAATTAGTAAACTCAAGTTTTTCAAACCAATGGATATCCCTCTTTGTTTCTTGAATTTGACGGATTCGTGTATTTGTTTCATAGGTATTCCATGCTGATATTAGTTTATTTTTGTTTCATGTGCTGCGCTGATCGGCTTTCTTCAGAATGGAGTAAGTTGGGTTACGTTCAATACTTCATCATTTTGTTATTTTGATTTTTTCAATAAGATGTATCTCTGAATACTGAAGTAATCTAAACGCAATTCGCAAGTGGTTTAGACCTAAAACAAATATCCAAGGTACCATACTCTAATTGTGCTATCATATTCTTGGCTTATTTTATAGAACTCCTCTCTTGATATAGGTGGTTGAAGGATTATTTCAGTTCTGCAAGTGATTTATTTAAGGTTTTACCTCATAACAACTAGTCTACTGAAACATAATAATATCAAACTTCACTTACCTACACAGCATCAATAACAAGGAACTACAGCAAAAGAAAATGAAAATAAGATTTTTCTATGTTCTAAGCACTCTTAAATTACATAAACTACGAGAATATAAATTGAAAGAAGGTTACTGCCTTGTTACACTATAGAAATGATCCGAATGCCATGTATTGTGGCGTTCCACATAATTATATACTAAAATCATTTAAAACACTTTTTTTCTTCAATTTTTAATTTGCTTTAGTACAACTATTCAGCCTATCATAATTGAAAAAATGTAGAATAATAAGTATCTAATTCAAATTTCAATTAATTAAAAAATTGAAAGTACCAAACAAGTAAAAAAAAAAATCACATCAAAAAGTCAAATTACAGTCCTTGGAAAATTGAAAGATGGCATCGTAATGAAGGGCTTCTTGAAGTCGGAGGATCAGGTCAAGATTGAAGGGCTGAGGGACTGATTTAGAGATCTCTTCGAAGAAATGTTTTCTTGGTGAATCGAAACGTGGACATTCCATCAATAAGTTATGCTTATCTTCAACCACTAAGAAGGTGGGAATACAATAAAGAGTCAGATTAAAGCAAAGAAAGCTCCGGGGTATGACTCCTGAAGCAACTGCATTGAAAAGCCATAATCAAAATCACGAAATTAATGCTGCACTTCATCTCAGATACGTACCTTAGCTTTGGCAGATATAGCTGAAGTTATTATGATTCCAAAACCAGGAAAACCGCCGGAGGAATGCACATCGTACAGACCAATATCTCTACTACCAGTATTGTCCAAATTATTTGATAAACTTCTTCATAAAAGGCTCATTCCGCTCATTGAATAAAGTAAATTAGTATCTAACCCTCAGTTTGGATTCAGACAAAAACACTGTACAATAGACCAAGCTCTCAGAATTGCTTCTATGATAAAGGAAGCACTTGAAGATAAAAAAGTCTGCTCTGCCATCTTCCTTGACGTCATTTGGCCTGAAGTACAAGCTGAGAAAATCTCTACCATCTTAATATGCATTAAACTTGACGAAGCATACTCCGAACCTAAACCAATTGGTGCTGGTGTACAGCAGAGTGGCGTACTAGGCCCACTCCTGTACCTACTCTACACCAGTGAACTAACTGAAACCAGTGGATATACAACTGCCACTTTGCAGCTGATACTGCAGTGCTGGCTGTAGGAGACAATATTGACACTTTTACGCATACGCTTTTAATCGATCTATTTCACAAATCCAAAAATGGACAGCCAAATGGAGAATAAAAATAAATGAGGTAAAGTTGTTGATTTTACGAACCTTCAAACCAGTGACTCTCAAACTCAGAAAAATGTCCTGGTTAATGGGCAGACGATTAAAATTGTTTGTTCAAAACAAACTAACCCTGTACAACCATGTTCTAAAGCCGCTATAGACCTACGAAGTGCAGCTATGGGACTGCATAGCCCAGAGCAATCGGACGCTTATCCAAACTTTCCAAAATAGCGTGCTCAGGAACATAGATAATGTGGAAACAGTAGATAAAACTATCTGAAAATGCGCATTAAAAGGGGCTTCCACCCCCTCCCACCCCCCAGTCCATGGTTCGGGTGGGATTAGAAAATTTTAAAATCGCTTATTCCCCCTTTCTGAGAAATCCAAGAAGATCCCCCCACTCATAGACGTGCATAGACGTGCCGTTTGGCCGTGTATAGACAAACAAACAACATACAAACAAACAGAGTTTCGTTTTTATAATATAACTAGCCGCTCCGGCTCACTTCCCTCGCCTCTACGTCCAGCCCGGTGCTCTGCCTCCCCTGCGTTCCTCTGTTGAGGTGTATTACAATTGTAACATTTAGGGGATGTTGCTCGCTTCGCTCGCTCGGTGTGGCTGTATACATGCAATGGTCTTTTACTGTCGAGTGGGACTTGTAGAATGATTGGAAACGGTAGATCACTAAGGTTTAACGTGTATAGGGGATGTTGCTCGCTTCGCTCGTTTGAGGTGGGTTGTGTACCTTCGCACGCTCTTTGTGGAATGTATAGATGCGATGGGATATAGTCCATCCCGAGTCCGTTGGAAAAACCTCGTTGAAATCCCTCGTGTGTAGGGAGTGTTGCTCGCTTCGCTCTCTTGGTGTGGGATGTATAGATGCGATGGGATATATATAAATGAAGCAAAGTTGCTGATTAGTATATCAACTTGAGTATTCATCTTCATTTCATCTCATGCAATTCGCTTACAAAAGTGTAATAATAAACATTACAACTTTCAACTGTCTCAGGAATTCGCTTGTCTCATAACTATTGAATATTTGTGAATTCTTTCTATCCCCTCGATTGCAGACGTATTAGTCATAGAAACGTCTCAGTTTAGCTCGCTTATCTGGTGTTGGGTGTAAACATTTCTAATCCGCACGACGTCTAACGGTAAAACATGCTTCGACAGCTAAATATCTCGGACGCATCACTTTGGCTCTCCTTCCTACTTGCTCTTCCGGCCCCCTTTCAAAGTGGGCGGAGCTTGGGGGCGGCCGACTCATCGTTTTCCCGGCAATTCTCTTCATGGCAGGACGAAGTTAGTGATCTACAAAGTTAACTTGCAACCCTGCAACTGCAGCTTGGAACATAATTTTCCTAGGGAAGGATAATTGGAAAATGTGTCCTTTAGGATCTGCGCCTCAAAAATAACAAAACTATCACTTTTTTATCGTAACAGTAATACATTCTGCACAAAACAGGAGTTGAAAGAATCAGTCACTTAAGTGTACTTCTTAGCAGTCAAATCCGACTTAAAGAGAATTCCTTAATTAAATGGCAGTTATGATACTAGTCCACTAGTCACTAGTGGTTTTTTTTTCTGGAATCAGATGAGGTAGAAGATATTACAGGAATCAACCGTCGTAAAAAGGTGCATGATTGAAAAGCAATCTAGAAGAAACGGAAAGCAAGCAAGGGGGAAGCGAGCAGACCAAGCTTGAAGCTTAGAAGCTGGATAACTCTGAAGACCAAAATTTATAAATAAGTTACAGATAGCCAGTGAAGTTTTGTGCGTTGTTAGAGATGATGATGAGTGTTAGGATCGGTTCTCTCAACTAGACCAGCAGGATGACCGGAGATTACTGAACCGAATTTTTCATTCTGTAGGCTCCACTAATGTGGTTTGGTTGTCGAACAAGATCAACGTAATGTGTGAGAAATCTTGAGCCCTGTGGGAGCTCCACCAAATAATGTATGCAGAGGTACAATTTAGGATTGGTGGAGTCGGTGGGGTTGGATTGAAATGTTATGGGGTTAGCAGCATTGCTCGTTCTACAAAACAAACAGAATGCGTGGGAAATCTTTAATCGAATTTTACTTTCTTGAGCTCCACCAAGAAGTTTTCTTCCTAATACAGTATTTTGGTGGAGCAGATTGTCAAGTGTAATTTGAAGAGTTAATGTGGATTTTACTTCCCACCTATCCAACGGAAAGATCGGGAAATCCTAGACCGAATTTTACTTTCTACGAGCTCCCCAAAATACTCGTAGTTTATCATCCCTATCGAATAATAAAGGCATGGAGAGAATTTAGGATTGGCTGAGTAGATGGTTAGACTAAAATGTTGTGAGTTGTATTGGTCGATTTGGATTGTTCATCCACAAAACTAAGCAAATACTTGAAGTCTCTCGATTCAAATCAATCAGCGAGCTCAACAAAATACTTATCTCCCCAATAGAATAATGTAGCAGTGAGCAGTAGGTCGGATGAAATTAAGAAGTTGGTGTGTGTTGCTCTTCCAACCAAGCCATCAGAAAGATTGGGAAATTGAATTAAAGTTTACATTCATAGAGCTCCACCAAATAATTACTCTTCTTAATCGAATAATGCAAGTATGTAAAGGAAAATTGAGGATTGGCAGAGGCAGTCAAGAAGGACAGACTAAAATTTATTGAATTCAGGAAATTATTGGAGTCTCTTCAACCAAATAAGCGAGCTGTACAAAATAGTTTCTCTTCCCACTAAAATAATGTAGGCAAGGAGAAAATTTAGTATTGGTCGAGCAGTAGGTCGGGATGAAATTGGATCAGGTTGAGGGATGAAATTGGATCAGGTTGAGGTCGATTGTTCTTTCAACGTTACGTAAAGATTAGAAACCCCTGAACCAAATTTTACATTTTGAAAACACCACAAAATTGTCTTCTCAATCGAATAATGTAGTACGTAGAAAAGTTAGAATTGGCATAGGCACAGCCTGAAAAGGAAGACTGAAATTTTATGAGTTGAATGGTCGATGTGGATTGTTCCTCCAACAATCCAAGCAAATGATTGAAGTCTCTTGAACCAAACCATAGCGAGTTTTCAAAATACTCCATTTTTCCACCACAATAATGAAAACAACGAGAAAATTTAATGTTAATCGAGCAGAAGTTCGAAATGAAATTTAATGAGGATGTGGGTTGTTCTTCCAACCAAACCAACAGGATGATTGGGAAATCTGAACCAAATTACACATTCTTGGAGCTCTACAATATAATTAGTCTTCGCAATCAAATAATGTGTGTGAAGATGGAATTTAGGATTGGCAAAGGCAGAGTTGGTGTGACACTGAAATTTTATAAATCGTAGTGGGGGATGTAGATCGTTCCTCCAACATAACCAAGGAAACTATTGGAGTTTCTTGAACCAAATCGGTGAGCTCTACGTGATAATCGCCTTCTTAATCGAATAATATTAGTTTAGGGTTGGTAGATGTAACCAAAAAGGACAGACTGAAATTTGATGATTTGTATTGGTCGATGTGGATTTAATTAATTCTTAATTTTCCAGCTAGTGGAAGGTCGGAATGAAATTTGATGAGTTGATGTTGTTGTTTCCCAACCAAACTAACAGAAAGATTGTACACCAAATCGTCTAACCAAATTGTACACTCAGCAAACTCCACAAAATACGAGTTTGTGATCACAATCAAATGATATAGGTATGGAGAAAATTTAAGATTAGCTGAGGCTGAATGGGTGGTTATACTGAAATTTTATGGGTTTATTGGTCGATGTAGATTTTTCGTCCAACAAAACCAATCATTAGAAACCCTTGATCCAAATCTGCGAGATCTGTCTCCAAAACCTTCTCAATGCATTACGATTTTTAACTCCCTTCGTTCCGCACGACAGCGACATGAAACGCAACCCATTTAAAACTAGTTCCTGATTCAGGGGTAGGCCAGAGGGCGTGTTAAAACCGTGAAATCTTGGCACCCTCTACTCCACTAACTCGTATTCACCCTTCCTCGCATTTTAATACTCCGCCCAGGAGCTTCAGCTACAGATGTGGAAAGGGGTTGTGATTCCTCGATTTCCCCCCTTTTCCTTTTCAGAGCCCATGTGTGCCATTGTCTTCCTCTTCCCGGCCTCTCACTTATAACACAAAAGGGCTTCCGTGTGTTAGTGCGTACGATGGCGTACATGTGTGAGCGTTTTGGAAAGCGACGAGCCCGGAGAACTTTAATAACCTGCCATTTTAAACCGTGTCAGAGGTTGTCGTTGAGTTGTGCAGCACGTGTTCGGAGGATATTGCTGCTGCGGACATGAAATCGCTTCTGTTTTGCCTTCTGTGGACACGATGGAGTTATATAGCGCGGGTTGTGCCTAATGCAATAAAATATCCTGTTTAACAGATCCTCGTAGCCACTAAATCAAAGAAAAAGGTACTAGAATTTGAAACTTGTCATCACTTTGGGTAAAAGACGCTGCACAAAGAAACATTAGACAACGGTACACAATGATTTATTATTTCTGAATTAGAAAGTCCTTCTGCGCACATCATTGGTCTATAGCACCACTCACGCATCGACAGTTAAAACTAGAGTTATTATAGATTCAAAAGTACTCCTGCTAGCCTAAGTCGTTTTGAAATTCACAGCCTTGTTGACGAGTCACTGAAGAAAACGCATGCAAATGGAGAACGTTGTAAGAGATAATGTTTGGAGTAAAAGTGTTTAGTTCATGTCGTGTTCCCTTTCAGCGAATTTGGTAGAAAATGAAGCTATTGCATTGGCTCCAAAATTTTTAGAATAAAAATTTTCGATAAATTTCTTCATTGAAATCTGTTTTGAGATATTTTGAAACGAATCCTTGAGTTTAACTCTTTTTCATATATATCGCTCGAATTTGGATGATAGTTGCAGGGTGACGATTTGATCATCCCATATCAATTTCAACGTGATTGTATAATTAATAGCTACTGCGCATGCGCCTATGTTAAATCCTTGTAACGACCTTAATTTCCACTGTTTTCATCCGATTTCGATGAAATTGTCAGAGAATGCGCGGGTTAGGTTGTGGATAGTCCCCTATCAGTTTCATTGTTGCCAAATCAATACTTTGTTCTGCGCATGCGCAAACGAAAATAACATTATGCTTTATTTTTTCACACTCTAGTCGTTCTATGTCGCTTAAATTTGGATGATAGTTGGAAGAAGATGAATTGATTACCTCATATCAATTTCAACACAATTGTATCATTAATAGCTACTGCGCATGCGCCAATGTGAAATACTTGTAATGACCTCAATTGCCACAGTTTTCATCCGATTTTGATGAAATTGTCAAGGAATGCGCGGCTTAGGTGGTAGATGGTCCCGCACCTATTTCATTGTTTTGAACTCATCAGTTCATTCTGCGCTTGCACAAATGTAAATTACATTGAGTATCATTATTTCGTTTCTTAATTGACCAATTATGACATTTCACGCTACTTCTTGATTTACCTTCTTTTTTTTAATTGTTATAGCAGCATCATACATCCCTCTAAACTGAATCTATATCATCATCCAGAAGGGAAAATAGTAATTTTTACTTAGTAAAAGAGTAGAATTTCTTGGGTCCCCTCCACCATTAGACGTTGACATAGCGAGTACAGCTCGAACTTTTAGCCTTCTCCTTAGAAGGAGGAGCTGATATTCCTTTCAACTTTTCACTCAGATAAGACGGCTCTCGGCTGACGTTGCCTCCAAGACACCTCAACTACAGCTGTTGCGGCAACCGAGACACGCCCTTCTACAACTAATTATTCATTTTCTAGACCTAATGCTCCTGGACTTGTTAAATGCTTTCGTCTTATATATAGACCACTTAGGAAGTAAGAGCTTCGAAGTGTTGAACCTTATTAATCTCGATCGGTGGGAGTATAGAGATTAGGCCGCTCAGCTGCGCGGACGTGCTCTCGTGTGCTTTCTAGGGATCCGATGGGTTTTTTTTCGCCGCGCATCCAACCATTTTTTACTCGGATATTCCCGGCCACGGTGAGGCTCATCCCAAGAAAACGGTATCAGGATGTTACGGTTACGGAAGTTAAGTACTTCGCTTATTGTGTGTATACCTAGTTAGCTCATACAAATCAATTTATTGGATTTATTTTCTGTTAATACCTACTCAATTATCTTTCTCTTAATATTTCCCTTGGTAAAATGGAGAAGTTATAACAGCTGTTATTCTAAGTTAGTTTAATGGGTTAAGATATCAGCAATCAGCGGGAATCTTTAGTCTGTATGAAAGAAGTTTTAGAAACCCATTCCGAAAAAACGGAATTACGGTTTTAGATACCCATTTTAGAAAACAGAATGTATCGAAAATGTTGCCCACAGCCACAGATTGAAGAGTTACATACAAAGTTGAATTGATTCTGACGTGTAGGTCACTGTCAATAATATTCATTCTATTATTGAATATTCACATTATCGAATAAATATTCATTCAATTCAATTAATTTATTAACAAAATGAACATGAATATGTAGCAAGAGAACAACGATCAATTACTTTCATTGACTTCACATTCGCAGGAGTAGAGCGTCTCCCCCTCGAGCGGTGCCAGACGGTGGTGCACTCCATATCGCGGCTGTGAATTACTTCTCCGTTCTCTTCTTACCGCTCTGTTATCTTATCTCTTGTTCATCATAGCTGTCTAGTTGTCAAATCACGCGTCTCTCCTGTTCTCTGCTGCCATATCGTCAAAAATAACTTGTTTTCCCTCAAAATTCTTAAAGTAAAATAGAATGATGTGTATAGTTTGGTGGCTGGGATGCTTGCAAGCTCCCATCTCAAACATATATAACATCAAGTAGTCAATCCCTTTGTAAAAATTTAGAACATACAGGTCAGAATGACGTTTAAACATGTATTTCGGAGGTTGATGTACAATTACGATACAAAAAAAAAATTCCTGTCTGTACTTGAATCGAACCTGTGAACTTCAACTCATTAGCATGCTATGCTAATCACTGGATCACGACAGACTTATCTACTCGATGAACAATCATAGTACCTACTTCGCTACTTAGTAGGGAATGCCTGTGAGAGAGGCCGCTAGAGTGCTCTAAAACGATTCACGGCCGCCTAGTATGACACTGCCCCCCCACCCTCCCCGGTGCACTACACCTTGCTACAAAGTCGTGTGCATTTTCAACCTCGTTGCATTGCGTTTCACAAGTATGTCTTTTCAATAGTTTAATTTTATCAATTTCAATGCTAAATTTTTCCCCCCCTTATCTTGATCAGGGGGGGGGGGGGTTCTCGTTGACTCCGAATACGAACTAAATTTGCGATGTTGGTGGAGCCGAATGTTCCTATCCGCGACATGAAAAAAACGAAAGTTGATGAAAATTTTGTCAATTTCCACAAATTACAACGTTAAATCGATTTCGAGTGAAAACAATAATTTTGTAATAACAAAGTAATTGTTGGTCGAGATCGATTTTACATTTAAACTCTTTATTTCGTGGAAATACACAACAATTTCATCAATATCCATTTTCTCCTTTAGTCTGCATCAGTTACTCTTCCTGTCTCTTTCAAGCACTTATTTGTAGAAGGTTCAATGGGCTATTTTAATATATATCGAAGGTTGTGCAGAATGGTATCGAAGAGTAACGGCGTCAAAAACAGGTGAAATACAAACATTTATGATGATGAACAACGGCGTCGAAAGATATCGGCGTATAAAAAACGGAATTATATACGGTAGCGCATATCCGTGTCGAAAAACAAGAGCGCTCAACCACGTACAGTACTGATGAAACAGTACTGTTTCGAAGGCCTGATGATATCTTTGCGTCGAAAGCACTCGACTTGCTAGTGACGACGGATTCCGGTACGTAAATGAAGTACACTTGTGTCATCACCTGTAAAATTGCAGTATTTTTCTATCTGTTTTGTACTTGTTGGTCGTTTCTTTTACCAAAACTCCGCACTGTGCAGGGCTCTTTCGAAGGAGTCATCCCCAGAGGTGATGATCGACGGAGGTGGCTGGGACACGTGCCGACGCAATAATGGTCACGTGACAATCATCATCAGCCACACGCGCAGCTTCACCACAACCTCCGTTGTTATTCCTTGCCATCCCTCATCCCCCTGTGCCAGCCCCATATAAACAAAGGCCCCCCTCTCAAGACCATCTCCCTTTTCTGAGGGGCCTTGCGCTGCTATGAATTACTAATGGACCGCCCGCTTCTGCTATTGTTTAAGATATAGATGCCGACCTATTGACTGCACTGGCAAGTGTTTTCTATAGGTACTCGATCCCTTTTCGTATTATATTATACCCTCCCTTCTCGTCCAGCTTGGAGGAGCATTTCTCACACTGAAGTCTGATGGAATCATCCATCATTCATCACTGCAGCATATGGAAGCTCACATTGAAGATTCGTCATAACTACTCTAGCGAAGTGCCGAATTTCTGTAACACATCTCAATACATTTCATACGCTTCATTAAATGAAAAACAAAGCAGTACAGGTGGTTTAAAAGGTTCGAGCAGCTCCGAGAATAGTTAGGTATACCTATATCCTCATTCCAAAAACAATGGGGAACATTCATCTCCTGGAATTTCACACTTTTGACCTCAGATTCGGATTCAGCGCACTTGAAAACCCTCAAGTAGCCTGTTTCTGTTCAAAAGACCGTTTAGTTTTGCTAGTAAATGAGTAGGAAGAACATTCGTGACGTAGTTGAGGCAAGGGAGCTGTGGGCTCTCCCCAGGCGGGTAGGGGCTGTGACGTCATAATGCAAATGAATTTCAAGAGCTGTTCACTGGTCAGATACTCATCATACGGCACCTTTTCGGAAAGCTCTCAATCAGATCTTTATATTCATCAGACTCTGTTTCATCAGGATTCTGGAGAAAGACTTCTTGCAAAGAATTGTACCTGCTGCCTTCGAAACCACGGTACCCACTTCCAACCATCCCCACACCACCGTGACATGTTTATATTCAACTATCGATGCTCCTTGTTAATAATTCAATCCGATAATGATAATCTATCCGATTGTGCTGAACAGTTACGGAAGCTGATGTGCCACACCCACTTGACAAACTTTTTTCCTTCTTTCTATAAGGCTAGTTTTTTGGAGTAATTAGGAGCTATATGATAAATCGGAAAAGAGTGTGGGCTACCGTTTTCTATTTTATGGTTAACTGCTTGAACGACTTAAAAACTGGCGGGTAGTTTTATTTTTATTTTTATTATTTTTTTTTTTCAAGTTTCTTTACGAGTTTTTTTAAGCTTTCTTCTGTTGTAACCCTTACTAATCCGTAAAATAAAGTAATATCACGATGTTGATCGCTTGGACTTTCTTATGAAGTGTCTATATGGATCTAAGGTTAGTCCTGGTCTGTATCGATATTGATTGAGTTTGGGCAAGGAATTCAATGATCCAGGGAAACTGCAGAAAAGAAACTGTGCTAAACTAAATTTTAGCTTTTGTAGATCATCCCATCAAATCATCCTCTACCAATTTCTTCGCTTCCCTCTGTTATTTCCTCTGTATTAATGCTATAACTACATTTTCACAGATTATAAACAGAACCCAAACATTTCTACGGCACCCGCGTCATTTTATCATATCTGTAGGTGACATACTAAACCAGTCGCTGCTGTCACGAAAACAAATCAAGAAAAGAAACTTTCATATATGAGAAAACAAATCCCATGTTACCGCGCGTGTTACACTGATTTACACATCAACAGTTTAAACGCATCTGTGTAACGTATTTCCACCATATTCGTTTCTTCTGCTCCAGGATTTCTCACAATATCGTTTTTTCTTCTTTGCCCCCTTTTTATTTCCCCCCCCCCCCCCCCTATTTTACCTTACACGCTCTTCCGCAAGAACTTCCAGGTTTTTGCACCCTTATTTTCCCCCACCTTACGGTTTCCGTTTACCCTCCGCCTGGTACCCTTAAAATAAAACTTTCCCCAACCCTCGTCCTTGATTCAGCTTCGAATAGCTTCGGAAATTGGACGAAGCCCTCTTTTATCCGTATCCTCCGAAAAGCTCGTATTTTTCCATGCAATTTCACTCATTGAATTTTCATCAAATTACGAAAACGGAAGGTATCTGATACACCTTCTCCTGTTTCTGAAAATCTGTTCTCCACCAAGTTTTGCAAATGACTCATCCACGGAGAAAAGTTGTAGCATATTTCTCTTTTAAAATATTGATTAAATTTTGTGTAATCAACACATAGTCTCATGGAACCCCCTTTTCGAGCCACAAGTATTGGCGAACACCAATCTGTCTGCGCAGTAATTGGCCCTATTACCCTTCATGTCTAATTTCCCCTTCATTTGCTTGTGTAAAGATACAGCTACCCTCCTAGGATACACAACCGAATAGGGCCTCGCACCTTCCTGTAGAAGGATTTTGTAAGGTTGTTTCAATTCACCCAAACCCTCAAAAAACTGTTTGATTCTGTTTTTTACGAGTTCCCATTTACCAAGCTGACGTTAAATGTGATTAGCTCCATTCCTACTCGAAAGGGGGGCGTTCTGAGTAGGCAAAATGTAAACATCTTGTCTCAATCAACTCTTTGTACTCGATCGACCCTGTAATTTGGAGTTTCCTAGCTTTATGTTTCCTGTTTTCTCTGTAAATCCAAACTTTTGCATACCAATTCAACAGCTTTCTGAATAAGCTCGTTGTCGTCAATAATGTTCGCTAGTTCGAGGTGAAAATAAACAGAAATCATGGGAAGAATCGAGGTTATTATTTCATTTGAAACCTTTCCTGCACTTCATCATGTTATGTTCTTGGTTCATAGAGCAGGTTTATTAAAAATATGCTCAGGTTCAAAATTATGGCCTTATCCATAATGAATGTCCCCACTATTATGAATAACGCTCCTCCCGAACTTCGAGAAACCGGAGGATTCCCGTCATCGGAAATAGACGCATCCGAGATGAAAAATCGACCTTCGCCCAAAGCAGGGGGAAAAGGGGGAGCGTTTTCAGTTAATAATGACAAACCTTCCAACAGAATCTTAAACGCCCCACCCTCCCAGAAGCATTTATAAAGGGAACGCTGGGGACAGTTGACAGGGCGAAAGTGACGGGCCTAGGCTCTCAAATTAATAGCTCAAAACTAAAATTAGACGGAAGAAGTGTCGGGAGTGGAGCTGTCATCGAAAGCTTCAGAGTAATTAGCTAAACCTACGAAAGACAGAAATTTCTATAGAAAAAGAGATGGAGAGGTTCTAACTCTGAAAATCATTTATACTCCAAACACGGGTTTTACTAATATTTTGACGCGTGTTAAATGATCCGAGAGAGAGTTGTGCCAAGTCGGAAATAGTTTTTTGGCTCGGGGGGGGGGGGGGGATTACGTTTGCGCTGAATTCTAGGCGTTTAGCAATGGAGCAGTAGGCCACACAAAAAGATCGTTCTATTTTGGACAGAATTTTCTAAAAGGAAGCTGTATAAATTAGCCCGAGAATAGTTCCATCATAAAAGAAGACTTTATAAAATCAAAATCGATCAGTCTTCAATACAAAATGTCTATGTCCCCTTCAACATGCAGATTCTGTTGAAACGTAAATCGTGGGTGTATTGCGGGCTAAGCGACTTCGGGTATGAGGCGACTTTGTAGAAACATTCATGTTGTGCTTCCTCACTTTCGACCCGAGAACGCATGTAAAATACGATACCTACCTATTTACTAACTTAATAATGCAAGCTAATTAAGTAGTACAAGTGTATTCAAATCAATTATAGTTCAATTGTTTCGTACTGAATAATGGTGTTCACACCATTATTCAGTACGAAGAAATGGCTAACTACACGAATACCTATATGTTCAATTGTTTTTTCGAATATTCAAAAAAATTAAGCTAATGCAATGGATGCAAAATTTTAAAAATACAAATTGACGCCTTTAAAATCCGTTTCTAACACTTTTAAAATTGGATTGTAACTCTTCTCAGGATTGTGATAAAAATTATGATCTTGCACCAATAAACCAAGCAATCCAAAAAGAAGGGATGAGTTCATTGGTCAGCACCTTTTTGAGCAAAGTTAATTGTTGTAATTTCAAAAGTAGTGCTATAATATATATAGGGTTGTAGTGGATTTGTATAGGTTTGACTTGACGTTGGTAGACCAAGTCGGACATTTATATTCCGATTATGCGGGTTGGTTTCTAGGTCACCCCCGCGAGGAATGCGGGCGGAGCCGCCAAGGTCAACTGATTTCGCGGGCCGGAAGGGTGGATAGTCCGGGTCGCAGCCGCGCGGAGCGCTAGGCTCGTGAACCGGGTGCTGGGTTCGATCAGTTTCGTACTGAGCCGTTTTGTAATATTTCGGCCTTAGATTTACATCTGTAAGGGGAATATACTGAGCTTGGTTGAGGTACTGAAAAGTATCCTCTGCTTTTTGTGCATTTGGAGTGTATTTGACACTCGGATCGACCGTGTAAGCCTGCGTCGGATATCGTGGGTAATCGGACAGCTTGGTCGAATCGAAAAGATCGGCTTCAGAGCGAGTCTGAAAGGTTTGCTCGATCTTTTGTGTAGGTGAGTCTTGTTCGACAGTTTCTCGAACGAATACGTCGGGAGAGAAGGCGATCCGGACGTGTGGATCGCGCCGTGCGCTGATGGTTGGTTCAGCGGACTCACCGGGGGGCCGGTAGGGCGCACTGCGTTGGTCAATCGCCCCGGCCTTGCCGCCTTCCTCCTTCCCCCGCAAGGGGAAGTAAGAAGGCTGACGTTCCATCGAATTTGATCGAGTTTTTGGCTCGTTTCGATGCCTCTACGTGTGAAAAATAGAGGGTTTTGGAAGTGGACTCGCTTGCCGGAACGTCTTTCCAATGTTCAGACGGCAGGGTCCTACCTCGCAGTCTTGAAAAAAGACTTCCGTAGACGGTAAATTAGAGCGTAGGAGCTGAGTAATTTACCGGCGCGCCCCAGCGGTCGACTACGAGCTGAAGGCTGTGTAGTCCGGGTGACACGGCTCGGAAACGTCCCTCGGGCGTACTGTCTAAAGAGAATATCGATAGAAGTACCGGGTGGCGTCCTACCAGGAGATCTACGTTGGGCAATGAGCAGGATGAATAATCACTGGACTCGTAGATGCCAATGTGAAATCTGTGAGGAGAGAAGGTCTGGCTTGTAGAAAGCAGCGGAAAGCCGTTCTTGAGATGACTTCGCAATGCAGAAGGTTCGTCAGCGTAGAGCGTGTAGAATTCTTCGTACTTCGGAGGTGTCGTCGTCGAGAGCGGAGAGTGGAATGATTTGCCAGGCTCTGAACGAGGTATTTATAACAAAAAGTGGTGTCCACTTTATGGTTAGTATGCAAATTAGTTTCGTCAACTAATTTGGTACGATCAAACTAGCTTCGGATTGGCTCGCTCAATTTCGTAAATTCGACTGTGTAATCTCATTGGTTCGCACAGTGTTTTCCCAGTATTTGGGCATACGATAGCTGAGTTGGTTTTTTCAAGGTGGTTTCTCTGCGTCCGTTGCTCTGACGGGGTCCCGGGGGTGGCTGAACGACCTTGAGTTTTCCTAAGGCGACTTGTTTCGAACTTTTCGTCGCATCTATCTCGCCCAGTAAATGTTTGGGGAGGTCGCCTTGCGTGTTCTCGTTCAAGGCAACCTGTCTCGAGATGTTTGTCGCATCTCTCTCGCCCAGTAAATGTTCGGGGAGGTTGCCTTGTGTGTTCTCGCTCAAGGCGACCTGTCTCGAGATGTTTGTCGCATCTCTCTCGCCCAGTAAATGTTTGGGGAGGTCGCCTTGCGTGTTAATCTTTAATATTTCACTTTTGTGAGAGAATTTAGTATTTTCTCTCCGGTGAAATATTTTGTTTGACGGAGTTGTACTTCGACGTCTTGTAAATATTTTTGTGGTGTGCCTACCTCCTTTTGGTAGCCCTGAAAAGGGCTGTTGAAAAGGGGTGGTGGATTTCACCACAAGGGTGTTAACACTTTTGGTTACTAACCTCCTAGGGGACGATTCTACAACTAATTTTCAACAAAAAGTGCCTCATAGACTTTTTTTTAGAGGCATTATTTTCGAGTTATTCACGATTTAAGATTTTTTTCGTGTTTTTAACCTTACATCACGTGTAAGGTAAATCGAATGATGGAATCCATCATAGCCATGCTGCTATAGCTGGAAGAAGGCTAAACGTTCCTTCTTGCAAAGCTAATCAATCTTTCTTTAATCCAGTTTCGGCCGAGCCAATAAAAGCTCTTAGCTGACTGTTCAGTTTCTTCTCCTCCTCCACACCGTCACCCCTAATTATTCATCTTCTGATTCGGAGTCAGCAGATAACATTACTAACCTTAGATAACTAAGAAATGGCTGCAGATCCTTTTGTGGCACAACTATTACCTAGCATTAGCTATTGTAATTCTGTAATTAGATACATACTTATGAAATTGCATTTAATATTAAGGTACTGAAAACGAGTTGGGATGCGCTTATCTAGAGGTTCATTTGGCATTTTTCTTTTTCAGGGTTACACTCCTCTGCACATAGCTATGCAGTACGGCCATGATGAGTGCTACAATTTGCTCGTAGAAGTTTACGGTAAGTCTCACACCCTTGGAAATAGATTGCACATCCGAAGTTTGACCAAACCCTTTGTGTACTATCATAAATAGTTCATTGATGACTCTCAACTTCGGTTTATTATGAATGAAATACTTAATAAAACTTACTAATTGCAACTTTGGTAGTTGAAGTAATTTGATTCCATAACTGACCTGAACAGCTTAAATTACTATCCTCTTTCCAACTGTCAACTCAAAACTAGCGCTTTTTCAATATAATTTCTCTGCCCACTCGTTCCCATCATTATGAACTTTCCAATTGAGTTTCAGTTGAATTTGTCTATCCTTTATTGTGTTGGTATTTCCAGTTTATGTCCATATTTGTTCAGGTTTTAAAATTTATTGCCGGTGAAACATCATGTTGGTGAGCCTGGAAATCCGTTAATAAGGTCCGTACCTAACTTCTTGATACATAAACTTGTATTTTCTTTCCTTGAATGGTAGAGGGTTCTGACACAAGGGATCTATTTTCCTAATAACAGTGGTTTATCAAGAATCACCCCCCATTTTTAGCAAACTGGAGGAGATCATCGGAAATATTATTAGAACCTTTGTAGTTGTCTAGATTTTCTGTGTGGATCATCATATTCTGGAATTTAGAAGAGGAAACACAGATTGCTTTCAATTTTTTGCGAGCGCTTTCGGGAGATACGATGCCCCCTTCCTCAGGCTAACAATCAACAAGCTATCTCTTTCTACCTCTCTATCCCTTCCCTCATCCAACTCAATACTGCAAGCCAACTCCAGCAACTAACCGCATCAACTTGTCTCCTCCAGAAGTCATCCCACATCAATCCCTTCCAAACAAACACCATACAGCCACTACCAGCCTGCGTCTCCAACCCTTCAATATCAAACAACTCCAATCCTTCTATACTACCTACATCTCACACCAAATTATATCCTGGGAATGCTCCCTTGCAAATTTCCTATCTAAGGAAGATACCTTGTTGATTGCTAGCCTGAAGAAGGGGGCATCGTATCTCCCGAAAGCGCTCCCCAAAAAACTGAAAGCAGTCTGTTCCCTCTTCCAAATTCCAGAATATAGAACCTTTTGTATTAGTTCGGTAATGAGAGGGTAACCAGGGATCGAAAATGAATTATACGAAACAATTGAAACGTCAAACAAAAACGAGATTACTAAAAACTTAGTTCTACCAAGGGAGAGCAGCTCCATCCTCCATCCCCTGTGACCTCAACCTTCTTCGTGTTCCACATTGACTTTGAGAAAGCGCCTTCAAAATGGCCATTTGCATTCTGACTCTGGTCCAGCCTAAGACTTGGAATACCTTGGAAATATCATCAGCAAATAAGTTATAATTTTTGAAGACATTATATCTAATTCGACCAAGTGCATTACAGAAACACATGATGTGTTTAGCATTATCTATTTTTGATTCACAGAAGTGGGAGATATCCGTTGTTAGTTTACCAGTTTTCTTCAAGTGGTTTAGAAATAGGCTTAGACCTCTTGGCCAGTTACTAGGCCGACAAATTAATGTTCTGGCATCTTTCTTAGGGTACGTCCATAGTGCCCATAGTCCCACGTCCCGCTTGCCGGCTTAAACCCGCGTCGGATCGTCCCGCTTCGCAAACCTGCGCGATGTTGGCAGGTGGTGGTCATAGTGCACCAGCAAGCTGAAAATTCTGGCGCCATCTTTTCATCTGACAGGATCTTGTAAATGCACTGTAAATCCTCCTTCAATATTTTTTTGTATAATGTAAATGGTCCCAGGGTCATAAATCGTTTTGAGAGTAATCGTCATTGTAACTAACACTCAAGTTTGAGTGACGCCAAAGGTCTGAATTTTACCAAAAATATGGTGGATATTTAGTGAAACCTTTAGTGAATCCTTAACATTGAACACGTGGATTTGTACGCAATGGTTAATATTCAGCATGAATGCCATATAGGTACATTGTTTACCACACGTTTATAGCTGATACGAAGGTTTCATATAAAATTCACAAGATGTAGTAAATGCTCAGTAAATACTCCTTCGAAGTTTTTGGTTAGATATAATTTAAATGGTTCTAGAGTCAGAAAATGGTCATGAAATTACAATTATTGGAAATAGGAGAGAGAAATCGTCGTTATATACATTAAAACATACAAACTCAAGAGTACGAGTGACGTCAGTGGTCCACATTTTACCTCAAATGAGCTCTTTTTGGAGACAGTCAGACGCGGGTGAAGCAGGAAGCGGGGAAAAGAATTAATAATTATATTTAATAATAAAATATTAATAATAAAAGCAGGTAGAGCGGGTAAAACCAGGCAGGCAGGCGCACTGTGGCCACACGCGTACCTTTTCTCACACATTTTCTCCCCGCAAGTCTGCTACGATAAAGCGGGAAGCGGTTCACTATGGATGTACCCTTAGGCATGGCAACTAGTTCAGTCTCCTTTTCCGTTGAGAACGTCACATATAGTTGTGCCTGTCTTAGTCCTGGGAGATTTTGACAGTATTGCGTTTGATATTTTCCCTCCAAAATATTGTTATTCACCCTCTGTAAAAATATTTGTCGACCAACCTCATCTTTTGGTGGTTCCAAAAATAGGTTCTACGCAAATATGTTACATTTTAAGAGAATTTCCTTGTTTCTCAGGTGCTGACCACAACATCAGAGACTACAGCGGGAAAAAGCCTCGGCAGTACCTGACCAACAAGGGAACTTCAGTGTCCGTCGACACTTTCCGAAGTGAGTACAAAGAGCCAGTACCTCAACCCCCTACTGTCAAACGCCGTCACTCCATCGCCGTCAAAGGCTTGACAGTCAGAGTGAAGAATAAATCCAAACGAACCAATTCTTTCATACAGTCCATCATGAAGTAAAACTGTTGCATTGAGTAGTTTCTAGGTGATGGCGTAGTTCTAGGTATTGGTGCTCTAATTTTCCAAAATCCTCTTCGCACGTTGGGTTTCGGTAGCTCTCCTGGCAGTAATCTATTAAAAAAATATCTTACCTACCTATATGTCGTAATTACCCAGTTTTAACTGCTTTTATCTCTGATTTTTCAATTAAATAGTAGAATCTCTGAGTCCTGCTGCGCCAATTCATTTTCTCAATATTGAGTAATTACTAGGTATTTTACTCGTACATTCCAATCGAGTGATATTATCATTCTCTAAAATATCTCAAAGAATTTACCCCTGGTAATTATAAAACCAATTTTTCTCTAATCAGAACAATTAATTGGTTCCCACTTACCATTGGCATTACCTGTTAGGTTTCTCGATATACCTACGTTAATCACTTGAGCAAGTTGATAACTACAAGTGTATTAAAAGAAAGAAAATCATCGAAAAATTTAAAATTCATTGGAGAAACCAACTTTACTCTCCAGAATAAAAATTATGTCAGTTTTGTAATTAAATCGTATAACTATTGGCCAGAGTTCTTGAGTTTTTTCTTTAACCAATTCCCAATACAGAAAAATAAATTAATGAATTATTGACATATATTTTTTAAAAGTATTAAACTTAATTGTATTGTACATATAACTGAGCTAACCAGGATTAAACTTGAATCAGTAATAAACGCACCAACTTAAATATTAGGTTAATAGCCATCTTAATATTGAAAAATGCTTGTTGTAGAAGTGTGGAAATATAGTTTATTACCTTCGTACCTAAGCTTAGTTGCTATTATGAACTATATCTGCTTGTTAGAGTTCTTATCGGACTCTTCTTATATCGGTGATGGGATTTCAAGTCTATGTCGAATCTAAACCTCATGTTTTAGAATTACGACGGGTTTTTCTGTGTTTTTCTATGGTTTTCTGCCATTAGGTGCAATTCGCTCCCGAACTTGGAATTCCAAGTACCTCCTCCGGCGGGACAGGAGCGAATTGAAGAACTTTCCGAGAAAATATTTTACAACTTCTGCCAATAGACCGACCACGAGGACTGATGTTAAATCCGTTTTTGAGAAGCCACTGCTGGTCACTCATTTATAGTTTCATTCTGATTGATTTAGCTTTTCAACCGATTTCATTGTTACCTCATTTTTGTAATCAAATTATCTATAAACTATACAGTATAAAAAGGAACATCGTTGGGCTGATACTTACAACACCTTATTTAGAAGTTCGTATTTACCAACCAAATTCGTAGTAATATTAGAAAGAAGTACAATTATGTATATTGGAAATATTTTTAGCTTATTTTTCCTGTTGAAAAACATTTTACGTATATTTTACGTATCTACACAGTCACTATTTGTTAGGTACTAACTCATAGTATTAAAAATTAACACAATATTTTCTCCAATGCCTTGTATAAAAACGAAGGGAATAGATAATATACAATATTTTATGTGTACATTCAGAGTTATATTCATTGTTATAAAATATTATCCCTTTCTTCGGCTTCATTTAATAACATATCGGAGTCAGGATTTTTGATGGGTTGGTCAGTTAAACCTGTCCGCGCAGATCAGATTTCGAATAGAGTTGCCACAATCATCAATGCAGCTGCGAAAACCACACATAGAATTGAGAAGGTACAAAAAGTTGTACCTAATATCACAAATTTGTATGTTTTACCGTAGGCAGGAAAATATGGGTTATAATATTGTGGTATTTATATACATACGTTAATTGAGTCGAATGGTTTAGTTATAATTGCATTATTCTTAATGGGTAGATTTGATGGAATAAACTAATGGTAGTTATGAAATGTGTTATGCATGAAGTAAGTTCGTGTATTCTGCATATTACGTAGTTATTATCTTGGAAGGCTGTAATAGTAAACAATAAACCTTACTCGCGTGTTTATTTTATAATCTTGAATCATTTTAGAAAGTGAAATTATTTGAATCAATTTTTATTGAAAATCAACTCCATCTTCTAATAATTTTCACCCTTCAACAAAAAATAATTTTAGTTCTACGATTTTCCTAAATTTTGACTAGCATAATGACGTAACACTGATGGAGAGTTGCCTCCTCCTGTAAGAAGAGGGGGGTTCGAACTATTTAGATGAATGCGGATAAAATTCTAAGGCACCATTTGCCACAGTTGGTAACTATAACAACAACAGGTCTATAATAATCGAACACACAACTCTATAATTTTGACTTACTTCGTATCCAAAACCACATACCACCAAGAGAAAAAATACAAATTTTTCTAATGTTCTTCATTTACAAACAAACCAAGGGAAATCGAAATCTGTCGTTTTCAACTACTAGCTAAGACGTCTCGTTGGGAACCTCCCGATTAAACACACAACTTCTGCATCTAACATCGGTAATTATTTTCTATAATACCAAAATAACAATTTTATTTAATAAAATCGGTAAGAAGCGGAGAAATATCATGGGTACCTATTCTTTATGAAAATTCCGATTTTTTTTTTTTTTCTTTTCCATTTTTCAATCTATAAGCCTTTTTTTTTATTTTTTATTTTTTTAACTCTTTTATTATTGAAAATTAAATTTTATAACTGAAATTATGATTGGACCATGATTTCAAATTATGTTGGTCGAATTGCAGCTAGTAGGTACTCTAATTTACTGGTCCCAAAAAACCATTTCCTTTGTACCAAACAAGGTCTTATCCCTTATACGGAAACAAGAACATGCTGGAAATAACAAAAATTAACTCAATGGCGTTTTAATGAATCGGTAGGTACTATTCTTGAAAGTACATATCCGAAGTGTTGGCTGATGAGGACAATCTCAATGACCTTACCTCAAAAATCCTAGCTTCGATGCTCGTTAAAGTGAGTAGTGCCGTTTATTCGAGTAGTTCCTGCCAATCTGGTCATAAGTTGCAGTTTATAACGCCATCTTCGTTATAAATATGCCCCGCCAAAAAAGTATTGTAGAAGAAATAAGGGTAGGTACAGTTAAGTAAACAGAATTATTCTGTGCTGTGTAATTTCATTAAATTTAACCTTGACAGTATTAATCGGTACTACAACTGGAAATAATTACGAGTTATTAAATCTATATATTGGATTCGTACATATGTTACGTTTCATGCTTCAAAAAAATATTGCACTATAATAGTTTAATTTCAGTGTACATGTTGGTGTCAACACAATTCTTGCATGATAATTATCGTCAAGCTTAAGTGTTCTTGGTAGGTACGCTTGGCATCGTGATTATTATTACCTAGGCATATCTACTTTTTCAATTCTACCTATTCACTCTTCCCACTTTGATCGAGTTTAAATTAAGTAGGTATGATGCTACAAAAACTGTACTCATCGGAAATAAAAACATTGCTATATATACAAAGAAAACAGCAAAAAGTTCATTATCATTACCAACGGATACATTCCTAATTATTATAATTATGTTCCTGAATTTATGTTCTTATTGTAGCTCGATCTCAATTCACCTATTCCTCTTACATTTTTAGGGCTTCGCCTTTCCTATTTGAGTGGGCAAGTACTAGTTTTTTCGGATTACTAATCGAAATAACAAACCATAGTGGTTGTATTTCAAACGTGTACCTACCTACCCATGTTTATTAAATTTTGCTGTGGTTTAATTATGATGATTGCATGTTATCTACCATTTTGATTATCGTATGAAATAAATGTATTTATTACTACTCCATCTTCAGAACACTGGGTTTTTCGTTTCACGTTTTCCCGAATTTTTACCTTTTGTCGATATGTGTAGTTTTCTGCGTAAAACTGTTGTTCAGGAGAAACGCATGGATTGAAATATTGAAGGTAAAGATTCATTTTTTCGCATGCATATTGTGCTGTCTTTCGAATATAAAACGGAATTACCTACTTCATGAAGCATGTCGGTGGCGGTAGTATTTTTGTAAGAATATCTGTTGTCTTTGTTACTGTTTTCTATGTGCTTTGTTATTTATACGTTTAGTAAGTACCCAACATTTTTACAAATTTTATTTTGGCTGATTAAATAGTTTCTAGCTATTCCAATTCCAATTTTTTGTTATGGATTGTTGCCTTGTCCTTAGTAGGTTGGGTTGGTTAAGGTTGGACAATTTACAGGCTTCTCTGATAATGTGGTTTAATAAGGTATGCTGAGCGCTTTCGCCAAATATATGGCCTCTTCAGAGCGTATTATTTTATTGATGATCTGTATAATGTTTAAGTGAAAGTTGGGATGCCTCCTTGAACATGTTATCATTTCAGACTTATTGAATTTATTTGTTTAAATTTGAACCCCTCGAGTTGAGTTATGTTTATTAACACATGGTTTTTGGTATTGGAAATTTAAATTTCAACTCTGCACTCATAAAGTCGGTCGCTCCCTTTGTCGCCGAGCCGTTAGCCTATCTGGTGAACAAGTGTTTATCCTCTGGGTATTTGCCTCCGTTTTTGAAGAGCAGTGTTGTGAGTCCTATCCACAAAAAGGGCAGCAAGGACAACTATAACCACTTCCGACCTGTCTCGATAATTCCCTATTTTTTGAAGGTGCTTGAGTCAGTACTGTACGTTGAGCTCCAGGAGTACTTTGAAGGGAATCTGATACTTGGAGATGCACAGTTTGGCTTCCGGAAAAAACGTAATACTGTGCAGGCCGTTACAGAGCTGGTGGTTGGGTGCCTGAGCGGTCTTGACAAGGGGGAGGTCGTCGGGGCTTTGCTCTTCGATATGTCAAAGGCTTTTGACATTGTAAATCCAGCTCTTCTTCTGTTAAAATTGAGGCACTATGGTTTCGATGATGGTGCTGTGATGTTCTTTGAACAGTACTTAGTGGGTTGGCAGCAGTGCATCCAGTATGATGGGGAATTCTCGGGTTTCCGCCCTCTCACGACTGGCGTGCGACAGGGGTCAATTCTTGGTCCTCTGTTGTTCATTGTCTTTACCAATGACATGCCGGGGGCCGTCATGGAATCGATAGCCGCTGTATCTCAGGATGAAGTGGAGATGTTCATGTACGCAGATGATGTAACTGCCTTGGTTAAATCTTCGTCGTCCGGAGGTTTCCAGCAGACAGCGGGCCGGGTCAGATCATCGATCTTGGAATGGTGCCATGGTAATTACCTGGTTTTGAATGAGGACAAGACCCAGATGTTGACTTTTGGGGCGAGGGGCAGTGACGAGGCTGCAGTCACCCTGCTCGGACTTCGAGTAGATGAGGCAATTACGTGGCGAGCCCATACTCGAGCTCTGGCCAAGAATTTGGGGAAGTTATTGTTCCTCTTCAGAAGACTTTCCTCAGTAATATCCACCAAAGTTCTTTTAACCATGTATTATGGTTTGTTCGAATCTCGTCTGAGGTATGGAGTACTCTTATGGGGCAACTCCAGTGGAGCACAGGCCATCTTCCGTCAGCAGAAGGCAGCTATAAGAATCATAAAAGGGGTGCCTTCTGATGCCCATTGCAAGCCGCTCTTTGTTGAGCTTGGGCTACTGACATTGCCGGCCTTGTTTATATTGGCCAGCTTGGTGAGGATCAAGGCTCGGGAGGATGGTTTGCCTCGTCTTGGAGACAGTCATGAGCACTTCACGAGGAACCGTAACCGGCTTGCCGTTCAGCGCCATTGTCTGGCCTTGGTTCAGCGGCGGAATCCTGACTACGTGGGGATCGGATTGTTTAACGGTCTTCCGGAGCACCTCAGGTCCCTTCCCCTTCGACAGTTTGACGGGAGGATCAGGGAAATCCTCGTGTCTGCTGCGCCATACTCGGTGGGCGAGTTCAGTGCAGATTTTGGGTGATGCTTGTTTTCCTGTGTTGTTGTGGTTTTTAGAGTTTTAGAGTATGTTTCTGTTTGTATTACCTGTACGCGGTGTGCCGTCCCTGTTTTTTCGAATTTGTTATTTATGATTAGGTTAAGTCTTTTATTTTTTACATTATTACATTTGACGTATGTTGTTATTCATGATTTATACTACTTTTACGACGTTTGTTATGTACCATTGCTGTACGTCAACAATAAACCGATGATTTGATGATTTGATTTTAATCTCTACGAAATCTCCAACTATTGAAATTTGTGTTATGCTTGAATGTTAAACGTTTCATAAATATAATAATTTGTTTGCCTATAAAATTTGTTCAATTCCTGAGAACTGCGAGTTTCAAGTGGTTACGGGCCCAGGACAGCGATCTGAAGAACGGATAGGCAGGTTGTGAAATATATGAACCAGCAACTTGAAGAAATCGAGGTGTCGACTGTAACACGGCTTGAAAATGCCGAAAACTGGCCTTCATGGAAGTTCCAGGTGGGAATAATACTCGATGCCAATGAGTTTGATGAACTTGTCACTGGGGAGTATCCAAAACCAACACTAAACGTAAGAGGAAATGAAACGGAAGAACAAGCTAACACATATGTGGGAAAAGCTCCACAGCATATATGAACAGCAGTAAGAAGCGAGCTTACATATGACCCAGAAGCAATTTTTCGAATACACAAAAAGTGCCAGTGATGATATTGCGACTCATAAAACAAAACTTGCACGTCTGGGACAAAGTCTATAGCAACTTGGTTCTCCAGTTGAAGAATCGTTTCGTTGAGGTGTATACAAAACTGTTCTTTGGTGGTTAATTCCCTCTTTTTCAAGAAGGGATCTAACTTCCTTGTTGCAAAATTCGAGTCCGTTATCTGTTCTGATTGTTTTAATTTGGTACTTCATTTGATTTCTCAGAAATGAGTCTAATTTGACTTGTACTTCGTTCTTGTTCCTCAAGAAGTAAACTTGCCGTACCTGGAGCCTCCAATGGATTCCACTTGGAACGGAGCGCACAAGTCGGAATGTATAAGTTCTCCCGGCATGGTTGTACTCGTACTTGAGTTGCTCGTCGGAAATGGTTGTCTATGTTGTTTTCCAGCGAGACAAGCTTCACAGAAGAAATTCTCATCATCTGTGACTTTGAAACATTCAAATTTAAACAAATAAATTCAATACTCCCCCTTAAAGATGAACCTCGAGAGTTTCTTTCTGATACAGTCCAAGTTGCTCCCACATACTCACAAGAGTAGGTTTTGATACAGCTTTTGCTAAGATGTCAGCAACTTGCTGCTTGCTGGAGAAGTATTCTAGACCAAACAAACCTTCTTCATATTTTTCACGTATATAGTGGTAACGAATTGCCTATCTCTACGAAATATCCAACTATTGAAATTTGTGTTATGCTTGAATGTTAAACGTTTCATAAATATAATAACTTGTTTGCCTATAAAATTTGTTCACTTCCTGAAAACTGGTGTCTCCCCCATGAAAATTGCATTTTTCTCAATTTAAGCACAAAATTGGCCCTAGTAACATCACCAAACAGATGTTCAAGGAGGTATCCCAACTTTCACTTAAACATCATACAGATCATCAATCAAATAAAACGCTCTGAAGAGGCCATATATTTGGCGAAAGCGCTCAGCATACCTCATTAAACCACATTATCAGAGGAGCCTGTAAATTCTCTACCCTCAACTACCTACTATTCCAATTTTTCAAAATTCGTGTTTTAACGGTGTTTACCTTCATGTAAGTCTGAAACCATAGGGAGGAACCGACTAATCAAGTATTCTATTAAAATTCATATAACATTCAGTCATATAACTATACAACCCCAATGATGTTGAGTATGAAGAAGTTGAGAAGGAATAATTAGATTCTTACTTTCATGATTCAATAAAATATCACACGATGCATAAGTAGGTACCTACCTAAAGGCAAAATTAATGAAAATGCTGGGGAAGTTGAAACACTGACATCTGTTGTAGAAATTACCTACTGCTTGAAGGTCTGTGCCTATCGCTTATATGTGTCTGCCAAGTAGTATAATTAATAGAAGCCTAGTGAATGAAAAAGTTACTTTCCGAAGCAGGTTGCTTAGGTGTCTGAACGTCTCCTTTATACCTATCGAAAATATTTCCATTGTTATAGGGCTAGTTTAGATTAGGTTTACCTATAGGATTATTAGATTTGACCATTTGGTACCCACATACAGGACTGTACCTATAAAATCGCCCTGCGCTCGGGAAACTTGTAATCCTTCTGGCTAATTTATTTTGGTAGTGTATACCTGTGTATTCCTCGATGTCAATGATCAATCAAATTAATCACCTGCTGCGATGGTGGATCTGGCGTCCGAGGAAATTTGGCCTTATTAGTCCAAAATTTATAAATTCTTCAAGTAGATCCCCTCGGAATATTCTTGGTTCTTTACTCCCTAACTCGGAAAGTAATTCTCTGCAAACGAGAATACAGAGAAAAATCGTTAACATGACTATCACAAAACAGTTCAGCAGAATATTCCAAGAACAATTTCTGTTTTCACGTTTAAACTGTACATTCTGATTGGAGGTTGGTTTACCTATTTTCTTCGACTTTGGAGAAGCAAAATTACCTGGTAAAGCATATCCGAATTTTACTCATTGGTTTACTGTTTGGATTAGACAAGGTTTAAACTCCTGCAGATTATCGTTACGTAATCGTATGCTGTCTGAATCGAAACTACTGTAAATCACAGATGTAGGCTGATCCATCTGGCCCAAAATGCGGCATGCTTCATTTTTTATTTTTTGAAAAGGTTTTTATGATTTCTGAACCGCTGGAATCATATGAATAACTGCGTTGTCCTTACCAAGCAGGAATCGCGTTCATACGGGGCAATTAACGATCTTGAATCTTATTGATATATAATCATGGACAATTAATGCAACTGTCTCAGGAACTTTCAAAATAATGTGCATTCGTAGTCATGTTTATTTCATTGAGAATGATTAGGTACTTAACCAGATAACGCTAGCAAGCAGCGAAGAAAGTTCAGCAGCTTAATTATTGACTTCCAAACGAACTTAATTGAAAGTTACCCACACACGTCTGTGAAGGTTGAATTTTCCATTTCAACGATAATTTATTTTTCATAATTGTTGCGTACCTACTCTCGGTACGGTGTTTCACTGGCAGTGGCGAAAATCGGTGTGCAAAAAGTCTAAACCAAAGAGTAAAATTCGGAAATGCCCGAACAAGAGTACCTAGGTGGTATCATAAATCCGTAATCTATCAGTGAATATTACTGCTGGGCTGCTACGGAGTTGCAGAACGGGGAAGAACGCTGATCCTATGCAAATCGTTTATATAGTTTTAAAATAACGGTTGTTATAAATTGCTCCGATTTGTACTTTGTGCTAGTAAACGGTAGTTAGTGGTTCGATGTAGCTCATCTCGACAACGGTGTGTTTATTCATGAGATTAGGTTTTCTTGTTTTCTACTGTGCTAGTAACTAATTCTTGACCAACATTTCATACCCGTTCAAATATCGCCTATCTCCTCGCTACAACCCGTCTTCGCGTTTCCTGCTGAAGCTTTTATACGATAATTTTGTTTCGTTTACACTTGTACAGCCACGCCAATTAACTGGATAGTTGGGCAACTACCTAAACACATTGCTACCTGCATCTTGTTGTCATATAACTAGTATTTAATAATACCAATTTTATTATCTGCTAATGCCATGTTTTGTGGTTTCAGAAATCAAAGCGATGAAGAAACACGCAGGTAACTATTACAAAAAATGTTGTTAGGTATGAAGTACATATGTTTCAAACATTCTTGGTACCTAGCTTAGAAGAGTGATCTAGAATCAGCTTATATATTTATTTTTCATTTTTTTAATGCAAATTATGGCTAGAATGGAGTGTTTTGACTGAAATATCAAGAAATGGGCTTTCCAAAAAGGAACAATGTGATTGATATCCGATGACCAAAAGAGGGTGGAAACTAGTTCTACATCATCGCCACTCGATTAGTTGGGTTTATAGATCAGGGTTGTGTAGATCAGTAATCTTGATGTTTTCTGATCATTATCAAAGCTAGGCTTCTGGTCATTGCTAAGTGAAAGAGCTTATCCGCTTTTTACATTCCTATGCCGCATAAAGAAGTTTGGTGCCACATAGTATTTCATGGAAAGGTGTGCTACCTACCTACTCCACTACACGAATCATTAAACCTATTATAAGTCGTTTTTTTTTTAAATATTGTATAATATTCTAATTTATACGAACTATGAATCGCGGTTTTAAACTCTGTTTTCTCATTTACAGCCGAGAAGGATCTTGGATTCTTGCGGATTGGATCTTTGAATGTGAGGGTCAAGCGGACAACTGAAGCTTTCAGCAATTTCCTTGGAGTTGGCAACCCTGATAAAATCCACAAGCACTGGGGATCTGCTGACAACCTGCATCAGGTCAGTGTGATAAATATTGTTGAAAATTTGGGTTCAGTCAATTTTTGACTTATCAAGCTAGATGACTATAGAATGTAGCGTATTAATTTGTCTTCATTTTCTTGTTTTTCATTCTAACAGTGCTGAGTGTATGCATCAGTTGGTAAGTACGTAATCATCGTAGAGTGAAACATCATGTCTTTGGTTCACAAATATGGGGATTGGGTGTTTCCAAGTGAGAGGTTTTTGACATTGGGAGGACGTGAGGGAAGAGAGAAGGTGTATCACATTTATAACTGAAATGGGGCAAATCTGGGAATTTTTATCGTTGATGATTCCTTGGATGATGGCTGGGGATTTTCCCCGGATTGTTTTTTTGTGAAATTATTTTTCTGGGACCTTCAAGATAATTTCCCAGGAACTTACGACTGCTTGTATGCAGAGTCCACTGCAGCCTCTACATCTGTACAATCAGGGTCGGGTTTGTTGGTTAGTTCGTTCATTTTAGTTCCCATGAATAAGCTGGTCTATTGGGGGAAGGTAGTTTTAAACTGGGGGTCGCCCGGTACCCAAGAATCTGCTACTAGTGACCAAGCTCCCTTTCACTTAGCTTTTCTACCTTGGATTGGAGGTTAGAAAAAGTTAGAAAAATAAATAAATAAAAATAGGGAGCACAGAAAGAACCCCCAAATTCCTATTAAGAACCCCCCCATTCGACTCTCTCGTTTGTTCAGAGACCCTCCCAAAGGAAAGTAAAGTACCCTTTATAGAAATAGGAATGCTTTATTGCCACCATACAGCAAAAGGTATCTGACAAACTTCAACAGGGGGAAAAAATACAAGCAAAAATTGCATTAAAACAGGCAATGAATAGTCAATATCTCTTAGCACTTCACTGGAGAACACCAGCTCCCACAAGAAACTTCCTTTGTACTGTACGGTGCCAAGGCAATCAGCCTATCCTTAATTTCCTTCTGAAATGCAGCAGGGCTCATCGAATTCAGAGCAGCCGGTATATCATTAAACATCTTTATTCCCACAGAGTCTGGATTATATTTCTGAACCAGAGCCAGCCGACAACTTTTAGTAGAAAGCAGATCCTGGTTCCTTGTTTCATATTGGTGATTGTCCCCCAGGCGTGGAAAATCGTCTAGTTGTTCTTAACTCTGGTTAAAACTACCTGGATCTAAAGTGCTGGAAGATTCATTAGACCCGAATTCCTGAACAGATCTCTGTAGTTAGCGTCAGAGCGAGTCCCTTTCAAAATTCGAATTGCAGATTTTTGCAGCCCGAAATTTTTCATGGCGCTGCTGCAGTTGCCCCATAGAATGACTCCAAATCTAAGTTGGGATTCGGATATACCGTAATATGCAGCAAGAAGACAGAAGGAGACACTATAAAAGTCAGCCGTCGTAACAAGTAGAGAGTCTTACGTAATCAGACTGCACCACGAGAAGGTGAGAGCAGGAGTTGGGTGGCAGAGGAATAGCTTGTTTTAATTAATAAAATAAGCTTTATACCGCTCTTTGCAGACCCTGTATGGTTATAGTTACCCCAATCTGGGTTCCTACTTTAGTGATTTCTTTTACTACTGTTCTATGTAGGGAATCCTAAGGATTCTTAGCAAGAACTTTTTTAAATGCATCCAACCATTGTAATCCACAGTTTAATTTTTACAAAAGTTTGCATAAAATGAATTTTCACAAAAATTGTTTTCATGTTGCTTATTAGTCTCGTGTCTGATCTCAGGGTGACAGTAAAAGGATGCCTCCTCCGAAATTCGCTCCTATCAAAAAACGAAAATCCAAAAGAGGCCAAATGGATTTTGGAACGCCCATCAGAGCTCAGAGTCTAATCGATAAACGCCCAGAACCCCACAACCAGGATTCGGATTCTGACACGGCCGCCGGTTTCGGATCAACATGGCAATCGACTGTGTGATTGGTTGAAATCATTAATGACAATCATCGTAAAACTTTTTCAGAGTTCAAAGGGGAGGCCATTTCGATTGGAGTCACTATTCCTGATGTTCCCATAGTGATCCAAATCCAATCCTGTTCTCAACTTACTAAAAATCATACGATATGGAAGTTAAAATTTGAAAAGAACCGTCTTGCGACACCATAAAAGGCTGTAATTACAGATTCATTTTAATCGCTGTTCAAATGGCTACAAAATTACCTAAGTATAAATTTCAAAACAGACTTGAATTATCAGTGCATCATTATCTACTTAGAATAAAATCTGTTTGCATATCTATTTAGGTAGGTATGTGTTATCATAATGCAGAATTCAAACAGAAATACTTATTTCGTAAATCTCTCGTATTTACATGGTTCAATGTATCTTAATGTAGGCATGCAAGATTAAATGTTTGTGATTTATTGAACGTAAGGTATAAGTTGTTTCGTTCTTGTTGTTCATATATATATATATAATATTATTTTGCGGTGAATTAGTCGTTACGGTTTTTGTATTTTGAGGAAACATCAATCAAGTATTATAGTTTATGTACCCCTTAGTCTTATTATTTATTTTCTTCATTGTTTATTGATGGAGGTTGATTTTGATTCATTTTTTAAATACTTAATGCATCAATTCTCATGTATATCCTGTGATTCCTGTGATCAATGATCTGTATTTTATAGACCCTATTGCAAGCCGAAAATTACATATTTGTTTGTTATAAAAGAAACTCACTACATCAATTTACAAAAGCCTTATTTCTCGCATCACATTCTCTTAATATCTTTAATGGGACCACAATATGGTTTTAAATGCTCAATGTTTCAGAAGGTGTCAAGAACTATTTCGGGTATCAGAAATCTATCCAGTATTGCACTTAACAATTATTAATGTAACCTACATGGAATATATTTTTTATTGAAGATTGTCGCAAAATCGTTAAACATCACATTCGTTGAATACTAATTACAGTTTATGACTTCAATTGGTCGGCTATAATTAAAGCGGTACTACTGTTGTTATTTTATACCTGTGATGCTACTTTAATTATTTCAAAAATCAAAGAATTTAGAGAAATAGTATAGTCTTACTATCCTATTCATTCAGTTAATACTAGGTACATACCTACCTACCTACCTGTGTTTTAATGGGTATTTTCTAACTATATATTTTTAACTTTGTGCTATTATGGATTGTTTTGTAAGTAGGTATATTATTTGTTTTTTTTAATTATGTAGGCTGATAAAAAAGGGCATTACACGATGTATAAATAGGTACTTACGTAAGGATTTTACTGTTAAAAAATATTTCACTTCCAGAGCAAACTGTCTAAGTTATTAAAGTCATCTAACTAGGTAGATGAAGCTGTTACTACTTATTTCCAAGTGCTTCAAGTTCTAGATTCCTTGGTGCTACCTAGTTGCAACCTAGTTAGTAGTTGCTACCTAGTTGCAAATAGGTGCTACCTATTCAAATTTTAAAACTTTTTATAGAAAGTTTAAGTTAATATAAATTACTGGTTTTGTTGTCAAAATTATTTCCTATTTTAACTTATTTGATATTTCATCATTTCAAAAGCATGTTATACCGGTTATTAAGCGTTTTGTTAGCTATTGTACCTTTATATGGATTTGAAACACATTATTTAATAAACGAAAAAGAAATAATTACGAGTGAATTATTGCAAACCCATTGGGAGTACGCGATCGTAAATTTTACTTTTGCTGCTCAATGTTGTACCTACTCCATGTATTTAAATTTCAAACGATTAATTTATTATTTTCACATCTACACATTTTATTTTACTACACGCATGTTCCAAAACCGAAAGATCCTTTTGGGAAAAACATGTGTTCGTTAATGTGCCTCATGGCAGAAACGTAAAATTTTATTAATAATAAACACTTTTTTTTAAATCACTCAATTGATTAGGAGATAAATAAGCTGATTTTGGTGGTTCCACACTTTGTCATTCTATTGTAGGTACATTTAGAGAAGCTCTGTTTCCAATTTAAGCATCGTAGGTCGATTGAAAGAGAAATTAGGGAGTTTTTGCAACGCTGAGTCGTAGTCGAGTGGGAGGAACTACGAATAGAAATGGAGCATTGCGCATGCGCGAAAAATGCTAACGGTTAGCGGTCCATTCGTTGTACGAATAGAAAAATCCAATTCGGAGATCAAGGGAAACCGAATACAGCTCCAAATACGCATGTAACCTTCCATGACGATAACTATACAAGGATAAACCTACGGTTACTTTACTAGACGGTACCTGTCAATCTGAAAGCGCTTAGGGAAAACCCAAGGAGCGCCACGTCACTGGTCCCCTCTGCCACCTTTCACTTGTGAGTGAGGTTTTTAAAAATGGTTTGCTGTGCCATAGCGACTTGTTCGAACAAAGACGGTGAGAAAAATCCTGGTTTCTGAAGGATAAGGAGACGAGATCTAAGTGGATTGTGGGGTGTAAGCGTGCAGACTCTTTCAAGATAGACAAAGCTCGGGTATGTTCTACTCATTTTGATCAGAGTGATTATAAGCGTGATTTGAGAGCTGAGTTACAAAAACTTCCTCCGAAATTTGATTTGAAACCGGGCACAGTACCACACCTGCTTTTGGGTAAATCCCCTGCGACAAAAACCATATCGACAGCTTTTCCTAACGATGATCGGAAAAACGATCCATTCGCAAGGAAATTCAGGCTGTTCTGAGTTCCGAAACGGAGACCGATTTAAAACTTGTTGATAATCCATAAAAATCAAAAAAATTCATGAACTGTGTACGGGAAACGGAAGACGAATTTAAAAAATTTCACACGAATTTTTTTTGTCAGAACGCAGGAGTTTTTTCTCGTCTAATTGAAGTCGTAAAACATAAGAATCCCGAGATTGATGATTTCGTAGTTTCTTGCTTTGTTAGGACTCGAACATTTATCAGAATGAAGAATAAATAAGTTACGAAAGGAAGAAAAACTTTCAAAATCAAGAAAACGGAGTGCCTGTGAAGTAATTTTTTTAAAATAATCAAAGTAAATAACTTACGTAGAATTAATGTACTTACCTATCTGTAATTAAATATTTTTATTTCATTCATTATTCTTGAATATTCTCATTTTTATCCTAGATACCTACCTCGCAAACTCGTTTGCCTCAAAGTAACATATATCTGTTCTTTTCTCCGTTGATAAATGAGGAAAAGATGATCTTTGTGTTTTTTTCTCTGTCTAATTTCTAAAAAACCAAATTTCAAATGAGGTATAATATGTCATCCTAACAGAGAATAGCTTTCAATAACAATCTATCGAAGAATAGTTGATGAAATGATCAGTATAGTTACTTAAAACGTTTGTTTTGCACTGATTCCGTGCGTATTCGAGAGTCTCCCGCAATGGTGAAGGGACCACCTACGTCATAGGACAGGAGCCCCCGGCGTTGACAGGTACCGTCCAGTAAAGTAACCGTGGATAAACCTATAATCAATTTTTCAAGTTCCTAATTCAAGGTGACATGACATGCGCGTTGTAATATTCGTGATTTTCAAAAAAAAAGTGGTTGGTTTGTAGGATTCATCCTAACTTAAATTATGCTGATTCCTTATGATGGATTCTAAAACTTCACGATCTACCATCAGTTCGATTTCGTTCGAGGGTATTCGAGTACAAGTCTCAGGATGTCATCCTACTAATTTTGTTGAAATAGGTAACCGTTACACCTGCCAAACCTGAAATTAGTTGTTATAGACGAAGCTCCGATACTGATAGATCGATTTTGATGAAATGGGTAGGGGTTGTGTGCCACATTACAGAGAAAATAGACACATGACAGAAACGGCTGTCTTTGGGAAAAAAGTGTAAAATATCGTACATATGTAGGAAATCGGGTACAGGTAGGTAGGTAGGTACATGTTTATAATATAGGTATGTACATCTTGATCGTTGAATATGTTCAAGTTCCCGAATGAGATTCTCCTAACCCAAGGCGAATTTCGATGTTGCCTTAACAACTACCTACCCTTACAAGTGCCCTTCCTCCTTCTACTACATGTATTTCTAGTGAAAAAATTAAATCACAGATAAAGTTGTTGCTAATTTGATACTATTTCCATTATGAAAGAATTCATTACACGTTAGGTAATCTATGACTGTGGCTTAATTATGAAGATTTGGAGTAGTGTAGTCACGTTAGTGTGACTATTGAATCTTTTCATTCAATCGTACAACGAGTCCCTATTCCTACAGTACGAGTGAGTGGTTAGCTTTTGGTTTGCTTGCGCTAGAAAAACCTCTTTGTACTCAGCTGGAAAACTGCAAAAACTCCCTATTAAGCCTCTCAGCAAATAAGGGTGGCTGTAATTTATTCTGTTCGTAAAGAAGCTCCGTTTCAGATTTTATCATCATAGGTCGATTGAAAGAGAAATCACCTCACAGCTCATTCAGCTGATCAGGATCGTTCCGAATCGTAATCCTATTCTACGTCTCCTAGAAAAGCTCTGTTTCAAATGTCAGCATCGCATATTGATTACAAGAGAAATTAAACCTAGAGCTCACTCAGGGTGGTTCCTCACGTTGTAGTATTCTATTCTAAGAGCCCTAGAGAGGCTCAATTTCAAATTAATTTCAGCATCACAGGTCGATTAACAAATAAATTAGCCAACAGCTTACTGAAGTTGAGTAACTCAACCGATCATGTGGTTCCGCGCGTTGTATTTATATTATACAAGTCCTAGAGACACTTTAAAATTTCAGCATCGTAGAGCGATTTGAAAGGAAATTGACCTCGGACCTTACTTACCTAATCGAGGTAGTTTTGCACATTGTAATTCTATTACATTTAGTCTCACAGATCACTCAGCTGATCAGTGTGGTTCCTCACGTTGTAATTGTAATCTGCAAGTCCGTGAGAAGCGTTCACATTTCCGCATCGTACTGTAGGGCGATTCGAAAGGAAATTGACCTCGCAGTTTACTCAAATGATCAGGGTGATTCCGCATGTTGTAATTCTATTATATCTGTCCTAGAATGGCACCGTTCAAAATTACAGGTCACCATTTTAAGGGGAGATTGGACATGGGCCTCATCAGGCAAAGTCGTAAGTCAATTCAATTCACTTTTATTGTATAACCCGTAGGTATTACAAGGAGTTCCTTAAATACATATTAAAAATAGCACATGATATTTTGCCTTCATTTCTGCCTCTACAAATAATATTAGACTTTTACGTAGATGTATCAAGTAATTACTTATATAGGTCTCTATAATGTACGTAAAATAAATTAGCACTGCATAGTTCACAATCAATAATGCCTACACTCCACTGCCAAAATTCAACAATAATCTCGAGTCATTTCCAAAATTTCCAAAGCGGTGTTAATGTTCGTTCTATCTCTTGTAGATTGTCATCTTCTCCTTGACCTGTTTTCTGGAAATGTTGGGAGGGTACGGAGGAGGAGTATTCAGGTTAATCTATACTTCTGACCCAGTAGATGTAGAATCCTCCTACGTAATTCGTCCATAGTGAATGATAAGTTTTTTCCATCAACCAGTAGTTCATCTCCAATCAAAACGGCATGCTTCCCATCTTTTCTTGATTGAAACAACTTTGGCAAGAGATGCTTCCTAAATTCCCGTGTTCGTCTGTCGTAGAACTCGGATGTATTAAATTGGGATGTATTAACCCTTGAACTTGTAAATGTTCTGGCGATTTAGAGAAATTATTAGTGTGGTGAAAACCACCCCCTCTTGTCAACAGCCCTTTTCAGGGCTACCAAAAAGAGGTAGACACAACACAAAAATATTTACAAGACGTCGAGTTATAACTCCGTCAAACAAAATATTTCACCAGAGAGAAAATACGAATTTCTCTCTCAAAAGTGAAATATTAACTAAAAACATACAAGGCGACCTCCCTAGACACTTACTGGGCGAGAGAGATGCGACAAGTATCTCGAACCAAGTCGCCTTGAACGAGAAAACTCAAACAGAGAATCAAACGTCCTCTAAAACTAGCAAGGACAATTCAAACAAGCCTACTCGCCAATCAGAAACACTGATTACACGAGAGACAATAGGCGAACCAACCAAGAGGCGGCAAGCAACCACCTCTGGTCCAGCAGCCACCCCGGGGACCCCGTCTGAACAACTGACGCAGAGAAAGCACCCGAGGTCCCCGGCTAAACTCAAGGTCGTCGGCTCCGCGACGGACGCTCGTAAGCACCCCGGAGGACCAGCTCAGCTATCATACTCGCAGATACTGAGAAAACAATGTGCGAGCCAATGAGATTACACAGTCGAATTAATGAAATTAAGCGGACCAATCAGGAGGCGGCAGGAGGCGGCCACCTCCCTATAAATACCCCGCTCGGAGCCTCCGAAATTCATTCTACTCTCCGCTCTCGACGACGACACCTCGAAGTACGAAGATTTCTACACGCTCTACGCTGACGAACCTTCTGCATCCCGAGTTCATCTCAAGAACGGCTTCCTACTGCTTTCTACAAGGCCTACCTTCTCTCCACACAGATCTCGCATTGGCATCTACGAGTCCAGTGATTATTCATCCTGCTCATTGCCCAACGTAGTTCATCTGTCAGGACGCCACCCGGTACATCTATCGATATTCTCTTTAGATCGTACGCCCGAGGGACGTTCCGAGCCGTATCACCCGGGTTTCGTAGCATTAGGCTCGTCACCGACCGCCGGGATACGCCGGTAAATTACTCTGCTCATCCGCTCTAATTTACCGTCCAAGGAAGTCTTTTTCAAGACTACAAGGTAGGACCCTGACATACGAGCAAAGGAAAGAAGCTCTGTCAAGCGAGTCCACCTTCCTAAACCCTCTATTTCTGTACATAGAGGCATCGAAACGAGCTAATAATTCAGCTATTTCGATGGAACGTCGGCCGTCTTATTTCCTCATGCAAGGGGAGGCAGACGACGGCGAAGCCGGGCCCCTTAGCCCCCGTAGCGCTACCTACAGGCTACTCGGCCAATCTGCCGGCCCCAGCGACGGCGCAAGGCCCGATCCTCACGACGAGATCGCCTTCTCACCTAACGTATTCGCTAAGGAAACGTTAGATCAAGCCTCGCCTATACAAAAGATCGAGGATACCTTTCAGACCCGCTCTGAAGTCAATCATTACGATTCGACCAAGCTGTCCGAATACCCACGATATTCGACACAAGCCTACCCGGCCGATCCGAGTGTCAAATATACTCCAAATGTACAAAAAACGAAGGATACTTTTCAGTACCTCAACCAAGCTCAACATATTCCTCCTACAGATATAAATCTTAGGCCGGAATATTACAAAACGGCTCAGTACCAAACTGATCGAACCCAGCACCCACTATGCGAGCCCAGTGCTCCACGCGGCTGCGACACGAACTACCTCTCAGTTCATCCCGCCGAGCAAGTTGACCTTGGCGGATTCGCCCACATTCCTTACAGGAATAACCCGGGGACTAACCCGCATAATCAGAATATAAATGCCCCACTTGGTCCACCGACGCCAAGTAAAACATATATAAATCCACTACAAATGGTGACCCCGCCTTTGAACAGGCTTAACACGGAGCATTTCGTTCCCTCTTATGAAGCTAGTGGATTTCAGGGAACCACTGCGGGCGTGCGACCCCCGCCGGGCCTCTACGCCCCACATCTCATGCAACAACCCTCTACACAAAGTGGCTTTCGAGCACTTTTAGAGGAGATGGGAGATTATCAAAAACCAATCTTCCAAAAGAAGAATATCGATCGTGCACTCGCCGAGTTCGATCAATACTGCGTGCGAAAACACCTGAGAACGCAGAACGAATGCTTCTCAGCTATATACAAGTGGGTACCAGAAGAAATGAGGGAAGCTATCGACTCAGCTTACCTCACGGCACCCCACGCACCCTACGAAGAGGCCAAACAGCGCCTACAGCGAGAATATGGGTTGTCCTTACAGGACAGGCTCCTCGCACTCGAGGACCCCGCATCTCTCGCCAAAAAACCCAGCACCAAGTACCACGAAATGTACTCTAAAGCTGTTGGGTACTTTTCAGAAGCTCTGATCACTCAAAAGTGGATCGAGACTCTACCCATCGAAGCACGAGGTATGGTCGCAGCTCAGCCTACCACGACCGCCCGGCTCGACCTAGCTGATACGCTACACGCGTACAAAACAGAGAATACCTCTCTAAACATACGAGGAGTAGAATCTACTCCGAAACCCATGAATACTGGTTTCAAAAAGGCCCTCTCAAAACAAGCTGAGTTCAAACCCCAACCAGTAGAGAGTAGGCCTCACAAACCGACGGCCTATGTCTGTCGAAACCACGCACGTTTCGGTAACGAAACTCGCAAATGTGCAGACCCAGAACACTGCACTTGGAAGACAAACACTGCTTCCAAAACTAGCAAAAAGGCAGCGACTATAAGCCAGCCTAAAACCTGGGTTTCAAACGAAAATACTCAGAGATCGGTACAAGAAAGTACCCTTCCAACCTCCGACGTAGAGAGTTCGGAAAACGAATAACTGCCAGTGTATCTGAGCCTATACACCGGCAGTCTACTGAGTATAAAAGGCTTTTTTTCAAGTGCAAACTAAATGGCACTGAATTTCTCATCGACACGGGAGCAGAAGTGAACATTCTGCCCCACAATGTCACAAAAAAATTGGGCTTAAAAATTCGTAAGTCCACCGTTAAGCTCACAGCAGCTAACGGAGCCCCTATAGACACACTAGGGCGAGCTGACACGACAATTAACATCGGCCTCGGAGACATGACCACCGATTTTATGATCACGAAAGTTGATCTAGCGATCCTAGGTATACCATTCCTCGAGTCTTGGGATATCGGAATACGGGTCAAACACAAGTACATTTATAAAGATAAAATAAAGAGCTATGCCGATCAAAAAATAGCTGCAGTCATGAACAAAAAATTCACTGACGAACAAATAGCAGCTACTATCCCTCATCGTGACAATAACCCTCAACCAGAGGACGTGCAAATCACGGAGGACGAAAACATTCGCTCTATCATTGACAAATACAATGATAAAATGAGCAAACTTCAAGGAAAGTGGAAAAACAACGGGGTTTACCACCGTATAACCACGGAAGGAACACCAGTACACTTCCGAGCAAGACCCATGGCGGGCGAAAAACGGGCTCAAGTCAAAAGTACTTTTGACAAAATGCTTTCAGAAGGCATAATTGCACCATCAGATTCCGAATGGGCATCCCCGTTACACTGTGTGCCAAAAAAAGACGGGTCATGGAGAATCACCGGCGACTACCGTTTCCTGAACGCGAAAACGAAGAAAGACGCCTACCCTCCTCCTCACATTCGCTCTTTCCAAGCGAATTTACATGATACACGAATCTATTCGACAATAGATTTAAAATCGGCATATTATCATATTCCGATGCACCCAGATGACGCTCATAAAACTGCAATTATTACACCTTTCGGTCTTTATGAGTTTAAGAAAATGAGCATGGGTTTGGCCGGAGCGGCTCAAACATGGCAAAGATACATGGACAGCATCATGCGAAAATTTGATTTCGCATTTGTATACCTAGATGACATCCTGGTGGCTTCTAAAAATTATAAAGAACACATGAACCACCTCAAACAAATTTTTGACAAGCTAGGGGAACACGGACTTCGAGTAGGTTTTGATAAATGCATTTTTTCAAAACCTACCGTCGATTTCCTAGGTTTCACTATCTCGAAAGAAGGGATAATTCCTAAACGAGATAAAATAGAAGCCATAGAACAATTTCCTAGGCCAATAGACGTACGAAGTCTACGCAGATTCCTAGGTATGTGTGGTTTCTACCGAGCTTGCTCAAGTAAATTCGCTCACACGGCACAACCTCTGTATGACTCCATTCAGTCAATAAAAAAAAATGACAAAACACCTATCGAATGGACATCAGAGAGAGAAAAAGCTTTCAACAGCTTAAAACAAGCAATGATTAAAGCTACATTACATAATATCGCTCATCCACACCCTACAGCAGAGTGGAGATTAGTCTGCGACGCATCCGACACACACATCGGAGCAGCACTAGAGCAGGAAATTACAGACAAACACGGCTCGAAATCTTACCAACCATTGGGATTTTTCAGTAAAGAAATTCCGGAACAATGGAAGAATAAAGCATCATTCGACAAAGAGATGTTCGCCGTTTACCAAGCTTGCATTCATTGGCACAATGACTTGGACGGCCGATCTTTTCATATTTGTTCAGATCACAAGCCTCTGCTAGGCACGATGCTTAAGAAAAATGCACATTTTTCTAAAATGAGATTAAGATGGCTAACATACATCTCTCAAATGACGAGTGACATTCGTCATATACCCGGAGAGAACAACGTCGTCGCCGACGCACTCTCCAGACCCTTCGATCCAGTTGAAATTCAAACAAAATCGATTTCAACCCAAACTGACGAGGGTCCACCCATAGCCGAAATTTCGCAAATTACGGCTGCAATAGGGTGCAATCTTCTACTGCACATTTCAAATGCACAAATTCGTTCTCCTCCTAACGAAGAGGACAAATTGAAACTCACACGAGTCGAATTTCCTCAAGGAGAAATTTGGTGTAACCTAGACCTAGGACACCCAAGACCTTATATTCCAAACGAAATAAGGCAAGAAATAATCAGCCAAATTCACAATTTGGGACACCCAGGTATACACTCTACAGTGTATAAAGTTAAACAAAGATATTTTTGGCACGGACTCCGTGCAGATGTCTCCAACTGGGTCCGAGCGTGCGAGACTTGCCAACGAGCAAAAATCACTCGCTCCGTGAAGCTCCCTTACTCCGAATTTGAAACGGCTAACAAATTCTCACATGTACACGTTGACATTACCGGACCTTTACCTTTAGCTAAAGGAGGGAAACGTTACATTCTAATGATGGTCGATAGAGCAACGGGTTGGCTAGAGGCAGTCCCTCTTAACAACATCGAAACAGCCACGATCACAAACGCCTTTATCAATATTTGGGTAGCTTCAAAAGGCGTACCTAAATACATCACAAGTGATCAAGGCACACAATTCGAATCAGATCTATTTAATTCCATTATGGAACGTCTCGGAGTAAAACATACCCACACGTTACCATACAAACCGTCAACAAACGGAATGGTAGAACGCAGAAATAGATCTCTGAAAGAGGCTCTCAAAGCACAAAACGAAAATTGGCTCGACGCCCTACCAAAAGTACTACTCGCCATGCGTACGGCAGTAGACCCAGCAACGGAAACTACACCGTTCCAAAAAGTTTACGGAATTGACGTACCACTCCCAGGAGACATTTTCGTAACTTCTACAAACCTTTCGGAGCCTCTCTTCTTCCGGCCTACGCATATTAAACATAATAATACGAAATATGCCGTAAACATGCCCAAAAATTTGGATACATGTACACATGTCTATATCAGAGTGCCCACACAGCTCACCTCTCTGCAATGTCCTTACACGGGACCATTCAAAGTGGTTAAAAGAGATAAGTTTTCGGTTACAGTGCAAATTGGCGAACATACAAAAAAAGTTCCCAAACAGCAAATAAAACCAGCTTACACTCTAAAAACAGAAGAAGCTGTGTCACTAAACAAAAATCAGGCAGAAAATAAGGAGGAGACTCCCCGAAAATCTGCCAGAAGGCACGTCCCCTCTACCAAATTCGACGAGAGATGGGTGACGGCGCTCGAAACACCCCAGCCGGCGTCGTCGTTAATAACACGACGTCTTAGGGGGGCGCCTGTGGTGAAAACCACCCCCTCTTGTCAACAGCCCTTTTCAGGGCTACCAAAAAGAGGTAGACACAACACAAAAATATTTACAAGACGTCGAGTTATAACTCCGTCAAACAAAATATTTCACCAGAGAGAAAATACGAATTTCTCTCTCAAAAGTGAAATATTAACTAAAAACATACAAGGCGACCTCCCTAGACACTTACTGGGCGAGAGAGATGCGACAAGTATCTCGAACCAAGTCGCCTTGAACGAGAAAACTCAAACAGAGAATCAAACGTCCTCTAAAACTAGCAAGGACAATTCAAACAAGCCTACTCGCCAATCAGAAACACTGATTACACGAGAGACAATAGGCGAACCAACCAAGAGGCGGCAAGCAACCACCTCTGGTCCAGCAGCCACCCCGGGGACCCCGTCTGAACAACTGACGCAGAGAAAGCACCCGAGGTCCCCGGCTAAACTCAAGGTCGTCGGCTCCGCGACGGACGCTCGTAAGCACCCCGGAGGACCAGCTCAGCTATCATACTCGCAGATACTGAGAAAACAATGTGCGAGCCAATGAGATTACACAGTCGAATTAATGAAATTAAGCGGACCAATCAGGAGGCGGCAGGAGGCGGCCACCTCCCTATAAATACCCCGCTCGGAGCCTCCGAAATTCATTCTACTCTCCGCTCTCGACGACGACACCTCGAAGTACGAAGATTTCTACACGCTCTACGCTGACGAACCTTCTGCATCCCGAGTTCATCTCAAGAACGGCTTCCTACTGCTTTCTACAAGGCCTACCTTCTCTCCACACAGATCTCGCATTGGCATCTACGAGTCCAGTGATTATTCATCCTGCTCATTGCCCAACGTAGTTCATCTGTCAGGACGCCACCCGGTACATCTATCGATATTCTCTTTAGATCGTACGCCCGAGGGACGTTCCGAGCCGTATCACCCGGGTTTCGTAGCATTAGGCTCGTCACCGACCGCCGGGATACGCCGGTAAATTACTCTGCTCATCCGCTCTAATTTACCGTCCAAGGAAGTCTTTTTCAAGACTACAAGGTAGGACCCTGACATACGAGCAAAGGAAAGAAGCTCTGTCAAGCGAGTCCACCTTCCTAAACCCTCTATTTCTGTACATAGAGGCATCGAAACGAGCTAATAATTCAGCTATTTCGATGGAACGTCGGCCGTCTTATTTCCTCATGCAAGGGGAGGCAGACGACGGCGAAGCCGGGCCCCTTAGCCCCCGTAGCGCTACCTACAGGCTACTCGGCCAATCTGCCGGCCCCAGCGACGGCGCAAGGCCCGATCCTCACGACGAGATCGCCTTCTCACCTAACGTATTCGCTAAGGAAACGTTAGATCAAGCCTCGCCTATACAAAAGATCGAGGATACCTTTCAGACCCGCTCTGAAGTCAATCATTACGATTCGACCAAGCTGTCCGAATACCCACGATATTCGACACAAGCCTACCTGGCCGATCCGAGTGTCAAATACACTCCGAATGTACAAAAAACGAAGGATACTTTTCAGTACCTCAACCAAGCTCAACATATTCCTCCTACAGATATAAATCTTAGGCCGGAATATTACAAAACGGCTCAGTACCAAACTGATCGAACCCAGCACCCACTATGCGAGCCCAGTGCTCCACGCGGCTGCGACACGAACTACCTCTCAGTTCATCCCGCCGAGCAAGTTGACCTTGGCGGATTCGCCCACATTCCTTACAGGAATAACCCGGGGACTAACCCGCATAACCGGGATATAAATGTCCGACTTGGTCTACCTACGCCAAGTCAAACCTATATAAATCCACTACAATTAGCAAAAAGAATGTGAACTGGTCTACTTCTAGAAGGTTGGATGGTGCCTAAACGTCTTACACCTATAACTTCATAATCCTCAAGAACGCAATTTAATTCCGTTCTAAAAATTTCTATCACCTTCCTCTTGAGAATATTCCCTTCTAGAACGTTATAAAGAATAAGATCGTTTCTGTTGTCCGTGTGCTGGTTCTGTTTCGTATTATTTTTATCAGATAATGCTAGATTTTTTTCTATACTGTCAATTCTCATATTAATTTTTTTGTATGAGCAAGATAGTTTCTTGGCTGTTAACAATTTCTTGCGACAGAGTTCGCACCTGTGAATTCAAAACATTTGTACGTTCCTTCAAAATGCAGTCGCAGTTTTGAAGTTTGGTTGTGATTACGTCAAGGCATTGAATTACCTGATGTAGCTCGGAGGTCGACATTTTCGTCGTTGCAATTATTCAAAGCGACACGGGTCGGCTCTTCGAGTGCTGCTGACGAAGGAATACGGAATTCAGTCGAGTGGATAGTCCTTTCTCTTCGGTAAGCAGCAAATCACCAACCAAACTCGCAAAAATGACCTATTTCCAGAAATCTACCCGTTGACAATTTATGAACATTGTTATTGCTGAGAGTTAATCTAACCACAAAAACAAAAACTGAAACGAAATTCACAATACAACCCTGCTAAATCAATACTTAATACGGAGCTCGCAAAAAAACACGTGCGCTCGGCTCGGCTACCTAACTGGAACTCCAAAGACGTAAGTCATTGGTCCTCTCGACTCGGTCGGGCTTCGACAATTGAATTGAAATTAGGTCACCATTATAGGTCGAATAGAAGAGTTGCCCCAGCTGATCAAGATGGTTTTCACGTTGCAATCCTTTTCTGCCTGCCCGTGCGATGTTACGTTTGAAATTAATAACCTAAAACAATAATTAATAATAAACCTATAATTAAAAACGTAACATCGCAGAGGCAGGCAGAAAAGGATTGCAACGTGAAAACCACCTTGATCAGCTGGGGCAACTCAATCTATTCTACCTATAATGGTGACCTAATTTCAATTCAATTGTCGGAGCCCGATCCAGTCGAGAGGACCAATGACTTACCTAAGTCTTTGGAGTATCGGTATCCTCATTTCTGTCATCAGAAAACGTTGCATTTTTTCGTAACCCTCAATGTAAATTGTATACACATCCAATTTGACAACTAATGCAGATAATACCTAATAATTCCACTAAGGTCCTTCAGAACGCTTGGATATTCATGTTCACTCATTGTTTTGATTCACAATGTTCACTCATTGTTTTGGTTCCTCGTTTAATTAGCGAAAATGCAGGCAGATACCTACTGCAGTTCTAGTTCTCAGTATTTACGTTTTGCATCTACATCAAGCTTGGAATAGATAACATGATAGAGAAACAGGAGCCTTTCTGTTTAGAACCATCTAAGGTAATTTTTACAAAATCAACAGATTATGAAGGCAGATACGATCAATTGATGGAACATCAAATCCTTCAGGTAGGTAATTGTTGAGTTCTCCATTCCATTTTCAGAGAATTCTGACATTCAAAGATACCTGCATCAATGAAATATAAGTAAGGCTATTTACAGTGAAGCCAGTATGATCAATATCTATCGTTCTTTCCATTCCATTCTATAGACACACACTTGGTGTTTAATGAAAAAGTGTTGCATATTCGTGATAAGCTGTTTTAGATGAGAGTTTTCAAAGGAGTGAGTAAATTCTTGAACAACTAGTCTTGTTGTTAGGAAAACAGGTGACATCTGGATGGTCACGTATGAGAGTATGTTCATCAACTTGACGGCTTGATATATTGAGTTGATAGGTCGATAGACATGAAGAGAAGGTGCGGAAAGGTCTTCCTCTCCACACTCCCTCCACCTTGAAGCACTATAGGCTGCATCAGCAGGAGATAGCTCACTAGGCACTTCGAAAAAATATATACGACCGTGATTAGAACTGACATTGGTTATCCTAATGTGTCGCAAGCAAAGGCCGAAAATTCTCAAAGGCATGGTAAGTCGGCAACTTCCTACAAGTGCTCGAGCTGATGAGGTGGGTATTCGTATCCCGGTGCTTCCAATTAGGTAATCCCATTCCGATCCCGATTTTTCAGTTTTAATGGCGATATTGGCAGGATTACAATGAAGTTGGAACGCATTCAGTAAAGATTCCAACATACTTTGCTAATTCCTTAGAAGTGTACGACATGGCTGGGTATTTGGACTCGCAAGAAGGTTTGGCATTATGTGTCTGCTTCTAAGAGCGCCACATGACACTATAATCCAAGGGCCTGCAAGACATACCCAGACGTCGAGCGTTCGAACCTAATGAAACACCAAAATACCCGATTACTTCATTTGGCGATCATGTGTATAGGAGTCCTAAATCAAGTTGTATCTCTAAGATACCGAAGTACTACTCCTATAACACAGCTCGTATCTGCACATCGATTTTCATCTTCGATAGAGTGCACTTCACTCAACTGGTTCTCAATCAGTCATTTTCTTTCGAAATTCATTTTTCATGAAACCTAGTCGTCGTTCATGCTTCCAGGTGAACTATAGTTTAATTGACAGTCTTATATGAAACATTTTAATATATTTATTTTCTTGTGGTTAGGAGTTCTCACTTGGATTCCAAGGTTGTACGTACTGACATCATCTTCAGGCTGTCGAACTGTGGTTAGAAACTCTACAAAACAATCATTCCTCAAGTTGGGGAAGGGCAGCTCCATCTTCCATACCCTCACCCTTCTTCGCGGTCCACCAAGTCGAAGAGGCAGCCCGGATGAAGGCGAATTGTATCTTTATTTTTGACCATCCTAATACTTGAGAATAGGGTCGCTTCCGTTTTTCTGCCAGGGCGTATGCCATCATTTTCAGAAAGGGAATGAACTCCTGGTGTAGCGCTGCATCACATGAGCAAACGAGAGGTGAAAAAGACCCTCGAAGGTCCTCTGAAGCCCGGTCATACATTCTATGCTTCTCTTGAGCTGCAGTTTCTGACATTTATGACCAGTCCTGGGAAAAGTGATACGCGGCGTCACCATTAATAATACGGTTGTCAAAAACGCGGGCCTCCAACTCTCCCAGACCTCTTCCACCTTGATGTAAGCAATCAGTGCTAGACCTTCGTAACTTGCATCTCTCAGCACTGGCTCAATAGAGACACCACCCCAAGCAAGGGATGCCAACATTGCTGCTGCATCGGGGACCACATCGTGCCCTCTTTTTTATTATGCCTCCTTTTTTGCAATGGAGGGCGTGTGAGACTGAGCCAGCAATCTGTGGTTTCACTTCGTCGTTCTTCCAACCCCAAATCAGCCAAGACGGCTCACATTTGATTCTGGGGAAAATTGTACGTTCAAGGAAAACTCGGCCTTGGTAGCAATGTTGGCTAAACATCTTGGATTCAACCCCAAAAGAAGACAGAAGGAGTATCAAATAAATAATTCCAACTACCAGGTTTTTCAAGGGGTTGCATTCAGATCTCGGGCTTTTCATCGGGTAGTCACAATTAAAAATGTGTACTGAACATTTCCAAGGATTAAATCTCATACGTTTTGTGAAGAGGAGCATCAGCTACGAAAATATCTATCTGCTAAGAAAGATCGGATCGAGCTATATTTAATTCCATATCGTACAGTCCCAATTTAATATGCGATTATCAAGGTATTTGAGTGGGGAGCTTTCATCAATCAAATAAAGTTATGCAGCAAAAATATTATATTGTTTCCTTGAAAGACAATCCCAAGATATTTCAAGTTTACTCGTTTTGCACGTGACATGTGACTTTTAACCGAACGTTTACAAAATACTAAAATAATTGCTCCGTCATACATGTTTCAACCTGTACAGGTCAACATAACAGATCCAACATTAAGGTACATAGGCGTCTTTGTGGAAACTCGTATCATCCACGATATGTACAGATAACATAAAATTTATAACACTACCCCATTTCAGCTTCAATAATTGGCTGTGATATGTACATTTTGTACAGAGTTTGACAATTGAACAGAACAGAAGTAATTCTAAAATAATAACTTAGAAAATAATAGTTAATTTCACCTTGTTCAGATTGTGCTTCTGGTTGTAATGTGATACAAGCGAACTTACCTAAATACACACCTGGATTCTCTTCGTGAATCAATTCAATTGATCAACAGTGTTGTTTTGTCAGTTTGGAATACAAAATTTGAAAAACTCTTGTGGCTTTAATTTGGAAAACTCAGGTGTAGTTACGTGCGAAATATTGATTATTTATAGATATGAACACTTCATTCTGGCTTGTGGACTTCATTTAATCCCATTGATCTGAGATCTTGGGTTCGAGTCAAGGTTACAGCAGCGCAATCCACCACCCACCATTTTATAACCTAGGCTAATGAAATCTAAGCATTATCTCCGGATCAAGTGATTATTTGGGCTCCCATTGCTCACATCTTCAAGATGAACATATATATATATATATATATATATATATATATATATATATATATATATATATATATATATATATATATATATATATATATATATATATATATACATCCCGTATCAATGCTTTAGTAAAATGTGGTGCACTTGCTTATGCTTATCAACAGTATGATGTCCGCACTTTATGTACAATCAGGTGAAGCTTCATTTGTCTACATTCTCACACTAGTAACCGTCAACGGCTCAGAGCAATTTAATCGAAACTTGAATTTTTATAAATATATGTCAATCATCAACAATTCAATTTCAACTACTTAGCATATCTATGTAGCTCTACAGCTAGAAAGTGCATAATTAAAAAAATAATATTGATAAAACGGAACCGTGTCAATCAATCTTGCGAAATCGTCAGTATCTATTTTATACAGCACTTGATTCAACAATTGAACAGCAATTGAACAGCACTTGATCTGACAATTCAATCAGCGCAATTTGTCAATTAAGTGGGTCTTATCAAGTTGCAATCATGCCATAACATCTCTGTGATATTAATGCCACATTATACTGAACTCAAGATCGAAATTGTATTACAATGTTTACAGTAAACACAATAAATCATTTTCTGAACTATTGATTAAAATACCAACCGAAAAATAATTGGTATCAAAATTGACTTTTCAATTGAAATGTGTTACAGTAGTTGTTAAACTTCGATTTCAAAATATTAATTTTCGAAATGATCAAATTAAAGCTTTCAGCAGCCTAACCATGGAGTGGCCGAAGTTGTTCGTTCTGTGCTTTCCACGGAGAATCGATGAGCAAACAATGATAAAATTATATTGGTAGGTAGAAATCTCCTTATCCAATTGAATTGTATGGGTTGAGGGTAGAAGTTTAACAGGAAGTAAGTAGAAGTAATTTAGATGTATATAGCATATATAGGATGTCCTGAAGAAGCCTTGCATGGCGAAACCACTGAATAAATTATTAATTCTGGAAGACTCCTTGTAAGCTTCCACCCTCAACCCAAACAATCCAAAATGATAATTTTCCAAAGTTTCTATATGTTTCAATAATTCTGTAAACATAGAAGAGAAAACTAATTGACGGCCTTTTTTATTCCGTAAATCGTTTTGCGTTTAGGTTCTTGGAGGGGACAAGAGATTTGGCACAGGAAGAAAAAAATTGACGAATCTATAATTCCATTACTGTTCAAATTGTAAGATTACTTGAATCATTTGGTTTGATATGGAAAATGAAATATAAGCCCAGACTTCAAGGTATTTACCCTACGGTAAAATAGAATTATGTGCCTATATCCAAAAATTAATCTACAGGATCTGACATTATTGTGCTTATTTCATAATGGTCGGTGGAACAGAACTTCACCATTGGTACATAAACGACAAAAACATAGCGAAAGTTAATAAAAATTAGGGGAACGGACAGTTATTGCGGAAAGAAGATTACTCATTTTACTCTCATCCCTCCCAACAACAAATTTTCTGCACAAAATTCCAAATGGTTTGGACGAAAAAGTCCTTCCCCTAGAGCGTCATTCAGCTTTATTTACACCGTTGTTTCAGCCACTTCCAATCATCCAATAACCTTCACATTGCACATTTTTGGAAAGCTCTGAGCAAGATTTTTCAGCTGATGAAATAAAATAAAGAAGGTGAAATTGCCATAGTTTTAGAACAAGATCTAAAAGGAAATTTTCCGAAGAGGAGTTCAATAAGGGTATTTGATTACTGAACGAAAGAGGAAACTAAATGCAGTTATAGTCACAAACTATGACCTCTACACCAAGTCTACCTATTCGAATCTCAACATGTGTGGGGAACAAAACTTTTGATGCATGGTTGGTGATTCGTTTACTGCTTAAATATATCCATTTCTAAAGATCAGTTCAATTCCATTTGATAGTGAGGGTTTACAACATTATAATAACAGCGAGAGATAACCTCATTGTTATAAAACTTCATTTCAAATTGAAAATCAGCATCAATAAGGGTTGAAATTCAAATTTTTATATATTATATTCATAGAATTATTCGTTCGAATATTATTTATGAAGTGGAATTATTGGAAAAATAGCCAAACTGGGTGTCAACAAAATATTAGTTTTGATGAATTGTATTGTGCAACTTAACCATTGGTACTCCCTGATGAAGCGGAACATTATGTTGGTTTTCCCGCTCCACAATGCCCACTTTTTATCGTAATATAAGCTTCATATGTGCTGGCCTTCGGTTCATGTTCAGTTTAAGCACATGTGCGCACTAAGGGAGGTAGCTGTTAGTACTGGCCAAGTGCAAGAACTGAATAACCTTGTTTATGCTCATGTAGGCCAAAGGGGTTATTGCAATACACAGCCTATCAACTTCAGCAGCTTGCACCACACCGTTACATTCAACCGTTTGTGCAATCCTTTAGGCTGAACTCTAACTGGACTGACACTGCTCCGAACAGGAACATTTAATCTGATCTTGTTGAACATATTAGTAGGGGACATTGTTTGTAAGGAAATGAAATGAGCAAGCTATCTGGACCAGTAGAACTTGGGAACAACAATGTTCATGGAATTTACATCCGCAATAATATTGCTACTTTATCAAAGTTTCAGTAGCTTATACAACTGAGTGAGCCAGTCAGCAAGGAAATATTCATAACTAACCTTTACAATGGGTGAATCAATGGTGGAAATAAATTATGATCTTTTAGGTCATTGAGGGATCAAAAATTGTGATTAAACAATAATTAATTTTTTTTTAATAGACTTACGAATTTAACATAAATCATATTAAGCTCGTTTAAAAAGAACAATGAACACTTTAGGATGTGGTGCAAATTAAAACTATTACGTCGAATTTCCCAGCTGTGAGCCAAGTTAGATTGACAATTTGGCATATAAAATTAATATATATCATAGCAGCCACTAATATTTTCAAACATAAAAGTCAAATAGATAAAACAAGAAAGCCCTATTGAAAAATAAAATAATAAATTGAGTGAGCCCGACTCAAAACGAAGAAACCTTAACTTTTTCAAAAATGGTACATGCACAAAACAGAAATACACAAACCTTGAAATACCAACATTTTCAAGGACCATTCCGGGTAATTTTTTAAAATTTTCGTTTTACAATTCTCAAAAACAAACTTTCCATCTCGGACACAAACAAAATTGAGAATTTGTTGTGTTATTCTCGGTGCACCCCTACGTCAATAAATATAATAAACAAAAGGTTTTCTCCATGTCAAATAAATAACGGTAGAATATAATGATGAATCACAGTAACAGATATACTAATCACGAAGGCACTAAATTATTTCACTTCTTTTTCGTTACTTACAATTAAATATTTATTATAGTCTTAAAATATTAAATTTTTTCTCCGAAGGAGATGATTGCCAAGAGTTAACCACTCAATTTTATCATACGTTTCTGATACAATATTATAATATATTTTTAAATAATATATTCGGTATAATGAAGAGATAAAAAAACTATAAAGCAGTCTTGGATACGCAAGATCAAGCTAAAAAAAATCCATCAATCATTGCATACTTTTCATTTTGGTTAGTCGAACATAAACAGTGAGTAACCCTTTCAGCGTAGGGACTGCATATTTGCACTTACATATCACCAAGGCCAGACACTTCATTTTTACCCTTCGGCTAAGCCACACTTCGGGTTGGTTCGAAGCTAAATTGCGTTTCTTATTGGGGGTTGGGGACATCGCCTGCATGGTGTGCACTCTACTGGAGAAAGTGGAGACTATATCTGAATTTTTTGTTTTCCCTTCCTCCAATTGAGACAACTGAAAATTGTCTCTAATAATTTCGCTGACCTTGCAGCTTCCTTTAGCCTACCGACATCAGAAAATGGCCTTTTAGTCGATTTTAATAAGCTGGTAAACGGTTCACTTCAGTGTCCATATCTTCTTTGATTGAGCCAATTGAATGTGCCAGTTTACAGAACTCGTCAAAACGTTCAGTATGATGTGTTTGGGACTCATTGATGGCAAACATAAAATCAAAAAATGGGATTGAGTTTAATGATATGAAATTTGCTAAATTACGTTAGGTAAAGCTTGTTTTACAAAAATAAAAACGCTTGCATACGAGTCTGCAACACATTGGGACATGTTATGTCTTTAGTTGCAGACTCGTCATGTTCACAATACCAATTATTGAGAATGATCACCTGAGTGTACACAATTATTGATATAACCATGCTCATAACTCAGCTTGCTGGCCACGCACTTCGCAGTAGTTAACATAATATGGTTGGATAAATCGAGAGCTTTCGAACGAATGGTCAACGAATTTTGTGGGATGAAAAACGACGAGCATTTCCCTAGCAACGACTCGGTTGTAAGCGGAAATCATCAGAATATTTTCGAGAGCAATTTCCATGACGTTTTTATGTGCCATAGCAAAGACATAAAATGTCAAAAACAAATCAATAAAATCAACGAATCGAATGTTGGACGTTTTTGAAATGTCACTTGTTCCTCGAAGTTAATGTTTTCCTCAAATTAGTTTATATGCATTCAAAACTAACTACCAATACCGCACCCCAGATTTCCTGACACAATGTTTCCAGCACTGGTTCCAGAGTACACTCCATGCAACTAGCGTTCCCATGTTTTGCCCATAATGGGTTACACAACTTAGTGGAAAAATCAGTTCAAAAGGGAAACGCCAATGAAACCTGGTCAATATCCTCCTAATCTCTGAACCTAGCAGAACCATAATGAAACAAATCAAGTAACCGTATAACACCTTCAATCTATATCACATAATTATTCTAATATTTTAAACGATAAAGCTTTTCTGATATGAATAATACAAGTTAAATTAGTAGGTTCCTAAGGTAAGCAAGATGAAACTGAAAATTTCCTAACAACTATTAACAAGGTCAATTCGTCAGTATCAAATGATAAATATGATTCGTCCCTATTATTATAAATGATAAGTACATTGATATGTTTGGAAAACTGATTGATATGATTTCTTGATAGACTGTTCAATAACCTATGCCTAGTCAAGGCATGAAAACATTCATGGTAATAACGTATATTTTTTTATTGTTCAAGGCGATTTTGTTAACCGTTGATATTAAAACAGCTGAAAATGACCAGTACAGGTGTTGGATATGAATTATGAATGATATGTATATATTGCATATGTACAAAAGTAGAAATAAACTTAGTGTGGCTTTGCCCAGGACCAAATGAAGTAGAGGAGAGGAACCAGTCTTGGTGTACATGTACATGTAACCTTATTTTTAACAAACTTAATGGGGCCAATTCATAAATCAGCAAAGTCAGAACATTTCATGTTTCAACAGCGATTGTTTGAACTGAGCAAGACTTCCTCCTAATAGAAAATCTGTAACAACGAGGGAATATTTCTCTTTGAGCGATTCTTCAATCCGAAGCGCTTGAAATAACTAATTGGAAGAAAAGTACTCACGGGTACCTTATATGACGAGTTTACTCCACAGCGAAACCGCAGGTTTCTTCGACAGCTTGGCAGAGCTTGTCGTACAATTTGTTGTAAGTTTCGTAAGCGGGGAGATCTATCCTGTTGAAACAGGTGTGAGCTTTTGGAAGGTTTTCTTGGGGTGCGTCAGTCACATGGATGGTGAAGAGTCGGGGTCCAGAAGCTCCAGTTGAACCTAAAATAAGACAGATCAGATTAAAACGCATATCTGATCAAAAGTATGTTCAGTTAGGCCCTTGGTAAAAACCGTAATGCTGGCACACAACCGAGATTTATTCACAAGATATTTTACACACCTGCACAGACATGTCTACTCCTGGGTGGCAACCCCTCCCCCCCCCCCCCCCTATTCCTCCATTCTGGTCACGTTGTGCTGTTCACTGAGTGTCTGCCCGATTATGAATGTTAAATACTTTAGATCCTGAAATACTGAAATAGCTTCGTGGAGTGCTCCTTGGGCGATCTTCTGGAGACGTCGGAGGTGTCGAAATGTATCAGTGGCCTTGTTTTTATTACCAACATGATGGTAAGGGTGACTGGAGAGTCACAGTTCACGTAAAATGTCAGAAAGTTGGTGGAATAGCCAGTGGTCTTGTAGGGTGTTACTTGGTAAGCTGCCAAGTCCACGGGCAGCACTTGCTCCCATTGCCATGTGCATCTGGACAGCTTCGCAATGACGTCGCCTAAAGTGTGGTGAAACTGCTCGCATACCTCATTATGCAGGCGTTTGGATCTGCTTTATCATTGGCATTATTTCTTTGAGGCTTTGGCTGTTACCTCGGCTCTTGTATCCAAAACAAGTCTCTCAGGCACTCCCTGAAATGGGTACCTACTGGTACACCATCTAAGATGTAGAAGAACAGTTACAGCTAAAACCGCCAAGTTATTAAACTACAAATTGAGCAATACCTTCCTGAACGTCATTCAGAACTTCCACTTACAAATAGACCACATCAATGAATGCCCGATGGACCCTAGGATGTGTGTCAAACATGAATATTCTATGATGACCTACGTCGAGGCAAGGCTGCATATGAGTTTGTCTGCCTCAATCTGGACTAAAACATAGTTTTACTGCAATTAGCGTAACTTAGGGTACCACAGTTTCGAGTTATCAATAGAAGAAAGTAGAGAAAGTATTGATTTATATTTTTAGTTTAGTTGGCATTTTTATACATGAAGTTAGTTCTGAATAAAAACAATTTTGAGAGAACTAGCGTTAAAAAAATAAATGATTTAACAATTTAAAAAATGAAAAAACGCAACCCATCCATTAGACGTGTTCAATGCACATGTTTGAAGTCAAAAGTGTTTGAATCAAAACGCCTTTGGCACCCCCCCCCCCCCTCCCCCTCCCGTTGTGCAATGAAAAATGCTCAATCAAGAAGTACAAAAAGGTACGAACCTTGCAAAGATTTAAAACCTTGTAGGGGAACTCTAGAACTTCCAGTGACGAACTGCAGCAGTCTTGCTCGCATTTCCTCATTCAATGATTCCACGATTTGCCAAAACCATACGACGACGGGTGTGGTAGGAGTGCAATGCTGAAAATCGTGTTCAACATTATCAATATGAGAAGCAGGGATTTTTATAACGCTTCATCTAACACTACTTTTTAAAAGGTTCGAACGGTTCACCATAAACGTTCTCCATAAGAGCTGGTTTTTCATATTATATTTATATCATTAATGGAATTTAGGCATATTTTCAGCATAAATTTCAGATGATCTAGTTTATAATCAATGCATTTTTCTAGGTCATGTTCTTGTGCTCAACAGCTACCCCTGTGTGCACTACTATTGAGCTACTACTTATGTCAAATTTTAATGGAATTCATTCATATTTTTCAGCACTAATTTCTGATGTTCAAGCTTAAAGTGGTACAATTTTTCCAAGTAATATTATTGTGCTCAACAGGTTGGTAAATACACTACTCTGGAGCTACCACATCTCTCAAGACAGAGCAAATAACTTCATCTCAATAGAAATTTAAAAACCTGTAGTTGATGAGGAGTGCTCAATACTCAGATTGTGGAGTGCTCTTTGAGAATATTAAGTATTTGAAATCAAGTGCATCAATAAGCAGCCACAATTATTTTAGGCAATGTGTATAGTAAAATACCTTCAGTCTAGTATTAGCCTTCCAGTCTGCTATATCTATGGAGCCCAAGCCGCCGATTATAAGTTCCAACTCATTCTCGTCAAATGGTCTCAATAAGTGAGTTGGGATGAGCTCAGTGAATCCTTTTTGAAGAGCCAAAAACTGCTGTTCGATGCCTCTCATGAAACGATAGTTAACGTACAACCTAGAGAAAAAATAATATTTGTTAAGTAAGTCCTTTTATTGAAACTTTAATATACTAAGAAGAACATCATAGTCTTTCTGATTCATAAATTTCAAGGAAACCACTGGTTCTTATTATGTAATTGATTTTATTTTCCTTTCCTTTGTTGGTTCCTAGCCTATTTAGTTACAGTCAACGCTTCAGTAGGTACAACCTGTCATTTCATTGAGTTGGACTCCCCAAGGCTACTGAAAATGGAGTAATTCACTTTCTATCTTATTAAAAACTACTACTGTAGAAAATCCTACTATACATTTTTATTGTCAAATTGTACTCATCGATTTCGCTGATTAAAACACGGCAGAAGTGTCCACTTGAGGGCCATGGCACATATTAATATGACAAATAACTAACCCCAACCTAACTTGTATTTATAAGAACTCAGATCATCCACGTTCAGTGGTATTCTCAGGTCCAAGATCCAAAATGTACGTGGACGGTAAGGTACAAGAACAAACAAGGAAACTCTATACTGTAGAAGCTTAAAACAACATGACTATCAGTTGATTTCAACAATATTTGTTGACGATACAATTTTTGCAACAATGTAGAAACAACTTACTTCACATATTCCCTTTTATTGTCCTCAGTGACCTGAATTTCCTTGCCGCCTGTTTTCAGCTCGTGAACTTTGAGTACCCCAAAGCTGTTGAACTCTACAGCGAATGTTGTATCTATCACATTAGTTATATCGTTGTCCCTGCAAGAAACCAACAAAATAGAATAGAATGAATAAAAAAATTATACTGAAAAGCTGCAGTACTATTCAAGAGATTGAATTTATGAAGCTTTCACAATAATATAGATCACATCTCTCGAAATGGCAACATTTGCTTACACAACCCAACCTGATGGGTACAGTCATCTTAAACTGTAGTGATTTCCCATAACATTTGACCCCTCATAAGAGCAACTTACAGCATCCAAGTGAGGCTACGGTGCAGATCCTGGTCCACTTCTTCAATATCGTCCAACGTTATCGGCTTGTTCAACAACATTTTGTAGAAGGGTTTCGTAAAACCTCCATCAATGTAGTGCCCGTGGAATACGGCTATTCCAATGATCAGCCCGACAAAGTGGAAGTAGGATAGGTGGTCCTAGAATGCAGATAATTTTGCTATTCAGTTCAATCTTGAACAAAACAGAAATTGCCAACAGTTTTGATATGGGGAGAGTGTAGAACCAAAAACTTACAGGGTTAACTCCAGAATCAGGATTTATCTGCAAAGTGTACGTGTTTTCAGTCGAATATTGGAACAGCCCGTAATGAGGGTTCAACATTTCGTGTGACAGGAGGTACAACCATTCTCTAGCGACGCCGCCATAGTCCAGCCCTTCTTCGCCCCTGAACTTGACCATCAGCCTTTTCCTCAGATCTTTGGCTCTCATTTTCATCACAAGCCGATATGATTCCTGGAAACATCACAACATAAGTTCCAGGCGTCTTTCATTTACAACGATTTTACAAAGATGAAAACCATTTATCTAGTTTATCAGGTTTTATTATGATTACGGTCTAAGATATGACAAAGAGGGGATGGAATGGAGTAGTTCAACCCTATCAAGGGCAACACCCAGAGGATATCCTGAAAGCTCCAAGTATAACCTCAGGGGGTGGCATTTACAAGAAACGGGAAGGGTGGAAAATCTGTGGGGGTTGAGGTACCAATCTAGGAAACTCAATTTTGTACAACAGAGTTGTTAATTAAGACAGGGTTTAAGAAAAGACAGACATCCAAATGAGAGGATTCTATTCTCAAATTCTACGAGTTTCGTGTGAATACGATTGACCAATTAATCAAAAGGCTTAGCTGGATTCACATGGAGCAGAACAAGCACGGAAAGCGGAAGAACGGAAGGCAATCTGATTGGCTGTTGGGACAACAGTTGAGGAAGGTGGCTGCCATATTATCAGGAGGGGCGAACACTGGGCAGTAGAAATTTTTATACCATTTCCGTGTTCCGTCGAGCTCTGCGCAAGCTCATTGGACATGAATGTTGATAACCGCAAGTAGAGGTTTCAGATCAGAGAGGCTTTCAGTAGGAACGTTATGATTCCTTTCATCAAGGAGACTGCTTCATGTGAATAATCTTTCCGACTCTGCCACCCCCTACACTGGTTTTTTCGGTCCTTCCGTCCTTCCACTTTCCGCGCATTCCGCTCCATGTGAATCCAGCTTTATCCTGATAAAAACGTTTAAGGACATTGTGGTGTTTCAATTTGAAAAGCATTTAAAATTCTTTTTCTTGTATAGTTTTAAACCAAACCCGTCAGTCTGAAGTCCAAGTCCTACATTACAACTATTACAAAAACCGACTGGAAATTGATGCCTGAATAGATTACACAGAGATTTGAGAACCAACCTGGACAGGGACATCCCTTTCATCGAAAGGTGCATTTCAGAGCAACCAAAAAGAAAGGAGTGAAGAAATCAGTATTTTTCACCCACTTTTAGGAAAACCTGTTTAATAAAGAGGGAAAGTGAATACATTTTTGGAACGATTCATACAACGTTTTATAGGCATAAACCTTCCTATGAAACATAAAATTCAAAAACCTGGCTATGTAGTGCAGACTGTACTGTTTTCTCTGTAGGAACGAATTCAACCAAGAAAATCGGTGGAGAATTGAGTTGAATAGAATGGGAGTGACTATTCGTGCGGACATTTTGTTGTTCTGTTTAATAAGGAGCAGTATCCATGAAGCTTTTAAAAAATTACGGTAGAATTTAAGTTTGAGAGTTGGTAGATACCATTTTTTATTCTTTCTCGTCAATATCACATCTCGAGTTGTTGTCTACACATATGCTTTGCGATTCCTATAGATTTAAGGTGACACATTTGACAAGGACGTTCATTTACCTCGAAGATTTCTTGTCGAGAAACTTCAAGCCTGCAGTGTCCGCTTTGAGGTTGAAGCGCGCTTAGTTCTACTTTCAAAATTTTCTGTTTCGCCACTAGATCTCTCCTGTACTTGGGAAGAACTTCGCCTTCTGGAGGTTCTTTGCATGGGTCACGGTTGGCATCAGGGCCGCTGAAAGTGGGAAAAATTAAAATATAAAAATCACGTTAAAACTTAAAATGAGTTTTCACAGTCGAAAGTGCTAACGTTAAGAGCTACATTTGTGCGGACAAGATCTGAAAAATTCCAATATCATTTTCAAACTGCTCAATCAATGGGTGCTGTGAATAAAACTTATCGAATGCATATTATACTAGCTTAACTTCCTAGCAAATGTTTGAAGTTGGTTGAACAAAATTAGCAAAACTGCATACGATAATCTAAACTGTACATGCAAATGATATATTGAATGAAGCAAAAGAAACCACCTACTTAAACCAGCCTGAGTAACCTTGGGAATCGAGTCTTTCTGTTCGACTTTTTAAGAATTTGTTAGGCATTTTTGTCATTCTACTCAGAGGAGCTTACGTACATTCAAATGTAATGGATTAACGAGCCTAATGATAACCCGAGTGAGATTTCAAACAAAAGCTGTACTCGTAAGTGCTAACGACTTCACATCACCCATTGTTAGTGGTAAATCGAAAAATATGTTTGATAGTGACACTTGGCTGAAAACGTGAAATGGTGAAAAACTTAAGAAAAACACAGCTGAACTTCCCGGGACATTTTTGCTGTCAAAACCATTTTAACACTTACTCTAGGTCAGGAGGAGCGACACGAGGTGGTGTATCAGCGGAGGAACTGTTGTTAGTGCCGTTGTTTCCATTAGTGCTGAGGAACTGCGAGAGAGCAGGATGAGTAAACTGAGTGGTTCTCCTATTGTGGTCTACGTAATATATTCGGCCCGACGGCGTGTGACGGGCCTCCCATCCAGGAGGGAGAGGACCAAGACGTTCACCGATTGATTCTGAATCCATACCACGTGGCACACGTGGGTCATGCCAAGAGCTCACACCAGTTGCCACGTGGTAGAAATACACTTGTCCTTGTTCAGTCGTGCGCATTTCTGAAAATGGTACATAGGAAGTATATTAACGTAAGAAGTGTACAGTAATTTACATCAACTTATCTTTCTGTTTAATGGTACACATACACTTTGGCAGATCTTGCTCACTTACTAGGTATCAACGATAAAAATTTGTATTTGCGCAAGAGGACGAACCATTTTTCGTCCTCCAAATTTGCAATTTCTACTTGATTTTCGAGCATCACCATTTTGGTTTTCGAGCTTTCTGTAAATCTGAGGCGAATTACTTATCCCCTATAAGATTAACCACAATCAGACTGATACCAATAAAAGTATGAGCACAAGCTCAAACGTATATTTCATGCCTCTTCTTCTACAAGTCACCTAGTTCTCACGAATTAATAGCTTACATTTCAAGAGTATCTAGTTGAGGAGTGGCCTCAAGGTAATTCCTCATGAATTTCACCACGATTGGCAGCTCAGCTGTCACCAAAGTGCATGTGCGAATGTAAACTTTTTTTTAAAATCCAAAATGTAAAAACTATGCGTAGCCAATTTTCTAGAAATTGAAGGGATTTGGGGATTTGGAAAAATTACTTTACTTTTTCAGCCATCTTTTCCTTCAGAATTTGTTTTCAACTCAAAGCAGACATCGAAAAGTTGAGGGAACGTAGTTCTGATTTACATTTTTGAAATTAATCAGCGAGGTGAATTAGGATACATTTTAAAAACAAAGATTTCCTCCAAGCTTGAATGTACTTACATAGGACTTAAGTTTTCAACCAGCTGGATGATAGGTTGGAATGGAGAATATGCAAGAAAAGCTGGGAACGGCTAATACCAATGAGAAGCAAGTGGCAAACAATTTTGAGTAGGCTGTGAAATTTGTATGCCCAAATAATTTGGGAGGATGATGTTCAACTCAAGTTCTTTAAGGACCTATCATTCTCGTATGAGGGGCGGATAATTAACTTAATGGGCAATTTCGTACGTAAAAATGTCTTACTTTTGATCCAAGAACCGGATTCTGCGCCCTTCAAAACCCCAACATCAAATTTCCAGCTCAAAACTCCAAATTGTTTGGACAAAAAGCAGATATGAACTAAATTTACGTCAGAGGTGGTACTGAGGTCCGCACCGGCGGATGCAGGGGGAGGAGGAGGTTATTCCTCTATATCATTCAGCTTTCTTTACACCATGTTTCAGCCACTTCTAATTACCCAATTATGCATCTTTTTGGAAAGCTCTCGACCTGATCTTTTAGCTGACAGAATAAATTAAATATGAACAATTTCCCATTTAGATATATGATCCTTTAAAACGCTGCACCTTTGTACCTATTAGTACTCCTGTAGCTATTAGTGAGCTGTTAAGTTCATCTAGGTGATGTTTTATTGGAGACAATCTACATAGTTGAAAATATACATAAAATACCTATGGCAGTACCTCATAGCTATTTATTGTTTAACAGACATGTCAAGTTGTTTGTAGATATTATATATTATTTCTGTATTCATTATCAGAAGAACATATAACTGAGCCCCTACATAGATGTTGAAATGCCCCATGCGCTTCTGGAACTTTAATCACAATGGGGAACTTTCATAGAATTTCACAGTTTTTAATCTCAGATTCGGATTCAGCACACTTCCAAACCCCTTAGTACTAATTTTTAGCTCAAAATACCGTTTAGTTTGGCCAATACACGGGTATGACGATCACGCGACGAAGTAGTACGAGGGAGCTGAGGGTTCCGCCCAGGATGGAGGTCCGCCACATCGTGCAAATGAATTTCAAGAGCCTTATTACTGGTCAGATACCCACCATATAGCACCTTTTTGGAAAGCTCTCGCTAAGATACTTCTATTGAGCGAATAAAAAATAACCATGATTATTCCCCATTTAAATGCAATTTTGAAGCTTTACTCTCCTTATTCTGAACCTGGATACACACAAGATAGTAAGCCTAAACTTAACGACACCAATAATTTGGTTATTGAAATCATCTCTCTGTGCATATGCCCATATCAGGAATCAAGTGTGCAGCACATATTTATGCAGTAAGTCAACTTCTACCTGCCACAAATCATAAGGTCATACAAGCATATCATCATGAGAACCAACATAAACAGAGAATAAATCAAATGCAACATCAGAAGCAAAGCACCCCAAACATACCTGGCGGACCTGTAACTTCTGACGATGAATACAGAAGTAAGATACAATATCTATAAACAACATAACATATCCCTGACGAGGCCTATGGGCGAAAGCGCTTGGAATAATCAACTAAGATAAACTGCCATAAATTATCCCCCCTTCAAACCCCACCGACCAGAGTCACTGATTGGCAACACAATAAAGTACCTACCATATCCAGATGGAAGGTCTGGCGGTTGAGGAAGATGGTGTCTCGTGCTGTGTTGGTTGTGGCTATGCCTGTGCTTGTTGGACCTTCTTCTTCCTTGACTGGGAGGGAGGCCCGGCAAACAAGAATCCGAGCTTCTATTCAGACTGTCCAATGAGAATGTGGAATGAGATACAGGCATCGCAGACGAGACATGGCTACATCTCTTCACTTATCATCAAATTTGATAACAGTGAAATATAAATAGAAGAAAAGGACATTTTCACAACCTCAGCTCATCAATAGTACTTACATGTCACTACATATCTGAATACAGGTATCTGACATACCAATCACAATAAATCCACCAAATCCCAAACCCGATTTATCAAACTCATAGAACATGCGATTATTTAGTATAAATACACAGTATTATGATAGAATTAGTAAAGTACAAATATGGTATCAAGTTAGTATTAGTATAGTACATAATAATTTAATTTGAAAAACGGAATTGGACTCTACACATTTCACTAAATATATTATCCAGCTGAAACCATACCTCCAGGTGATTAGGAGGAAAGATAGAGTGAAGTGATGCTACCTAAGGCAGAAAGACGACACAAAACTACGTGCAAAGCTCTAACAATAATTCAAAATTTTCCCCATGTTAATTATACTGGAAGACTTCCTAAAGAGTTAATGGTGTTTTACACTACCGTGTTGAAACAACATTGACTATTTACCTTCCTACACCATTAGACAATAGATAAATCAATGTACCAGCCACCAAATATGAAAATGTGACAATTCATTTCCAAACCTATTTCTCTGTTGATGACCAGATGACGAGCGGCTATTCTGCTGAGGAGTTCCTCTTTCATTGGGACTTGAGTTTGAGTTGACATTATTCCCACTTCTAAGTAAATTAAAATCCGAAGTTAGTGTTATATTTACACTTGCAGCAAGAGAATCACAATGGCTAAAGAACATTTAGTATTGTTGCAAATGGAAATGGGATGCACCAAATGAAATAAGACTTTAATCAGATCACGTTCAGAGAACCACAGTAGGAAGAAGCTGAGCAAACTTTTAAATACGAAATCCAACACAGAAGAATTGGTTCTACATTCATGATCTGAGCTCAGGTAGGAGCAATAGGCACTAAACGATACCTCTGGGTGTGTTACATTCCAAACCTCAAAGGAACCAATATCATACATTGCATGAAATGCCATGCCACCCACCCGCCTATTGTTGGTACCTAATGCCACCCCTGAACTAAGTGCCGTATCTCCCAACATGGTCTTCGACCTGGCCCTATACATATACTGTTCCAAGCAATATGTTTTCCAGTCCTGGAGAACTGACGGCTGTCTATCCTACCCTTTCTAACCCTACCTGTCTAACTACCCCCCTTCCTTCATCGGCGACCTAACACGCAATGTGCAGAAGATTTTACGCCTCAAAAAACAACACACAAATTGGCTAACGATTAAGGTGATGTGTGTAAAATTTGGTCTGCTTCGAGGAGCTTTGACACTGAGCGTGAGGTTCATTCTATTGACAATCACCCAACTCAGTGTTGTCATCACCCAACGCAGATCAAAATCATAAGAACACCAATAGTGAGGAACGAGTAACACACTCGGAATGGCACCTGATTAAATTAAGTATGAATTATAATTGTTGATTTACCCGCCAGGAGGAGTCCATTGAGTGGTTTTAGTGATGTGGTTTACGTAAAAGACGCGTCCCTGGGAGGTTTTCCTCTCCTCCCATCCGTCTGGGAGAGCAGGGGCAGGCGCTGGGGTGACGACAGGGCCAGAGCTGGAGGTGGGAGATTCAGTCGATTCCGGCGAGTTGGGAGGTGACAGCGGTAGGATGTTTGAGTTTGGTCCATCTCGAGACAGAAGGGAAATTACAATCTGACCTTTTACCACGTCAGAATCTTCACCGGATGACTTGGTCAGTTCCAACCGTTGATCTGTAAACGTTATAAGTGAAGAATGTCACTAAAAATCTAACCAAATATATTATAATAGGTAACCAAATGATCAGTATTCATTTAAATATTTACCATAAAACCTTGACTATACTCACATCCAGTGTCTTTGAGGCGTTGAATGGAACTGGGAAGAATCCTGACACATCCGAGAAATCCCCCGCCTTCCTTTTTGTGTATTTTTCGGTGATTCCAAACGCTAATAGTGATCCCATCTTTCCAACTCACGTACCTGTGAATAACATCATTCACTTAAAAACATTGGACTTTAAATCTCTTTTTTTATTATTTTAATCATGTGCATTTTCTATTTTTCTTAATGCTAGATGGATCAAGTAGACGTACATTAGACAACTTTTACTAGGGTGACTGTGGAATAAACTTCTCCGGGGTGAAGAATGATGCAATGTGATAAATAAGCAAAATAATATAACACTGAACAAAACAGCAATAAGGCAAATTAGATAAAGAGTTAGCTAAAGCCTGCCTAACTAGCGAAACGTGAAAAAAACTGGATCCCTAAAAATCCTGTTCATTTTTGTCAATTCGACAGCTAGTTCAACATGATAAGAGATTGACTGAAATTATTGATGATTTTAATACACAGAGAGAAAGTCTGGAATGCGTAGATTTAAAAGGAATTGTTCAACTTATAAATTGACGACTATTTTCCATTTTTCCAGTAAAATAAGGGAACGCTCAACTTTTGACGATAAAAATCTGAAGTAATTTTGTTAAGGGTTATCCAAAAAATGCATGCAAAAACCACTGCTAAATGCAACGAAATGAGAAAAATGTAAGCCAAGTGTACATAAATCAAATTGAGAGATTAAAACTCAGTAAATACCAAATAAAACTGAAGTTTAACAAAAATAAAAATAGCAAACTAACAAATCATAATGCTGATTCCACTTGGGGTCAAGAGTCCCTTTGCATGTTTCAGTAGAGTGGCACTGGCCTGATCCATCGACAGTAATTTTGGCAAACGGGTCGGGGAGTCCTGAAAATAAAAAGCTGTGAAATGAAGGCAGCAGTAAATTTGAATTTATTCCCTGCTACAAACACACAAGAAAACGTCTACGTCTTGGAAATGTTTTAGAAACATAATCATCATGACCGGGATCGGGATCCTAATCTGAAAAATTCATTTCTGAGTCATTATATATTGAACAGGATTAGTTAGCCACCTTCAGTTTTGTTTCTGTCCATAAAAGACGATATCTAGGCATTATAATCCAGAAAGTAAGAAGGAAGAAAATCAGGTCTCATGAAAGATAGATGTATGTATGTTAATCGATGGAGTGCTGGTTAAAACTTATTATTGGTACCTCAGCAGAATTTAAACTGTTAACTTTTCCCAAAGGATTGCTCTGAGAAAAGTTGGCCTTCTGAACAGCATGGCTACTGTAGTAGGTCTACATTGGAGGATTGGAAACAATTGTTTGGCGCATGCGCACATTCAAGTTGCGCCCTTGGAGCCGGCCATGATGTATTCTAGTTAGTCTTTACCGTCTCATTGTCCTGTATGTATCTCGCTATTAAAGTTATAATTCAAGTGCATGCAAGTGTCCAGTTGTGTTGGATAGAGAAAGAGACGATGAGGGATTAAGCCAAGTGAGGTTAGGTGAGAAGAAGATGAAGAAGGGCAAAGGCAAGTGAGGGCAACTCGGAGACAACTCCAACCCTTCCCAGTGGGGTGAGGAAGCTCTTTCGCGAGAGCTACCAACTGAGGAAAAACGGGTGCCACCGTACTATGGTGGTGTTTGAGCCTGTAGTTGGTCACGACCAACTCTGGTGAGCCACTCATAGTCTCCCTTCCTCAGTCATCCATAATGATTGGACTCTGCTCCGGCAGAGCTGAGGACAAAGTGGCAGATACAGGGCCACATTCCCTGTATCGGGCCTGCGACCAATCCGGCCTATGGTGCCTGAGTAAGCCAGTTCTCTGGTAGATCTCAGACACAAAATTGGTACCACGGGCGGGGGGAGCCCCAGGCTACAGGCACACCGGCGGCTTGCCGCCAAAGTGCCGCTTGCCTGCCCCCTGATAGTGGTTGGCTTTGTGGTGGCAGTGGTTGATCACCCAGGCCGGAAGGCTACGCCTGAAAGCTGAGGGGTAGGCACTCTCCTGGTAGATTCGTCTCCCAGGATAGTGCCGGCATGTGAGTTATGTGGCTCGACAATAACTCGGGTACCAACCTGCTTAGTTGGTAGGGCGAGCTAGAACGCCCAGCTCCACCTGTAGTGCCATGTGCAAACAGGTATTCGCATTTGCGAAGCCCTTGACTGTGGGTGGAACAGTCTCCCATACTGGGAATTTTCCTCCTTGCTTGCAAGGGGGGGGGGGGGAGGACGTAAGCACAGTGTGCTGGGACACTCCCTTATAAATCAACCTTGGGATTTATGAATCCCAGGGGGGAACAATTATTCATTGTCCAGTTGTGTTGTCCCCTAATACGTCCCATATATCCATACATAACAGCTACCTCACAGATTGGAAGAGTTAGCCAGCTCATAATATCTCCCTGAAACGAAATAGCAAACATTTTCGACTAGTTACTGCTGAGTTCAGCAATTCTTCATAGGAAATGTTAGGAATCCTGATGCGATGCTCACATGCTGGGATCTACACTGTACAGAACACAACTAGGAAGTGGTATGCTACATAATGTGGTAGATATTTAAGCCACAGCCCCAGCAAAACCAACCTGAAACCGGGGCCCCTATGGCATGGGGCTCTCCCGTACCACCCCTTAAGGTTCAGTATAGGCTTTAAGCTCAGGGGATGATGTCTTGGAATGGGCCTCTCGGCTTGCCACTTCTTTTCTGCCTTCAAACGAATACCCCGTTTATTTATTTATGGAAACTCAGCATGAAAACAAGTCTAAACAAATGAATGAACACAATGCAAGATAACCACACCAAGCCATCATCACTCTTCTTAAAATTTGACGCAAGCTCTAACGTGACTTGTTAATAAATATTTTATCTGGGACCAATAATGAAAAGTCTATTAAAAAAAATTGACAATCGCCGCCCTCATTATTTTTATCATCGTGATATAAAACAAACTAATTAATAACTTCATTAATTAAGTGACTCACCATGTCAGATAATATTAAGTGTGCGGAACATACGAACTCAGAATGATGAGTAAGTGTTGTATTTTTATCCTTCATGAATATTATTAATCGATGTTAGATTAGGTTGTAATACACTATGGTAGGTGTTACCTACTTCGCAAATGACTGAGAATCTCTTACTGTTGCAGACACAGATATGAACGTCAACTACTGTTACTTTTAATTTCACCTCAGGAATTACCCGGTATCTTTCTCAGATAACAATTTCAACACAAATACATTTCTGTGATTCATTCAGATTGCGGTACAATAACACTCGAAAGAAAAGCACTTCATAAAGGTTTGCACATGCGTAGAGGCTAAATTTAGTCAGGGACCAATAAACTACGAAGGTAAATAGATCCCTCCACATCACATAATACCTGAGGATTTCATCAAAATCAAATGAAAAGCCCGGATGCTTGTTATAACGATTTCAGTAACCAAACTCACAGAAGTAACCTTAAAGACAGAAACAATGAATAAATTGGAATTGAATTGGGGACCTCTGTGACGAATTTGGGGGTCTTTTCTGTTATATCTCCGCATTTATAAACTATTTTCTATAGAATGGGCATTGATCGGATTGATGATCCCCAATCATTTTTACGTCCACTGTGGTAAAATAAATCAGAATGCTGTGTAGTTAGTCTGGATCCTCGCAAGCTCGCCTCTAAAAAATACATTACATCAAGTAATCAATCCCTTAGTAAAAATCGCTGCAAATTATTTCACAAAGGTTCATTATTTTTTTAATTGAGTTTGATCGTAGTTTTAGTTGGCTTGCGTACGTCATGAGGCCCGTCCAGACTCCTCGGCATGTCTTATTTCGAGTTGCCACAAACTATACTTCTATAATTATATACGCATGTTTATATTTCTCGATTTGAGCTCCTATCTATTCAAATAGTTATTGCCTTAATAATATCATTATCTAAGTACGTACGAAAAGTCGAGAGGATATGTTATTAAATATGCGTAGGAAAAGCATTGGTATTAACACACAAATATGACCTAGAAAAAAACATATATTCATGCCTCGAAGGAACGCTGTACCCACCTCATGGTGCCGCGGTGTATTATATGGGTATAACACGTAAAAGTAATAAATATCCATTCTCCTACACCCCTCTGCTACGCCCCTGGTCACTCCAGCCACCACAAGGTGCCGCGGCGTCTCCTCTCACTCCACCCCCTCACCACCCACCGTGACCCCCTGCCAAGCGTGCCAGGCGTGCGTGCGTCCGTAAGTCTAACACTCAAAGCCTTGAAAAAGACACTTTTTCGCCCGTTTTTTGCCCATAGCATCTATGCGAGAAAATCAATCGGGATGGTTAAACGTTAGGACCAACTAGACCCCAAATGGAGTCTATGTGCGAAAGAACGGGTTTTTCAAGTCAATTCTTAGGCCTTTTATGGCCCGGACGGCGGACGACGAACGGCGGACGGACATTTCAAATTTGGATTCTATGCACCTTGAAACGTAAAGTGACAAAGTTTGAGGGGGGGGGTTATAAAAATTGTTTGCTACACGATCACATAGGCTTATTATTGGAAATAATAAACCAAATTCAGATTAGTTGGACATGTAGGTCAGAATGATGTGTATAGTTAGGTGGTCTGGATGCTCGCATCCCAAAAATACATAATATGAAGTAGTGATGTAATCACATCGCCAATTCGACATCATTCAAGGTAGAGGAGTGAAACCATTGATATGGCATTGTGTGCAGCTATCAGGAAGTCCCTTCCTTGGTTGATAAAGTTTGAGTTACCACAGTTACCGCATATCTAAGTATCGAAAATACCACGTTCAACTCCTTGGTAGATCACAGTGTAGACTCACTTCCTCGGTTAAGATAGGTACCGTCATACCTCCCACCTCAAACCCTACCTGCGCACTCCTAAAAATCTTGATCGAAATTGGATTTTTTCTCCCTTTGTTTTTTAGGTTTCACATATATTGTGAAACGTAAACCAAAAAATTTTGTGAGGCGAAGAGATTAAAATTGTAATTCTTGGTTGATTACGAAGGTTTTTTTTCCTTCATTTCCTTCAATTGTGTAAGAACCTTTGCTTCAAGGCAAAGGCAGTTTTGTGATTCTTTTAGCAGCCACGGTCTGTTGACAAAAAATATCAGAATCCGCAATACTAGGATCCGATTTATACTAAAAATTCTTATTTCTTCAAAAAGTTGTTTTTTTTTTTTTTTTATTATTATTTTCAAAATCATTTTTTTGGACTATTTCTACAGGAATGAGGTAGGTTTTATATACGTGTATAGATCCAAACTAATATACCATACGATGTAATGTATTTATGAATAAAAGATGTATTTTATTTTCTTGGCCAGGTGATAAATGTGATTTTGAAATTTCAATTTTTCATCAAAAAATATACGTACCAAGGTATTTAGTAAGTATGTGAGACTTAGTTCATTGACAGACAGACAGGAATCCTCGATATCACAATATACTGAATGAAATTTGATACATGAATTGATTCTTGGTCCACTGCGAGAGCTACATAAATAAATTAGATAGTAGATAAATTTATATTTAATATTGGTTATTTTTCCTAATCTTTTTCTGGTATGCGAGGTGGAACTTCTGTCCTGTACACCAATAGATTGTTATTTTTATTTATCATTAGATAGTTGGTTTTATTACAATTTAGAAAGAGACTATTTTAAATAAGGTTCAATATTTATTTTCATTTTTTATTTTGATAGGTAGGCTAAAAGCAAAAGCTATAAAAGGCCAAGATTTAATCTGTAACGAAAAAAAATAATTCGATTTTAATGTCTTGCTGCGTCCCTTAATTTTCAACAGTCCGGTTTTCTATACCCTCCGTACAACTATAAAATAATTGGACATGTTCTGAATTCGCAGCTAGTTCAGGACAGACACAACAGTAGAATCGTGAAAAGCAGTTGTACATACATTAATCTTTTTTTCTTACTTCCAACAACTGTAACCGATTTAGTTCCACTTTGGGTTTCAGTTAAATTGGACGTAACGTGAGAAAACTCGCATTGTCCGTGACCGACTTGTTCACCTATCGCGCGGATACGTGAGGTATCACGAGAATTCGGATCTACGAAAGGACCTGCAATGCAGAAGGCTATCGCGATAAGAATGACATCAGTCCGAAATTGTAAAGATGTACACACGAAATAGCTTTTTATTGAATTGGCTATCAGGCACTTGAATACACAAGTGATAATATCCAGAGCTAACTTCGTGTTCATAGCAGAGCATCAACTTATCATTAAAAACTGAGAGCAGTCTACAAAAGCAATCAGAAAACTTCGAATGCCTTAGTGCTAAATTAATGACTCAATAAATTGGTGCGAGATATCTGTTAACCTTCTAACACGTTCAAGAATTCTACTGGAATTTTTCGTGACGAAAACATAGAAGTATCTTGTGCGAGGCTTCACATGCTTTCCAAACATGTTTAACTTGCATGGTACTTTCCTGCTTCCTCACTCTGCCTCCAAAATAACGATTTCCATTGTTCATTTAATGTATCGGCTTCTTGAACAATTTTGGTGCCTTGCCGGGCTGATTTGGAACATTCTAGACGGAAAACTACTAAATTACGGGCAATTTCGTTGAAATTTTTGGGATTGAGCGGATTAGACGTTTTACGGTCCCCTATAAATTTCGCCATCGTGTGTACATGTGCGAACGTGAATTTCCTCAAACACAGCCTACATTTCTCACGATTTAAAGCCCGGAATTATCTCAAAATTGGACTCTCGGTGGCTGCTGCTGATGATTGGATCAACTATATATTCGTTTTCAAGGACAACTATTTGATTTAATTGTCTTATATTAAGAGGCGCAAACTGCAATTACGTAAAAAGCACCATTTTAACAGTTTTCATACAATTTCGAAGGAATTCTCAGAATTAGTGAGCGTTGGAACAAGATAATCACCAATAAATATCATTGTTCTCGAATAAAATGTGAAAAGTATCTGAACATGCGCAAAAGTAAGACTCTAGCAACAATCGTAACAGTTTTTCTTCAACTATTACAGTTTTCAATGATCTCAATAAATTTCTCAGACAATGAGAGGATTGGGGTCGAGATGGTTCCCAATATCATGTGGATCTCATTAAATGTACCGTCTAATCTCTTAGCAAGCAAAAACGTTAAATCCTCAAAGCGCTGCTTTTACATCCAAGATGATTAGTAGTAAATAATTTCAATAATTAGTCAATAAATTTCTCAGACAATGAGAGGATTGGGGTCGAGATGGTTCCCAATATCATGTGGATCTCATTAAATGTACCGTCTAATCTCTTAGCAAGCAAAAACGTTAAATCCTCAAAGCGCTGCTTTTACATCCAAGATGATTAGTAGTAAATAATCTGATAAATTTAAGCTTTTAACGGCAATCCTATTTTACGGAAGAATAGACGTAAATTCTATAGCTATTAGCATAAGTACCAACCTACTATATTACCTAAAAATAATAATAGATACAGCAGAAACGAAGACATTAATGGTTCAAGGTTTACTTGATCTAGATGATCGCTACGCTCACACTTTAAAAATGAATGAAACAATCCTAAATCAATCTTTTTAGTAACAGGTATGTATGTAAAATAGTATACCTAGTGGTGTAGAATTGACCACATTATCTGACCGAAAACGAGTATGTATGTTTTGTCTCCATGTGTCCATTATGTTGATGAATTAGTAGATTAGTGAATTATTGCTGAAACTAAACACTAGCAGAAGAGCGATTAAAAATAGGCAATTACTCGTTCCTCTAAATAACTAGACACACGGGAATCTGATGATTTAAATAACCAGTTTCACTAATTTCTGGAAGCTAACGTCTTAAAAACAACAAAGAAAACATCTGAAACGGTCAAAATATTTATATAGTACTCCAAATGATGTATTATTCCACTAATAATGAACTTCAGATCATATAGGCATCAGGTTTTAGCAACCGCATTTATCACACACACAGATAGTGGACAACAAGTCCAATTAGGTAAGTAGCACGTGCTCAAAGGCACTACGCTAGAATTTTCTAAAATTACGAATTAGTGTAATTTTACAGGATGACAGCTCTGAATTCAGTGGAGGTAGAGTAGGAACGCACATAATCACCAGTAATAAGAAAGATGTACTTACGAAATAAGTCTCTCCTTGCAAGGTTACGGGCGCACAGGACTGTAACAGATGAAAATGAAAAGTCATTGGAAAATCCTCAAAAGAATTACGCAAAAAAGGAGAGTTGAATGGGTCATTCGCTTCACGTAAAATGTTTGGTAACGAGACCGTCAGTCGGGGAGTTATGTAATTTAGTCTCGAGAGCTGAACCTGAGAAGAAGTAAACATTATCAACAGCCAAAAATCTTCACTGGCTCTGATAAATAAGTTGAGATTAGCAACAAATCGCAGTAGTTTCCGGAAGTTACTGAATAACTGAGTTAGCTGAGTATTATGAGGCGATAAAACGGGTCCGGGCGTGGATGCTACGGGGGTGACAACCTCAACACAAAAAGACCAATGAACGGAGTTATGCGCCCGAAGAGACCAATTACTTCTAAAATATAAGTTCAAATTCAAAATTTCTCATTGTAATGAATGCAAAGGGCTGGAAATATGAAAAAGGATGCCTCTAATGAAGCAAGAACGCCAGGAAACAATTAAGATTGACGATTGCTCAACGTCCGCTGATTGATGGGTGTAGGTGAATCAAACAAGATCTACATTCAAGACTTACTTGTCAATCGGATTTTCATAGCTCCATTGTTCTTGTTGAAGTTGGAGTTTGACATAGTTAAAAAACATTGGAAACGGCGAAATTATTATTTGAATAAATCACGAAAAATATAAACAAAAATAAAAAGCACAGGTCCTTGCTAAAGGGACATGACCACTCGACCACTGGAGCTGGCGACTGTGAACACTGCCCACTTGATAGTGTGATGATGACAGTGGGAGGTAAAAAGAAAACAATTTTCAAAACTTTTAAAACATTATCGAAATCGCTATAGATTAACCGAAAAGGCACATGACATTAGTAATATGTAGTAATTAAGTCTCGAGAATAAGTCAAATGATTAAAAACAAAAATATTAGAACCTACCTGAGGCAAGATGGAAAACATGGAGCATGGAATTATGATGGAGATTGTTAGTCGCTGTGGTGGCATCCACCGCATCTATAACAGAAAGGGAAGTGGCCTCATTTCTTTACCTCATTAATTTGACCTTTGAGTAAAAATAAATATTAGATGGTTTTATTAAAAATTAGACTGCTCTTAATAAACTCAAAGTGTTTCTGGATTACCTATCTAGTTTTCAAAACTGTTTTGAATAAATAAAGAAACTAAAAATCTATAGAGTACCTACCTAATGTGAAAGCATGTGCCATGAAAGCTCTGCTAGACAGGAATAGTGGGTATTGCATGTGGAAAGGTAAGTACCTACCTACCTAGAGCAAAGGTATGCGCTACGTACTTTCATTATAGTATTACTTGTTCATATACTTCATATACAAAAACGAAAGTTGGTACCTAATCCACAAATTAAGTTGACGTGAGACAGCAAACTTCTAGGGAAAAATAAGTTGGTTGTGTTGGAGTTGAGTAGGAGTTAAAAAATAAAGGAGAAATAAAATTTTAGAATGCATTTCCAAAGATTTATGAAGAAAAAATAGGTACCATGGATACTTACAAACTTTATGATCCATGTGGTGGGGATTCACGATAGCAGCGCTGTTGCAAGTTATTCTCTTGAACAATTTTTTCCCCTCCACTTTCTAAATGCTTTCCTCGCTCTCTGGCCTTGCATTCATTCGGTGGTTGTGGTTCCCAGGCGTGACTTCACGAGAATTTGGGCTATTGGTACTTTACTACCTACCTATCTTGGCTTCATAATTGTCGACTAATAAAACATGAGACAATAATTTAATGTAGGTATCAAATAGGTAAACTAATAACAAATTGTTTCTTAGGACTATTTATTACCTACCAACCGACCTTAGTGTATAAACTATTAAAATTTCAGAAGTGTGTACTACCTAGAAAGACAATACCTTGTTGAAAGGCGGAAAGCAGGTATTGACCAAACCGACAGTGAGAGGTGAATAGACACTCCAAGAACTAGTAGGTAGGTATCTACCGATCTTTATAACGTCTGGTAGGTAGTTATACGCATATCTTGGTTTGGTACTCTCAATTCTTAAAATTCTATGTTATTCAGTCCTTAATTTTACATTCATATTTCAGCTAAGAACGTATTGGCAGTAAAAATCTCGACTCAACATGTTCAGAGCTCCCAGTTCTTACCTTCGCCAGACAGCTCCTACGTGTAGCATTGTGGGTTGGAGCCTCAACAGGTCGGTTGAGAGAGGTAAATGATGAATTTTTAGGCATTTTTGGACGATTTTACTGGAGCATGAAGTATTTACTGGTTAACGTGTAGCCATCAAGTACCTACCTATGGCAAAAGTGCAAGCAAGATACTTGTGGTGAAAACCACCCCCTCTTTTCAACAGCCCTTTTCAGGGCTACCAAAAAGAGGTAGACACAACACAAAAATATTTATAAGACGTCGAGTTATAACTCCGTCAAACAAAATATTTCACCAGAGAGAAAATACGAAATTCTCTCTCAAAAGTGAAATATTAACTAATAACATACAAGGCGACCTCCCTAGACACTTACTGGGCGAGAGAGACGCGACAAGTATCTCGAACCAAGTCGCCTTGAATGAGAAAACTCAAACAGAAAATCAAACGTCCTCTAAAACTAACAAGGACAATTCAAACAAGCCTACTCGCCAATCAGAAACACTGATTACACGAGAGACAATAGGCGAACCAACCAAGAGGAGGCAAGCAACCACCTCTGGTCCAGCAGCCACCCCGGGGACCCCGTCTGAACAACTGACGCAGAGAAAGCACCCGAGGTCCCCGTCTAAACTCAAGGTCGTCGGCTCCGCGACGGACGCTCGTAAGCCACCCCCGGGGACCCCGTCGCAGCGACGGACGTGGGGAAACCACCCCGGAGGATCAGCTCAGCTATCATACTCGCAGATACTGAGAAAACAATGTGCGAGCCAATGAGATTACACAGTCGAATTAACGAAATTAAGCGGACCAATCAGGAGGCGGCAGGAGGCGGCCACCTCCCTATAAATACCCCGCTCGGAGCCCTCCGAATTCATTCTACTCTCCGCTCTCGACGACTACGTTCAGAAGTACGAAGATTTCTACACGCTCTACGCTGACGAACCTTCTGCATCCCGAGTTCATCTCAAGAACGGCTTCCTATTGCTTTCTACAAGGCATACCTTCTCTCCACACAGATCTCGCATTGGCATCTACGAGTCCAGTGATTATTCATCCTGCTCATTGCCCAACGTAGTTCTTCTGTCAGGACGCCACCCGGTACATCTATTGATATTCTCATTAGATCGTACGCCCGCTGGGACGTTCCGAGACGTGTTGCCCGGGTTTCGTAGCACTAGGCTCGTCACCGACCGCTGTGGGCACGCCGATAAATTACACAGCTCATCCGCTCTAATTTATCGTCCAAGGAAGTCTTTTTCAAGACTACAAGGTAGGACCCTGACATCCGAGCAAAGGAAAGAAGCTCTGTCAAGCGAGTCCACCTTCCAAACCCTCTATTTCTATACGTAGAGGTATCGAAAACGAGTTAATAAACTCGGATATTTCGATGGAGCGCCGCCCGTCCTATTTCCTCATGCAAGGGGAGGCGGAACACGGCGCGGCCGGGCCTCTTAGCCCACGCAGCGCTACCTACCCGCTGCTCGACCAGTCCGCTGTTCCCAGCGACGGCCCAAGGCTCGATCCTCGCGAAGAGATCGCCTTCTCACCTAACGTATTCATGAAGGAAACGTTAGGCCAAGCCTCACACACACAAAAGTACGAGGATACCTTTCAGACCCGCTCTGAAGTCAATCATTATGATTCGACAAAGATTTCAGAATATCCACGATATTCTACACAAGGCTACCCGGCCGATCCGAGTGTCAAATACACTCCAAATGTACAAAAAACAAAGGATACTTTTCAGTACCTCAACCAAGCTCAACATATTCCTCCTACAGATATAAATCTTAGGCCGGAATATTACAAAACGGCTCAGTACCAAACTGATCGCACCCAGCACCCACTATGCGAGCCCAGTGCTCCACGCGGCTGCGACACGAACTATCCCTCAGTTCATCCCGCCAAGCAAGCTGACCTTGGCGATTTCGCTCACATTCCTTACAGGAATACCTCAGGGACTAACCCGCATAATCAGAATATAAATGTCCCACTTGGTCTACCTACACCAAGTAAAACATATTTAAATCCACTACAAATGGTGACCCCGCCTTTGAACAGGCTTAACACGGAGCATTTCGTTCCCTCTTATGAAGCTAGTGGATTTCAGGGAACTACTGCGGGCGTACGACCCCCGCCGGGCCTATACGCCCCACATCTCACTCAACAACCCTCTACACAAAGTGGCTTTCGAGCACTTTTGGAGGAAATGGGAGATTATCAAAGACCAATCTTCCAAAAGAAGAATATCGATCGTGCACTCGCCGAGTTCGATCAATACTGCGTGCGAAAACACCTGAGAACGCAGAACGAATGCTTCTCAGCTATATACAAGTGGGTACCGGAAGAAATGAGGGAAGCTATCGACTCAGCTTACCTCACGGCACCCCACGCACCTTATGAAGAGGCCAAACAGCGCCTACGACGAGAATACGGGTTGTCCTTACAGGACAGGCTCCTCGCACTCGAGGACCCCGCATCTCTCGCCAAAAAACCCAGCACCAAGTACCACGAAATGTACTCTAAAGCTGTTGGGTACTTCTCAGAGGCTCTGATCACTCAAAAGTGGATCGAAACTCTACCTATCGAAGCCCGAGGTATGGTCGCAGCACAGCCTACCACGACCGCCCGGCTCGACCTAGCTGATACGCTACACGCGTACAAAACAGAGAACCCCTCTCTCAACATACGAGGAGTAGAATCTACTCCGAAACCCACGAAGACTGGTTTCAAAAAGGCCCTCTCACAAAAAGCTGAGTTCAAACCCCAGCAAGTAGAGAGTAAGCCTCACAAACCGACAGCCTATGTCTGTCGAAACCACGCACGTTTCGGTAACGAAACTCGCAAGTGTGCAGACCCAGAGCACTGCACTTGGAAGGCAAACAATACTCAGAGATCGGTACAAGAAAGTACCGTTCCAACCTCCGACGTAGAGAGTTCGGAAAACGAATAACTGCCAGTGTATCTGAGCCTATACACCGGCAGACTAATGAGTATAAAAGGCTTTTTTTCAAGTGCAAACTAAATGGCACGGAATTTCTCATCGACACGGGAGCAGAAGTGAACATTCTGCCCCACAATGTCACAAAAAAATTGGGCTTAAAAATTCGTAAGTCCAACGTAAAGCTCACAGCAGCTAACGGAGCCCCTATAGACACACTAGGGCGTGCTGACACGACAATTAACATCGGCCTTGGAGACATGACCACCGATTTTATGATCACGAAAGTTGATCTAGCGATCCTCGGTATACCATTCCTCGAGTCTTGGGATATCGGAATACGGGTCAAACACAAATACATCTATAAAGATAAAATAAAAAGCTATGCCGATCAAAAAATAGCTGCAGTCATGAACAAAAAATTCACTGACGAACAAATAGCAGCTACTATCCCTCATCGTGACAACAGCCCTCAACCAGAGGACGTGCAAATCACGGAGGACGAAAACATTCGCTCTATCATTGAAAAATACAATGATAAAATGAGCAAACTTCAAGGAAAGTGGAAAAACAACGGGGTTTACCACCGTATAACCACGGAAGGAACACCAGTACACTTCCGTGCAAGACCCATGGCGGGCGAAAAACGGGCTCAAGTCAAAAGTACTTTTGACAAAATGCTCTCCGAAGGCATAATTGCACCATCAGATTCCGAATGGGCATCCCCGTTACACTGTGTGCCAAAAAAAGACGGGTCATGGAGGATCACCGGCGACTACCGTTTCCTGAACGCGAAAACGAAGAAAGACGCCTACCCTCCTCCTCACATTCGCTCTTTCCAAGCGAATTTACATGATACACAAATCTATTCGACAATAGATTTAAAATCGGCATATTATCATATTCCGATGCACCCAGATGACGCTCATAAAACTGCAATTATTACACCTTTCGGTCTTTATGAGTTTAAGAAAATGAGCATGGGTTTGGCCGGAGCAGCTCAAACATGGCAAAGATACATGGACAGCATCATGCGAAAATTTGATTTCGCATTTGTATACCTAGATGACATACTGGTGGCTTCTAAAAATTATAAAGAACACATGAACCACCTCAAACAAATTTTCGACAAGCTGGGGGAACACGGACTTCGAGTAGGTTTCGATAAATGCATTTTTTCAAAACCTACCGTCGATTTCCTAGGTTTCACTATCTCGAAAGAAGGGATAATTCCTAAACGAGATAAAATAGAAGCCATAGAACAATTTCCTAGGCCAATAGACGTACGAAGTCTACGCAGATTCCTAGGTATGTGTGGTTTTTACCGAGCTTGCTCAAGTAAATTCGCTCACACGGCACAACCTCTGTATGACTCCATTCAGTCAAACAAAAAAAATGACAAAACACCTATCGAATGGACATCAGAGAGAGAAAAAGCTTTCAACAGCTTAAAACAAGCAATGATAAAAGCTACATTGCATAATATTGCTCATCCACACCCTACAGCAGAGTGGAGAATAGTCTGCGACGCATCCGACACACACATCGGAGCGGCACTGGAGCAGGAAATTACAGACAAACACGGCTCGAAATCTTACCAACCATTGGGATTTTTCAGTAAAGAAATTCCGGAACAATGGAAGAATAAAGCATCATTCGACAAAGAGATGTTCGCCGTTTACCAAGCTTGCATTCACTGGCACAATGACTTGGACGGCCGATCTTTTCATATTTGTTCGGATCACAAGCCTCTGCTAGGCACGATGCTTAAGAAAAATGCACATTTTTCTAAAATGAGATTGAGATGGCTAACATACATCTCTCAAATGACAAGTGACATTCGACATATACCCGGAGAGAACAACGTCGTCGCCGACGCACTCTCCAGACCCTTCGATCCAGTTGAAATTCAAACAAAATCGATTTCAACCCAAACTGACGAGGGTCCACCCATAGCCGAAATTTCGCAAATTACGGCTGCAATAGAGTGCAATCTTCTACTGCACATTTCAAATGCACAAATTCGTTCTCCTCCTAACACAGAGGACAAATTGAAACTCACACGAGTTGAATTCCCTCAAGGAGAAATTTGGTGTAACCTAGACCTAGGACACCCAAGACCTTATATTCCAAACGAAATAAGGCACGAAATAATCAGCCAAATTCACAATTTGGGACACCCAGGTATACACTCTACAGTGTATAAAGTTAAACAAAGATATTTTTGGCACGGACTTCGTGCAGATGTCTCCAACTGGGTCCGAGCGTGCGAGACTTGCCAGCGAGCAAAAATCACTCGCTCCGTGAAGCTCCCTTACTCCGAATTTGAAACGGCTAACAAATTTTCACATGTACACGTTGACATTACCGGATTCTTACCTTTAGCTAAAGGAGGGAAACGTTACATTCTAATGATGGTCGATAGAGCAACGGGTTGGCTAGAGGCAGTCCCTCTTAACAACATCGAAACAGCCACGATCACAAACGCCTTTATCAATATTTGGGTAGCTTCAAAAGGCGTACCTAAATACATCACAAGTGACCAAGGCACACAATTCGAATCAGATCTATTTAATTCCATTATGGAACGTCTCGGAGTAAAACATACTCACACGTTACCATACAAACCGTCAACAAACGGAATGGTAGAACGCAGAAATAGATCTTTGAAAGAGGCTCTCAAAGCACAGAACGAAAATTGGCTCGACGCCCTTCCAAAAGTACTACTCGCCATGCGTACGGCAGTAGACCCAGCAACGGAAACTACACCGTTCCAAAAAGTTTACGGAATTGACGTACCACTCCCAGGAGACATTTTCGTAACTTCTACAAACCTTTCTGAGCCTCTCTTCTTCCGGCCTACGCATATTAAACATAATAATACGAAGTATGCCGTCAACATGCCCAAAAACTTGGATACATGTACACATGTCTATATCAGAGTGCCCACACAGCTCTCCTCCCTGCAATGTCCTTACACGGGACCATTCAAAGTTATTAAAAGAGATAAGTTTTCGGTTACAGTACAAATTGGCGAACACACGAAAAAAGTTCCCAAACAACGAATAAAACCAGCTTACACTCTAAACTCAGACGAAGCTGTGTCACGAATACAAAATCAGGCAGAAAATAAGGAGGAGACTCCCCGAAAATCTGCCAGAAGGCACGTCCCCTCTACCAAATTCGACGAGAGGTGGGTGACTGCGCTCGAAACACCCCAACCGGCGTCGTCGTTAATAACACGACGTCTTGGGGGGGCGCCTGTGGTGAAAACCACCCCCTCTTTTCAACAGCCCTTTTCAGGGCTACCAAAAAGAGGTAGACACAACACAAAAATATTTATAAGACGTCGAGTTATAACTCCGTCAAACAAAATATTTCACCAGAGAGAAAATACGAAATTCTCTCTCAAAAGTGAAATATTAACTAATAACATACAAGGCGACCTCCCTAGACACTTACTGGGCGAGAGAGACGCGACAAGTATCTCGAACCAAGTCGCCTTGAATGAGAAAACTCAAACAGAAAATCAAACGTCCTCTAAAACTAGCAAGGACAATTCAAACAAGCCTACTCGCCAATCAGAAACACTGATTACACGAGAGACAATAGGCGAACCAACCAAGAGGAGGCAAGCAACCACCTCTGGTCCAGCAGCCACCCCGGGGACCCCGTCTGAACAACTGACGCAGAGAAAGCACCCGAGGTCCCCGTCTAAACTCAAGGTCGTCGGCTCCGCGACGGACGCTCGTAAGCCACCCCCGGGGACCCCGTCGCAGCGACGGACGTGGGGAAACCACCCCGGAGGACCAGCTCAGCTATCATACTCGCAGATACTGAGAAAACAATGTGCGAGCCAATGAGATTACACAGTTGAATTCACGAAATTAAGCGGACCAATCAGGAGGCGGCAGGAGGCGGCCACCTCCCTATAATTACCCCGCTCGGAGCCCTCCGAATTCATTCCACTCTCCGCTCTCGACGACTACGTTCAGAAGTACGAAGATTTCTACACGCTCTACGCTGACGAACCTTCTGCTCCCGAGTTCATCTCAAGAACGGCTTCCTATTGCTTTCTACAAGGCATACCTTCTCTCCACACAGATCTCGCATTGGCATCTACGAGTCCAGTGATTATTCATCCTACTCATTGCCCAACGTAGTTCTTCTGTCAGGACGCCACCCGGGACATCTATTGATATTCTCATTAGATCGTACGCCCGCTGGGACGTTCCGAGACGTGTGGCCCGGGTTTCGTAGCACTAGGCTCGTCACCGACCGCTGTGGGCACGCCGATAAATTACACAGCTCATCCGCTCTAATTTATCGTCCAAGGAAGTCTTTTTCAAGACTACAAGGTAGGACCCTGACATCCGAGCAAAGGAAAGAAGCTCTGTCAAGCGAGTCCACCTTCCAAACCCTCTATTTCTATACGTAGAGGTATCGAAAACGAGTTAATAAACTCGGATATTTCGATGGAGCGCCACCCGTCCTATTTCCTCATGCAAGGGGAGGCGGAACACGGCGCGGCCGGGCCTCTTAGCCCACGCAGCGCTACCTACCCGCTGCTCGACCAGTCCGCTGTTCCCAGCGACGGCCCAAGGCTCGATCCTCGCGAAGAGATCGCCTTCTCACCTAACGTATTCATGAAGGAAACGTTAGGCCAAGCCTCACACACACAAAAGTACGAGGATACCTTTCAGACCCGCTCTGAAGTCAATCATTATGATTCGACAAAGATTTCAGAATATCCACGATATTCTACACAAGGCTACCCGGCCGATCCGAGTGTCAAATACACTCCAAATGTACAAAAAACAAAGGATACTTTTCAGTACCTCAACCAAGCTCAACATATTCCTCCTACAGATATAAATCTTAGGCCGGAATATTACAAAACGGCTCAGTACCAAACTGATCGCACCCAGCACCCACTATGCGAGCCCAGTGCTCCACGCGGCTGCGACACGAACTATCCCTCAGTTCATCCCGCCAAGCAAGCTGACCTTGGCGATTTCGCTCACATTCCTTACAGGAATACCTCAGGGACTAACCCGCATAATCAGAATATAAATGTCCCACTTGGTCTACCTACACCAAGTAAAACATATTTAAATCCACTACAATACTATTGTTATAAAAGGAGAAAATTCCAAAACAACCAAGACAAATGAGATGGAATAGCTATTAAAATAAACGCCCAATATTGGATAGATAGATTGTGCTTACTCTAGGTAGATTGTTATTCGCATAGCTTAAAATATAAATGTACTAGTAATATTTATAATTACTAATATATATAATTTCATTTGTTTTTAACTTCATATATTTCTTCTCTATATTTTAAAAATGTAGCACAGGAATGTGATTCTGAAGTAGAAAATAGGTTCAGTTAAGTGGGGTGAATAGGGTCACTTTTTGACTTTCAACAGCTGTAAATCTTCAACCATGCTATGCTAGATATCATCTTGATTCCAATGCCATTCTTTGTGTCCCAATGTTTACACTTCTTATTTAAAAAACAAATCTACTTTCTACTGAAGAACGTTATCATGTCATAAAGGCCCTGACCCAATTGGTACACAAGGAGTGTGAATAGGGTCACTCATTAAATTTTAACTTTGAGTGCTCATTATCTTCTATACACCACTGGCGAGGACCAATTGGTTCACAAATCTTCGTTTTATAATAATTAAACTCAGTCTATCTGTCTGTGAGTGCGCTTTCACGACCAAACACACGAAGGGATCCAAACGGGTTTTTTTTTTTTATCGTGACCAGAAATCTCCTGGTCAGACTATAGGCTATGTTTTATTAGTTTTCCCCCACTCTTTCGACCTTAAAGTTCCGTTTTTGACTTCAAACAGCTGATCTTATCACATATTCTTATCTGCCCACCGGTTTTCCATTAACGACCATCGAAATAGGAGTAGCGACAAATCGATGCATTGATATTATTCACAACCTCGATGCATTTGATATAATTTACAATCGATTCTCATTGGAATAAAATGGTTGTCTCGCTCCGTTTTGAGTTTTTCCACTTTGCCAGAAAGTTGACCCTATTCACCCCACCGACACTATTCACCCCACTTTACGTAGGTAGTTACATTCATACTGTGATTCTGAAATATTGAAATACACTGGGTTCTGTGGTCAAAAATTGTAGATATGATCTTCGTCAGAATTTGAACTCATACCTTTTCTTAAATATCACTTACCACTTTGGTACGGAAATCATCAAACCTTTCCAACGAGAGTGAATTGTCTCGCATGTAGACCCTATCTAGTTATAAATGGGTACATTTCATCCAACGACGATGTACTTCTCACAGGTATCTCAAAACTACAGTTATAACCAAATGTAGTCATATCTCAAGGGTGAAATAACATTACATGAGGGTTCAGGATACAGGTAGGCGATATATCTTGAATTCCTACTAAAGAGAGAGAACCTACTGAAAGAAACAACCTACCTACCTACTTACCCTACAATACTACCTATTTAGAAATAGCTTTTTGTCTTGAAAAATATCTTTCATTTCTTACTTTGCTGTATTTTCATCTTTCAGCCATGAGTCATGTCAAGCTGGAAAAAGAATATTCATTGCCAGAATTTTTTGCTGATACAGAGCCTAACCAATTCACCCCATGGCCAACACATGAAAGGCTGGCATTCGGCAATGACATGCTACCACAATTGGTAAGTTAACACATTTTGCAGTAATCAAATTTCTTATTTAGAAAATGTATTGCAGACAAAGAACCACAGGTTACAGATTACAGACTTGAGTCTCCCGCCTCCCACCAAGCATAGTTGTTCAGGGAAGAGAATGCCTAATTGACCACCTAGCCCATCAAAGACAGACTGGTGCCGGGAATGCCCCCTCCACTACCCCTCACCATCCACTGCTACCAAGTTTCAGTTATCAATCATTTTCCGAAGCACTCTCACCTGACTGTTCAGCCCAAATCAGCTGTTCATTCCTTGCTCTCAATAAATGTTATTCTAATGCAGTTCTTCTACAAATTTCGCAAAATTGGTCAGATGATCGGAAGGCGGGGTCTGTCACTGACGAGCGTTGAGGTCAACTAGGCATTATCTTTTTCGAACAACTGTACCTAGTCCAAAAACCGTTCGAACAGCTGGAGTTGGAACGAACAGTCCTGGGGGGTGTCCTGTAACTTTTGGAAATATAACCAACAGAAGTCTAGTTTTCACTGGACTACTTTCCATCAACAGGCAAAATGTGGGCAAAGCAACAGTAGTAAACTAACCTACTAAACTAAGTATTTAGTTTCAGGCATTACCGCCAGAACCACCATGCTTCAACTCTTCATGGCAAAATGAATACAAATTTCTTCATTTTTTTTACTTCAACATTAAGGACTACACAACTCATAGATTAAACTTATATTCAATACATGAATAATGAAAAATATAAATCAATGAATTACAGAGTGATATAGGACGAGGAAACACCAAAATCTCAGTGTAAGTACACTTAAACCTCATCTTGTAATCTTATGACCAGCTATGGAGGTAGTGAGAGAGTTTATTAGACTTGGGAAGATAGGTAACTGCCCTACAGAACACCTGGAAAAGTTATCCACGGCAAAAATGGCTGCGTATCTCTATTGTGGAAAAGTTTTCCCATCAAAATAAACAACCCCCGCCCCTCCCCTGAACGCCTCTTTTCCCTCCCGTTTTAACTTCTTTGGTTCTGGGAGAGGGGAGGGGGGTTCTGTAACTTTATTTCGAAGGGGAAACTTTTCCGCCATTTCTGCCTTGGAGAACTTCTCCAGGTGTTCTGTAAGCCTCTAACTCGAAATAGACAGCCATGTTTTGCCGTGGATAACTTCTCTAGGTGTTCTGTAAGGCTGTTTTCTTCTCCACTCTAGTAAACTTTCTCACTACCTCCATAGTAGGTCATAAGATTTACAAGATGAGGTTAAGTGTATTTACACTGAGATTTTGGTGTTTCCTCGTCCTATATCACTCTGTAATTCATTGATTTATATTTTTTATTATTCATGTATTGAATATTAATTTAATCTATGAGTTTTATGGTCCTCAATGTTAAAGTGAAAAAAAATTGTATTCATTTTGCCGCCAAAAGAGTTGAACCATGACGGTAATGCCTGAAACTAAATACCCTTAGTTAGTTTACTACTGTTGCTTTGCCCGCGTTTTTCCTGTTGGTGGAAAATTAGTCCACTGTTGGTTATATTTCCAAAAGTTACAGAACACCCCCCCCCCTCCCCCCCCCCCCCCCCAGGGTTCGATTCCGATCTGATTCGGGACTATTTCTTTGTACAAACCTATAGAATACATCCTAGCTGTATGAAAATCATTTTGGCACCACTCGATGTTAGTTAAGCAGTAAACGTTGAATCTATTCTTTAGCAATAAATAAATAGCAATAAATCCAACCGTATTTTATATATTAGGTGCGATTGCTGAACGTAACCAGAAGGGAAAAAGCTGTACTCCAACTTTTACGATCTTTGGAGCATTTACTCTCTGATCCAGAGCTCGCTGTCGCTGCATTGAAGCTTGATGTGCTAAAAGCGTTGGTATTATAGTTTTAGTTATTGGTGAGACCAATAATGTTGAGGCAATTATTTCTGTAGTTGAGGATGAGTAATTGTGTAGGTAGCTAAGAATATAATATACATTAAGTTTATTGCTACTACTTATAAGCCAGTTTAATAATGCACAAATCGACAGCTAGGTATCAGCAACTTCACAGTTTACAGGAAACATCCCTGGCCTGGTGATCAAAACATCTACACTTAACAGCAAAAAAACCGGCGCACCCTATATTTTGTTATTTTTTCACCTTAGCTTCAATTGGTTAATTTTTTTTTTGCTTGTGCCAAGTAAAGTCGGTATCTTATGAGAGAACAGCAAGAAACAGAGTGGCAAATAAAAAATACCCGTTCGAAAAAATCAACTTTATTCACAAAACTTCGATGTTTGGACAAAAGTAACAAAACATTCTTCTACAGTTCTCGAGTAGAAAAAAAATTGAAAAATGAAATTTTTTTTTGAAAATAAATTTTTTTAATATCGGGTGGTACCGTCCCTTGCTTGTACCACCGCCTGCATTCTTCTCGGCATGCTGTTGATCAAATTTGAAACCGTTTCTTGTCTGATGAGGTCCCATTCTGCGACCACCGCTGTCCTTAGGTCTTGGAGGTTTACAGGAGGGTTCGGTCGCCTTCGGATGCACCTCTCTAGCTCGTCCCACAGATGTTCTATGGGATTGAGGTCGGGGCTGCGAGCTGGCCATTGTAGGGTGTGCATGCCAACCTCTTCGAGGTAGTCAGTAACCACGTTTGCTACGTGTGACCGCGCGTTATCGTCCATAAAAATAAAATTATCGCCGCTGTAAGGGGCGAATGGCACTACATAATCTTCCAGGATGTCAGAAATGTACATCAGTGTGGTTAAACTCCCTCGGGGGTACACATGGAGTTCCGTATTCGCCTCTGAAGTGATTTCACCCCAAACCATTTCAGAACCTCCCGCGTAAGGCACCCTTTCAGAAATATTGCACTGAGCGAAACGCTGCCCTCGTCTCCTCCACCCTCTAACACGACGATCTGAAGCGAATCTGAGAACCTGGACTCATCGGAAAACATCAAGAGTGCTGAAAGGGTGCCTTACGGGAGTGGGTCTGAAATGGTTTGAGGTGGAATCACTTCAGAGGCGAAAACGGAACTCCATCTGTATCCCCGAGGGAGTCTAAGCACACTGATGTACATTTCTGACATCCTGGAAGATTATGTAGTGCCACTCGCCCCTTACACCGGCGATAATTTTATTTTTATAGACGATAACGCGCGGTCACACGTAGCAAACGTGGTTACTGACTACCTCGAAGAGGTAGGCATGCGCACCCTACAATGGCCAGCTCGCAGCCCCGACCTCAACCCCATAGAACATCTATGGGACGAGCTAGAGAGGTGCATCCGAAAGCGACCGAACCCTCCTGTAAACCTCCAAGACCTCAGGACAGCGGTCCTCGCAGAATGGGACCTCATCAGACAAGAGAGGGTTTCAAATTTGATCAACAGCATGCCGAGAAAAATACAGGCGGTGGTACAAGCAAGGGAAGGTACCACCCTATAATAAAAAAATTTGTTTTCCAAAAAAAAAAAAAAAAAAAAATGCATTTTTCAATTTTTTTTTTACACGATAACTACAGAAGAATGTTTTGTTACTTTTGTCCAAACATCGAAGTTTTGTGAATAAAGCTGATTTTTTCAAACGGCTATTTTTTATTTGCCACTCTGTTCCTTGCTGTTCTCTCATAAGATACCGACTTTACTTGGCACATGCAAAAAAAAAAAAAAAAAAAAAAAAATTAACCAATTGAAGCTAAGGTGAAAAAATAACAAAATATAGGGTGCGCCGGTTTTTTTGCTGTTGAGTTTATTATATCGATAAAATCTGGATCATCATCAATAGGTACCCCCCCTACCTAATTGTTAATACGAAATGAATTATGTCTCTGTGAATTATGATTCCATATGATGGTTTGTTGTGCGATTTCTGGTGCAACTGTGATACAACATGGTTGCTCAGAAGGGAATATCTTGGAAAATCCAAGCCTAAGCAGTCGTCAGTGATTTACAGTAAAATTTCAGATATACAATGGGAAGTTGAATGTGCTGAAATAACAAACGTAGGTACCTACCTAACAATTTTTGGGTGTTGCAGGCCTCCCCTCTCTCCCTTCCAGGGTAGGTCTACCAAGTACAGGGCTGGTAGAAAAGGGGATCTGAAAACCTTGATCAGGCTGCGCCAACTTTTGACTTGAGGTTGGCGTGTGAGACCTCACCTTCCTAAAAAGTTAACCATGATCTGTTTCAATTGTTAAAAAAATTACTGGAGATCCTCGTATACAGGGTGTCTACAGAAATCTTGGGACAAACTCAAGGAATCGATTATAGAGCTCATTTCTGATCGAAAGTTACTCCTAGAGATTTATTTTTAAACGCTTTGTTTTCAAGTTATTCAATTTTTAAGATTTTTTCGTGTTATGCACTATGACATTAAAAAGGTCATAACTCGGTTATAAGGAGTTGGGGAGATTCGCAAGTGTTACCATTCGATTAAGCGTGAAAAAATAGAGAGAAACCGGCCCCAAACTCGAATTTTCATACAGGGTAATTTTTCACTAAAACCCTCGATGTTTTTCAACATATGAACATACTTTCCTCCCCCAATTAGCAAAGTGAAAGTGAAATTGACTATACAGTTCAAAAGCCGACAGTTTGAGAAAGTTTTTTCCGAAGAGTGCACGCCGAAAGATTCCCAAACTGGTATCAGAAAAACGGGAGGAAAAACGTCAATTTTAAATATTTTTTCTAATTTTGTACTTAGGCCTTTTTTTAACCAATTAAAACTAACTAAAACAACTTTACTTTATATCAGGGTTATAGGAAATTTAACGGTCCTTCCAAAGGTGTACTTTTACTTAGGTGTAAGTTTTGAGTTTACTGTGATTCTAGGGGGAGTTATGGCCTTTTTAATGTCATAAGGTCAAAAACACGAAAAAATCTTAAAAATTTAATAACTTGAAAACGGAACGTTTAAAAAGAAATCTCTGAGAGTAACTTTCGATCAGAAATGAGCTCTAAAATCGATTCCTTGAGTTTGTCCCAAAATTTCTGTAGACAACCTGTATACCTGCCTTCTAGTTTTTCTACAGTGGATATTTTGACTGATTGGCAGTGCTGTGAATCTCCCCATGTAATTAAATATAATAGTTGTATACTTTTAATAATAATAGTAGTAAGTAATATGTATCAACAGATTAGAAAATACAGCTTTGTTGTCCTCAAAAATTAAAATTTCTCTTCAGAGCTTGCTGATCAATTTTGGTTCATTGTCTGTGTTAAATCCTTGTCACGCCTGAAACTTTATTAAGTTTCGATTCTGATTAAATGCCCAGGGGTTGTGCCAGTTAGGTCTTAGTTGGTCGCCTGTTTGTCTCATTTTTTCATCAAATCATGTCCATCAGGGAGCCTGAGGACTGGGGGGCTTGTTGTGTCTGGAAGCTACTCTACCCACCCTTTCTTAGCAAACGATTTTCATCTATACCTATATTATTTGTTGATCCATTAACTTAAATAATGTTTCTTTGGTAAATGTTGGGATAGCTTGACTACGCTGTTTTTACAAAAGAGTTTCGCCATCAAGTTGTGGGTCATGGCATCACTCCGCGTCCTAGCTGGTAACCCTCATGGTAGAGTGCAAATCGTGAAAAGACCAATTATAATGGCAGAACTCTTCTCTAATTTTCAAGCACCTAATCAGGATTTGCGTCAGATGGCATACACTTTACTTCAGCGATTATCAGAAAACTGGTTCGGTAAGTCAAAACAAATTGAGTACCTACATACCTACTTTTTACCCACCTCTTGGTTACTATCATGTGTTGAACAATTGCATTGCCTGTGTAGCTGTTGAAGAACTGCAAAATCAAGACTGCATTCGGTTGGTGTTGAAAAGCTTATTTGCCCTAGCTTCTGATGATGTAATAAGGAATGCTAAAAGCCTGGTGAGAATGATAAGTAGCATTGGTTTTGAACAAGTGGAGAAATTAACTACCTACTTCATTACATACTTAAGTACCTACATGGAAATATCACACATTGACATCATAATAGACTTTTGCAAATTTCGGGAACCAATTTAAGTTTTTTCCCCAGGTTTCTCTTTTAAAAACTCTCGCGAATCTGATAGATCATAAAGTTGGAGTGCTGAAAGCAATCAGATATGATTTGTTCGAGTTGAGATGGTTGCTGAGCTGTGGAGTCAAAGAGGTGGAAGATGCAATGCTGCACGTTTTTGTACGAGTATCTAAGAATGAAATTGGGCGGCTTGGCCTACGGTACAAAAACGTGGCTAAACTGATGTTGACGTATTTCTTCAGTATGGTGGATGAGGTGAGTTTTAGTTGTATAATTAACGCCAATTCCTGCATAAGGTACCTAGGGAAAAGGAAATTACCTTGGTGAAGTTTACAGTATAAGGTGTTGATGTGATTCGAAAAATTCGTAAAAACTCATCTAACTTTTCTTGATAGTAACATAATATGTAATTCGTGTTTTTTGTAGTGATGATGCAGAAAATATAGCTATAAGTAATAAACAATATTTAGAAGCAACCTAATAATGAAATACGCATTTCATAAAAGTAGGGGGAGGGGGAGGGGGGTCGTGTTACGATATAGTAACTCTTTTTAAGGTAGGTGTAATTAGGTAATTGAAACCAAGTAAGAACTATATTATCAATACAAACGGTCGACAACCAAGACCTGATGTCATAAACATATCACAAGTCAGGGAACCTACAACAGAAAGTCAAGAGACACAACAAACTAAGGTGGCAAAGTATAAAGCAATACTGCTATGGAAAGCCCAAGCCTCAGTCGGTAATTAGGTGGGATCTCAATACAGGTTAGTGGTCAGAATAACTGGCATCCAATCTGTGCAGTTCTCAGTGAAAAACTTAATGTCACTATGCTAAGATAATCAATTACATTAAACAAGTCGACAAAAACTTGCACAATTCAGATTATGGGCCTTTCTAAGAAAAGAATTATTTAAGTATTGTTTCTTTAATAACTTCAGAAAGTGTCCCTTAATTTCTGAATCGTTTAACACCAAAATGTTGAGCGTTTGGTGTATTGTAAGCAGTGGTAACCCTCTCTCTTCCCTGACACCTTTTTTATTTAAAGCTTAGGTAGGCCGCCCCTTTTGGCCCGGTGCACCACAAATTTATCCAGAGTTATTACAGATGTTTTACTGCTGTTTTTGAGGTACCTATAACTCCTGCCTCTGGACTAATTCCCCTTTAGTCCTCTATGGTAGAAAGGGCCATTAATAGAGCAGAGATTGTGTTGAAAGTTTAAACAATCGTAGCAACAAAAACTAATTGTTGAGGGGGGGGGGGGGGAATAGTGTCAAAATTCCCTGGATAGAGTCAAATTTCATTCAAAGATAAACAAGTTCCAGTCATGCACCATGATCGTATGAGCGAATTTTCGTAAATTATGGTATTGTATAATGTTTTAACAATTTATTGTTTTGAAATTTGAGCTTTTATAGTTCAAGGAAATTGTTAACTTTTAATTTTCAGGCAAAAAACGTATTCTAATTAATAATCTCCTATTTAAATTAGAGGTTTTGGATGTTTAGCTCTTTTTGCAGTTTTCTTCAATTTTTTAACAAATTTTAATTAATTTTAAGTACATTTTTCAGCATAATTTTGTATATACAATTTTTAATGTTATATTTTATAGTTAATAAACTTTATTTGAGCAATAGGTATTCTGCAAACAAATTTAATTTTAATTTAGTGATTTTTTTTAGCACATTTTTGAAATTTGACCAATTTAATGTGCTGAAAAAGTGCTGGCCAACGAACTCATCCTTTCATTTGGAAAGCTTGATTTTTTGGCGCAAAAACGGAATTTTTATCTCAATCCTAAGGAGAGTTTATATATATACTCGGCCCTTCGCGCCTCGCCGGATCTTTTCTCTTTTCTACTGTGTAGAAAACGAGGATAATTTGCTATGCAATTCGTCTCACGAGAAAAAAAAAATTTTTTTCAGGCCTGGCCGGGATTCGAACCCACAACCTTCGTCTCACGAGAAAAAAAAAAAAAAAAAATTTCAGGCCTGGCCGGGATTCGAACCCACAACCTTCGTCTCACGAGAAAAAAAAAAAATTTTTTTTTCAGGCCTGGCCGGGATTCGAACCCACGACCTCTCGCTTCCCATCTCGGGACAAAAAACGTTACACAAAAAAAGTGGACATTTTAAAAAAATTATTGGGGGTCGGCCTAAGAATTGCATAGCAATTAATATACATGAAAAAGCGTTACACTCTGGGATTCGTTTCAGAATGCCTCAAAACGGATTTCAATGAAGAAATTTTTCAAACATTTTGATTTCAAAATTTTTCGATCCATTGCAATAGCTTCATTTTCTACGAAAATTCGCTAAAACAAGAGGGTGAGGCTCAATAAGCCCACGACAGCGCATACAAATTTTGTCACAAACACATTCACATTATAGTAATTCCAAATTTCATATTCGGATATTCACTCGGTTTCAGAGGATGATGAAAGGGTGTTGTTATATGGTTCTTTCCTGCTGTATACTGCCGTCATACAAAAAAAAAAAAAAAAAAAAAATCAAAATCATAGGGATTCCCTCACCTCTACTGTTCATAAAATATCAAGTGAAATTAAATCTGAAGTTAATTGATATGGTTTTGAAACTCATGAGCAAATCTTTTGGTAGGGAGGAGATCCTACTCAGGTTGGAACGATGCTGATGTTCTCCACACTACCAAACAAAGAACGTGATGACTACAACAATATGAACACAGTTGAGACGGTAATCGAAATCTTCAAAGAACCAACGCTATCCAATGTGTCCAGGCTTGTCCTTCTCAAACTGTTGACGAACTTAGCTGAGTTGCCTCAAGGACGAGCCTCCATCAAGGAGCACCTCCAATGCTTGATCACTGTGCAGATATGTGATCCGATAGTACAAGAAAGCGTAGAAACACTGATCAGAAAAACCTTGTGGACTCCTTGACCTAAACAGTGAAATATATTCGAAGTTTTTTGTAAACAATTGGTGTCAGCAAACTCATTTTAGCACACAACGGCATAGTTTGTATGAACTCTTGAAATTACCTTGGAGATCTCCATGTAGATTCTTGATCTACATTGTAGGATACCGCGCTTTTGCGTTGATGAAATAGCAAAATAAAATTAATTTAGTGCAAGGGAAATTCGATCTTTGTTCTTAAAAAATGAGTTGGTCAGCACCTCTGCATCTATCAATTTCTCCAACGCCTGATTTGGATTTGATACCAGCATGGTTAATTGACCAAACCGTCAGAAACCGTAAGTTAAAACAGACTTTAGTCCCTATAATAACCTGATTGATCCATTACAACCCATCTCTGACTTGTCGATAGCATTAAAAATTATTGCAACCAAGTTGAAACGAATTTAATGACCTCATACCTATTGATGGCATTGTTTGCAGATATGCACAGAAATATTAAGTATAAAGAGCCAGAGAGGGATATTGAATGCTACGAGCTTGATCCTTATTGCTTTTCACCAAAGATCAATGGAATACACGGACATATTGCGTATGGCAAGTTTGGATTAACACAACTAGTGAGTATGAAGTAATCCTCTAATGCTAACTTATTGAAACCAAATATCAGCATACCCTATTGCATTATGTGTGGCACGATAGTAGGTACCTGCCTCAATCTTGGTAGATAGATACATTTGAATAGGGAGCCGAGTTTTAGGTCGCAAATCAATCAAAAAGTTGTTGCATGAAAAGTTTCAGTCATGTAGCATGATCGTATGATCTAATTTTCGTAAATTATCTATCGTATTACAATATATTAAATTGTACAGAAATTTTAGCAATTTCAGTAAAAAGAAATGGTTAAAAACCAATTTTATAGTAAAAAACTCGTACTAAATAAAATTCGGCGACTCAAAAAAGATTTAGGATTTTTAGGTTCTTGCAGATTTTATACATTTTTCAGCAAATATTAATGAAATTTATATACATTTTTTAGCATAATTTGATGCAATAATTTTTTATTGTCCTATTTAATAGTTGATAATTTTGTTTTGTCTAAAACTCTGCTAAAAATTATAAATTTAACAATTTTTGGCCGTTTTTACCCATTTTTAGTGATTTTTTGATATTTCACCAATTTAATATGCTCAAAAAGTGCTGACCAACGAAGCTCATCCTTTCATTTGGGAAACTTGATTTTTGGTGCATAACGGGATTTTTATCTTAATCCTAAGGAGAGATATTGTCTGGAATGAATATATACAGCGGAAACTTCAGGAATCGTTTCAGAATGCCTCAAAACGGATTTCAATGAAAAAATTTTTGAAAATTTTCTATTTTAAAAGTTTTTGAGTCATTGCAGTAGCTTTATTTTCTACGAAAATTCGCTAAAAACGTGTGTTTGAGGCGTCTCTAGCCAAAAACGAAATTGGTCAATGCATCGAGACTTTCCCAAATCAGTTGCAACAAAAAATACACCACCCTGAAAACTTACAAGGCGAGTGGTAACTATTTTCAAACATAAAACTTTTACAGAAAATGACGTTAACAACCAGTAGAGACAAAACCGAAATTGGTCGTACGTTGAATACGTTATGTGAGCTGATACGTGACCCAGAAGTGGCAATGGATGCTATGAAAGTAAACGTATTGCCCCAGTATGTGCTATATATTTTTCATTACAGTAGCGTTTCATGAAATCGATCAATATTAGTGTTAACAATCGAATTAAGTTTAACAACTCTGCACACATTCTTCCAGTATCTAGGTTTGCAGTAGTAATGCAGTTTCTCATTTTCTAAGATTTCCGTCATTTCATAGGCTTCGGAGATTGATATTACATCGTAGCTGCTATGTTCGAGAGAGAACGGTTCAAGCATTGAAAATATTATCACTGAGGAACGCATGGAGGGAGTGTATTGTTAACGACGATGACCTCATGGACAGCATCATATGTTGTCTCAAGGATAGAACTTCAAGTGTCAGACGTACCACCTACGACCTCTTATTCCGGCTTTCCTCTAATTATTTTGGTAAGATATATCAGCATGAGGAAGTAGAGCAACAATATCCCAATAGACGTCCCAAAAGAGAGAACAAAGTATATAGACATTTTAGTGATTTTTTTCCTAAAATTAAGCAATGGCTCCAAACTAAGAAAAAAAAGAAATGTTTAGCACGAAAATCCGTTTTGGAAGGTTCAAAACAATCTGTATTTTCATTCAAATTCCTCAATTTTCAAAACAATGTAACATAATATAGTACGATAAATAATACGAAAACTCGCTCATACGATCATGCAGCATTACTGGAACTATTTTTAATTATATAGGGGTAAAATTGAAAATGGATGTAGAAACACTGAAGTAAGTTTCAATGAACTTGGTTCAAACCCATAGGAGCAGCATTCGTTTCGTAAACGCCAAATTTAGCCATTTTTTTACCTAGGGAATTTAGCCATATTTTATAACCCCAAAGGATTGTTGCTGCAAATTAAAAAATAAAATAAAAAGTTTAATAGAGAGGTTTTTTGTGTTAGATTTAGATCACACTCAGAACAATTGATTGAATAAGACCACCTGGGTTGCAGTAAGTTTGTTCGCTTGCTCCCCATAAGGGGTGTTGAGTTTGGATTTACACCCCGGAGCCAGTTTCTGGGTCTACTAGTGACAAAAATGCTTTGATTCATGTAAGGAAAGTGAGAGAGGATAGCACGTTTGATCTCCATCGTGGAGATCACGGTTTAAATCCCAGTAGTAACACCATTTTTCAGCATCTACACCTCACTTGTACTGGAGAAGGTTAGGCTGTGTTGGCCAACGTCCCTGTAGTTGTGTTTATAAATGCAATTTTCTGATCACCAAGAATTTGATTCCAGCTGTAGCTAAGCTAATGGATTACGGTTTCATAAAAATAATTATGGAGGAGCTCAAACAGCGATTTCAAACGGAAGATGAAGTTTATGAAGAAGGTTCAGAAATTGAAGAAATCACTGAAGTTAAAGATGGAGAATGTGGAAATTCGGCTGCTGCCTCGTTAGATAAAATCAATGAAAGTGAGATAGACGTAGCGAACGAACAAGCAGAAGAGGAAGAAGATCTTTCTAAAATAGACGAACTACAGGCAATAAAGTCATCATCTGACGAAGAATGCGAAATACTCGATGAAACGGATTTTGTTGATATTGACGTCAGCACAACAGTAAGTTAAGCCATTCCAATCAACGTGTTACATTCACAGGGACCACAATCGAGTGGTCTTTTTCTAGGCTTCTCTGAGGAAAAAGGCATGGGTTCTGATCAAGAAGTCTATAATTTGTGGGTCATTACATTTGGTGCAGTCAGTAGAACCTAAACTTCGATGAATAATCTCTCTCGAACGAGTCTGTAAATATCACGTTCCTCGATGTAGTACCTTTACTTCCTCGCTTACTATATCAAAACACACAACACAAATGACCTCTGTTGACTGATACTTCTTCCAGCAAACTACTGCTAAGCCCCCTCATTTGCCCGGTTCTATTATTATATGATATAGGATATATTTGTAGGGACCAGGAAAACCTAGACTGGTCCTACAGAACCCTTTCCCTTCATATTTGAAAGTAATTTGTATTAAGGAATAAATTCAAAATTTGGATCAGTGGTGAAATTGGATAGGAAGCGTAGCCTGCCGTCACCAAAACTAGTTAAATAGGAATATACTATTTGAAGGGCGTTTCCAGTGCCCGTAGGCTCTGCCCTCACCAGTCTAAAGCTGCGTTTACACCAGTGAAACTTCCTCCGAAACAGTTGCGCGAAACATCCTCGCTGCGAGAGAAGTTTCGCACCTCCCAAAACAGAGCGCAACTCAGAGCGAGACGTTGAGCGAGTAGGGTGAGCCGACTTTGACAAGCCTCAGTTTTCGATGAGCTTCAAGCTATCCTCCTGGTTCATTTTACTCGCGAAACAATAAAGCCGCGTTTACACCAGCGAGTTTGTTTCGCGCGAAACACTGATGCGCGGACGAAAACCGACTGCCCTCCGGCCCACAGCGAGCGTCCTCACCCCGAAACGTTTTGCGACTGGAGGGGCGTCTACATGGGCGAGTCTGCCTTGCGCAACGTCCTCGCGCAACTGTTTCGCGAGGAAGTTTCGCTAGTGTTAACGCGGCTTAATAGGGGTGCCCTAATTTGGATAGAATTACGAAGTAACGTGTAAATATTTCCAGGAGCTTGTCCCGTCATCATTTACTGTCATTCGAAAGGAAGGACAGTTGAACGCGTTTCCAGAACCCATAGGTTCCACCATCACCTTCAGCTTTTAGGTAGTGTAAATTAAGAATTTGTGGGGAAGCGTGCCAATTTAGCAATATCTGCTTCCAGGAGATAACTCCCGCCTTCAGCTATTGCTAAGTACGAGGAAAGAGTAAACTGACCTTGGCTTGAACTAGTGGAGTGGAGAAATTTGCGTTAAATTATTACACAAGGTTGCAGCGAGTGTTTCCCCGAGAGCTACATCAGACCGTCTGAACCCGGCCCTCAGCCAGAGCCCTTTTATATCCGGTTCGGTGTCCCTCTCTCCCGTCATTCCTGATGGGGGACTGTTGAGAGGGACGCCTCGACTTCTTCCGGGTTTTTCCCTGTGTGTTGTCGCATGATTCTTTATTTACTGTAATTATGTCAATATACATTTGTGGGACCCCACAATGTTGTATAATAGTTATTGTGTTAATGAAGGAGAACGTTATCGCAAATAATGATGAACAGCATAATACACTGAAGTTAGGGAACAGGTTCTCCGACACACGACTACGACTATACGGGGTTATAACAGTGGGAATGTATCCCACCAACATACACGAGAGGAAAATTTCCGTGTAGCTTTCAATTTCTTGTTGACAGGTGCTCCTCTCCTCCACTAGTTGACATACTTTCCATGGTGTATTCATTAGCATATCAACATCGACAGAAATGTTTGGCCATGGGGGGGTGTTCTGTAACTTTTGGAAATATAACCAATAGTGGACTAGTTTTGTTTTCCACTGAACTAATTTTACACTGACAGGCAAAACAGCAGTAGTAAACTAACCAAGAGCATTAAGTTTCAGGCATTACCGCCAGAACCACTATGGTTCAACTCTTTTGGCGGCAAATTGAATAATATATATATATTTTTTTTTTTCTCACTTCAACATTAAGGACCACAAAACTCATAGATTAAAATGATATTCAACACATGAATAATAAAAAATATAAATCAATCAATTATAGAGTGATATAGGACGAAGAAACTCCAAATACACTTACCCTCATCTTGTAAATCTCCACAACACCACAGTGTTACCTTATGAAGCTGTTATCTCTGTTAACTCACTTCCTTCCTTCATGCCTAGCAGAGATACCATTCAGTAGGTATATCAATTTAAATAAAACAGGAATATAGCATAGGAAACAAGGCGATTGGACCGCAAGAACTATAACTTATTCATGTGAATAAGAGAGTCACAATTACGCTAATTCTGGGTGAGTCCTCTCCTCCCTCTGCCTAGACTTTCGCACTTAAAAATAACATGGGAAGCTTGGTCCCACTGAAGTCTTCTAGAACCCATTGGAAGTATTGAATCCAATTGGGATTGTATCTAGCAAATTTTAGCTCAAATCTGTTTTCATTAGCTTGTCATACACGAGCGATTTTTTTTTTCAACACTGTCATCAGGCAGCTTTTTCCCTAGAATTTTGAGTGAGCTGGAGGTAACCCCTTCCCATGTAGGGAGAGAGACCCGCACAAAGTGAGAGACCCGTTTCAAAGTCTTCAGTTCAGCTCAGGCTTGCACCACTAACGAGTGGATTCCGTCTTTGGGTTTCGAGGCACTGTTTCGTCAGGGGTTGTGTTCTGTTACACTTAGCGGAGTAATGAAAATTCTGAGAAATTATTATATGGAGGGGGGGGGGGGGGGGGGGGGAGAAATACCGTACTCGTGGAAGCTCACCCACGAGCATAACTCCTACAAAAACATCAAATAATAAGGCTTATTATCAGAACCATAAGGCTGATTTCCCATCTTCTCTTCATCCTTTTTTTCTTCCAATTTTTTCGGTTTTTTTACCTGGACGATATATGCCTTATTGCACACAACCCTCCAGCAGCTGCCATGATCTTCTTCTTCTGGTCATCCATCCTGAATACATATAACAACTGTTACACGAATATAGAACAACTACTCCTACTGGGATAAGAAACACTGCTGTCGCCCCATGCCGGCTTGACAGATTTGCACAAAATGCCTGGACCTGCGGGTTTATATGATTGACTTTTAGCATTTTATTATGAAAATGACACAAAAAACTTATAAGTTATGCTGTCCTGCCTAAATAGGAGCTGGTTTTCAATGTGTTCCTGCCATCAATTTCTAAACTTCCTTTTTATTCTGTATTCAAGGTCACACTCCTCGAAACACTGGCGAACTTGATGACTTTTAGCAAAGACGCAACTTTGGATGCCATCTGCTACGACGTTTTGTCCCTCAAAAGATTCTTGTACCACCATGATCGTTCAGTTCGGATGATTACTTGGAATATATTTAAACAAGTGTTCTCCACCGATATTGGACAAATGGCATTGATTCCACACAACCTTTTAGATGACATGATGAAACCATTTGACAGCGAGGTAAGTTACTAAAAGCCAAGTCACAAGGTTCCAGGAAGTTCAGCTAGTGCTGTTAATGTTATTGAAGCGGATAATTGAATCTGAAAATATTTTGCTACATCACAAAACCACACACGTGGTACTTTTGAGTGTGGTTGTTTAGGAAGCAACAGAACATTCACATACTCACCAACTGATTTCACTTTCCTTTTTCTCTCATTGCGCTTTTTACTCTATTACTTTTTATTCTTTAGTTTCGCCGCATTGTGAAATTACGGGCTACCTTATCCGCATATTACTTTCACAAATATGAAGAAGGGGTATGAACCTCTTCAGTTGAAATATTCGTTTATTTCATTTCTGCAGATGATCACAATTTCAAGGACTTCCTGGCAACTGCGTGACTTGACCTTAACGTAAAACAAATATAATATACAATGCATGATCAGTTTTCCAGCGATATAAATGTGAATGAACTCCATAATCATGTAATTGATATTATATTTATAGACGGATGAAAGCGAAATGTTGGAAATAATGGGAACCCTTATGCTTGCATTAGTCAAGGTGGAAAACAGAGTTGCAGCCTTTAAAAATGGTATTCTGGATAAAATTGCTTACATCGCCAAACAGCCGTCTCTTTCGTCCAACAAAAGACTGGCAGTTCTGAATGTGTTGACACACCTAGTAGAGATTCCAGAAGTTAGAACAATGCTGACCAAACACTTGCCAGACACAGTTCTTGCAGTCAACCTTGATTCTCCAACTATTGAACATCATGCGTACACCCATTTGGAACGGACATTGTGGAAACCATGAAATTGTTGGTAGGTACTTCCGTATAATAACCTTCCGTAGATCAACCTTCAGTGTAATCTTTACAATCAATCAGACGCAGTTCATGTTCAACAAATGGGGTGATTTTAGAATTCGAGTCAATAAATCATTTGTTTTATGTTACGTAGGTATTGTATTCATTGATACATCTACGATCTGGATCCCCATCACTGCTCGAGGCTCAAAAAATAGTTTCAGACACAAATTTATTTGTGAAAGGAATTCCTTAGTTACATCGAATCTTGCTTACCTCAGCAAATTGTTTGGTTCTGTTTCACGATATCAAGAAGATACTAGTTCCACAATATGCTATTCATAATGCTTGCATTCTAGATCTTTGTAAGTAGTCGCATCTGCAAGAAGTGCTCAGATGAATTTTTGAGTAGCCCACATGGACATACAGATGTTGCATTTTGTTGTCTATGATTTTCAAATTTCAATAGAAATGTATTGCAGAGACCAGTAAGAAAGAATGCGACTCAGTAAACGGCACTAACATTGAGATCAGTTTGATTATATACAACTAATCACAGGAATAAATTTATGAAACATCCTAAAAACACTGATATATTAGAATAATCAACTATTGGTACAACTCGGTCGTTTTGGGGCTGGAAATACTTTGAGGTCAATGTGGCATGTCGGTGAGAACCATGGTGAGGTTTCGAACTACTTTGTAAACATCTGCCACTACCACACATTCTGTCGTGATCGTCACATCCCCAAACTAAGTTATTCCTACAAATTTAAAAATTCATGGTGTTACCCTGCCTGTTCAACCATACTGAGTTTGAAAAACTGTTGAAAGTTACCTAGTTCAGAGAATTATTCACACAAACAAATTTTCTTACTGCTATTTTGAAGGTTAGGACAGTCAAGCACATAGGCTGCTTTTGGGGTACCCCTTGGTCCCAACATCCAACAGGTAGGTTAGCTTCATTTCATAATCAAACTGGTAGGTAAACAATAACAACACAACATACCATTGTTGAAGATTCAAGATGCTGGATTATAGTAGCAATGAAAATGGCTTTTGTAAAAATTACGAAATAGGCAAGAGAATCCCTGCTGGTGAGTGGTTTGGTTCAGTACCATCTAGATAAAAAGCCTTCCACAGGCAGCAGTTTCGCACTGCTCGCCAAGGGTCACTCGAATAGTTTTGTCGAATTCGTGCTTGCCCTTATTGCTCGGTGGACAAGAGTGAAGGATTCGGACCCACATAACCAAGCTCGCCAACCCTAAATTAAGAGTACAGTGTGACAGCTCCGACAAAACTTTAATTGTGCATTAACGTAGAACAATAAGGAGTTACCGTCCCAGTTATTCTAGGTTGCCCCAATTACTGTATATGAAAGTATCGAGAACAATAATATGCTTGACTTTGTGGTAGGCACATTCCACACTCTCTCTTCCAATATCAAAGAAATTTGGCGAACGTTTCATAAAAGGTGTACATAACCAACATTAACACATCGAAATCGCTTAATACATTTTATTATAAATATGTTCATGTCTTTGTTAAAAGCGTTTTTATATTTATTTTTATTTAGTAGTACAGGCTCTTACAATAAATACGCCATTTCGAAAGCTTTTTCTTCCAGAGTGATGTCCACGAAAGAAAACAAAAACACATTGCAAAATAAATCAAGCATAAATGGATAGTCAGCCCATAATAGTATTTTTAAAAGAGAGTAGCAGTACAGCAAATAAAGACAATATTATTGTTAAAATAAGTATTCAGGCACTCTTTTTTTCATTTTATTAAATTTTTATAGCTAACACTTCTTAAGTAAATATATATTTGCCACCACCCTTTATATACTTTTGAACATCACTCATAACAAAACTGATATGACGAGACATTTATATGCACATCAAATAGGGATAGAGCATTTTTCAATCTTGTTTTTAGGCTCAGAATTATGTACTTGAAACGGGGAAATTCGATTTTCGAACAGAATCGCATCTTGTTCATGAAATCAGAACTGGAAATAATGTTACAATTTTTCATTATTAATCAAACAGTATGAAGGTGACAGTTTTCAAAATTAAACAACATACGTTGGAGGCCTCCAGAAAGATCATCACAGAAATTCGTTAAGAAACAATTTGAACAAAATACTAGAAGGACAAAAATCAACCACCTTCCTTGTTAATTTTGGAATAATGAAGAACAATGTCGTAATTTCATGAAAAAGAGGAAAATCAGTTTGCATTTTCATTACAATGAGTTTTTTAAATAAGAATTTAAACAAGGGAGTTTTAAACTTTACAAATTAAATTGCAAAGGCAGGTAAGAAAATATTATTGCCAAAAAAAAAGAAGAAAAAAAGCTTAATCCCTAGGAGAAACCTTCTATTAGCAAACTAACACGTAATAATAGTATAAATATTGTCGAAATAGTATCAAAAATTTTTGGACCACAATATTATCGTATGATAAACTTTACGATGTAGGGTATTTTTCCTTCTAAACTTTTCTTTGCTAAATTAATACAGAATCATTATCAATATTATTTTTTTGGACAACGCAAAACATCGAAGAAAAATATGTAATTTAAAAGTTCTCTAGGCAACAAGAAAGAAAAATATAGTCAGAATAATCAAGAGCGAGGATTCTGATGCTATTCATATGATAAGTAGTGCCTCAATGAGTTATGTACATTAGTGCGAAAGAGCATGTTCAGAAAATAGTGAACGAATTTAGTAAAATTACAAAAATAAATACTCTTGATTAATTAAAGGTTTGAGGTCTGGTTAAGAAAAATCATGGTTCATCCACATTTTACCATACAACCCGATAAGTCGTCACGGTTCAACTCAAGTCGGGACTGAGTCGGGGTCAATGTCCTCCATTTTGACCAAAGGAGCTTTACGCACCTAAGAAAGAAACAAAGAAAATATTGTGAAACGGTACAAATTAGAAATTTTATCTGGTTTGTGTCATACCGACAAATGAACGAGATTGACGAGAGCTTTCTAAAAAGGGGCAATATGAAGAGGAATGGATGATTGTAAGTTGCCAATACACCCATGTACACATAAAAAATGACGTCATAGAAATCACCTCAGGCTCTTCTTTGCGTATAAAAGGTGGAGAGCTATTGCTCTGATTTCAACACTGCTTCCCTGTCACTCGCATACGCGCCAATAGTACCGTACTCCATAGCTAACTGTCTCACAGAGGTTCCGTTCCAAATTTCAGTTTCATAGGGTTGAATAGCATATAAATTAGCGTAGAGTTCACTCAGCTGATAGGGGTGGTTCAGCAAGTCAAAATTCCATCCTACATGTCTCAGAGGTTTCGTTTCAAATTTCAGCTTCTAAGGATAAATACCATAGAAATTAGCTCTAAGAGCTCGCTCAGCTGATTGGTGTGGTTCGGCAAGTTAAAATCCTATCCTACTTGGTTCACAGAGGCTCCGTTCCAAATTTCAGCTTCGTAGGATAAATAGCATAGATATTGGATTTTATGAATCATGAAATCAGCTCTTGCTGCTGATTATCAATGTTGATTTTTGCAACCTCTTTATTTTGCATGGTTAGCGACGTTTGCATGACATTTTGCGACCCATCCTGTCAAATTAGGTCCAGCTGTTCTCAGGTTAAAGCACTTTTACTGATACATACATACAAGGACTAAGTAAATACAATAGCGCTTTTTTTTAAATGAAGCAAATGCGCTAATAATTACTTTCAAACCATTCCATAGGGATAAAGAAATGTTACGTAGACTTTTTTTCAACTTCCTCAATAAATGGTGAACACACTGAAAGTATATATTTGAGAATCCTAGAACTGTATGCAGGTATTTCTGTTTAGCCTCGCTCTCAGTGTGCGTTCTGCCAGTTCGGAATGGTTCTGGGCAAGCGCAGTCGAGTTTTGTCGTTAGTGCCAGAACATCCAGTTCCGGAGCGCAAGAACGCCGAGTTCGGCGTTCGCAGTGTTTTGCGAACCCAGTTCCAAACGGTTCAAACAGTCCCCGTTTTTTTTTTTTGGAACTGTCAGAACTCGAACTCAAGGACGTAGTTAATGCATGCGCATTTCACTATTTTTCGGATCTCGTGAACAACTCTCTTCTTCTTCATCGAAACCATACTTTAGTCTCTATACGTTAGTATAAGTACCTATTCTATGATTGAAATGTCAACTAGCTCGTCAAGTTCGGAAAGCGATAGTTTTGATGGCGTTTCATGGTTTGTAGACTATGAGGACGAGATTGAAGTTATAGTTGGATCTCGTCTACATCCACGAAACTCAAATTTTTTCGAGTGTACTCTCAATCATCGTGGATTTTTTTTTCTTTTAATTGCTGTGGGGTAATAATCAAGTAATATTCATGGGCATAATAAGTAATTTATTTACGGGCACTAAGAAAATTCTGAAAAGGAGCACCAGAAGGTAACACGAGTTGAGTGAGGTTACGAACAACACAGGTTATTCCACTTAGAAGTTCTGAAATCGTTCACAGTGCAGAACATGGTTCCATAAAATCCGGAATGCCTCGGGATTTCCCGTCCCAGTTCTGATGAGTTCTAGAACTGTCAGAAAGCGCACTGAGAACGAAGCTTTTGTCTATTTATCTCTAGTTGGTGAAGAATGAAAAAAATGCATGAGAAACGGGAAAAAATAAAAATAAAATTGATGAATAGGTAACCGAAAACAAAATTCTGATACCCTGAGAATTGATCCACTGAATTATTTTTCTCCAGGAAGGCAGCAATGGGTATAGATAATCAGAAAAGCTAGGTCCCCACACCGTACCCTGAGCATTCATAGTTATCAGGTGTACTTTTCGAATACCAAAACATATTGGTAAAAAATATACATGAAATACCTATATATTTCGAACCATAATAACTTGGTAAATTTCAATTTAAAACAATGATAATAATATAATAATGTAACAATAATGTAACGTTCCTAACAATAAGGAACGACACACTGCATTATACACATTCAGTATAATGGGTGTCAACATCATAAATTCACATCCAAAAATAATATGCTTATAAATACAGTGAACAATGAGTTATGAACATTAATATTGAACAAACATGCTTTCTCGCATCGATTCAGGTATTGTTCATGCAAATATTGGGGTTACGTGTTTTCCTTCAACAGAATACCTAAATTTCTTATAGAGCCCAGGTCACCCAAAGAAGCCACCTGGAGGAGCCTTAATAGGTACTTGATTATTATGAGATGCAAGGAGAAACTTAACTATTGATTCAAACATTAATTGAAAGCGTAAAAGGGACCATCAAATTGGCAAAAAACAGAGATAAACTGGATAAGATGGGTAAAATCATGCAAATTAGGAAAATCTAGCATTTTCAAGTTCACAATAAGTAGGAATATCGCATTACCCAATAATATTCAGATAAAACAAATTAAATATAAATTATAATATAATTTGTAATAATGCCTGAAAGCGGATATCAATTTAGTTTCAAAATTAACACAAAACCTTTGTTTCAATCACTAAGACAGTCAGGATGTGCACGATTTTTTAAAAATATTTACTGATATGGCTAAAACTTGAAAATGCTGTTCAATACTAAATACAGATGCCTATAAAATATTCAGAATGTTACCTAGAGTAGAGTAATATTTACATGTACCTACAATGGTATCATGAAATTATAAAAGGAAGACAACAGAGCTGCCCTGGGGGGAGGCGAGAGGTATAAGATTCAAAGTTTGATCCAGAAATAGAAAAGCACTAAAAAGTACCTACCCCCGCATTGTTCGCCCACCATGAAGCATTTGGTATTGGCTACGGGAGCGAGGGATGAAAGATCGGAGAAAAAAATCAACACCAAGTTCCCAGAAAATTGGGTAAGACGAAAACTTTGGTCGAGGTCAGCAATTGTAAAGTAGTACAAGACAATAAACGAATGTTACAATAGTTAGTTCAGCACGAACGGGTAGGGGGGGATAAAATGCAATTGAGGAAATAAGGAGGTTCAGATTTACAAGAACACGTTTTCAAGCTTGGATTTTATGGTTGGAAATACCTGTGGCAGGGGCTGTTCTGTGTCCTCTCCCCCAGACTCAGCTGAAGAAAATGGAAGAAAACATCACTCACTACATCTACTCAGTTCATTTCGAAGAAGGTCAAAAGAGTAAAAACAAATAAAAATGAAGAGGCAAACAAAGAAATATGATGTGTAAAATGCCAATCTACTGCGTGCAGCCGACATTCTCTGATTACTCAAGTACCTGCGGAAATTATTAGCTACCCAAACTCTGCTTCATTTACTTTATTATCGAATTATGAAACTCAGCTGGCTTACTGATCAATTTAGGTTCCGTGTCTTGTGTGTCTATGGTACATCCTTGTCACGTTTTAGTCCGATACCAAGTTTCCAATACCAAGTTTCCGATACCAAGTTTCCTTGTCACGATACCTTGTCCGGTACCAAGTTTCCTTGTCGTCCTTGTCACGTTTTAGTCCGATACCAAGTTTCCAATACCAAGTTTCCGATACCAAGTTTCTAAGGTACATCCTTGTCACGTTTTAGTCCGATACCAAGTTTTAGTCCGATTTTGTTATTTTGTTCGGAAATTGTGCGGGTTAGCTCCTAGAAACGTGACGTTCTCGAATAATCAAGTCGAGTCACGAGACTCTAGACCCTGACTTGCTCTTTAGTTCGACTACCCACTGCGTGGCATTCCCAGTGCTCCAGTCGCCATGAGATTTTACACAGATCAGTTTTTTGCTTAGACTAGTGGTCTGGATGCTCGCTACTCTCGCATCTCAAAAACACATAACATCACCTAGTCCCCTTAGTAGAAATTTAGATTAGTTGGTCAGCATGTAGAGTCTCGTGATTCAACTTGATTGTTCCGGAACGTCTCGTGCTCCTAGACGGTCCCCTATTATAGCTCATTACCGTCGAAACTACAGTAGCCTGTGCGATTTCTCATGATCTATCTGTCCAATTTCGATCTAACTCAGGAGAGAGGGATGTAGTTAGGTATATTCTAGGAAGCCGCCCTATGAATTATATCACGATTGGCTGAATAATAACTATTCTGCATGTGTGAAACTAAAATTGATTGACACAGGCAAAACTTGGAGACTAATGGACCGAGTTTGATGAAATGTTCATCAAACCTAAATGATGTCATATAAATTCCATTGCCATTAAAATAATGTCTGTGTGCATGTCAACTAAACTGCGAGACAAATAGAGAAATAGTGACTTCAAAGAACCAAGCTAAAGCAATAATAGTTGGCAGGCAAGTTAAAAAGGATGAATTGTTTCCAAAAGATCTTTTTTTCACGGTTAACAAAATTAGGTTTAGATTTCTCTCCTGATTCATGTCTTAGGTCTTAGGGCCACTTTCACCAACAACATAAACGAGTTTAAGTGAGAAAAGATTCACAAATAACGGAGATTCCAGCTAATAATCTTTCACCAGACCACTTTAAGAGTTTAAACTCCTAACGAGGTAGCTTGAGGTTAATCTCCCAAGCCCCGGCCAGTTACACTTGCCAATCTCAGATTAATGATAACAATGAGATCGAGCAATATGGCCGTGCACCAACAGCTGATACCTCTACAGTTTGATTCACAGTTGAAATTGTTATTCAAGTTTTTGATGATGAATTCACGCGATTTATCGCTCGGATTAATTTTCGATTCCTCGGATGACGGCCAAGGACGATCCGACAGCGCATTCCACATTTTGACGTCGAATTTCGGCGGAGATTCCGGCTCTCAAAACAGACAGTTTTGAAAGTCCTCGAGCTTATACACTCACCTGGAGTTCCCTTCAAACAGTTAAGTTGGAAAAAGGGTTTTATCATCAAATCGATGAATTATAATACGAAATTGATGTAGGATGATAGGGAAATTAAGTATAATCGATGATGATAGCACGTTATAATACGATGTTGAATTGCTATCCCTTGTACAGTATGTACCTACCTACCTACCTATACCACATAAAATAACTTATGTGCATTTAAATAAGGTGATCAACCATCCTGCTTCCGTCAAATGATGTGTCACACTTTCTTTGTTGGAAGTCACGGAAAAGTTGCGAGTAGATAGTAACTAGGTAACTAGATAAAAACGGCGCGAATAAAAACGGGTCGTGGTTGTGATTCACTGCTTTATTGTCTTGATATGTCGGACACATGGCGGGTTTTTCAAACTGTCGCTTCAAATTGTCCAATTTTTCATTGTACAGTTTGCGGAATCTCCGTTAAGGAAACTCGATCATTCCAATCTCGGTTTAAACGAGTTTTGGATTGGTGAAAGACGCCAAGGTTTGATCCTCGAGATTATATTTAATCGAGTTTGGCCAATCTCCGCTACATAAGTTGTTGGTGAAAGTGGCCCTTAGATAATGAAATTCTGCATTCAAGTTCAACTTCGGCCTCCAATTATCCATATAAATAGATAGGTGAGGTTACAATACCTCTAATAACCATAACTGACCTGGCAGTGAACGCTTACTCTGGTCTTAGAGAGTACCGATGTACCAAAAACGTCACAAGGATTAACCCAAAAACATGGCCCTTAACAATTTTACATGGAATTGGTGGTGGTGGTTGGCTGGTGGTTTTTTACTTGGTTTTAGTTTCATATGCATATATACTAAGGTACGTGGCCCATATGAACCCTACCAACTCCATGCAGATGATGCCATTCTCGGGAGTGGAAGAAAGGAAATTTTTTTCCAATTTACTCATTAGCTTTTAGATGCTGAGCTTTCTTCAGATGCGTTGTAAAACCTCACAAGATAAAATGAATCCAAAACTCTGAATTAAAAAAAGTTCCAGTCATGGAGCATGACCATACGAGCGAATTTTCTTGAATTCTCTATCGTATTACAATATGTTAAATTGTATTTAAATTTGAGCAATTTCAGTATAAAGAAATCGTTAAAAATCAATTTTATGGCAAAAAAACTCATACTAGATAAAATTTGGTAATTCAAATAAGATATGGAATTTTCAAGGTTTTTTTTGCTATTTTTATAGATTTTTCAGCTAACATTAATGAAAATTAAGTACATTTTTCAGCATAATTTTGTGCAAAAATTTTTTAATGTCCTAGTTAATCGATGATAATATATATATATATATTTTTTTCTGAAACCCTGCTAAAAAAAAATATATAAATTCAACAATTTTTTGCCGTTTTTGGCCATTTTTAGTGATTTTTTCGTACATTTTTGAAAATTGACCAATTTAATGAGCTTTAAAGTTGTTGGCCAACGAACTCATCCTTTCGTTTGGAAAGCTTGATTTTTTGGCGCAAAAAAAAAAAATATATATATAAGCGCAAACTTCAGGGATCGTTTCATTCAGAATGCCTCAAAACGGATATCAATGAAGAAATTTATTTTTCGAAATTTTTTATTTAAAATTTTTTGAGCCATTGCAATAGCTTCATTTTCAACGAAAATTCGCTCAAAAACTTCATTTTTTACCTATTGCTTAACATTTCTCTCTCAGATCAATGGATGTGTTGTGTCACCAGGCTGTGCTACGAAGCAAAATTAAATACCAATTTATATTAACTAAACTTGAACTTCTTAGTTTTGCACCATCATGATAACTATTCTAAATCAATAGAAAAAAAGCAATGCGAATAAGTTGTGAATGGATTCTTTTAAAAAATTCTCCTTACCTAAACACTTGCTGCATGCGAATGTCAACTATATCAATGACACAGACCACGACACTCAAAACACATGCTAAAATAAACGTATAGGGTACCTACGGAATATTTTGGGATGAAAAATATAGATTAGATTATAATACCTACCTAATGCAAGTTGTATAATGAATATTTCTGAAGAAACGAACAGAAGAGATCGGGAGACTTGCCAGCTTATTTCTGCTGGTAGTACGAACGCTCTGTCAAGGATTGACATAGATTTTCACTGTGAATATATTATTAGCACCTAACTTCATATCTATTACTGAATAAGATACATTCTTAGCGTGAGGTAAATTTGGACAGAGGTTAACCCGGAACGCCCAGAATAATTAAAAGTAATTCATCGTCAAAATAATTCATCAAACTTTTCAGTGCTCACAGGTGGTATATAGCATTTCCCAATTGAGTTAAACTTTTTCCATTTAGGTTTAGTCCTTTTCCATTTAGGTTTAGTCCTTTTCCATTTAGGTTTAGTCCTTTTTCATTTTGGTTTAAACCTTTTCCATTTAGGTTTAGACCTTTTCCATTTAGATTTAAACCTTTTCCATTTAGATTAAACCATTTCCACTTAGATTTAAACCTTTTCCATTTGGATTTAAACCTTTTCCATTTGGATTTAAACTCCATCAAAACGTCAGTAGTTAGCCCCATCATAGTAAGTAAGTGCCTATTTACTAAAATTTCATTAGGCTAGAAGTAAAAAAAAAAGGAAACGGATAGTTTTAACTTAATTTATAACTTCCGTTCATGAGAAATTCTTGTGTTCAAAAAACATTTGTTCATTATTATATTATATTACATTTCTGTGCATAAAAAAACACTTGCATGATTTAATTTTCAAGTTGTGGCATAATAACGTCGGGTTAGAGGTAAAAGTACCGAAGAGGTAAATTCATATTGTGCAAAAATCAAATTAAAATTTCAAAAGTTAGTTTGGTAAATATGATTATTTTCTTAGGTTGGATACATAGTTTGATGATATTGATCACCAATAATAACAACAGTTAAATAATCATAATATTCTCCATTTGATTTTCCCACGTGTTGAATTTGTGACTTGGGTACTTTTACCTCTAACTCCACGATAATTTCCTGAGTTTAAATCCAAATGGAGAAGGTTTAAATCCAAATGGAAAAGGTTTAAATCTAAGTGGAAATGGTTTAATCTAAATGGAAAAGGTTTAAATCTAAATGGAAAAGGTCTAAACCTAAATGGAAAAGGTTTAAACCAAAATGAAAAAGGACTAAACCTAAATGGAAAAGGACTAAACCTAAATGGAAAAAGTTTAACTCAATTGGGAAATGCTATACAACCATTTTGAAATAGGTAAAAAAGTTATGGCCAAAGAGATGACTATCAATTGGTAATCCTACCTAGTATTAAAGTTTGGACATATTTAACATTATTCAATTCATTTCGACTTTATTAACCTATTGACTATATTTCGATGTATTTTTTCACCCATCAAGATTTTGGTATTTTTGGGGACCGTGCTGATGAGTTTTCAGGATTCATTTCGCACCCAGAATGTGTTAATTCACAGGAACCACTAACATTATTTATACTTCATCCTCAGGTGCCTACTATTGATTATCGTTTACATCTTATAATAAATGTAGATAGGTAAAGATAGGAACGAAATCTGAAAAACATTAATTCAAGAAGGACTTACTTTCTGTAGGAGCGACATTGTTGATGTGTTGAGTCAATGATTCACTTGTAGTGATGACAGTCGAAGAGGTTTTTGTTGTAATTGAAGATTCAACTTTGATCGTCTCATTCTTTATAACTTCCGTCTTTTCCTCGAGGCTTAGATTGTTGATATTACTGGAAACAAATACAATAGGTGAGGGTCATTCTCCCATTTCGTACGAAATTAGAGTTCTCGTTTTCATTTAAAAATATTTAGTTTAAAATAATTTTTTTCCAGTTAATCCTTTCTACTTGGGCTACTGATCATGCTCAAGAAAACTTAGTTCATAGAAATTTGTTATCCAGGAGATACATGATCATGTTTGAAATCATTGTAGTGAGGGAATTTGGCAACGAGTGAGGGAGTTAGTTAACAGTACAATTCAACTCATAGAAAGTTAAATTATCACATGTAGTCACAAAATTTGAGCTCTTAATTAAGATAAATCTAACTACCAGTATACTTGGTTCGGCATAATTACTTTGAAAGGTATGGAATTTAAAAACAATACAAACTCTGCCTATGCCATCTACGGCACCCCTGCAGTGGCCAGAAGCCGAATAGTTCCACATGGCAATTCGAAGTATTGAACAGTAATTGCAGCTGACAAGTATAAGACGGATTCAAAGCTACTGTTGCCATTGCAAAGAATCTTTAAAAACAAAAGAAAAATAACTACTGTAATAGTTATGATTTGCTTGCGATCTGCAGAAATCAGATAGAATAAAAGCAATGCCTGCCGTACCATAGTTGTGATGTTATAAAACCGAATTGCAGTAATTACACCAAAATTAATCGTAACTGGTATGTACTTTAATTATCTTCATACGAATTTGTACCCGTGACATGTACCAATAAATGGAAAATTTACCTACCAAACTACAATTTACAATGGAAGTAGATAGACAATTACCTACTTATATTCTTAGATAGGACATACGCTGCTGTATAAAACCAGAGTGATAGAGGTAGATACCGGAAAGAAACACGTAATAGTAGTATCCCATGTTTTTAGTATTTACAGACTTCCTGGCTATCAAGAGTCAGTCACGTGGGTATACAAAGAGTAAACATCATATTTAGGGGCTTTTCACATTCATCAGGCAAGTAGTAACAATAAAGTTGGCAAATCTCAAGAAGAGCCAAATATGATTAGCTTATTTACTCACTTAGCGAGGTGATCTTTGACAGAGTCGATCGTAATGTCATTGACGCAGGAGACGTCGTGAGAGCTGGCAGTGTCTGACACGCCGTTCTCTTTGATTTCTTGTCGTTCCTCACTCTTCCTATCGTCATCGTGTTTGTCGTTTGCCCCTGAGGAAGATCACTCACAATTATACATGAGGAAACATAATTATATACAATAAAACTGATCAACAAAAACATGAGATATACTATAAAGGAACTGAGGAAATTTACCTCAAATCAATCAAAAGTAGGAGGTAAATTAGAGGTTTGGTTAAATTATGTATCTTGAATCCAAATTTTGAATAATTTCAACTGAGTTGTTCGAGCCGGATTTTTAGTTCGAATTTAGCAAAATCCTTAGTAAATTCACCGAAAATTAGGTACCCACTACAATTTCGCCATTTAGTACACCCTACATGACGGATGAGTATAATAAAGTAGGTATTGCACTCATTACGAGTAATGATATTTCTCCCCATCAATAACTAACAGATGTAGATTGTATCCAATCAAACGCTCTTTGACAACACCTTGAAATAATTCTCACTTGTGGAATAACGCCAATAATGACCGTTATGAAAGCTAATGTAGTACGTACTAGGCAGCAATTAAGTACATTTTAATTGCTGGAATGGATGATTTTTTCAGTATCCCATCTCATTATAGCCCTCATAGCCACAATCCCAAACTGATTAGCTTTTCGTGTTTTGAAAGTAAATCATGCATCAAATGCATGGATTGAACAAACCCAATCATTATCTATATTTAACAGGTGTGCTAATGAGTTTTCTTATTTAAAGCCACAACAATTGTGAAGAAACATTTGAGGGCTTTATGGAACGTCAGACTGCGGTTAAGGGCCGGGGGCATTACTTTTCGGCCTTGAAACGTAAGAAGATACAATAGGATAGAACCTCTTGTCAATAGTTACACACATACATACGCAGAATGCTCTGTTCAGTATACATAAATACAATGGTGTGCTAAGAGTATGTGTGTTAGGATATGGTGAGGTGGTGATACTGAAAGGAGTTTCAGAGAAATTGTAAAAGCCTACGGATCGTAGGGAAGATAATAACAGGACTATATCAGTACCATTTTGACTTTCACTGGAGGAAGACGAAGAGGATGAAGACGATGACGACGACGAGGAGGAAACAGTCGATGCAGCACTCACGGCGTCATCGTTGCTGGGTCTACAACCGGGAGGTAGGTCGAGCTTACATCTGGCAATCGTCAGCCTAGAAGCCGACACCGATACTCTCTGCAGCTCCGAGCTTGAGTGGAGGTACAGAGCTTCACCCCTTTCAGTGAAGCAAAGACTGGATATGCCACTGAAAAATGACCACAGCGATAGTAATTAGAATCAGGAAATAGTGATTGAATGTTGTTGACAGGAATATAATCCAATACTGGAGAGGAGTGTGTCGAAGTTATCAAATCAATGAATTTCCTTCCCTAATTTAGTGCCAAATTTTCCGACCAGTTACGCCAAATGTCTTATCAAGTATTTGAAGTTGATTAGTATTTTTTTTAAATCAGTAACGAAGTTTAATTTATACATGTAGAGGTAGATGAGTAATACCAAAAGCTATCCATTGCACTTTATTGCAAGGAATATAGGGGGTGTTAATTTGAAGAACATACTGGCATATGACTTGAAATAAATTTAAGGATTAGACAATTATTAATAGTAGGAAGAATAATTGAGCAACCAATAATTCTGACTTCATGTAAGCCAATTCCTCGGAATAGATTCTCTTTGGCTTCCGTTCGTTCGAGAATAAAGAAAATGTAGCTTGTAGTTAGAATTATTATTGGTATGCTTAATGGGAAAAATAATTCGGATAACAATAATAATAATAATGAAAATTTGGTAACACAACGAAATTGGCTCTGAGTAACCGAGAAACGAGATTTTGGCACTCCAAAACACAATATAAATGATACTGTGAACGGTGAGTCTCCCAGGGCAGCAAGGATAGGAAAGCCTCTATCGCTTCCTTATTGATGACCAGGTGGTACACAATCAACCTGCTCCAAGAGAGTTACAAACCGACCTACATTTTAGTACCTCTTTCAAAACTTGGGAGATGTATGGAAATCCACAACAGCCACTGTTGAGGCGACTTACTTGATATCTTCTTTCCTAATTACTGCAGCATTCAGCTGTCGTCTGAGATCGGGAATAGAGAGGACGATAATGTCTCCCAAATTGGTCAAACAGAGAAGGCAAGTCTCTGAATGAGTGGAACCAGCAACGAACAAAGCCAAGACCGTGCGCCTCACCCGAGCACCTTCCATAGCCGTTAATTTCAGTTTGTTGCAGGGCTTCAGCTGAGGAACAGTGAACACCTGCAAATGGTAAACTATCATCAACACATTTCTCAACCATATAACTCACTATGTCATACCATAATAACAACTGCAGCTATCAATACAAATCTAACCGATTCCAGCCAAACATCATACAAAAGAATCAAAGCTTGAGTAAAGAAACTAAGCACCATTAAGGGGAAAGAAAGTATATTTATTCAAAGCCCGATGTTTCTGGCGATAATATGACTCATCTAGAGGCATTACAACTATATGGTTTCTGTATACCTGCAGGCTAAAAAACTAAAAAAACAAAAAAACAGGTCAACCAAAACATTTAGTGGACACTATCGTTCCTATCTAGAACCATAACCGCTGTTATGCAGTATCGTTTCAGACGACGAATGCCATGTTTAATTAGTCCAAAACAAATTAAGATGTCAGTGTGGTGGTGGGCTTTTGATACTCCCTGTTGAACCGGGGTTAGTCATTTTTTTGGCCCACATGGGAACTAACTGGCCTCTTCACAGTTAGTACGTTGGATGCCGTCCAAACACACAAAACTGCAGGCCGTTGTGCCCAAAGAAGCGGCAATTAAGGGCCAGAAACGTTGCGCTTCAATACATATATATATGACGTGTTAATGTTATTTTTCCTCAAACTTGGCTGAATCAAGAATATGAACCAAGCAAATGACATGCCGTCAGCTGAATCAAAAACGTATAAAAGATGCAGTGTAAACATAAACTTGCCTTAAGTTGCTCCTCACTGCAAATGAGGACTTTATGGGGTGGGGGATGGTCATTCGATCGACTCGTGTCCACAGAATTGCAGTAACCGTCGATGAGAGAAATAGCTACCACTGGCGCCCGGTGCTTCAATTGAATTTCTTTACCAAGCTGGCAATTGACAGATTCATCCTTCCTTTTCGCTCCAGCTGGTACTGCTATCGAAAATACGTAGACGGTTCCATTGTTGGTGCCTACCCATAGGGTTGGAGATTGGCTTTGCACTGAAAATAAAATTAACAGGAGTAATGGGTATATTGGCCATAAGAACCACAGAATCATTCAAGTTCTCAACAATACTTACTGCTAATTAAATAGGTTCTCGCAAATGTGAGACATCTGACCATTGAACCAAGGGCGTCATCTACAGGTCTGGCTTCAATTGCTCTCTCCACGGGTTTTGCTTCAGGTTCTCTGCAGCCAACAAACTTCATCAAAAAATAATCCACAAATCAAGTAGAGTGACATTATTACTGAAAACATAAAATTCCCAACAAAGGGTGAATTGATTCAATCAATATTCTCAATATGATAATCAGGAAAAATAAATAAAAACTTTGAAAATACATTAAAATCAGCAGTCATGGACCAGTTTGAGGATGAGGTAAAGTTAAAAATATTGGAAACGATGATTAGGTACCTAGTGACCCAACACGTACCATACAAGAATGAAAATCTATGTTAACTATGTACACCAATCCAACAACATTGTTCTTCCCCAGTGGGATTTGCTACTAGAGCTAGTAAGCAACATTAAGCAAGAGATTATGGAAACCATGTTTTGCACATTTTCAATAACAGACTGGACAATAAGTCGTGAATAAATTGGATTTGAGTTTAGTACAAACATATATATCGCAAACGTTTTTACTTGCTGAACGTTATAGAAATCTATTGTTAGGTTCTGCTGAAGCAAAGGTTACCCAGGTGTTGTGATGGCTGGTGTCGGGGAAGCAGATGTCGTGGTAGCGCCTCTTTTGTCGCCAGCTCTCTGAGACCTCCCTTTTCTCAATCTTCGGAATGATTCCCTTAAAGATTTCTTGAAAGATTTCCGCCGTGAAATAGGACCTTCACCAGCACCGGACATGTCTGTAAAGAATAAAGAAATTTAATTAGGTACTTGAATATCGCAACAAATAACCTTTATGAAAAATAAGTAAATGTTACATGGGATAACTGACTCATTAAACATGCATCACGTAAATTATTTAACCATAATTACGTTTCATTCCATATGAATCAAACTGGGTGATACACACCTAGGGGGTTGAGTGTGCATTTGACTGTTACAGCAACGCTCTTGATGAAGTCGTAAACTGCTACACCATGAGCTGTTCCTGCTGCTATCAGACCCCATCCTGAATGAACTGCTAAAGCAGTGATGGCAGCAGGCGGGTGCAGTTGTAGAACGCTTGTGCAAGCGAACCCACCTTCAAGAAGGGGTGCAGAAGGTGAAGACCTGACTTTGAGAGCTTTGTGACCTTTCCACACAAACTCATCTCTTGAGCTGACGATATTCATTGTTGACACCTTGAGGGAGAGTTGATAGGGTTATGAAAGGAGGAGTATTAATAAACTAAAACTGCGGTTGACAATTATAGAGGAGGACATAATTCAAAAAATAGGGAATATATGTAGAACTATTCAAATACAATTACCAAGCTTAGATTCATTTGATCCGACACTGCAATATTACTATAAATAAAACATATTATGTAGGCTTCAATAAACCAACTCCCACTAATGATTCTATCATAAAAAATTCTAGTCATGCATCATGATCAAATGAGCGAATTTTCGCAAAATTATCGTATATTATAACGTTACATTGTTTTGAAATTTGAGCACTTCAAGGGTGAAGGTAAGAGAACTACCGATTTTAAGGCAAAAAAACTCGTTCTAAATAATATTCAGCAATACAAAAAAGATTTTGAATTTTTAGATTTTTTTGACAATTTTTATCGATTTTTTCAGCAAATATAAATGAAATGTAAACGTACATTTTCAGCATAACTACAGACATTTGCAAAATGTAAGCGGAATTTGAGTAAACTCACACACAGATGTGTGTGTTAGCAGATATTATATGCAGACCAGCAAACGCCAAGAAATAGATAGCCAGAAAAAACAACCCCATTTAAAAAATAAATAAATAGAAATGAACACTAATTTTTACTCTAAATATTTGAAATCCTTCTTCGTGGAAAGTAGGAAGTTTCTAGTTACAGGGCTTAATCATGAAATGCTACTTCATTCCAGAAAACTTACCTTAATTTCATCTGGTTCAGGCTCGCTAGTCAGCTTTGCAACAATGATGTGTCCTGCGGTACCTGCTACAACCAGATTACCAGTTTCAGGGCAAAGAAATACTTTTTTGACAGCGAGCCGAGGGTCGTCAGAATATGGATCGAAACTGCCAACCTGCAATTACCAGTTGGGCAATACGTGGTTATATATTATTTTGTAAACTTGACATTATTGTCGAGTATGTTCAATAGAAGATAAGCAATGGATATTGAGATACTTGAAGTACTTTGGTGATCAATTGTCAAAGAGTATAAACTTAATCTAAGATACAACCAACCATGGCAGACATTCCAACCAAATTCAGCAGTTAGTCTCAATCTTTACTGTAGATATTAAGTATAAACTTTTCAGACGATTTCCCTTACCTTCTTGAAAGGAGGCCATTCATCTTGGTCTGCTTCATCAGCATCTGGATCCCGAGGGACGTCGTCGTCATCATCATCACCATGCAGTAACCTCGCAGACGAAAACTTGTAGAGCGGTAACATGGCAACAGATGCCGCGTCCCACAGACGGACAGAACCGTCTTCATGGCCTGTGAGGAGAAGGTCACGCCGGCGTGGCACCTCTTTTTCAGCTTCAACCAGATGCCCTCCGTCAACTGGCCAGGCCTAGAGACAATAAATTCACCATTAGTTGTGTTGTATCCCCATAAGACACCTTGTGAGACTCCATGGTCCACATTCTCCACAAATAAAGTGAACTTGATCGATTAGAAAAAATAACTCAGAAATAGTAACTTACAGCATCTGATATGTTGCCATCATTTTGTTTTTTGCCCGCTTCCACAATATCATCCCAGAGTGGTTGAGGGAGGTCGGAGACATAGGTTGAGCAAGTGACGACAGATGCATGAAGAGACACTAAATACGGCAGAGGGAGCATAGGAGTGTTTTCTGCATTCAGTTGTATCGCAATCAATTCTTCCTCCGCTAACACTATGAGGATTGCTAAAGACAAGTAAACAGCAAAAATGTGTGTTGTTAATAAAAAAATAAATAGGTATGGGGCGATTCGGGAATGTATGTGAGCGATTCTGGGATACTGGTACTCAACCACATCTTCACCAAGCACATTATACAAATTTATTCTCAAAGGACGTAAAAATCACGAACCCGATCTCAGCAAAATACATATGTGCCGTGACTGCATTCTAACTAGATATTATTACCTCAGGTCTTTGAATCAGTTTTGTATCATAGTAGAAGCAGATTTGAACCAATATTTTAATATACAACTAAATAAATACTACTTTCGCTACATGTAAATCTCAATTATACTTTATTTTGACATGTTTCATGTCTTTAGGATGGCCCATGATTTGAATTTTCGCAGGACCGCAGGACAACATTTTTTTTTGCAGGATCGTGAGAGGAGCAAACGTAGTGACGGTAGTATCATGTGGGTAGTTAATAACATGTGGAGGAGAGACTGTAAAATAATTACCTAATTTGAAATAATTGAAGTGTCTATTATCATCTAAGTGAGCTCTTGAGCGAATTTGTTTGCTATTCAACCCATAAAGCAAGAATTTTGTAAGCATGAAATCTGATTTTTTTTTTCCCAATCTGAATCACAAATTGCACTCACCATTAATTAAGTTTTGACATGATAATACATGTAAACTGATTTGCAACTATACACTCAGGTATCTCAGACAACAGAACGATAATCTAATCAAGAACTTTTCTTTTTCGTTTTTGATAAGGCTGAATCACGAAAATTGGTGTTGTTACAGATGGGTCAGGTGTCTGACACACAAGGGTGGGAGGGTTGGGCACACATACACAACCAAGTCATTCTACCTATAATCAGCTGACTGGCTTCCCCGTATACCCACTCTTAAGATTTTACTTGAACTTTATGTTTGTATCTTTTCTTTTTTCCTCTCTTCAACCGTTCAGGTAGAAATTATTGTAATCAAGTTGCATGAGGAGGTTTAGCTGGCAAATTTTGCAGTTAGGAGTTTTCAAACTGGGGGGGGGGGCTTGAACTTTGAAGTAGTAGAAAACCCATTTGGAGAATCGGAAATATAAAAAACCACATGGCAATCAATTCAGAATTGAATACAGATTTGGAAATTGCTAAAATATGAAAAAGGGGAAAAAAAAAAAAAAAAAAAATCAAGGGAATGGGGAGTTTTCATGGTTATTTTTTATTTGCTCAGTAGAAAGATCTTGACAAGAGCTTTCCAAAAAGGTGCTATATGATGGGTATCTGACCAGTAGTAAGGCTCTTGAAATTTATTTGCACAATGACGTCACAGACCCGCCCGTCTGGGAGGAACCCTCAGCTCCCTTGCACTACTACATCACACGTGATCTTCCTACCCGTTTATTCACCAAACTAAACGGTCTTTTGAGCTGAAAATTGGACCTAGGGGGGTTTCAACTGCGCTGCATCCGAATCTGAGGTCAAAAGTGTGAAATTCCAACACATGAAAGTTCCCCATTTAAACACGGACTTGGAGAGCTCTGGCAGAGGACTTTGAAACTAATTGGATGAAGAGAGATGAGCGGGAAATACAATTTGAACTGAGGGTAACTCAGAATATACCAACTACAAAGTCAACTTTTTGTTACAGACATTAGTTCTATTAACTAGGTACCAAGTAATATAAATTTCATTTTATGCCAATAAAAATGAATGCTGAAACTCACTGTCATCGCCAGAGGGAGCAACGAAAAAGTCAACGACTTTTGAGGTAAAATCGAAGACAACGTGCATTCCAGAGCTCTCTGATAACACTGATATTGTATGCCTATCAGAGTACGAAGCTCTCTGCATCCCACCGCTGAATATAATGACGTCTTCACTGCAAACAAGAATGAGTTCTGATTTTATGGTTGATATTAGATAATTCAATAAATAAGACTAATTATATGTTTGATCTTCAACTTTTTTCACTGGGTTACTAACTTTCGTAACCCAAACCCATTACATTTTAAAGGAAAATCACACGAAGGAAAATAATTTTCCACGTGAAATGTTGCTTTATCAGAGAGATAGTGGATCTTTGATTGAAAACATTGGCAGTTCAAGCGAACAGGTTGTAAGGGTAATAACAAGGGTGATACTCTCTTACCACCATCTACAAATCAAGTATTGATCCTTACTGGTATACATACAGTGGCACCTAGCAGGTGCCAGGATGGTAGCAGTGAGCTATGCTGTAAACGGGCATCACTGCCAAGTCGATTGTTTATTTTGTGATTTGCGCGTGTGAAAAGTTGAGACAAGTGAGTCTGGCAAATATGAACTCCTGCTAAGTGAGTCTAAGGAATTTAATGAAAATTTGAACTTGGAGAAAACTTTGAAAGCGTTGGAAACAGAACCGGTGAAGGACTATCGACCTATAACTTTTCAGAACTTAAAGAGACAGAGGTTGTTCATTTCCCTCGGACAACCAGGGCAACACCAGACAAATGATCAGCGGATGATGGTGCTTTTGGATATCAAACGGGAGCCTGATTACTAGGGATATGAAGGAAGAAGCTGGGAGACTCAGGATAGAGAAATGAAAAACTGGAGTCCTTGACAGACACTAACGGCTAGGAAGGTAAAGGAAGTAAAGTAGACAGCTAGAGCAAAAGAACAGGCCAAGTTGAAATGTGAGAATGGTACGACAAGAATGGTGTTCCTGGCTGTAACACCATTCCGACTGGTTGCAAATTGGTCGGCTTCCCATCTGTTTATTAAGCAAAAACTACATTTTATATAAGTCAAACACGACAGTTTACATAGCAGTAAGCAGGTTTCGCCCTCACTCATGCGCGGTATCAGTTCTGTTCTTCCACAGTTCCTTCACTCCGCACTTTGCTTCACCTTGGTTTTGTTTTCGTTTTGACGTTGAAAAATAATGGATTCCGTAAAAATTATTGCAGAGATTCATTCGTGTCCCCTTGGGGAACCAAGCCCATTCAGATCATCACAACCGCCTAATTCTTTGCTGATTGCGGAATGAAATAGGCCTATGAATTGGGATGAAACTTAACTTACATAATTTATATTATTGTAATAAACTTGAAATTAGGATTATATTCAAATTAGATATTTCATCATACATGACAAGGTCACAACATTTGAGAAAGTAAAAACCATTTACACGATGAACTCTCGAGAATCACCACTAGAACTTGTCATGTTATTAACGTGCTGAAAAGCGGCTGAGTGCCAAAGTGTGTATAACTACCCTCTGGGCCACCAGCGAATAAGCGACCAGCCCTGCTATCATACAAGCTCTCCTGTGGACTTATCCTATGCAAAAACTCCAACTTTCAACGCATCCCCACCAATTGGGTTGAGAGCTTCCCTTAAAACATATTGAACTGAATATATTTCCAATGGATAATACTATGCTGAAAATAGCCTTATCATGTCGGCAATAACGAAAGAAAGAGATAACTTACCCTTCACATAGAATTTTTGTGATAGCTTTACACGGGAATGGGCCATACACTGTGTTAGGATCTTTAGCAGCTTTGTTACCGATTGTCCATTCTGCGTAACTTCCGTCATTGTGGGATGACACAAACGTTTGTTCGTCTTTCCAGCATAAGCTTTCAACTCCTTGGGTACTAATAAACGTCTGAAAACAAATTGAAAATTAATATCTAACACACAGATAAACCTTTTTATGAGATCGCATAATTCATGCCATTTTATTCTCCACTCGTCACCATATAGAAAAAATGAAATTCAAGTAACCTACCTCAACTGCTGTAGGGCTTTTCATGTCCCACAACACCATCAATCCTCTGTTGTAGCCAATCAAGACGTGATTCGGCACTTCAGGTTGGACTACCATAGATTCTACCGCCCCAGGATTGAGTTTGTAGTCCTCAGGTACACTGGAATATCAATTAGCTACTAAGAGTGAATTAAATATACAAAAACTCAAAATCATTCAAAACTCCAGTACCTTATAAGCGAACTTTTGCTTTCCTTTTTGATCAGTAGGGTCATATGGAGTATGAATCAACATTTGACGAAAAGTTTTATTTTGGGAGGATGAAATTAAAATTAGTTTTCTATCCATTAGTGATTCCCCACAATCTTGATTGACTAGGGGGAAAAAACTACAACCGAATGTCCAGGTGAAATTGATGGTCAATACACACCAGCCAACTCGGTGCGCTCTAGCGGCAGCACAACTAACTCACAGTGTTATCAGCATGAAGTAACAGTTTTATCAGTCTCTTGAGTATATTATTGATGGGATGAAATTCACTTCACAGGATAACATAACCTATTTAAAGTTTTTAAATAGGAGCAGGTATTCCAAAGCACCAGCTACCTGCTCCTATAAGAGTGATTCACCTAATATGAGAGAAGGTGATGGGGTCTTTTCGCCAGGTAATAACATTATCCCGAATCACTCTTTTCTATTCATAGTCTGGTAGCAGCCTAGTAGCAGTTTTTGAACCTATTCACGTTCACATACACGAGAGAAGGGAATGGGAGTATTTTAACATTTTAGCATGTTAATAGTTTCGAATCAGTCGCTCTTAAGCCTTTAACCTTCCCGCTCACCCAGAATGGCGAATTGAACTGATTTGGGGGGGGGTATATAAAAGTTTCATGTGTGTTGACCATTTTGCCTATGGAACGGAAGGGAGGGGCGTGAAACCGAGCTTTGCTAACATATGACAATGAGGTGATGGAAATGGAGTAGATACTCCTTCAAAGTGTGGATACGATTAACCTGATAACCCAGAGGATATCCTGAAGGCTGAGGCTGAAGTGCCCAGGAATTATGTCATTTGCAAGAACCGAGATGGAGGAACTACCCATATCCAATACACATTAGTTTTTCCGAGTGGAGACAAAGGATGACAGTGCGAAGATCCAGGCGGACTCATCCATATTATTATATTATATAATTTTCGACCCAAGTTTCAAAAACGTTGGTTTGGTAGAAAAACTCCAGATGGCGGATAAAGGTTCACTATTGAAAACAATAAGTAAACCACAATTATTCAAGAACGAGATCATTCTAGTGATAAATACACGCAAACACTATACGCTCCAACAGCTGGTGTACTCATTAGAAAATCGTCAACAATATTAGCGATGTATCTTTGGGGTCGCTAATTTAAACCCTAACCAAACAAATTTGAACTGTAACCAAAACATATAAGCATCTAAAATTTCTAAATATATGAAGATTAACTCACTTTTGCATTACCACATCTTGGTAAATAACGTTTTCCGAAATTTTGAATGTGGTGAGGTTGAGAAGAAAAATATTACCGCCTTCAGTACCCAGCAACAGGTTATCAAGGTTTCCTTCTAAACAAAGCGAAGATATTTTTTTCAACCTGAAACGAAACGTGAAAAATCAATACATTAGTAACTAGGCAGGTACCTATATATATAAAATAAAATCGTTGTTTATAAACGATGTTTATAACTCAAGAATGGCTGAACCGATTTTTATGAGGGTGGGCGCAAGTTGACGTGCAAGGGTCGGAATAGAACAGGCTATAGTAAAATCGTCTAAACTTCCTCCTTCATCGAGAACCCGATCTGTCTTCCTTAGGAACATTGTTTATGTTTTCCAAGGCCAATCATATGTTCGGTTACATCAAATCAAAGTGATCAAAGATCTATTTCGCAGACAGAAAATTAAGGCAGTAAAAACATGGTTCTTCTAAATTGATGCCGCAGACTTGGAGCGTCTGTCCTTGCGATTTGTTGATGCTCATTGCAAATGCAAGGCGGATAGGAAACTGCAAACGTTTGAATTCGAATGTCATGTCTGTTGGAATCATTGGAATTCTCGGGATCAACACATTCTTAATGTCCCAAAGAGTCTCCCTATCAAACTTCAACTTCCTTGGAAAAACAGGAGAGAATTTAGGTCACTCTACTGATTAGGAAAGAGCCCATTGTTTCAATCTTCTCTTGATGTCCCCATCATCATCATCTATGAACTTGAGATTTCAATAGGATTTAGAACGTTAAATCTCATTGTTTTGACGCAATCAAGAGTTGATCAATTTTGAAACAGTCCGATAATAATCCATTCACGTTCCAGTCTAGAAAGTAGTAATCCGTAAGAAATAGCTTGCAAAATGTACTTACTTTCCTTCAAGCGTGACGCTTTCTACAATTTCCAAAGCAGTTCCATTGATCTCCCAGAGGTGTAAAGAGTTGTCTTCACACAATGAAACTAAACGACCCTGCGAAACAATTTCGTTTAAATATATCAAATACACATTAAGTACACTTTTTTAAAGCATGGAACATGTTTTTGTCATCACAACCCGGCCAAAAATGAGACAAAATTACCGTTACGTGACATTTAGTGGGTTACACTCCTATTTTCTGATGATTATCACTTACAACCAAATCGTTGCTATGGAACTGTATCTTATTTCTTTGTTGTTAACTGTGTTTTTATTTCAAAAATAGCTGAATATTAGGAGGTATCTATTAGATAGGTACTCTATGATAGACACCCACTTAATATAATGGGTACATAATGTAATTGTTAAAAAATAATGTATCTTTGAAACTCATACTGAAACTATACCTAATAGAGATAGGAACTTCAAATCATGCAGCATGATCGTATGAGCGAATTTCCATAAGTCATAGTATTATATTATGTGACATTTTTCTGAAATTTGTGCACGTTGAGTGCAAAGGAATTGTAATTACCAATTTTATTAATTGCTGATTTTTGTAAAAGCAAATACTAATGAAATTAAAGTACACTTTTCAACATAATTTGGTGCATAAATGTTTAATTGTCCTAGTTCATTACTGATAATCTTGTTTTGAATTACATTCTGCTAAAAAATATAAATTCAACAATTTTTTTGCCATTTTTAACCATTTTTAGTGATTTTTGAGAAGATTTTAAAAATGTGACCAATTTAGTATGCTCAAAAACTGCTGGCCAACGATATCTCATCCTTTCCTTTGGAAAGCTTGATTTTTCAGCGTAAGAACGGAGCTTTTACCTCAAAGGTAAGGAAAGTTATCGTCTGGAATGTATATATATATATATATATATATATATATATATATATATATATATATATATATGGCTTCAGGATGCCTCAAAACGGATTTCAATGAAGGAATTGCCAAAAATTTTCATTTTAAAATGTTTTCCAAATTACCACTAAATTTCGATTTATTAATAAAAATATTCTTGGCGATCTCAAGGCCAACCAGGTGGCGTTGGTGGACAAGATTGTGTTGCTGGCGTCCATGACCATTCATTCATTCCATCTCTATACAACTTGGTCAGTTGATAACATTGAGGTAATCTAATTAATAACCAATAAGGTAAGATAATCGTCAAAATTATCGATGTGGGAAGTTATTCATCTGATGCGGTAAGCAGTCAAGACAACAAAACACCTATTGTTCGTTACAGAAGGAAGGCTTTTTTCACGAGACAAAAGGAGCGCCTAGATGGCGCCGACGATTGAGTTTCATCAGCGGTTTAAAGAGCACAAAGAAAGTAGGGAAACATTACAGCTGTGTAAAACTGATTATGATTATCTAGGTTTATTGAACCCATAAAAAAAGGCAATGAACTTCGAATGGGTTTGATAGCACAATATTAATTATTACGTCAAATACGATTTTTTATGCTTAAAATGAAGAAGAATTCTTCTACCTAGTTGCTTTCTAATAAACAGATATTCAAGCACCGTCAGAAAAAATATGGGGCTAGTCAGCTCAAAGTACATACCACAGCTAACCACTATAACATTGACATGTTTTTAGAATAAATAGGAGTTGTAACTGGCATTATAAGCTCGGTAGTTATTTACCTGATTAGGGATGAATATCAACTTGGTGACAGCCAAATCACCGCTGGAATGGTGACCGTAGAATTCCACACCAGGCTGTCCAAGACTTTATAAATTAATGTTAAGGAAAATCAGGTTATTATGAACCAAAAATTAACAACAAAGAACTGGTTGTTGGTACTCATAAGAAAAGTCGATGAATCCTTCAAAATAAATTACAACTTCTACTATATCAAACTAGAACAAGTCCATTGAGGGTAAAATGAGTTTACCTACTCCCGCAAATTTGCGTGCGTTTTCCTCAGTTCCCCTTCAACCATTTCCCCGCAAAAAAATACGTACAAACCGGCCCCAAACTAGTATTTTTATGGAGGGTCATTTTCCACGAAAACCCACGATTTTATAGAAAAACCCATGTTTTTCAACATTAAAGCCTAAATGTCTCCTCTAATTAGCAACGTAAAATCTTAAAAGTTAAATCACTCAAAAACTAAGCGTTTGATAAAAAATCTCTACGAGGAACTTTCGATCAGAAACGAGCTCTAAAATCGACCCTCAGAGTTTGATGAACTTAAGTCGGGACACCCTGTATAAGTATACTTGAATCAACTAACACTTCCCCTACACAATGGGCTGCCAAGAGACAGTAATGAAGGAAAGTACATAGAAAAAAGTCCAAAAGCCAAAAAATCCAGGAGTCATTTTGGGATACCACAAAATTCCAACCATAAACTCCTTCCATAAAGGAAATTTTGAAAAATTTGTAGTTTGATTTTTTTTTACGAAAATTTGTTAAATCAAAAATCTGGTTTGATTATTTCAAATATTTTTACGTACGGGTAGATATAGTTTCGGATTTCTCAAGGTCAGGGGTCAGCAACTGATTGCATTGTTCAAATGGAATTCGGTAAAAATCATTTCCTTCAGTGATGATAAACAAGTGAAGTATGGAATCGTGACGAGGACGGGCGCTAAACAAAATAATCTTATCTTTTTCGTAACAACAAAGGTGTGCCTGGACCACATCCGTTACCGAGGATGAAATTCAAGAGTGGCGACACCAATACGAAAGGATTAACTGAACTCCAACAAATGATATAAATATACAGATAAGTTGTACGTCTAATACAAGCTTAATCCACTTTATAAGTTTAGGCAGGCTTGAATAAATGTTTGGAAGAATGCATGAAACGACAGAAAAAAATTTGTCATGATGGTTGTACAACACAGCTCCCTCGTATCCAAAACAAGAGGAGAAATTTGGAGACATTAGGAAATAGTGATATGCCGATAAATTATTATTACTTTATAACATGAGAAAAAAACAAAACAATTATTAATAGTCATCATTGTGAAAGGAGAATCATACAACAACAGAGTTTAGCGGCTTTTATGTTTATGCATGCGCAGACTTTTGATCAGGTTTTCCTTGCAACTTGGATTTACGTTTGCGCGTACGCAGAGACTAATCGATCCGGGAGAATGGAAATCATATGGTCGACATCAAGCGAATAGGATTTTCGAGATTCTTTCTTTGTTCGATCCCAATATTAGTCTAGTTGTGCAACACACCTTGAAAAATTTTTATTTTCAACAAGAGGGGGGTGGAGGGGGTAATATCCAAACCCAATTTGCTGCCCAATCTACAATTCTCAACCGATTTTCAAAGCTCTTTTTTTGTTCGATTCCACCTTTAGTCTAGTTGTGCAAAAAACCTTTGAAATTTTGGATTTGCAATCGTGGAGGGGATAACAGCCGATCCTAATAAGCGCTGCCCAAGCTACTATTTTTAACCGATTTCCGTGATTCTTTCCTTGTTCGATCTAAATTTTCGTATAGTTGTGCAAAAAAACCCTGGACATTCCCCCCCCCCCCCCCCCTCGGGTCCAGTAAGCAACAAACCTTGGGGGTTTCAAATTTATTATCGATGGGGTAAATGGAGGGTAATTCGGTTTAAGACATGTACTCCAAAATAGAGTTTCTCTCCTTGCAGTATTTGTAAGCTGCATTTTAGGCCGGACAGCTGTCAAGGTATAGTGAGAGCTGGAGGCACCACATCTTGAACGGTCTGGATACACTTCATTTTCTGAATATAACAAGAATGGAGTTCCTCCAACCAGTTTTTAAAGCTATTTACTATATATGAACATCCCAAGGGACTTGGACTTTATTGAAAACTGCTCTCAACTAGCTAAATTTTCCGTGTTGTTAATAGGGAACAATACATAAATATTTTTTATGCACAAAGGATACACTTTGACGGCTCCTGTGGCAGTTCCGATGGCCATGATCCTGAGAACAGGGTCCCAAGCGAGACATGTTGGTTTGTTCGGGAATCCGTGTTGAACAGTCTGAAACAAAACAAAAAATAAATATTATAAAGCTATATTTAGCATTTCATTTTAAGGAGAAGGATTGAGAACATAACTTGATGAGTTTAATAGTGTAACTACATGCTTTAATTGTCGGTGAAAAATTAAAAACCTCAAAAGATTGGGATCTTGATTGAAATTAATTATAACAAGTAGATAACAGTGATGTTGAAAGACCACAAACAACCTGACGAATGACTTCAAAACTTCTCCTACATAACTCAGCGTTTCAACTGTGACAGAAATGCCATCATACCCCCAGACAAGTTAAACGAGTTAACCCAGTTCTGAGGTTGAAAACACAGGGAGGGAAAATGAGGTTTCCGCTTGAAACTACCTCCTACTAAACTTGTCTAATGACGATTTCTCCGCTACACCATGTAGGAAGGTACTGATTATTAAGTTGCAGACGACAGATTCGGTTTATTTCACAATTCTGGATTGGTTTAGTCCAGCTGTGTACAAAACCAACCAAGTCCCACTTTGATGGCAAAGCAGTGGAAAACGCTGCAAATTATTACACAAAGGTTTACACAGTCCTTCTTCGCAATTAATAAATTATTAAACGAAATCTATTATATCTGCATAGGTGTAGACAAATTAATTAAATTAAATAACACACCTACACTTCCCAAGTATTCGACACGAGCTGACCCACCAACTGAAAATTAATTAATAAAATAAAACAACTACCTAAGCTCCAGAAGCAGGTGACAAAAGTTTAATAACCCAGTTTCGTGAAATGAAAACGTCTGATGCTCCAGGCTTCACTTTTATGACAGTTGGAGCATAACAGGCATTGAAAGCAAGATCATTGTGATCTGCTGATGGGGTACGACTGTCGTAGGGGCGGCGCTGACCACTGAGACGATTCCTCAGGTTGTACTGAGTGGTTGCTTCCCAACGAATATATATATATATATGGGGATTCCAGAATTGACGAACACGGGATTTGGACAAAATGGGTTTAATTTTAATACAATCGGAACTTAACATACTTTACTGAATCATTATTTACATCATTATTTACCGAATCATCAAAATGAAAACCTAAAACTCATCACCTTCACCAAGTAACCAGGGTTGCCAACTCATGGACACCCATTATTGTAGCAATCTGTTCCAAATTACCGTACACTCTCGTACATCAATCCTAATACTTACCCGCCGTACCTTCGCCTTACGCGCATATTTCAACAAAATTTAGATGGCGATCGAATGAATTCAGTCTACGAGTATAATAACAAAACTTAGTATATTTTTTGATCAACTGCAAAACAAAATAACTTCAATAAAATTTCATAAGAAAAACCATAAAAGTTACAAGAAAAATTCATCTTGATTTCTCATTTTTGATGAGCTTGATTTAATATACTCAGGGATTAGTCGCTATCCGGGCTTGGATTGTAAATCGGTGAAAGCGGAAGTAGGTACCTATACGTCCCAAGATTTCGTAATTATTTTTCACACAAAAAATCGAAATAAAGAAGAAGAAAAAGTCGAAACAAAGGAAGGAAGAAATGAAGCCATCGAAATAAAGTTTAAATGACATCATCAGCAACGGCCTTGCGCTCACTTCATTTCTTAGTTCTGTTAGGTATGTTTTTATAACATTGGCTTACCTAAAATTCCTCTCGCATTGTGCATTTGAGTGAGGAAAGACACATAAGTTCAATGCAAATATTGGCAGGAGTTGCATTTCTTTTTTACCCTTGATACCTACTTAGTAGACAAAAGGGTGGTAGCTCTCCTTCTTAAAACCCTGTTGTGAACCTTTAGGTAAACTCATGCTAAAATGATAGATAACCTACCTACCTGCCTATTAGCAATTTACCTTGGTTTTTCTGTTTCACCGAAGTTCCGCTTAAGGTACTGAGATTACTGCCGTACACCGTACATGCATCAAAATTACCGTATGTTTACGGTAATTACCGTACTGACGGCAACCCTGCATGTAACTGTCATTTATCATATATTTTTAATCATATTCTCAAATCTCTTATGTTTTGCTTCTTCTTTATTTCACTTTACTGTAAAGTGAAGCACTGTTCAAAGTAGGTAACTATTACTGCTAGTGTTGCGTTACCAGTTTGGGATCCCACATATATATACATACATATATCCCCACAAGGATATGGTTTCAGAGAATTCTGAAACGGATTTCTATGTGGTTCATTTTCCTCACTATTGAATGTTGTCATCTTCACTCCCAGCTAAATAACAATGGGACGTCTGTCCTAATAAATTCATTTCGTGCCACTTTCGTGAGTAGGTCAGGTTTTGAGCTTCATCACAAACGAAAGAAAAAGACGACCGACGGGTATCACGAAACGAAAATCGCTGACCGGGTTGAGGAGAGAGAGGTGAAGTCCGTTATAGTGTTTCCATCTAATTTACATGCGTGGGAGAAGCGGTTGGCGGGGGTTGAGGATGGAGGGATTGTATCTGCTTCACTCCGGAGAAGCCCCTTTGAAACGCATTCTTCCCGTTCAGTATATCTGGCACGTCGCCAAGGTCTGACCAGCCGTTCACGTGCCGGTAGGCTGGGAACTCAGGGCTGGACTAGTGGAAAGTGGACTGGACGTCTACCTCTGGCGATGAATCGCTTCCTCAACACTCCGACTTTCCACTGATACTGAGTGCCTTTAGTTCCGACGATGGAACCTATTAAATTCATAGCAGTTAAGAATTCAACCCTAGATTGGTAGCAATGAGTAATTTCTATAAAATGAAACGAATAAGCATAGATTTTCCCTTATCAGACCGCACAAAATGAGACTGGTCCTTTACCAAGGTTCCAGAACATAATGCCACTCAGCCGAAACGCCAAGTCAATAATTGCGCGGCGCAAAATAGGCAGTTAAATACTTTGGTAAGTAATATTTACTCATCTCTACTATCTGTAGTGGTTTGTGTATTTTCTACTCATTGCTATCATCACAGAAGTCGCCAAGGTCTGACCAGCCGTTCACGTGCCGGTAGGCTGGGAACTCAGGGCTGGACTAGTGGAAAGTGGACTGGACACCTACCTCTGGCGATGAATCGCTTCCTCAACACTCCGACTTTCCACTGATACTGAGTGCCTTTAGTCCTGATGATGGAACCAACTAAATTCATAACAGATAAGAACAACCATAGATTGGTAGCAATGAGTAATTTCTAGAAAACGAAACGAATAAGCACAGATTTTCCCTTATCAGACCGCACAAAATGAGACTGGTCCTTTACCTAAGGTTCCAGAACATAATGCCAATCTGCCGAAACGCCAAGTCAATAATAGCGCGGCGCAAATTGGCAATTGAATAATTTGGTGAGTAATATTTACTCATCTCTACCATCTGCATTGGTTTGTGTATTTTCTACTCATTGCTACCATCACAGACTTATAGAATAATGTGTTATGTTTGCTCCCGTCTTCTAAAACCACTATGGTTTTTCAGAGTGATTATTACTCATCACAATCTAGAAGAGGACAGAAATCCTCGAATCATAGATGTTTCTTTGGGAATAATATATTAGAATAGCAATCAATCATTCCCAAGGGTTCGTTTTTAGTTTCTCTACGATAAAATTAGAAATTTCCATTTTATTTTCCTGTAACAACCTTCAATAGTGTTATCTTATATAAAATCATAGCAATAGGACTGTGGTAGAATTAGGGATTTATTAGTAATTTATGTGTCAGCAAACTTCGGATGCCGCACGCCGTGTCCAACTAATCTGAATTTTACTAAAAGATTGACTACTCTATGTAATGTGCGGATGAGATGCGAGCATAGCGAGCAACCAGACCACTGATCAAAGCAAGAAACTGATACGTTAGCAATCTCTCAAGAAGAGCTTACACTAGTTTTGACTAGTTACACAGATCAGTGATCTGAATGCTCGCTACGCTCACATCTCAAAAATACTTAACACTGAGAGTAGTCAATCTCCTTAGGTAGTCAAATTCAGATAGATTTTATCACTTCTAAAATCCCTGGAATGTTACATATACCTTCTTATAAGTATATTCTTTTTGAATTATCACCGTGTAATATTCTCTAGCTCCAATTAAAATTAGGAGTTCAAATTCACACCTCTTCAGCAATAAAAATAAACTTTTTTGTACACAAACATGGTGCTTGTAGTGAATTTCTTTAGTTGATACGAGTACATAAATAAGGAATATACCAGTCTAATATGCATCATTCTTGTTATCATTTGTGACAGAGTTCCCGTCATAGAGGTCCCGTCGGGATCTCAGAGATTGTGCTGTCGTCGCCCTGTTGGTGAACAACGGGCGTCGCCGCATTTTCTCGTGTTCTTGAGAAGCTGAGTTTGGCGTTGGATGGGTGATCCAGGTCCCTGGAAACCAATCTACTCCGAACATGGCTCATTTAAAGCTATTAGTAGGAGTGGTATCTCTCTGACGGGATACTGTCTACCTCCTCTACCTTTTTATCGAGGATTTAGGCCCCCATTGCACCTCTGGGGGGGTACCTAGATTCCTGATACATTTCCTAGACAATAAATTTTCTTTGAGTACCAAATAGTATCATTCTACCATGTACAATGTAAGTACATTCTTGTAAAAGTGATGATATTTTATTATGAGTCGTCACGTAGACGTAGCAATGGATAAGACATGTATGTATCAATGATTTTAAGTTTTTCCCATTTGGAAAAATTGGTGGGTTTTATTTTAAAATTTTTGATTCAACAGTTAAGAGCAGAATGATACCGCCCGGAAACTGTCACGAAAATCAGTCGGAAAGCGGTGACACCATTTTAATTTCTTGATAATCTCATGAGAAAGAGATATTTATTAACCCGTAGGGTAATTAAATCCACTCAGGTATAAACCCCTTGTATTATCAACAAGATTCTTACGAGAATTACAATATTCGTTTTCGATATCATCAGTAACAAACAATAACTGAACATAATTAAAATCGAGACAGCTTGTATATAGTCACAGTTGAAAAAGGGCTTGCATCTTATTTATTGTTCAAGAGAAAAGAAGAGCTGAGAGGTACAACCAATCAACGGCAAATAAAGTTAAAGTTGTACGAAGTGGAGGGCGTTACTCAAACTAGTTTCAACATAATGAAGAGATAATCTCAAGTGTTATTGAAATGAACCTGTTCATGATCAAATACCGGTATATGATGGATATCCTCATGTAAAAATCTATCACTTTTTATAATCTCAAACTTACCATTCAACATACCAACCCAGGAACAGAAATGAAGAAATTTTTCAAACTGGCTGTTAATCAAATAAAAATTATTATCTTCGCTATGATCGGATTCCTTAAGATGATTAGTAATTCCTTAATCTACTACATATTTATCAGTACTCGAACATCAGTTTTCTGTGGAACAAGATTCAAGTATCTAATGCCCAACACACATTTGCCGACAACAACTACTACCGCGGGTAACTTGAGTCGATTAGATAACCATAGTGACTTCAGACAGAATGTGGGTTAGTGAGTCTAGGAATGGAAATCAGGTCTTACTTAACACGTTCCCACAATTAATGAGGTGAAAACATAACATGGTTGAGTAATGCATGCATTACAGGGGACATCACTAAAGCTGAGCATCGACAGTGCAAGGCTGCTCGCTTCGAATGCCTCGCAACGTCTCCCTCAGCGTGAGACATAGGCAGTTGATTAAAACTGTAACCACGAATGCTCGATGCGAGCACACGAACCACCCGACTAGAAGGTAGCTAGTAGACATGATCCTCCGGATAAACGCGCAAGTTGCTGCCAGTGCTTTTGTTATTATGACAACGATTATAAAAAACGGCAAGAACAAAAAAGGCCACGTAAGCCACGGTGGTGGGTCAAAAAATATACAAAAACCGGTTGGAACATTGGAACAGGCTTTTAGAAGACTTCAGATTTGAAGAAGATCACTTTCCTTTCCAGCTCTTTAACATGAACATTAACAGATGCGACGATATTTCGCGCCACAGATCTTTTCTTCTGTATTTTTTATAATATTCAGGATGTTTTGAATCCCACAATATAAATTTATTTTCGTACATTTCACTATTACGAGCATCACATCGTTCTCCATGATTATGGTTGTCTGGTGTGGTCTGAGGCAGATGCCCACGGGTTATCCACTGCACGAACGGCTCGGACCGAGGCACCTTCGAGCACTGCCATTTTACCGACAAGCTCGTGGCTCACCCAGAGAGAATAGAAAGAAGTCATTCATACTCATTATCATGAGAATCACAAGAGAATCATTCTATACTCACTGGGCTCACCACGCACGGTGCGATGCGAACGGCCCCTTGCGAACAACCCCGATATCGACCTTCCGAGGGGGTGTCCTGATAGTCAGGGCCAACAGGTAGTAATTTGAGAAGAAGGTTTGAGATTAGATTTTGAAAATTTAATCTGTTCTGAGTGAGAGAATCTTTGTCTACTATCGCAAAATTGGTGGAATACAAATGGCGGCCTCATAAAGATGGCTTAATTTGCCCATTAGCGAATTTTCGTAGAAAATGATGCTATTGCAATGGCTCAGAAAATTTTAAAATCACATTTTTGAAAAATTTCTTTATTTAAATCCGTTTTGAGGCATTCTGAAACGAATCTTAGAGTTTAAAACTTTTTCATATATATATAAATATATATATATATATATATATATATATATACATATATATATATATATATATATATATATATATAGATATATTTTTGTGTCATTCCAGACGATAACTCTCCTTAGGACTGAGATAAAAATTCCGTTCTTGCGCCAAAAAATCAAGCTTTCCAAACGAAAGGATGAGTTCGTTGGCCGGCACTTTTTGAGCACATTAATTTGGTCAAATTTCAAGAAATGTACTGAAAAATAACTAAAAATGGCTAAAAAATTAAATAACAATTTAATATTATCCAATACGTTAATTTAAGAAAATTCGGTCATACGATCATGATGCATGACTGGAACTTTTGAAGTTTTTCTCTAATAATTCCTAAACCTTACATCCTATAGAAATTTTTACACGTAGCAATGTTAGAGCATAAAAGAACAAAACGATTCGATCCCAAAACTCTGAATTATCTCTCAAAATAAGGGAATTACAAACAATTGAAAATCGGGTTAATTCTGGGCGTCTTCTCCTCCCCCGGGATAAACTTTTGTCCTTTAAAATCACCTAAAGGCGTTAATATTGTTCTGATTCAACCTGCCAAAGCTAATTATTCTCAAGATTAAATACTTTCCAAAGTTCGTATCGAGCATATTTTAGGTGAGACCTTCCCCCATTGACTTACAGCCGAACTTATGAATTTTATGTCATTTTACACATAAAGTTCGCAAAAACGGCCTTTTACTGTGTACTTTGTAACAACGACAGGTGATGGAAAGGGAGAGGTCGTCCTGTTGGTTGTATAAACCGTCAGGCTTACCTCCAGATGCAGCATATTCAAGTAAGGGGGGTACACGCACGCACGCTGACATTTACGCAAGCCGAGTCAAAGCAGAGAAATTTGTCAATACGAGCTTTAAAATTCCGTTTCTGGTTAGTTTTTAGGAATGTGCTATCCAAATTCGTGTTATAGGTATGCATTCAAAACTACAAAACAAACAACTTTGGAATCTAAACTACCTTCTATGAGGAAGGAAATAGTTATCGGCCCCATTGTTCGTCGATGAGAACATGATCAATCTAGTTAGCTGGTTATTTCATCTGGTGAGCACAATGTTTGAAAATAAACTATAGGTATAGTTATAATATAGTGCGGGAATTTGACGGTTCCTCGCTTCCACTGCCGAGAGTAATCAGGTTATTCCAGTCACAAAACGGGGGTATACTAAGATGTTTTGAGTCATAGTTATGCAGTGAACAGCCCCCGCCTTCTAGAAGTACCTAACTGTAGATTTTATAACAGGTTTAGAGAACGGTAGGAGGCGATTTTCAAGCGCAATTACCAGCAGCCTGGGTTTTACTGTTGCGACCTTACTTGTCATCTGGTACCGGTGGATGATAGTTGAAATTTAACTGGGCTAAGTGAAAAGGAACGGTAGAGAGGTTTCCACAAATTCTCTACTTGAAATCCAGAATGGGTAAACGATGAGCTTTCACTAAAGATTACATTGATTCCAAATGAACGACTCGTAAGAGGGAACATGCAGGTTCTATAAATTTTTATATTCAATAAAAAGTACCAACTGCTCTTCAATTAGTGAGCTGATGTACGTGAAATTGCACCAACCTAGTTGCCTAGGTACCTTTTAAAACGTCTCATACCCTGAATACAACGGCAATCAAGTATAAGGCCAAGTTAATATGCGTCACAAAGGTACATAGATAACCACATTTATATTCGAAATAATTTATATACCTACCTACTTAAAAGGAGGAGTGTCTCTCCGCAGCACGGAACGAGGCACTGTTTATCACTGATATTATTGTTCTTCACTAACTTTGACAATTAATTACCTAGCGATCAGCAGGACGAATGTACCAGGATGATGTGTAGAGTTTGGTGGTCTGGATGTTCGAAATCTCGCTTCTCAAAAATAAAAAACATACTAAATCAACCCCTTCTGTAAAATGTAGATTAGTTGGACAAATAGATCAGAATAATGTATAGTTTTTGGCCTGGATGCTCGCAAGTTGTGAAGATGTGTAGGTAAATTTTCAACGCGTAAATAGTTCACGGATTTGCTTCATTTGCTGCGGCGAGACACTTCTCCCAAAAGGACGCAAAAATCACGAACCAAATCTCTGTAAAACATATGTCAAGAATATATTCGAACTATAGGTATACCAATAGATGTTTAAACTCATTAGTAATGATTTTAGCAGCAGATTTGAACCTATTTCAATATCTAACAAAAAACACACAACTTTCTATCATGTAAGTTTTAATTTTACAGGGGCCCCTCAGAGTATAATGAACTCAAGAAGGATATGAGGAAAGGAAAGGAAGGAGGAAGGGAGGGAAAGAGATATTTCTAATACTAATACCATGGTTTAGTTCAATATTTTAATTTCCCCATCCTAGTATGAACTTTTCTTTAATCGCGCCCATCAATATCCCAATGAAAAAAATTTCATGTGTGTTTAGCATCAGGTAAAGCATATTTGTATTTGGTCTAAATGGATAGGTCATAAAAAAGTGGCTACTGTAAATTTATGTAACTAGTGTGCTAATTAACACTAAGTAGGTCGGTTGGAATAAAAATCCGTAGAAAGTCAAGAATCACTTTATCTGTACAAAAGATCTTCATAGGAGTGGAGAACCAACCAAAAGAATAGCAGCTCCTTCTTACCGGATGAATGGTGGCAAAACAAAACTGCATCAAGGCACCACAAAACACGCGCTAATAGCAGATTCTCTTCACAGTACAGCTCAACATCGGGCTGCCGGTCATTTATAGATGGGCATAATTTCAAATATTTAGGGGGTGTACAGGTCGAAAAAATCGTCAGAAGTAGCGCACAGATATGGAAATTTCGAATATGGATAGCAACGAGTATCAGCTGGACATTTGGAACATGGGTCTCCTTTCAGGTACATCGTAGATTGTGGACTGTTTCCCGCCGGGCCGTAGTTGCAAACGAGATATATGAAATGGTTCCTCTTAACGACGAAATCTATTTCACCGCATCCAACACTGTGAGAAGATGCCCAAACTATTTGTGTAAAATGCGAGTAGGTATGCTTGAATGAGTAGGAATCAATTACTTCAAATGGAGTTTCGGAGATTTCACTGACCCAATACCCGAAAGACTGTTCGGTTTTGAATGGTTTTCTGTATGAAGATCCTGCCATTGCTACGTTTTGTCCAACTTGATCGAAGTCTGGAGTTTTTCGGCACTTATCATGTCCTACGGTGCACTGATTGGCCCAACGTTGAGCCAGTTTTTCCAAATTATAATCCCATTTCATGTACCTCATGTCCGCAGCCCGTGGCCAGCCATAACTGCCGCCTGCGAAACTATTCCTATAAGAGTTGTGCATATCGAGCAATTGCTTTCGTTTACTATCGGTCATACTAACGTCAGGTTGTGGACAAATATGGGTACCAACAGAACCCTTATAAAAACACATAGTATTCGCAGTCATCCCACAACTTAACATACACCAATCGGGCTCATCTGACTCATCATGTGCTTTCAATAGTTTCATTGCCATGTTGAAATTATGTTTCTTCGCGATATCACCTCTTTGAGGAGTCTCTTGTTTTTTTCCAACACTGTACAAGTCTGTATGATGAGATTTCGTAGAGTTAAAATGCGACGATCTTCCACCTCGAAATCTGATTCCACGAGGGTTTTCAATCTCCTTTTCGTCACTGGGCCCCTCCGCATTATGATATGTCTTTATATGATGATGCAACAATGTTCCATGTTTTCTCTGATTATAAGGTTTTATGGCTTTAAACTTTGAATTAGAACCAATACGGTCTTGAATGTCACTAACAGAAGTAATCTTTGTACCTTTAGATCCTCCTGGATAATGCATCTTGCAGCTATCATTTCTCTCAGCATTATCAACTTTGTTCCCACCGATGTTCTCCTTAATATACGATTTTTTCTTGCTCCAACGTTCCGTATTTTTCGATGTAGCTCCGAAAATATATACGCTCAAAATAACACATCCGATCACCAAACATTTTGACGCCAGCATTTCCAATTCGAAAGCCAAATGTAAACTGGGTACTATCCCGACAACAGCTCATGCATTTATTGGTATAACTAGCGAAATTACAATTATAAACAGTTATGTACAAACTTCCCAAGTTCGGACTTTTCTAAAAATAAACTTACTTTTAACGGTCGGTGCAACCCTTCGTCCGTACAGTAAAAATTGATAAGAGTGTTGGGTTGTTAATGTTCAGCACTTTGGCAGATCATTTTATAACATTGTTAACACTTTATGATTTTTCACACTTTTTAATTTTTCCGTATATAGGTTGTGAAATTTTTATGTCACTCAACTGTTTTAACCACTTATGATTCTCCAACTGGCACATAAAAACCATATTGAAACGGAAAACAGTAAAACTGGTGTGGACTTCCTTCTACAGGGTCTCCCGTATAAGGTGGTCAGTACTTCAGGGGTCGATTCTAGAGCTTATTTCTGATAGAAAGTTCCTCTTAAGCCCTCTGAAAAGCAAATTTTTGCCTAATTGGGAAACCTTGGGTTTTTTCAATCGGGAATTGAACTATGAGAACCAATATTTTTTCAAGACACAAGAACGGTAAAAACTGGACCTAAATCTAACCTTTTCAACGGTGTAGTCAATTTTACTTTTACTTTGCTAATTAAGAGGGGGAGGGGGGGAACTATGTTTTAATGTTGAAAAACATTAAAAAACTTATCTCCCCAACACCTTCATTTCATCACACCAAATGAACTCAAAATTATAAGTTAAAGTGTAAAAGTTGGTTAAAAAAAGGGCAAATGTTACCATTCGATTCAGCGTGAAAAAATACGTAGAAACCGCAAACTCGTATTTTCATAAACGGTCATTTTTCAAGAAAAACCTCGATTTCAATGAAAAAACGCTGCAAATTATTTCACAAAGGTTTATTAATTTTTCGATTGAGTTTGATCGTAGTTTTAGTTGGCTTGCGTACGTCATAAGGTCCGACCAGACTCCTCAGCATGTCCTATTTCGAGTTGCCACAATCTATACTTCTATAATTATATACGCATGTTTATATTTCTCGATTTGAGCTCCTATCTATTCAAAACGTTATTGCCTTAATAATATCATTATCTAAGTACGTACGAAAAGTCGAGAGGATATGTTATTAAACAAGCGTAGGAAAAGCACTGGTATTAACACACAAATATGACCTAGAAAAAAACATATATTCATGCCTCGAAGGAACGCCGTACCCACCTCCTGGTGCCACGGTGTATTATATGGGTATAAAACGTAAAAGTAATAAATACCCATTCTCCTACACCCCTCTGCTACGCCCCTGGTCACTCCAGCCACCACAAGGTGCCGCGGCGCCTCCTCTCACTCCACCCCCCGCTCACCCACCTCACCACCCACCGTGACCCCCTGCCAAGCGTGCCAGGCGTGCGTGCGTGCGTAAGTCTAACACTCAAATCGTCGAAAAAGACACTTTTTCGCCCGATTTTGGCCCATAGCATCTATGCGAGAGAAGCGATCGGGATGGTTAAACGTTAAGGACCAACTAGACCCCAAATGGAGTCTATGTGCGAAAGAACGGGTTTTTAAAGTAAATTCTTAGGCCTTTTATGGCCCGGACGGCGAACGGATTCTACGCACCTTGAAACGTAAAGTGACAAAGTTTGAGAGGGGGTTATAAAAACTTTTTGCTACACGATCACATAGGCTTATTATTGGAAATAATAAACCAATATTATTGGAAATAATAAACCAAAACGGTGTTTTTTCACAATTAAAAGTTTCCTTCCCTAATTAGAAAAGTAAAATTGACCACTGTTGAAAAAGTGAGATTTTGGCGCAGTTTTTACCGTTCTTGTGTCTTGAAGAAATATTGATCTTAATTGTTCAATTCCTAATTGAAAAAACTCAACGTTCTCCAAATTAGGTAAAATTGGCTTTTCTGAGCGCTTTTTCAAGTCTCAAATCTTAATTCATAAAAAAAACTCAGATATTTGTCAAATAGGAAATCGGAAATTTAATGCTCTTTCCAACGGCATCCTCAAATTTGAATTTACACAGCAAATTAAGGAAGTTATGATCGTTTTAGTGACAAAAGGTCGTAAACACGAGAAAAAAAATCTTGAAAATTCAATTATGTACTCAAAACTATGCGTTAAAAAAAAAAATCTAAGATTAACTTTTGATCACTACTAAGCTCAAGAATCGACTCCTGAAGTACTGACCACCTTATGCGAGACACCCTGTATAATGTACACTACTCGTATTAATTTTACTCGTTTGAAAATGTACCAAAAAAATAAAACGGAAGTTGAAGAAAACGTTAACTATTCCCACGATACAGAGAGATTGTTGGATCGATTTCGACTGTTAGGCATCAACAGTATGAAACAATAGCAATAGCAATTCTTCCCATGTTCTTTATTGAAATGGGTTTCCATAACTTCGGTATGGAAATCATTTGTAGCAAGTATTTATTTACTAGAACTGATACGAGTAGATAGCACACGCGGTGGCAAGCACGTAACCTAAAATGGCACAATCTGAAATAACGCATCGCCGGTTTATGGGTTCTGGAAGTCCCAGGTTTTGATTTGATAACCGTTAGCTCGCTGCTATTTGGTGGCCTGCCAAATGGCCAAGGTTTAGAGGTAGTTTCACACCTAGAATAGAGGCTGCTCTCTCCAGTGTGCAGTCCATCATTTCGAAGTTCTTGATTAGCGCTATTATTACTCTGTTTGTTGGGAAGCTTGATGAAGGATGATTCATGAGGATAAAAACCCCGGTGGACCGTTTGGGGAAAGAGAAAAATGATAGAAGAGGTTCCACGTATGCGCATGCGCTGGGGCTATTACTGGTCCGACGACGATGAAACTAAATCGTTCATTTTGTTATATTTTTTTATTTTCAAGATGAAACTGAACCTCACGACATTAGCTGCCCATTACTGTCAACGGCAGTAATCGGACCTATAATACGAACTAAATCACTCGCGAGAAGTTGTGGGAACCCATTTCAAAACGTATGTTAGTGAAGGAATGTGTCTATTTTCGCGAAAAATAAGAGTTACGTCAGAGTTAGATGATGATTTAACCGTCGAAATATATTTAACATTGCAACTCTTTATTTTTCGTAGAAATAGACAACGTTTTTCACTAACTTCCGTTTTGAACAGACCATTTGACGACAGAAACAAGGTGTTCAGAGAATGGGGGCGTTAATGCGTTGGAATTTCACGTTTTTTACCTCAGATTCAAATTCAGCGCACTAAAAAACCCTTTTGATTTGTGGCTCAAAATACCGTTTAGTTTGGTGAATAAACGGGTAGGAAGATCACGCGTGACGTAGTAGAGCTCGGATCGATATGTACTTTAAAACCTCAAAATATGCATTTAAAACCTCCGAAATATGCATAAATATGCACTTAAAAACCTGGAAATATGCACGTATCCCAAATACATACATTGAAATAATCACTTATCCCTAACATAACAAGCCGTATATATTTCGAATAGTGCTAGGTATGTAAATCATAATGCGAGGGATTAAAACCACTAAAAATTGAGATTATTTGTACGGAATACGGGAGAATACGCAAGAATAACCACCAAAAGTAGAATCACTTAATTTCATAATTTCAATAAAAATGAATCTGTTGTACTATCACAAAAATTAGTTCGTAAATTGTCTACTTTAAAACTACGCCTTCGGTCTGAAAGGACCATTTTTAAATATGAAAATGTTCTTTCCACATCACACGACACAACTGGCGCGTATTTTAGTGCAGCAATGTCAGATGTCGAAAGAAGTTGCAAATCTTCTGCGCACTCCACCCCTTCGAGGATTAGGGTAATCGTCAGTACTTTAGCCTGGGTTACGTTGGAGAACTGCTTCTATTTTTTTCGAAGTTTTTCCAGCCATGGACATTCCCCTGCATAAACTCGTAACAATCTTAATACTCTGGTGAAAGGTAACGTGTGCATTCAATCCAGTCACAGTCTTCTCCTAAGTGCTCCCGTATAATCCGATTATAAGGACAGCTGTAATGTGAATGTCTACCTAGCTTAGAATGGCAGCAGTCGTCTGCAGTGTTAATCTGCGATTTAGTCGAAAACCAACCTGCGTACGGAATCAACCAGTACCTGCTATGCCTTTAGCCTGTCATTTACCTCGTATTCTGAAAAGGTTTTGGTTGGTACCTACCTTCCTTGAAGATACACCTGACGAGAAGCGTGAACATTTCTTTCAAAAACTAGAATATGTTTGCAAAACGCCGAAAATATGCAGTTATACGCACTTACACCCTAAATATGTACTTATATGTACAAATGCCCAGAATATGCAAAAATATGCATTTTAAATTTGAATTTAAAGTAGCCTACAAACACCCAAACATCATAGTTCGTCGAGAAAAATCACTTTGGGCAATAAAAAAGTAATATGCGAAATCGGAGCTCTAGACATAAGGGTTCCCCCCAGACAGGCGGGGCACGACATCGTGCAAATGAATTTCAAGAGCCGTATTTCTGGCCAGATACCCATCACATAACACCTTTTTGGAAAGCTCTCGTTCAGGTCTTTCTATTGAGCAAATAAAAAATAATCATGAAAACTCCCCATTACAAGTTTGACGACACGGTACCGTCAACCGGGATGATATTGATCAATTTTTATGGTCATTCTAAAACAAAATTACCACTCAATTTTATCAAAAAATCAGAAAAAAATTATTTATATTCTCTAACACCTTAATTAAAATTTTCTGTATCAAGGTTACCGATTTGAAACTTTTACATATATATTTTTTAAATTGAAAATGATCAGTATCACCCCGTAGGTACGGGGTGATATTAATCACTCGTTAAAATGTGGTAGAAATAACTTCTTTAATTCGCTCTATTAGCCATGCTGCAAGAAAAGTGCTTTACTTTTTTTAAATGATTGATTGCCCATCAGTTTTTGGTTCATCCAAACCAGATGAAAAAAACGAAACAAGATATTTTTTGTCAACATTATTCATTGAAAAGTAATTATAAATTTAGAGTCCCTCAATCAAATATGAGTAAATCTTGCTCAAGTTTTGGGTGTCTTTTCGCAAGTTGAATTTGAATTTATTATATTAACCATTAGTATAAATATTGTTTTTTGCAAATTAGATTCTCTTCCTACAATTTTGAAATTGTCGAAGTAGGTAGGTCCTAAAGATCTACAATGGGCCTCCAACGCATTTTTTTAATCTTCTTGTCATTGACCCGATTTCGTAAAGTCTCGTTATAATTTGAACAGTCCAAATAAAGAAACGTTGCATACGAATTGAACGCAGGGACATCCTTTATAGTCATATTGGTCCAAGGTTTTCTATTTCTAGTTCAGGAACCCTATTTAGTTTTAGTGACCAAGGATGGTTGGAATAAAGATGACAACCAAAGTTATATGGATGACGTGGGCTATTGAGAAATCTGGCGAATTGCCGAAACGTGGCTATAGGGACTTTGTAAACTGTCTATCTTGAGTATTAAATTAGAAACGTTTCCCTAATATTCTAGCATTTTAAGAGCTAATTATGCTCATAGTCTAGAGAAGCGAGAAGAATGGAGTTCTTCATAGAGAAATAGGAAAAACCGTTACTACTTGTAACATGATTTTGATGTTGCGTAACTATTCCCATAGGAAATTATTATAGAAAACGGGCGACATTTTTTAAATATGCCTTAAAATTTCCACTATTGGTACTTTTACCTTTGAGTATGAATTAATTGGACACGTTCTATTGGACGTCCTATGGACGTTCTATTAATTGACAAGGCCTATGGACACGTTGTACATTAGCAACTACATCAATATCAATCAATATCTTACTTGGTGATGTCAAAATTCCTGACTAGGCTGAAAAGGTGAAAGCGCTCGGACAAATTCAAATCTATCGCTTGAAATTGAATACACATTTTTATCCACATCATCATACCGCCCTATCATAGTTGGTGCAAACCTCCACCAACACAATTTTGATTATTAATTAGGTAATCATGTATATCATTTTTGTGTGTATCAGCTATAGGACTGAGTATCAAGTTTACCTAGAACTATCAATCAGAACCCGAAATTTTATATTGATATCATTCCTATAATACTCATGATTCGTGAGTGAAGTATGCAGATATAATTCTTATGTAAGGTAAAAGAAACATTAATAAAATTCCAGAAATTAAGAACAATTCGAAGGATTTTTAGTTGAGTTTTGGCAGTTCTCGCATCTTGATGAGAAACCACTTTCCAAACTTAATAACCAAAATTCCACTGAATTATCATCATTACCATTCGTTATCAGCACGATTGTAGGTTGTCGGAAGTCTAGTTACGTCCTCCTAATTTATTTGAAAAAGGGAAAGTCAGCAAGTAGTATCTCTACTAGTATCAGCAAGTAGCCCATCAGTACCTATTGGATCATTCATAATAGCAAACTCAATCTATCCTATAGGTAGCTAAAGGGAAAAAGTAGATATTAAGGGAAGATATATCCATGATCTTGTTATTTCTCCCATTAGGGGAGAAATTATGCATAATCTGTATGACCTTCATCTTAATAGGGAAAACTGATAATATTGATAGTTGTAGTAGTCCATATAGTGAGGCTTTTTTTAATTGATTGTTGGATTCTACATCTTAAAATTTTATCATTATTGGGCCAGTGTGAATAGTTTCAATCTCCAGCATGAATCGATCCAGACGAAAGTCATAATAGACGCCCAACTCTATTCCCGCAGAGGAGTGCACATCTGAAGGTCGTAGACCCCAAAACCCCAAGATTCGCTGGGATGTTGAGGTTTGGCGAGGTCTGAATGCGAACGGTTCACTCGCGAACCGGAACCAGGTCAAATATTCCCGAGCCGCTCACCCAGTCGAAGTTGCTACTACTAAATAAGGGAGCGCACGGCCGCGGGCCCCCGGACGGGGGATGCGAAATGCTTGATTGCCTACGCACACCTCTTCCACTGCTCCTGCAGAAGAACGGGGTCTTGAGGTGATCGAAAAAAGTTTTAAGGGGCAAAACAACGGGAAGATATCGCTGAGCCAATCAAGGCCCATCCTTTTTAGTATTGCTTTCACGAAGAGAGACCAAAAAAAGTTCCAGTCATGAAGCACTACCGTATGAGCGAATTTTCATAATTTTGTTTTACGATGTTTTTTTTTTAATCAAGTTTATTGCTATTTTGAGCAATTTGTGACCACAGAAATTTGTACCAATTAAATTTATGGGGAATACCCTATTTCTTAACAACACACTGATATATAAACGTATTTTGGCATTTTAAACCATTTCTTTGCAATTTTTATAGGTATTTTTAGGAGCATTTTGAGCCTTGAGCCATCCTATTCATTCGAGGAATATAAATATGTTGAATTTATCAATACCATGCTTTGACAGTTACTTAATGATTTAAAAAAAAAAAGTATTTCACTCAGAAGCAATTAAGGTCAAAATTACGTCAAAAATGTCTACCTCCTTGCACATTCTTCTCCTAATGTACTTTTAGTTACATAATCACAATCAGCATGATAAAGGGATGTGAGGCTTAGAAAAATTGCGAAATAAGACACATCTTGGGAAAGACTGACTACTCGACTTTACAGCAGTTTTTTACCACATTATGGCGAAAAGTTCTACTCTATCCTCCTCTGGGTGAACAACATAATTAACCTAATTCTAAAAGTCAAAACGCCTCATTGATGGATTCACTACGCAGGCATGAAAGGGGCATGTGAGGGATGAAGGCTTCATCAGCATTCGGGGCTTTCAGGCTTATAAATAATAGAGATATACCTTGATATTTAAAAATATTTAAATTCAATAATTCCAAACAATTTTTGGTGATTTTTTTATAGAGCACTCAATTTTGAATAAAAAGTGCTGTCTTACCAACTCGTCTTTTTATTTATTTACTTATTTTTATTACTATTATTTTGCTACGTTCAATTAGCGTAGTTTTGTTGAAAATTAAGCTATCGCAATGACTCAAAAAATGTTTAATTCAAAACGTTCGCAAATTTTCTTGATTGAAATCCGTATCGAGGCATTCGCAAACGAATTGTAGAGTTTAAAACATTTTCACCCAATAGCGTTTCGAACATTCTCATAAACAAACAACTGGTTCTCGATCTTCACAAGCTAAATGAAAATTAAATGCACAAGGTGTAACTGGACAATGTGCTAGAGTGAACTGGATTTTTACCAGTGTGGTCCCACTATAACAGTTGACGATAAGTTAAACAAACAATATAACAAAAAAAAAAAAAAAAAAGTTGTTTTCTTGTTACAATTCCACCTTGGTAGATTATAAGTAGCACTATTCTTGCCAGCAGTATTTGTAAAATTTTAAATATACAAAACAAATAACTTGAATAAATGAACGAGGATGGATTGTGGAAGTAGTTGAGTTGTATAAGAAGGCGCAGAAAAAAAAAAAAAAACAATAATAACTTCACGGAGATTGCAAGAGGTTACCCCGAATTGTATTTCCGAAGTTTTTTTCATTTTGGAAAATGATGGTTAAACAAACGAGTACTTTTGGTTAGTGGCAGTGAAAACTGTTGAAGAACTCGACACTTCCGGAACAGGGTGATTGGCTCGTAATAATCCAAATGGGAAATCAACTGCAAGAACGAGGTGTGTATTGGGTTCTGCACATCATAAAATCGAATACTTGACGTGTATCATAATCTGTTTGGTTATAATAATTAAGTTTTGAAGAGTTTCCGGAAATTGGTTTTGTTATTATTACCAATGTCTCAGGTTAGTTTCAATTCTCCATTATTGAACAATATACAAAACCATCAGTTCGTCAATCGAGTGTGATAATTAAACTGAAGTATAAAGATGGACGGTAAACTGGTTTTGCGGAAGGACTCTTCGGAATACAACGAGATGAATAAAGTAGTAATAAATCCTTATATTTCCTGTACATAGTACCACCTTGAGATCTTGAATTTTATGTAAACATAAAGAGTATATGCGTTACCCCAATTATGGTCGAAAACCTCGTCAAGTCAAAAATAATAGCCTGGGACTCATAATTTTAGCGGAGAGTTTATAGGGCAACATTGTCGAGCATTTCCATCGAAATACAGGTTTCCCGTCTTCAGTAAGGAGAATGCAAGACAATTTTCAAATGAATGATTGTTGTTCCTCCGCCAAGAATGGCTTTGCCAGTCCAGTGGGTCAGCGTAACTTGTAGATTCCATAATTATGTAGGCTATTCCCTAATACGATTACAATGGCTTTTTTATAGAAACGTTATACCAAAAGTGGAAAGGGGTTATCACAAAATGTCTGCTCATCCGGGGTTTTGATGGAATGAGGTCACCTACCTACCTATGAGTCGGGGAACGTTTAGCTGAGATTATAGTTTCGAAGCCTGCGAAGGTCGAGAGCCGTCCCGTTATAATGATATCATGAAGGGTGTTGAGACGCATTCAAGGAGACCGTTGTTATCTAGTTCAACATCGTCGGTCAAGCCTTGTGATCTGCGTGGGTTCTATGGGCATCTTTTCCGTGGGCACTCATACCGTAAGATGATGTTCCAGAAATCTACATTGTTTTCACACGGGTGGGCAAGATTAGTCGGGGCTGCGCACGAAAAATGTATAGAAACAGGATAGGTAGTCTTAAAATTACAGGTTGTTAGAATTTATTGAACCTTTAGCGAATTGTAGATCAATGGTCACCATGCCGCAAGCATACATGATATAAATATGTAATACTCTCACGTCGAAATAGTTTTCAAGTCCATCTACATTCAAGAAGGCTAAGCAGTGGCAGCTTAAAGCAAAATCATCAGGTCAAGTTCTGGTTCTCCATTAAGACGCTGTTATATATCAACCGTGCATTGTTCGGTAACATTACAATCAATAGCGAATAAGATGTGTACGGTAAACCGACGAATTTAAATAAAAAACAGGGTGCTCTGTACAGCAAAAACTTCTTTTTCTAAGTAAAATACGTTTTTACGGCGATCTTCTTGCGTCTTGCGGAATAGTCATCTAACAATAAAATAAGCGAAAAAAATGGCATATAACAACGAATAATTACAAGAAGGCTAGTGTTACCGTTGCCTTGTAATCGCCGAAGCTAATTTCTTTGCTATTCAACCTATAAACCAGAAATTTGAAAAGAAGACCTCTTAGTACATTTTTAGAAAAGAATCATAACGTCTGAAGCCCCCATAGATCAGCTGTGTGAGCTCCGGAGCTAATTTCTTTACTATTCACCATATGAAACTAAAATTTAGAATGGAGGCTCCTTGGGACATCTAGAAACGAATCATAAGGTCGGATGCTCTTTAGAGCAGCTGATTGAGCTCCAGAGCTAATTTCTTTGCGATTCAATCAATGAATGCAAATTTTTGCGTAGAAAACGTAATTCAACATCTTCTACGCTCATCACTCTCTAGCCTTTAGGAGCAAGGTGGTTTGTTCTCGAACACCGTTTGCGAACAATCTCTAACAAAATGCTTGCGAACCCTGTTCTCGAACCTTTTCGAACCACCGCGTTCCACCAGTTGTAGGTAAACTGACGAATCGGATTCGGTTCGAATATCGTCCGGTGTGAGCGGTCCATTCGTCGTTATCAACGCACCACGTTCCCATCTTTGTATATTCATGTTTTCGGAGTGCATACACTATATTTTACGAAAAGTGGAGTGGGGCAATGAAAAATGCCTTGAACCTATCGGGAGATAGGAAGAGAAGACAGAGCTTTAGCAACCCGACCATAGATACCACCATCATGAACTGAGGAAACAATGCTTGAGAAGAAATCGCCACCAAATATGTACCTGCTGAATCTGATGCGGGGACGCACTCGCGGTACCATTTCTCGACACTTTTTCCTCAACTTTATTCAAGAATTTAAGTCCAAGGATGACATGCGGCTGAAATTTTTGAAATGCTCGCGCTCATCCCCCCAATAAATTGTGTATAATTTCTTCCTTTCAGGAAGAAAAAAAGGAAAAGTCTTCTCAATTTCAGATGTCAACGCAACACAGAATGAAACTTTTGATAACACTGGTGTCATTTTAGTGCTTTTATGTGGGAACTTGACCAAACGCTCAAGAACAACTGCTCGTTTGTGAGTGCTCGGGCAATGTGAACAGGAATCCCCGAAGGTGATTGAGAATTTTCTTGAGTGTTTGCAAACGTTTATGAACATGGCTAAAAATGCTCAGTGGTTTAAACTCATATTTATGAGGACAGCTGCTGAAAATCTAACCAGCAATGGTTCTTCAGTCGACTTTTCTTTATATGATATAATTTACATTCGGCGTGAAGAATTTGGATCAAGTGAGTAAGAATATATACTTATGTAAAGTGTATATTGCGTTGAAATCTGTCGAACCCAGAAGTAAATTCATGGTGATATCTTTTCAGAGGACGCCGAGAGTTGAGAGCCGGTTGATGATGCATTTTTTGGTAAGCTGCTACCATATAGTCAGGTACCGTGGATATCTATATCTTCATCAGATCTGGGATGGTTGACGCTGAAATCCACTACCTCCATCGAACCAGATGAGGCGAATAAGAAACTTGCAAACTGAGTATGAGATGCAATTTCAGTTTTGGATAACGCTGAAGAGGTTGAGCTAAGAAGGCCTGAATCTGGTCTCGTTTGTCAGAGTGGTGATAGGATCAAGTCAAGTTTGAATTCAAACACAACAGTTGTGCTTGAAAAGCCATATCAGGAATTATGACCAGTTTTACCTATTTTTAGGATGTTGCACATTATGAAGATCGTAACTGGAACGTAAAATTGAAATTACAGTTGTGTTAGAGCAACTTGGCGCAATAAATGTTAAGTTCGCATCAATTAATATTTGAGGTATGTTGAGGGGTCCAATAACTTCTTGAGATGTTGATGGAATTGGTAGAACGTACGTTAGTGAGTCCTCGTTTTCTTAGTCCCCTCAAGACTGACCATTATCGACCACTGATGTCATAAATGTATTGGGGAGGAGACTCATAGAACACGGAGTCATAAGTGAGATATAAAAGTCGGTGTGAAAAGTCATATCAGGGATAAGGGTAAGTCATGTAAACTGTTTTTAGGATGTTGCAATTTATGATGATCGTAACTTGATCTTTACTTTTGTACTGGAAACGAAACACCATTTCAAACTTACCTAATTCGTTTTATTAAGCCCTCCTCAGATGTGTGAAAATCTTTCTGTACAGATAGTGTTGAATTATGACTTGACCAATCAGGTTCCAGAGAAAATTTATTCAAGCCTATTGCATAATTTACTCCTTCTTTTTCTTTGACTTTATCGGATTATAAAGAAGTCATAAACGTTTTTATGATGTAGGACGACGATTTGAAAAAGTAGCTCAACTTTCCACCAGGTTATTTATTTCGTAAGTACGGTTTATCGTGAAATTGCAACCTACAATATCAAGGTTGAATGATCAGAGCGAATTATTTGATGATTTACATCCTATCCCAAACACTGGTTTATAAGACAGATGCGTAGTTTATGAGGTTACATCATTCTTTAGTCTACCTTGGTTCTCCATTTTAGGAGAGGCTGCAGGCGACCACAAAGCCAAGTTTATAACGTTGCACTTATTAACTAGTTCATTTCATCCAAGGGCTTCAACATGGATTGACTTGAGGAGGCACCTAACTGGTTGAAATTACGTCGTAATTATTTATGAAACTGGAAAGTTCATCGTAATATTTCACAGGAATACCATATTCTACATGATGAGAAGAGGTAAACTGCAACCAGGTAGCTGTTGTTTACCATGTATCATCATAGCAGTAGAAGTTATGAGTTTTTCATAAATTCCATGTTTGTTATTTTATTGTAAGCTAACTCGTCTTGTAAAAACTTGACTGTACTTTAGGGAAGTTTTAGCATGGAATATGCTTTTTCTTTCGCAACTCCTCCCAAATACCTGTAAGTACATTATCGCCGGGATGAAATGGCGTTACGTGGTTTTTCTATTCCTTCTCTCGTACAACCATTCGATTGCTAGGGAGTTATAATTTGCTACTTTTCAACAGCACAAGAATCGTTTATAACTCGTTGGAAAGCTCAAAATTTATTGGAACTTGCCAACTACCCCCTCCATTTTGAGAAAGACTAATGTGTATGTATACGAACTAAGTAGGCTGGAGTATTCATTTCACTACCTAACTAAAGTGACAACTACAATTCAACCCCATGAACTGATTATTGTTGCGAACAATTTCGCAAATACGAAGTACTAATTTCACGAGACGTTCGCGAACTATAAAGTTGAGACACGAGACTCTAGAAGTCTAGACCCTGACTTGCCTTTAGTTCGACTACCCACTGCGTGGCATTTCCAGCGCTCCAGTCGTCATGAGATTTTACACAGATCAGTTTTCTGCTTAGATTAGCGGTCTGGATGCTTGCTACGCTCGCGTTAGGTGGGCAGTATAGCTTCCTCACACACTGTAACATGAACGTATAGATTACCTAGTTTAAGAACAAAGTACAAGTCGAAATTATTGATAAGTCCACATTATAGGAAATTATCGTTTACGCATGCGCACAGACTATTGTTACTCCAACGGCAATGAAATTTCATAAAACTCGGTTCATTAGTCTAGGAGTTTTGTCTGTGTCGATCAATTTTAGTTTTGCGCCTATTAATACGCATGCCTATTAATCCACCAATCGCGATATAACTCATAGGTATTTTTCCTGAAACTATATCTATCTAATCCCCAAGTTTGAATGAAATCGGACTAATAGATGATAAGAAATAAATAGACGTTATAATAAATTAACGTTTGCTCAAGCGCACAGACTACTGTTTACGTGACAGCAATGAAAGTTGTAGGGGACCGTCTAGGAGCTTTTCCGCACAATCCCTGAAAATTTCATCAAAAACTCTTCATTAGACTCGGAGTTTTGCCGGAATCAATCGATATTAGTTTCGCACTTGTGCAGTGGTTATTCTCTACCAACCGCGATATAATTTATAGGGCACTTTCTAGAACATATACCCAATCACCTACCGAGTTTGAACAAAATCGGACCAACAGATGATAAGAAATCGACTTTTTGAGAAATTCAAGTATGCGCAGACTACTGTCGTTGATTTGACGGCTTTGAATTATAGGCGACCGTCAGGAAGCTAACCCGCACGATTCCTGAAAATTTCATCTGAATCGGACTGGAACTTGGTATAGATTTGGTCGTGACAAGGATTTACCACAGACACGAAACTAAAATTGATCAAAAAGCTCGGAAACGCAAAAAAAAAAAAAAAAAAAAAAAAAGGTTCTGGAGGACAACATTTTTTTCGACTTCAATCACAAACACAAAGCTTCCTACCTTCGGTAGTGAGGAAGCAAAAATGGTATATTATAAAGATTGGAAAATTAAAATTACAGTACAGTGGAGGCAAATGTAAAAAAAGGGGCAGGCCGCTCGTACTTTCTCTCTTATGAGAGAAGAGCTATGAGCATTGAAAATGTCACAGTAATTTCAAAGCTAGTATACACAATCATAACACCTAACTTGTTTATAGGTTGCTTGACGTTTTGCTTCCGAGACTGCAAGGCAGCGGAAGCTTTGTTTTCACTTTCGAAATGAAAAAAACATTTTTGCTCCAAAATCAAAATTTCCACTCGCATCTTGCGTTTCAGAGCCTCCTGAACAAATTTGGTTCCGTGTCTGCCTGTCTGTCCGTCCACATTTCCTTGTAACAGCCATAACTTCCACAATTTTGATCCGATTTTAACCAAATTTTCAGGGATCGTGCGGGTTAAGCTCTAGATGGTCCCCTATCAACTTCATCATGATCGAATCAATGGTAGCTTCTGCGCAGGCGCTAAGGTGAATTCCTTGTGACGGTCATAACTCGGTCAATGTTGAACGGATTTCGGTCAGATTTTCAGGGATGATGTGGGTAAGGTCCCTTGAGGTCCCATAAGACAATCATCATAATTCCATTAGCGGTACGCTCTGCGCATGCGTGAACGAAATATTCTTGTTACGGTCCTTGCAACAGCCGTAATTTCCACAATTTTGATGCGATTTTCTTCAAATTTTTAGGGATCGTGCGGGTATAGCTCTACATGGTCCCCTATCAGTTCCGTCATGATCAAATCAACGGTAGCCTCTGCGCAGGCGCAAACAAAATTTTCTTGTTTCGGTCATAACTCAGGCAATTTTGAACGGATTTCGGTAAGATTTTCAGGGATGATGCGGGCAAGGTTTCTTGAGGTCCCGTATCACATTCTTTGCGATCATCAGCAGCGGTACGCTAGGCGCATGCGCAAAAGTGATGTTTTTGTTACGGTCAAAGCTTCGTTATGAGGAACATGCGGACTACATCCTGGATGGTCCCATATTAAAATCAAAATTTTCCTTATTAATTTCATTTATTATATGTACCATTCAGCTTCCAATTTCCCACCTTATTAATTCCCTGATGCCAGAACCGGTCGTTTCTAGTTTTCTAGAATTTACTGGTGACGTACTGTGAAGGTCACGAGGAAGCTCATGAACCATTTCCTTGGCAGTGTATTTTTCTTTGCGTGACAAAATTTCCGGTTGACCCGTCGACTAAGACATTTTCAATGTCAAACCTGTGACCTGCCATATTGACTAAACGAGGTTTAGGTCTAGCCGCGTCAAATAACCACTGCGAGTTTATCCGCGTAAGCGCAGATCGCCTCTAGCTACCAACTTTTTGCAGCGGGCAGAGCCCCGAGACGACATTGAATCCTATCAATCAAACCGCTTACCGTTCACTGTTGACCCTATCTTCAATTAAATCTGGCAAATTATGCATTACAACAATTCCTATTAATACTTGCCTAAAATGAAGATAGTAAATACTTATTCCTTGGGTTTTGTAGCATGTTCACCTTCACAATAAAAACAAAACAATTTGTTTCAAGGAATTTTGAACTATTTCTGAACTGTTCAAATTTCCTTGAAACAAGTTATATTATTTTTATTGTGAAGATGAACATGCCAAAAAATCTAAAGAATAAAGTCGCATTATCTTACATTTTTACACATTTTCTTACATTTATTTTACATTGTCTTACATTTTCTCCTCATATCGAGGTTCGGGGGAGGGGGGAGACTGGTATATCTGAAGTTCATATCTGTAATGTAAGCCGGTATGGCTTAGGTATATTATGGAAAATTCATAATCTGGTCAAACTGTTGGATTTTCGATGTATAATAAGCTATGGTTCAGCTGTTAGGAATCTATCCTTTTCATTCTTATTCTTAAGCAGATAACAGCCAATCAAGATTTTCGAATAAACGGAGGAGGTTCTTGTGGGCGCGACAACCGAGCAGAGCTTGGGAGACTTCTATGATGGATACGGGAGATATATCACTGGAACTAAACGCTTGTAAACAGCGAAATTTGCGTCAGAGAAATGAAAAATAGCGATCAGTATTTACATCTTTTGTGTAGGAGTCGAACTGGACAAGATGAAGAGAGAGATGATTGGACATTCAACTGAGAAAAATTTTAGCAGTTTAAACCAGGATAAAAACATTAATAGAGTAAGTTGTTATACCACCACTACCGACCAGTTTAGGAAGTTATGGATTCATGTAGAACAAATAATTCCGGCACAGTTATAGTATTCTTTGTGACTTTTCAATCGATAGTTCATCTAAAAAACCTAAATCATTTTATATCCCTTACAGGTAGGCTTGGGAGCAATACCTACCAAAAACCTGTTAACTTCATTCTTGGGTTTATTTGCAAAATAGTAGCATTGATACAAGTTGCAGGACAAAACAAATCTGTTTCATTTGATAACATAGTTTAAACCAGTTCAATACATACAGTTAACAAAACCTAAATCTGAACAGAACAACTTTGACATAGCAATACAAACAGAAATCTAAGCGTATAAACAAACCACCCGTAAGACCACCTATAATCATACAAATTGGAATTGAGTAAAACTTCTAACTCAGACAATGTAACCTGGTACAGATGAAGAAAACTAAAACTCTGCATTATCAGGAGACCACAGAACAGAGAGGGAGGGCGAGAGAGGGAGGGAGAGAGAGAGGGGAGAGAGAGAGAGAAATAATTTTAATTGTTCACGGAAAAAGTTCTTAATTTAAGGGCTTGTAGACAATAACTAGAATTGTCTTCCCGAGCAAGCAGCTCCTCCAACCGATACTGGAAATTCTCTATAGACATAATGTCACGTTTAAATTATAACGATAAACTATCAGGTAAACATTTATTCCGGTAAGGCTTGTAAAACGGATATGAAGAACAATAAATGCCTCCTGCTCCCGCCTATTCATACACGGTGCTCAAACAGAACAACAATTTAAGTCGGAAGAGCATCTTTTGTAGAATAATTTTTGATTTTCCTTTTTATGACAATCGTTTTTGTGCTAGGTATAAATCTTTCTATGTGTACACGCATAACATGGTTCCAATATAGAGGGTAGCGTAAGAGCGTAATATAGAGCTAACGATTCTCAAGAGTATGATCTAGTTTAATTTGAAAATAATCGTTATTTAAAACTCCGTCCAACATGAAGATGCTCCGAATATCTTATGAAGTAGAAAGAATCAAACACTGAAGATGAGGGGTCACCGAGGAGTGATTACATGGATACTCTGCTCGAGAGTCTTAATACTCGTACATCTCCTAGCATCCACTCAAGAAGAAAAGAGGAAGGTCATGGACCTCTCTCGAAAGATGACATCAGGAGTGGGCAATCCCCGTCCCGCCCCTCGCCTGCACCACGAGTTCCTCAGGTAACTCCCATCTCCACCGAGCTGGAACGCTGTTCGGGTATCCTCAGCCACAAAACAACGAAAAAAAAAATGGCTGCCTCTTAGATCTCAATGAGGAACCTTACCAGTGTTTCAGAAACCTCAAGTTTTTCCGAGCAGAGTTGGTAATGATTAAAGAAAAAAGAAAAAGAAAAAAAGTCGCTGGGATTTGGTACTAGACCTTTCCGTTATTTCAGATGTTATAGGAAGGTACATCAATGTTATATATGTGATCATGCCTTTCGATGATTCTGATAGAGTAGAAGAGTTTTGGTTTTTGTTTTCATGAGTAGTAGTGTTTAAAAGTAAAGAAGTTATCGAAGAGGGATCCATATCTCGTACTTATGGATCCCTAGAAAACCCGAATTCATCATAACTCGTTTTAACTAGTCAAAACAGGATACTAAACTGAATTTTTATTAAGGGATTGGCTACTTGATGTTAAGTATTTTTGAGATGCGAGCGAAGCGACTATTCAGACTAATGATCTAAGCACAAAACTGATCTGTGTAAAATCTCTTTAAGAGTGGTTGTAGACGAGCTTACACTAGTTTTGACTAGTGAAACTAGTTTTGACGAATTTCGTGAATTTATGGTAAATTATAATAAATAATCTGTTAAGGGGGTTCAACAAAAAATTTTAATTTTTGGATTTTAATCTTTTTATTAAAAATGAACTTTTTCTGAACATTAAAAAAAAGAACACATCGAAATTCCAAGTAGATGTAATTTTGAGCACACCAAACACAGGTCAGAATCCACCCGGGGCTGTTCTACTTTCAAACAAAACGATCAGCTTCCGAACCTTCCCTATTCTTCTACACTTCTTCAATGTTACATACTTTATTTCCAAATATGGATACTAGGAATGGATGGGAGTTGGTGAACTAAAATGAGGAAGAACAATTACTCAAAGAAGGGATAGAAAATTAGGTAATGCAAAGTGAACAGACGGAGAAAGCGCGAAGAAGTAAACTTGCTTGGTAACTGCTGTTGGACATGGTGACAGAAAAATGGCTATCCTGAAAAATGCAGTTTTCCCACGTTCATGTAATTTTTTCTCGGGAACCACTGGGGGTATCTACTAATTTTTCTTTTTGTTTTTTTTTTTTTTTGCTTGTGGCCAGATTGCCAATATCTTTGTTTTGAAACAGGGTACGGGCGATAGAATCCATAGAAAAATGAGCTAATTTTTCACTTACGATATTTGATCGCCCCCATCCACACATTTTTTTTTCCGTGAAATGAATCGCAAGTAAATGTTCTACATAATACGAATCATATTTTTCAAGATATAGTTCCACTGGTATGCATAATTTCCAAGAAACGGTGCATCAAAACGGATAACTCTGCTGTTTAGAAATCTGATTTTGACGATTTTTATAATTTTTGTTTCTAATCGTGACCCGTTCAAATTTTAACAGTAGTTCAGTACAGAAGAGTAAAATATGCTGTAGAAGTTTGAAAACGATGGACGCGGTAGTTTATGATTTGGAATCATATGAAGACATGGGTTGCTCTCTAGGCTAATTTGCGCCCGAACACCCTTAAACCATTGCTGGACCTATGATAAGATGAGGCAGATATCATCTGAATATAGAAATGTATGTTTGTGTGGCGACGGATGAAAGTATGCAACTATTTCGGTGAATTATTCACGCGACAGTTGCGGGGCAGCAGACTCTGCCATGCATGTCGAGGTAGAAATGAAAACTACTATCATGAGGCAGTGTTAGCGAATTCACGTCCATGTGAGTCATGGTTGATACAGATTGCAGGCACTGCCATCAAGTGGCTGATAGGTACCTGGACAGGGAGATAATATAACCCCGTGGCAAATGACCAGGGCAAGAAGCCAGATATCGTTGCATTCATGCACGATGGCTCTCATAATCCTGGATCTCCAGGTTAATAATGACGGTTTGAGAGTGAAGCAGACCTGGAGGGAGAAGATGAGCAAATAAGTGAATGATCTGCAGCGGACGGTAGATTAAAAAGTTCCAGTGACGCAGCATGATCGTATGAGCGAACTTTCTTAAATTATCTATCGTATTATAAATATGTTAACTTTTAACACATATGATAAAGGGAGGGGGGGAGGGATATGTTAAAGTACATTCACTGATATGTTGAGTTTTAATAAACGAAGAATGATAGAAAAAAAGGTTTTAATGTAAATATTGCATTATATATTTTAAATTCTTGAATTTAAGAACCATTAGTACAGAAAACGTTCAATACTTCATTTTTGATTGCTGCTATAGCAAAAAAAGAAAAAAGTCTGCCCAGTAAGGTGTGGCACATAGCTTCTTCGTTTACCTATCATGAATTCATTGAAAAGTTTTAAATGGTCTTGAAAAATTCCATAGCGGAAAAGAGTAAATCAAGAAGTAGCGTGAAACGTCATAATTGCTAAATTAAGAAACGAAAAAATTATAGTAAATGTAATTTACGTTTGTGCAAGCGCAGAATGAACTGATGAGTTGAGAACATTGTAATATGTATGGGGTCATCTACAACCTAAACCGCGCATTTCCTGAGGATTTCATCAAAATCGGATGAAAACTGTGAAAATTAGGGTTGTTACAAGGATTTCACATTGGCGCAGGCATGTTTGCATTGGTGCAACCTACCTATCTTGCGGTATCTTCTATGGACACAACAAACGATTATTTACCTGAAATAAAATAAAAGAATTCAATTAAAAAGCGAATAATACTTCAATTAAAATTCAATTAAAATACGAATAATATATTCACTTCAATCAATTTGTTAATGTATGCTACTTCTGTTATATATTGGCGAAATTTTACATTACTGTTCCAAGTGAGTTCGGTAAAGATTAACAATGGTTCATCTTCCGTATTATAAGTATCAGTTCACAACGTAGATCACAAGTCTATTATATAGGTATTAGTTTATACAGGGTGCGACAGAAGAACAGGGTGTTTTTGAAAAAATCATAACTTCGTTAATTTTAGAAAAAAAGGTTTTATTGATATCAGGATATTCGCAAGGGTTTACCATTTGGGAATTTCAGGTATGAAAATTACATCAGGCATGTGATGCCCGTTTTTGCCAACGAAGTTCTGAAGCCGTTCCCAGAAATTGGCATTTACACTTTTCAGAGGTCTGCAATGATGAGAGTGATTTGATGTACGATTGACGCCTTCAGTTCTTGCAATGTGCGTGGTTTACTCTCGTAACCATGACTTAAGATAGCCTCATAAAAAAATCACATGTGGATAAGTCAGGGGAATGAGGAGGCCATAAAATACCACCAAATTCTGAAACGACGTGGTTGGGGAACTGCCATCGTTGCCCGAGCTGTGTGTGAATCGGAGCGATACATCGCAATGTTAAACAATTTTTTCATTCCCGAATTGAGAAGAAGGCGAATGGCTCGTAATGGGGTATGGTTTCAGGAAAACGGTGCCACGCCACACACAGCTCGGGCAACGATGGCTGCTTCGTCCACGTCATTTCAAGATTTGGTGATGTTTTATGGCCTCCTCGGTCTCCTAACCTGCGATATTTTTAAAATTTATTTCTTTTTTTATGGGGGCTATCGTAAATAAAATTTTAATTGTTTGTATGTGTTTCTTTATTATAATTATTAATTTATTAATAATATAATTTTAATTGTTGAAAAGGATTGATGAGGATGGTGGTGCGGGGAAAGAATTGTAGAGCGAAACCAAGGTGCAGACAACGGGAAAATCATGTCAACGACCATTTTCTTTAGGGTAGTGCCTCCCTAGCGCTCCTAGCAGTGGAGTTTGTTAGTTCGGAAACCCATTAGCGCAGAAGGTCGAGATGTTGTGTGTGGGAGGTGTGGGCTCCATCCGCCACCTCCGAGTTCAGCATAGGCTCCCTCAGGTCCAGTTCCTGCTGTTATACCCGAGAGCTGTTGGGTTCTACTAAGAACTGTGATATCTGATCTGTGATTTATTTATGTACGTATAGTCATAGTTTTATTTCACTTGGCTGATTACATATAGCAACATAGATTCAGCCTATTCATCACTTAGTCTTAGTTGTATTATTTCATTTTTGGGGTTTTCCAGCTCCATCTGGTGTAGGAGCAATACAGTGGCCATCGCCTCGTTTTTCCCCTCCGATTTACCAATGGAGTTCATGGACTCCATTCAGTGACGGAGGGTAAAACGGCTCCCTCTAGAGTCGTGCCACTTGCAGTGTCCCTTGGGAAACCTTGTTCAATTCCGCTAATGACCCTTCTGGTTGAAGAGCGACTCAAGTCATTAGATAAAAAACAATACATAAAAAAGAAAGATTAAAACGACAAAAATTACTGCTTCAAAAATTGAAAAAACTATCACATTGCTTGGTTCCTTAGTAGATAGGAAATCCATAAACCGTTGAGTAACGATTTGCAACGTTTTCCTTCCCTATAGTCGGCTAAACTCGGGTTCAGACCCTCACTAACAACGAAGGTTGTTCCAGTCGACGCGAGGGCTGAAAGTCCCGTCCGAAAAAGGAGGACGAAAAAGGCGAACGTGCGTGTCGGAGGCGAGCGATCCGGGGGCTCACGGACGTTGGGATTATGAGGTTATTGAACAAGTGAACTCGTCTATAGGAGGCAGCCAAAGATGACAACAGGGTCCTTGTCCGCCACGAACCTCCTGACAAGCTCCACTATACTAGAACCATCTCACAAACCCTACTACACAAGCGTTCCACTTGAAAACAACCATGTACCATGACATAGCGAACTTTCAAAGCAACAATTCTCATTGATTAATTACGCCTGATAATCAAAATCACAGTCATTTACTTGTTGTGAGCGTTTATCACTAGGCAACCCCCATAGCTCAGGGGAAACGTGGTTGATAATTGAGATTTCTTCAAGTTTGCTCCCCATCCGGGCTAAAAATTGTTTTTCGATTCCAACCAGTTTCTGATCTAGATATTTGACCAACTGGTGAAGTATATTTCAGTAAAAGGGTAGGTTTATGATTTTTTGTCCTAACTATAAACACAATGAACGACACAAAAAAGTTGGGTAATTCCCGCGAGGGAGGACGATTATAGCTCCTATCTTCGGGGGCATACAATTTGTGGAGAGAGGGAACGCCAGGAAGGCTATTTATTTGGGTTTCAAACATAGCTGGATAAGAGGGCATGTCTAACAACGTTTGATGAGGATAGGATGATCCCAGAACGTGTACTTTACCGCCAAACCCCTATGCTAATGACAATAGAAATTGGGAGAAATAACACAAGATAGCAGAGAGCACGAAAACCTACATCATTTAAATAAGGCAACATACATTTAATTAAAAGTAAACAAAATTCCTCTGGAACACCTGATTGACAATAATAACAATCAGACCTTTAACACCTTAGAATATCAAGAGACCGAGTTTCGCTTGTCACCAAATTCCTTTTCGTAGCTCAGAAAATCAATGGTATTCTCCGAAACTTCTGAGTATTTTGAAATCGGTTTAACAAAAACATGAAGCATTCAGGGAATCACCGCGATTGGGCTGTATAGGCATCCGCTATCAACGGCTTTAGAGCCACATGTCTGTTTACACCCGTGTGAGAGCGTCCAAGATGGAAGTTGTATAGTTTGGTAATGAAGGCCCTAACTTCACTTCTGGAAATACCACTTACACCTACAGATGTCAAGGAACCGCGGAATGTCAATTGTCAAGTTTGTCTACAAACTGGTTTGCAAACAATGTTCTGATGCACCAGCATTCCAAGTTGGGGATGCCATAATGCAGAATCTACGGATGAACAACCATAGGTCATCAACAATCAACTACTTTCATTTCCAGTAAAAATACATGCGGAATCTTGCATTGCCCCTCATGAACAGTGCTAAGGAGTGCAGGAGTTGAAGACAATGCTGACAATTTCAAATAATATACATTTATAAGTAACCTGAAAGAGCTAAGATGGGTGCTGGGAGCTAATCGCCCCCTGGCCTCAATATGAAAGACCAGATGCGAGCAATTGCTTCTGAAATCGTACCTATCACAAAAGTAACCATAAAAGAGGATAAACCAGGACATCGGGAATAATTTCTATAATTTCTGAAACAAGATTCCTAAATTGAAATATACGATTTTTTCTTTCTCAATTTTTTATTATTTTTCTTCTAAAAACACAACAGAGTAATACATTCACTATCCACTCCATCTATTTCCTATCCACTAAGTATCTTAGAACTCGGATGACTGAGCGAAGTAAGTGGACATACTTTCGGTCTGGAATCTCTAACGAGGTCTTTCTTCAATGGATTCCTTTCGACACGACGGTACAGAAAGATTAACCCGGCTCGTGTTTTGTTAACTCAGCAAACAATACCTACAAGATGCTGATGCTTCTCTCATTCTCAAAATAATTGAAATTAATGGTAACCCGTACAATTATGTCCAATTGAGCTATGTTATACTCAATGGCGGATGGAGGATTCAAGGTTTACTTTTTTCAAACGTGCCTTGAACATTGTAGCAAAATACAAAGTAGATAGTACTAAACAATGAAATGGAAATATTTGAGAAAGAGATACGAGGTTTAGGTGTTGTCGGCACGAAATTACCAACAAAACAGTAGACGATAAAAAAATCATCACCTTGACCTCGGCTAAAAGCTGTGGGCTAGCTCAGCAGTTCTAAACGAAATGAGCCCAACCCTCCAGGAAATTCGTGAATGAAACATTCAGAAGAAGCGTCAGCAAGTTGCGATTATCAAAAGTGGTATTATCAAAGAGTACACACTGAAGCTATAAACACTCCCGAGTAAATATTACGTAATGGGGATTAAACGGAATCTCAGAGACGAGCTGACGTGTTTTTTATTTTTTTAGCTGTCACCACAGCGTAACGTCTGAGTTAATTTCAGTAGGTATTCTATTTGCACGGAGAATTTTATTTGATCTTGAAAAACAGAGAAACAAGGAAAACGATGGGATTTGAAATTACCAGGTAAATTCACGATACGGCGCACAGTGGGGCCAAAGCGGAAAAAAACCCAAAATTGACCGTCACCGAAAAATCCAGAAACAGTTACATTATATAGTTTCATTATCACATACCTAAACATACAGTATCTAATCTCCTTTCAATTTAGACCAAAATTTTATAGGCCTAAAACCTACTTAAATTTCGTTTTTCCTCATTTTTAGCTAAAATTTCGCTGTTTCTAATTACATGTTTCCCAATTTGTTTCAGTCCGCCAGAATGGTTTTAAGATTAGCGAGATATTTTCTATGTTCAAAGGAAAAAATATAAACATCTTTGGTCTTGACATTTTTAGGCTTTACGATAAAATTCGCAATTTTTACCATTTTTATGTTTTTATGTTTATTTTTTGATGTTTTTGGGGTCTTTTTAAAAAATAAAATGCGCTCTTATGGTCTTGCTGCATGACAGGGGATTTTCTAAAATATTTTCACTTCTTTTTCTAATCTATTTTTTCATCCCGAATAAAGTAAAATTATTCCCCAACTCAATATGACGATCCTTTCTTAAGATTTACGACGTTTTTTTCCGTGTTTTGGCCATTTGACCCCACTCTACGGCGTCAGACGACTGGAGATCATCGTTAGGAGAAAAAAAGCTCTAGTTCCTTAAAACAACTTTAGTATCATAGATTTATAAGTTCCAAAGTTGATCTTAACAACTTTAGTTGACCTTAAGGTAAACAGATCAAATAGTTTCAAACTAGAGACATTAGATAACCAGCAGGAGATTAGATAGGGCTGTCTACTTTATTCAAACCAGTCACTCGGCAACCTTTTCAGGTTCTCATGGTAAAGCACGAAGTAGGAATACATAATGTAGAAATATAAGTTTGTAGTTGGCTGAGTGAGGCCTGTACAAAACTTCGTTCCTATTCATTCAAGATGCTGAACTTTTGAACGGGACCTCTCTCGGTGTGGGAGACGGGGGGATTACACCTCTGGAGACGACTCTAATCAGCTGATATAGCTCTGGAGCTAATTTTGTTCATATTCATTTTAAGGTAGGTAGTGAAATTTGAAACAGGAGCCTCTTTGGACGTCATAGAGTATAATTAACATGGTGAATATAATAATCAGCTAAGTGAACTCTGTAGCTAATTTTGTTCCCATCCAAATCAAGCTGAACGGGACATCTCTAGGTATGATAGACGATAATATTACAACTCGGGAACCACCCAAATGGTGAATGAGCGCTGAGGTAATTAGGATCCAATTCAGCTCAACTCAATACGGTGAAATTTATAACGAATCCTCTCTGTATATAATTGTAGTTATATTTTCCTAACTGCATTGACACACAAATTATATGGTGGTGATCTTTATTTAAGTCACGGACGAGCGAACGAGAACAAATAGTTTGTAAAATATAAAGATACCCAGGACTACATACGTCAAACAATGAGATGATTCCTTTTCTTTCGGATTTCTCAGTTTTGTCGACGGGCTACATAACGCGCACACACACCTCATCTTTTATATGGATATTTCAAAACACAACAAATAGTACTATCCTGAAGTGGCAATATAATTACGTCCTAGAATGCCCACTAATATTTCAAACAAGAAAACCGGGTGTACGTTTCCAATGCTAAAAAAGTTTCAAATATGCCGTGTTCACCTACCTCCGAGAAGGTTTCACATTGATACGAAAAATTGGGACTTCCGCATTTCCAGTTGGCTGACCCCCGCTTCCGTTTCACAGGGGAGAATACGTGACGGGACTCCACCGAACCCCTGGTCAGATAAAAGTTCTTCCTGCCAGCATAATTTGCAGTTTGATACCGCGAGCTTTTTCCCAAGACAGAGCAACGTAGCGTGAGCTAAGTTCATCAACGCCTTTATCCCTTCAACTTCCTATCCGATGTGAGCAAGTGATGCGGAGGAAATTAGATACACAAGAGCCACGAAATGAAGCCATACAACACCAAAGCATGGGTCAAACAATAAACCAAGATGTTGAACAACAAGAACACCTAATTGGGATTCCCTGATTTTTTTCAAAATCTAAACATCGAAGTTGCAATCACAATTGGTGTGCTAAAAACAAGTTTGGGTGTGGTTCCGTATGTGTCCCCACGCTTTTTATGAGTCAGTAAGTTGAGTTATGAACCCTAACAACCTTTGTTGTTGATCTCTGACTAAACAAAGTTGATGTTTATGTTGTGATATGATGATGCAGACTCTTGAATAAACAAGCATCTTATACCTACCAACAGACTAGAGACCCCCGACGAGGAGTCGGGCTCACCTGAACTGAGCACCAGCCGCAACTAAACCACCTGAACTGGGCACTTTCCAAATCTTAGGTAGGCAGGGTCTGCTCCAGAATTTTTACTAAGGGATTGATTATGTACTTGATGTTTACGTATTTTTGAGATGCGAGCTCATTGCATCCAGACCACCAAACTATACACATCATTCTGACCGTTATGTCCAACTAATCTAAATTTTTATTAAGGGATTGACGACTTGATGTTATGTATTTTGTTATGCATCCAGACCTCTTAACTATATCCATCTTTCTAATGTATTTACACGCTAGATGGATTCGAATATAGCGTGGGGACATAAACGGAACTTTTTGACTAGGCAAAGAGTTCCGTATGTGTCCCCACTTTTTTTCAATTCCATATTTCTCATGTACGCAAAGGAGAAAGTTAATCTATCATGAAAACATGGGAAAGACGAGATTCTGAGGTTTCCGAAACAGTCGACAAATTCATTTTTTGGATAATGAAGGATTAACAATGGTTTGAAAGTGGGGACAGTGGGGACACGTACGGAAATATACACCCACAGGTTCGAATACCCAACAAATCTCTTCCTTGAAATGGATTAATATCGATATAATCATGTAGGTTGTGTGAGATATTTCAGTATAAAACCCCAGCCCTATAATCCAGAAATGGAACAACCCCCTTCCGACTGTGAAACCAGATCGTTTCCATTTCAACGTGTCGGAATTGATTTCGTAGGTCCATTTAAAATTACGTTAGCTGGGCTGCGAGGGACGCGGGGTGAAGATGCGTACTTGGCTGTCTGTTTTGTTATCAAAGCAGTTCATTTGAAGATAGTATTTAAACTTATCAAGCACGGATCTTGCAATGTCTGGAAGGGTTTGTGGCACGCAGAGTTGTGCTCAGTAATATTTGGTGTCTGGGCTATATAACGAACTTTGTAGGATCTGCTAATCTCTTGCGAAATATCCGAATCGAGTTAGAATCAGGAATTGCACGAAGATTGACCGAACGATTAGCTGGCGTGGAATCGAATGAAAGTTTATTCCCCTTCGTGCTCCCCACTTTAGGGGACTTAGGAAGGCCGATGTCAAGACGGCAAAGACTTTTACGGACGACCTTTAAAGATCAAGACACTATTCTTCAAACCTTCAGTACGATCGAGGTTAAGTTTAGAGCCATTTTGAACAGTTGACCATCAGTTTATCTATCCGACTCCACTTATGATCGAAATGTTTTCTAAAAGAGAGTGGAATTTGTATTGTTAGTAACTGCACAAAACATGCTAAGCCAAACAGAGAAGTGTCGCAGAAATGTGGACATTTATCTGGAAGCAAGTCCAGCAGGATGAGTTCTTGTGATGAAACTGGTGTAGCAGGAGGCAGGGGTGATGTGGATGAGGGACGTAGAGAGGGAAGTACAAGAGTAAGCAAGAATACAAGAGTAAAACTGCATGCAACATTCAGCCATGATGTGCATGGTGAACAAGCGTATTTCTTCAGCGCAAGGGTGGAGATGATCAACGTTAATTATAGGTAGTGGAAGAAGGGAATATACAGAACTTATGTTCAACGCACAATCGGCGGGAAGAAGAGACGGTAAGTATCTCATTCTAGGTCCATTTTCCCCGCTCTCAATGATTTCTAGTGGATGAATTACAACTCATGAATGAGTTACAGAAAGAGAAATTAGACATATAGAGCGGGAAAAAATTGAATGACGCCGGCCCTAGGGATCAAGTAAGTTGAAGAAGGTGGTGGAGGGAGAGAGGGATGATAAGAAGTTGAGGTAAGAGCCCCAAAGACGCGGGTGGTGACACCACGGAGCTGCCAAGATGTCCAACTAGAGTAACTCCTTAGCACTTAACCCGCACCAAGCCCCGCGCCATGAATCGCTCGAGACTACTTGATGTTGTCACTCCTACCTCGAATATACCCGCAGATTATTTCTAACAAAATTAGTATAGCATGCCTGGTCTGCTCTATGTTAACGCTGCCACTAACAACCTGGTCATTCAGGATCAAGACAGACCAATCAGGCTTGACGGCAACGTTATTCTACTTCCTACCCTGGTCAGTTGGAATGTGACGTACATACCATACATCCAAGCCGCTGATGACAAAGCATCTGATCTGCTTGGCAACCGCATCATAATGTAGAATGCTAACAAAGTCAGGCACATCAACATGGACGTAAAATCGAATAGGATGGACCCGAATCAGCTGGTCCAACCAGCGTCTGAGTGTGGCTCTCCGATTTACAGTACCTAGTGTTGACGATTAATAATTTATTTTCTTACTTCATCTTACTTAAACTCTCATAGATCACGAACAGTTCGTAACCAGTGTTCTGAACGCTTTCACTTGATTCATGGAAGTGGAATCAAAAGAAACTTTTATTTCGAAAGAATTTTAGAGTCTTAAGGCATTTTCTTGTAACGAAATCGAGTTTTAACACAATTTGGCTATAGACATGTGAAGCGTAGACGCCTCATGTCAACGTCGACGTCATGTTTCTGACGTCTCTTGATAGATTTCATTGCATTTGGATAAGTTCTGCAAATAAATGCCAGAGCGCCCGAACGAAAGAGTGGAATCCTTATAACTCACAACACTCGCCCAATATTATACCTACAGATCCTGATGAGGTTTTAATGATAGGAGGGATCGATGCAAGCCAATTAATCAAGTTAGCCCCTACATCTGACCAGAAGAGCTATCTAATACCGAAATAATGAACATTTGTGTAATAATTTGCATGGGTTTACTATTCCAAGTAACTCATTTTCTACGAAAATTTGCTAAAACCACAATTTTTGTGGTTTTGAAGAATAACATCAAGCTGAATAAAGTATTGAAGTGATGGAGGTGAGGTCAATATTCACAGTCCTCAATTAAAATTGAAACTTGTATTAAATGTATTCATCACAGCATCGCTTTATTACAATACTATGACAATCCTGACCTGAGCACCCGAACCCACCAAGAATTGTATATATTATATTTGTCTTATTTGTAGGCACTGGTTACATAAACATGTCATATTGTGCAAATTAATTTACTGGTGCGAAAAAGTTGAAGCTACCTATGACACTTTAAGTTAGATTGAAGCTGTGTAACTATTTTCACCTCTGACAACATGCTATATAAGAGTCCTGATGAGGCCCAAGGTCGAAAGCACTTAACATGACGAATAGGTTAAATGCATAGTTTAATTGTGGACTGCCAAAATTAATGACCTCGCCACCACCACCCCGATACTACAAAGATGGTAACAACCCAACGGAGTTGACTACATGTGGGAAAGGTGTGTGAAGCCTCGCAAAAGAGATAGGTAACAGTTACTGGAGGTTCCTCCGCCCACGTCACACGACGAAGGGTTCTCTCATTTTCTCTCCGGCATTCCTCACATATCGCCTCACCCAGCCACGTGCTTCCGCATCCGTCCAAGACGTCATTCATTAAGCAGAAGGCTCAAGCAGGGGCACGTTCTACACCATCAATTGATTCCAGGCCGCGTTCCGCCTCCGAAATCGCATGGATTTTTTGACCCAGTTTAGGAGCGAACGAGATAAAAATGTGTTCTCAAGGGAGGGTCGCTGCTCTAAAACGGTCTTGGGAACACGGGCGAATAAGGCGGTTAATTGTTCTCAGATTCGATACGAGTATTTACCATCAAGTAACATGTTCCCGTCAAAGACGCGATCCAGGTTACTTAACCGTGATAAGTAGAATGATTGGATTCCATCATAATCGGTTAAGCATCAATCACGATAAATCAGCCTCAAGAACTGTACAGCATCTCCTAAAACAAGATAATTATGAACAATTAAAAATGTGGCTGATTTTGGACCCCCATCAAGACTTTTGTCCTTCAAAATCACTTAGCGACTGGTCTAATTTACGTGATTAGAGGTTTATACATGGATGCTGCTGCTGCAGCATTGATGGGATCGGGTTTAACCAATTACGTTACAGTGAAAAGTGGGCTAGGACAAGGGTGCCCGATTTTGCCTCTTTTATTTGCGAATTTATATATAAAAGAATCGTTTCCGAATGTCACAAAATGGATTTCAATAGAGAAAATTTCCGAAAATATATATTTAAATTTGTAAAGCCATTGCAATAGTTTCATCTTTTACGAAAATTCGCTAAAAGCCAGATTTTTCAAGTTTCAAGTTTCATGATATGTTACCTGTTATATGATAAACAGGTCAAATCAGCTGACAGTTGCAGATCTCCCCAACTTTGGTATAACCGAGTTTTACACATCAAATATCAAGTTTAGTTAAGTTTTTAAGCTCAATTCGTGTGTTTTTAGGGGTAATACTCGTTAATTATTGAGTAAAACGCTATATGGAACCCCAACTTCCAAGTCACCAGACGCTTACCAACTTTTGCGTCTGTGTTCACAGCAGAGCTGTGGGTGGTGACACTGGCTGTTGAGCACTGCCAGCTGTTGGGAATTGGGAACTATGTGATCTGCAGTGACTCACCAAGTACCATTGAGGCTATGATTCCTATGATCCCCTGATACAAAGACTCCGTTTATCACTGCACCAAGCCACAACTCTTGGTACTTCGATCACTTTTATGTGAGTGCCAAGCCATGTTGGTATCCATGGCAATGAGTCTGCTGATGCTCTTGCAAGGAGAGCCATTGGCGGTGACACTGGCCGTTGAGCACTGCCAGCTGTTGGGAATTGGGAGCTATGTGATCTGCAGTGACTCACTAAGTACCATTGAGGCTATGATTCCTATGATCCCCTGATACAAAGACTCCGTTTATCACTGCACCAAGCCACAAATCTTGGTACTTCGATCACTTTTATGTGAGTGCCAAGCCATGTTGGTATCCATGGCAATGAGTCTGCGGATGCTCTTGCAAGGAGAGCCATTGGTGATAGCGCCATAGAGATTTTGCCAATGCGCATTGAGGATCAAGTATCCTACATCTCTATCTCTATTTTTCTCTATCTCTATCTCTATCTCTACTATTAATAAGAATGAAACTCCGTCTGTTTGTCTGTCTGTCGTGTCTATGCACGGCCAAACGGCTGAGTGGGCCGGATCTACGAGTGGGGGGATCTTCTTGGGATTTTCCGATAGGGTGTATAAGCGAATTTAAAATTTTCTAATCCCACCCGAACCATGGGCCGTAGGGCGGGAGGGGGGTCGAAGTAATAATTAATGTGCGCTTTTTGGACTTCCCCGCTTCCCCTACCCCTCTAAACGGCCGTCGAAAATTCCGGAAAAATACCGGTTTCGTAGGTTTTCCTACGAGGAAGACGACGGCGCGATCGGATCGCGAAAAAAGTATCGGGAAATGCGTCAAAAAAATGCGAGAGTACGGACCCGTTTTCTCGAAAATTCCGACGAAAAACTTGGTTTTTTCCCATTAAAATATACCCCGTAAAGGTACGTTTTTCGGAACGGTTTTCGCGGGCGAAATAAAGGTTTGATCCCGCCGAATCTGAATCCGAAATCGGATATCGAAAAAAGTGACGAGAACTCGGTCAAAGTTCGAGCGGAAGCGAGCAAAGCGATTAAAATGATTGTGCCGTGGACGAGAGAAGGCTCAAGAATTGACGTGAAGGGTTCGATGTCACAATGTTGCGAGAGCCATTTCAAATAATAAATACGGACTTTGTCCTACACATATACAGGTATACCTTGCGAGCGAAGCGAGCAACATCCCCAAATAAACTTTTCGTGGTTCCACGTAGTTTTATAAGATTTAATTTGTTTGTAAGAATTCCCAACTGAAAAAAACGTCTGCCAAGTTGGGTGGGCAGTACAACATTCCCTAATAAACTTTTCGTGGTTCCACGTAGTTTTATAAGAATTAATTTGTTTGTAAGAATTTCCAACAGAAAAAAAACGTCTGCCAAGTTGGGTGGGCAGTATAACTTCCTCAAGCGAGCGAAGCGAGCAGCATCCCCTACAGAAGTTAAACCTACCCTTAGAGATCTACCATTTGCGAGCGAAGCGAGCAACATCCCCTACATGTTTCAATTGTAATACATCGCATGTATACAGCCACACTTTGCGAGCGAAGCGAGCAACATTCCCTACATACCACACTAAACTTTTCGTGGTTCCACGTAGTTTTATAAGATTTAATTTGTTTGTAAGAATTCCCAACTGAAAAAAACGTCTGCCAAGTTGGGTGAACAGTATAACTTCCTCAAGCGAGCGAAGCGAGCAGCATCCCCTACAGAAGTTAAACCTACCCTTAGAGATCTACCGTTTGCGAGCGAAGCGAGCAACATTCCCTACATGCCACACTTTGCGAGCGAAGCGAGCGAAATTCCCTACATGCCACATTTTGCGAGCGAAGCGAGCAATTTAAGGGGGGGTCCGGGGGGCTTGCCCCCCGGCTGGACGTGGAGGCGAGCGTAGCGAGCCGGAGCGGCTAGTTATTAATAAGAATGAAACTCCGTCTGTTTGTCTGTCTGTCGTGTCTATGCACGGCCAAACGGCTGAGTGGGGGGAGTGTACGAGTGGGGGGATCTTCTTGAGATTTTCCAAAAGTGGGAGCGAGCGAATTTAAAATTGTTTAATCCCACCCGAACCATGGGCCGTAGGGCGGGAGGGGGGTCGAAGTAAGAATTAATGTGCGCTTTTTGGACTTCCCCGCTTCCCCTACCCCTCTAAACGGCCGTTGACAATTCCGGAAAAATACGGGTTTCGTAGGTTTTTGAACGAGGAAGACGACGGCGCGATCGGATCGCGAAAAAAGTATCGGGAAATGCGTTAAAAAAATGCGAGAGTACGGACCCGTTTTCTCGAAAAGTCCGCCGAAAAACTTGGTTTTTTCCGATTAAAATATACCCCATAAAGGTACGTTTTTCGGAACGGTTTTCGCGGGCGAAATACAGCTTTGGGTCCGCCGAATCTGAATCCGAAATCGGATATCGAAAAAAGTGACGTTAAGTTGGTCAAATCGCGAGCGGAAGCGAGAAGAAGCGTTTAACATCAGAAATTAATTTTGCCGTGTTCGCGAGAAGGCTCTACGAAGTCAGGGGTTCGATGGGGCGGGGCTTGCACCTGACGGGAACGGGTTGCGAGCAGGTACACGCACTTACGTCTTGAAGGGTATACAGGTATACCTTGCGAGCGAAGCGAGAGCCATGTCAACAGAATAAATTCGGATTTTTTCCTACAAATATACAGCAATACCTTGCGAGCGAAGCGAGCAACATCCCCGAATAAACTTTTTGTGGTTCCACGTAGTTTCATAAGATTTAATTTGTTTGTAAGAATTTCCAACAGAAAAAAACGTCTGCCAAGTTGGGTGGGCAGTATAACTTCCTCAAGCGAGCGAAGCGAGCAGCATCTCTTACAGAAGTTAAACCTACCCTTAGGGATCTATCGTTTGCGAGCGAAGCGAGCAACATTCCCTACATGGCACACTTTGCGAGCGAAGCGAGCAATATTCCCTACATGCCACACTTTGCGAGCGAAGCGAGCAATTGAATGGGGGGTTGCCCCCCGGCTGGACGTGGAGGCGAGCGTAGCGAGCCGGAGCGGCTAGTTATTAATAAGAATGAAACTCCGTCTGTTTGTCTGTCTGTCGTGTCTATGTACGGCCAAACGGCTGAGTGGGGGGAGTGTACGAGTGGGGGGATCTTCTTGAGATTTTCCAAAAGTGGGAGCGAGCGAATTTAAAATTGTTTAATCCCACCCGAACCATGGGCCGTAGGGCGGGAGGGGGGTCGAAGTAAGAATTAATGTGCGCTTTTTGGACTTCCCCGCTTCCCCTACCCCTCTAAACGGCCGTTGACAATTCCGGAAAAATACGGGTTTCGTAGGTTTTTGAACGAGGAAGACGACGGCGCGATCGGATCGCGAAAAAAGTATCGGGAAATGCGTTAAAAAAATGCGAGAATACGGACCCGTTTTCTCGAAAAGTCCGCCGAAAAACTTGGTTTTTTCCGATTAAAATATACCCCATAAAGGTACGTTTTTCGGAACGGTTTTCGCGGGCGAAATACAGCTTTGGGTCCGCCGAATCTGAATCCGAAATCGGATATCGAAAAAAGTGACGTTAAGTCGGTCAAATCGCGAGCGGAAGCGAGAAGAAGCGTTTAACATCAGAAATTAATTTTGCCGTGTTCGCGAGAAGGCTCTACGAAGACGTCAAGGGGTTTGTCAGGTATTTCACAATGTTACCTGCAGGCCTATTTCAAAAGAATAAATACGGGTTTTTTCCTACCTATATACAGGTATACCTTGCGAGCGAAGCGAGCAACATCCCCGAATAATCTTTTTGTGGTTCCACGTAGTTTTATAAGATTTAATTTGTTTGTAAGAATTTCCAACAGAAAAAAACGTCTGCCAAGTTGGGTGGGCAGTATAACTCCCTCAAGCGAGCGAAGCGAGCAGCATCCCCTACAGAAGTTAAACCTACCCTTAGAGATCTACCGTTTGCGAGCGAAGCGAGCAACATCCCCTACACACGTAAAACCTACCCTTAGGGATCTACCGTTTGCGAGCAAAGCGAGCAACATGCCCTACATGCCACACTTTGCGAGCGAAGCGAGAGCCATGTCAACAGAATAAATTCGGATTTTTTCCTACAAATATACAGCAATACCTTGCGAGCGAAGCGAGCAACATCCCCGAATAAACTTTTTGTGGTTCCACGTAGTTTCATAAGATTTAATTTGTTTGTAAGAATTTCCAACAGAAAAAAACGTCTGCCAAGTTGGGTGGGCAGTATAACTTCCTCAAGCGAGCGAAGCGAGCAGCATCTCTTACAGAAGTTAAACCTACCCTTAGGGATCTATCGTTTGCGAGCGAAGCGAGCAACATTCCCTACATGGCACACTTTGCGAGCGAAGCGAGCAATATTCCCTACATGCCACACTTTGCGAGCGAAGCGAGCAATTGAATGGGGGGTCCGGGGGGCTTGCCCCCCGGCTGGACGTGGAGGCGAGCGTAGCGAGCCGGAGCGGCTAGTACTATTAATAAGAATGAAACTCCGTCTGTCTGTCGTGTCTATGCACGGCCAAACGGCTGAGTGGGCCGGATCTACGAGTGGGGGGATCTTCTTGGGATTTTCCGATAGGGTGTATAAGCGAATTTAAAATTTTCTAATCCCACCCGAACCATGGGCCGTAGGGCGGGAGGGGGGTCGAAGTAATAATTAATGTGCGCTTTTTGGACTTCCCCGCTTCCCCAACCCCTCTAAACGGCCGTCGAAAATTCCGGAAAAATACCGGTTTCGTAGGTTTTGAAACGAGAAAGACGACGGCGCGATCGGATCGCGAAAAAAGTATCGGGAAATGCGTCAAAAAAATGCGAGAGTACGGACCCGTTTTCTCGAAAATTCCGACGAAAAACTTGGTTTTTTCCCATTAAAATATACCCCGTAAAGGTACGTTTTTCGGAACGGTTTTCGCGGGCGAAATAAAGGTTTGATCCCGCCGAATCTGAATCCGAAATCGGTTATCGAAAAAAGTGACGGGAAGTTGGTCAAACTGCGAGCGTAAGCGAGGCGAAACGATTAAAATGCGGAAGTTAATCGACCCCGCCGCCGTTTCACAACGTTGCTTACCAGAAGAGACTCGATGACTCAGGGGGTTTCCCATTTGCACTTCTACGCAATACCTTGCGAGCGAAGCGATTTCCCCTAATAAACTTTTTGTGGTTCCACGTAGTTTTATAAGATTTAGTTTGTTTGTAAGAATTTCCAACAGAAAAAAACGTCTGCCAAGTTGGGTGGGCAGTATAACTTCCTCAAGCAAGCGAAGCGAGCAGCATCCCCTACAGAAGTTGAAACTACCCTTAGAGATTTACCGTTTGCGAGCGAAGCGAGCAACATCCCCTACAGAATTAAACCTACCCTTAGGGATCTACCATTTGCGAGCGAAGCAAATATGTTTGTAATACATCGCATGTGTACAGCCACACCTCCAGGGGGTCCAGGGTTTTTGTTTGCGAGTGAAGCGAGCAACATTCCATACATGCCACACTTTGCGAGCGAAGCGAGCAACGTCTCCTATATGCTACACTTTGCGAGCGAAGCGAGCAATTTAACGGGGGGTCCGGGGGGCTTGCCCCCCGGCTGGACGTGGAGGCGAGCGTAGCGAGCCGGAGCGGCTAGTTTAATATAAAGCCAATTCCATCTGGCTTGAGCAATGGCAGGGTGAGATCACGATGCTTCTGAAGGATGCTATATGACCATTTTTCTGGAATAAAACGCATGTCATAAAATTAAAAAAAACTCAATAATTCAATAACTTGAAAAATATGACGTTTTCGAAAAAACTCTAGGAGGCACTTTCGATCGGAAAGGGTCCTTGGAACTTTTTTGGTCAAATTTCAAAAAAGTGCTGAAAAAATCGCTAAAAATTGCAAAAAACAGCTAAAAATCGTTGAATTTATATTGTTTAGCAGAATAATGCTCAAATAAAGTTTGCTAACTATTAAATAGAACATTAAATAATTTATGTACACAATTTTGCTGAAAAATGTAGGAATTAACATTCATTAAAATGTGCTAAAAAATCGATAAAAACTGCAAAAAAAGTTTAAAACCCAAAATTTCATTTTGAATAGCATATTACTATTTAAAACGAGTTTTTTGCAATAAAATTTTTAATTATCGTAATAATTGGGTTCATCGAGGCTAAAATTGGCAGTTGACGATTTCTTTTCACTCAAAGTCCTCAATTTTCAAAACAATGTAATATAATATAATACTGTAATCTATGAAAATTCGCTCATACGATCATGCTGCATGACTGGTTTGATGTTATGATCAGTAAGAAAGAATCGGTCAATGAAATAAAGTGTTTAGACCAACGTTCCGAGTGTTACTGTCACGGTCGAGAACGTCCCCAACATTATTATGATCAGTTTTATTCACTTGTGTTCGGATTGGTTCAGCTGATCAGATTTTTTAATTCTTTGAGTGTTTCTTGCAACGGTCGTTTTTCTCGTTCAACTAAATTATTCATATTATGAACTACCTTTCTTCAATAACTTGCCAATACTCAATAATTCTCCACTAAAAACCCACAGAACTGAGTTTAAACCTCCCTCGACGAACTTAGCTTAGCTATTATCACAAACTATGACCGCCATTTAAGAACAGGTACACCTGGCATAAACTATATTCTCCGTTTAAACGCTGAATGAGGTTTAAACTAGTTTTTTACCCTTGGCCCTGGCTCATTTTCATCCAGGCTCTGCTTCTGCTATGGCAGGGTGCGTTCATTACCAGCTTTCCATGTTTCTGTTTAGGGGTGTTTCACCAGTGCCATTCATGTTCCTTCGTTCTTCAACCCTACAAAGTGAAGCATTTCACTATGTCACCGGTTCCGACCCAATGAAATGCATTCTGCTACTAGCAAGTCTGCTTGTTCGTTATCTGCAACTCCTGTGTGCCCTGGAACCCACTCCAAGGTAACCTTGTTGTTAAGCTGCTATAATGTACCTTAAGGATTGTCTTCAAAGTTCGTTAATGGCTTTGCATGTAGCTCAGCTGCCTTTATTTTCACAGCAGTTAAGGCAGGATACATTTGTTGATAAATTGAGATCTTTTCAACAAGTGGAGAACCATTGTTGTTGGATGAAAACTAACAGAGACAATTTTCCTAGGAATGGCACAGTTGTAAGCGGTAATCATGTTAGAAAGAAACAGTAAAACTATTGGTGGCACAAATTTCTTGATTGACCCCTGCCATAAGATCCACGTCGAAAATTATTAACGTTTCTATAGTAGGTTGATAAGTTTTCTTCAATCTTCCCCACCTATTCTAGTGCTAACATAATTTATAGTGATATAATTGCTAGGTTTCGTGTTAAAAGAAATAGCACTTTCTATTACACAAAATGTAAGTTGAAACTTCAGTTCTTGTGTATAGTTTCGGATCGACTGAATCCAACTCGGACAGAGGAAACATTACGCAAGGTAAAACAATAGTCAATTGTTCAAGTAAGCGGATCCTGTAATTGCTCAATAGCCCATCTCCATGACGGGTCATCCAGTTTGTTGAAGTATAAATCCTACTCTTCGAAAAGGTCTTTCGGTTATAAAACTTTTATTCTGCTGTTTCATTTAATTTTTTATTATTATTTTCTCCGAAGTGTTGATCTGGAATTTTTGAATCATGGTTATTTCCATAATCTCACGTTTTTCATTGGATACAGAAAACAAACAAATAAAGCTAAAGATCAGTTTTTCCTTTTGTTAATAGGCAAAGAAAAACGAGTGTTTCGAATGACGTAAACCTGACCAGGCATCAATACCTGACCATTTGGAATGACTAATGAAAAGGCACTGGGTAGTGAAAAAAGTATAGAGTAGAATAAGGAAATATTGATTCAATTCAGAATATCACTCACAAAATTTAAAAAAGTTACAGTCATCACATGATGATATGAGCGAATTTTCGTAAATTATCGTATATTATAAATTTACAATGTTTTGAAATTTGAGCACTTTGAGTGTAAAGAAATTGTTAACTACCAATTTTATGGCAAAAAAATCGTTCTAAATGAAATTCTGCGATTTAAAAAATAATAAGGGATTTTTAGTAGTTTTTATCGATTTTTCAGCAAATAGGAATGAAATTTAAGCGTACATATTTTAATGTTCTAGTTCATTGTTAAAAACCCATTATTACCAGTTTTTGGTCATTATTAATGATTTTTTGAGCACATTTATTGCAATTTGACAATTTAATGTACTCAAAAATTGTTGGCCTTTGACCTCATCCTTTCTTTTGGAGAGCTTGAGGCTAAAACTTAGAAACCTATAAATGAACTTAGAAACCTCCGGACGGGGCGCGGCACATATACAGATTGTTAATATTAGTTTATCGGAATCTATGCATCTTGAAACGTAAACAAACATAATTAATATTGACCGATTAAAGAGGTTCATTATTGACAATAAAAACCAAGAAGCACCATTTCAACTTTCTCAATGACCCGCAAAGTTGGCTTAAAAACCCATCAACCGAATCAAAATCACGATATGGAGGATAATTAACTATCATTTATAGGTTGCCAAACGATAATTTTGGTTCATTATTTTCAATACCTAATGAACCTTTGTAATTGACCAAAAAAAAATTTATTAACCCCCGCAAAATTTGTTAGTTTACGTTTCAAGATGTGCAGAAACTAAAAATCGATTTAAAAAAAATTCGTCCGTCCGTATGCCCTATACCAAATGTTTTTTTCTGAAACTACTGGACCGAAGTTTATAAAATTTGGCTCAAAAAATCATATATTGGCCGGGGATGTGCCAGTAACAACAGCATCAATTTTTATCAACCCTAAAGGGAAGTAATTAAGGGCTAACATATTCAAAAATCGAGATCTCTAAAACTTTCAAGGTAACAATAATAAGTTTTTGCTTGTCAATGATAAATATCATCCTGAAGAATCGATTAACACCATCTGAAACGCTGTACGTTAAACTATTCACTTTCCCCAAGGGCTAGCATTTCGAAAAAACACCCTCGGATTTCCAAGCACGAGAACATAATAGATATGATAGACTGATAACATACCAGCGATCAAAGCTCAGTAGTTGGAGTACTCGATTTCGGGGGCGTCACACCGGCCATGAATCCAACTAGTGGCGGTTCGTATCCCAGCGGAGACAATACATTTTTTTAATTCTTAATTAATTCTTTCAAGATTTTTTCTTTTTTCATTACTTTCAAGGTGTTTATTAAAAGGTCAGTATTGATGGGAGTACCTATTTGTTGATTGTGCACGGTGACTATTAAATCAAAACGCTGCAAATTATTTTTCAATTGAGTATGATCGTAGTTTTAGTTGGCTTGCGTACGTCATAAGGCCCGTCCAGACTCCTCGGCGTGTCCTATTTCGAGTTGTCACAACCTATACTTCTATAATTATATACGCATGTTTATATTTCTCGATTTGAGCTCCTATCTATTCAAATAATTATTGCCTTAATAATATCATTATCTAAGTACCTACGAAAAGTCGAGAGGATATGTTATTAAATATGCGTAGGCAAAGCATTGGTATTAACACACAAATATGACCTAGAAAAAAACATATATTCATGCCTCGAAGGAACATGAAATTCGAAAGCAATACAAGTGAAGGAAGTTTTCCACGCCACCCTGGAGGTACTCCCTAGGTCTCGTTACCTCACAACCGGAGATTCACCACCCTATTACGCTTACACTAGCATCTCACTCATATTTTTCCATCAACATTCATTTGAAAGTTGTACATTTTAATTTATGAATGATTTGCATTCTAGATGGGCTGGATAATTATTTTATAACATCCTATAGTATGGTATAATATACAAAATATACTATGGCTTGTTTAAGGTATAATATGTATATGGGTATTACAAGTATAAGTAATAAATATCCGTTCTCCTAACCCCCCCCCCCCCCCCCCCAAAAACCGTTCCGCTTCGTCCATAACGCCGTACCCACCTCATGGTGTGGCGGTGTATTATATGGGTGTTACTTGTAAAAGTAATATATATATCCGTTATCCTACGCCCCTGGCGCCGTTCTGCTACACCCCTAGTGAAGTGCCGCTATGCCCCTACAAGGCGCCGCGCCTCCTCCCCCTCCCCACTCATGTATCTCTGTTTTCATCATTCCACTAAGTGTGCCAGGCGTGCGCGCGTATGTCAGTCTAACACTCAAAGCCTCGAAAAAGACACTTTTTCACCTATTTTTGGCTCATAGCACCCATGGGTGTGGAGCGATCGAGCTGGCGAGAAGTTAGGACCAACTAGACCCCAAGTGGAGTCTATGTGCGAAAGAACGGATTTTTCAAGTCAATTCTAAGGCCTTTTATGGCCCGGACGGCGAACGGCGGACGGACATTGCAAATTTGGATTCTACGCACTTTGAAACGTAAAATGACAAAGTTTGAGGGGGGGTTATAAAAATTGTTTGCTATACGATCACAGGCTTATTATTAAAAATAATAAACCAAAAAGTACGTCAACATGACTTTCGGGCTCAAGACAAGGTGGTCCCAAAATGGAAATTTTAAATTTCTCTGACATTTCCCCTACCGATCTTCAGATTTCCCCGTCAAAAAATAAACATTTCGAAGTCAATTAGCGAATTTTTGTAAAAAATGAAGCTATTTCAATGGCGCAGAAATTTTTAAAACCAACATTTATGAAAAATTTCTTCATTGAAATCCGTTTTGAGGCATTCATAAACGAATCAGCTTAAGCACCACTCTTGATATCACCTACCTATGAAATAATAAGTGTGATAAAGTATACCGTAGAAGGATTTCTTAGGAGTTCGAACATACCTAAAAACGCAGCAAACTATTACACAAAGCTTTCGCTAGAAAAATTTCCTGACATTTGGTGGTTTTTGAAAAATTCCGGCTTTTTCCGACGCAAAGAATTTTCTGACATTTCCAGGTTTTCCCTGACTTCTGGTTTATTATTTCCAATAATAAGCCTATGTGATCGTGTAGCAAAAAATTTTTATAACCCCCCTCAAACTTTGCCACTTTACGTTTCAAGGTGCGCAGAATCCAAATTTGAAATGTCCGTCCGCCGTTCGGGCCATAAAAGGCTTAAGAATTTACTTAAATAACCCATTCTTTCGCACATAGACTCCATTTTGGGAGCTAACTCTAGTTGGTCCTAACGTTTAACCATCCCGATTGCTTTCCTCTCATAGATGCTATGGGCCAAAAACGGGCGAAAACTTGTCTTTTTCGAGACTTTGAGTGTTAGACGTACGCAGGGGATCACAGTGGGGGGTGGGGGGGGGGGGGGGGGGGGGGGTGGAGTGAGAGGAGGCGCCGCGGCACCTTGTGGTGGCTGGAGTGACCAGGGGCGTAGCAGAGGGGTGTAGGAGAATGGATATTTATTACTTGTAGTTACGTGTTATACCCATATAATACACCGCGGCACCATGAGGTGGGTACAGCGTTTTTTTCTAGGTCATATTTGTGTGTTAATAACAATGCTTTTCATTTAATTAATATTTAATAACATATCCTCTCGACTTTTCGTACGTACTTAGATAATGATATTATTAAGGCAATAATAACTATTTGAATAGATAGGAGCTCAAATCAAGAAATATAAACATGCGTAGGTACCTATTTAATTATAGAAGTATAGGTTGTGGCAACTCGAAATAGGACATGCCGAGGAGTATGGACGGACCTTATGACGTACGCAAGCCAACTAAAACTACGATCAAACTCAATTGAAAAAATAATAAACCTTTGTGAAATAATTTGCAGCGTTTTTCAGTTGGGGGCCACCCTGCAAGATTAGGGTTAACTTCAGCTGATTTTGGTCGATTATATGATAACATGATGATCGAATCGTTTATATGATAACATGATTTTTAGTAGCATTATCTCAACTTATATACATGGAGCAGTGAACACCACAGAACGATACCGGTTAATAAGTTGGGTTGATTGAGGGTAGAGAAATTCACAGGCTTCTCGGATAATGTGGCTGGGTGATGTGGCTGTGTGTGATGATCTGTATAATGCTTAAGTAACAATTGGGATGCCTCCTTGAACATCTTAGTCATGACCAGTTGTTTGGTGATGTTACTAGGGTCAATTTTGTGCTAAAATCGAGGGAAATGCAATTTTTATGTGGAGAGACACACATAGTCTGAAACTTGAACCTCTTGGTCTTGACCAGTTATGTTTGGTATTGTTACTGGGGTCAATTTTGTACTTAAATTGAGAAATATGCAATTTTTATGGGGAGAGATACAAGGAGAGTTCAAAGAGGCATCCCAACTTTTACATATACATAATACAGATCATTAATCAAAGATAAGCTCTGAAGAGGCCATATATTTGGCAAAAGCGCTCAGCATATAGCATTAAACCACATTATCCGAGAAGCCTGTAAATTTCTCTACCCTCAACCAACCCAACCTACTAAGGACAAGGCAAAAATTCACAACCATAACTGGTTAATCGTAAATAAATAAATTTCAGTGTTTTCGTTACTCACTAGTATACAGTTAGATTAAAACTACATTTTCGGAGGTCGAGTTTAGTATCTAACATATATATCATAATGTTCGTGTCGGTAAGTCCCCAAGTTAGGGAGTGTTCCTAGTTCCTCTGGATAAGCATTTTAGGAAGTTGCGTGTGGGAAGTAGGTGGCCATGTCTCACTGAGCGGTAATTTGATAGCGAGAGGAATGCGGTTATTGTCACGGCCAAAACATCCTCCGCCCCCTGCAGTGGAAATGGGTTCCGAACCGGCACGTCTGATGCCTTCCGAGATTCCTCGGGTCCATTCGAAACTAATTACGGGAACCTCTCATTCTTTTCCCTGCCAAAGTGATGGGAAGGGGGGTGGGGTACTGCTACTTAGATGACCCGCAATGATTAGCGGTCATTATCCTGCCCATGGGGCTTCGAAAAAAATGGTTTCCATAGCAATATGGAGACAAACAGCAAATGAGAAATGAAATAATTTTAGTCAATACATGGCACATAGCTTCCTCGGTACCATTATAGTATGCAACCTACACTAACTTTCCAGATGCAGTATGCAATCTACTCCCCGCCGTGCGACCTACGGTTGTTTTCTTGATTTCAACGAGAGCTGTCGTTTTGTCTGATGCCTTTTCACCTCAAATTCGTTATGTGCCTCAACCCTCCTACTTTCCTCTTTCCTCAAGCTGTTTCCTCTTTGGTCAAGTCTAATCAGTCCTTACCATTCTATCAACCAAAAACATGCTTATCCGCGATGTTACCCGTGGGTTATTTTAAATGAAGGGATGTACGTAAAATTCTTGAAGGGGAAAGAAGTGCTGCACGAGCAACAAAAGTACTCGAAAATGAGGGATGGTGAGCCGTGTGAGGGGGACCTGAAGCAGTACATGAGATCGACACGGAAAAGAGATGCCGATGGTTTTCAATCGGAATAATTAATTCAAAGATAAGGCTTTTCTCGTTTTTCCACTTTGTAGCCTGGCGCATACTATAATGGTACCACTTCCTCAAATCCGTACTTGACATGAATGATTAGCGGTCATTATCCTACCTATGCGCCTTCGAAAAAAAATGGTTTCCATAGCAATATGGAGACAAACAGCAAATGAGAAATGAAATAATTGTAGTCAATACATGGCACATAGCTTCCTCAAATCTGTACTTGACATGAATGATTAGCGGTCATTATCCTACCCATGCGCCTTCGAAAAAAATGGTTTCCATAGCAATATAGAGACAAACGGCAAATGAGAAATGAAATCATTTTAGTCAATACATGGCACATAGCTTCCTCAAATCCTTACTTGAGATAAATGTAGGTATAAAATGTTTTAAATCATCTTAGAAGATTCCGTTGCAGGTTGGGGCGATCAGATCGCACTTTGGGCCGTTCCTGTTATATCCCCGCATATTTCCGTTAATTCTCTACTATTCATTCATTCTGACCTGTATGTCCAACTAATCTGTATTTTTACTAAGGGATTGACTGCTTGATGTATTTTATTTTTTAGATGCGAGCTTGCGAGCATCCAGACCACCAAACTATACACAGCATTCTGATCTATTTTAGACGTAAAAATGATTGGGGATCATCAATCTGATCAATCCCCATTCCATAGAAAATTGTAAATGCGGGGATATAACAGAAAAGACCCGGCATTTTCCGAACTATCCCACAAGTTTGAGCAAAAGCAGTCAATTAAGCAATGAGAAAGACGCTTGATATACGTTTGGGCATGTACAAAAAACTACCAGTCGGGAGCGATGAAATTCATTGGGAACCATCGGCAACCTAAACCGATCCGCCTGATACCTAATCCCTGAACATTTTATCGAAATCGGACAAAGGCTGTAGATTAGAACTCATTAGAGGAATTTGAGGTTTGCGCATCGGTAGCAGCTACTGATGATACGATCGTGATGAAACTCGTATGAAGTAATCAAGGCGTTATTTCCGCCAACTACCTAATTAATAGGCATCACTTCTACAGTTTTTCCGATTTCGATGAAATTTTCAGGGATTGAAGATGGTCCCCAATGAACTTCATCGCTTCCGACTCACAGGTCGAAGCGAGATCCGACGAATAGACCAAGAGAAAAATGGCGCTTGATGGGCTTGACGGTTGAAAAATTAAGTTTTGAGTGATGAAATTGATGGGGTACCATCCTCAGCCTAACCTGCACATTCCAAAAGAAATTCATAAAAATCTGATTGATACAGTAAAAATAAGAATGTTGCAAAAATTTGAGGCAACTCCGTTAGTTGTTCTTCAAAGTTTGCAGCGGTTGATGGGGGGCGGGAGGGCGTCACCAGTGCGTGAAACTTCGAAAAATCATAGAAAAAAATCTACTTAACGTAGGAGAGTGCAGTTGATGCCAAACTTTCTAGGATGGAATATTCTTTAATTTAAAAATAGATAAAATAACTTTTTCACACTCGTGGGTGTGAAAAACGCAAAAAATGTGAGTGAGAATTCGATTCTGGCAAGAAAGAAAATTTTTCATAAAGACAAAGTGAAAACAATGCTTCCGCTACCTTGGTAGACTCAGTAGCATGAGAAGTGTGAGTGAATTTTCGTATGTTTTTATATTTTACATTTATGATGCATGTATGTACTTAATGGAGTTTTAAAAATGAAACGTGCAAGTTCTGTTTTCTTCAAATAATTTCAAATTAGTTTTAGTATCTAGTAACTTTCAAGTTACGTATTCTGTTATCCTACCCCATCTAAGCCGTCTCTTTCAGCATCCCAATCCATCTATTGGCTGCAGAACGCAAACGAATCTTTGATAGAAGAGAGGAAGGGGAAAGAGCTCGTTTAGCCACTGAAGAGAGAGAATGTACGATAGCAAGATGGCAGGAAATGTGGACTGTAGAGCAGACAGGGAGATGGACAGCACGCTTGATACCTCAGAGCAAGGTATGGCTAGATAGAAAACATGGAGAAGTAAACTTTTTCCTGACTCAGTTTCTTTCAGGTCATGGGCTGTTTTACGCATACCTCCATAAAATGGGAAAAGTAGACTCTCCAATATGTCCATACTGCCAGGAAATGGACGATGATGTGCTCCACACTCTCTTCGTATGCAAGCGATGGGCTACAGAAAGAAGAAGGCTGCAGGATGCTCTGGAATTACCACCTCAAGATGTGACACCGGAGGTGGTAGTAGCCAAAACGATTGGACGAGAGCAAAATTGGACTTTTGTAGCTGCCTACGTTGAAGACATCCTCCAGAAAAATATCATCTCGGAACGGGAGAGACAGAGGAGGAGGGAGCACATGGACAGAGAGGACTGAAGAAATTTCTCAACAACACGGAATGAACTAATGTGTTAAACAGTTACAGGCTCAGTTCCAACGTGGGAAAAGGAAGGTGAGGTTTTAGTGAGGTTTGAATGCTCGGGTTGATCCAGTTGATTTGTATGGACGCTGGCTGATGTACCTAGTACTAGGGAGTTTTTTCTCCCAAGTCTACCGAAATAGAGGAAGCATTGCCACTGTCATCAAGCATTGCCGTCAAAAGTTTCAGTCGCATTTTACACCGTGGTAAACCTCTCCCAACAATTATTACGGTTCCGTAGGTACATTATTTATATCTGTCCGCCGATCGTAATGGAAAAAGTCCGATGAAATTTCCAACGATTGTGCGGGTTGTACCCTGGATAGTTAAATTTAAGAATTTCGTAACTGGTGGATCAATGATAATCTCTGCGCATGCACATGACTTTGTGAAATTTATGTAACAATCTTAACGTCTAAGGTTGTCATCCACGTTTGATAAAATTCACATGGACTGTGAGGGTGGGCGAAGATACTGTGCTTCAATAAATTTAATTGCATCTTAATTTAAGATCCTGGACTCCTAGTGAATCACGATTTCTAAAATTATGCTTCCAATATATTAATTAAATCAAAACATTCCAAAGCCTTTCGACTACCAACACATTTCAATGATGTATGTACAACTGTGTACGTAGGTACCTACATATTATACAAAAGAAGTACCTCTCTGGGGTGACTTTTTATCTTCCTTTGAAGATTGGCTCAGATAATTTCTGATCATCATGAGAATTTGAGTTAAGTCGGAACGTTTTTGTCGAAGAACGATCTTTCAAAAAAATCAGGTGAACCGTTCTGGAATGGCGCTTGTTCGGGTGGAAAATTTCTACTCATATTTATTTAGAAGAATAAAAGATTTGTAGGTAACATAATGAGTAAATGTAAGATTTGTAGACGTAACTATAGCAACTTGACCAGCAGTACTAGACAAAAAATTAAATAAGAGCACAACATACGAGGTGTGTTTTATACTACCTAAGTTAGTAGTATAATCAACGCCATGGCTAAGTTTACAGGGTTTCTGCAGGGAAATCCGAACGAAATTTATCTGATTTTTCCTTGAATCAAGGATTTCCTCCAGAACATCGAGAAAAATCAAATACCAGACTCCCTAAAATATTGTTTATAAACACTGTTCCATTATAAAGATATATCCCGATTCTAACATTGGAATTAACAACGAGCTAATGTGAAGAGGTGAGTGAAAAGTGAGCAAGTATCGAATAAATTACGTGACTGTATTTATGAAAATAAGATGATGACTGTATGATAAAAATTTCCCGATTTTCACCCATTTTACTCCAATTTCCTGACTTTCCCAGGTTTGTGAACGTCACCCTAGTAACACCCAGAATGCTATTGGTGACAACCAGTGCATATACCTCACCTGTAGATACTACAGGTTTTTCCAAAATACCTACCTAAATTCAATAAATTAAAATTATTATAAAGTAACAATCTTACATAAATTTAGATAGTTTCTAAACAAGACTGGGGTGGGGGTGTTTGGGTAACAAATGAGCTAGTTGTGTCTTGCAGATGTAGCAGTCCCCTTAGAAATCATGTTAGGTATTTACTTGTCAATTTACTTATAAATCAATTACCCGCCTACCCGTTATGATACTGTATTAAATTGATGGAGAGTCCGAATTCTAATTAAGATCCAAGGGTTTCATATCATTTCTCGGCTGTTACAAATTTCCGGTTTCATTCGATATTCAACTTACCCAATCAATCTTCTTCCTTATTCGCGCTAGCTATTTGTTCAAGTTTTAAGATTTATTTGATTTTAAAAATTGTTCTACGCCAAATTCTATTAAATTTTTAAGATTTTTTCATGTTTTGATTAGTTTGTTCATGTTTTGAAATTTTACGTTTAAGCTGATTTAATATTTTATTGATATTTTGATTAGTTTATTCTCCTTGCTGTTGTAAGAAGAAGAAAATAATGAATTTCCATGGTTTCTATCCCTTAGAAATACCCACACTCAGGCTTTGCCTTGAAGTGGGATTTTCAGTGAGCGAAATCGCTTATGGAAACCACCTCTCTGTATATCCTGTCTTTCTGAAAATAAAGTATTTATAAAGTTAAAGTTGCGCCGATATCGCTTACAGTGAGCAATAAATTGGTGTGAATCAACTATATTGGGCCGCGTAACTACTACGTATTGGGTAAATTGTCCATAAAACCATTTCCACTAGGTAGGGCAGATTGCACCCTGCATTCTTTCAATCAAGGGCGGGTAGATAGGTAGGTACAGATACCTGAACTTGGCTATGTCGGTAAAAAAAAGGTCACTCACCTTCCTGAATGCGAACAGCTCTTTCTGGAGTTTCTGCCGCTCCGCCGACGGCTGCTGAGTTTTCCCACGAATAAACTTTAGCATAGTGGCACTCACTTGGGTTAACTATCACTGGCCGAGATAAACAACACAAAACATAATCAACGATACGAATTAAAAAAGTTCTGTTATCAGTTTTTCGGGTACAAACAAAAACTGAGCAATAGAACAATTGAGGAATTCGATGTTATTTGCACGCCGCCCACGAAGTTTCCAGGTAAAATCGACACGGCAAGTAACAGATACCCGACGGTAAAAAGAGGTTGGCTTACGTCAACCTAACAAAAAGGTGTGTTACGCCCAGCTCTCGAGCACTAGGATTTTTATAGTTTCAATGCACTCGCGATTGAGGTAACGAAGTGGATACGCAAACCAACGAATCGAATTACGACAACTGATAGCGGTTCGCCTTATTCCCTAAAAGTGGAGAACTTAATTCGGACAGCAAAGCTTCGGAACATGAACAAAACCTACGAACTTCAAAGGATACGGGGCAAAACAGAACAGAAGGAAGTAGGGAGAGAAGGGAACAGACAGGGACGCCATGAAAAAAAAGGAAGGCTGAACTCCAGGCAGTGTGGCCAACGTTCACTGATTGTCCGTAGCGGAAGCTGTGTTTGTGTACTATGTCAAACAGAAAAACTGATATTGAAACCACAAAACGCAAAAAATGAAATTGGTCAATCAGAGATGTATAAAAATTGAAGGTTTTTTAATTTAAAAAAATTAGGTGAGAAATTTGTAGTTTTTATCAAGCCTATAAAAATCTGTAGTTTTACGTAAAAATAAGTTGTATTGGACAGCCTGAATCAAAATGTAGTTGATGAGAAGGGGGAATGACGTCACTTGTAACACGCTAGTACAAAGTAACTCCAATAGAATGCGTGGCTATTTGCAACAATTTGGTGTGACTTTTTCGATAACCTCAACACACGTAACCTTAGAACCACACAGAAGTGATCATATGGAATCAAAGTGGATAACAGAGACGAATTGCATCACATGCACACCGATGTCCATGCAAATGCCTCTCATTTTACTCTACAGTACATTTTCCACATTTTGCGGCTAGATATTTCTGGGGTTTTTTTTTTTTTGTAAAGGATTTTAGTCAACTTTCCGTAGGTAAGGATGGTGCACAGAGTAACAGATGACGTCAGGAGAAATGATTAGATAAGAACTGATAAGAGTCTAAGCATTTGTTTTCTTCGAGTAGGTAGTCAACATTATTCATTTCCTGTCTTCTTGTGAGTTAAATTGAGTTAGGTATATTCCGATTTGTTATTTCGAATTGCTTTCACAACCATAATGACAAATTATTTGAACGGTGGGAAAGTGAATTTATCACTGCTTCAAGAGCTATACAGGAAGGAATTCTTGAGCCTCATCGTCAAATGTGACGGAACTAAAGTAAAGTTTGTCTTGTTTTCATAAATTTACTTATTGAGACTGAATTAAGTCCGTACGGTAATTTACTTATACTACGTATTTCTTACTTGTGTATATACATAGGTAAACCTTGGTAAAGTTCTTATTGGGTTTTGCGAAGGGCCAAGTGACTGAGGTTTGCTGAAAGTAGATAAACTGTTGTTCTTGGATCTTCCGTAGCGGAAAATAATTTAGGGAAATGTTGGCTTATGTATTTCCCTATGTGATCTCCGTAAGCATTTCATTGAGGTTTGGTATGCCCTAGACCTAGACCTACGTTGGGAAACCTTGTGAATAGGTTATATGTGTCTTTGGAGCAGCTCCTCCTAACTTTACAAAAGGGGAGGAATAATATGGTGTTTATAACTGGACTGGGCGTGGTGGAGATGTAGTAGCTACAGGATTAGTTGATTCTTATTTACAAGGATCATTCTTGGCAGGGGTATCAGTTCAAAATGTTGAGCTTAAATAATATGGAGGGGGTTGTGGAGGTTATATTTTATTTGATTATTTTTTTATTTATTGATAGGTGACAATGTGCTAGTGGTACGACGAACGGGCAGGGCTCACACCGCCAAACTCGGCATTATAACGGGAGGTATTGGAGTGTAATACAGTTCTGTGAACCATTAAATATGCAGCTGTCAGGTGTAGTCTTCCTCAGATGTTCGAGTTAAGGGTAGAGTTGAGCCGATACTTTCTGATTGGGAGTGTGGAACCTAATCTCATGATAGAACTGCACCTGAACTACAGGCCGTACCAGATACCATACCAGTACAGTGGCTCCATGCTTCCGATAAGAAAGTGCTTTTTGACTTACACTTCAATTTTCTCCGAAGCGTTCTCGATCTGTAGCGATCTCGTCCCGGTTTCCATTAGAGTTTGCATCTCTTCTCGATTCTTTATCTATCATCAAAACTCAAGATCTCTGTTCAGTGACATAATTTCGGAGAATTCTACCACTACAATCCAGGAATAAGAGGACCTCTACGACGAAAGATTATTGGCACCTATTGCTATGGGAGTGGAATGGTGAGCAATGGAGGGTGGAAGATTAGAAAAGGGTGTGGAGTTTTCACCATCAAACACTAGGAAGGTAGAGGGAGAGGTGGGGGAGGCATAGCATAGGGCATTCGTGTTGAATTCATTTTAAGAAACAACTGTACTTTATGATTTTGGGCATGCTGTGCTCACACGTGGTCTACGAAGGGTTAATTCCACTCCCTCAGTCGATCGGCCTATTGGTAAACAGGTTGAATTACATACTCCTTATTAGTAATTATATTTAAGGTTCGGTTGGATCCTCCGAAAAGTTTATCTCATATAATAAAGGATGGCCGCCGAGACTATACCTACCCATTTTGGAATTAATAAACTTTAGTTAGGCATTCGCTACAAATTTATTTGAAACTTCGAACATGTGGATAAGGTTATATGGCATTTGGGTTATAACGATTATGAGCAAAAATAACATTATCCAGATATCCATCTTCTCTGATGCAATATATTCAAGTCTGTAGATAAATCTGTCCACACTCCTTCAGGTGTTCGTTCTAAATTTGTTGCACATCCCCTGAATACCTGTTCTCAGATCTTATCACAAACGAGGTTTTCATCAGAATACACTGTCTTCTTTAGGGAAAAATGCACAATATTGGGATCTGGTTAAATACAGGAGACCAGGTGACATTCCCGAAATATGGAAAAGAGGTGAAAGTGGAATGGAAAAAGACTTCTTAATTTTTATGTGGGGTACTGAAAGGAGAGAGTTTATGCAGATGAACCTTGTTCGTCAAGATATAAAAACAGCTATTCAGGGAGAATCGTAACAAATTTATGAATGATTACTGGAACGAGTGTAGGATTGTTATGATCAAGGACAATAACCCACAGTCAAAGAGGTTTGATTAATCGGCCTCATAGCTTAACGCATTGGAGTGTTGCAACTAAAGGGAAAATTTCCCTTAGTAGGAAGGATACGAGTTCGAACTCTGTCGAGGTGTCAAATATTCTTGGGCTATAACAGTTAGAGCAGTCAGTAGGATCCGAAATGATATGAAAAAATAATTAATTTAATCAAGCCAAAATACTGTAAAACATCACATTCCCTGATGTTGCATCTTTCACTTCCTCACGCACTTGAGTCATGACACACCGTGACAATTACCTCGCTCAGCTTCTGGACGTCTTCCAGCGAGCGTCTGCTGAGAAAGTGACCTGCAGTTACACTTCGTCGTTTGTCCGACCCCAAACCAGCCGAGATGACTGATATTTGAATCCAGGGAACTGTATTATGATAAAAGAAAATAACTCACAGTCGAAGAGGTTTGAATAATCGGCCTCATATCTCAACTCGTTGGAGTGTTGCAGCCATAGGGAAATTTCCCCTTAGCTGTAAGGACACGAGTTCATCTCTGTCAGGGGTATCAAATATTTTTGGGCCGTTACAGGATCGCTTCAACAGCAGGCTTGAATGTTGCATTATAGAAGATGGGCATCATAATAAGATGTTATTTTTGTTTCGTAATAGCTTTATAGGCATACCCTCAAGCACATGTTCAAAATTTCAAATAAATTTATTATGAAAACTTGGAGTGTACTATTCACTCCAAAATGGGTATGGCCCCGAAGATGACCCTGTATAAGGTCCCAAATTTTAATTATTTACTATCTTTCCAATCTTCAACAAAGGTTGAAGAGAAATCAGTGAGCTGGGACGAGAGGCCACAACTAAGTTCTGGCAAATAAGAAAATATCTTTTAATTGGTTAAGTGGACATACCTTTGTATCATATCAATTATAATTCCCTCCAAAAATCCTTGCAAACACGATTTGGTGGGCCTTCCTAGTCATACTGTTTTAATATTTTTTCGGAGGTAGGTATGATGAGTATGCGTTACCTGAACGTTTGCTATTGTAAGCACACTAGATTTATTTCTCTAGGCTTTCATATTATTTTAATTTCATAAAACTATATTCTTGAAAATAATATACTTTTTTTTTTGTCCTTTAGGCAATTGTTTGGGATGATGCACTGGGTGTTCCTTTTGGAGTTATCGCTTCATCCAGTCTTCTCAGAGATCACAATGTTGTTAAAATGTATCAACTCAATTTTGGCAAACTTCCCGTTCTGAAGGACGTGAAAAACATAATATTCATATCCAGGGCTCATGAACACCTCATGGACATGATCGCTGATAACATTCACGGGTAAGAAACTGTGATCAAGTTGTGTCTATGGTTTTCATTCATCTAAAGTGAATTGATTGCTATAGAGTATTTCTTTGTGAAATAAGTACTTGCAAAACATGTTCATACACTAAACATGCTTCTTCCCATTTCAGGGAAGAAAGAAGTGGAATCAGAAAGGACTACCATTTATTTTTCGTTCCAAGAAGAACCACAGTTTGTGAAAAACGCCTAGTTGTAAGTATCTTCTGTCATCTGTTGAAAAATCGTCCAATATCTAGAGGGAGTTCCTGTTTATAGCGCTGAGCCCGTTTGAAGTTGATGTGTCTGAAAGGGTGGATATCAATTTACAGAGCAGACTATATCTTGAGACTAAGAGTGTAATGCAACGCATGTTGGCTTGCTATGGTATTCTTGTGATAGGTACCTACTTGAAATTATACCTTGAAAAGAAAATATATGTTCTCGACTCTTTAATAAAATAAACAATCGTGCATTTCCTTTTGAATGTAGATTCTTAGGAGAAATCGTACATGATTTGCTTTTGTTCAGGTACTCGAGAAGTTATTTGTACAAAGATTAGGTGATGTCACTATCACCAAACAGTGGGACTTCTAGATGTCTACTGAAAATATCCATTACTCTTACATATTTACTGTTCGTCGTGGTTGATTGACCCCTCGGGAAACAATGTTGCTCGGTCACTATGTATCACGAGAAAGTAACTCAAAGTTGAAAAATAATTACTTTCTCGAGCGCCTTTGGTATGAGTACCAGATAGAGAACAGACAGGTCGATAGTGTGAGTTGGAAACCTACAAAAAACTTGAAAGAAATTACACCAATTACCTGATTTCACGTTCTATATTACGAATAGTATGAATGTACAGATATTGTCTAATTACTTACGTGTATATTATTTGATTTCAGGATAAAGGAGTTTATGGTAATTTTACATACGTCGAAGACATTAAGTGTGATATATTCCCTTTCGATTATGATCTGTTGTCAATGGAAGTAGAAAATACGTTTAAAGTAAGTTTGATAGTATTCAGTCGGTTGTTTTATTGTAAATGTCAACTACTTTTGTAAAGTTAAGTGTGTATATATATATATATAGGTTAGGCTTAGAGTCAAATTGAAGTCCAACCAAAGATCTGTCAAAGTCCTTGTGAATATTCTGCCGCTTGTCAGCTAAACTCATAGAATCAGTTCTGCTGCAGATGCAAGATTGTATGGTCGGTTGGTTTTTCTAAGTTTGAAACATACCTGGTAACCATATACACTAATGGCGATCACCCTAAATTTACTAATGCATATGCTCTTCTACTGCTGTGATCTATTAACTCTTCGTCAGTCATCGTTGCTTTGTTCCACCCTCAATAAATTCTGTTTATTGTTGCCTTTTTTATACTTCCCATAATGTAAAATCGTTAAATAGTTGATTTTCTGTTTGATTTGTCTCGTTTATTTTCAGGACTTATATTTATATAACGACCCTACAACTCTCTATCAAGCCGCACAGTCTATTCAGACCCTCCAGTCGTTGTATGGGCCTATAACCAAAATATCAGGGGTGGGGGATGCTGCTGTGCACGTCAGCAAGCTTGTGGAGAGGTTATCTCACGAACCACATTCCTTCCCCACTACATCGCAAATCGACCATCTTGTGCTCATTGATAGGTCGGTCGACCTCCTCACGCCTCTTGTAACCCAGCTTACTTACGAGGGGTTTATTGATGAAATCTTTGAAATAAAAAATAGTGAGTTCATTGAGACCAGTTATAGAATGTATGGTTTGTTGTTATGCCTTTATTTTACTTACATATTGGTTGTGAGGGGAAGCAAACAGGATATTCTTAAATTTGATTTTTTTATTTCCGCTCGAGCGCTTTTGCCAAGGTCTCTTCTGGTGGATTTGTCTTCATGTACTTTTATTTTTCCCTGGGAAACTCTCTTTCTGTATACAAATTTCCTCCTTGTTTATTTGGGTTTAAGGTACACTCGAATCCAGGAGTGTATGTGGTACCTCAACATAAAGCTCTTGTTATGCCTTTTGGGCAGGCCACTATTGTTTAAGGCCTGTTTTCCTAGCGACAGGTTTTTTGCGCCGTTGACAACGTGATATGCCGGGCGTTCAACGTCGACCACTGATTCCCTTAAATTTAGTTAGGGTGTTTTCCTAGAGAGCGCATCACGTCAGCGCAGAACGTGTTGCGTTGACGCACCTGGCCCGACTGCTCGAGGAGGAGTCAACTGCGCAGTACGCTGGCGCGATTCCCTTGAATTCCGGTATTTGTGTTGCTCCAATTTTCGATTTCCGAGGTTTTCAAGATGTCCCAAAGCGGGACACCGTCTTGGGATACGCCAAACCATTCTCTGGTCAGTCTGAAGTATCTTTGGAGTTTCTCTCCATAGTCAAGCAGATGATTTTTGACTAAAACACTGAACATTACTTAATTTCTGCGATTTGAGAATACATCACTCACACGTTTCCTTACTTTGGCATATTTTGTTAATATGAACTCTTCTTCTTCGTCACCATCCATCATTTCTTTTATTATCAATGGAGCCATTACATTTCTCTTTCTCATCATGTTCTCCATTTCAGCAGTAGTTAAATGTTTTCACACACACAAACACGTGCTACCTTCAACACAATTCAACGCCAACTGAACAGATAAAACACGCCGCTAGGAAAACACTTTTACGCAGCGCAATATACTTTACGCTCCTGCCGACGTTTTTCAGGCAAATTCGGTTCCTGCTGCTCAAAGAACCTGTCGCTAGGAAAACAAGCCTTTAGGCATCTTGCACTCCAGAACAAACTGCGCTCCTCAATCAAATGGGCGAGTGCCCTCCTGTGTGTTTGTTTCCCCTCCACAACCCTTATATTGTACAATGTACCTAGATATTTTTATGACTGTATCGCTAGAGTTTGAAAGATGGCATACCTCTTAAAGTGGAGGCTGATGAAGTTTTGCCTAGTAAAAGAGCCAATGAGAAGCCATGCTTCTCATTCCACATCCTCCTCGAAATTCTCCAGCGCTAACTGTGTCCATCAAATACAAATGGGGCATGCCCCTTTTTGGGTCTGGAGGATATAACATTAACCACAAAGAAATGTCATCAGATTTATTCCATAACTTTTGGCTCTGGCTAAACTCTTGTTAGAAACCTAGTTCTCAATAATAGAACCAAGTACCATGAAGAATATAAAACTTTTCACCAATTAATACCTGTTTCCCCTCAACCCTCTAGTGACAAAAACTGAAGGTTTTCATAGTGACGATTTCCATCCTACTTATTTTAGATATTATTCAAATATTATTTTAAATGAATTGGCTAAACCCTTTTTGACTATTGTAAATTTCTAGGCTTCAATAGGTTTTTATCCGAAAGTCCAGTTTTTGTCCTCAATATGTGGCCATCTACTGTAAGTGGAATCAGGCTCACGAAGCTACTAACGTATTTATTTAATACATTTTAAATTAATTATCTTTTTCAGTGAACGTGTTCCTTCCTGCAGAAAATTTCAGCGATTCTAATGATGGACCAAGCACAATGTTATCCCCAAAGAAAACTATAATTCTCAACTCTGCTGATGAACTATACGCTGAAATTAGGTAAGTCGATTGTTTGTTAACTTGAATTTCTGGAAATTCAGGGCACATCTGATCGCTTTTGCATGCATGTGGAACACTCATTCATACCTAGATTTGACCATGGACAATATTGGAATAAGTTGGATCAATTTTTCCTCTAGGAGTGAAATCATCCTCAATTGAGCCTTCACAATATTAAGACATTTGAAGTTTGATTACTGTCAAACAAAGTATCTATTGTATTATGTCTGCTATGTGAGTCCATACTACAAGTTAACTGTCTATATTTATTTGGCTTTCAGAGATAAAAGCTTTAGCGCAGTAGGACCGACTTTGAACAAGAAAACGTTGGCTATTTCAAACCAATTAGGGGAAAGACATAACGAGAGAAGCATTGGCGAAATGAAGCAATTTGTGGAGAAATTGCCACAGCTTATGGAAAGCAAAAAATCATTAGGGATTCGTGAGTAGTTTTGTGATATTTATCAAATCTAACCAAATTTAATGAATATTTATAACAGTTTACCATTAATACCTCATATTAGGATACCATAGGTCGACCAGAGATGGTCTGTGTTCCGAGGGCGAATTCTGCTGGAGAAAAAGGAACTACTTATCTCCCATCAATACAAAATTGTTGGCGTGTAAGGTATTCTTTCAAAATTGTTTACCTTACGAGTTTACGAGTTTCTCTATTTCCCTCCGTTCCTCTGTGGGAGCATCTGCCCTCAAATTTCTGTTTTTAAATGAAGTAATGCGTAAATTGCGTCCCTGCTTCTTAATTTTTTCAATATAGTCTCTCTCTTACTTACAGTATACTGCACGACCTTTCCGGAATGTGAGGAGGGAAAAACATCTCTTTCCTTGTTTAGCGTAGGTATTTTGTGGTGCACGGCCTTCCCGGAAAGTTGTGAGAAGGGAAAGAACATATCTCGCTCCTTTTTTCTAAGAATCACCAGTGAATCAATAATAAAAGAAATAAAAACATTCACTTTCTAGGAATGACTTTTGCTTCACGCATAGATCGGATAGATTGTTATTACAACATGCACCAACAAACATTCTCGGAACTCAAAGCTAAGAAAAAATATACTTCTCGATTGTAGTCGACAAAAAAATAATGAATACCTGCTTAGTTACAAAATGAATACTCCGTGTTTATTTAATTATTATACACATAGGTACCATTATATGAAATGATGGTAATTTCATTACTACTTCTTTACCTTTTTTGAATTGTACCTGTTTCTTGTTGGAGTGCTGTACGAAGTCTGGCCAGTTGTGTCCATCATCCGCTAGCCTTCCAATTATAATCGAACTAAAGCTGGTTTCACATGGAGCGGAACGAGCACGGAAAGCGGAAAGACGGAAGGACAGAAAACCCAGTGGAGGGGCGGTGGAGTCGGAAAGATTGTTCACATGCAGTGGTCTTGGTGAACGGAATCATAACCTTCCTACTGAAATCCTCTGTGATCTGAAACCTCTACTTGCGTTTATCAACATTCCTGACCAATGAGCTTGCGCGGAGCTTGACGGAACACGGAAATGGTATACAAATTTCTTCCGCTGTCCGCCCATTCCTACAACATGGCAGCCGCCATCCTCAACTGTTGTCCCAACAGCCAATCAGATTGCGTTCCGTCTTTCCGCTTTCTGCGCTCGTTCCGCTCCATGTGAAACCAGCTTAACTGTTCTAGCGGAAATTCTCGTCGCATCACTCGTCAAGTGACAAATATTCACCTTAGAATGCTCTTCAGTTTTCTTTCGGGAAAAATAGGTACGTACTGTGCGACATTGTAAACAATCTCCTGAGCTTGCTGCCGAAGTGTTTTTTCCAAAGTGAAAGGACAAAGAACATCCTGTTTTAGGGGTGTTGTTCATAACAAACAGATGAAATTAAATAAGATAGATATAACTAGCGAAATAAAAGAAAGAAAACGTTGAAATAATGTAGGAAGAACGAATCATAGGAAGTAGAAAACAGTTGTCACAAAATTATACGAAAACTCGAAATAGCGCATTCACCGAAAGCAGGGCAGCCAACCCTCAAATGCCAAATTTCTCTTCACGGTAATTTTACCTTACAGAGTTGTCTTCCAAATGTTGCTTCAATGAGTAGTTCACTTTTCTGCCGCATAGGGCGCACCCTCAGAACGCAGACCATCTCTGGTCACTAGAGTCTGGGGAAAGGACGTTCGGCCGAACACCAGCGCTGCCAGTCGGGAAGTAGAGGGACTTTCTCCCACCATTATCTCCCCCATTATCATTTTCTTATCTTGTTCTTTCCCAAAGTAATGTATCCCTTTCTGAAATCAACATCTAACATTTCGTTCTGTGCGTGTGGTTTATAGTTCCAATTTGTGTTTTCTAATGTATTGTGATTAAGTAGTGTAATGTAACCCGTTCTAGTGAAAAAAAAGTAAGAACTTGATTTGTAGAAATAAATAGTTTCTGTTTGCTAATAATTCGTTCTGTTGTGTTATTTAAAAAAAAATTGTACTGATTTGTAATTATTACCCCTACTTTTTTTGTTTAAAGATCTCGTTTGAAGAAGAAAAAATCACTACTTCTATTAATAATAATTTTCCAATCGGACTGATCTTGTGATACTTTAAATGTACCTATTGTGATTAAGTGGTGTAATGTAACCCGTTCTAGTTCAGAAACACAAAAATTTACCTACCTACCTATATTGCTGAATTGCAGCTATTGTATTGTTGAAATCCATCCACTATTAAAAAATTCATTCAGCCTCTTGTGATTAATAGTTCGAGTCTTGAAACCAGTTAGTTTGTCCAAGTTCAATAAACTTACTCCTCGAGGTGAAATGCAATGTTTTGAGTTTTACCTTCAATTCAGCTGAATACAATTCGCAAAAAACATTTACATTTTACATGTTTAGAGTTCAATTTATAATTCATCTTTTTTACATGCTAATAAAGTTTATTTAAGTTTCAATGGAAGATGGAACTTCAAGGAACTCATTTCGATACCTAATTACTTACCTGAATTTTTTTCATTGATGTAATCGGTTATGACCTATTGAGGTAAGGTTTCCAAATCTCAACTGGAATTCTCTTCGACGAATATAAAATTTCATTGATATTCGACGTGCAAGAATCCCTACAGATGATGGTAGTTTATTCATTGTACCTATTGATTAGTCGGCCGCGGTCTTCTTTTATTTTGGTTTGGTTCTGGGAGATTATTCAGGTTAAATTACGAGGTCATGCGATATGCAATTATGTTCTCTAAATTCAATTATTCAAGTCTTTGGCGTAGTCAGTTAAGCGCTGGGAAACTACCCATATGTCACCGGATCAGTGGGCCCAAGAAATTCGGGCTGGCTACGCCCGTGAGTACAGTGGATTCAAAGCGGAGGCGGGAGAATCTTGGAATTTGTGATAACGATAGTTGGAGAAACGGCTCAAGGTAGCGCTGGTGTTCGGCCGAACGTCCTTTCCCCAGACTCTAGTATCTCTGGTCGACCTATGTGTCAGTACATGTATAGAACTAGCCAAGAATTTTGGTTTCAACTATTACTCTTATTTTATTTTTCAAATATATATATATATATATATATATATATATTTCGTCTGGCATGGTGCCTATTCATTCAACTAATTACATTTGAATCCAAGTTGTTGATATATGTACACTGATGATTGACTGATAGTTATGTTTATATTTGTATAGTTAAAAGTTACGTTATCTCTTTTGTTTTCATATTTTATTTTAGACTTAACCATTGCCAAAATGATCAAAGAAGTAGTCGATACAGAAGAATTCAGTGAATGCCTGAAGTTGGAGCAATCTCTGCTTCTAGGGGTCGAAACAGACAAAGTGCAGACCTATATTGAAGATATGGTTGCCCACCAAGTCCCCTTGTTCAAAGTTCGTTTTTAATTATATAATATTCTTAATTCACAGCTTCTTTGAGGAACACATGATTGGCAGAAGCAGCAAATTCGTTCCTTTTGCTCACTAACAACAATCAAGACATTAACTGCCTAGTCTCTGGTTTTCATCTTACTACTTATCTACTTTCATCTTACAGGGGGGTCCGTAATAAACGGACACATTTTAAAATCCTGTAACATTCACAAATTCGATCGTAGGGATTACAAAATAAGCAGAACGTGTAGAGAAAATCATTAAGTTTTATTCACAAGCGAAAAATCGGAAAAAAATTATCAAGTTTTAAAAATTATGACATTTTAATGACGACCCTGTTTGGTAACGCACAGTTCAAGACGGTCTTTGAAGTTCTGGATCACTCTTTGCACCATATCTTCCGAGATTTTCCGCGATTTCTCGTCTTATTGACTGCTTCAATGCTCGAATGGTTCGTGGTTTGTCCACGTACAGTTTAGATTTCAGGTGGCCCCATAGAAAAAAGTCACAGGGGGTGAGGTCTGGGGAACGCGGAGGCCAGAGAACATCCCTATGGGGCCACCTGAAATCTAAAGTGTACGTGGACAAACCACGAACCATTCAAGCATTGAAGCAGTCAATAAGACGAGAAATCGCGGAAATACCGGAAGATATGGCGCAAAGAGTGATGCAAACTTCAAGGGCCGTCTTGAACTGTGCGTTACCAAACAGGGTCGTCATTTAAATGACATAATTTTTAAAACTTGATAATTTTTTTCCGATTTTTCGATTGTGAATAAAGCTTACTGATTTTCTCTACACGTTTTGCTTATTTTTTAATCCCTACGATCGAATTTGTGATTTTAAAATATGTCCGTTTATTACAGACCACCCTGTACAAGAACATGAATTCCTGAAGCCTATTTCAGGAAGGAAATTCGAAATGGATAACTGTGCACAAAACTCAGAAGAGAAATTAATTAAAACGTCAAATTACTTAGAATAAATGTTTTTTATTATTTTTTTTAAGGTGTAAAAATTTCTACGTAGTCATTTATGTAAGGTTGGCCTCAAATTTTCACGGAGCTAAAAATGTATTTCGAAAATAATGTACCTACAAGTAAAATTCAGCTATGCCGAAAAATTATCTGTACAGAAAAATCAATAAACTGTAATTATTTGCTGCATTTTAGACTGATCAATTTTTATGTTGGTAAAATGTATGAAACCGATTTTTTTTTAAATTTAATTTTTAATGATTATAGGTACATAGTGAAACTTGTCTGATGAATATTGTGAAAAATAAGCATTGGCCTGATTTTGTATTCCTGAGCACAGCATCTGGTTGATTGTTAGTGTGAAAACTGGAGAAAATACCTGTCAACGTCACGCGCTGTGATTTTACTTTTGGTCCTCATTTACTGCTAAAACATTGAGCTCTTGAGTAAAAATCTCCTTGCAACCCTCTTACTACGTTCACACACATTTATTTTTGTTTTAGGTACTGCGAATGATTTGTATTCAATCAGCAACTAATAGTGGTCTCAAGCCGAAAGTACTCGAATACTATAAAAGAGAAATTATACAGACCTATGGTTTTGAGCACATTCTCACACTATCCAAACTGGAAGATGCCGGACTCCTCCGAACTCAAGTAAGGACAGAGTTATCCAGCATTATTAGATTGTGGAGAGGTGAAATCTGTAATTGCCTGTTATTGCACCCATAACTGCATTTACTGTCCCTAATTACAGTCTAGCGGGAAACGAGTTTATGCGATACTGAAGAAAACTCTGAAACTGATTGTTGAAGATGGGAGCGAAACGTTTCCCAAGGATATAAGCTACGTTCACTCTATTTACGCTCCCCTTAGTGTCCGCCTGGTTGAGCACCTAGTCAGAGCTGGAAGCTGGCGAGGTTTAATGGATGATCTATCACTTCTTACAAACAAAGTCGTTCATCCCCAACAAACTATCATAAACAATCAGTCCAGACGTAAGTTTATTGCACTTAGACAATACAAATTGTGCACTATTATATTGTATTTTATTAATATACTATTTTAAGTAGGTAACTATCGTTACCTCTGCATGTAAATAGGGACTTCATAAGTTATGAACTGCTGGGGTCATATTACGTATGAGTGTGCCAGGAAAAGCTACGAATAAAGTTAGTTAGTTAGTTACATTCTAAATGAAGAAGATTTGTGAAAATAGTGACTACTCCTTATAAACCTCATGTAGATACTGTGTGTTTGTTTTGAGAACAATGTATCAATTGTTTAATTTACAATTGTCAATTTATTCTCCTATCTTCCGTAAGAAATACCTATTTAGTGCATATAATTATAGGTCAAGTATCTCCTACTAGGTGAAGCATCGAGTTTGTATTTTTATTATATAGGTGATTATTATTTTTATTCTAGGAACTTCTATTGGAAGTCAAGCTTCTTCAATAAACGAGAATCCCAAGGTGTTCCTCGTGTTTTTTCTTGGTGGGTGTACTTTCTCTGAAATTGCAGCACTCCGATTTCTTGCTCGTCCAGAAGAACGTAAGTAGGCAATATTTGTAAGGTATATTGTTTTGGTTAAAAAAAGGGGGGGACGGGACTCAAATTCCTTCCTTGTCGGTCCGAAAAAGTTTTTCTTGCATGAAATGCTCCTTATTTAAGCCAGTAAGGCATTCATAAATCTTGGACAAAAAAGTATTATAAAAGGCAAAAATAGTAACAAACCTGATGTGTTGCTGCCAAAATTGATTGTGTCCGCGTGTTAATACATCAAAAACTACCTATATTTCTGTTCTTGTAGTTGATTGATTGATGAAAATGTTTTACCAGGATCAGACATAATCGGCAGAACCCTGTTTTAGTTAAAAGTTAGACACTTAGTCATTGTGTCTCATACTATTTTCCAATGAAAATCCCAAATAATGCAAATGCAACGTTTTGTAACTTCTAGGCTAAGCAGTTACATAAAAATAGTAGTTGGCTGGATATAGCCAATTAACAAAATCTCTGAAACCTTGAAAGTTGCTTTGCACCTTACACTAGTAACATTTTCGAACCCATTGCTGTAGCTTCATTTTTTACAAAATTTTGCTAAACCTCATTTGTTTACCTACTCAAACTGTGGTTCCAATTTGAAATAACCGTTTCAAGAGCGCAGACAATATTTTTCAGACTGCCATTTATAATTAGGAAACTCCTTACCCCAGTATTTCACTAGAACACGTGCATATACAGATGTTTCGTTTTATTTTTATTTTTTGCACACCTCGAGTCAATTTTCATTGGTTTTCTTAACAATGACGAAAATATATTACACATACATCTACTAAAATTTTAAGCTCCTTCATCCGGCACGGCAAAGTCCATAGGATGGTCGTGTTCCACAATATAAGGTACCTACATTAAATGCCAAACTCATAACGAGGCATTTTGATGTATTTCTCCTTCAAGCTATTTATTTATTGTGGAAATATATTTAATTTCTTGTCTTTGCAGCCAATCACAATGTCGAGTTTATCATTGCTACAACTAAGCTCATCAGTGGTAATACCTTTCTCCAGGCTCTAAGCAAGGACCCGTGAATTAAGGAATGAGCTGTAAGGCAGTAAGTTCAATTCAAATGTTATGATGTTATGATCAAAGTCTCTTTTGACATGGATATGTCTTTGCTCTGGGGGGCCAACCAACAATTTCCGTTACGCAAAATTTGTGTCACAATTTCAGTGTTTTTCACGTACAACCCAGCCGTTGCTAGGGGAATGGAACTTCCGTAGTTTTCATCGCACAGAAATCGTTCGCCACTCGTTGGAAAGCGCTTGATTTATGTGATAAATGTTCACATCTCAAGCTACCAATTTCCCCCTCCTTACGTACCTGGCTACATTCCTAAACTAAGTTGATTGGACTATAAACAATTTTAATAAGTCGGTTACAATATTCTTAACGTAAAGTAATAGCATCATTTACTCCACTCCAGAGGAAACATTTTCATCCTCTTGACAACAGTCGACTGTTAACAACAACTCATTGTAGTGGCTTCTCTCCACAGTTATTTTCAACATTTCTATAAGTAAACCGTTGTTTTGTTGGAATTAGTCGGGATGCAGCCCAAGGATTTGTTTAAAGTTAAAGGATTTGTTTACAACTCTCGAGAACAACCGTCATGACATATCCATGTAACATGGTATCTGCTTGTATAGCAGATAGTGGAACTCGTTCACGAGTTTTGATGTACAAAACACGCACATTTACCACCACATGTTTGCGTTTGTTGAGATAAGTAAGAGAAGGGAGATGATATTTTTTGTCAAGTAGCTCTACTCACGAGCCTTGTGTTGATCATGTAACGGCCCATGTATATTTGATACCTTGACAGGAGCTCGAACTCGCGTCGTTACAACTCAGGGGAAATTTTCCCCAAGTCGCAACACTCCAACGATCTGGGCTATGAGGCCGGGTGATCAAACCTCCGACAGAATACATGTTCCAAACTACTCAGGGGGCAAGGGCGAAAGCCTCGATGATTTCTTCTCATCCATTATGTATGAGCAAAACATGTGTTCTGCTCTGGAGCTTACCTGAGTGTTAATGGCCAAGGGCAGGTTGAAGGGGGTAGCAGCTAGCGCCCTCACATCCCGGGAGCTCCCTGTAGCACAAACAGCTACAATGTCCAGTCTCGAAAGGGAACTCTGCAGGCGATTTGAAGGGGCCCACTCCAAATCATACTACCTGGATCAGGCCTCTAAGGCAGGCCTTCAGCCAGGAGAGGCTATTGAGGCATTTGCCAGTAGGACACGAGGCATCCTGATGAAGGCCTACCACCCAACAAGTGAGGTGCGCCACTGTAACGGCCCAAAAATATTTGATACCTTGACAGGAGTTTGAACTCGCGTTGTTACAATTGCGGCCGTCCATGTGGAAAAGGATCTTAACTTCCATTTTTCAGGGTTTATTATATTTTCTTTTAACAGAAAGCTGCTGAACACGCTGGTTGTTTTAGAATTATTCTCTCTCAATCTAGTGATAAATGTTTGAAGCTAGGATTCCGAAAAATAAGTTTCGTGAAGGATTCGTTTTGTAAGTAGAGAGTTCCTAGAGATCCTTCAGTCTCAATACGGCGTGCAGTAACGAGAAACATTTACCACACCTTTAAGTCACGTCAAGTCCAGATCTAGTTGTAACGCTAAATCAATGGAAGGAGGAAATCATCCCTAAGAGGTTATTTTAGACGATTACGTTTTTTCCGGATTGCGATCCGTTAACGTATCTTTACGGAAGGATGCGTCACCGTAACTCATTAGAGAGTTCCTAGTGGATCCTTCGGTTTCAATAGGTGTGCGGTAAGGAGAAACATTTACCGCACCTTTAAGTCAAGTCAAGTCCTTAACGGATCTAGTTTTAATGTAACGCTAAATCCATGGAAGGAGGAAATTGACCCTAGAAGGTTATTTGAGTCCATGGAAGGTTATTTTAGATGATTACGTTTTTAGCGAATTTTTGAAGAAAATTAAGCTATTGCTCTCGCCTCAAAATTTGTAGAATGTGAATTTTTGAAAAAAAATTATGCAGTAATCCGTTTCAGGCTATTCTGAATCATATTCTGAAGTTTAACGCATTTTTTTATGTATGTATGTATGTATGTATGTATGTATATATGTATGTATGTGTCATTCCAGACGATAACTGTCCGTAGAATTGTGCTAGAAACTTCAAACAAATTTTAAAATGTTAAGGGCACAAAACGAAAGTTCAAGTTCGTTGGCCAGCTTGATCGGATTACATCTTCGGGTTGAAATTTTCAAAAATGTAGTCAACAATTTCAAAATAGCCTGTTTTTTGCGATTTGTCGTGCGAAATAATTTTTTCAGCATACTAACATGTGGTATATTCGGAATCAGCGTAAAATTTCCTATAAGAATATGTATCAAGTTTTCAAAAATTTCAAAGTTGAAAAATCAGCCAAAAATCGAAATAATGCCGTTCGCTGGTTGTAAAAATCGGTAATATTCTTCAAAAATTCGCTCATGGGGTCATGCTGCATGACTGGACTTTTTACCTTTGTCTGCCGTTGTGCTGCTTTTATTAAAACTGGTTTACAGATTGCGATCCGTTAACGTATCTGTACGGAAAGATGCTTCACTGTAACTCAATGCGTCAGAGTCTCGGTGCCGGATTGTCAATACCGCACGACGTATTGTGTTTTACAGATTTGATCTACTTGGAACTCTCTAGTGTTTCCCCGTTCTCCATAATTTATCGCTCATTTTTCTCACGTTTTCTTCCTACAGTGTCATTCATGGTAACATCAATAATGTTGCTTGGAGTCAATTTTGAATGTCAAATAATTTAAAAAATAAAATAAAAAATCGGAGAAAACCTTGTATGAAGTATGAATTATAAGGAAGTATGAATCATGGATATGTCTTGAAAGGACGTTACTAGGCCTTCCAGATGGCTTTGTCATACAAATCGCGAACTCCCTCGAACTTTGTAACGTTGAACGTACAGTAATATGTCAATAATCAGAAATTTCGCTTCATCCATGTTTTATCTTGTTTATTATGTTCTCAGGAGCCTATGATGCTGGGGTCGAACCAGAATGAACGCATGGAACAGTTTGAGTTTCATACTGTTGATACACATTCCAATCCCTGAATTGATGTAGGTATTGGACATATGTATTGTTTGGTTGGTTATCAAGTATTATGAGTATTTCATATTTATACTGCTTGTTGAACTATGGATATTACTGTGCAATATCCATTTAGGCAAGTTGAATTTTTTTGAAGACATTCCAGCAACACATGAATGATTTGTTCATACCGCTGTTGGCCTCATAATCAAGTTGTTGTTCTGCTGATTCTGGGTTAACCATACAATTAAGGGCTGTGATATTTCCTGTAAACCTAGGCATAGTAATGAATCTCATATCGAGTGGACCTGGCTTCACATTTCTTCAGAATAAAACTCCAGGTCAAAGGGGTTGTTCCATAATTTGATAAAACTACTCTTGTGACAAGGTTGTTGAATTAACTTGCATGTCTGGTTCGCTGCAAAACTTCGGGGAATATCTTAATTCCTGTAGTTGTTTTCTCAAATTGACCTTTACATGTCCATCTCCTGAGCACCAGATAGTCACCGAAAATCACACTGCATTAGTCAATGCATCTAATTCACTTAGTAGTGGAGTAACCATGTTGCCGATGATTATCGCGGCAAGAGAATTTCTGTCAAAGGCAGTATTATATTAAATCTCCCTGTGGCAAAGCATGGTGGCCTCTATCTAGAGCTAGTCACGCTTAATGGGAACCTCCACCCTTGGCTACCTGACTGAGTTTGCAGATTCCCAAGTACTGTTTCGTGATGACACAAGGAGGGGGAACGTATATATTTTCAAAGTTACCAGAAACTGACTGGACGAGTCCAATATAATGAGGGTGGTATTCAAAAAACCACCTAAAGTTTCCTATAAGTTGGAGGAAATTCAAAATTTGGCTGCAAAGATAATCAATCTACTCATATATAATGGCATTGGAATCTACAAAGAACGGAATTGGCATTAAAATGGTCTTTTCCCCTACTAGAATCCGCCTATAGCAGAGAAGTGACTTGTAAATTTTCCTGTTTTCGGAACCTGAGGTCAGCTTTACTATGAATCCATCCCGTCCTTGTCTCACATTTTCCACACCATATTTCTTTGTTCTTCTAAAATATTTACAGTGCAATAGAAATGACGGTACATGAAGAAATACCTATATAATTATGTGTGCGATCAAATTAACTACGAATTAAGTAATCATACATGTTTTGTTAGAATTCTCGATGCCTACGATTATTTACCTACTGCAGCTATTATCAGTTAACACTGAAAATAAGGAGTGTATTGTTTTTATATTTATTCCATAAACTTTTATTCAATACATTAATATTTGATAATGCCTGTTACTCATTTGTTCCCCGGGGTATTTGTAGCTTTAAAAAGCTGTGGAATGCCTATTCTTAAAAAAATAATAATAAATAAATAAATTAAAAACGATTGAGAACATTGTTTGGCCCTGTCCAAATTTATATTTACCGCAACGGAACTGGAATGGAGTTAGGGGCTTGTTTTCTTAAGTTACCACTAGAGCGCTAATGTCGCTCTAAGTTGAATTACCCCCCTTTGTGTACTTCAGGACGGAACTATGATAATTTCCTTTCCCGAATTGTTCCCAATTTAATTTCCGATCTAAAATCCCGCAAGAGCAGTGAAAGTGATAAATTTAATATCAAAGTTTACATGTAATTCCTTATAATGTTACCACTGTATTGTACACTAGCGCCGTCAGAGTCGTGTGGACCGAGCGGGCAAGATATCGCCATTCAGTAACCGAGTTCTGTTCAATCAATAGTTCTCCCGTATTACCACCTTTTTATCCTGTCAATAAACGTTATTGAGGTTGGATCCCGCAAATAAAATAAAGTGTTTTTCTTTCGATCCCGTACAAACATATTGCATGAATCATGAACCGGATAGGCTCTGATGAAGCTAAATCCAGATTGGTAGCATCATTGTTATAATAAATCGGTCTGTCTAGATCTGCTTAGATATTAAGGTAGAATCATCCTAACCAGTAAACCCCACTAATCACCACTTATTCACATCACTAAGCCATTATGTGTAAGCTCTGAGAGGTAGTAAAGTTTTGAATTTAGAGCCAGTTTATCAAATCTCCCTGTTACTAATTCGAGAACATGTAATCGACGATTAGCAGCTCTCACAAATTTTTGTGGTTTGTCAATCTCCGACTAAAGGCCCACTAGCGAATTGGAATTAAATAGAGGGAAAACATAGTTACCACTAACAGAGATAAATTCTCTAATCCCACTGGTGCAACCTACCTATTCGTTCACGTTATGGCTCATTTTGTACTTCATAGGTGGACGATCAGCTTGTTAGGTACCTCTAATGTTACACTACTTACGAATAATATTTGGACAGCTCCATCTGGAGACCTAACCTAATTTTTCCTGTAACATTGGGTGACAAGCATCTTTTCAATGTTATCAGGTGTAAATGATTCCCTCAAGTCCGTAAGTAAACTTTTTAGAAATGAGAACGAACGTTCTACGTCAGCTGACGCCAACCGTAGATACTTGAAGGAAGCCGCTTCCGTTGGGGTGATCCGTCTCCAACCTTTCGAAATTTGAGACAAGTTGCACACAACCTTCAATCCAGGATTTCGTTCAAATACAGTTTTGAATTCTCTTTCATCAATTGGCCACTTCTCGATGGCGTCTGCTATAAGGTAGATGGTATCAGTGAGTTCTAATCCCTCAAATTCAAGACTGGCGATCAGTTTTGGAACGAATCCCATATGAGCTTTGATGAAAGAGAGAGACGAGATAGCCGCCATATCCGCAAACACTGCCTTGGCTGCTGCAATGTACCTGCTCTGATCTTCTTCAAATGCCTCAATAACCTCTTTCACGGCTTCCCAGTTTTCAGCGTAGTACAGAGCGAGCTCAAACCTAACACCTAAGTGGGGGCTCACTATCAGCACATAGTTACTTTTTGTGGACACCATGAACCAAGTAAACAAAATAGCATTCTTGATGTTAAACTTAGGGTTCTCTATTAAAGAATGTATGACGGAGTTTGAGTAAATTACCTATCACAAAACGTTTTTCAAAGTTTTTTTTTTTTTTTTTTTTTCAAGGGAAAAGATGAAGGAAATACAGAAACTTCGCAGATTTGCCATGAAAACCCCTTATCTGTGCTTATATACTCGTATGCATTTATTCTTGAATTGACCCAAATATGCTTTTATAACTTCTGTTCTAATAACTGTAGGAGCCTGGTTCTAGTGCCAAAGGGTTTCTTTTGATGTGCATAATCAATCAGTAAAATATGCCCATATGTTTAAATCCGAGCCCTACTGATCACATAGTTCCTGTTTTAAAAAGTAGCAGATGTACACTATTCATCTCCGGAAACTGATATCATTTACCGACCGCACCATAAATATAGTACCAACACTATTTGTATCCTTGCTATTTTGGCATTATCGATGATGCTTGATTGAAGTACCCTACAAATCCGACGAACTGACCCTAACAAAACGGAACTTAGTAAAAAACGTTGTCTATTTCCACGAAAAAATAGAGTTACAATGTTAAATCGATTTCGACGGTTAGACGATCATCAATAACAAACAATAACTGTTTGAAAGGACACATCTTATATAGTCACAGGTGAAGAGAGATTGAATCCCATTGGTCAAGAGAAAGGAAAGGGGGCTGGAGGTACAATCAATTAAGTGCGAGCAAAGTGAAGGGCGATTATAGCTAATCAGATGTAGTGAAAGGAGAGGAAGAATTACTGGTTTCAACAGTTTGAAGGGATAATTCCAAGCTTTATAGAAATGGACTTATCAGAGGTGAAATATATTGAGGGATATCCTCATTTAAACATTTACCAGGTGATAATTTCGAATTTTTCAAGTACATTCAACATACCTCCCTTTGGACAAAAATGAAGAAATTCTACAAACTCTTTCAAATCAAAATTGTAAGTATGATTGAATTCCTTAAGATGTTTTGCAAATGAAGAAATTCTGGACAAATTCTTGCAATTCTGAAGAAATTCTTGGACAAAAATGAAGAAATTCTACAAACTCTTTCAAAAAAGTATGATTGAATTCCTTAAAATGTTTTGCAAATGTAGACCTACCCTTATTTTCCCATAAATCCTCCTGATGCTCTATTATTCTTTCCCTGAATTCCCTACCAGTTTGTCCGCAATATTCGTAGCCGCAAGAACATTTTAGTTTATAAACCCCACTTTTATCCTGAACATTGATTTTGTCTTTAACGGAACCTAGTAATACCCTTTAGTAATACTCTGACCCTTACAACTAAAAAGCAACACGTCTCCCAACTTTCCAATTGAAATTTTGATTCCGTTTTGGTAAATTTTTACCAAAGTTAAGTCTTCATTGAAGATAACCTTCAACAACATACAGCAATCTGACAAATACCAGTCTGATCTCGTTTCAACTGAAACAGAGAGTGGGGGAAAAGAAAAAACAAATGCGGTGATACGAAAAATATCAATCTAATCAACAATAATATTACAGATAATTGAATTCAACACGTCATTGAAGAGTTCACAAATTAATATCCAGTGAATGCACAGTCTTGGAGTTTCGACTATAATAAATATTATTTAGGTGCCTCATTTTAATTAATTTATAATGAGCTGAAAAGTTTAGTAAGTTCAAAACGTTATTAGTTATATACTACTTGGTAGAAATTTGGCGGATAACCTTATAGGTATAATATTAACAGTAGCAAATGAATCGACATAACAATCCGTGATCATTTGGTAATAACAAGTATAGTAACTTCAACAGAAATCACTAATAAAATCATGCATGATATGATAGACGCTTGTCATGACGAGACAGTTATTCAATTCAATCCTAATAATGCCTTCTGCTCAACGTGTTCTGTGACGTAGTCAATAACTTTCTCTTTGGATTTGACTTCTCCTATTATTTTTTTGAAAGCCTCGACACCCTGTTCCCTGAAAATTGAAAATAGACAATTAAACTTCCTCCCTCGTAAATATCTAGAACGATAATGACAAATCAGATTGTTGATAGATTAAAAGGTTTCCAAACTGGGTAATAATACAACGCGAGAAAAAAAAAAACTGTGGCTGCCCCTCCACACACACGCACGGTCTGTTATACCACAAATTTCATCGCACCAAACTCTCAAGTGGAACGTGAAGTCGGCCACAAAAGTTTCACTTTTCAGGTGTGATGGAACAAAGTAGAGAGTCTTTACAGTCTTTCACTCGAGTGTGTTTAGAGATGTGCTGATCCCAATCTTTGTTGTAACTGTTCCAACCTGCTCCAGTTCCGCTCGTGGAACGGTTCCGAATTACCGATCCGAGCTCATAGGGTTTGTACACCCGCGCCTTCCCTTGGATCCCTAACTACTTTTCCATTAATTTCAGTAGCAATAATGTAGGAATCTGCCTACCTACCTATAATCTTTTAACTTTGACTATACAATATCTTTTCTTCTAAGTGTGTGATAGAAACAGAATCGATAAGTAAATAAAGAGAGTTTTTGGTGACCACTAACGTACGCTTAACGTCACCTTAATGTTCTCAAGAGTACGTTAACAGCGTCCAACATTAGAATGGCTCATTTAACGTCACCCGTTTGGGGACCTAAAGGCACTCGACACCAGCCTAACCTTCCTGTAAATGTAACACTACTGCTCACCTCTAAATTACTCAAATACTGGTGTAGTAAATAATAATTTATTTATTTTTTTTTTTTTTCAAATGCCCAATTGCCTATTAATTATTTTGATGTAGCGAGTATGTTTTTTGAACACCTTTCAAACTTGGTTATTTTACGTTTCAAGTCATGTAGAAACCGAATGTGATCTAAAGTCCGCCTCCGCCATCTAGCTTAACTAGCCTTCAACTCGATCGAGAAAAAAATCCGTTCTTTTGAGCACAGGCTCTATTTGGTCGGTTAGAGCCTTGTTTTTATTATTATTTTACATATTTTGAATGAGAAACCTGAGTATTGTTCTTAGTTTGCCAGAACACTCATCCGTTTTCTCGTGAACATTGCGAGAAGTGCTGCCTCCACTTATGATTATCAGGTAAAATCCTGGTTCATTGTCGTAGAGATGAATACTTTTTCATTCATGATTGTTGATACCCAAAAACATGAAGTCCGTAACGAGTAATGACCTATAACTGCAACTAAACCGCAGTGTTACCCACAACTTTAGGCTTACTATCTTGGTTTTTTATCCATGTCCTGTTTACGGATTGAAAACTAAAAATTAGAAATTAGCCCGTATTTGTACTGAGATACTGAGACTAACATGAAATTCGAATCTTGGGTCTAATATCGGCGTTTCATATCAAAATGAAGAAAATAAAGAATATAATATAAAATAAAGAAATAAGACAACCAGTAGACAACAAGGCAGCTGGGGGACAAATATCGCGTTACCCAACCACTGTTAACGTGACATCAAAATTAAGGCAACCGTGCCCCCGGTTCCATTTGGGTTAGCATCTTCATTTGCTCCCTCAATATTATGGTGACGGGTGACGTTAAGTTGAAGTCACCAAATGAGCGGATTTTCTTAAATTATTGTATTATATTTGTGTAAATTGTATTGAACTTTGAGTACTTAGTGTGCATTGGAGTTGGTAACTAAAAATATCTCAATTAAAACACGTTTATGGTTTTTTTGACATTTTAATCAGTTTTATCAATTTTTGATTTATTATTTCCAATAATAAGCCTATGTTATCGTATAGCAAAAAAATTTTATAACCCCCCCTCAAACTTTGTCACTTTAAGTTTCAAGGAGCGTAGAATCCAAATTTGAAATGTCAGTCCGCCGTCCATCGTCCGGGCCATAAAAGGCCTAAGAATTGACTTAAAAAACCCGTTCTTTCGCACATAGACTCCATTTAGGGTCTAGTTGGTCCTAACGTTTAACCATCCCGATCGCTTTACTCGCATAGATGCTATGGGCCAAAAACGGGCGAAAAAGTGTATTTTTCGAGGCTTTGAGTGTGAGACTGACGTGTTTAAACTCCAACCTGCTCAACCACAACTGCGCAAGCTAATATTCCACGGTTAGGATAACAAGTATAGGCAGTAGGACTTTGCAACAGAACACTTTAGGACCAGATCATGCACGACCACAACTGCACGACCTAATAATTATTATTCTCATGTTAGGACAAAATTCACTCATCTCAAAATGCACAACTTTCAAATGAATGTTGATGGAAAAATATGAGTGATATAATAGTGTAAGCGTAATAGGGCGGTGAACCTCCGGTTGTGAGGTAACGAGACCTAGGGAGTACCTCCAGGGTGGCGTGGAAAACTTCCTACACTTGTATTGCTTTCGAATTTCATGTTCCTTCGAGGCATGAATATACGTTTTTTTCTAGGTCATATTTGTGTGTTAATACCAATGCTTTGCCTACGCATATTTAATAACATATCCACTCTACTTTTCGTACACGTACTTAGATAATGATATTATTAAGGTAATAACTATTTGAATAGATAGGAGCTCAAGTCGGGAAATATAAACATACGTATATAATTATAGAAGTATAGGTTGTGGCAACTCGAAATAGGACACGCCGAGGAGTCTGGACTCCTCCTGGAGTTATGACGTACGCAAGCCAACTAAAACTAAGATCATACTCAATCGAAAAAATAATAAACCTTTGTGGAATAATTTGCAGCGTTTTAACTCACACTATTGTTGAAATTGGGGTACATTTGTCAGCATAAATTTTGTGCACTCATTTTTTGATGTTCTACTTCATAGTTGTTGAACATTGTCTAAGTAGTATTCTGCTTAAAAAAAAAAAAAAAAAAATTTAAATTTACGGATGAGAGGGGGGGGGGGGGGGGGGGGAGACGCATTAGGTAGCTACTTGGATTTCGATATGATTAATTAAGTTCCTATGATAATTAACAAAATCGAGAAGGAGAACGAACTCGATGTGGAGTCAAAACCGGATCGAGAACAGATGATGATAACGATAAAATCGAGAAGGAGAAAAAACCCAAACCGGATCGGGAACACTGAGGAACGAGAACTCTTTGGAGACATGGAATTGGGTAGCGGGAACGCAGAACCACACTGACTAAGAGAGTTTTTGTTGCCAAATAACGTGACTGTATCGGGATCGTTATCTCCGGAGGCCTGGAACAGTTCCGGAGCAGTTCCACTTGGAGATTAGGTTCCACATTCCCGATCCGCGAGAATCGGCACACCCAGAACCCAGTAGTGTGCACACCCACGTTCCCCGATGTCTTCTTCTGGATTTGGACTCAGAATAAAACCAAAAAGACAGGAACAGATTGTTTTATTTTCGTCAATATTACGAGAAATGTTCACTAGGTTTGGCTTACCTGAAATACTTGTAGCTGATAACTATTCTGCATTTGTTTCTGATGATTTTTAAAAATTTATAACGATTTATAACGATGAACAGGATTAAATTCAAGTCTACCCTACAAGACAACCCTAGGATGAATGGAACTGCTGCAAATGCAGTACTTACGACAAAATTAGCACTTATTACAGCATTAGGAAAAGGAGAAAACGATAGTAATGCTCCGGATTCAGCAACTTCAGCGATTTTTATTGGATTATCCTAAAATTTAACGAATGGTGTGTCTCCAGCGGATGCCATGCTAGGAAGGCACATAACAAATCCTTAAGATTTTTTGCGACCTTCTTCTACTCATGAAAATGTTTTTCAATGTTTGTTCAAGGGATCTAGTTTGGGCTAGAAGTTATCATCACTCAATAATTGTTTCTACTTATACCAAAATTGTATTATTGCTTAATTGTGAATGGTAAGGGATGGACCCTTACATTATGGCGCAGTCAGTAGGACCCGATAATGTTGGATTATCTTTCAAGAATAGAAAGGAATTAGAAACAATTTCGATTATAGAAGCTGTTCACCAACACCTTCAAGAAAGTCAACACACAATGATGAATCAATTATTGATGGAAACAGTATCATCTTCATTTCAAGATTTTATCAATTAGCAATTTGATTATATGGTAACAATTAAACAGAATGTAGTTACGCATTAGTTCATGAACTTAACGAAGGCTGAATAAGTACCTAGGTACCATTGCAACTAATGTATTAGGCATTGATAAATCAAATAACAGAACTCAGACTAGTCCAGTTGTTGAGGGAAATACTCCAAATCCTCCACAGTGGATCATCTCCCATGGATTTTCGGGGTTTTACAAATCCCTCGCCAAAACAAGTAGAGTTCAATAAGAATCGGGGTATTACTAATAAACCTCGAGTTAAAACTCGAACAGGTAGAGTAATTGTGAAACCAAAAAGGTTGATTGATCAAAATTAAGGCTATTTCAAGTTAACACGTATGATACACTTTTTAAAATTATTTTTGTATTATATCATGTTGGAAAATCGTGCAGCAAATTCTACTGATTGACAAATTCATCATACTTGAAAACAATTTGAGGATACCTTATTTTTTTAGAATAATTTCTTGTATGAATTAGGTACAACAGTAACAGTAGACGTGTATTCTGATAACAATTACTGAAAGGTATTTTGAAAGTTGCTTTCAACAATATAAATATATATATATATTACACGCTACTCTTCATTTTGAAAAAGGCAATCGCCGAAATATCAATAATAATTGTGTAAGTTTCATTCTGTATTTGTGTTTCAATTTTCACTGCAAATCTGTGCCAAAAAAAAAAAAAAAAAAATATATATATATATATATATATATATAGATTGGTAGGTTGTTGTCGACTGTATTCTATAAAAATAGTTTGAAGTTGGGGGATCTTGAGGTTCAGTCAGACTGACTGAACCTCAAGATCCCCCAACTTCAAACTATTTATATATATATATATATATATATATATATATATATATATATATATATATATATATATACTCGGGCTCCGCCCCTTGACCCGCCCCCTAATCTATACTCGGCGCTTCGCGCCTCGCCGGATCTTTTCTCTTTTCTACTGTGTAGAAAACGAGGATAATTTGCTATGCAATTCGTCTCACGAGAAAAAAAAAAAAAAAAAAAAAAAAAAAATTCAGGCCTGGCCGGGATTCGAACCCACAACCTTCGTCTCACGAGAAAAAAAAAAAAAAAAATTTCAGGCCTGGCCGGGATTTGAACCCACAACCTTCGTCTCACGAGAAAAAAAAAATTTTTTTTTCAGGCCTGGCCGGGATTCGAACCCACGACCTCTCGCTTCCCATCTCGGGACAAAAAACGTTACACAAAAAAAGTGGACATTTTAAAAAATTATTGGGGGTCGGCCTAAGAATTGCATAGCAATTAATATATATAACATTGAAATTTTATTTAAAACTTTTTACTCAGGAGTTACAGAGTTCATTTTAGGATTTCCTTCTCAAGGATTGAAGTTGTGTCACATAACTGAAGCGGAATTAGAAGATCTATGTCGATACGTTTTTAAGGTTGATAATTTTAATGAAGTTCATTATCAATTACATTTCATTTCTCTCTTAAAATTTATTTTAGGGGGAAGAAGTGTGAAATCCACACACTATCCATGTTGATCACTAATTGATGATGGTTTAATATTTTTACTTATATTGGCAGCACTGAAGTCTAGAGCATTCCAAATATTTAAAAAAGCCATTTTGATACAACAAAATTCTCTTTCTTTTGTCTCGCCATCACGGCCCTCCTACGTTCCGAATTGAAATAAGTTTTTCCCCACGTTTTTCCCATTACAGACATTACAGTTCTATCTACGAGCAACCACCTCGACCAAAACCTCACCTTAATACTTACAATTAGTGCAATTTTAACGATGGAAACTTACATGTCTTTTTGTCTTTGCTTAGCCTTCTTGATGCCTCTTTGCTTGGTGCTGACAGGCCGAGGTTCTTTCACTTTCTTGTCAGACTTATGGAACACCATATCGACTGCTGGGAGAGCATTGTCCAAATCCTTGATGCTCACATCCGCTATGCCTTGTTTTTTATTTTTCTTCATTGCGTCACGGTTTTTGTAGAATACATCAATTTCTAGCGAGAACAATAATATAACTTATGATATAAAATAATCTTCAAACAAAAGAGTAAATTCCAAAGTACCAAAGTGCAAACTCTAAAACTATAGTGAAATTTGTTTCAACGCACTTGAAAGGAACATATCGTGTCTTAACTTCTTCTTGTCATCTTTCTTGAGTGATTTACCACCAAGACTTCTTTTGACGGACCTGAACGTTTTGGCCAGCGAGTGAATACTTTTAGTGTCGTCTGACAAGCATGTGTTCAAGTTGGAAACAGCTATATCCAACCCATCGAACATTCCTCCTGTAAATCATTCAGGAAAGTAATTACAAGTTCAATAGTGTATTATAACAACGAAACTCTCAAAACGCAACAAACAAACTGAACTAATGTTCATTGTGCTTCCCAAGATTCAAGATAAAATTAATGAGTTGCATCATGATCGTATAATTATACCTGCTGTGCATGCACGAATCTCAAATCCCTACAACGAGCTTAAGTCGAGCTTATCTATAGTTTCCATCCGATTTCGATGAAATTTTTAGAGATTGAACGGTTTAAACTGTAGTTGGTTTGCAATGAACTCCATCGCTTCCGAATCACTGAAAGTTTTCGCGCATGTGCAACGTAACATCTATAAAGCATCATTTTCTTATTGCCTGATTGAACAATTTTTTTCAAAGACCAAAGAAACCCTCCATGGAACCTTTCAAGATTATTTGAAACATTTCAATGTTCTATACATTCATGTTACAGAAACGAGGAAGCAATCTGCCACATCCTACTTGACAGCCGGTCTTAGAAATGTTAGCATGTCATTATGAACAATAAGTGCAGAAAGATAATCCAAATGTACCATGCTGTGTACCACGTAAAATGCAGCCCAATTGTATTGCCTGGTCAGACAAACCCCCACAAATCTTAATTCCTAAATCCTTCAGCAATGAAATCTGTTTTCATTCAAGTTAAACGTATAATCATTCGCTGGAGGATGAAACACGAATGAGAATAGCATGATCAAATCATATCTAAGTAAAATACTAGTTGGTCGGCTGCCCAGGTTCCTTATTAAGTTTGAAAAACTGGTTGTCCAGTATAATGCACTTTACTTCGCATCTTATTCACGATTCAATGTGACGGAAACTATTGGAAACGATACCAAACTTGATTTTTGGTTAATATGACGACGATTGCCGACAACAAGTTCCAGTTTTGGTTCGTGACCAAAAACTATACAGCTAATTCAGGATGTGTAAAGGGTCTACCTACCTAATTCCAAGTTGATAGCTCCAAAAGTGCGGAGTGTAACGCGCAACACCCAAGCACGCTGACCAATGCTAGCCAGGTCGACTCGCTTCATTCGCCAAACATAATTTTTATCCAAGTGTGGCGAACAAATGATAAGAGGGGCCCCCCATTCCTACATATACCCTATGGTGAAATCAAATCCAGAAACTCTCTCGGGGTGGAGTGCAGATTTTATATTATTACAGCTGGTTCACCCGTGCTTTGCACAGGTTGGCTTGAACATTATCAAATAGCCTGTGACCCAAGTTAAAGTAATTCTGATAGATTCGCCCACTCAGATCCCCAGTTGGTTCATTGACCTTCAAAACGCTTTAACATCCCCCTCTCCACTGGGTTAGATTTGAAAAATTTGAAAAAAGTAGTCTTTGACTTGAATTAGAGTAATCCAAACATATTCGACAATCAAATCCCCAGTTTGTTCAGTGATGACAAAGATACCCCACTTACTCCCCCATCTCCATCCCCTAAAACACACACTTCTGTGGTTTAGATTTGAAAAATTTCAAGTAGCCTGTGATTAAACTTAGAATACTCCAAAAATTTTCGACAACTTAGATCCCCAGTTGGTTCAGTGATGTTCAAAACGCTTAAAATCCCCCACCCCCTCCCCCACCATTGTGGGTCAGATTTGAAAAAACGCTGCAAATTATTACACAAAGGTTTATTATTTATGTATTAGACAGCCCTTCTACGTAGATCTCTGGTCCATAATTATTAAACGCCGCTTATAGTATATTTAGTATCGGAACTCGGAGCTTCGGACCTCACAAATGCGTTCAATCCATTACAGCAGCGGAATCGCTTTTTAATACAGTTTTTTAATACGCTTTTTAATATAGTTGATAAACAAAACAATTTATTACCAAGTCATCTTTCCAACACATAAAAGTGTTACCTATACTGTATATTCATATCATTTAATTGGTCAAATTTCAAAAAAATGTGCTGACAAAATCACTGAAAATGGCTAAGAATTGTTAAATTGATATTTTTTAGCATAAGATTGGTCAAATACAGTTTATCAACTATGAAATAGAACCTTCAAAAATTTATTATTTTATTTATTTATTTACCTATTATGCTAAAAACTTGAACTCCATTAATTTTGTTTTAAAAAATCTATAAAATTGCAAAAAATAGCCTAAAACCCAAAATCTCTTCTTGAATAGAAGAGTATCATTTAGAATACATTTTTTAAAATAAAATGAATAGCTAACATTTTCTTTTCACTCATAAATCTCCAATTTCTATACAACTTGAAAATATACACAAAAAATACACTTTTCACCTATTTTTGGCTCATAGCACCCATGGGTGTGGAGCGATCGAGCTGGCGAGAAGTTAGGACCAACTAGACCCCAAGTGGAGTCTATGTACGAAAGAACAGATTTTTCAAGTCAATTCTAAGGCCTTTTATGGCCCGGACGGAGAAACGGCGGACGGACATTTCAAATTTGGATTCTACGCACCTTGAAACGTAAAGTGACAAAGTTTGAGGGGGGGTTATAAAATTTTTTTGCTATACGATCACATAGGGTTATTATAGGAAATAATAAACCAAAAGTAGTCTTTCTGACTGGGATTGGAGTAATCCAAACATACTCGACAATCAAATCCACAGTTTCTTCAGTGATGACAAACACCCCATTCCCCCTCCTCTCCTAAAACACCCCCTATGGGGCAGATTTGAAATTTTAAACCTTCTCTGGACTTGCACAAATAATTTATGACCAATATTAGCCAAATCGGTCCAGCCGTTCTCGAGTTTTAGCGAGACTAACGAACACTAATTAATTTTTATATACATAGATAAGTGAAGTGGTCTATAGTATACACTGTACACAATACATGGCACACTAAATAAGATAAATTTATTCAAAAAGATATTAATTTTAGATTATAAGATAAATTTTACCTTTTGGCTTGACTTTGAAACTGAGTTTTCCCACTGACTGCTTATCATCAACTGACATCTTCTCTGCCTCATCGTGGGTTCCCGAATCGCTTCCCTGGAGGTTGCGTGCCCTTACGGAGGCTAAATGGTACTTTTCTCTTGCTCTTCGCTGTTTTCCCATGATTTTCAGTTGATGATATGGTAAATATATCTGTAAATTAAGGCAAACATTAATTTATTGTGATAGATTCCGCAATGGTTTCGGTGAACTACAATATTGTTGAGGGGCGCGCGTAAGTATGCTTACTGATAGTGTGGGGAGAGAAATGATGTGATTATTTGACGCCGAACTTCATTGGCCCACAGTCACAATAATTGATCATATACCTAATATAAAACCCATCTTAGAGAATAAATTCATTGATGACTTAACAGCCTCGACTGTACATGTTTGGAAAAGTTATCATTAATCGATCAGATTGGAGCACAAAGCAAAACAAAACAATATTTACTGGGTTGAGAGCTGAGCACAATGCATACCTAGTGGCTCCAATCCTATGCAGATGTTTCCTGAAGCACCCGTGCCCAGTCACCATTCCCACCAAGAGTCTTATTTTCCTCCTCGAGAGATTTAGGGCGGCTGTACTCCTACGAAAAGACCACGTAGAGCAGACCTATTTGCAAACAGACAGATCCACTGCAGGATTTCTTTCCCAACCAAGACCATGTGACACCCAAGATAAATCTTCAGCATTCCTTCATATCCCCAATGCCAAGATGAAGAAAGCGCATCTATAAATTAGAAGTCGATACCTACTGCACGGGATTGACACACGTAGTATGTAGCAGGGGGATAAATTTTGTATCACGGGGAAAATGGTAGGGGAGAATGGAATGCTTTCCGCAGTGCCGTCTCTTGGGGCAGGCGGACTAGGCGGTCGCCTAGGGCTACGGTGACCATATTTATCTTAAGCAAAATCGGGACGGATAGAACTATCAAGGGGGTCTGAGGGGTATAGAATACAATACAAACTGAACTTCACGAACAACATGTAAGTTTTTATAGTCAAATAAACAAACATTAATTTTCCAAAAAATGAAAAAATAAAAGTTAACAGAGGTCTGCTTACATCATTGTTCTTGTTATATTTTTTCACTAGGGCCAGGGGTACCTACTCTTTTTACTCCAGTCGTACTTCTGCGTTGAGGAAAGTGCTCTCAGCAAGGAGTCGTCTTTTCTTATTTTGTCGTACATTTCAACACACGACAAAGAACTGTTAATTTGGGCAATTAGTAATGCTTTAACACAGCCTAGTGCCATTGAAGATTTTTCTGCGGTCCAAAAGTTGTTTATCAATGAGAAAGCTCGCTCGACTGAAACATTTGTTCCTGGTAAAGAAAGAGAAAGTTCTCATAGAGTTTTGAGATTAGGAACGCTTATTTCGTTTTTCTGCAAGTCCTGAAATAAAGTCAGCCACCGTTGCTCAGTTGATAGTTTTTGTTCTTTCCATTCAGACAGGACGACATCAGGAAGCTGTGTGTTCAGCACACTAAGCTCATTGAACAAATCATCAAGCGAGAGAGGTGGCATGCTATCTTGAAACAAATTCCAACTTTCCTCTAGTTCTTCCCACTTCAGCTGCTTCTGTCGAGGTGGCCAACACAGTTAGGTCTCTAGACTGCTCCTGTGACTATGATAATAGTTATGTTGTGTGCGGTGTAAAGAAATTCCACGGTACTAATCATTCATTTTAAAATAAAGCTAATAACTTTTCATGATGATTTGGTTTGAAAAAATCTTTATTGGTGAAAATCGGGACATTTCTTTCCCAATTCGGGACCCCGGGACACAGGCTTTAAAATCGGGACTGTCCCGATAAAATCGGGACGTATGGTCACCGTACCTAGGGCCCCGGGGTGAAGGGGGCCCCCAGCAGAGAGCAGGAAAAAAAGAGAAGATATCGCGAAAATAACTCATCCGCTCGGGGGCCCCCAGCCAAGGATGGAAAAACTAAAGTGGCCGGAACGGAGTACACGGATTTGAAGTTCACAACAGCCTGGTGGAACTAGCTGATTTCATGTCCAAAAGTGACCCGGAAGTTTCCCATGAAGCGACGACTTTGGCCTCCCAGATCCGAGATTTTTCATTTCCCGTATCACTCACGGCTTGGTACAACATTCTTTTCCAAATTAATTTGGATATAAAAGACAAAATTACCATACCATGAGCTGACTCAGGATAGATTCCAGTTTTAGGTATGTGTGCGTTTTACCAAATTCACGACCGTTTTTACTTGTACGTTGGTACAAAAAATTTTTACCTAGTAATGTTCGCATGAAGGACACTTTCGACGTGAAGACGTCATTGTCAAGCCTCTTGAGCTGATGCATAGATAGGTACCTACTAGGAATAATTCATCGATATTATATATTTCATAATTTACTAATAATATATCATGTCTGTGATGAACCTTCCTACTTGAGATACCTATACTTAATTAAACATTATCGTTTATAGTTCCGGAGTTACTTTTTTCCCACTGCATTCAATGGTATATATGTATATGGGGCCCCCGGAAACTGTTTGCCTAGGGCCCCGAAAAACTTAGGGGCGGCCCTGGCTTCCCGGAATCTTACGTTTGTGTATGTTTCAGTATACTAAAAAAAATAATGTTAGTTAAGTATCAGCAATACATTAAGGACCTTTCAGCGGTCAGAAAATGGTAGTCTAGTACCTTTCAGCTATGTAATAGTTGGAAGTTGAAGAAAAATATTTGAATTGTCAGCAATATAAATATTTGTCTTTCCTTCCCTTCTTAAATACAGTAACCTGCGGCGATAGAGAAAGTAGGTAGGTACGGACCAACAAATTTACGTGGATATGTACCTACCATTAGGTATAACATTTGGTACAAGTTATTCCAACAATAGGTACCACGTGTTGTAGCCCATCTCACGAGAAAAAGGAAACCTATTCTCCTGGAAATAGGTAAAATATTTCTATATCTACTTTGATTTTAGTATGCACTGTTACAACCAGCTTTTTGAAGTTACCTATACCATAGATTATAAATTAATGATAACTAAACTTACCAATAAGGAATCAAATTGCTAACAATCCTCAGACATCAGCGGGATATGAACATGAAGTTCTGAGCGAATGAAGAATGAAACATGATGTTCATGTAGATACCTACTTCCTACTTGGTAGTTTAAAGTGAACTTTGGAAGTTGATATTTATAAAATCAGAGAGAAAAATAGATTATTTTGTTATTCAGATAAAATTCTAAATGATAAGCTATGATAGATTGATTGAATACGATGAGCAGAACCAAAACAACTTGGCTACCCCCTATCACACGTTATCAAACTCCTCGTGAACAGGCCATTACTGTCACGGATGTAGACACAAGAAATGTTTTGCCCAGGCATGGTTGAAGTGCTTAAAACATTTACATCCAATTTTATTATATCTATTCTAAATAGTGCAGGAAATATTATCTCTGAAATACATTTTGAAGGGATAATAGACTCATGGGTACGTGTGAAAGAGCCGGGCAAATAATCCCTACCGTAATGTTGGAAAAGTAGTCCTCAGGAATCAAAATTGCCTCTTGCTTTACTGTTTCACAGTAGCTTCCCTTTCAACTGTAGCTTATTATACGCAAACATTAAATTCATTCTCGGAGGCAAAACACCGAAACTGTTCGACAAATTTTGGTAGGTAGGTAGGTACATTCTAAGGTAAACCCCTCAAATGTTATATTTATGCCTTATATTTATGCTCACATTCGCATATTTATGCCTTATTCGTTCACATTTCAAGTGTGTTTGCATGCTTATGCCTAATGCTTAGACTTCTCAATTTGACTCCTTACTTAGCACTTACAATTTCCGCCCATTGGCTGTGACACATCCATATATTATATACTAGCCGCTCCGGCTCGCTACGCTCGCCTCCACGTCCAGCCGGGGGGCAAGCCCCCCGGACCCCCCATTCAATTGCTCGCTTCGCTCGCAAAGTGTGGCATGTAGGGAATATTGCTCGCTTCGCTCGCAAAGTGTGGCATGTAGGGAATGTTGCTCGCTTCGCTCGCAAACGATAGATCCCTAAGGGTAGGTTTAACTTCTGTAAGGGATGCTGCTCGCTTCGCTCGCTTGAGGAAGTTATACTGCCCACCCAACTTGGCAGACTTTTTTTCTGTTGGAAATTCTTACAAACAAATTAAATCTTATGAAACTACGTGGAACCACAAAAAGTTTATTCGGGGATGTTGCTCGCTTCGCTCGCAAGGTATTGCTGTATATTTGTAGGAAAAAATCCGAATTTATTCTGTTGACATGGCTCTCGCTTCGCTCGCAAGGTATACCTGTATACCCTTCAAGACGTAAGTGCGTGTACCTGCTCGCAACCCGTTCCCGTCAGGTGCAAGCCCCGCCCCATCGAACCCCTGACTTCGTAGAGCCTTCTCGCGAACACGGCAAAATTAATTTCTGATGTTAAACGCTTCTTCTCGCTTCCGCTCGCGATTTGACCGACTTAACGTCACTTTTTTCGATATCCGATTTCGGATTCAGATTCGGCGGACCCAAAGCTGTATTTCGCCCGCGAAAACCGTTCCGAAAAACGTACCTTTATGGGGTATATTTTAATCGGAAAAAACCAAGTTTTTCGGCGGACTTTTCGAGAAAACGGGTCCGTACTCTCGCATTTTTTTAACGCATTTCCCGATACTTTTTTCGCAATCCGATCGCGCCGTCGTCTTCCTCGTTCAAAAACCTACGAAACCCGTATTTTTCCGGAATTGTCAACGGCCGTTTAGAGGGGTAGGGGAAGCGGGGAAGTCCAAAAAGCGCACATTAATTCTTACTTCGACCCCCCTCCCGCCCTACGGCCCATGGTTCGGGTGGGATTAAACAATTTTAAATTCGCTCGCTCCCACTTTTGGAAAATCTCAAGAAGATCCCCCCACTCGTACACTCCCCCCACTCAGCCGTTTGGCCGTGCATAGACACGACAGACAAACAGACAGACAAACGGAGTTTCATTCTTATAAATAATAGAGATATGTATATATATATATATATATATATATATTTATATATATATATATATATATATATATATATATATATATATATATATATATATATAGTTTTGATGAAAGATGAAAACACTCGCGTGTAATATTAATTTGAGTTGTTACAGAAGGTTGGAAAAGATAGGAAACACTTAAATAAACTTACAAAATTTAGAGAATATTTCGCTGTGTCAGCGTCGTCAGCTCTAGTGAAGAAGTAGTAGAAAAATATATATATGGGTCATTTCACGCGAACGGCCAAACTTTTTTTTTCGATATTTTTTAAAAGTCCTGATTTTCTAGTATGCTGTACCCATTGGTAATACAAGCTAGGAGCCAAATTTTCAGACCCCTTCTTCGCCCAGCCTTTTCTCTACAACTGTCCGAAGTTTAGGGGTGTGCGCCAAACACTAACTTTTGTTTTAATTGCTCAACCGTTATTGTGCCCGAAAAAATAAGTAAGGTGGCCAATTCTTATGGTAAATCGTCTGCTCTTTCTGGTAGTCATGTCTAAATTTACAAAAAACTTAAGCTTCCTCATGAAAACGCAAAATAAAAACTTCTTTTTCACATTTCATCAATTTGGCATTTTTTGAATTTTTTTTTTTTTAAATCTTAAATCATACCTACCAGTATGTAGAATACGAGGTTAAGAGGACGTAATGGGCCGACAAACGGTTTGTCGCCAGTGGTACTTAATGCACGGCCTGAACTCCCAAAAACGTAGCTTCCCCATGAAAACTCCACATTTCATCAATTTCGCATTTTTTGATCTTAAATCATACCTACTAGTATGTAGAATACGAGGTTAAGAGGACGTAATGGGCCGACAAACGGTTTGTCGCCAGTGGTACTTAATGCACGGCCTGAACTCCCAAAAAACGTAAGCTTCCCCATGAAAACTCCACATTTCATCAATTTCGCATTTTTTGAAAGACATTTTTTTGATCTTAAATGATACCTATCAGTATGTAGAATACGAGGTTAAGAGGACGTAATGGGCCGACAAACGGTTTGTCGCCAGTGGTACTTAATGCACGGCCTGAACTCCCAAAAAACGTAAGCTTCCCCATGAAAACTCCACATTTCATCAATTTCGCATTTTTTGAAAGACATTTTTTTGATCTCAAATGATACCTATCAGTGTGTAGAATACGAGGTTAAGAGGACGTAATGGGCCGACAAACGGTTTGTCGCCAGTGGTACTTAATGCACGGCCTGAACTCCCAAAAAACGTAAGCTTCCCCATGAAAACTCCACATTTCATCAATTTCGCATTTTTTGAAAAAAAATTTTTTGATCTTAAATCATACCTACTAATATGTAGAATACGAGGTTAAGAGGACGTAATGGGCCGACAAACGGTTTGTCGCCAGTGGTACTTAATGCACGGCCTGAACTCCCAAAAAACGTAAGCTTCCCCATGAAAACTCCACATTTCATCAATTTCGCATTTTTTGAAAGACATTATTTTGATCTTAAATGATACCTATCAGTATGTAGAATACGAGGTTAAGAGGACGTAATGGGCCGACAAACGGTTTGTCGCCAGTGGTACTTAATGCACGGCCTGAACTCCCAAAAAACGTAAGCTTCCCCATGAAAACTCCACATTTCATCAATTTCGCATTTTTTGAAAAAAATTGTTTTGATCTTGAATGATACCTATCAGTATGTAGAATACGAGGTTAAGAGGACGTAATGGGCCGACAAACGGTTTGTCGCCAGTGGTACTTAATGCACGGCCTGAACTCCCAAAAAACGTAAGCTTCCCCATGAAAATTCCACATTTCATCAATTTCGCATTTTTTGAAAAAAAAATTTTTTGATCTTAAATCATACTTACTAATATGTAGAACACGAGGTTAAGAGGACTTAATGGGCCGACAAACGGTTTGACGCCTGCAGTACTTAATGTACGGCCTGTACTACCAAAATAAAAGAAAAATTGAATTTTCATGATAAAATTTGCACCTATCTGATGTGCCGTCAAATGTGAAGTTAGTTCTAAGCAAATTTACATTAGGTACCGCTGGCGTCAAACGGTTTGTCGGCCCATTATGTCCTCTTAACCTCGTATTCTACATACTGATAGGTACCTATCATTTAAGATCAAAATATTTTTTTTTCTTCAAAAAATGCGAAATTGATGAATGTGAAAAAGAAGTTTATATTTTGAGTTTTCGTGAGGAAGCTTACGTTTTTTGGGAGTACAGGCCGTACATTAAGTACCACTGGCGACAAACCGTTTGTCGGCCCATTACGTCCTCTTAACCTCGTATTCTACTTACTAGTAGGTATGATTTAAGATCAAAGTATTTTTCTCTTCGAAAAATGCGAAATTGATGAAATGTGGAGTTTTCATGGGGAAGCTTACGTTTTTTGGGAGTTCAGGCCGTGCATTAAGTACCACTGGCGAGAAACCGTTTGTCGGCCCATTACGTCCTCTTAACCTCGTATTCTACATACTGATAGGTATCATTTAAGATCAAAAAAATGTCTTTCAAAAAATGCGAAATTGATGAAATGTGGAGTTTTCATGGGGAAGCTTACGTTTTTTGGGAGTTCAGGCCGTGCATTAAGTACCACTGGCGACAAACCGTTTGTCGGCCCATTACGCCCTCTTAACCTCGTATTCTACATACTAGTAGGTATGATTTAAGATTAAAAAAAAAATTTCTTCAAAAAATGCGAAATTGATGAAATGTGGAGTTTTCATGGGGAAGCTTACGTTTTTTGGGAGTTCAGGCCGTGCATTAAGTACCACTGGCGACAAACCGTTTGTCGGCCCATTACGTCCTCTTAACCTCGTATTCTACATACTAGTAGGTATGATTTAAGATCAAAAATTTTTTTTCAAAAAATGCGAAATTGATGAAATGTGGAGTTTTCATGGGGAAGCTTACGTTTTTTGGGAGTTCAGGCCGTGCATTAAGTACCACTGGCGACAAACCGTTTGTCGGCCCATTACGTCCTCTTAACCTCGTATTCTACATACTAGTAGGTATGATTTAAGATTTAAAAAAAATTTTTCAAAAAATGCCAAATTGATGAAATGTGAAAAAGAAGTTTTTATTTTGAGTTTTCATGAGGAAGCTTAAGTTTTTTGTAAATTTAGACATGACTACCAGAAAGAGCAGACGATTTACCATAAGAATTGGCCACCTTACTTATTTTTTTGGGCACAATAACGGTTGAGCAATTAAAACAAAAGTTAGTGTTTGGCGCACACCCCTAAACTTCGGACAGTTGTAGAGAAAAGGCTGGGCGAAGAAGGGGTCTGAAAATTTGGCTCCTAGCTTGTATTACCAATGGGTACAGCATACTAGAAAATCAGGACTTTTAAAAAATATCGAAAAAAAAAGTTTGGCCGTTCGCGTGAAATGACCCATATATAATCTTCATTGGCATATTCATGCCTTATTCGTTCTATGCACATTTTAACTATGTTTACGGTTAAACTATGTTTAACTATGGTTGCAAATTTCATGTTTGACACACATGCTCGTTCTGATGTATGATTGCCATTCATATTGTCTCCATTCTAACCTTGATGGGACACACTTACCTATGCATATTTTAATTATGCTTGCATGCTTATATAACTTATTGGCTCAATTTCACTTCGCAAATCTCATAATTCATAGACATGCTCATTTTTATGTACGATTACCTACCATCCGTCTCATCTCCATGATGGGACACATCTGCCACTGCTCCCCCTTTTGCATTATCCCATTTTCCCTGATATCAGTGGGGGGAAAGGGAGGGGGGGATGTCTGAGGGGGTGGGGATATGACTCTCTATTGAGCTCCATTTACTCCCATTAAGGAGTGACCTACACACATGATTTATGCATGTGTTAATTTCTTGTTGGAAGTTTATGCTTTACTCATGCTTGCACCATAAATGTCCTACTATCAGGCCTATGTGCCCTTCTCGTGTATAAGGTCTCAATTTGACTACCCATGGTACACCATCTGTCCCAGCTGTCATTACCCATTGTCATTTCCTATACTTAGCCGACACAATCGATCCATGGTTACCATAAATCGGTTATTAACGGTAGCGGTGGATCAGCCGTTGGCTTCCCCCCTCCTCGTTTTATCTATTCCCTGGTCATATCTCAGAGGGAGAGAAGGGGGGAGGAATTAGTGGTTCTGGTGTATCAGCCTTTGGCCTCCCCCCTCACCAGGGCAAGAACGCTACCTACTGGGGCTCATGTGGACGACTACTGTGAAAATTTTTTTGTCTAGGTTTACTCCTGGGAGCTCTCTCGTGACTTCACCACCTCCCCTAGCCAGCAGGTCTTTTACGAAGACTGTACTATAATCACTTACTCAACTTACTTTCGGGAAAGATTGAGTACAATATTACAGTAGGTCGTGGAGAAGACTGTCTAGTGCACACCCTAGGCTGGCTCCTTTTTTCAACCACCTAGTCATTCACCTGCACCATCCAACAATCTTTCAACTAAAGTGACGAGAATTTCCGTGAAGAAGTTTATGGCAAGTTTTAGGGATGGATACACTCACTAGAAGTAAGTATTTCCATATATTAGGAGGCTGAAATTCTCCAAATATTATTAAGTTGTTGAAAAAATAGCTCGAACTCAACTGTTTTTAGATGCTTTTGTTTGGGGTTGTTGTTAACTTCAATGATCTAAAAAGTTGAGAGTTGGGACGTCTTGGGTGATGATTTTTTTTCGTAGCTTGGGAAACCATTTGGCTTTCAGAATCCGTTTGGATCAGCTGCCAATTGGAAATTTATGGCGATTTTTGTGATTCAAAAACATAAAAATGAGAAGTACAGGATTTTTGGAGAAAAATGGAAACTACTCTTTTGTGCAGGTTCTACTTCCGGTTACAACATTTAGTATCAGCATTACGTCAGAAAAAATGAAAACTTAAAGGCACATCACCACATATTATTCAGAACCTCTAGCAAATCTCAAATGGACTGGGTCTCCTCACTATCCTAATCTTAGCCCAAAATTGTCGATGCCTTGAAAACGACTGGTCCCAGAATTTTTGTTGATATTTTTCTCGTGTTCAGCACATCGAAAAACATAAGTTCAGGGCTTTTGAGAGTTTAGGCCATATTTTTTGCTATTTTGAATACTGTGCGCCGTCTCAGAGCGGGGGAATATGCGGATAGAATGTAGACGGTCCCCTATTAGTTTCATGTGTCCCAACTCAATACTTCACTATGCGCATGCGCTAATGTAAATTCTACCATGTATTATTTTCTTACGCCTAGTCGTCAGATTGCGCTCAAATCTGAAGGATAGTTAGGAGAATATAATTTGATCATTCCATATCAATTTCAAGATGATCGTAACATTATTAGCTCCTGCGCATTCGTAAATGTGAAATCCTTGTAACGACCTTAATTTTCACAGTGTTCATTCAATTTTGATGAGATTTTCAGTGGTTGAGCGGGTTAGGTAGCAGATGGTCCCCTATCAGTTTCATTATTGCCAAATCAATATTTCACTCTGCGCATGAGCTTTCCCTAAACGTTTCAAGTATGGACATTCGACTGTAGTTGTGTTGTAAACTACTTCAGGAAAAAGGGAAAATAAACGAAATGCAACCGTAGTTTTAAATATAATATATTCATAATGTGTACGATCAAATCTAGAAAATTTTCCACATAAATACTTCCAAACATTGGCATGGTTGAATTAATTACGTGCGAGTGATAGGCAAGTAATACCTAAAGCGTCTCGAGGAAAATGTGATTAAAAAACTATCCAAGTCAAAACAATACAAAAAATGCCTTGTACAATGGAAAATAATCGCTATTTTAATAGGAAAAAAATCGTTCAGCTTCCATCTAAATTAAAACTTAGATAAATTAGGGGAACTACTAATTGTTTACGTTAAATTTTAATTAATTTTTTCTTTACTCAAAATGGAATATTCTAACTAGAGGAAGTAACCTTTGGCTTGAACTTATACACTATGGACACTAGAAACAGACATCTAGATACTGGTCTCGAAGCGCATCTTCGTAGAAATCTATCATCAATTCCTGTCTCAACAAACATTCTACGGAGACGACATCACCACACAAATTCGAACAAGGGAACAAAAAAAGAAACTAAATGAGAACAACAATATAAATGTATAAATAGACAACAATTGAATGTACAGGGTACAGTTAAGTGAAGGCCATTTTGAGGAGGCAACACTCGAGTATATTTTGTAGTTGATAAAATTGTGAATTCTGGGGACAGCACAGCACCGCAAAAAGAAATTACTTAGTTAACTTTCATAGAGAAATTGTATGAATGAAAATACATAGAGTAAACAGACCTCAAGAAATATTGAGCCAAGATTTTGAACAATACATTTTCAACAGCAAGGATGTATGCCAACAAACTTTGGCCACAGAAATTTTGATTTTAGCAACATCATTCAGGTATTATACACAGTAAATAGGTTTTTTGTTATATTTTTAATAGATAAGGCCTGATTTATCATAGCAATTAGAGAAGGTTCCTTGATAGGAAATTCTGTACAGTTGAGACCTATTGTTACGAGACTCGAGTTCCCTCCCTTCAAAACAAAAGAGTTTCAAAACTACCAACATCTTTCCTGCATAACACGTAGTATGAATATACATTGATATAATTATTTAAAAAAGAACATTATTCAGGTGTATCAACCAATATAAATTTAAAAAAAGCATAATGTGAGACCAGAATGGATATGTACAAAGAAGCTAGAGCCGCGCTTATGGGTACAATTTATTGTAGACAAGCGTGAGAAGAAATTGTGCAGTTTTAAGCAATGATACTATACTTCATTAAAAAGTTGGGAAAGTTTAGAATTCAATGTTTGACATAATTTGATATGTTGGAAGTGAGGAAAATACCAGACAGCACTTATGTGGAATTCTCAGAAATACTAGGGATGTGTGAGATCCATTCAATTCACAGAGTTAACTCCCATCCGTTCACTCACTTCAAAGATCCGTTGTTTGGGATCCGTTCAGGCATCTTCCTCATCTCTGGTAGAAGACACTCAGAGATGGACGGGGGGACGATCAACTCCGTCACTCCACCTCTCCACGTTCGTGGAAAGATCGGGAGTGGAAGGGTGGAAAGAATGGAAAGGGGAAGCCGCTCACATTCCCGGAAAGAACTTTTGAGTTGAGGAACGTGAAAGAAATTTGAGGGGGATGGGTAGAAAGAACGGTGAGGGATTGTGTGGGGAGACGGTGATTGGCTATGTAGAGGAAGAGTTGAAAGAACTGTGAGGAGTTAATGAACTGTAGGGCTGAACCGAATAGACCGGGAGTGGGAGTGAGTTGAACTGATGAACGTTAAAGTTGGTTTCACATGGAGCGGTATGTCCGGAGACGGAACGCAATGTGATTGGCTGTTGGGACAACAGTTGAGGATGGTGGCTGCCATGTTGCCAGAATGGGCGGTTGGCGGTAGAAATTTGTATACCGTTGCCGCATTCCGTCGAGCGTTGCACAAGCTCATTGGACAGGAATGTTGATAACCACAAGTAGAGGTTTCAGATCAGAGAGGGTTTCAGTAGGAAGGATATGATTCTATTTAGGGAGGTGCCGCTTCATGTGAACACCCTGCCGCATTCCACCGCCCCCTCCACTGGGTTTTCCGGCCTTCCGTCTTTCCGGTTGTTACGCTCGTACCACTCCATGCGAAACCGGCTTAACTCTTTTGGAGGCTGTTCAGATGGTATCCGTTCAATTGATAGATCCGTTCAGTGGTGAACGACACATCCCTAAGAAATACATATGTACGTAGGTTTAAAAAAATTATCATGCGGATATTTTTGCAAAATTAGCACAATGTGGTTCTCACGCTTTTCCTGCTCTAAGTTGAAATTCTTACTTATAACACTACGACCTACTTTTACGCTTATATATCGTTGAAATAAAATGATGATCTTGATATTATTACATGGGCTACTCCTGAAGGTGTTGAAGTAGAATTCTGGATTTATGTATACCTACAACCTAACTAAAAACTCTACGCAAAACTATACAAATCGTTAGTTTGTCCAGCATTTATTTGTTTTATATTTTAAGCTCCATGAAAATAGACCAGGAGTTAATGAGAGATTGATTTTACTTATCAAGTTATCAGAACTGTCAAGGCCCGGTTTCAAGACTCATGATGGTCTGCACAAATAATCAATCATGATTTAATTCTATAAAGATAAAACTTGAACTTTCTCAAAATCAACATCATTTTCCCCAAACTAAGTCCCACTGAATTGTTGCGAGTCCAAGACGAGCAGTTATAACAATATTTCTTGCTTTCATCAGGAAAAATTAACTTTAGAGAATGTAACACATTCACAACTCCAAAATATCCAAATAAAAAATATTGAACCAATTTTATGAAAAATTTATAGGCACACCTCAAATTTTCCAATTATTACAAGGCTTCAACTTTTGACTGAGTTTCCAAAAACACCGTTGCGAATCTTTTCAAATTCAACTAAAAAAATATATATATATTTGTATATATAGAAATTCACTCATAAGGTCATACTGCACGACTGGAACTTTTCATAATCTGTTTTGATTAAATATCAATAGTTCGTTATTTAGGTTGACAGTGTTGTTAAAAATAGTTATTAAAACCCTAGGACCTAGTTATTGTTACGTTGTCGAGGTGTTTCATAAGTCTTCATTGATGGCTAATACCACTCTTGTTAATCTTTTGACCACCTAAGGAGGTAGTGACATATAATAAGAGAGATAGTTACACTCTGCATTGCCATAGCTCTGAACGCAAATTGAAATCATATATAATAATATGCTCTGCGAATCTATTTAACGTACTATGTAGACGCAATGTACATCCGAACATATACGTATTTCTGGATGCATTACAATTACTCCAGACGGAAATATACACCAGGCTCCACTCGGTTCGTGACGGCACGGTCTTTACACCATCCAGCAGAACTCAGCTTAAAGCTCAATAGGTGGAGACCTTGATTAAGAGACAAGAAAAGGGAAAGATAAGTACGTACACCTACATGATTCGTGTAAGTAGCAAATACGGTAATCGTCCGATGTTTGGCGATGGCCCCCCTTTGTTGATAACAGCGATAAGGACGCGATTGAGAAGGTACCGGTTCACCGAGCTAATTAGTTGACTTGGTTGGATCTTCAACGATGGAACCTAACACGCATTATGTTACGGGGGGACGTGAAAGAAATCGGACGATCATTTTTCGTTTAAATTATAAATTTACATTTCAAAATTAATTGGTGGGTGGCCTGAAAAGGTGGTCATGTGCTGGAAAGAAGCAGTTCAAGTGCAAGGCGTTCATAAAAACTCTAGCATCAGAAATAGTGGAGTCCAGCCATATTCACAATCACGGAGTTCCATCACAAGGAGAAGGCGTCTGCCTGATGAAACGAGGCATCAATTATTTGTTTCACTGTGTTAGTATATTATTTTATTCGTGTAAGCTAATACATTTCTCAATATACAGGTACTTTCCTGCCCACCGCTAATTAGTCCTTTACGCCTTTCACTTCATCGAGAGGAATCGTCGAAATTTACAGGGAGATCAATCGCCGTGCGGGCGGGAGCAGTTGCCGATTCCCGGATTTGTCGTTATCACTTGTACCACGTCATCATTTCCAGCGTTTTTCTCAATATACCTTTCTATATATCAATTTAAGTGTATTTTCGTAACAATATACCTTTACTTAATATCCCTTACACTACACCTTTGTCCGAACAAAAGTAATGATCCTGCCTGGTACCTTAATGACCCTTCTGGTTGAGGTGCGGCTTAAACCATTGCATAAAAAAATTAATACAACTTCATCGCAAAATATTTAGTTGGTGACTATAGCAGATAGTTGTTCATATAGTTGCAAAATTATTAGCAAAATATTGATGATACTTTCTATAGACAAATCTGAAAACAGATATACCTAATATCCCACTTATTACGTTATAAAATTTCACGAACCACCTTCAAAATTATGCGATGTTTCAACACCAAACTATCGAAATTAAGTAATTTCAAGAATGAAATAACACCAGAGCATGAGCTTGTGAAACCGAACCTTGGGGATATAGAATTAGATTAGAGCATAAATCCTGATCACAAATCTACTTTTTCCAACATAATTTATAGTGTAATCGAGTGATATCAATACCGCAACAAATCATTTCTAAGCAAAACAAGCAAACTAACTGGTACAAGGTACTCATCACTCTCTACGCGAGCCTTTGTTCCTACATTCATTTTGCGCAGTGGTCTTGTCAAATAAGAGTCTAGTCATTGCCACTATATAAGCGCTATTGTTTTTTTTTAAATGGTTGCAATTGGCTAAATATGAATTGAGTTATTATGTATAACGGCTTGCTTTTTTGTGGTTCTAGAAATCGAGAGATTCCATGGAAACCGATTTTGGTGATTAGTTAACCACGTTCAACATTAAAGCAAATCATAACTTAAAAAAAACCGCGTGTTTTGTGAACCTAGAAAGGACAGTTAGTTGGACATTTTAAAATGATTTCTGGATATTAGTGGAGTTTGTGATAATCACGACCAACAATAAGGAGAGCAACACTTTTGAACAGCTTGGCTATAAATAACGTTCTCACTATTTTTCATTCGCTCTATCATCACGCATACCATACCTCTAAAAAAATCTAACGCAAGGTCATACGATTTCTAAAAAAAAAAGACAATACTTAAAAATGAGCCTGTGGATTTTCACGGCTCTCATAAGATCCAGCCAAGGAATTATTTCACGTAGTTTTTTTCACTCAAACAACTGGCGAACTTATCGAACTGACCTGACTTGGTGACCTTCGATTTTATTAAAACGACATGCGTGTACAGCCGTAGGCAAGCGCGACTATGTTGAAAACAGCAACTTATAAAAACAAATTAAAAGACTATCCTATACAATCACAGACGAATAGTAGATTATTTCTTGTTGGGAGTCCCTCTCTGAGTGAGGCCTTCGAACCGTTTGAATGTGTAGTTGATGAAAACCCAATCTTTGTAGATCACCTCACCGTCTTGCGGTGCAGGGGCGGATGCTGAAACAAAAAATAAGGTCGAATTAAAAATATTACGCTTTACTACGTAGATTTATGAAGAGGGGCTTTGTGAAGCAGAATCTGAGCAGGGAAATTTGAAAGATTTTTCAATATTTTCGGCTGATACCACTTTAACCTTTTGCGGACACAAGGCTGTCAAGGTGAATCAAGCGTTTCGGTCGTATGGTATGTGTCTGTGATAATGAGTTAGCCTGGACGTCATGGTATTTACATCGATATTGGAATTTTTGAACACTCTTACAAATATTGTTTGTCTTCCAAATTGAGTCAAAATTTTGAAATTTCCCCGACTGATTTGTAATCTTGATGAATGGCTGGACCCTATGATCAAGTTAATTTTGTCGTAACTCTTCTAAAATTATTACTATTCTACTCTTAAAAATTAGGTAAGATTTGGCACTCGCCGTATCTCAGATGGGTAAATACAGCCCAGAAATTACTTATAAGTTCGTAGGAATAAGTAATTGAGGATAAAAGCGGCGGCATGTCTCACATGCCATACGTCTAAATCGAGCTGACAACAAGTGCATGTCACACATGCCATACGTCTAAATCGAGCTGACAACAAGTGCATGTCACACATGCCATACGTCCACTAGCCATTCAACCTCGTCAACAGATGACGTCCAGGCTAACAATGGTCGTCTGGCATGTCACACATGCCATACGTCCGCAAAAGGTTAAACTAAATCACTCGAGACGAAGTTGCAGAAGACCATTTCAATGAAGAGAACGACAGTTCAAAACATTTATATTTCCACGAAATATAGAGTTACAATGTCTGATTTCGACAATTAGGTCATCACCAGTATCTAACAGTAACTGAGCATATAATAGAAAGGACACACTTAATATAGTCACAGGTGAAAGGGAGGTTGAATCCCATTGGTTGAGATAAAGGAAAGGGCATTTCACATATACGTGCTCATCCCTTTTTCCTCAACAAATTATCTAAGAAACCAACCGCTACATAGAATCCTCCGTAATGCCAACCTTTTCTTATCTCTGAATCCCGATTTTGATTTCTTCAACTCAACTCTTAGAACAATTAGACAGTTCAATTATTGTTGATTGCCATTTCATCAAATTTTGTACTATTTCTATATCCTTTTCTTCATTTTGCTATAAATTGGTCTTTTATTATTATACCTCATGTATAATTTCAGATAATTGTATAATATATTGAATGTTATTGGGCTCTCCCGTTATAAATAAATGAATATGTTATTTCTACTTCTGTAATTCTCATTACATCTGATTGAGTTGGTAGCATTAATTGCCCTCATCGCCAGGAAAATAATAAATTATCCCTTATTGGTCACTCCGTTTTAAACCTTATCTTGGGAATAAACTACTCTCCTATTTCTCAAACCTTTTTTACATTCAAACCTCCATTAAAAATGTAAATTTCATCTCCGGTAAAAATATTTTTCTTCATATTCATTTCAATCCTCGTTTTCTCTCACTCCTTCAGGGTTTTTAACAGATATCTTCCACCAATCTTTTTTTATTTCATTTTTTCTTTTCCATCTATTCTTTTCATTTTGAACTTGTCAATTTTCAAGCAAAGACAGTAGGTAGGTCTTGAAGTTTATTTGCTATTCATTTAAAATACACATTATCTTTCTCCTCACCTAATATTTTCTTTATCCCTTCCACGTTCATAAAATATTATAGTAATTTTCTGAATTTAGCGAAACTCAGGTAGCAGACCTTCTGCTGCCTGGCTTTCTGAGATATTTTCCTTTCTCATTTAACATTTTTGTAGAAGAGTTCATAGCTGGACCTAGGTTTGTCTCAACAATCAGTAACTAGGATGCAGTTAAGTAACTCATTACAGATTGCGATAAAACATTTTCATTTGACCAGTTTCGTTGAATGATTTGATTTATATGAATTGTATTTTGATGTACAAGATGTGAATTGAATTGTATGAACCTCCAAATACGAGGACATAAGCTGTACTACTGATTTATACGTAATCTGCACTGTATCTGTTGTAAGATTGGACTAATCTTAGATAACGCCAGGTCAGCTTCGAATGATTTTCAAATATCGGAAAACACGGTCCCGCTCTAGATCCTCATTAAATTTATTGATCAGTGAACCACACACACTTGATTTATAACTCCTAAAAATAATAGTTTTGAACACTTACGTATTTCAAGCTTGACGTCTGGGAATTCGTCGAAGTTGGATGTGTCATCGATAGACTTCACGTCGACAGGTATCGCTGCTGGCCGTTCCCTCATGTGATCCCAGTCCACTCCTCGGAAGAACGGCACGTGACGTAGTTCATCGTTGCCTCGGCCTGCCCCAAGCCTGGTAATAAAATTCACGAGAAAGTGAAAAAATATGAATTCAGAAGTAGACAAGTGACCATGATTATAAGAATTTCTGCACTTGGAGCTGTAGTAATTTATTTAAAAAAAGGACCAACACATTCAATGCTGTCATCATGGCAACACACTGGGTTTCGTGGATGACGCTTTCATGAGGATGCAGAGCTAAGATTTTGAATTAGAAGTGAGAAAATCGGTAAGTACCTCCTGAAAAAGCTCGATTTTTTAAACTCGTAAAAGGTTTGTAACCAGTACTCATTGAATAAAAAACAAAACAAACCTCGTGTCGGCCTCCGAGCAGAACCTCAACACGGTTTCCTTGGCTTCTTCAGAAATAGGCACTTCAGGAGGAAAAACTAACGTGTCTCGCCAGGCCATGACTTTCCTATATGTTTCCTGAGGATTTTCCGAACAGAACGGAGGGTACCCTGAAATGATAACATAAATTTAGAAGCTGTGGAGAAAAGGTCTTGAAAATATTCTGATTGCTGGAGCTGAAATTCTGTTAGTATAACTATAGTGTTGGTACCCACAGATTATGAACCTGAATGTTACAAATAGGCTTTGTTGTCCTACCGTCAGAATATTTTTAAGTAGTCAAGTCAACAAGTTTGGAGGTTGTTGCCTAGAGACAAAGGAACTGTTATTTTGTGAAGATAGATTTACATAAATAGGCAAGTATACTTATCGATTGGAGATTTATATTGTTATAACTATGCTCAACTATACATATAGAAACAAACCAACACATTTACAGGTAGATCAGTATGATCGTGACAAAACTAAATAATAATACCAAATAATGAATCTCACCTATAAGCATTTCATACATGATGACACCCAGGCTCCACCAGTCGCATGATGTACCATATCCCGTTTGCAGGAACACTTCGGGGGCAATGTAGTCAGGCGTGCCAACCGTGCTATAGGCTAAAGCTCTTCTATTCTTCTTCCAAGACTCTGCCCGTCTCTTTGAATCCATAGGATTGGTTGCTAAAACATAATTGTCTGGAAAGGCTGTGATATCATTGTTTTTTGAGAGAGGCCTTATAATATTTCCACCACCAACATTATGAAAACATAAACATAAAAGTTAAAGTAATATAAAAACAAACTGAAGTGAATACTTGAAAAAAATAAAATAAATGAAATTATGAAATGGAGGTTATAATTAAAACGTTTTCTGAGCCCATATTCAACTTTCGTTGTTAGCTTCAACGTTGTTCCTCCGAAACTATTGATACAAAATTATCAGAGTAAAAACTTTGGGTGGTTTTGAAGGGTGGCCTCAGACATTTTTTAAAAATGCATATGGGTAATGTCAGATAAATTGTATCTTCATTTGAACTTGTTGAAACTTCTGATCTCTCATTGGTAGCTTGTTATTGAGAGTTGAGTAGAAACACTGGACCTTTACATGCCGATCTCAAAACAGGCAACGGACATACATGAATATTTCTGTGCAAAGTGGTGATCAAACGCACATGTGCTAGCAGGTACGAGTTTAAATTGGAAAAAGCACAAAGTTAGGCAGAGGTCCACAAGTACCTCTTTGCAATGATTCAGAGGTAAACAACCATGTGTGCAGAACCTAGGTACTTTCCTTTAAATGGTAAATTCTATTTTGCTTGTCCAACTACATAGAACGGATATCAGAAAAAGGGTAGTCAGCAAATTTAAAATACTCGAGACACAGGGAGCAATAAAACAAAATTCTTTAAAGACGTTGTAATTTTAAAAAATCTAAATAATGGTGATTCGTATTGCTAAATGCTTCTAATAGATTAAAGTTTCAGGATAAGGAAAAGTGGGTATTATCTTTGCATAGGAACTAAGCAGTCAAATACTAACAATTTTTAGCAGTGGTTTTACCGGGTCCTATTGCTAAAAAACAGGCCAAAATGCTTGATCGTAGCGGAGTTAGCGGAATTCTCTTCTTTTCTCCCTAGGATTCGAAATTTGATAAGGAGACGAATGAAATAACAGGCTCCATCCTGATCAGCTGAGTTACGGACCTAATTCTCACCTGTTCACTACAGGAATTTGACATTTGATAAAGAGCCTCTCAGGGACATCAAGAGACGAATTGATTGATAGGCTATTTCCTGATCAGATGAGTGAACTACATTCTCTCCTGTTCACCCTAGGAAATTTAAATTTGACAGAGGGACATAAGAGAGATCCCCCTTCCTACAGAAGGTTGACATTTGTTTAGGAGAGCCTATCCCTCGTTGACTGCACTTCTCCCCCCACCGGCAAGCTGACGGGACACAACTCTCGCCCTCCTATGACTCACCGTTTGGGAGCCCTCGCTCAGAGCTTTCCTTGCAAGGTACCTACAAGCCAAGGCACTGCAGGTGGAGGTGAACCTTCTAGCTGGTTCTTCCAGTTAAGGGAGCTGGTATGCAAGTTTATAGCAAAACTTACATGCTGAGACACATTAACAGGGTACGAGTCCCTAGTGATGCGATCTCTACCCCTAAGCACCCTGGGCCCCGTGTCCCAAGGTCTGCCATCACGAATCCTACCTCATCAGGAGGGAGGCTAGTGACACTTTATCATAGTGCCAGTGTGCCGGTAGCCTGGGGCTCCCCCGAACCCGTGGTACCGGTTTTGGGATGGAAGATTACCATGTTACTGGAATCTCCACTGTCTCCAGATGCCTGACCGGGTAGCAGGCCCGAGGGCAGAGAACTTGTGCCTGTCCTCTAACCGCTCTACCTCCGCTATATGGATATTCTTCCCCAAACTCAGCCCAAACAATATGGGTGAGCGGAGGAGGGAGGCTCTTCACGAGCGCTTCGGTGCCCAGTGTAACAGAGGGACAACAAGAGTCTTTTCTGGGACAAGGGTCGAATGAAATGACGGACTCCACCTTGAATAGCTGAGTAAGCTCAATTCTCTCCTTTTCACGCTAGGATGTTGAAATTTGGTAGGCAGATTCTCTGGGACAAGAAGGGTCGAATAAAATTACGGACTCCATCTTGAATAGCTGAGTATGCTCAATTTTTTCCTCTTCACGCAAAAATGTTGAAATTTGGTAAGGCGCCTCTCTCGGACAACAAGAATCAAATCAAATGGAGCACTCCATCTTGATCAGCTGGGTATGCGCAATTCCCTAGTTTTCACACTACGTACAATGTTGAAATTTAGTAGGGAGCCTCTACCACCGTCAACATAGGTAAAATAGTGTTCTACTTTCGTCAATGTTTAGCCATTAGGCTCTAGGTGGCTACAAAGCAGGAATGAAACTGTATTTACATACAGGACAAAACTAAAATATATTAATGTTCACCAGGTGCAATGAAATTATGACTTGCAATTGGTTGAGAAGTAAAATGATGGTAAAAAAGTAATTCTTAATAAATAGGTAAGCATGCTAAAGCTGGGCATACTTACTGAAATCGGATGGCTTCGCTTGGCTCAGATCTCTATAAAAGTCCGTTCGATGTGATTTTTTCAGACCAGTACACAGACCGAAATCCGATAGTTTGATATGTCCCCTCGCGTCTAAGAGAAGGTTGTCTGGTTTAATATCCCTAGAAACAATTGCTGTATGACAGATATTGTTCTTTACATAACATAAATCAATGTAAATACACTACAACATATTCGGAATGAAAGTATTATCAAATCAAAAAATAATTATATTGTACAATTTAAGGTCGTCACGAAAAAGAAAATCTATAGGTTTTGTACTAGGCCATAAGATCGTACGTTTTCATGAGTTAATCAGTCGAAATCATTGTGTCATAAACGGTTCATCGTCATGCTGTTAACTGTTTATGAACATCCACTACGAATGGAGCATGAGAGTAATAAAAAGCCTGTGGAATTGGTCTGATACACTGTTACAGGTTCAAATGGATCATAGGTTCTCAAAGGTCAACAGACGCTACATGCATCTATCAATGTTAATATTATTTTGCATCAAGTTGGCAATTCTGCCACCCCCACCTATCTTTTAATAATCTCCTATAAGCTCAGTAGCCAACTTTTCTTCTCCAAGTGTTTTGGCTATATTCATAAACCCTTTTCTGTTTCGTTTAAATAAAAACGAATGTGGTATATAATGTGAATCGAATGCGTTAGTTCATTCCACCCTTTCACTGCAGCTGGTTATGGGCCCTGTGATCACGTTGTTTCCACAGCATAATTTCAGTTGGGCTGGTTTTTATTCGCGGCGTGTTGGCTTGGTCTCGTGTGCAAAATGGCTAGTTCGTTCTCGAGTGGAAAATGGCTGGTTCAAACAACAGAACAAGTTTGCAGCAAGCTGTTTGGGAACTGGGAATTTAGGGTTTGATTAGTACTTTAGCAAAACGTAATTGAGTGTTGGATGCAATCTATAAGGAAATTTTGGTCGAGGACCCGGAAAATACTGTGGCTCTGGCCAAGTGAAAAAAACATGGATGCAAATGCTTGCGAAATTATAGGTAGATAGTGTTGACGCAAGAGTCCTACAGAGTGATAGTCAAGGAAAAACCGAGTGTGTTGGTTCATTCTACCAATTTCATACTTTACGATGTTATAATTATGACATGATGTCTTACGGAAACAGTCGAGATTTAATTAATGAGCCAAGGACTCCTTATGGGTTTTATAACTAAGTTTCCTCGCTACATTACACTTTAAGATTTCAGATATTCTCAAACTACGAGTACACTGTGAAAATCCTGGTACGAGATAAGTGCAGCCCAAATCATATTTTAGCGTAGTACAATCTTTTATATGCCGTTTTGATCCCATGATCGGTGTAACATTTTTATACAGGACTGATGGTAGTCTGAAATCCATGGGGAGGTTAAACGCATGAAAGGAATAAGAGGGAGGTTGATTAAGTGAATTACAATTTACAATGATAAAGTGGGATGAGCTGTGTTCGTACCTTAACCATTATTTGATCCTTTTGCATACAAGGGAGTTGAAACACATCGACTAAACAAAACCAGTAAATTGGGCAAATTAGGTACCAGAAAATCTCAGTGATGTGAGGCCAGCAAACGAAACAAGGTAAATGAAAAAATTAAAGATAGAGTGTAGAACGTTACACAGCTCTAACTTAAAATCACAGAAACAATAACTTTGTTTGGGTCATTGCCTAGGGGTGACACGCCAGGTTCAGCGAGATAGTAGCAAGAAGTATACCATTCGAGCTGGTTCAATGCCAGAGTTTGAACAGCCCACAGAGCTAGATCCAAGTAGGCCTTACATACTAACTGATAGAACGTGGAGTAACCTTACTAATCTGCAATTAATTTTCACAAGATAACAGTGAGTTTACCATATCCATTTACTGTTAAAAACAAAATGCAGGAACCATGAACAATATACTTACTTTTCAGAATTAATTGTGAACTATCTTCAAGAATTGGTGCTGTTCCATGCTCCAAAGATCTTAGATGTAATGAGAAACTCTCAGAAAGGGGTTATTTTGGGCCTCAAGCACAGAAGCCGGCTGGCTTAATGTTCTTAGCTTGCATATACCAGTTCAAGACCGGACGAGCCTTTATTTTTTTAAATAGTTTTTAAATTAGAAAACAAATTTCGTTGACAAATTAATCTTACGACTGAGTACAGCTCACAACAACTATAGAGAAGTATCTGTTCGGAATCGGCAGATGATTACCAAGGATGAATGCAGATGTTAAACTAACGACCCAGGCTATATCAATTTAAGAAACAATATCTTAGACAAAGTATCAATGGAAGCCCATACCATACCAGCCAGCTGCTATGACTCCAATACATACGAACTAAATCACTCGCGAAGAAGTTGTGGAAACCCATTTCAAAACGGAAGTGTGAAATGGGAAAAAATAAAGAGTTACAATGTTAAATCGATTTCGACGGTTAGGCCATCATCAGTAACAAACAATTACTTAAGTAAGTAAGTAACAATAAGTTATTGTTTGTTATTGATTATGGCCTAACCGTCGAAATCGATTCAACATTGTAACTTTATTTTTTCGTGGAAATAGACAACGTTTTTCACTAACCTCCGTTTTTACTCCAATAAATGTTGAGGAAATGACACTATGGTCTAATGTAAAAACACAAACTCATTCATGAGTATGAACATGTCAACAAATTTCAATTTGGTGTCGCTATAAATCATTCTATTATGGACTAATATAACCTAGCAAAAAATGCAAATAAAATTTTATATGGTGTTAAATAATTTTCAAAATTTATTTGATGATGTTAATAAAAAATGCTTACCTATGGATGAATCCTAATTTATGAATAGAGTCGATGGCTAGAGCTGTCTCAGCTATATAAAACTGCGTGCATTCTTCCGACAGCGTGTCTTTCTTCATAAGAAGCGTCATCATGTCGCCGCCCGGCAGGAACTCCATTATGAGGTAAAGGTTTATGGGGTCTTGGAAACTGTAGTACATTTTCACTACCCACTGGTGGTCAGCCTCTACCAGCACGTCCCGTTCTGCCCGAACGTGCGCCACCTGAAATTGACAACATTAAAAATATGAAACGGGAAACTTGCGTGACATTTAATCATTAAGTAGTGAATGACCTCAAAGTATCGAAATTGCCGAGTAAGTAAGTTGTCGAAAAGAAATATGTCAGTAAGTTGATAGACCTTGGAGAAATTTTTGAATTTCTGCACGGTGGACGTGAGACATGCAACGCTGGAAGGTCGGCCACCAAACGACCCCTGACTTCTTCCAGTGCTGTCATGAACGGTTTCCACTTTAGCTCATCGATCTACCACCCTTTCTGGATATTCTCGCGCCACTCTTTCCAATTCAGAAGTAGATATAAAGGTAAACATTGTTTACTCTCCAAAAGCGAGAAGCAATCTGCGTAATAATTTTAAACGCCTGCTCTAATTTCAAAAATTACGTTAGGGGCATAATGTACTGTACAATGACCAACTTTCACGTGTTGGAATTTCACAATTTCGACCTCAGATTCGGATTCTGCGCATTTGAAAACCCCCAAGTAACAATTTTCAGCACAAAAGTCCGTTTAGTTTGCCCAACAGACAGGTAGGAAGATCACGCGTGACGTAGTAGTGCAAGGGAGCTGAGGGTTCCACACTGGCGGGCGGGGCCGTGACGTCATCGTGCAAATGAATTTAAAGAATTTTATTACTGGTCAGAAACCCATCATACAGCACCTTTTTGGAAAGCTCTGGTTCAGATCTATTGAGAAAATAAAAAATAACAACTAAATGATCATGTATCCCATACTGATAAGTCTCGACATTTAATTTTTATCCTATTAATTTTTATCGTGGGTTCCTAAAATCCCATTTTACAGCGGTCAGCTACTATTCAGCTTTGTTTCAATTTGTTACTAATATATTGAATTTTCACAACTTTCCGCAACTTTCCGCAAAGCACACACTTTTAAAACACGTAGTAAGCAGTTTTTAGAATTGGAACGTTTTTTGTTTGAACGTTTGAATCTAAAATTTCATCCGATTCAGGTTGCTCGCTTTAAACCTCTGATAATTCACATTAGACTGAGCAGAGCTACTTCATTCCTAGCAGCAAATTATGTTGTGTTTGTTCTTATATAGTGGTACTACATCTATAGCTCACCTGCTCTTTTTCCAGCATGTCTGCTTTTCGGAGAATCTTCATTGCATAAACGTGACCGGTGTCTTTCTTTTGTACTAACCGCACCTGAAATAAAGTAGATAAATATTAGTATAATCGTTACACTTAAGGTAATCCAGGTAGGTATATAACAATTTGGGCAGCGATAAGTTGGTAAATTCCTAGAAAGTACATACCTAACTACTTTCAGACACTGACCTCATCACCAGATAGTCGCGGTATTTGGATGTATCTTTCTTTGTGTTCTGGTTATGATATATTATTTCTACGAAAAAATGTCCCTACTATCGGCATCAACCTTTGTAAAGGTCCACAGGTCCACGTTAAACTACCTTTAGCCCATTTATACCACCCACCCACGCCTACGCAATTATGTTCCTGCCAAAAAGCCACCGTTGTAATGCAGCACAATCACGGTGTGAACCATTATCCAAGTGGTTAGGGATCGAAGGATTCCTAACCAGTGAATGCAGTGAAAATACGGAAGTTAATGAAGAACGAATAAAGAGTTATGAAAATAAAGAGTTACAATGTTAGATTTATTTCGACGGTTCGCTCATCATCAGTTAGATTTATTTCGACGGTTAGCTCATCATCAGCAACAAACAATAACAGTGAATGCAGGTTGAATTTCATATTTTCACGTGAATCTTGTTATTATGTTGTATTTTGGTTTGTAGGATAGCGTGGAAAATCTCGAGGATCAAACCTTGGCGTCTTTTACCAACCCAAAACTCGTTTGGAACAACGGAGATTCCTTAACGTAGTTTAGGAAACTGTTCATTAAAAAGTTCGACTCTTGGAAGCCGGGAAAATAAATCCGCCACAACCACCAACCACCTGTTATCGTCCGGCTTCCATTAAAATGACCAAATAATAACATATCAGACATTTGTGGACAAAATTGGGTAGGTACCTAGTTTTGTATCATTTCCAATCAATATCGTTGGAACTCTCTAAGGGCATACTATTCATCATCCTATCATAATGTGCCACCACCATTATCATCACGTAATGCACATCATTTTTCTAACCTTGCGCCTGGCTGGTTAACGGTAGTGTATGTAAATTGGCTACTAAATCTAGAGCTCGTTGCTTTGTTCAATTGTAAGATGTATACCTAGTACTAATTTACTATTGATAATATTAATGAGGACCGAGGTTTGTTCCTCGTTAAATGTCACAATTCCAGGAATCGCATTATGAAGAGCGGGCATGTTGAATATTTGCCAACTTTCTAAAGAGATACCGACTATAAACGAATAGCTACCACAAAAATATTAGATAAGTGTCTACCTAGTTATTGCACTAGTTCTCACACAATTATGATTTATTTAAAATACTATCACGAATTAATTTTATAATTTACCGAGTTACTAGGAGAACCTACGGGTTCGGGGTCTGTTTCTACGAATTTTTTCACGCTGAGTCGAATCATAATACTTGATCACTCCAATTCCGTTATAATCGAGTGTCACACATTTTCATTTTATTTGATATGCACAATCGAACGTGTTTTCAGGGGTAAAACTAGTTCATTAAAGTGTAAATTCTTGGAAGTAGAAATAACAACTGCTTACAAAAGCTCAATAGTTAATACAATAGTATTTGTAAGGTTTCACAATTGGTACTATTGATCTAAATATCATACCGAATTCCCAATAAACACATTAAGGAGATTCATGGTCCATTTCGAAAAATGAATCGTCAAAAACAGAATTCATAGAAAAGTGATTGTTCAATGAGGTTCCCTCATCGAATCGTCGAAAAGCTAAGTAGCTTCCTTGTGGGAACTGGTGAACGCTAAATCAGCGCCGATGGTTACCTCCTAACAAGGTTATTAATAATAAATGATAAAATTATTTGTAAAACAATAAACTTAGATCTCAACTATCTATAAAATTGAATCTCGAGAATTTGAACAACTTTTTGACGCACCAATGGATCTGAATAACGGGAATGACAGTCGTGTAGCTACTTTTCGATGATTGGACAAAACTCAACTTTCGAAGGCTTCAGCCCGTCATAAATCGAATCGTCGTAAATGACCTCGTACATACGCATTGGTCAATTCAATTCGAAAGACTCAACGACTCCAAGACTCTGCTTTGATTCTACGATTGAACTTTGAAGCTACTGGACCAAGAACACTCCTATAGACTAGCCCGATTTGCCTGTAAGCGGCCCTGGAGAAAGATGTTACAGCTCAAACGATCGTTTCAACTGCATCTCCCACTACCACGATGTGAACACGTCACTACCACGATGTGAACACGTCACTACCTACTTTCCAGGGCCTATAATATATAGTGACGTCAAATCGGTCACCGTACGATTCTTTGTCAAGACTTCAGTCCTATCAATTCGAAACCTCATCTCCAATATTACGCCTACAGAGCTGTGATTCCGGAGCCTTATACATTTGTCCATCATACGTCTGCAGAGCTCTCAGTTTCGGACCATAATATTCTGTTCTGTGTTTCGCCTACAGAGCTGTGATTCCGGACCATTTCTCCATATTATGCCTATGGAGCTCTCAGTTCCAAACCGTGATATAACCAACCATATTACACCAACGAAGCTCTCAGTTCTGGGCCGGGTATTACCCGTTATTACTCCTGAGGAGCTCTTAGTTCCGGACAGTGGACATCGTCCAACCATCCCGTTAGGGTCACAGAGATTGTGAATAGCAATTATTCATGTTTTCTTTCATTTTATTACATAATTGAGAAGAGATCACACTACAGTTTTAGTCACCAAAACGCCCAAGTCCATAGTTATGTAAAAAGCGGCTAGAGTTCATCATGTACTGGTATTGGCCAATTAAGAATCAAAGATCTTCTAGCTGCAACGAAACTTGAATCATGCTCTCCTGTTAAATGTGGAAATCTAGACTTAGGTTGATTGGCCATCGTAGTGGCTCAATTTCCGATCAAACGGAATAATATAGACTATGATTAACGCACCTCCCCAAAAGCTCCTCGGCCGATGACTTTAAGGGGTTCGAAATCTTCAACTCCAAGTCTGGACCTTTTTAGCCTCAGGAACTCCGTCTCCTTTTGCGCATGTTGATTTCTCTTCTCCTGTTTCTGAGTTTCTGACAGCCCTTCTTCTTTAAGGCTTTCCTCCAATTTCGCTAACCTGAAAAAATTATGAATTTATATTCAGAAACAAATAACTGATAGAGATTACATCTGTGATTGATATGGGTAGTTCCCCCTTCTCGATTCTTGCAACTGCCGCATCTTAGGATAATCCCTGGGCTTTTCAGCTTTCAGGATATCCTCTGAGTGTACCTAACAAGTTAACCGTATCTACCTTTTGAAAGGTTTTAACTACTCCATTACCGTCACGTCCTTGTTATAAATCTGGGAACCCATAGTTTCATCTTTTTCAAATACCCTTATCAAATGCAACACAAACATGAATAACTCACTTGACACATTATTACAGGAAGATACATATAAACCGCATTGCTCGTAAAAATTATAGCAGTTCGAAAAATGGGGGGGAAAAAAAGCCAACAAATTTGGGGGGGGGGGGGGTATTTTTTTTTTGTTTTTCTTGGTCAATCATAAAGGTTAATTATTGAATTAAAACACCAATATACCTATAGTTCCAAGGGGCACCTATTATTTCAAGGATCGCTTTTCTCGGCTTTTCAGCCCTATGATTTATTAACGTGAGTCACTACTCAGAAATTATTCAACACATAAATATACGCCATCAACTCTTATCAAATTTAGTTATTACAATGTCTAATAGATTAAGACACATCACTTTCTGTATTAAGAATAAAAACTCTTTGCAAAGCCAAGTAAAATCGGGAAGTTTTTTCTACAATTCATGGAAGAACATCAAATCATGGATACTTTTTCTCCCCAACTAATTTAAACTGCGTGTATTTCATAATTTCACTTTAACAACATAATAACTTCGTTGCCAAGTGATAAAAATATATTTATTTCGAGTGACTGGAATCTCGCGAAACCATGGCAACCGCATCTTTTTATTTTGATCCAATCTCCAATTTATGATGACACAATAAAGGTGTTTTTCAGAAGAACTAAATTTTAAAAAACCATTATACCCGAATTTCTTTTCTCCACATTATCTCCACTCCATTTTCAACTTTTGAACACATTTTCTGAATCATCGTTTAATTTCCTCTAGGTCAGAATAGTGAACTTTCAGAACTTTGATTCTTGAAGTACCAGCTGAAGAAGACAGCGACACGAGAACAATTTTGAAAAAATAACATTTCTTTGAAAGAGCGGAAACGTTCAAAAGATTGTCAGAAACTGTATTCTTCCTAAATAGTATTTGTTTGAGCTAGTGTTATGGTTTTTAGATTCCCTAGGTCCCGAAGGGATACAATAAAGTAGTTCCGGGACAGTATCTATCAGTATATAGAGAAAGAAGTATTGAGGTAGAAATTTTGATGTAAATTCAAGCTAAATGGTTTTTTCCTCTATGAACTAGCGGATACGTAAATAGGAGATTTACATTACCTTTGCTTTCTTTCCATGTGCTGGTGGATAAGGTTGCTATAGTAGTTTTCCAGAGTCACTTTGGCTTTAGTCGCCTTATCTAAAGTGTGCCCGCTGAACCTGACCGCTCCGCTTTCTGCCGCTGCGCTCGCCATCTCGAACAGGCCTGCAATCAAAACGTCTAACTTTGAAGAAAATTCATCATTTCCCTAATAGGAGACATAACTTGAAAAAACAGTTAATCATATCACATTAGAACCAACGCATATCAGTTCTGTTTATTCTCAATTACTTCCACTAGTCCAGGAGTAGATGCCGGAAATTGGTGTTCATTTCAGAAGATTACATTTTGAAAATTGAGTCAATTTTGAATAAAAGTTTTGAGATAATTTCCGTAACTTTGAATGTGATCTTAAACAGTCGCAGTACATAGAGCAGGAACGCACCGCACGCATAGAGCAGTACGTTATTGGGCATCACAAACTCTCTTAGTCACTGTGGTTCTGCGTTTCCGCTTCCCGATTCCATGTCTCCAAAGAGTTTTGGATCCTAAGTGTTCACGATCCGGTTTGGGTTTTCTCTCCGCCATTTTGTGTTAAAACTGTTTTGAGATAAAAGACAACAACTTTATTTCTATATATATATATATATATATATATATATATATATATATATATATATATATATATATATATATATATATATATATATATATATATATATATATATATACATTAAAAAAAAAAAACACTAATATCTTGTGAAATGAACAATTTTGGCCTGGGTTATAGGACTATGCGACTGTAGTACAATTTAGTAGGTATGTCATAAGTAGCAGTATTTTAATTCATGTCCTAGATCATGCGTTAACACACCTACTCTCAAGTTCAAGTTCTTTATTGGAAAGTCAGAGTGAAAACAAACACAAAAGTACAATGGAGCTGAATACATTCAAAATAAAAATTGATGAAAAGAATGGACAGACCGAGCTATACTACTTGCCCAGCGAGGAAAAAGTTCTGAAGAACTTGAGCGTCCTCGGGGGAGTTCTCAAAACAGTACCTATTTGGTGTAGGTACCTACGAGTATATAAAGTAAATTGAATGAACGAACCGTTAACTCACAAGAAGGAAACAGTAACACTGCTCCAACAATAGTAGATCAAAATATAATTGGAAAATTACACAAAGAAAATTACGGTAAATGTTTCAGAACCCATACGAATTGGAATGAAAATTGAAGACCCAGTGTTACCATCTGTCTCCGTTTTTCTAAGTTACTAGTGAAAGGTTAACTCTGAAATAGTTATGTACTACATATTTGTTGAAGTAGATTTGTATTTGGCCACACGGTGTAGGGCCATAAAACGTGACCTGAAGCCATAAAATACCCATGAAGAGGTTTTTAAATTACTCAGTAATAATATTGAAAGATGAATTACGAGTAAAAACCTGGTATGAAGTGAAATCCTTTCCTTTAAAATCGATAAGAGCGGCCCTGAAGGAGGTGATACTGGGAAATCAGGAGTGATGACCTTTCATAAATGATCGAGGTAAAGGGAGTGAGGGAGGCTTGGGAGGAGCTCCGGTGCCATTTCCGATAGACCGCTCGCTCCAGCCGGTTGGATGCGATTCATCATATTTGCTCTTTACACCGACCCATCAGCATCATCCATCAAACCCACATTAAGACGAATAATTCGGCTTGCGACTTTCCACCCCTTCTTCCATCAGATCGCACATTGGGCGAGTGTTCAAGTCACTTACTACAGCTTCCGTGGTTTTACTTTCACAACAACACGAAGGATAAGGGAAGTAACGAAATGAGTGTTACCCACTTACCTATTCATTTTATATTTTTAAATAAAAATAGATTTGTTGTGAATGTCCAGATTGACTAACCTAGCACTAATAAATACTTACTGTACCGAGTATAATCTTGATGGGAACCACCGTTCGCTCTTAGTAGATACTGAATATAGGTAGCCAAGGTTAGGCGACTAGTAAAATCGCCGTGCACTGTGGAGGAAAAGGATACATACACAGTACAAGAATTTTCAAAGGACTCCGTTCTACTAAATTTGACACCATCCACACTCTCCTACGATTAGTTTCCTTGATTTTTCAAAATTTCAAGCACTGGCGACGTCACATTAGGCGCAGAGAGAGAGAGAGAGAGAGAGAGAGAGAGAGAGAGAGAGAGAGAGAGAGAGAGAGAGAGAGAGAGAGAGAGAGAGAGAGAGAGGAGGAGAGGGAGGGAGTGAGAGAGGGGGAAGGGATCCCGCAATATTACTGTAATAACGCACGCATGGGTAATTGCTATACCCTGTTATCCGTGTATTAATAACAAATTTAAATGTGTTAGCAATGGAAAGGATTTATAATATATTGTTTTACAAGTAACAAGCTGGTACCCGGCCCGTTGCTGCCAAATTTCAGCGCTGTAGAGATTATTATTGAATAAATTAACGACAGATCTTATTCAGTTGATCAGAATAAATAGGGCAAAACCATCGGGCACACAAACATTGATCAATATTAATATATATTAGATTATTAAAGAGTATAACTTGAAGAAAATACGAGAAGATGTTTCATAAGTAATTTTCTCTAAAGTAGAAGCAGAGCAACGTAGGGTTTTAACGTTTGCGCAAGAGCAAAGGCTGCGATTAATCGAGTTATGAATTTTGAAAGGAATTGTCTGAGGCATAACCCATGTGACTCCGGTTAACTGCATCAAAAACTGAATTTGAAAAGTGAAGGAACTGAAACAATGGGGCTCCAAATTAAAAAGGACCGCCGCTAGGAGCGCTAGGTGGCGAAGGACCTAAGGAAAATGGTGGGTGACATGACTTTCCCCTTGTTGATACCAGCCTGTCGTTACCACTTTTCGCTCTACAATTCGTTCCCCGCACCATCAAACTCATCAATTCTGGTCAAAAATGAGAATTATATTATTAATACATAAACTATTAGGCATTTAATTTCTTGACGGACTCAAAGAAGAGCAAATCGGTAAGGTCCTTATTTACGTGCTGAGCTCTTCCTCGAGATTGCCCCATTAAGGAAGGATCAGCGGCCACATTGATAAACATGGAAGCAACCCGAACTGATAATGATGAAATTTATCAAACATCGTCCTACATTCAATCCCCAAAATTTGGCCGCGAAATCGGACCATTAGATAGCAAGAAATTGAAGTTTTAGAAGACTAGTCACTCTATTTGAGCATGCGCATGACTCCTGTTAGTCGGTGAGTGTTGATTTTTTAGCAAGACTATCTAGGGCATGTCCCGTGTAATCAAATTCAGATGGAAATAGTTGATCCATGAACAGTTTGAAAAGTAAAATGCGAGTTGAATTTCAGATTTTGGATCAAACAATTTTTGAAGCACAAACATGGATGCTTCTACAATCTTGGTAGATTCAGAAGCGAAATATACCAATTCTTATGGCCTTGGTTCGAATAACGCAAATACTTATTCTTTTAAACTAGTGAGGTAGATATGTTGTGCGAAGATTGCGGACACCTAGTGACCACTTTGTTCATCAGATTCCACTTATCAATTATCAGATTTCACTTAAATGTCCAAGAATTTATTATACGGAATAGTTACTCAATCAATTCTTTCATAATTATAGCTATAAGCCATGTACAACAATGCATCCTTGAACATCAATATAATTTTTACTATTCACACTGGTTTTTGTGCGTAGAAACTACACAGCCCAACCACTTGACACTTTTTTCCTCATATAAGAAAGAACTAAAAGGAAAATTGAAATTAACGATCATGATCTACAACATCTGGTTTCTACTCACGGCTGAACATGTTGACCAGATCGTGGCTTCTACGCAACTGACCCTTCATTGTTAGGAGTTTAGAATAAACGATCCTCCAAGTGAAACGTAAACATAAACAAGAAAAAAACTGAAGAGTTGCAGGCAGAAGATCTCAAAAACCAGAGATTTCCCACAATTTTCATCCGATTATGTAGATTCTCTCTGGTTATCCTTAAGGAAAACTTATAGGTATTTCAGAGCATCTGTTGCCTTTACAGATGAAATACCGTAAAGTTAAGCCACATGTTACAAGCGGAATATCAGATTTCTCATCCATTTTCTGTGAATAAATGAATTTCTACGTAAATGAAGGTATTATTCGAATTCAATTTGTTTTTAGCCATTATTTTCCGGATTGGCATACGTGAAATCCTTAAGATTTCGATTTGCCACTAAGTACTTACCTAATCGCAATAATATTTAAATTTAGATCACGTAGATTGCTTTCTAGATGATCTCCTACGTAAGTATTTGGTAGACTTAAATTAGGTATATTTCTCGAAAGAATTCTCAGACTTCACTTAAATGTCCAAGAATTTATTATACGGAATAGTTACTCAATCAATTCTTTCTTAGTTATAGCTATAGCCATGTACACAATGCATCCTTGAACAGCAATATAATTTTTCTTATTCACACTGGTTTTTGTGCGTAGAGACTACACAGCCAAACCACTTGACACTTTTTTCCCTCATCATAAGAAAGAACAAAAAACAAAAAGGCAAATCAAATTAACGTTCATGCTCTACCACATCTGGTTTCTACTCACGGCTGAACATGTTGACCAGATCGTGGCTTCTACGCAACTGACCCTTCATTGTTAGGAGTTGAGAATAAACCCCGATCCTCCAAGTGAAACGTAAACATAAACAAGAAAAGAACTGAAGAGTTGCAGGCAGTGTTATAGGCAAGCCTGCAATATCCCGCTTTTAGACGGAGAAAGATCACGGCGTCAACAACCTTCGGATAATTTTATAAAAAATTATAAACAAGCTCCAAGACTCAACAGAGAAAAAACGCGTAATATTCGCTTTTCTGACAGCAAACGGCTTATGATAGTTGGCCTCTATCTTTATACCTACTAGAACAAAAACATACATAGGATTTGAGCACGAAATGTTGATAGCACGAAATATCGAGAGTGTCAATTACTATGAAGTGTTGATAATAAGATGATGCCATAGATCTATACATACATATAGGTATGTAGTTCTATGTTTGATGCATGCATTACAGGAAACATCAGTTTTGGTGAGTATTGTACAGTAATGAAGTAATTTTCCAAATTGGCAGCCTTCAAAAGAATGATTGAAAAAAGTACCTTATGAAAATATTACTCCCACCGTACTGAGATTTCAAAATTGCGGGGGCATAATGCAAAACTCTCAACGAATGACTATTAGGATGTTACATTGTTACTATTGTAACAACGTACGTATAAAGCACAAGATCTTCCGTAACTTTGTTTAGTATTGCTTTTCGATAATGCAAACTTTCATGGCTATTTCATTACATTTTGCAGTTATATCAAATCATAAATGCTTTTTCTTTGTTCAAAAATGTTGTTCGTAGTTATGTAGGTATTATAGAGTCTATAGACTTCCAAATCACAAAAGTTGCGCTTTATGCTAGTAGGATTGTTAGGGAGGGCACGGTTGTCCTTCGATATTAATTTTTACTTTACCGCCCACCTTTCTAACACTATTATTGTCTACTTAAATTCAATTTGTGAATTGTAGATGTAAACTCCTTCTCTTTCTCTCAGAACTTGAGTAAAATTTGAATCTGAATCACAATTTGGTTCAGTTTTCTCTTTCATCTTAATCCTTTCCTCCTCAATTTCATCCACGTTCAATCTCTTCTTCTCATTTACTTTTTCACCTTCTTCCTATTCTTCCAAATCCTCCTTCATTTCTCTCGCAGCCATAACCTCACTAGAGGGTCCGCTAAATTTTCGGTACCATAGGTGGTTTCAAGGCAAGGATGATAAATCTGTGAACGTAATCCGACTCAATTCAGCGCCCTACAAATAACTAAAACGACCACGAATTTATTACGGTTTTTATTTGTACCGCCCCACGTCTTTGATGATACCATCACTATATTTTGTCGGTTACATTTTATATCATCTAAATGGGGTGCAATCATCGATTCTATACGACGGAAACTATTGAAAACGATACCGAACTCGATTTTTGATGATTTGACAACGAATGATGTCAGTGACGAGGACGTCGACGTCGTTTTGTTGTTAAGGACGACTTTTAAAGCTTTTATAGTGGTATCAGTCGATTCTATGAGGCGAAAACTATTGAAAACGATACCAAATCGATTTTTGATGATTTGACTATGACTGACGTCAGTGATGACCACGATGACGTCGTATTGTCGTCAAGGAAAACTTTTAACGCTTTTAATAATGGTTTCAGTCAGTTCAGTTAGGCGAAAACTATCGAAAACGATACCTAACACGATTTTTGGTTGATTTGAAGACGATCGTCGTCGCCAACGACAAGTTCTTGCCGATCGTCAGCAAAATCTATACAGTTAATTCGGAAAGTCTAAAGAGTCTACCTGCCAAATTTCAGATTGATAGTTCAAAAATTGCGGCCTGAAGCGGGGATATATGCTAGCCGAGTCAAATAAAGAATTACTTCGTTCGTTGATTATCTTTCTTCTCTTCACTCAGAAGTCGATTCACAAATTCTCAATCGGTGAAATATTTTATATCATCCTGTTTAACAAGGATTTTGTGAAATTTATTCGCTATAAAAAACAGCATATATTTATGATGTACCTACCAATAGTCACTGACGTGTATAATCACACTTGTGTTACATTTCCTCACCACACATCAAAAGTGGATATATTTCCAACAACCTTCACAAAAAATTGGATTCAGAGCACAAGCACAAGTTCAAAAGCATCAAGTTCAGCAAGGCAGATTCAGTAGTGGGCAAAGAGGGGAAACCAGAGGCTGCGGTTATGTAAGATTTACATAGCCTCAAGCGACGGGGTGACCTACTGCCAGGAGTCTGGCATCCCTTCTCTATGTTCTTTCTGCCGATACGCCCCATTTCTCCAGGAAACAACGCAACATCCCGAAGTTTCTTCCAGAGTCTCCATCATGGAGATTTTTTTTTGCGGGCCACCGACGGAAAACGGCGGATTTGCTTATCGGATTTTTTGTCACGGCGGATGTTTTTCTTCGAGAGTTGACATTTTTGGAAAACAAAACGTGAAAAAAAACTCGGTGTGCCTTTGAGTTATTACGGATTCCGTTATGAACACCATTCTAGGAAGAAAGATGAATCACTGGCCTCAATATTGCCGTCGTTTACCACTGATGAATGAGAACCACACAAGTAGTCATGACATTTTTACGTATGACTTACAATGGGGTATATTAGCAATTTAAATTTTTTTTCAATTACAAGCTTGAGTCCCAAAAAGGCTAATGACGTGGAAAAGTCCCATTTTATACGTCAGGAGCTCAATAAAAAAGAGTTAAGAGCTTGCGACTTATGACGTCATAACCCAGATTTCTTTGTCAATCGATAAATCTAAATGGGTCGATAATCTATCCTGCTGAAACAAGTAGATTATGGTATTTTACTTATCTTCTCTGCTATAGTAATATAATACTTACTAATATAAACAGGGTGTCCCAGAAGACGACCCCCCCCCCCCTTTAATTTTCCTAATAAAAGGGTTAGAAGAAAAATTAAAAAGGTAAACCCGTGAAAAAAGGTGCGTAATAACTTTGTTATTTTAAATGGGAACCCCCGATTTTTATCGCAGATTCGAATTATAAGTAAAATTTTATGAAAAAAATAACCCATTACTCGAATTGTTGGGTGCGCAAATATGGGCGCAGTTCTGCTCTTAAAGGAACTGTGAAATACTTACCGAGTATTTGAAGATATTCAATCGTCACACGTTATACATGATTTTGGGGTATGTTTCCATACTGAACCACGTCTTGATGTTCATTTATTGATATTTGCAACATCAACAATAGAAAACACCGGAAAATCGGCCAGAATTGCACCTTTCTTTACTCGTTTCTTCACAACGCAAAGCGTACTAAAATTTATTTTTTTCGATATTTACCCAAGTTGGTGTAGAAGTTATCAATAAATGAACATCATTACATGATTGAGCATGACAAAATACCCCAAAAAACTCGACACAGAGAAGATTTATTTGTTGTATTGTTGTGTGTTTGTGTTTAAGTTGTGACAAATTGCAGGTGATCAGTGATCCATATGTGATCCATGTGTGACAGGTGATCCATGACAAAGTTGAGGAATAAATTTCACAGCTCAATCATTTAGACGGAACGTACCGGGCGGTTTGCTATACGTGTTTGGGCACCCCAAGTTCCCTTATATTAGGCTGTGACGGGAAAAAAAGCCCACACAGAGTGCCATCTTTGTTTGTTACGAAGGGATTTAATAGAAGAAAACGAAAATCCCTTAGAGAATACCGTGTTTGTGGTGTGAGCAAAAAGAAGAAATTATCAAAATGGCCCTTGAGGGAGACCTTGAGTTTTGAGAAATTGAGGAAACAAATTCAGGAATCGCCTGAGTTAAACGGGCGTGCAATTCAATATTAGATTCCCGGTGGATTCGAATGTGTGCGAAGCGATAAACCGAAATTGAGCTGTTAAAAGTTCCTACCAGCTCCACGTATAATCCTGTCAACCTGTCATATTTAGATGGAGACCCTGCCATGAAAAGGTCGGCCGGAGGAGAAAACCAACGAGGATCCCTCAATGTCGTCTCACTTTGTTCCACACGACGGCTCAGAGTTGTTGACACAAGTTATATCCATCCCGAGCAAAAATTCATATGCTCCCAGGCAACAACCCCCCTGCCGTCGACCGGGAGATGACACTAAATATATCGCCGCTTGTCGCAAGGGGATTGACCTAGAAAAACAACGCACCGCCCTTAGTTTTGTATTGCCTCAGCCACCGACGAATGTGTGAAGGTAGATTAGAACTTACCCTTGGGTTATGAGCTGCTAGGTACTTACTCTTATTACTTGTTATGATTTTATATTACTCCATTCAATAACACATCAATTATTCATAACAACAGGAAATTTCACGATTTTTTCGCGAATTTTTAATGCATAAACTAAAACATTTTGACGAGAGCTTGTCAAAAGGCACAATATGCAGGGTATCTCATCCACGACAGGAAGTGGGCAACACCAGTAGAGAGTTTTATGGCACTATAAGGTAAGGACTCACCCTCGCTGGGTGGAAATCCATTGATGAATATATATATATATATATAAGCAGTTCTGCATCAGTGTCAAGTAGTTTTATTCGCAGTTACAATTTGTTTCTTCTTGCTACTTATTAGAGAGTTTTTGTTCTTCCCGTAAGATTTTCTCCCGTTGACGCGTAGAGCAGCGTCTAGAGCAAGCAGCTGGAGATGCTAGCTCTTCACGTGATTTTTACGCGTATTTCTACACGTATACGTGAAAAACCAAACACTAACGTCACGTTAACGTCTCTAACGTGTTTCAGAAGCTGTTTCGTATTCTTTTCGTACAACCTATTCTTATTTAAATAATTAATTGCTTTATAATTATTTATAAATACATTATAAATACATTAATTTATTGCTTAGGTACCTTAAATGGCTGAATTTCGTAGCGGAGCACTTCACTATAACCTCTCGAATTGTTGACCAACCAACGTGTTGTTGGCAACCACACTGTGTTTGCTGGTAACTGTAGTTACCGGCAACTGTGGTTACCTTCGCTTCAAGCTATGATGACTACCCGTAGGCCGAGATTCCAAAGACAGCATTTTTCCTGCCAACGCGTAGACAGGCCTTTTTCCCGTACACGCTTAGTTCTACACGTTAACGTGAAGATTCGCGCAGGCGTAGTTGGTATTTCAGTTTTTTCGCGTACACGGGTAGAAAATTACGGGGGGGAAAAAAAAAAACTCTCTAATGGGTACCCACAAATCACCAAATTTACCGAATCATATGTTCCTCACATTATCCAACCCCCAAAACACTATTTCCCCATTTCACTGAGTATCTGTCCATCTGTGTGTACGATTCTGTTGAAATTCGTAGGGTAATTGTGGGATGACAATTTCATTACCTCAAATGAATTTCATCACTAGCTTATCATTAGTAACTGCTGCGCATGCGCGCACCTCAACTTCTTATAACAAGCATGACTTCTATAGTTTTAATCCAATTTCGATGAAATGTTCAGGTATAGAACAGACAGAACGTAGTCCCGATGAATTCTATCGCTCCAGACTCACTGGTAGCTTCCGAGCAATAGCAAACAAAATTTCTGTCAAACATAATTTTCTCATTGTCTGACTGAACGATTTAGCTAAAATTCCAAAAGAACCCTCCAAGCATAAATATTTAAAACATTTTAATGATCTATACTTTGATATTACGGATACGAGGAAGCTACGTGCCATACCCACCTCGAAGGACGTTTTGATTTCAAAATTAAATTTTCCACTCGTATTTTACGTTCTAGACCACTCTGAACAACTTAGATTTCGGTTTGTCAGTGTGGGTGTAAGTGTGTCTGATTGTGTGCCCGCAGATCGTTGCAACACACTTTTCATACGATTTTAATGAAAACTGAAATCTGCGGGTTAGGCCGTTCAGTTTCATTAAACACAAATCAATATTTTACACTGCTCATCCGCAAACGTAAATTCCATCAGAGATGATATATTCACGTTCTAGTCGTCATATCAGGCTCAAATTTGGAAGGTAGTATAGAAAAGATAAAACATCAAATACTAATATTATCACAATGATATCATTAGTAGCTGCTGCGCATGCGCAAATGTGAAATCCTTGCAATTTGCATGACTTTTACAATTTTATTCTATTTTGATGAAATTTTCTGGGAATGAGTGGGTTAGGTTAAGGATGGTCCCTCTAAGATTTGATTGCCCGGAAATTGGTGGTTTCACTGCGCATGCACTAACGTAGAATCCCTCGAGCGTCGTTTTCTCGTGGCCTATTCTTCCGATCTCGCTCAAATTTAATGGTTAGTGAGGAAATGACGATGGGATTACTCCATAGGAGTTTGATTGCGATCGTGTCATTAGTAGCTGCAGCCCACGCACGAACTTCAAATCTTTATAATAAGTATCTATTCTAAAGTTGTCATCTGAAATCGATCATAAATTTGTGGGATAGAATGGTTCATATTACAAGATTATTCAACATTTCAAATACCTATACATTCATGCGTGGGTACGAGAAAGCTTTGTGTCACACACAACATGGAACTTTTTTCCCGCCGAAAAGGAACTCCTCAGGGATTGCCAAGTATTTGCTTGTTTTACGTTAAAATCACACTCTCTTTCCCTGGTCCATAGCATAGGTCATTTGGTTTTGTAGCACCCCCTGCCTAAATGGGCTGAGTGAAGCTATCCAAACCGAAGTTATGGGAAGGTGTTTGGACGTTGTATACTTATACTTATTGGGATCAAGGTCCCCTCTCCTGGTCCAATCTTCCTCATGGTTCCAAATGCTGTATCAATTTCAACCGTTCTTATGGCTGAAGGTCATTCCTAAATTTGCGTGAAACAAAAAAAATTGACGTTATTTGGCGCAGTTCCCGTGCTGGTAGAGACTTGACATTAGGCATTTAACCCCCTTAGGCCTTGCACTTGCACTTTAAGCAGAAAATGGCCGAGATCAGCTGAGTGGCTCCTATATTTAAGCTGAGTGAGATAAATTCTCCCCTGTTCATTCTAGGAAGTTGAAATTTGATTGGGAGACTCTTAGGGACAATACAAGACGTTTGAAATTACGGGCTTCTCCCTCACTACGAAGAACAAACATATCCATGATCAGATGTTTTTCACAGTAAGGGAGAAATTAAGTTTACCTTGAAACCTTAAGTTCTTCCGGAGCTAAGCATTTTAATCTGCTTTACACCATAGGTAGTTGATGTTTTACTTTCAAATTAAATTCAGCGATTTACAAATTGCTTATAATGCATGTAGGTAGACTTTTGTGTGTGTAGGAGTCACGTTTTATTATTATTACCAAAAAACCGACAAAGAAGGGTGGGTACAAAAATATCACTCCACTCCAAGAGTGAGACGTCCGCATACAACAACCAAGCCCTACAGAATCCATGGACCCGAGAAGGTATACTGAGCTTCTCCAACTAGCAAGGTGAGAAAAAGTAGATCGTAGACCAAACGATGAGAGGTCAAGTGAGCGGGCCGCTTTTACGACTCTAGGGGGAGCCGAGAGGTCGTAACGGGAGAAACGAGAAGTCATAGGCCTAGCCGATATCAACCGTTTCGTTCTGGGTAGTTGAACAGCTAGGCGGGGTAGGTAATAATGCGAATTATTCAAAGAATTCAAATTATCCCTCGACGATAGAGAAAAGCCGTTCTGGGCGTCAACAGAGCAACGATCTGGATAATGAAGGTTCACCCCAAGTCTCAACGAGCGGCAAGGAAGACACTTTCCGAACAAAAGTAGACAAAAAAATCTAAGTTGGAAGGTGAGGGCTATCCAATCTTTTTTTACGTTTACAACGCTCAAAGGGTTTAGGGGATATTACGAATCGTGTTTTACCTTCACAGCATCTGAAAGGTTAATGAAAAATTACGATATTTCCCGAAACCACTTTTTTTGGACTTCCCAATTCTGCCGCAAACTAGTAACATGAAACATAGATTGGGGATCCAGCCCCCAACAGGTTTTATCATGAGACTGGCGTTTTTCCTTGCGATTATTATAAACTAGCTGCTCCTGCTCGCTTCGCTCGCCTCCACGTCCGGACCCCCCGGTTGGGGTCTATTACAGTTCAATCATGTATGGGATGTTGCTCGCTTCCCTCGCTCGGTGTGGCTGTATAGATGCGATGGTCCACAAAGCATCTTTTTGGTAAATTATCTTTGAGATCTACCGTTTAAAAGAATTTAAAAAAGTACTCAAGCAGCATGACTTCTGAGCAAATTTTCAAAGAAAAGTTGCGGATAACTTTAAAATAGGCACTTAAATTCCGATCATTGAGGCCAACCATGTCCTGAATTAAACTGAGGGTGCTGACGTGTGACGAACACGCAACCCAACTCGGAAATTTGGTCAATTATTATGGACATTTTTCACCTAAAAATCGATTTTTCTCACTTCTTTATGAGTCTTACAGATCTGGGAGTGGTCACAATCGACTCAGCACTTAAAAATACTTCGATCTTAAAAAAAAAAAAAAACCTAATTGTAAATATGAACCTGAATTCTGGAGCGATTGGGCTGCACAAACTCGACCTGTCATTTGTTAAGACGGATTTTTCTGCGTTGGAACGAATTTTTTACTCCGTTTTGACATTTTCATGTCTTTGCCCTGGCACATTGCACAAAAAACTGTCACGTAACGTAACGTAAAATATTTTGACGATTTCCGCTTACAACCGAGTCGTTGCTAGGGAAATGGTACTTCGTCGTTTTTCATCCCAAAAAATTCGTTAACCATTCGTTCGAAAGCTCTCGATTTATCCAACCATATTATGTTTACTACTGCGAAGTGCGTGGCCAACAAGCTGAGTTATGAGCAAGGTTATTTGAATAATTGTGTACACTCAGGTGATCATTCTCAATAATTGATATTGTGAACATGATTGCCACCGCTTGTTAATTTCTGATGATTGCATTGAGCTGGTGTTTCGATGATTTGATTCATAGCAGGTGATCCAAATATTGCGAGAACGGTTTGATTTGTGAAGCGGTGGTTAAATCATTTTAATAGGTAATTTCTATGCTTTACACTCTAGGAAGCTGTAATTTCTTATGTAGCCTCTTTAGGACATTGACTTGACGATGCCCAGGGTCCGGATCAGATGAGTGGCTTTTGAAGCTAATTTCTATGTTTTACACTCTAGGAAGCTGTAATTTCGTATGTAGTCTTTAGCACATTTACGTGACGATGCCCAGGGTCCGGATCAGCTGAGTGGCTCTTAGAGCTTGCATACGAGTCTGCAGGGGGGTAGGTGATGTAGCCTGGCTCGAATTCAATGAAGTACCCACGGGTGTCGGAACAATGAGTCAACACGATCGCGAATTCAATTAAGTACCCACGGGTGGGCGGTTTCTCTTATGGCCCATTTAATTGATTTGTACGCCCCGCCGTGCGATGCACGGGTGAGATCTGCCTAGTAATAAATACAATAAGAAAACACACATGAAAATGTCCCAATGTGTTGCAGACTCGTATTCAAGCATTTCAAGCTGCTTTGTCTTTCTTATGATTTTCACGTACAACCAAGCCGTTGCTGGGGAAATAAAACTTCTTTAGTGTTTATGGGACCAAAATCGTTCTCCATTTGTTGGAAAGCTCTCGATTTATCACGCATTTCTTTCGTACTTTTAACTTAGAGTAATAAATCAGCATTCCTAGACACTACAATGGCTTAGAGGTCATGAAATGTCGTGGTAAAATGAGAGCATTCCAAAAAGTGGCGAACGTTTCTTTTTTTTAATAAAATGGCTATCTCGATTTGATAGTTGTTTTTTATTCTGATTAGAACCCAAATGAATCATAATTTTGAGAAAATGACATGGAATTCTCATTGAGTAGGTACCTATCTATATTTTTGTTGAGTAATTTTCACAGATTAGTAGGTTCCTACCGAAACTACTTTCCAAAATTTAAAATTCAACATAATCACCTAAATATTATTTTTTAATGGAGTTATCGTCTGGAAATACACCCTATTAATATAAATATACGTATACGACTCTTTGATGTATGAAACGGATTAGTAGGGGGTCCCCGCCTCTTCCCTCCCCCCACTTTTTAAATTTTGAAGCCATCAAAATAGCTCATTTTTTCTTTGAAAATTCGCTAAGAAATATAAAACATATACACGTCAGTGAGGAAAAAACTGTCTAGATTCATCCACCTAACTATGGTTGAGTACCTATCGATGCTGTGATTGAGAAACGCATCAAAACTTTGAGTAGTTAAAATCTTCCAAGATCGTGAATTTTATTTAAGTTCAAAGTTATTTGTGATAAGTGATTTTTAAATAGAGATTTGATTAGCCGCTCCTAACTTGAATTAATCCATTAAGAATGATTTAGAGCCACACATTAAAAAGGTTAGGTCAACAGGATCACCTTCATCTCTTATTCAAAGAAGTTACAGTTATGACATAATTATCACAGTTGCCAGACTATAAACGATAGGGTTAATCCACTTTGCGAGAGTTATTAGATATTTTCATTATCGAATTTACAATACCAACGTAAGATTCATAAGGTTGAAATTACGGTTAGGGATAGAGACAAAAATGTTGATGTTGTAGAAAAACTACACTACCTATCTACTATGTTGGCCTGCCTCCCGTGCCACCCCCTTACCTTCATCAGCATCTCCATTGTCCCTGCGGTCGTATAGATGGGCTGCGGACAACCAACTCACGTCAAAGACAAACCAAATTGACAGGAGTCCTAGTGACCTCTTAAGAGAGGAAACGCCAAATTGACCGGTACACGTTTCAGAAGGGATGCTGATGAAAGGGATTTTCTTCATTCAATTTACTTTTTATCCAAGAGAGAGCTTTCAAACCATGTTTGACAACAGAAGAGCTATCACACTACCTTCGCAGCATAAATATATACAACACGTACGAGCAAGACCAACACCAAAACTGGAATTTTTTAATATGAACTTTACTTTGCCATAGCTCTCCAGCAGAAAACGCTTAAAACTATTACACAAAGTTTTATTATTTCTGTAACTATGCCAAAGGCCTGTCTATAATTATCAAACGAATTCTAATATATACATATTAGGTATCCATATATATCTCCATAGGTGTACAAGCCTATCGAAGATAAAACCTTAGGCAATACATCTACGCTTTCTTAATATTTAACACATGAATTGGCCCACTAACTTAAAATAAACTAAATTATATACATGTGTGTGTGTTATACACGACGATAACTCTCCTTAGGATTGAGATTAAAATTCCGTTCTTACGACAAAAATCAAGATTTCCCAACGGAAGGGTGAGTTCGTTGGCCAACACTTTTTGACCACATTAAATTGGTCAAATTTCAAAAAATGTACTAAAATAATGACTAAAAATAGCTAAAACGGCTAAAAATAGTTGAATTTATATTTTTTAGCAACATTTTAGTCAAAAATATTTTATTAATAGAACGTGATAAAGATTATGCGAAAAATTATGCAGAAAAATTTACTAAAAAAAAAAAAAAAAAAAAAATTATAATTATTTCATTATTATTTGCTGAAAACTCGATAAAAGCTTCCTAAAAAAGCTAAAACTTCCAAATCTTTTTTGAGTCGCAGAGTATGATTTAGAACAAATTTTGTTATCATAAAATTGGTTATCAACTATTTCAAAGAGCTCCAATTTCAAAACAATGTAACTTAATATAATAAGATAATTTACGAAAATCCTCCCATACGATCATGCTGCACAACTGGAACCTGGTTTCACCGACCAATAAACATTCTAAGAGGCTGCCATTCAATGGAAGGCAATTGAATATAGGCTACAGAGCGATACCCACGTATTCATTTTATACTTGTAAATCAAAATAGATTCAATTTCAAGAAATTGGTCACCATCCGCACTCTCCTACGATAATTAGTTTTCTTTCTATGATTTTAAGTTTGCTACACTGGTGACGTCACACAGGACAGGGGAGTCCTGCCTACTACTCATAGTAGGAGAGTGATGTTGATGCTAAAATTATTAAGATGGAATATTCTTCCATTTAAAAATGGTTAAAGTACCTACCTTTTTCACACCCATGGGTATCGCTCATTCTTGAAAAAGTCCAAGCAGTGTCGCATGCCCTTATGAGCTAATCTTTGTAATTATGCAATTAAAATTAAAAAAAAAAAAGAAGTTTCTTCTGATACTCAAGATCAAAAACCCCATACAGTATAAAATCTATAGTTTTTTTTTTCGCTTTTCCCAAATTTAAAAATTTAATATTTTAGTTATTTAATTAAATTTGTAAATAGTTAATGAGGCCAAACCGATTACGGTGTAATGAAGAGATTAAGAAGCCACTCAGTACATACATCATGATCAGTTTATGATTTGATTGAGGAGGTTCGTTAATGCAAACCAGTTCATTGATAAGGCCAGAAGATTAGTCAATAATTACAGATTAATTAATATTTGATGGTAGCTTCCGGACTAGCTCCTCCTGAATATTGATCCGAAAAGTGATAGGAGTATTTCTGCCTAAGTGAGCCAAAGGCAGAGTAACGTGTTTAGCACGGGCCGATTAGCATCTCTTTGAGAATCTGTACACAGAACGACTAAACGGATTTTCTTGCCAAGTTTTCGTTCAGTCCCCGAAACCGGTTTTGGTAAGAAATTAATACAAAAGCTAATCAATAAAAAACATGAAAGTATTTAAAGTGTATCTACTCTGTTTGGTTGACGATACTCGTAGTTAAAATAATGTTATTCAAATATATATTACCTATATATAAGAGTGTAATTTATTGAAATTACTATCGGATCAAACCAATACTCATCAGGAATATGTTTAAAAACTAGCTGATGCATCTGAAACGCGCTAAGCAAACGTGTTTCGATCCTGGGGGGATTGGGTGGAAATAAGCCGAAACCACGAAAATCGATAGTAATGCAGATTGCTATTCTATGACCCTATATAAAAGAGTATTCTATACCCTAAAGGGTATTAAACCCTACATAAAAGGATTTTCTATACGCTATTCTATTACGCGAAAAAAAAAAAAATAATAATTTTGAGGCCTAATCGTTTCATTTATGAAGTTAGCTAATGATAATAATAATAAGGTGATTTTGGTCTACTGGATGGTAATTTTGAATTTATTTTATCAAAACCGGAATATTCAATTTTATGGAAACAAACTTGTAGTTAAATAATAATCAGCTACTCAAACAAAGGTTTTAGATTCTTAGCATTATTCCTAGTTTAATTTTTAGCACATTTAAGAAAAAGAAGAAATTTAAGTACATTTTTTAGTATAATTTTGTGCATACATTTTCAATGTTCTAGCTCTTAGTTGATACACTTTTTTTTTAGAAAAAGGCCACTGAAAAATAGTACAATCAATGACTTTTATTTTAGCAGTTCTTTTAAACCATTGTAGTGATTTTTTCATTATTTATTTTGAAAGTTGGCCATTTTATTGTGCTCAAAATGTGCTGCCCAACAAACTCATCCTTTCTTATGGAATTATTAATTTTTTAATTAATGTGCGCACACGCACACACACACACATAATACAAATGAACAAGCGTTAAAAACCATCAGGAATCGGAGCAGAATGCCTGAAAACGGATTTCTTTGGAGACAATTCTGGGAAACTTTCATTTTAAAATTTTCGAAGTCATTGCAACATTTCCATTTTTAAGAAAAGTCGCTAAAATTATAGCTGATGCAATTAAAACTAGCTTAGCCAACGTGCGACGGATCATAATTTATTGTTTAATAATTGTAGAATTCATCTCATACTATTCAGGTAACTTAGACTCACCAGAGAAAATATTGCCATATTTATATAAAGATTATTCAAAGATCGCAATACAATAGGTGATTGTAATGATGAAAAATATATTATTACGAACTGACAGCTCAGCAACACTACATTATTCAAGGAATAGTCAGTAGTACATCACGCTATTTGATGAAGGAATCTTTCGTTCCACGTTCGGAGTCTTATCGTGAGGAATCATGATTCAAACATATAGTCAACAGTGCGTGCTCAATTGATTGGAACAGTGCTTACGTTGCAGGACTATTACAGTTCAGAGCTATTTTTACATAAGATAACCACATAACGTCCTAAACTAAACCCATAAAGTGCGCAAGCATAACGGGAGAATTTATTAATGCTGTGATCGAGCAATTAGTACTGTGTACTGGTAGTTGACGATGAATTTAAAAATTGGATAAAATCTAGAGCATTTCAAAAAGGCATTGGATTTTCACAAACTGATCATTTCTCACTATGGCATCCGGATATTTTTATCAAGAATGAAAACCCTAAGTACACTCAAGACTCGCACACAAATAAACAAGGTCAGGTTTACGGAATGACTCAGAAATTCAGAAGCATTCTTACATTGCTTTGCGGCAGGCATACCACGGCAACAGCTGATTATATCAAACATCTTCCCAGACACTCACGGAGAGCACGACTACAACAACAAACACAGAGGCAGGCGGTTCGGGACGTTATCGTTAAAGGCTGCCACAAAGATAAGAAACGTCCTCTCCAAATCTGAGGTTTCACCTATCGGTAGTTTATCAAAGGTAACTATTGACAGTCATCATTATGGAGATAGAATGATCACCAAACTTTCCCAGGGCGTTGGACATTGAGAGGCACTGTTCGATAACTTTTTTGTCGATTGACTGAATTGTCAATTGTGAATATATTTTTAGGCTTAAGATAAGAAACTAACTGTTAAGAAAGGTATGTCTCTTTCATCAGAAAGCCCATCAATAGCGAGATGAGAATGGTGGAAGTGGGATAATTAGAGTACATGTACACGAAGCCTATAGTAATCAGATGATAATATGTGCACCGTTTATTTTTCATAAAGTTTTTCACGATAATATAGGCATGTTATCATCTGTGTGTTTCTATCAACATTACGCGTAGTTTGCATATCATGTTAGAAACGAAATGTTTAAGTATTAAGATGAATGGAGTAATACTTTTCAGAAAAACTACCTTCTTGAAAATTAGTTTACATTTTTCCAACTTCGTGTACCTCTAATAATGATTAGTTCAAGCTGAATTCTCAAATATTTGTCTAGTAAAGGAAGAAAATTTCTTCTTTAAAATAGTTTATATATGCTTTTCAAAATGTCTCAAAACGGACTGGACTTCTATAAAGGAAATTTAGGAAAATTTGATTTCAAGGTTTTTAGTGACACTGCAATAGCTTTATTTTATATTCAAGAATTAGGTAAAACCAAAAATTGATTTGAATGTGAAAATATACCTAATATTAAAAAACAATTTTTTTCTTGTAATAAAATTGACAGTTTCTGCCAATACGTAGTGATCAAATTTCGAACTCCATACACAATAACAGGTTTTCATCAGACATTAGTAGCGCTCTCATCAATATGGTCTACTTCCTGCTCCCATAGTCCCTTCAGTCTTCAGGTAAGAGGGAATACCAGAGGTCCCGGAGGAAGATTGCAGAGCCCCACTGAAAAATAGTCCTGCAGGACTGCAAACAAATACGACAGTATGTGGAAATCAACCTTCAGGGCGTACAATATGTCACACATGGCTGCCAGAATTGAAGGCATTCTCAACATTAATTGATTCAGCCATACGTATATGTCTCTGAACCAGTCGTTTACACCACTAGTGCAATAGTGATTACCCAATCACTGCATCTAGTGCTAACTTACGTCAAGGAAGAACACATTCTTTACTAAAGCATTTTAGTTGGCTCCGAAATGTTTATTAGTTTTCTCGAATATGGATTTTTATGGGATAGCCAACTCCCATCTTAAACATGAGTAACGGCGCCGAGCGGTCATTTGGAACGCGCAATTTTATCCCACATATACAATGACCCTATTCGTACCATTTATAGTCTGGCTGGAACTGCGAACGGGCGCGATCATTCTGATTTTTACAGTCCATTAAGCTCTGGTTGACGGTACCGGCCCGGCGGTGGTTCGTGGGCAGCGTTTTACAGCCTTGGCATTCTCCAGACTGCGATTATTTTGAAACTATGATATTTATGGAGTGTCATGAACTATTTCTCCCTAGAGCTGAAGAGTATCCTCCTCCAAAAAATGGGCTCCCCACTAAACTAGAATCTACTATTATCACGATATACATTTAATCAACTTTTTAACAATAAGATTCTTCTTATAACTACAAGAATTGTAGAACATTGTATTGCAATAGAGATTTTAATTTTCAACTTCTTCATTTTGTAAAAACCTCCACGTATGGCATTGCTACGCATTGTAAACGTCAGTCATACATTACTATTTTTAGTTAACTTGAAGATTTTCCTACATTGCATTTGTCTAAAAATGCGACGGCGAAATAGAGGAGTTGCACCTACCGTAAATTGCATCTACAAAGGAAAACTTTGAGTTCATGCAAGAAATCGAAAAAATGTATGTTATCCACAGTTACTATTTCCACTACCTTTTTGCGTTTCAGTGCTACCTGATTAATTTTGGTTCCACTACTCTACTCTTTGTGCCAATTCCTTATCACGCTCAAAAATATACTATGTTTTTGTTGCTATATCCTTGCGACTAATGAAATTGTACTAACAAATTAGGTTCTTGGTAACTTTAGGCTAGATGCGATCCATCGTTTGCTATCTTTGAAGTGTAAAATTGCCTCACGTCCGGCCAATGTTTCCTCCAATACCAATATATATCTTTTGATGGATATGGGTAGTTTCTCCTTCTCGATTCTTGCAAATGTTTCATCTAGGGGGATGGATCCTGGGCTAACAACTAACAGGATATCCTCTGGGTGTAGAAGGTTAATCGCCTCTCCCCTTTGAAGGAGTACCTACTCCATTTCCATCACCTCCATTGTCAAAATCTGCTTTAGCAACCAAATAAACAGAACACGAGTAAAGAAATGTCTATCGAGCCTTGCACCATATCATTATTACCTTGAAATACCACAATTCAACGGTCAAATTCAAATTCTATGTCACTTCATTGATTTATAAATTCCATTGATAAGTATCCATCACAAATACGAAGCCCATGAGCGGCTGATCTTATCACCAAAATGATACCGAGAAACGTGTGAGTCGCAATCTTCAAAGTAAAAACGAATAGTATTAATCATTCTTCCGCGATATTCAATGAATTGCTATTGGAGACGGTAAACCACAGTTAATAACGTCTTTACAAGTGGCATATAACGTGTCAGTGAATCAGATCATCCCAGATGACATTTAATTCTAATGCGTAAACAGATAATCATCGAGTGTGCTACTCCAATTTATAAAACAGTTCAGTTAGATTTAATTAGGATTATATTAGAATGGGTACATGACCAAGTTCCCTTCTTTTGGAGGCATGATGAGCAGGGCAGGAGGGAGGGTGTCCAATCACAATGTCACTATGATTACATACTTCGCATACATAGCTAACCCTCTTAAGGGTGGGGAAAAATTGAAAAATGGTTAAGCAAATCAAATAAACTAATAGAAAAACTATAATGATAAACATTATAAAACAAATGTTCAATTTGTTCTGAAGATTCATACTGAAATATCCAGTGATATATATATATATATATATATATATATATATATATATATATATATATACCTATATATATATATATATATATATATATATATATATATATATATATATATATATATATATATATATATATATATATATGATGCCTCACACAACAACTAAGATTTTTTGTAAGATGCTAAACCCAAATGCTTATTATTGCTAAACCTAATCCTCAAATCCTTAATCAATAAAATCACTTTTCTGACAGTTTTCACTCAAGTTAAATGTTTTATTCATTCGCAAGAACTTCAAACACGAATGTGAATAGTATCAGCATACGGTTAGGGAATGAATAACACTGCTATTTAGGAGGAAGGGCTTCCTGACGAGGAGAAAGGAATAAGTTAGTGCGGTACGGTGACAAAGCCTTTCACGCGTATGGTGACAAAATTAATAGGGATGGGTATCGAAGACAAAAATATCGACATTGAGACACACACACACATTCTTTTCTTTTTCATAAAACTCCCCTTAAAGGCAGAAGGGGGGGGGGGGGGACATACAAAAAAAAAAAAAAAACTAAATTGAAAGAGAGGGGAAGACGCCCAGGTTTAACCCCCCCCCCCCCCCCCACACACACACACACATACACACACACACACACACACCCCCTCACACATAAACTATAAAAACTTGTATCAACATTCTAGACAAACTACAATGTTCAAAAAGTTTGCTAAAAATCGGATCAATACCTATGTGCTCAAATTTTGATAAGAGTAGCAAAAAATCGATTTAAACTCAACAAATTGTTATAAATTCCATAAATGGTTTATATTATAAATTTATTTAGAAAATGTTTTGTGCATTAAAGCGTTAACAGTTTTTGTGTATGAAAAGAGCTCAAATATCATCCGAAGAAGAAAAATTTTGATTTATATAAAATGCAAAAAATTAAGGAAATTCTTCGATATTTAATGCCATATTTGGGGCCATATTTAATCGTGTGGGCACAGTCAAACTTTATATTTACGATAAGCCGCCATATCTCTCTCGCTCTTTTTATTTCTCTCCGTACCTCTCTAGCAATTCAATAGAAGCGAAAAGCTAAGCAATTTTATATTAGCTATTATTATATTATCGTGTGGTGCGAAAATGAGGAAAGGAAGGCTACGAAGAGTGCAGTCTAATAGTATGAACTATATAAAGACATCTATCAATATCAGAGGCCTAACCTAAAAATAGAATGAATGGAAATAAGAAATATTGCATCAGCTGTTTCGAAGCAAGTCAGATCCGGTATACAAACGCGATATGGTGAGTCATGACTTTCTCCGAGGTTACCGAGAAATGCAAAGCTACGAGTATATGAAGATCGGGATTCACGACTTTTCCCCAGTAGGTCGATGTCAATTTGAAACTAAAACCATGCACATCCTAATGACGCTTTATTCTGCAACTTTAACAATCATATATAACGATAAATAATCTAAGAAATTTTAAAGTAAATAATACTGACCTAATCTCCGTTTGCCAAATCATAAGGGAACAACCAACACAATGGCTTTGTTAAATAATCATATGCATTGTACTAAGAATGACTCGAACCAAAATTAATGTTGTGAAGCTATAAATACAACTCTATAACAGTAAAGCACAAAGTAAAATTTCATGACTTATATTATGTTCCAACCTGGTCACTGCATGTATATATTAGATAGAACTATGAACCAAACAATTTTAAGACGTTCTAACATTTGATGGAGATATCAATAGCTAATATTTGTTCAATTGTATAACCATATCCTCGAAGACGTCGAGACCAAGCAAAATAGATACATTATTAAGCAGAGCAATAAAAACATGGAACAGGACATTGATAATGGTTGATAATACGACTATTCCAACCTTCAACTGGGCAGTAATCAGTCAACAGCCTTTAACGAACAAAATAAGAAAAGAAATTCGTTTCGAAAACATCGATCAAGTGGGTTATCAATTTAATTTTTGAGGCTAAGTGATATACGTATAAATATATTTTCAAACTGGATGCGTCCTTTGTAAAAGGTTAAGTAAGTGAGATACATTGCAGTTAACTCAAATGCGTCCAAATGAGTTGAATTTGGGCTGATTTTCTATAATTCAAATTTTCTTTTCAGGATATCCACGTTGATAGAGACATCGACGTGAATAGATTTTAAAAAAGCTACGAACAAAGATCTATATTTGCAAGACTTCGTAGCCACAATGGATTTCTTCCGAAAAGCATAGAATGTTTTCCACGGAGGGATATAGTACGTACGAATGGATCTATGGTCTAGTTACAAGCCGGAGCTTTCAGAAGAATGATCCGAAACTATAAAGTGTTGTTTTCTTCAGTGTTCTGTTGAATCATCATGAATGAATCAACAATAAACTAAATTGGCGTGTTTGACACCAACTGGGTTATGAGAGTGATTATCCGTACAGTTGGTTGTAGGTTATCCGTAGATGAGTGGGAATCAGAACAAAACGTGAGAATGAAAAAAAGAGATTGGAGAAGTGGAGCAGTAAAAAAGAGGGTGGAAGGATTGTTCAAATGCATGTAGGAGAGAAAGCACTGGAGACGAGTTCAATAGTTCCATTATGAGTCAGCCGAACAAAGGAATTACCTGAGTTGGGTGGTCCTCCGACGAAAAAAAGAGGTTTTATTTAACTCGAGTAACAGTGAGCATTGTGTTTTTAAATGGTCTAAAAGGGGAAGTATGAACCAACAATTTCCAGGCACCGAAAACCTCGCGAAAGGGGATTCAAACAAAGTTTTGTAAAATCATCCGAAAGGAAGGCGCAGAGAGCGAGTGCCGCGGGGGCCCGACATATCGTGACTGAAGGAGCGGAACGGGGGAGAACTGGGAACGGGAGAGGGGAGAATGGAACAGGCAGGCGGGTCCTAACTGTACCTACCAGCACCAGCTGGTCGGAGAACCCAACAGCTGATCGCCCTCCGAACGTCCAAACGCATCACGGAAATACCGCGCGGTTCCCCAGCCTGACATCTTGCCAAGATGAGGTTCAATCGAGGTGAGACAGAAGGATGCCGGCTCATAGAAACCGATTTCCAGCATATGAAACTCGGCCCTTCGGGCTTCGCCCCCCTGGACCCCCCCGGATGTTATTACTTTGAGCCTGACTGCTAAAATGTAAAAAACATGGAATCATGTTTTAGCTCCTCGCTCTCACTTTATCATAGAAATGATCACGACGACTGAGCTCTTGTGAGATGATGATCTCCTAATAGAAACTCGCGAGTAAACATTCACTTTATTATAGAAAGAGGCCACATACGAAATTACAGCTTCCTATAGTGTAAAGTATAGAAATTACCTATTAAAATGATTTAACCACCGCTTCACAAATCAAACCGTTCTCGCAATGTTCGGATCACCTGCTATGAATCACATAATCGAAACACCAGCTCAATGAAATCATCAGAAATTAACAAGCGGTTGCAATCATGTTAACATCAATAATTGAGAATGATCACCTGTGTGTAAACAATTATTCATATAACCATGCTCATAACTCAGCTTGTTGGCCACGCACTTCGCAGTAGTTAATATAGTACGGTTGGATAAATCGAGAGCTTTCGAACGAATGGTCAACGAATTTTGTGGGATGAAAAACGACGAAGTATCATATCCCTAGCAACGACTCAGTTGTAAGCGGAAATCATCACAATTATGGGCGCTACTTTCATCTCACTTTTTGGCGGGGGGTTCCATCGCTAAAACATGATTCCATGTTAAAATAAAATCTCTAAGGAGCCTAGTGATGCTACCAAATTCACCTTGATGGCAATCGTTGCACGTTTTCAAAATGGAAAAACCAAACAAAACAATAAACAAACATCTCTCAAAAGTGAAAGTAGCTTTGTTCCAACCACGCTTCGAGAGCGACCCAGAGTTGCCGTGGGGTTAGCTCCAAGGTCGCCCACTTTCATGTTTGTTGGAACACTTCGGAGAGAGGTGTGATAACAAACGTAGTAGATAAGGTGAAAACAGTTTAGAGAAGGTTACGCGGATATGTAGTTTACCGAAGGGTAGCAGGTTATTTTGAAATACGCATGCGTTGGGCCCGGAGCTCTCGATGAGACCCAGTCAAAAGTGTGGGGCTGCTTGGGGGACCCCCGGAGCAACTCTGGGGGAGCTCTAAGATGTGTTGGAACATGGAGCTCTCAACTCCATAACCTTGTTGGAATGCCATTTCGAGCTCTGAGCTCCTCTAGGGCGCCCTTTTGTCCTTGTTGGAACTTATTATTGTTTATTTTGAATTTATTATTGGAACTTTTTATTGTTTTGAAATTATTGCTTATGCTACCTTGGTAGATTTGGAAGCAAAATTGCTTGGGGCGGAACTAAATGCAAATAGAAGTAGAAGGAAACAACTCATGCATCTCCTCCTCAACGTGATTAAAAAAGTATCAACGATACACACGCTAATACATTGTGACATGGACATGTTTTATTACGAAAATTGCAGATAAGTGGATTGATCAAGTGGGAGTCACAACTCAGTTTGTATGTATGTAAAGAAACGTGTACCTAGGACTTCACAGGAGGGTTAAGAAGGGCGAAAGTGGCACGTTAAAATATGAAGTCATGTGTAATAAATTCACTGGTGAAGGGTTATTTTGTGAGATGGGAATCAGAAAGTTATATTCTCCCAAGCAACGATTGGTTGTACATTGTAAAGTTTGGAATGACCCCCCCCCCCCCCCCCCCGAGTTGAGGTAAAAAAAAAGTTCCAGTCATGCAGCATGATCGTATGAGCGAATTTTCATAAACTATCTATCGTAATACAGTATCTTAAATTGCATTGAAATTGGAGCAATTTTAGTTTACAGAAATGGTTAAAAAGCAATTTTATGGCAAAAAAATTATTCTAAATAAAATTCCACTGATTCAAAAGAGATTTTTGATTTTTTTGCAGTTTTTATAGATATTTTAGCAAATTTTAATGACATTTAAGTACGTTTTTCATCATAATTTTGAGCAAAAATTGTTAATGTCCTAGTTAATCGTTGAAAATTGAGTTTTGACTAAAATTCTGCAAAAAAATAGAAATTTAACGATTTTTGGCCGTTTTTAGCCATTTTTAGTGATTTTTTGGGTACATTTTTCGAAATTTGACCAATTTAATGTGCTCAAAAATTGTTGTCCAACGAACTCATCCTTTCTTTTGAAATGCTTGATTTTTTGGCGAAAGAACGAAGTTTTTATCTCAATTCTATCGAGAGTTATCGTCTAGAATGACACATACATATATATATATATATATATATATATATATATATATATATATATACATATAAAAAAGCGTTAAAATCCAGGAATCATTTCAGAATGCCTCAAAACAGATTTCGATGAAGAAAATTCGCTAAAATGAAAATGAAATTGTTAAGGTACAAATGTAAAAAAAATAGTACCTAATCATTTGTTGTTCGTAACTGATGTAGCAATACAGTAATCCTAAGCAAACGTCTTTCTAAATGGTAAAGGTTTAAGAAAGTTTTCGGGGGGATAATGTTTTTAATCAGAAGGAAAAATCATTTTTCATACACAGTGCGAAAACTGTAAACGAGAAGAAGCGTTTGATGTTTTTGCGTCCTTACTCTGTTAAAGACCAAAAGTCCAGTCATGCAGCATGACCCCATGAGCGAATTTTTGAAGAAATCCGACATTTCAGTCGCTATTGGTCGTGTAGAGAAATTTTAGTTTATGATTTTGATAGACAAACATGGAATCAAATTATTAAAAATAATCAGGAGATACTCATACTTTATTATTATTAAACTAATCTTGTAGATTTAAAGACAAATGTAGGTAAATATTCATAGATTTCGATGTCCAATGTGGTCAGTATTGAAGGCAGTTGAAATCTTAACAGTATCCTATCATAACGGCATTATTTCAAATTTTGACTGATTTTTCAACTTTGAAATTTTTGAAAACTTGATACATATTCTTATAGGAAATTTTACGCTGATTCCGAATATACCACATGTTAGTATGCTGAAAAAATTATTTCGCACAACAAATCACAAAAAACAGGCTATTTTGAAATTTTTGACTACATTTTTGAAAATTTCAACCCGAAGATGTAATCCGATCATGCTGGCCAACGAACTTGAACTTTCGTTTTGTGTCCTCAACATTTTAAAATTTGTTTGAAGTTTCTAGCACAATTCTACGGACAGTTATCGCCTGTAATGACACATACATACATACATATATACATACATACATTAAAAAAAATGCATTAAACTTCAGAATATGATTCAGAATAGCCTGAAACGGATTTCTGCATACAATTTTTTCAAAAATTCACATTCTACAAATTTTGAGGAGAGAGCAATAGCCTAATTTTCTTCAAAAATTCGCTAAAAACAATGGCCAATATGAAATTAGTGTAAATTTTCTTTCAAAAAGGCTTATAGTCGAGGAATTTTGAAACTAAAGGAGTTCGGCGGAAAAAATTGATATGAAAAAAGGCTAGGGTTGATGATAAAAATTGATATAAAAAAGACTAGGGTTGATTGATATAAAAAAAGGAGGCTAAGGTTGATGAATATCAATGATGTATCGCTATTCTCCGACTCCTTGAGCGACCTACAGTTTTTGTAAGCAGGAGGTACGTAGAGAGCTCATCACCCACTTTTTGCCGAAATTCTGACTTGCCTGGCACAACTTGCAAACGAATATATAAACGTAACATTCGCTTGGGTGAAGGCACATATAGGGATTGTTTGTAATGAAAAAGTTGACGCACTCGCCAAAAAAAGAGCTACACAATGAACTCCAAGTTTGGATAGGATCCCTAAAGAAGATTTCTTTTTGATTGAAGACCATCACCGAGAAAGCTGGAAGAAGGAGTACGATGCATCACACAATGCAAAATTCTATAAAACAACCGTACCAATGCCTCCTCGGAGGCCATGGTTGGTGGGCGTGTCGTCGAACCGCCGAGAAATAAAGACGATTTGTCGCGTAAGCAGTAACCATGGCCTATGTACCTCATATAATCACAGATTTTTAAATGACCAAGCTTCAGCTATATGTGAAGAGTGCCAAGAAGAAGAGTGTACATTAGAACATACGATTATGATGAGTTACATTCTCCAAGCCTCGTAAAATACTGTTCGACGACCAAACTCCGCTACTCGATTCCCAATCCGCTACAACGATATAATAAGAACCAACTCGGCATTCCACAGACTCTATGAATTTGAAATTGAAATAAACAAAAACATTTAAACGTAAAAAGAACTTGTAAATATAATGTTAAGTATGACTGTATATACGAGTACATTGTATAATGCTAATAAATAAATTTGAAAAAAAGCGATTTACTATTTAAAAAAAAGAAGTTTTAAATCATGCAAGCAGCGGAAGTGGATAATCCATAGACCCAAAACTGCAAGAAATTCTACAGTTCAATCCTGTACAAGAGTTTAGCAATGTACATACATTTATAATAACTAGCGTACGGTTGTTGGGCATAAATAGAGATGTAATAAATATGAGAGGTTATAGATTGAAATATCTATATAGTAGAACGATCTGCAGGAAGCTCCATGGATTAATGGACAATAATTATATCCCATTGCTATTCAGATTTCGGACAGTAGTAATGGAAAAATGAACGGAAACTCAACCCCGAGTAATGAACTAGATTGAGGCATTTAAAACCAGATCCGGTTTCCATTTGGGAAGCGGATAGGATACTTGGAATGAAAATAACCGAAACGAGGACAACTTCCATATATCTCAGGTACAGACTGGATCATAAAACTGTCGTCAAAACCAATTAAAAGAACATTCGAAAAATGCATTAGCATCATTCTTACTTCAGTAAGTGGACATTCAGGTTGAAGCACGACGAGTTTTGAGGGACTGAAGGAGAAATGAGAGGTTTCCAAGACGGGTCAACCGAAACAACTGAATCTGGCATATTTTTCTTGAAAGGTCATTTTCTGAAGAACGCTTACTTCCTCAGCTTCAAAAACTGGGTCGCTATCTCTATTCCTGTACGCTGAGTAGAGGAAGGTTCGCGTCATTTTCGAGCAAACAAAAGATCACCTGAGCTGTAATTTCCGTAACAGCGTTTAATTTTCATTCCTGAGAAAAACCTTTTGTTTTCAAAAGATCAGTCGGGTTCTTCGGCGAAACGAGAAATGTTTTTTACTTCTGTCTCAAGGTTATTTTCCCGTACAACGCTGAATAAGTTCGAGGAATCATAATAACGCATTCTAAAAACGAGGAGTAAGGTAAAAACTAGAGAAAGGTTCCAAGTTGAAATATATTTCAATATTTCTGAATGATGCATGCTTACAGGAGACTCACCTACACACAATGGCCAATACCACGCACGGCAAGACCGCATTACGCACTGCCGATTGTGTGGACGCCAAATGACTTGAAAAAGTTCTATGATCGTAAAGCATGATCTTATGAGCGAATTTCTGTGAATTATTGTAGGTACTGTATTATATTACATTGTTTTAAAAATTGAGGACTTTGAGGGAAGGAAATTGTTAACTACCAATTTTATGAGAAAAATTCTACGAAAATTCGCTAAAAGAAGATAGAAAAAAAGGTTCTAAGTAATAATCTGCGATTCAATTAAGATTTTGGATTTTTAGCTTTTTTGGAGTTTTCATCAGCTTTTCGGCAAATATTAATGGCATTCAAGTAAATTTTTCAACCTAAATTTGTTCATAAATTTTTTAATGTTCTAGTTCATCGTTGATTAACTGAAATTCTGCTAAAAATAGTAATTTAACGATTTTTAGCCGTTTTTTGTTGTTATTTTTAGTGATTTTTTAAGTACATTTTTTTTGAAATTTGACCACTTTAATGTGCTCAAAAATGCTGGGCAAATAACACCTCCTTTCATTTGGAGAGCTTGATTTTTTGGCGTAATAACTGAATTTTTATCTCATTCCTAAGGAGAGTTATCGTCTCTATTCTATCTACAGAGTGGTGTGCTATGGTCGAATATGAGTGCCTATAATAGATCAACACTATTCAGTCCCCTGGAACTGATAGAACGGATGGAACAAAAGCCAATTCGTTATTAATAGTTACAATTAACCCACAAAAATCGGATGTTCGTTTTGTACACCTACTACTATATTCCTATAGACGCTGCAAGATTTGCGGTAGGATGACGAATGAACGCTGAGTATATATTTCAGTTTTAATTAACTAAAAACTTCGTTCTGGTTTTGAGTGAATAACCATTAAGAGTAAGAGTAGGGCGTGAGTTACAAACAGGAAAGAAACAAACTTCATGGCCTCCGAAAGTAACAACCAACTCGACTCAAAGTTGTATCAAAAGCTTCAATGCTTACCTTCTTTTCAACTCAACTGAACAGCTCGGAGTTGGCAAACTTTTCGATTTCATTGGGATGTTCAAACGCCGCTAATAAACACGATAACTTCCCCTGGTAGCAGTGAGTTATTACAGAGGCCTATATTTTCATATGTAATGTCGAATTCGGATGCAGAGCTTTTAACGATAATCTAGCAACGTTAACCATGAGACCTGTAAGACCAAGTTAAGCAAGCATTTTGAAAAACTCGGCGTTGCGCGCCTAGCAAGGGGCTCCGCGGCTTGACCCCGCTGGGGAGGCCCCAGTCCGCCACTTGCTTTCCCCTTGAGCCTCAGCTAAGCATTGGAGGAACATGGAACACGCTCCATTTCAGTTTCATAGGTTGAATAGCAAAGAACTTATTTCAAGATCTCACTCAACTGATCTGGCCGGCTCTAGACTTCATGATTCGTCTTTAGACGCTCCGAGAGTTCTCCATTTCAAATGTCAGCTTCATAGGTTGAATATCAAATAAATTAGCCCCGCCGCTAATAGTCTAGTTTTTCGTGACAACATTTATTTTTCACTTTTAGGTCCCGGTAAAACCGTATTCCACGCTAAAAAATAAAAATACACAATACTATTGAGTTTACCGTTCGAAGGACATAACTCAGTTTCTTTGGGTTCGACACGAGATGGAATTTGGAGGATTCATTTCCATATGAAAGATTTCGAGAACTTACCATCAAAACATCACACGAAACTGTAGGTAGAACATTTTACAGAACTAAACGGGAAGTGTTGCGTGACATGGTTAAGATTCCTCGGTCTATTTCTTGATAATTGGATCCCCGAGATCATATCAGGGAATAAGAGAGGCAAATCCTCCATTTTACGAGAACTATGTTATAATTTATTATAATTTCATCGTTTTCGGTAGTTTGCCTAATTACCTACATTATCAGTTGTCGCATTCAAATCAACATAATAATTATATATTTTTTTAATTTCATGAAGGGCAGCATCTGGAAACGTTACGATCTAAACACTGTTTTTATCAAATAATGCATATTTATAGAAGCCAGGAACAAGGGAAACAATAAGACAATATGTACCACCTTAATATTCATTTCTGTCACGAAGGAGCCGTTATACATCAATTAGGTATGATGAAGGTACAACTATATGAAAGTAATACTTACAAGGCCCATCATTAGAAAGTAACCACCCACATGCCTACACATTTAGTTCATTATTTTCAATAACCCCCAATGACCTTGGTAATCAACCAAGATTCAGTCTATGAGACTCCGTTCTCGACCTAGTCAACTGAAGGGAGAGAAATCTAATTGTACAATTTGTTTTCCTTATACGATTTCAGCTATGAAAAGAGCTATGAGAAAATACATTTCTGAAAATTTCTTATTGGAATCCGTTTTGGAAGATTCCGAAACTATTTCTGCCTTTAAATGTTACAGTAAGTATTTGAAAAATTAAAAAAAATTAAATACAATACAAATGTAAATTTGTATATTTTTACGATTAATTGATATTTTCTATGAAATTTTATCCAATAATTCAGGGTTGGGCTGTAAGTGGTGCCCCAGTATTACATTTTCGGGATTTTTTGGGATCAGTGGTAGTACCTACATGAAATCTTTGTAATGTTCATCTCTCAAATTTTCTATTAGAATTCATTCAAATAATTATGATAGAGGAAGAGAGATCCCTAAGCACTCCACTACGAATTATACATTGCCAACCGATCAAAAATAGCAATTGCAACCCGTGAAACTAGAACTAAAAAGATAAAGTATCTTAATGTCTAGTATGAAAAAGAACCTGCAGTAATTGCCCACTGAACATTCAATAAATCGTCCTTTTTCGCATTCTAAGTAACACTTCCAACTTACCGCTCTTGAAAACCCATCTACAGAATGTAGGAATGATTCCTTACCTGAAATCGAACAAACAAATTCAATTATAAAGCGAACACACTAGTGTATAGTTTAATCAACTCATAAATATTCATAAAGTCTTTAATAATATTAATCCTTAATATTATTCCCTTCCGAAACTTAAAACGCTGCAAATTATTGCACTACATTACATCATTCGTCCTATAAACCACCTATCTACACAGATCCATTGCCCTGCCTACACCACCTAGAACCCTGCGAACTGTACACAGTTCCAATCATGCAGCATGATCGTATGAGCAAATTTTCGTAGATTATCGTACTATATTATGTTACTTTGTTTTAAAATTTGAGCACGTTGAGTGCAAAGAAATTGTTAACCACTTATTTTGTGGCAAATGAACTCGTTCTAAATCATATTCTACGATTCAAAACAGATTTTGAATGTTTAGCAATTTTTCAGTTTTTTAAATAAATTTTTCAGCAAATATTAATGAAATTTAAGTACGTTCTACACCATAATTTTGTGAATGAATTTTTTAATGTTCTAATTCATCGTTGGTAAACTTTTTTTTGGCTAAAATCCTGAATAAAATATAAATTTAACGATTTATAGACATTTTTAGTCATTTTTAGTGATTTTTGATCACATTTTTTGAAATTTGACCACTTCAATATGTTCAAAAAGTGTTGGCCAACGAACTCATTCTTTTAATTGGAAAGATTGATTTTGTTGGCTCTAGAACGGAATTTATCTCAATCCTAAGGAGAGTTATCATCCGGAATGATACATATAATCCTGTAAGGAAAGGTCATGCATTTCAAATGAGATCATTATTTTGTCCTTGGTTTTTAGCTTTTGCCCACTGACATTTTGGATTTTATTCGGGAGATTCTTTCACTGTTCAAGTTGGAGTGAGTTTTTCTTACGCTTAATCTAGTATTTTCGCTCATATTTAGCTACAGGTGAATTTTCCATTTAGCACCGATTGGTGGAAAAACCTATTTTAACTGGGCCACCGAATACATTGAGTTCACTTCCTACTGATAACGGCACATTGTAATTACTTATATTCGGTTTGAAATTATATTAACTACAAATAAATATATTATAGTTATTTTAATCACATTTGCCAATAAATACGTGAATGAACTGACTAAATTTCTTTTAAAAACGGATGAATCGGAATATAGGCACAATTCATTTATATTTGACAAAAAATAAAATAAAACAAATTTTATCAATTTAGATGAAGTCGCATATGAAGTAAATATATCGATTAGCTTTCCTGGAAGCGAAGTGAGTTTAATTTGATTCCCCTAAAATGAGTTTAAACCCTTTAAATTGAATTCGCGGCTCAAATAATAACTCCGCCGGTTCAGTTTATGGCAGGGGGGATGCTAATTGAAGTGCCAACGTTTCACTGCATATCCTGTCATTTATAAGCGCTTATCAATATATCGACACTCTGTGTTGACTTCCATCCGACGCAACGCAGAGTGGCCGGTTAAATGCGTAAATTCAACGAATTCAATTCAGCTAACTTCAAACAGACAAGATGAAAACGTAATATATGTTTTCACTGGCTCTCACTAAGTTTTAAACGATTACTATCGTCAATTGTGTACTACGATGTAAAACTAGAAAAGTTATTCTCCGTAATTCTCATTAATAACAACGTACAATAACGTTTGGTCATGGAGAAAGTCGTCTGAGGTTCTTGTTTATGTAAACGGTTTATTTGTGTACGATTGTCAGTGAAAGATTATAACATCCGACGTATAGTGTCCAGTTAAATGCGAGGAAAAGTTCAACGAATTCAATTCAGCTCACTACAAACAGACAAGATAAAAATGTAACATTTTGAAATCAAACTGATGATCATAAATATAATATTGATATTAGATGTAGCGACACTACATTATTTACGCTAAGTACAAAACTGTTGCAGAAATGAAACCACTACAACCTGTCGATAAGAGAATAAGGAGGAAATAATTCATGAGGAAGCAATTAAATTTCTTCCTGTAGAAGATAACCTATGGAAGATAAGAAGCTTTGACGAAAATTATTTACATTTAACTTCCATACCCCTTTCTCGACTAAAATTTACTATTGACGAAAATGAAATCGCCTGAATTGGAATGGAACAGTCTATTAAAATTACTATGTTCGTACTTTGAATAAAGGACATTTGTGTTCATTAACCAAAAACAGAATTATATACTTCATTCACATGTGATGTCAAAATATCTAAATAGATAGATATCAAAATGTGGAGTTTTAACCAGTCAATCTTGAAAGAATCTTTTGAGAAGTTCAAGAAGTAAAGAAACGAGTCTTTACATTTTATAAAGTTTATAGTTCCCCATGTCCGGCGAACAACGTAAAGACAGGAACTAGGGAACTTTGTGGATGGTAAAGGGTCATGAATCACTTTTATGTTTAAAGAGGACGGGTAATAAAACCTAGAGCTCAAGCTGAAGTATGAAGTGGAAAACATTGAAGTGTGGATAATAATTTACAAGGCCAACAGCCATCCTCGCAAGTCCTTATGAGCCACTTGAAATAAACTCTCTTAAGGTCTGGGAGTTTGGTCAGAGATGGGACTGGTATAAGATGGGAGTTTATTATGGACGTTCCTAACTTGACGTTTCACGGTGATGGCAGAACGTAAAATTAAACGAAAATGTTCAAGTAGGTCCTTCACATGTTATGAAAAAAGGTTGAGCTACTTTACATCATGGCGGCTGAAAGACTGATCCTGCTCAAGTGGGATTTCAAGCGCTTTCATCAACAGTTTATTTTAAAAATATGAAACAGATTTTATACCAAACAGCAAGCAACGATGAGACCGTCACACTCTTAAATATATATACGAGCTCTTATATATCATATGCTCAATATGCAATCAGTAGCTTTTCCTATCAATTGAATGTACTCGTACTTCGAAACAAAATAAAAGTTATTCGAAACAAAATAAAGGTTATCTCTTCAAAGTAAGTAATGTAAAGATATGATTTTTAAAGGGCGTACTGAAACACTAATGGAATTCATAGGTATGAATTGAGACTGATAGCCCCTAAAGGTGCGTACACACTGCGGCGAACGCGCTGATGTTCGCCAATGTGTGCGGGGCGCGGGGCGATCCGCCATCTGTCGGTATTTAGGATGTCCCTCTGAAGCTGTCATAAAGGCAAGGCTTCGTTGACAAGAGGGACACCTATTGGAATTCATCCTGTAATTCATGTATTCTATTCCATTCTGTTCGTAAAGTCGACTAATGTGATTTCCGAGCGGGAAGGGTACCCTGTTTTCCTACCACTCAAGCGCAGAATAAAAAAGATTACACCTCCCCTAGGTGTACACATGCAACTGGAAAAATCATGGAATTCCGCTAATCTGGAAATGTCAAGACATTTCAGTATAAAGAACGAACATCACAGGACTTTGTCTAACGAGAAGAATTCGGTAAGTTTCCTCTCCCTAGGTATTATGTAGATAGTAATTGCTGGCTAAGGCGCGATACACACCGGAGAAACACGTTTCATGAAACGGGTTTCGTAAAACGAGTTTAATTAAATCAGTTTCATTAGAACATGGAACATGCCCACCAAAGAAACCCAGCTCGGGTTTCTCGGTCAGTTTCGCGATGTATTCCGTAATTGGAAATGGGATGATGTGCTTGTTTTGTGGTGGCGGGTGCGAGAAAAAAAGCGGAAGTATTGGATTCACCCTTTGATCAGGGATCTGCAACACAACACACGTTGTTGCTCGTGGACTCAGTAGTGTTCCTGTACAATGATTCCTCTACTAGATTTACATACCTATTTTATAACTAACTTAATCTTATCAATAAATGAATTATTAATGTTAGAACCAAAGCATTATACAGGTATAAAAAAAATCACAGTGAAAATATAAATAACGTTAACTAGGCCTTGGCCCCATTGCGCTCCTAGCGGCGGACCTTGTCAATTCGAAGCCTCAATACACTGAACTACCACTTTTTGTAAGGTTTTAGGGTCAATTCCAACGGGTTCTTACATTTTTTCACACACTTTGATGTGTAACAACCCCCTATCTTTTTCATTCTCTGTCAAAAAAATGTTCACTGAAGTTTGTAAAACCTTAAGAAATACCAATTGGCTCCGTCAGCTTTCAATTATGTTTTGCAATTTCAATGAGAATAAAACTTCCACAACTATATTCTCCTTTCCAATTCGTTGTTTTTAATTTCAAATGAAGTAAATAAACCATAAACAACGACTCTAAGAGTGAAAGATCCCGACTTTTTGGCTCGCCGACAACTTGGCGGCCGTTCAAGTTCAACTCTCATTTTCTACTTCTTTTAGGCGCTCTTGAGCTGTTGATAACTTTTCTTTAGACTTCAGTGTAGATTTAGCTTTTGTTAGGACAGGGGGATATCACATACAGGCACACCAAGTTTTTAGACAATATGACCCCTCTCCGTAAAAAACCTAGTCCAGAAAGGAAAGGTGAACAGTAAACTCTGTCAAACACACAAATACTATACAGAATTTCGAATTAAATAAATTACGCCGACACGTGACGAATGGCAATTAGTAAATGACTAGGTACTTAATGCAGTATTTTTTTCCAAACCTTTTTAAAGTTTTCATGAATTTTTCATAAATACACTGTAATTTTAGACAAAATTTCTCCTTAGAATCGATAAAAACTAAAGACAATATTATTAAGCGGAGCCTACGGTGCACTATTTTCACAGATATAAGAAAATCGATGAAATATAATACCCACCAAGTTCGTCTAAAGGTTATAATAGTGTTAAAACTAAGAAGTTATAAACTTGATTTCTTGGAAACAAACTTTCATTGAACCCCTCCCCCAATTTGTTAATTTGCGTTTCAAGATACGTAAAATATTAAAAAAAAAAAACATTTTTGCGAAAAGGTTTATTACTTAGTTCTATGTCCGCTTCATCTGCGCAGACCAGTGTTCTATTTACATACACATGGAGGTTCGCCCTTCAGAAACGTTTTTCCGAAGTTTTTCCCCGTTTTCCCCGAAGAGACATATTTCAAAAATGCATGCCTAAATATTCTGTACTGGATTAAAAAAACAATGCTTGCGCACATTTTCGCTTGTACGCAGCGTGCGTAATCCAAAGCATCTTCCATATTTCAAATGAAAACCCCCAATTTTTATTTCAGTTTCGGATTCCACGTGAAATTCCGAGCAAAAATAACCTGAAATTTTTTTTTTAGTGCGGAAATACGCGAAAAATGGAAAAGGCTTCTTTTCAGCGGCAACGGATAGCCCTACAATGCTCTGGGAGATCTAATTTATTTAAATAAATTAAATTCTATTAAAAAAAAGAGATAGTCGACCATTAAATCATACCCCTTCCAGTGGATTTATGCCTACATCCCAGGCACACCCACGGCAGATGTATGATTTTTGAGCCAAATTTCTCAAAATTTATGATAGAAAATCATTAGAATTCGGATAGAAAAGTTCTGTACGGCGCTGCAGAAGTATTTTGATTTTGAAACATGAATCAATGAATGAGGAGAGTTTGAATTTTTTATGGTCGATTATAAAGGTTTAGTATTGAAAATGATGAACTGTAAAAAAAGGTGTTCTATTATTAGGTGAAGTCGATCCAGGAAAGAGAGATTATTTGAATGGTTCCCACAAAAGAGGAAGGCAGGAAAAGTGGACTAAGGGCGGCTTGATTGTGTCCATGCGGAGAGACAATGGAGGCCGACCCAATTTCTTCGCATTTCACAAAGGTCCCTCCAAATCGCGACAATGGCAAACGAGCTATTATTCAATATGACGAACCCAACGAGGGGCTTTTACTTTCGGCTCATTATTTGGGAACCTCGCGACAAAGGACGGAACCGCTGAAAACGTGAGTGACAGCGTCTCGACTTGAAAGTGAACGAGGTGATGACGGAACTCGTTGAATAGATAGTAAAGATAGCGTTCAATGAAGTCAGGGCGCTATAATAATTCACGTTATCTTTAAGATGTGAGTACCGACCAGAATTGAAAAATTTTATACATCGTGACATCGTTAGTTTTACTTCATGTCCTTATGGCAGCAACAGTTGAGAAAGATCACGACAACGCAACTATGAAAATAGGCTACATAATTCCATAAAATAAAAGTATCAACACTACACAATGATGCGTTGCGTCATGGAGATGTTATATGTAACCGTAAATGTGCACACCCTTCGCAATTCAACTCCTACTTTACTCTGTGGGCAGATCAAAACCATCAGTGCGATTGCGGTAATTTTGTTCCGATCCGTGTGGATCGGTAAAAATGAGAGTGCGTACCGATCCGTTCCGACCCCACTGCGGATCCGATCCTTGTACCGTTACACCCGGGACGGTCACCCCTATCTATGGATGAAGTACTTACCCAAATTCCCTCAAATGATTCGGCTCCTTGACTCGGTAGGTATAAGGTTATTTGGTACCTTGATATAATATGATCACCTTGCAAGGGGCCGTAGTGAACGATGTACGTGCAATAAGTTTACGTAACGAAAAGAAACGAACTTAATAACAAGAAATCTATAGGTGCTGTATTCAGGGATAAAAATTATTATTGTAGAGTAGTGGATTGATCCAGTGAGAGTCACAACAACTTATTGTTTACGTAACGGAACGTGTTCCTAAGGACTTCACACGAGGGTTAAGGAGGGGGTAATTGGCTTTTCCAACACGTGGTGATCGGAAATCAGGAAGAAAATTTGGGATGACCCTCGAAGCATATCCATGTCAAATACATGAGCATTTGGGATACGAATATGTTTGAATAAAACAGTTTATGACCCTTCAAAGTTGAACAATGGCATTGTTCGAGTGTAGATTTTTCCCTAAATTTTAGTGCACAGGATTGATGCAGAGAAGCTGGCAGTACCTTTAAGTAAAGCAACACTAGCAAAATGACAGGGTCGATGTATTGTTGTCCAGAAGGAGGAAGACAAACATTTAAGGTCACTTCAAGATGAGCAGAAACCTCAAACCCTCGCTCTTCATGATTATTTAAGAAGGAAGAACCGACAACGAGACCAGCAAAGCTCCTAAGATCTTCACAGTGTAAATATGTACTTATTTAGAAATTAACTACTCTACTTGCACATTACGATTGGCAGAAATTGTAGTTGAAGGATTATTAGATAATGGTGGACGCATTTTACTTGGAGGGTGGAACCGTAACAGTAATTACCAAGATTCGAGCAGTGATTACTAAATAGGAAACAACTATCATTATGAACAGAAGGCACTAAGCTTTGTTGAAAATTAAATTTCTTCTATATTTACTTGGGAGTCTTAAGGTGGAATTTCCCTGACGCGGCTGCGGCCGGCGGCTGCGGCGCGCGATTTTGTCATGTAGATACTCAGCCGCCGGCCGCGCCGCGCCGTAAATGTGAGTTTTCTCAGAGAGGCGCGGCCGCGGCGGCGGCCAGCGGCCGCATACCTAGGCTCCAGTTTCGATTTCGATCATGTCGAGCGAGAATATTGTTGTGGCCCTTTTATTGGCAGAGGAGGACGAAGAGGAGGAATTATTGTTGATGAGTAAGGAGCCTCACGCACCCATGTTTTCAACTCGAACAGAAGAGGGCTTTTTCAACATTCTCGTCGACTGTCACCTAATAAATGATGAACAGCGTTTCAGATCTTTCTTTCGGCTGAACTTCAAACATTTTATGAGCATGAAGCTAAAAAAATTATTTTACAAAGCAATGGTTCATTTCTTGTTGGTTTAAGGTGTAGTGGCATGGGATTCAACATTTGAATCAAAATTAAATCCCCTAGCAATCACTCAGAAAAGCCTAATTAAAATTTTGCTTAAAAAACCGATCAGATTCCCGACTTCGTCAATTTTCAAGGAGTTCGCAGTGCTAGATTTAAGAAAAATTGCAGAAAAAACTACTATGATATTTATTTATAAGGAGTTCTGTAATGGTAAGCTCAAAAGGAACCGTTTTATGAGGGCAGCTGATAAGATCACCCTGCTTACGCCGAGAATGAACGCTGCTATGGGACAGAGGTTGTATTCATTTTGGGGGGGTCTCTCGTTTTAATTCTCTCTCATCCTCCTTGAAGGGGAAACAGGTTTCGCTACTTGTTTTTAAAAATAAATTGACAAAGTATTTCATTTCAAACCTTTAAGTATGTCTTTTCGAATCATGTATTCGACCGATTTCATTGAAGTACAATTTCGTTTCCGTGGTAGATTTTCAATGTATTTCTGTTTTTCGTCGATATCCCGGTAAATTTTGATGGTTATTTTATTTTATATATATATATATATATATATATATATATTTTGTAAGATACATTACGTATGTTGATATGATAAATTTAATTATAATTAGGATGAGTCAGCACTCCGACCCCCAGCACAAGTTTTCTTATAGGGGGTCGTAACATTGTAATTTTTTAAGTAATATGTATCACCTTTACCACAAATAAAAATGTATTTAAAAAAATTTCACCACATCGTTTCGTTGGTGAGAGAAGACCTCACGAAATATGGTACAGCACAAGTTCCAGTACCTATTTCTGCTGAAGAAAAAGTCGCCCTAACTTTGAGGTAATAATTGTCATAACAGCAAATTCTAAAGTTTTGGTCGGATTCCGATATTCGATCGGTTTTCAGGGATGCGGGGTAAATCCTAGATGGTACCATATAAGTAGGTATTTCAAGCTCATGCGCATGCGCGAACGTCAGGGATGAGGAAGCTATGTGCTAGTTTGGCAGAGTTTTTTTTATTATGAGTAACAATTGGTTGTTACATACATTTCTGAATGCACAAACAAGTCGCTCTTTTCAGAGGGATGTATAATTATGAGGGGAGAGAACATTGCGGGACTGCATACACTAGCCGCGTAGGCGCGCGGCTGGACTGCTCCCTCGACCAGTCCGGCCGCAGCCGCGGCGGCTGTCATGTAGCGGTTTTCAAGACCATGTAGCCGCGGAGGCCAGCCGCCGGCCGCGGCCGCGTCAGGGAAATCGGTTTCATCTAAATACACTGAAGGAGTGGAGAGCGGCTGGTCGCCCGCCGCAGCCGCCGGCCGCAGCCGCGTCAGGGAAATTCCACCTTTAGAGCTAATGCCAAAACAGAAAACAAAAATTTTGCAGTTCTCATAACTATTAATTTCACTTTAGGGATATGGGAAGACCATTAATGACGTGTTTGATACTAGCGGAAACGAGGTTACCCACGACATCTCGCTGTTGTAATTTCGATTGCTGTTAGAAGCACATGTTATTTGATCAAAAGTTCGTATTTTACAAATTTAAGACTCCAACTCTTTACATTCACATATCAGGAATTTTATAAGAAAATGAAATGAAAAACTTAATAATGAAGCGCAACTTCGCGCAACCCTATAAATCCGATAAAAAACTCGGCCCTTCGGGCCTCGCAAGGGGCTCCGCCCCTTGACCCCGCCAGGGGGGCTTCGCCCCCCTGGACTCCCCCGGATGTTATTACTTTGAGCCTGACTGCTAAAATGTAAAAAACATGGAATCATGTTTTAGCTCCTCGTTCTCACTTTATTATAGAAATGATCACGACGATTGAGCTCTTGTGAGATGATGATCTCCTAATAGAAACTCGCGAGTAAACATTCACTTTATTATAGAAAGAGTATAAAGAGGCTACATAAGAAATTACAGCTTCCTATTGTGTAAGGTATAGAAATTACCTATTAAAATGATTTAACCACCGCTTCACAAATCAAACCGTTCTCGCAATATTCGGATCACCTGCTATGAATCACATAATCGAAACACCAGCTCAATGAAATCATCAGAAATTAACAAGCGGTTACAATCATGTTCACAATATCAATAATTGAGAATGATCACCTGTGTGTAAACAATTATTCATATAACCATGCTCATAACTCAGCTTGTTGGCCACGCACTTCGCAGTAGTTAATATAGTATGGTTGGATAAATCGAGGGCTTTCGAACGAATGGTCAACGAATTTTGTGGGATGAAAAACGACGAAGTATCATATCCCTAGCAACGACTCGGTTGTAAGCGGAAATCATCACAATTATTGGCGCTACTTTCATCTCACTTTATAGTCTCACTTTTCGGCGGGGGATCCATCGCTAAAACATGATTCCATGTTAATAGTTTTCCACCAGTTTTCTGAAGCAGATATCCGTAAAACAACAAGAATACTAATGCTAACTGACATTCAAGCTATGTATTCCGGCTAGTGAGGTGAACTATGATTATGAATCCACGAGGAGCGCAATTTGCTCATTTAAAAGATTTAAAAGACTTTTTGGTTATAATCATTGAATAGCAAGCTGGACTGTCGTACGGTGCTAGCTAAGGTAAACTTTCTGTACCTCTTATATCTTCCCTCTGTTCCACATACTCTTCGCAACAACAAACAACCAGATAAATCGGCCACTCTAGCGAATCCTTCATTCTGCTAATGCTTACTACTCATCCCTAAGCTGACTTCTTCAATAATTCCCTCTTTTATGCTGAGTCTCTTGTTTCGCTCGGCAATCAGCTTTACTTAATAATTTAAATTGTTACTTTAGCCACCATTCTGAATTGTATACAGAGTGTCTAATGTAATGGACCAGCCATGTATTTTTATTTTGGAAGATATCATAAAACTTTAAACGCTCGTCTTTATTTTTCAATTACTATACAATGGTGGAATTCTATTTTGATTATCATGCGCCACGGTGGCGTTACAACACCTAACTCGAGTGTTTCGAACAGGAACTTTAATTTTTTATTGCAGTTTTTGTTGCAGATTCGCAATTTACTTAAACTTTATTGAAAAAATGGCCCATCAATCGAATTTTTGTGTGCGCGAAAACGGGCGCATTTACGAGTTACGTAAAACTTCGCAAATTGTCAGATAACGAGTTTTTAGAGATATTTAATTGCCACACGTGATACTGAGTTTGGGGTGTTCTTTCACGCAGAATCATGCAGTAATGTTCCTTTGATGACATCCGCAATACCAACTAAGGGGGAAAAATAAAATAAAATAAAATAATAATAATACGGTTTATACTGTGTGAAAACGAGTGAGGAAATGTGCAATTATAGCCGTTTAATCGGTTTTTCCAAGTTGTTATTTCCAATATCAATAAATTAACATCAATACGTGATTCAGCGTAAAAAAGTACCCAAAAATCATGTATCACATGGCAATTGAATATCTTAGAAGACTCGATATCTTACAATTGGCCCACTTCTTGCTCGTAATTGCGCCCGATTTCGCGCACACAAAAATTCGAGTGGGATAGATGTTTCCCATCACATTCTATGTAGATTCCATATCTACAACAAAAATTAAAGGTTCCTACTTGAAAAACCCGAGTAAGGAGTCGTAGCGCCACTGTGGCGTGTGATAATAAAAAATACAATTTCACCAATAAATATTGTTTGAAAAATAAAGGGGAGTTACCTTCAAAGTTTTTTGAAATCTTCAAAAATGAAAAAATGGCTGGTCATTCATTTTTTTTTTTTTTTGAATTTTCAACTTTATTATTTGTAGGATATCACAGTTAGTATAAAAATAATAATAATAAAACAGTAAGGCTTAGCCTTAATTTACATGGTGCATGAGGTTGGGTACGATCCAGCGATCGTCAAATTTTAGACACCAAGTTTACGTATTTATTTTTATCAATATGTACTACTTAGTTTATTGTATGTCACTCAACGTGGACTAATGTAAACAGTTCAATTGGGCTTGTTCCAAAGAATAATAATTTAATACATTTTAATCGAAGTGTATATCTACTCTACTTCAACATGGAACCTCGGTTTATGGTACGAATCACATAAAAGAACCAACAAAGCACATATCTTATTATTCTTCATAAAGTTTGAAATTCGACAAATGAGTAAATACAACTCCGCCATACGTGACCGGCCACGGCTAGTTGGAGCTAGCCGAGTCTCGTTCTTGCGCTCAAAATGTCAAGGCTTTATGCCAAGATACGAGTTGCAACATGCCCGCCCAGCTGTCTCTTGCCATATTGTTCCGCGATGCCCTTTTTTTCCAAACGGTAACAAGGAAGCTGTCAAAGGGAAATTTAGGTTCGACGCAACAGGAGCGAGTTCCTTTGTTCAACAGCAGTCCTTGAGCAGTCTTCTATTCACACCGAGATTGGTTAAGGGAAGTGAGGCAGGAGCACAGGGAGTAATATATCAACACACGGAACTTCTTATAAAATGTGGAGTGCAACACGTGCTAACTTTGGATAGTGAGCATCTAAAAATGCTCACACATAGGGTGTCCTCTAGTAGAGTGACCTCCAGTTCGTGAATGACACCCATCAGTGGACCACGCTCTGAAAACGCAGCGAATTATTACACAAAGGTTTATTATTTCTATATTGGATAGCTCTTCAACGCAGATCACTGGTCTAAGGAAATTTACTGATCAAACTGAGTCAATGGCGCATTATCGGAATATAACTGGACGATGAAGAAGAAAATAAACCTACCAAAAGAAAATAAACTAACTAAAAAAATAGAAAAATCAATTAAAAAAACCACAAAAAACCCCTCAAAGTGGACTGACCCTGACTGTGGAAAATTTAGAGGAAATTTCGTCGCTGACAGTCCGCACAGCAGGTACGAACTCCTCCACTGGACGGCCGGTCATGGCGTGATTGAAATATTAGGGTCATGTGACGTACATAGGTCCGCACTCGATATATTCCATTATTCCCTTCATTATTGGAAACGAACGTAAAGTTACCCAGATGGTCCCATTAGATTTGTTCGACCTCTTTGTCTATAAATCAAACAAAAAATACCTCGAAAGTTTTCGAGATATCGAATTTTTAATATTTTAATCCTTAAATACTACTAGGGTTGATCGAGAGTGATGCCGATGTTACTATCACATCTATGGTTGATGTAGGATTTTGAAGCCGAATTTCACAAAATTTGATCTAGTAGTTTCGGAGAAAAGCTTATTGCGTATAGCGAAAGGACGAATTATTATTACTAATATTATATGTTAATATTATTATATATTATAGTATATGTGAACGTGCAAAGGGAAGGAGAGCTTGACTTGCCAGAGGTCAAATCTAAATTCATATTTTTTTGTTTTTCTCCACATTCTGCTAGACAAAATCTTTTTTTTTTAAATTCTTGTGTGGCTTTTTTCTATCATTTTCCAATAAAAATTTATGATTTTTCAAAGTTTGAAAAAAAGGGGGCCCGAAAACTGCAAATTTTCAGTGGGTTTCAGCAGATTTTCGGCAGACTTGCAAAACTGCAGTTTTTTGCTATTATAAATACAATGAAAAATTTAGAAAATTCAAGTTTTGATGATTATTGGGGAATGCAAGAGAGTTTTGGGACCCAAAAAAATATTACAAAAAAGTCATTTTTTGACCCAATCTTCGTTTTTTCGTTCTCCTAAAAAAAAGCCTTGGCAAGTTAAGCTCATTTTTCCCTTGCACGGACATATATATATATATATATTTTAATTTGATTTCCGGAATCGTCGTATCTTGAAATGCCCGCACAAGGTGCACACAAGGAAACACCCATGCCTTAATACTTGTTACAGACACCCAGTGTTAATAGAGATTAGCATCCTTTGGGTCCTGCTGGCTTGGATTTAATAATCCAAGTAATTTTTTAAAGTCCCTTATTATGATAAACGAACAGATGATCGTACAGCAACCCGAATGGTCTCACTCGATTCAGTGAACTCCAATCTACACAATCAAACGAAAAATACCCTTTTATTCCTAGTTTTTCAAAATCTCGATTTTTATCATTTCAGTCCTTAAATTCTACCCTTTAGGGTTGATTGAATGTGATGCCGAGATTACTAGCACATGATTTTTGAGACAAATTTCATAAAGTTAGGTCCAGTAGTAACCTACGGATTTTTTTTTGCTCGTTTGCAAAGGTTTATTATTGAAAATAATAAACCAAAATGTAGTGCATCGTGTACTATTTTGAAGAATTCGCTCAGAAAAAAATCCTACTTCATCTGGAATCATGAACACGTGACATGCGTAATGCCAAATGCCAAACCACGAAATTCCCCTAATGAGATCACGGTGCACGAAGCCATGGGACTCGGACTAGGAATTCGTATTCTTTGCACGTGTCGGTCGTGGCTGAGGGCGAACGGACTGCGTTAGCTCGCGTGATGCAGACTTCTGCATATTTCCCCCGATTTCGAGGTAAATTTTAAAAGCGACCGATAAACGAACCGAACGAAATTTCAGAGGACGAACGTAAAATGGTGTGAAACCGAACGAGGACTCAGGTACGATCGGACTGTGGGAAAATTTTCTGATTAAGTTTCAAACCTCGGTAAATAATTTTATCGCTGATCATAAGATCATAAGACAAGGTTTTTCAACTTTTCAAATGCTAATAGGCTAAATGGAAAAACTGTGGTCGGTTTTGAACTAGTGTGTCTAAGATCAAAAAGGAAACATAAATATCTTTATGAATAAAAGAAATGTATCATGTCATTATTGTGTATATATGTTTTATCTTTCTGCTTACAAGATAAAAAACATTCCGAATCATTTGTAGGGAATTTTCGTAAAAAATGAAGCTATTGCAATGGCTCCAAAAATTTTAAAATCAAAATTTTCGAAATTCTCTTCATTGAAATCCGTTTTGAGATATTCTGAAACGAATCCTATAGAGTTTAACGCTATATATATGTATGTGTGTGTGTGAGTGTGTGTGTGTGTGTGTCCTTCCAGTCGATAACTTTCCTTAGGATTGAGATAAAAATTTCGTTCTTGCGCCAAAAAATCAAGCTTCCCAAACGAAAGGACGAGTTCGTTGGCCAGCAATTTCTGAGCACATCGAAGTGATCAAATTTCAAAAAGGTGCTGCAAAAATCACTAAAAATAACAAAAAACGGCTAAAAATTGTTAAATTTATATTTTTTTAGCAAAATGTTGCTCAAATAAAGTTTGTTAAGTATTAAGTAGAACATTAAATAATTTATGTACGAAATTTTGCTGAAAAACGTAATTAAATTTAATTAAAATGCTAAAAAATCGACAAATACTGCTAAAACTTTAAAAATCCAAAATCACACTTAGAGATTTAGTCACAGAATATTTAGAATGAGTTTTTTGCAATAAAATTTGTAATTATCGTAATAATTGGGTTTATCGAGGCTAAAAATGGATGAGGGGAGGGCACTATGGTTTTTAATGGAGTTTTTTTAATTATACACATATTGTACAGACATACTGGTATGGATGATTGGGAAATACTAATAGAAACACAAACTACTCACAATTTCCATCAAAAATATATTTCCAAACTTCACAATCAGCATGATCGAACCCTGTCAGGATCATTTTACATATTGATCAGAACAGTTTTACAAACAAAAAATACCTACGTATCGTACGCCTACTGAAACTTTTCTAGAAATATTCACTAAAATGGAAGAAATAATTACAAATCTATTCAAAATTAAAAAGTAATGGGTTAATCGAACAGGTCATAAATAGATCAATAAATTCGAGAATAAAAGAAAGCGCAGCGCGATTTATCGACTATAAAAATTATCTAGTTTTTATGATATCATTATCCGAAGTTTAACACCTAGTTATCACTTGGATGAAGAAAGACTTGGAGTATCTGTGCTGTCCATGTACTAACGATTTCAGGCTTCTTATGAAGTACGTATGTGCATCTGTTTCAACGTGAGGGAACAAAGTCTTATCAGGTTTCACATAATTTTACAATAAATTTTGGATATCAGAAAAAAAAAATAATAAATAAAAAAATAAATAAATAAATACTGGAGACAGTATTGAGGAAATTAGAGGAGGGAGGGAGAGGTGAAAAGCCCTTATAATTAAGGGGTAACAAAAGTACCAATAAAACCCGGAGAGCCCGAAGGTTGCTGGTGACACCACGAAAAGTACTCGGCTGAGATGCCGAACTGCAGCAACTTCACGGCAATTTTCACGCACCACACCCCACGTCATGGTATAGCCATGATCTGGATGTTACTTGCCTCCACTCCAGTCAGTCTCTCAGATATGTATGGATTTAATGCGTTGAAATCTTCTTTGTAAAACTGTACTTACAAGACGACGCCTCCACGATTTCGGGAGGGGTCGGGCAGCGCCAATGGTACCTACTTCGCGGATATATCCGTGAGCAGAGCCTTTTCTGTTCCATTCTTTGATTCTTTGTTCAGTTGTCGGATACTTCTCATTCTTAGCAATGAGGGAAAAAACTTAAAAAAAAAAATAAATAAAATAATAATAATTGGTCATTTGAATTTGTTTTGTTTTTAATTTTTTTAAGCATTTGATTTAAATCATATTTAAATCGAATTGACGGCCTCTACGATATTTAAGGGTTTAATGCATTGAATGAGTTCGCAGTCTCATCTTGGAGCCATCGCGATAGCTCTATTTTCTTCTAAAATTCGCTAAAGAGTTATTGGCAAATTGAACCATCCATCGTGTTGACTTCCATTAACGTCGTTCCAAACCTAAAATCCCAGTTGTCCCCAGACGGACGACCGACGCGACGGGTCAACGATCTGACCTGAACCTGTGGAAATGCGCCGGGACATGTTCTCTTATCTAATTCATCGGCAGCTCCGAGAGCTGAAGCTCATTTCGAATTATCCTGAACTGGTAAACCGATACCGACGCGACCATATTCGTAGTTCTCATTCCGATCTGCGTGTCTGTTTATGATTCCCATTAGTGACGCCAACCGTGGGAAACGAACTCATAACTCAACTTGATTTCTGCCTGGCTTTCATCATCATCTTAGACACACTGGACAGACAAGAAATACATAATATAAACAAAACTTTCCGACACCAGAAATTGTGTATAGTACAATAACATAACCTTGAAAAGGATCAAAACTCCAAGGTAAGTGATTCGTCTTTAAGAAGATGAGTTACCCAATAAATCTTCTCGACTAACGACCAAGATTACGGATATCTACAAGTATAAATCAATATAACACAATATGCTTATAACTCTATAACTTCGCATAACTATTCGGTTTCCATTGATATCAAAAGTCCCGCGCCAACACGAACACTAACTTTGTCCTATCCCTCGTGGTTTAACCCGTTCCCGTGATTTGCCCTGTTATCAACAGTTTATCCAGTTTTCCGTGGTTTGTCTGGTCATTTGGAATTTGCCGTTACGTTAACGCTAACGTAGGTTCCTACAATGTTGCAGTATGTACCAATTTACCTGCTTACAATACATAGATTTGAATTTCAATTCATCTTCATAAGTTGCTTCACTCGTTTACGAAACAGTAACCACGTTATATGGTGGTTTCGTATGATTATAATACGAATCATGATTATACTAAAACAATAATTCGTATAATCAGGCGTTAGAAGAAGATTGTTACCATTTCAACACGATTTCGAAGTTATAGAGAGGGAAACTGGTTTCTTGTCTGGAAGGAGTGGGAGAAAATGAAAAAAAGAAACGTAAAATCATATACAGAACTTGCTGATTATTTGCCTAAAACCCATTTAGGCATCGGTCCAGCCGGATTTGACTTTTGGAGCGAACAAGAGAAATAGGGATTCATTTTTATATAATACTAGCCGGGACCCACCTGTACGGATTAGTCGGTGCATAGACTGCTAAAATAATCATATCCAGTGTGTTCGTAACTTCGAAGGCTACATGCCAAATTGCAGCATAAAAGTAGCAAAATCAGGCTCGAACTGATCAGGAAAGAGCCCATGATTTCAATCGTCTCTTATTGCCTCAAAGAGTCAACCTATCAAATTACAATTTCTTAGGGAGAACAGTAGAGAATTTAGATCACTCAGCTGATCAGAAAAGAGACCATCATTTCAATCATCTCTTAATAACTCAGAGAGTCTGCATCTCAAATTTCAACTTCCTAGGGTGAACAGGAGAGAATTTAGGTCACTCAGCTGATCATGAAAGAGCCCATCAGGTCATGAAAGAGACAATCGTCTCTTAATGACCTAGAGAGTCTCTGTATCAAATTTTAACTTCCTATGTTGAACAGGATGCTTCTTTGAGAAAACCCATACAGCAACCCGTCAAGGCTTCTTCACTTGTCGCGAATTTCCGCCGCTATCAAACTGCCTCTTAGCAACCATAATAACAAAAGTTCGGGAACTAAACAAATCGGTTGCGACGGGTAGCTCCGTTTATGAAGTAGAAAGATTTTTTGGAAGTTCAGACCGAGCGTATGCTGTGCACAGGAACTTGCTGATCATTTTACGACCGCTCCCATCAGAATCGGTCCAGCCGTTTAGCCGTCTATTGGGAACATACATAGCCACATAGAAACAAACTTTGAGTTTTATATATAAAGGATAGATTTACTGTATTAACAATAAAATCATCCATTTAGTAGTATGTTTTAAGATCAACGTGTTTCATTATCAACTAGCTGCTCCGGCTCGCTACGCTCGCCTCCACGTCCAGCCGGGGGGCAAGCCCCCCGGACCCCCCATTAAGTTGCTCGCTTCGCTCGCAACGTGTGGCGTGTAGGGAATATTGCTCGCTTCGCTCGCAAAGTCTGGCATGTAGGATATGTTGCTCGCTTCGCTCGCAAAGTCTGGCGTGTAGAAAATGTTGCTCGCTTCGCTCGCAAAGTATGGCATTTAGGGAATTTTACTCGCTTTGCTCGCAAACGGTAGATCCCTAAGGGTAGGTTTAACTTCTGTATGGGATGCTGCTCGCTACGCTCGCTTGAGGAAGTTATACTGCCCACCCAACTTGGCAGACGTTTTTTTCTGTTGGGGAATTCTTACTTACAAATTAAATCTTATAACAAAGTCCGTATTTATTCTGTAGGGGATGTTGCTCGCTTCGCTCGCTTGAAGAAGTTATACTGCCCACCCAACTTGGCAGACGTTTTTTTCTGTTGGAAATTCTTACAAACAAATTAATTCTTATAAAACTACGTGGAACCACGAAAAGTTTATTAGGGAATGTTGTACTGCCCACCCAACTTGGCAGACGTTTTTTTCAGTTGGGAATTCTTACAAACAAATTAAATCTTAGAAACTACGTGGAACCACGAAAAGTTTATTCGGGGATGTTGCTCGCTTCGCTCGCAAGGTATACCTGTATATGTGTAGGACAAAGTCCGTATTTATTATTTGAAATGGCTCTCGCTTCGCTCGCAAGGTATTGCGTAGAAGTGCAAATGGGAACCCCCCTGTGAGGGTCCCTTCAGGTAAGCAACGTTGTGTAACGGCGGCCCGTGGTCGATTAATTTCTGATGTTAAACGCTTCCCTCGCAATTCCCCTCCCAATTTGACCTACTTTCCGTCACTTTTTTCGATATCCGACTTCGGATTCAGATTCGGCGGGATCAAAGCTGTATTTCGCCCGCGAAAACCGTTCCGAAAAACGTACCTTTATGGGGTATATTTTAATCGGAAAAAACCAAGTTTTTCGGCGGACTTTTCGAGAAAACGGGTCCGTACTCTCGCATTTTTTTAACGCATTTCCCGATACTTTTTTCGCGATCCGATCGCGCCGTCATCTTCCTCGTAGGAAAACCTACGAAACCCGTATTTTTCCGGAATTGTCAACGGCCGTTTAGAGGGGTAGGGGAAGCGGGGAAGTCCAAAAAGCGCACATTAATTCTTACTTCGACCCCCCTCCCGCCCTACGGCCCATGGTTCGGGTGGGATTAGAAAATTTTAAATTCGCTTATACACCCTATCGGAAAATCCCAAAAAGATCCCCCCACTCGTAGATCCGGCCCACTCAGCCGTTTGGCCGTGCATAGACACGACAGAGCGACAGATAGACAGACAGACAGACGGAGTTTCATTCTTATTAATAATAGAGATAAAATAGAGATAGAGATGTGTCATCTTCCAGAAACAGTTGCCAGTTGATGCAGGTGTTCTTCAGGAGTCCAGAAACAGTCTAATGACCTCTTCGAAGTCAAACAATTCACTCCGTTGACTCCTTTGTGAAAACCTACTCTGCCCCTATTTAGAATGAAACATGAGACTCGAAAGGACGGCACGATTCCACGGTCATTTAAAAAAAACCCGAATCCATTTGACCGATTTGTATTCCGGAACGCGAGTTTCCACGTGGCGACGCACAGAATGATAATCGGTTCAGAAATAATTGTCTGGTGTGAGCTGCGGAAGAGAACGGCTCGTATGAGAGATGTCCTTGGACGATAGCGATCCCTCGCGAACTACACAGACCAGACGTCACAAAATATACAGACTCAGTCGAATGATACAAACAGATCGCTTTCTCGTTTTAGGTGAGAACATAAAATAATAAAGAGAAGTCAAGTCCTCGCAGTAGGTACATGTTTTATGGCATTGGAGCTAAGGCTTCTTAGTGATCGTGTAGTTTTAAATTTTACATTCTGATCGATTCTAAAGGTAGAATCGAAGCTTGAAGAAGGAGAAGGAGAAGCTTGGCACTATATGCACCTACCAGACGTTGATAAACCGATTTAGTTGTGCCAGAACACAGAACAGCTGCATCGGAATATTATTACTGCATGAGTAGGTACATTAAATTTTTTTCATCCAATCATTTCATTCAATGTTTTATTTATTTATTTTTTGTTGTTGTTGTTTTTGTTTTGTGTTTTTTTGTTGTTGTTTTTGTGTATCATTTCATTCAATGTTTTATTTATTTATTTTTTGTTGTTGTTGTTTTTGTTTATTGTGTTTGAAAGTTGTTTACGAATTTTAGTGCTAATATTCAAATATTTGACGATGGTTTTTAAAAATTGATGAAGATAATCAAGAATCTTCAGTAATGGGGCTCCGAACATGAGAAGCTCGAGATAGAGCGCAGCACGTAAACAATGATCTCACCGATTTGCTATTCTTTTGTTGCCTATAAGGGCGGTCGTGACGGACACAAGCTATTTTTCTTGATTTGTCGGTTTTTGTTTGTCTGTGTGTTTTTTCATTATAATAATTCATTTATTAATAATATAATTCTCGTTTTTGACCAGTATTGATGAGATTGATGGTGAGGGGAACGAGGAGAGCGAAAAGGGATGACGCAAGGCGTCAATGTTACACCTTATTTTAATGTCCATCGGACATTGACTTGGAGTTGAAGAGTTAAACATTGAAACTAATAGGGATAAATTGAAACACTGGTTATAGATGTTATAGTTTATTGAAAACCCCTAGCATGTGAGAAGGGGATCCTTACTTATCACATGCATCCTAACTACCTAACCCCAATCTACCAAGTACGACCCGGTCATTTCGATATGAAGCAACGGACACGAATGAATTAACCACGTCAGACCAAAATGTCATCTTCATCCATGTGACCTGATTTCACAATCTCTTAAAACCGATATTGACACATCACCCTTCCAAAGACAGAGCCGCATCTGATATAACTTACTCAGTACCCTGCTCATCACAGGCTGTTCCCAGCTTCGTTCCCCTGGTTATATTGCCGCGACGGGCGGTACATCAACAAGGGGAAAGTCATGTCAACCATCATGTTCCATAGGTCCTTCGCCCCCTACCACTCCAAGCGGCGGACCTTGTTAGTTCGGAGCCCCATTCTAGACATAATCGGACAGCCACCAATACACATATGCTCGAGAATACTTCATTTTCTCATATAATTAGAGTAGTTGGGATATTTTGGGTAGTTAAGAGTTCCAGCTCAATCCATTCCATCAATCAAGTTGAATTCATATAAGGTAGATAGGGACTAGCTCTGGTATGATCTGGGTAGGCAGTTTTACATTCCCAACATACCGAAGAACAAAAAGAAGTTCAGTAAATAGTCAATAAAAATGAAATATTCTGGATGTAAGCTTCAATGGGAACTTGATACTGACTGAAGAATCATCCTTAACTCTGCAAATGATTGTATTACCACAATTTTGAAATTATGGTTAAACGTTAATATTGAAATGGTAACACAAGACTAATGCAAATCATTAGGCCAGTTGGTTTGCAGGACAATGAAAATAGTCCGCAACGTGCCGCTTACCATCCAAGTAATAAGTAGGTATGCTAGACCAACTCCCTTGCGTCAAATCAAAAGGCTAAATAGGTATCAGCAGAATTTCAGGTTTTGGGATGTGATATAAGTAACAAACATGATAATGATGAAACCCAATAATCTAACTAATTCCATTGATGTGTGGTACAATACTCAGACCCCAGGTACCTATGCAAGTATGGAAGGAGGCAAAACCAGTTTTCCAGAGTGGTGACTCCTCCTGTCTTGCAATATAGATGAGAATCATGGATATTAACGAACATTGCCAAGGATTGAATTCAGATCGCAGATATAATGTTTCTGGGGAGAGATCAAAGAGTACCAAAAGCACTAGATTGTGCTCATAAAACGTAATTGTTCAACCCGATCCTACGTTAGAATAAATGATTACTTTATTGTTCGTAATAAATTAAGTACAATACAGTTTAGCGCATGATTTACGAAACGCTTAGCAACTATTAGTCGCTAATAACAAAAGGAACGTGGGTTAGCACGTTTGCGGTCCTCTGGCAGCAAAATAATAATTGCACAATATTTATTTATGTTGCTAAGTCGAATATAAACCATATAACAATAAGTGAAAGGAGGAATAAAATAGCAGATAGAATTCTGAGTTTGTGGCAAGATCGTACTACTACAGATTACTCTTCAGATTCATTTAGTCTCTTTTTTTTCAGTAGTGATCTTAGGTGAATTCTTTATCGGATGCGAAGGGGTATCTGTGATTGATGGGGGCAACCATATTCTTCCTGACCAGATTCTCGATATGGAAATAGTGGGAATTGTGGTGATTCCTACGAAAGTGCCACCTGCATCAAGGACAAATCAATTTAAATATCGGTTTTTGATTAAAGAAATTTTAGCTTTTTGTAACAAGGGAACAAGCTAGGAAAGCCCACAGAAGCACAGAGTGAAGTGAGTGAACGATTGCGTGATGAGTGTTTTCCCCTCTCTTGTAAGATAAGCGTAAATGTGAAATGCTACCAACACCATTTTCTGGATATTATGCATCAAGTGATTTCATAGAATGTAAAGGATAATGGGAAATTCTGCATGATCCATCATGTTGAATAGAAACTACGTTCCAACCTTCTGACATAGGCAGGGTTTGATTACGTGAGAATTCATGGTCAGATCAAACCATAGGGACTCTTCAGGAACTATGAGGGTTTTTATCAAAACCTTTGACTTTTTTCTTCGTGTAAAGAACGCTCGACAGCGTTGCTTCACGGTTCAGCTTCCCTTCAAATCTCAACTGCGGAGGTGTCGTGTACGAATCTCCGTGTCCGTTGACCGTCCCGGCGGATGCACTCGTGAAGAGCAGAGCGTCTGGGGATGTCACCATCACCCCGGATGCCACTTTAATGTTCCGCAATGAGACCGACCTAACAACCATGTCTCCCCGTAGTTCGCGTTTGAATCCTTCCTCTGCACTCCCATTCCTTTACCCTCAAGGGCATAGTTTTTTGTGACAAGCATCTCTTTGTTCTGCAGAATCATCATTTTGCTTCCTCATTACCCAAGCCAGCCTTGTATTTGCGCAGGAGGTTGACCAATTTTTTGCCCCCCGAGATGCAAATTCGGCAACTTTCTGCATTTGATAGTGTTCAGAAACATTTTGTTTCCATGAATATTCAGGTCACTGTCCCAAGCAAAACTGTTATTACTAAATCATAGTCCGATTTTGGCTGAAAAATCTCAGATTTTCAAAACGATTTTTTTTGTATGCGCTTCGAATCATCGGATTTACTACAAACTACAGAGTTTGTGTTTTTTTTTTGTTTTTTTCGATTTAGACATTGCTAAAGTTATACGCTATTTTGTTGAATTTTAGCATTTATATCTAAAGAAGAAGAAAGACAAGAGTTGATGCCGGATCTTGTTTCCGCCGCTCGGGCTACATTCCATATATATATTCAAGAACTGTCTTGGATATTGGGTGGTTTGGGACAGTCTTGTAGAACGAACTGAACGAGATGAAGAATTTGTATAAACTATCGTAAGGCGCCCGTGTGAGGCACGTTGGATCTTCGGATAACAAGAAAGAATTTCATTCAACTTCAATATAGGTTCCTCATTAGTAAACGATGAAGATTGATTTATTCCAAATATCGGATTAAAACTAATTTTTAGCGAATTTTCTTAGAAAATAAAGCTATTGCAATGGCTCCAAAAATTTTAAAATAAAAATTTTCAAAAATTTTCTTCATCGAAATCTGTTTTGAGGCATTCTGAAATGATTCCTGGATTTTAACGCTTTTATATATATATATATATATATATATATATATATATATATATATATGTATATATATATATATAAATATATATATGTATGTGTCATTCCAGACGATAACTCTCGATAGAATTGAGATTAAAAACTTCGTTTTTTCGCCAAAAAATCAAGCATTTCAAAAGAAAGGATGAGTTCGTTGGACAAAACTTTTTGAGCACATTAAATTGGTCAAATTTCAAAAAAAGTACTTAAAAATCACTAAAAAAGGCAAAAAACTGCTAAAAATTAACACATTTCTATTTTTTAGCAGAATGCAACTCGAAAAAAATTAATCGAACATGAACTAGGACATTTAAAAATTTAAGCACAACATTGTACTGAAAAATGTACTTAAATTTCATTAAAATAAGCTAAAAATCGATAGGAACACTTGAAAAAATTGTAAAAATCCACAAAATCGTTCGTTAATTGGAATATCACTGAGAAAAAGTTAATTTGCTATAAAATTTTTAATAAAATTTTTATTTGTCCCCAAAGTGCTCAAACTTCAACAGAATTGAACATAAATGTAATACGACCATTTATGAAAATTCGCTCATACGATCATGCTGCATGACTGGAACTTTTTAATACAGAATACATTCTGCACCCACAACTTCCGTGGCTATTTAACGAACCCAAATATAAAAGCTGATCAGACAGCTCCAATAGCGAATATTGTTCGTTCAAAGTTAACTGTATGTTCTATGTATTGTATCTTACGTAGGATGCTGCAGGAAACAGCTTGTTTTGAATCAAACCTTTATACCTAGCTTTTCCCAATCTAATTCAAAGCTGAAATCGAATCTCAAAAGACGTAACCTGAAACAAATTGAACCCATTCTTTCCTTTCTCATCTACCCAATTTCAGAAGAATAACAACCTTCAGCAACATTCTCATCGGATTACGTGATTATTTTATAATGAAACGCGCACTTGTTCACACCTCAATGTTCGCACTCCTGGATTGTTTATAGCTTTTCCCAATCTAATTCAACATTTTACCAATCAACTTCAACATTTTACCATCCGAATTCAACATTCTACCAACCAAATTCAAAATTATTAATGAATACCTAGTGAGAAAAATAAAAAGCAGCGAGATCATGAACCGAATTTTCGTAATACACGAAATGCACTCACTGTAGTAACATCAATGCAAATAATTTTTTCTCAACTATTCTTTAATTTCCTTGCTTTTTTTGTGGATCTAGGAAATAATGTTGAATTTGGTTGGTAAAATGTTGAATTTGATTGGGAAAAGCTATATACAATCCAGGAGTGCGAACATTGAGGTGTGAACAAGTGCGCGTTTCATTATAAAATAATCACGTAATCCGATGAGAATGTTGCTGAAGGTTGTTATTCTTCTGAAATTGGGTAGATGAGAAAGGAAAGAATGGGTTCAATTGGTTTCAGGTTACGTCTTTTGAGATTCGATTTCAGTTTTCAATATCCCATTATATTCTGGAGGATAGAATAAAACCGTCATCACTTGTAGAATCGTCAAGTGCTATTGTTCTCCATTTTGCAAACTACTGAGCCATTTCTGGACGACTGTAGGTTAACTATTGTCTCGAGATGCCAAAAGAGGGCGTGTATGTGTATGCTAATGAGGAGTAGTGCCCTCCTTTGATAGCTAGAAAACAAGAGGAAAATCCCTCTGGAGGCACTACCTTGAAATTGCTATGGCATCAAGTTCAATCGAGTTGTCTGTCGTCGTGAATCCCAAGTGGTCACCTCCCATCGTGATAATGGCGGTCAATTAGATGACTAAAGCTGCGTTGACGTAGGTTTCCCTCGCTTGTATATCAGCCGCTTTTCCCCGTGTTTCGTGACTTACAACATCAACACTACCTTACTCGGAAGGCTTGACCTACTGATGCAGAAATAATGAGGACTCTAGAGAGTTTTTAATCACAAATCATTCCAACATGGGAAAACTTACAGACATAAGATAATTAATGATTCATTCAAGCTCATAACGTGGTTGTCTGCTTGTAGGTCAAGTGTAGGACAAAAAACTAGGTGGTCCAATCAAGAAAATTTAGATTCGAATGTTTACAGAATCGCACCCTAAATGGCTATGCAGGCCACGAATGAATGATTTGATGTGTACTAGAAACAACGAGAATCATTGGATCTTCTATAGACCTGTACTATCAGTTCTTGTTTCAGTTGGTCTAAGGACATATAGTGAAATATAGTAAATATAACAAAATTCCCTGGTATTTTAATAGTCTAACAAATTGTTTAATCAGTTTATAGTGTTCCTCACTTATTGTAAAACGAATAAAAAGAATTAGTTGGTGTCGGAACCATGAGATAGAATCCGATACTCTCTATATTGGAGCTTTTCGGAATGCTTTCTGCTTGATATTTTAGCTGATGGAATGAAATAAAAATTGGTGAACTCTCCCATTATTGAAAGTTATATTTTCATTTCTGCATCACAACAGTACTGAGCCATTTTCAACGGTCTTGCCATCACCCTTCTATCACTCTCCTCTAATTTTGAGGCTCCCCGCATCCGAGTAGTTATAGAGCCAGAAAATATCACCCAAAAACGTTCCAACATTTAATGTTGAGCTATTGAAGGGTTAACCCCTAAATCCCAACATTTATGAGAAACATCATCCGATTACAGGTTTTACGAAACTTTAGGGTGTCTAACGTGTTTCTAGTTTCCCAACAGTGAACAACATTATTTTTCAGTTTTGGACAGGTAGCGAATTTCCGTAGAAAATGAAGCTAATGCAATAGCTCCAAAAAATTTGAAAATGAAAATTTCCGAGGATTTTTCCATTGAAATCCGTTTTGAGGTATTTGGAATCGAATCCCGAAGTTAAACGCTTTTTCATATGCACAACGCGTGCGTGTGTGAGTGCGAGCATGTCATTCTAGACTATAACACTCTCCTCAGGATTGAGTTAAAAATTCCATTCTTGCACCAAGAAACAAAGCTTTAAAATTGAAAGAAGGTTTGTTGGCTAGCATGTTTGGAGCGCATTAAATTAATCAAAAATAATTAAAAATGACAAAAAAAAGCTGCTAAAAATCATTAAATTTTTATATTTATCAGGAACAGAATTTTAGTCAAAAAAAGATTATCAACGATGAACTAGAACATTAAAAAATGAATACGCCAAAATACGCCGAGAAAGTACTTGAATTAAATTAATATTTGACTGAATCAAAATCTTTTTTGAATCGCAGAATATCGTTTAGAACAAGTTTTTCTGCGATAAAATTGTTAGATAACACAATTTTTGTCTCACTCAAAGTGCTCACATTTCAAAACAACGCACCATGCATGACTGGAACATACCTATATTTCGTATTCAGTTCTTCGAGCTTGAGACCTCAAAAAATATAATATTTGATGATTATAAGCAATCCATGCTATTATATCTCAGAAGTTTTGATAAGCTGCCCTGATGTGCAACCATATCATGATCTTGACACCAAACTGTCCTACCAGTGAAAAATGAAAGTATGTTATCTAAAAATTAGCAAACTGCAGATCTATAAAAATCTATAAATAAGAATATAATCCCGATTCCGTTTCATCAAAATTGCATCCGCTCAATTTTTTTTTGTAAAAATTGGGATAGGCATAATCCAAGGTGAAATATAGGAAACGCTAAGAGAAAAATATTTTGTTAGATGATGCTATTTCAAAGTTTTCGTCATCCATGAGGTCATTGTCTCCTGGAGACTCACTCCTGGCTCCGCTTCCACTTTCTTAAATAATTGAGGGGGACAGGTGACACTTTCGCGTGCTGATAATAACCATGTATGCCCATATTTGAAAATCAACAGTCCTTCAACCTACGCTCTAAAGTTGATCATATATACAGACGATAATTTTCTCATTTTTTTCATGTGCCGTTTTAACCAATAAACAAGCATACAAATGCAGATGACATGGAATAAAAATTAAGGCAAACTGCAAATTATATGAAAGATTTCAATTTCAGAGAATTCTTATTCCAATGTTATAGTGACCCACTGGTCTGGGAAACATTTGTTTACTGTTTTTAAATAAAAGTAGTTCTCATCCCGAAAATGTTGAGACCATCCGTAATGTCTTATGAGGAGTGGTTTGCTTTTTTATGATTATTCAGTTTGGCACAGTGTGACGACTCAAAACTCGAAGCCAAAATTCTGAAAAACCAGAAAGAAAACTAATTATCGTAGAATAGGGTGGCTAGAATCAATTTTTAGAATAGTATCCGCTTTCATTTAGAAATAGGTATATGTATTACACAAAAAAAAGTCCTCGGTCGTTATTGAATTCACCAAACAACATTGACGAGTCTCACAGTGGTGCGATCCTATTAAATGGACTAGAGTCCAAATTAACTGAAAACAGAAATAATGCATACCGATGTTATGATTTTCTAAGGGCACGATCCACCATAGAGAGTTAAACCTCAAAAACGGCAGTGACATAACTGGGTTAACTCCGGATTAGTTCATGATCCTTCGTGGTGAAGCGGGCTTTAAGGAAATAAGGTTAATGGTAACATTTGAACAATTTTTTGGCCTCATCACACTTACTCCGTAAAAAGGATGAGTTCGGATGCTAGAGTACCTTGATGAAACAGTAAATACTGTAATGCAGTATAATTAGAAAACCTGAACAACACTAAAATTTGAACGCAGCCCGAAACGACCTAAACATTTAAAAATATGGATATCAAAATCATTAGATAAAACCAATTGTTCATGAAGTTGTTTTCACGACTTGGTTTTTATTCATTGTTTGGTGACACAATTTGCATTGGTCTTCGTATTTAGATCACTGAAAGGAATTTGATAGACGCTTGAATAAAAAAAATAAGGCATAAATTTAATAAGAGAATGTATGACGTCACGTCGTTAAGCTTTCTTTTAAACGTCTATTTTAGCCACTTTCATTCATCTAAGACTCTTCATATTGTACCTTTTTGGAAAGCTCTCTTTGAGATCCTTAGCTGATGGAATGAAATAGGTATAATTGTCCATTACAGGTAATGAACTAGAACTTGTACAGATATATCTTTTCCAACCTTGTCATCGAGGACAAGTACCGAATCTTACAAAATGTTTTATAAAATAACTATGCATGTCTGAAACTCAACCAGATTGGAATGGATCGGATCTGGGTTATATTTGCATCGTATTTAAATATGTTTACCTACTAATTTCATTAACTAATGGCTTAGTTAAATAAAATGCAACTCATTATAATTTCCACCTTGTATTCATTTGAACTACAGCTGAGCATTGTGGAGGGATTGTGGATTGTACAAAGTTATTTCACACTTACAAACTTAATTTTCGTTTCTTGACGAATGTTTTCATACCACAAATCGATATGAAAGTGGGAAGGAATGACGTGATTGGAAAGGGATTCCAGTAACAAGGACCTTTGTTTTCAGAAGTGGCAGAGGAGGGCGTAGGGTGTATACAATCACTATAGGTTATCAAAGATCGAGTAGATTGTTTCGCCTTTCCAGACGAAAAATAACAATCGAACGCCTCAAATGAAAGCTGCTCCTGCTAAAGAAACGGATCGAGGTCTCATAAAGCACCAAACCCAATCTGGGAAGAGAATGGCGTAATCATGTCGAAAGAACTCGCGGTGGAAGGATTTCATGGTGGACGGGGGAGGACAAAAGCTTGCGGGGACTGGGTCACAGCCTGATCCGATTATGAGCTTATTCCAGGACGAAATTTGAGCTTAGTGGGGTGAGGGATCCAATGAAGAAACGCTCGAAATAATAAGAATCGGGATCACGAGTGCTCTGAAATTAAAATCTTCCGCAGTTTGTTGTTATTCAATCTCTGTACCTCATTAAATCGCATTTGTATGCTTGTTACTCAACCCAGGTGAAACTACTGGCCTGTTGCAAGTGCAAAGCAAATTATCAAAATGTATTCATCTACACTCTATCTAACTGTGACACTTCATAACTCCTGGAATCGTCCGGTTCGATTTGGTCTCCATATCACCAAGAACGCATGAAAACTGCTTAAAATAGCAAAAGAACGAAGCAAATAAAGCTCCTACTCGAATTCATCAATGGTTTAGCATAATAGTTAACAATGGATAGGTACTTCTAATTTCAATTCTACATCAATTTCTCCATTATTTCTGCAGGTCAACCTGATACATCAACTTTGAGAATTCATGAAACAACATGTTTCAATTAAGAAACATGCTACTGCGCTAAGCTCAAACGGGTGGATAGCGTAAAATACCAGGGGTTCCAAACCTTTTTGAATTGGCAGACCAAAAATGAGGACCAAAAGTGTTCGCGTACCACTTGATTTTGTTTAAAAATAATTATTTATAGTAGTTATTTAGAACTATTTATTATTCGTGAAGGTTTCAAAGTATATTTGAAATTTTCAACACCAACCTTTTAATGTGATGGCTACGCTAGCTTGTTTTTCACCACTTTATCAATGTGGGGGTAACACTTGTTTCAACTGCCATTCGTAAGAACCAGCGCCTTGCGCCAGAACAGATGAAAATCACTGCTAGCATAGATTGGAAGTAGAAAACAGAGTGAAAAGTTTCAGCGCAAAATCTCATAGTTTGGGGTTCTCTTTGTGATACGACAACGCACTGTTGCATAAGATTCCCCGGCTTTTGAAACACTGAAGTTATCCTTGCAATTCCAGTCGTTTTGACTCTATCAGCTGTTATTGAATCATCAGTTATATGCAAATACTGAAATGGCTTCGAAATTAAATGGATTATGTACCATTTTTCGGGTAGTCATTAGTCAAAAATTTTCAAATACCTGTGCAGTAATGTTTTCTTTATCGATTTTATGACACCACAGCTGTCAAGAAACAAATCGCCAACAGGTGGGTACGAACTTACTCGTCTTTTCCCGCTGACGCAAGTACTTAATTTTTACGTAGTGTATCAAGTTTTCGAAAAAGTCTCACCCACCACGTCTGGCTAACTTCCGGACCACTGGTGGTATGGACCAAAGGTTGCCTGAGAACCACTGACCTGACCAACACTTAAAATGACGGCTCCACGTAGGAATCTTGGTGAAGAGGATTAAGAAATAATTTTTTTATTCTCTAAACTCCAAATACGGCTGAGCTATCAAAAGTTGTCTAAAGATTATAGGGATTGCCGATTTAATTTAACGTTTCACCAAATGACTCAAACCTTTTGCCAATAGTTCATCCTTTTCCCAAAATAACTAAACTTCTACCCAATACAATTAAACATGTTTTCCAAAATAATGAAACCTTTTCCCGAAACAATTAAACCTGTAACAAAAAGAGGATGCAAGAGGAATTATTAAACAATATAATAACAGCATGTTCCTCCAGTTGCCCGCAGCGGCTAATGGAGAACCGCTACAATTTAGTACATTGTTCATTATCCCATTGATTGTTCACTACGCCTTTGTTAGATACCTATCAAGTTATCTGTAGTTCTTATGACTTTATGTTCATGACTAAACTGTTTCGCAATTCGTAAATATACAATTCTATATTTTCTCGCAAGAGGTTTAATTATTCTGGGAAAATGATGAATTATTTTGGCAAGAGGTTTGAATAAATCGGCGAATCCTAAATAAATAATGCACTAGTTTTGGGGTGGTGGACATTCCACAGCATTTGACTATCTCAACGTTGTCTGTATAACTCTTTCTAGTACATCATCACGCCGTCGCACTTTCTCGCCAGAATTAATGTTTTATTTGAAAAATTTAGAATTCTGCCACTACGAATCGTTTTTGCCTAGCGTTCCCTAATTATAATCCACAAGATTAAGGAATATCTACCCCATCGTACTGTTCATCGAATTACACGGTAAACAACCTGTAAGAACACCCAACATTTAATTCCACGACATTCCACTGACTTTTTCACTAGAGAATTTCCATGGATGCCACTCACACAGTACGTTTCACTTCTGACTCCTTCAATCAGTTCAGTCAATGAATATCTACAAAAAGAGAGTACGTGAATAGGGCAGAATGAAGAGGAAATACTAATAATACGCCCACAGAGCGAGGAATCACCATATTCTTATACAGCGAAGACCACTCCGTACCCCCTCCACCAGATAAGAACTACTTCCAAAATAAAATTACGATTAGATCAACAAACTCCATAAATCAGAAAATAATTTAAAAGTCAATAAATATACATATGAATTTGTTTCTAGGTCATACAGCACGGCTAGGGCGTTTTTTCGATTCTTGAGCGGAATCGTCCGAGAAACCAGCTGATGAGAATGGTTTCCCTAACTTCAATGCACGAGATCGTTTACAACTATCTACACGCCTTCCTATTACTGAACTCTGTTTTCTATTTTTGATCGCCGTCTTCCCGTGCTCCATATTTTCGTAAGTGCAGAAGTAATCTATTTCTCCAAACCAAAACTTCGCCAAGTGTTACGTTCAAGTTTCTATTAGAAGAACAGAGGGGCGGTGGAACTTTCGAAAGATCTCCGTTGCATCAATCTCCATCAATCACAACGGACGCAAACATTTCACACTCTCCAGCTGCGCTGCACTTCAACTCGCGCAGCTGAGAAACGCTCCTGTGCGATAAAAGCGGATGAAACGGGATTTCACGGGCCACTCGGCTACTAAATTACGACATATCCTACGTCCGCATCGCAATGCGTGATTTAGATTAAGTTGAATAGCCTGTAATAAATCATCACACCGCCATGGTAAATGAGAGAGGAATAGAACCGCTCAATGAAAAATTATAGCTACATAAATATAAATGGAACTCAATAGAAATTTGCTTTCCCACTACCGCAGGTAGGGAAACTGTGTTCGCGATTGAAGTCGAAAAATCCTTTGTCCTCCAAAATCAAAATTTCCACTAGCTCTTTGTGCTTCAGAGCTTGCTGATTTCTTGTCTATCTGATTTCTGTCTGTGGTAAATCCTTGTCACGCTCAAAACTATATCAAGTTTCAATCCGATTGCGATGAAATTTTCAGGGATTGTGCTAGTTTGCTCCTTGAAGGTCCCCTATAATTTATATATATAAAACTTGAGTAGTTTCCAAATTTATAAATTACACTAAATTATAAATACACACATCTTGTATGGAAGAACATTACATAGATCCTGGAGATGGTCCATTACATAGTCCTGGAGTCCGAAAATAGGTAGTGATTTGTGGAGAAGGTTTGAGATTAGATTTTGAAAATTTATTCCGTTCTGAGTGAGAAAATCGTTGTCTGTCATCTCAAAATTGGTGGAATACAAATTGGCGGCCTCATAAAGATGGCTTAATGAGGCCATTTTAAAGTTTTTCTTTAATAATTCCTAAACCGTATATCCTACAGCAATCTTTATACGTACCAAAGTTGTGGAGCATAAAAAAACCAAACGATTCGATCCCAAAATTCTAATTATCTCTCAATATAAGGAAATTACAAACAATTGAAAATCAGGCTAATTTTGTCCTAGTCTACTCCTCCCCCCGTCAAGACTTTTGCCCTTCAAAATCACCTAGTGGCTAGTGGCGTTAAAATTGCTCTGATTTCAGTCTGCCAAAGTTTATTCTACCCAAGATTAAATACTTTCCAAAGTTCGTATCGAGCATATTTTAGCTGAGACCTTTCCCCATTGAGTAACGGCCGAACTTTTGAATTTTATTTCATTATACACATAAAGTTCGCAAAAACGGCCTTTCACTTTGTACTTTAATGGGGAACGGTCTGAGCTTAAACTTGCTCGAAACGAACTTTAGAAAGGATTTAACCCTGAATCGAATGAGGTTTGGCAGACCTGAATCAGACCAACATTGGGCCAGGGGTCTTTGATGGGCAAAAGTAACAGGGCAACAGATAATCTCAAAAGACGCCTAGACTTTTCTCCTTTAAAGACATCGAGCGACCTCAATATTGGTCCGATTCAGGTCTGCTAAGCCTCATTCGATTCAGGGTTAAATACTTTTCAAAGTTCGTTTCGAGAAAGTTTTCGCTCAGACCATTTCCCATTAAAGTACAAAGTAAAAGGCCATTTTTGCGAACTTTATGTGTAAAATGACATAAAGTTTACTAATTCGGCTGTAAGTCAATGGGGAAAGGTCTCAGCTAAAATATGCTCGATACAAACTTTGGAAAGTATTTAACCCTGAGTAGAATTAGCTATGGCAGACTGAAATCAAACCAATATTTATTCCACTAGGTAATTTTGAAGGGCAAAAGTCGACGAGGAGAGGAGTGGACTGGGCCAAAATTAGCCCGATTTTCAATTGTTTGAAATTCGCTCATTTTGAGAGATAGTTCAGAGTTTTGGGATGGAATAGTTTCATTTTTTTATGCTCCACAACTTTGCTACGTATAAAAATTTCTGTAGGAAGGACGGTTTAGGAATTATTAGAGAAAAACCTTCTCCGCAAATTACCTATTTTCAGGCCTGGTTCCTGGACTATAAGAGGACTGAACGTGAAGGATTCACCACAGGTTTAATCACTTATTATCTGGGTCACGATATTGAAAAAATGTATGATTAAATATTTATGCATTGTTATGATGCGTTATTATTGGGCGTTATCAGGGCGCGAGACCCAGTCTTGCCTGTGCTACTCAAGGGGTTCGCGGTTCCCAGCTTCTATAATTTATCTAATTTGTCTAAAATCTATAATGATTTCTGACAATGACTCTGATGAGGAAGAAGGTCTACTTCTTCTAGCGCTAGTAGATCGCAGGAATAGACGGTATTGGGTGCACCCAATCAATCAAAGGAGGGAAGAGCTTGGGGAATACCACCGTCTATGTCAGGAGTTGCGCTCACATGAAGATCGTTTGTGAACTATTTCCGCATATCGAGACAAAATTTCGAGGACCTACATGAACTACTAGCGGTGAATATCCAGAAGATAACCAGAAGGACCGAGGAGAACGCCCTCAGCGCGCGATATTTTGTACAACCCGCGTGGCTTGCGTCGCGTTACTGAAAGTATCGCTGAGAGGTACCGCCGTGTGTGTGACGGGGGTGATGCAATGTACCGTATCTCGGTAACGCGACGTTACTGGAACGCCTAACGTCGCGTTATAACGCGTCCTGTGTGATTGGGCCTTTAGACGTCGGAATTGATTCGACCGGTCAGATTCCTCGTCCGGTCAGTCTTGAATCGACAACCATACGAGATGGACGTGGAGTTATTAATTTTGAAAAGTAAAAGAAAATAGTGCGTCCACAGGTCCCACCAAATCCAGCAGTATTACGAACAATTCCTCATTCATTCGGAAGAAGTCATAGAATTTCTTCTCATCATTTTGTAGGTCAGGATGTAAATGATGAAACATATCAAAATGAGATGTATGTATTTATGTGATGTATCCACATTTTTCTTGTTTTCTGTTTCCGCCGTTGCCTCCTACGAAACACTATTGCATTTAAAACAACAGCGCCCATGATGATAGCTCAAAAGCAACTAAAAGAAGGAAAAAAAAAAGAAGATGAAAGGATTGTTATAGATTCAGGTTGATTCAGCTGGTTTGAAAGCGTGGAGATGACGAATCAGATTCAACTTGATTCGGAGTGATCCAGATTGATTCGGATTCGTTTGGTGTGAAAGGGGCCTAAGGTTTAAACTGTACTAGTGACCATTTAACTACAGGCTGGGCTAAGCTGTCATCACTAAAAATTAGCATGGTTCAAGAACTTGCACCAGGTCCAAAATACATTCTATACTTAACTGCAGTTTAAGCATTGTGTATTTTTGTTGAAATTGAGACATGGCTTAAATTTTGAAACAAATTTCCAAAATTTTGAAACTAGATTTAAGCCACAGTGTGCGATTAGCTTAAGCGATGAGTCAGGTTTAAACGAGTATTATAGCCCTGTCCCTTGGTAGAAGTTTATATGAAAAGATCTAAACTCGAATAACTGCCTCAGTAGCCCATAATGTGATTTTGAACTTTTGGCAAGTAAATGAAGCAGTTTTCAACTTTTGAACCGACCATCGGTATGCGAGGTTAACCATAGTTTAGCACTCTACGGTTATTGTGTAATCGGGAACCGACTCTCAAATAGACATTTAAATCTAGCTCGCTAAAACTGGCCACCTCGTGTTTCTCGACGGGCCAAGTTCCTGCCGGAGTCAGGGGGCAGGGTCACGGGAAGGTCGGGCAGGCCCGGGGGCCAAGAAGGCGAAAGTGAGGAAACGCCATCCGTTTAGGGCCCGTCATAAATGAATCGCGAAACTCGGGGAGTAGCCGAGACCTAGAAATTATTTCCATATCGAGGCAGCGGATTGCGTCTCGTAATTTAGGCGTGAAGAGATGGATAACGCCATAACATCGATGTGTTATGAAACATTTGGCTTGGGTTCACTTTACTCTCCGGACGGCTGATAAATTCATTCGAAAACAAAATCGAATACACGTATGGCCCGTTCTAACATGGAGGACCTGGGATTAATCCAGAATTAATCCAGCTTGGGATTAATTCCCCTTGAGCTCTGTACGGTGGAAAGGGCTCTTATTGACAATTGACGAGATTTCGCGATGTTAAAGGAATATTCAGAATTTATAAATGCTCAAAACACACTTCCCTAAACTTGAAAAAAAAAAAATATATATATATATATATATATATATATATATATATATATATATATATATATATATATTCATCAGTTTTGTGGTTTATTCCTTTGAAATCATTATTTATTATTATTTTAAATTTCTTAGAATTTTCAAAATGTTGTAATTCTGAAAGTGTAAAAATTTCCAAAATTGAAAAATCAATTTCCAAATGTCCTACAATTTCTTGTGATCAATCGTCGCAGAATTTAATCTTCTACTACTTTTATGTGTTACAACAAAAGGAATTGAACTGGGGTTAAAGGTGTCGAAAAACTTGTTTTTGGATTTTGTTGGTTGGGGGGGGGGGGGGGGGGGGGGGGGGGGGGGGGAGTTGGAATCAAGAAATCTGGGTGCAGGAGAGTGGGGTATATTCGAAATCAGAGCAATATTTCCTATAAGAATAGTGCATCTAAAATTATTCGATGCTTTTTGAACTAATTTTCAGTGAATACAATATTGATCAGTACAGCTAACTTTATTTGATATGGTTTATACTAGAAACAAGAAAGAAAAATCATAGTTGTTCCGACTACAAGCCATTCTAAACAACTGGAAAGTTTATAATGTCGGGCTCAAAAATATCAAATTGTCCAGGGATTACCAAAAAGCTCGATATAATTTTTATCAACCCCTTAGAATAAAGCGTAAAGGTTGAAAAGTATAAAAATAATATCTAAATAACTATAACTAAAAGGTACCTCTTCTTTTCGTTAAAATTAATAGAACACAATGAATCGAATAAGACCAGCCGGAGCAATGTCCCGGTCAATGATTTGCACTCCACAAACAACTTGGTGGAACAAAATATAAAAATAAATTAAAGAAAAAAATATACATGTTCGAGCGTTCCATTTTGAGATTAAAGAAGCAAATCCTTTACTACAAAAGCTAGTTCGCCAAGTTAAATTTCCCAAATGTTTTGTGAAGTGCCTTCAGATACAGTTTATGCCTACTATAGGGCGGTGCTAGGAAAATCTTGGTAAAACTTAACCTATTGTAAGAGAATTTTAGTTTTTAGGAAAAATAAGTAATTCCATTTAGGAGAAAATTTGTCTATAATTATCTTTCTGTAACTCTTAAGAATTTATCGTTTACGTAATGACAAACGTAATGACTTACAAAATGACACCAACGGTGGGATTCTAACACGTAAGAGGCTTACCTGAAACAAAAATTACGAAGGAAATATTAAAAATAGAAGCTTGAATGCATCTGTAATAGGTTGTAAATTCATTTATTTCAATTGTGGTTTAGCTTAGTTTAATTTAACGATAGCACAGAATAACTTAAAGCTACCAATATTTGAATGTAGGACAATAAATCACTGAGTCTAGTCTAAATTGTGTGAGAAAGTAAAGAGAATGTAATAATCGGCTTGCGAACTACTCCGCAAACACGGGGATCATTTTCATGTTCACTGTCGGTTACCAAATTCGTCTTAGTAGTAAGCCAGCCTTGTCACTTGGTTACCACCAAATCTTTATTATTATTATTTTCAATAATGAATCTTTTTAATCGATCAAGAAAAAAATCCCCCACGTTAAAAAATAGATCTAGAAAACTTTCAATAATAAGTAATGTCAATATTATATGCATGTCATTGATAAAAATTAACCCAAAGAATCGAATAAAATCTGCCGGAACTTTGGAAAAAAAAAGGTAGGATTTCTAGGCGAAAGAATATAAAGAAATCATGCGCTGCTAGCGAATCTTAGAAGTGAGCGAGTTAATCGCTGAATTCCATTAATGGCCGATAGATAGTGGGATCGGATCATATTGCAATGTTAAGTATCAACTGACACAATTCCAATGGAATGATCAGCTAATAATAGAGAGTTTTTGCTCTTCCCGTAATTTTCTACCCGTGTACGTGGGAAGCCTGAAATACCAACTGCGCATGCGCGAATCTTCACGTCAACGTGTAGAACTACGCGTGTACGGGAAAAAGGCCTATCTACACGGGCACGGGAAAATGCATTCGTTGGAGTTTCGGCCTACGGGTAGTCTTCATAGCCTGACGCAAAGGTAACAGCAGTTGCTGGTAACCACAGTGTGACCAAGGTAACCGCAGTTACGCAGTTACCAGCAAAGGTAACCACAGTGTGGTTGCCAACAACACATTGGTTGGTCTACAAATCGAGAGGTTATAGTGAAGTGCTCCGCTACAAAATTCAGCCATTTATGGTACCTAAGCAATGAATGTATTTATAAATAATTATAAAGCAATTAATTATTTATAAGAATAGGTTGTACGAAAAGAATACGAAACAGCTTCTGAAACACTTATAGAGACGTTAACGTGACGTTAGCGTTTGGTTTTTCACGTATACGTGTAGAAATACCCGTAAAAATCACGTGAAGAGCTAGCATCTCCAGCTGCTTGCTCTAGACGCTGTTGTCCGCGTCAACGGGAGAAAATCTTACGGGAAGAACAAAAACTCTCTAATATAGGTAGTTCCAATGGGATTCTGATTTTGCGAAATCGAGTTTATTAACTATTGTGGGTGCAGATGGATAAGTGAAGCATTGGTAGATGCTTTATTGGATCTCACAGAATTTCAGTTGGGAGGTACCCACATACTTAAATGTAGTTTTACTTAGATCAGGGGACTAGTAAAGTGTAGATTTTTTAATTAATTGCACCAATTTTCCCTCTGCAGGTGCCTATATCTACTGAGGCATCTATTGATGACAACCTACGGATCTGCATTTTAAAATGGAGCTCCTTTATGATATCTAGAATTCAATATCGGTGCACACTGAACTGACCAGCTGAGGGCCTCTGAGCCTAATTTGTTTCATAATCGTCTTATGATGCTGAAACCTGAAAGGTATGGTGTGAATGATTAGCAGGTATGATTAGCATCAGAACCTTCAGAACCTATCTGGGGATAATTTCTTTTCTAATCGACTCCCGGCGATGAAATTTAGATGGACCTCCTTTGGGACACCTCGAATACAATTACGAGGTACGGAGGAGCACTGATCAGCTTGAGGGACCTCTGAGGCTAATTTCTTTCCTTTTCGACCTGTTCTTGTTTCTCTTTTCTTTAATTTTCTCGACATTTACTATAAAGCGTAAAGTTGTGGGGTCCTGGAATTGTAAAGGCGTGAATCCTTTTAGGAGGCACGATGCGCTAAAGTTTTGATCATTTACTATATACGGGGTTTAATAATAATTATAGACCCATGATCTGCGTAGGTCTATCCAATACAGAAATACTCGTAATAAACCTTTGTGTTATAATTTGCGGAGTTTTGCGGTTGTATGCCAAAATAAAGACATGAAAATTATGAGAATGCCAAATAGAAACTAAATTTTAGCTTCAAAAGAAATTAGATCCGCCGCCACTTTATTCTCGTTATTTCGTGACACTTTCCGTGACAATTTTCACTTTTAGGTCCCGGTAAAAGCGTGTTTCATGTTAAAACATTGTTATTGTTCCTCATTTTTAACCAACGTTATCGAAGATTCGGAGCCAAAACAATGGATAGTTTAGCTTTTACGCCTATTCGATCATGCCTTTAATAACAATTTAGGGGAAGAAAATCGCAGAAGGCGATAAGCTTGATGAGAGAAGGACTCTCTCGGCGAAATGTCGATGACTCCTTACAAAGTGAAGTCAGGTCCCATTGAGTCAGACAAGGCCGGAATAGATATCGAGAGAGAACAAAGCGTTAAAATATAGAAACAAAGTGTTGGAAGTTGGCGCGGAGTCAAACAAAAGACGGGCTACCAATGAGTTTTTTTTCACAATGGACGTAGATGGATGCTGGATTGTTCCGGATTCACAGCATCCTATATGGAAAGGTCATCTTAAAATTGGTAGGTACTGTTTTGTACCTGAGTATTTGTAAATGTATTTATGAGAAATTTAGAGGATAGATGACGTCCGTCCTGGAACATTGATGAGGTTAAGCTAAAAACAAAAGCATATTCAAACGAATTGTCTTGTACATTCTGGTTTGGACAAGTTCATCCATTTTATTGTGTTTTTATAAAACAATAACTGTGAGATTCCCAAACAGGCGCTGTGAATGGGACGAAATTGAGTCTTGCAATTTCAAGGCCTCTTTCAGCCGACGCCACCGCTAATTCCGCACCAGCCTGGTGGTACCCTCAGTACCCACATCGACATGCGAATTATTTCCATCCTCATTATGACCGGAATCGTCGTCTTTTCGTGTTAGCATTAACTGAGGGGCATTTCTATCTGAAACGCAAGATTTCACGAGCTTACTATAGACTGGCCGGGGAAGGCCCGATAAAAATCCGAAATAGAAGGTTGATAATCAGGGTGATTAGCAAGCAAGAAATTCTGGAAAATGTACAAGGGGTGTACAAAAAGTATCTAAAGTATTTTCAGATAAAATGGTTTTCTCAATTTGAAAGAAGATTCAAAAATTGCTATTCAAATGTATCAGGGCAGACATTTTCCTAACCCTGTGCGATAGGACCATGTCGGTCAGGAAAATACCGATTTCTTTCTTGAATTCTAAGATTGGTTTTCCTAATTTCTTGAGTATCGGAAAAAGGAAAATACAACCTTGGCGCTCTGAAACTCTCTTTGCTACCACTTGGAGCTTTACGAGTAAAATTAATAAACGTGGAAGATGCTTTGGAAATCTGCTGGCTTTCGATATCAGATTTTCTGGTTTTGCTGCTGCCAATTTTCATGCTGCTGGTCCCCACTCAGCGGTCCAAAACTTGAGAAATGATCACTGAATACTTGAACGTCCGATTATCGTTGAAGGATCGTTCATTCGTCATTGAAACTCCAAACGAAGAACGCTGAATAGTGTATATACATAAGAAATTTAATTTGAACACGATTATAACCTTTAAAGTAACCAAATAACGTTTTGAATCAGAATTTTTCTCACCAAGGATGGGGCCCGTCATTTAATTCGGCTCTTGTTGTCCCATATATATTATCTCCCTTGAAATTTCAACCTCTTCGGGTGAACAAGAGTAAATTAAGTTCACTCAGCTGATAAGGAAGGATCCTGTCATTTCATTCATCTCCTGCTCTCTCAGAAAGACTTCCTATCAAATTTCAAAATCCTAGAGTTGAAGTGGATTTAGCTCTCTCTGCTACTTTTCCGCTACTTTGGAATCAAAATTTCATTCCGTTCTCACTTACGTTCTGGGCATTTACGAGTTGAAATCTGATCAATTTCATCTTACGGAATCACCAGGCGTCGATTTAGAATGTCACAGCTAAAGAAAACGCGGAGTTTCCAGGGGGGGGGGGGGGGGGGGGGGGGCTGCTGACCCGTGATATGATGTTTTCGGCGAAGCATCTGATCGTATGTTGTGCTCTAATTTCCCCGAGAGGGAGAAAGACGTCTTTTGATTACCAGGAAATGAGAGCTAATCGACCTCGGGGATCCTTCCTTTGAAGCGTTGTTTGCTCGAGACAAGCTATATAATACATTTAACCGCGTATTCCTTTACAGCCAAACGTTCTCGGCGTGTACTCAACTCTAGATCATCCATTCAAACTCACGAGTTAAAGTATGTTTTCCTCTATTTAGCCGTAGATATATTTATTTTGATTTCTTAGTTAAATTGTTGAAATCGCAGCTACTTATTCAGGGTGACCCCAACTTGAAAAGTCAGGGAAAATCTGAAATGTCGGGGAATTCTTTGCGTCGAGAAAAAGACAGGAAATTCGGCAAAAACCCAACAAATGTCAGGGAATTGTTTTAATCAAAACTTTGCGTTATAATTTTGAGAGTTTTTAGGTATGTTCTAACTCCAACTACACTAACTAATCAAACTTCAACAGTATACTTCATCATACATATTATTCAATAGGTAGGTATGCGCATAACAAATGATAATCAAAAGTGGTGGTTAAACTGTTCAAAGAGCTTTAACGCTACAAGCTGATACATTGTTACATGGGTTATGTATTTGGCTTCCCTGGTAACAACATAACCTAAAATCCTCAGAGTATTTAACTTGCTAACTAACTATTTTTTCTATAAAACGAAAATTTGGAATAACCTTCAGAGCTTAGATCATCAAGGTATGTCATCGTCTGGAATGAACCACACACATCAACCAAAATTATAAAAAGTCCTAGTCATGAGGAATCCAGTGTTACAATAAGGCCTTCTGTCTGTTTGGCATTCGTTATTATTTTTTTATTCGAATTAACGAATCTGGGTTTTTAAAAAGATTGTTATTTTTTCCTCATTCTTTGAGTTTTTTCTCGAGATTTTAACTGAATTTATTGCGGAATAATTTAGTTACTTTAGGTATGTACTCAAAACATTTCCTCAATTGTGAGATAATAACTAATTGCGATTTTAAAATAATTATTAATAATATGTTCTTCCACAAATGCAATTACTTCCATACAAGATTATCTTTTTTCCCCATGCTTCACCTTCCATTACTACCACCAGTATGCTGGTGTAGGCTCTTTTTAATTGTTTTTTAATTAAACGATTTTCGTTAAGGATCTTTAAAGGTACCGAGAATTGTGTAATACATTAAAATAACGAGGGGAAAAAAAATTGACTTTGAAATGCCTATTTTCTGTCAGGAAAATCTGAAGTTCGGTTAGGGAAATGTCAGAGAAATTTGAAATTTCCATTTAAAGGCCACCTTGTTAATTACGTTTCGCGGTTTTTTTTTCTCAACAAGGACTAAAGACTGTGTAATGATCTGGATTAAAATATTGAACATTGAACTCCGAAAAAGAGTACAATCATCTCTTCTTTTGCCGCTGTTTCTCTTGCATCACTTTGCAACGTGAGAGAAGAAATGCGCTTCAAGAATTCAACAGTGTATGGGGGGGATTTTGGAGGGGATTTTCTAACATTAATACATTAATAACATGAGCTGATTGCATTTCCAACCCTCACATTGTTTATGTTATTTGCTACACCCACAAATCTTAGTAAAAAGGTTTTTCGAATCAAAACACTCAATATTTCGACCAACCTCTCTTTAGGAAAAACCGCGCTTCTTCATGGTTCATCAGCTCTACCCTGAGAACGGAATGAGATGTCACGATTCTGCCTTCACCTTCGTGTTCAGCGCTACAAAAAAATTTGATGTGAGGTGCAAAAAATAAGTTCTATATAAAAAATTGAGGAAAAAAGTAGGGAGAGGGAGGGGGGTTACTTTTTGGGCCAGAATGTTCTAATATTACATGCAAGTATGTTTGCTAGCGTTTGGTTGAAGAACGAAGTTTCTTCGTTCCGCGGTCGGTAACTAACAACTTTTAACCTAATTAACCCAACAAACTTTGCATGGAAAAACACATGATAAAAACGTTGTAAAATTCGTTAGAAATTAAGTATCTGATTAATCACAATAAACCACTTTTACAACGAAACCGATTTTGGTGACAATTCAGTAATAATTTGATCCGATCAGTCATTGACAGAAATAATTCAGATTTAGGGTCCTCAGTAAAAATGATGGAATCTTCGGGAGACCGGATTCCATAAATTCGTTTAAAAGAGCCTCTACCTACTACTGCAATAAAATGAACGTAACCGGAGAGAAGTATAAAAGCGAGGGAGCAACAATAACAGCTACTAACACAGTTTATTATTGACCAATCCAGTCAGATGGTTCCACGGCCTTGGAGATGAGGCGTTCACGAGCCAAAAGAGACCTCAAGTGAAAATGGGGCCGGCGTTACGCAACTTCTCGACTATTATCCTGCTAAACGCGAAAATTAACAAATCGAACGTAGGCACCAAGAAGCGTAGTAAATGTGTGGGCTTATTTCAAAAGTTTCGCTCTCACAAAGGCCTTGTAACTTGTTGAAGCTACCTACGGCGGGAAACGTGTAAATGATGCTGGGAGGGGTATACAGTGACATACACTAACGACACTAGGATGGGGTTTTCAGTTCTCCGTTGAAGAAAGAGCCAGCTATGGGATGGCAACAGATACATTTATTTCGGAAACATTTCTTTCGTAAGATGTATAGTCGTCATTCTTGCGTAGGTAACTGCAGTTATAGTACGGATTTCGTATGAGTGTTTACTAACGCAGCTCTCGCGTACACAAAGTTGCCATGAATATCTTTGTACACACGATAGCTGCGTCAGTAAACAGTATTCTACTACGACCTACTACAATTCTACTCAAACTTTCCCATAGGTAAGTTAAGTTCTCAATTACCGTACATGTTGGCAACACTTTTTTCAGTGATTTTCTCTTCGCATCACATTAGCTTTCCTTACCACCAGCTGATCAGCTGTTTTACAGTTTGACGGTAGGGTTTAATTAATTAAAAAAAAAAAAAAAAAAAAAAAGTTCGACGATAGGTATAAGTCACCTCAGGGTCGCAGTTTCTGAGGAATTTCGTTTGAGATGTAGTCAAGTTGAGATTTTGCCGAAAGCTGGAATAAATGGGTAGTCTTCAAACAAACGCATTCTCTTACCTACCCCATGTTATTTAGTTCACAGGGATCTAGGCCATAAGGTGCAGAAGCCGCCCCAGTTACCCACTCAACACTTGCCGTTACACTTCCTTTCTCGAGACACCAGCCCCCAAGTAGGCTCAAGTTTCATTTTGTTCGCCCGAATCCTTTATTCTGAATGTTCTACATTTTCCTCCATTTCCATTGCAAAAACAAGCAAGCTCAGACCTCTCTCCAGAAGGTAACCCTGCTCTGAGTTGAGTATTCCGATCGGCAACCATTTTCATTGAACAGTTATTGTCATCAAATTCTATCAAGTCAGTTAATAATTACTAGATACAATGAGTGATGTGAATAAAATCCATGCATTTGCTTAGATCAGCTGCTAGCTAGAGAAGGCATAGGGTGTCAAGCAAGGTCCAGGCTCAAGCAAACACTCATTTTCAGGTGAATAACCTTTTGCTAATACTAGGTAGCACATGCTTGAGGGAGGATAGCAATTTTGTCGCACTAAATTAAAAAAAAAAATTACTATATTTTAATCCATCAGCTACAAGATCTCGATGAAAGCTCTCCAAAAAGGTGCAATATGAAGGGCACTGGATGGTTGGAATAGACCAAAAACGTAAAAAGGGAAATGGCGACAAAGCGAGAGGTGGATCGAGAGAGGTGAACTCCGCGCCGTCTTTTCTACCTATGACGTTTCTTTCTATTGCACCCTTCCCCCCACCTGTACCAATTAATGTTTTGAGCTAAAAATTTGCAGTCGGTTGAGTTCAAAGATACCAAATCCAATTTTTAGATCAAATGATTTTTTTCAACGATCTACATGGGTGAGTTTCCTCTTTATGGGAAACACAGGAAAAGTTAAGAGCAACTTACCCTTTACTGAGAAAAGGTTAATTAATTCCCCTACTGCCTTTAAATCATGGATAAGCAGTAATGATCGAATTTTGGTTTCTATGTTAGCAGGCCGACGTAGAATTCAATTTCCTACAACTTTGCTAAGGAACGAAAATTGTTTTGGATGGCAAGTACCTAAGGACGTAAAAAAGTCAAGAAACGTAGTTTTGAGAGATTTGTTCAAGAACACTGCTTTAAGGTGCCATTTTAGGTATAGTAATATGGGGTGTATTAGTAATAACCTTAAAAGGTGCTATAATGATCCTTAGAAACAAGAATTTTGTTCACTCCGGCCATACACTCATACAAGGCACTGTGCGCCGGTCTTGGTAACAAATCATGCGTCTTTGCGAAGGGTGTAACGTTGATGAAACTTTTGCAACTTCTATCTAAACTTTTTTTCGATCAATTAGAAAGGATGATGAACCGAATGGGGTAGGCATTTGAGCAGGAAATCGCGAACAGCTGCTTCTCGAGCTTGAACCGTTGAAAGGCTCCAGATGCGGCCAGGATAACGTGCGGACCGCCCCGTATTCCTGATGGAACAATGGGATCCCTCAGGTTTCTGGAGGTGCAACAGACACGTGGTGAGTAGGCCGGGGGTCAATGGATGGGTCCGATCGAGAAATCTTCAGCTCAATGGCCAGAAGCCATAAAAACCGAGGGTCAAACGAAACGGTGGTCCCGTCGAAAAAGAAGGTTACTCCCGGAGGGCGTTCAAGGTTTGAGATTCGTTTGAGGCACCTTGGAAAATTATAGGATCCTGATAAGTCCGTGGTATCGAAAAAAGAGATCACGTTCAGAGAACTGAATAATATGGAGTTATAATAATATTATAGGATGCCGAAATGAAAGTGGGATCGTCTTCCATTCGATATCTCCGGTCTCCTCAGTATTTGCATATATATATCAACCATATAATCACATTGCTGCCAACTATGATATCCGTAGCTTTACATAAATAATAATATACCACTATATGCATAAATAAGAGACAGGATTGTATCGAATAAATTTCATCTTATTTATTCAAGTATAAACGATTAACAGTCTGAATAACAACTTGAAACAAAGTCTGATATAAACATTATGTTACTTGACCAATATGATATTGTTCAGTGAAATCAAATCGGCGTAAGCAGAAAAGGAGTGTAAGTATGTTTGGAGGGCCCTCCCTAGGAAAATGAACTTTTTAACGGGTTCTGAGGAAATCTGGAAGACAAAAGAGACCTTTCCATAGCAGATTACACAGGCTTATACTTATCTAAATATTAAGCACTTATATGCATTCTTGTTAATGATTGGTGTATTCAATAGTCTTTAAACTAACGATGAACCTAATTTGATATAACTATCTAATATACCTACGTATTGAAATGGTAATATAGAACCATCATCATTAATCTAATATTATTCTATTTAATGTAAACATTTATTAACTTTTCTCTAGTTTCTCTTCACGCTTTTCTACTTACATAAAATCGACTTTTGAACATTTTTTCTAAAACTTTCTTCAAACTAAACACAAACTGAAATCATTATTTTGATAAATCCGAGATGTGTATGAATGTACCTAATAATCTAACACTCTGTCAATCTGTAACCGGTGAGGTTAGTTCCAATAAATTCACACTTAAGAAAGAATCAGCTGTTAGGAACCATAAAATCCAAGAGATTATTATTTATTTTATTAGTTTATTCATTTATTTTTTTAATGGGCGATTCACAATTTCAAAAGCACCGATGGAAACACATTGATGGGTAAAATAGGAGAAAGATTCAGAGAAAGAGAGAGAGAGAGAGAGAGAGAGAGAGAGAGAGAGAGAGAGAGAGAGAGAGAGAGAGAGAGTGAGAGAGAGAGAGAGAAAAGCCTCTCTTAGACTTCAAGAGACGAATTCAATTATTATGGAATCTTTCCTGATCAACTGAGTGAGCTGAATGTTCATCTTAACAAAGGCATTGGCTCTCATCGGTGAATCTGTATTTTAATATTTGGTGGTTGGTTTACTCAATATGTGTTTTCTAGTGTGGAAACAAATTGTACTCATTTTCCCCACTTTATGGAGAACCATTTAAATGTGAATATGAAAATACAGTGCGCAAAAACATATTCGTGATTCAATGTTTTTCCATGAAGTGGCTAAAATTGAAAGTGGATTTAGATCCAAGAAATACACACTGAGTATAAGGACTACTTAGCATGAGATAAGGTATTATTTATTCATTTTTTCTTTTAACGGGAAATAGTGATGGATTGCACTAGGATGGATTTTCCCATCAGTCACGTTTCTTCTTTTTCCTTTATTCTTGACAACGGGTTCATCGAACGTCTTCCACCTCCTCATCATCCCGTAATAAACTCATTTTTCACGTTAATTGTTTTTTATCTTACCTTCTCGTTTTCCGCTAAACCATTCCGTTCCTATTCCACATAACAGACCGCAACAAGGACCGGATTGCGGATCTGTGGGAAGCAAGTATACGCCGTATCAATGTTAGTGGCTCTTTGTAGGATTGTTTCTCACCCACAAACCGTATCATGCGTACTTAGCTGTAATTCAATCTCGCAACTGTTGTACTAACCGCGAGTCAGGTTTGATTTCACTCAGATGTGTTATGAATCAAACATTTCCTCTGTTTAATATCTTCACTCAAATATTATAAGTATGAACAAAAGTGATACAGCAAAGTCATTTACGCTATGATTCATGTATGCAAAGATGTACATGTAGTAGGGTAAGTAACGGTTTTAGAATCAATTATTGTTTTTTCAATTTGGTTATTTCACCAGACTAACGGACTTATTTATGATTACTTATTACGCGTCTCTATTTCGGTATTGCCTGTAGTCGTGAAATGCATGCTTCCAAATGCTCCAAAATTTTACACATTTTAATAACCCCACAAAATTTTACACATTTTAATAACCCCACAAAAAAAAAGAAAAAAAAAAAAAGTTTTACGACATCATCTTCCTAACATCATATCTCGGCATACCAATTTGAAAGGTCAGTTGACCAATAGTTCAGTTCTAATTCAATGTACCTATTGAGCGTAGGAAATATTAGGAAACATTCATGTTTATATTATTTATTGTGGGACGTTACACACATCTTCATTTTATATTTTTTTAATGACAATTTATTCCATTTTGATACCATCCGCACTCTCCTAGGTCGAGTAGTTTTCTTTCTATGATTTTTTAAAGTTTGCACTGGTGACGTCACAATGGGTGGCAGGAGGATCTCGCCCAGGTGGGAGGGGCGCTTTGACGTCACCAGTGTGCAAAACCTTGGAAAATCATAGAAAGAAAATTACTCATAGTAGGAGAGTGCGATTGATGCCAAACTTCTTAGGATGGGCTCTTCTTCCATTTAAAAATAGTTAAAATACCTTTTTCGCAACCATGGGTAACGCTCATTGAGCACATATTTGGGAGCATGAACTTTTGGCAATATTATGTACATGTTCCAGTTCTGTGAGCGTAGAAAAATGTGCCAGATGAGCAGACATGAACAGTTGGACTTTGAAATTTTAAGTCATTAATTGGATGAATGTAATATGAGCGATGGGCTTGGTGGTCTAGATGCTATGAAGCACCCATCTCAAATATAAAAAAAATATCTTAAACCAACCCGATCAGTAAATACAGAATTGAATTTCGGAATATACAGGAGGTCTGAATGCTCGTAAGTTTCCATCTCAAATATTAAAAAATACCTTAAATCAACCCTTTTAGTGAATACAGATATTAGGAGGACATATAGATCAGAATGATGGGCAGAGTTAGGTTGTCTGGAAGCTTGCAAGCTCATATCTCAAAAACGAAAGAGTATCCTCAATCAATCCTCTTAGTAAAATACAGATTGGGTGGACAATTATTGATCTAAAGCTGAGATCGAAAAAATGAATAAATAGCAATTATAGCAGAAACCAGAATTTGAACACGAAATAATAACATGAATCATAATGTGTATTTGCAGAACTAATAAATCTATAACAAATATATTCCAAATTTAAAGATAAATACAAATTATAGTTAATAATAATTGTGAAAGTAGAAAAATCTAGGCCCACTGCGTACGTATTACAATCGCGCTCAATTGGTTCATTCGTCTAAATCCCAGAAGGAAACATACACTCAACTGGTACTGTCAGAAATGGAATTGTGCTGGTACAAATGAATAAGGGATTAATTAATGGATTAATTAATAGATTAATCCACTGGGAGAGTGAATTAAGAGCTCTTCTTCTACCTTGCGCGCTAACTGGTGAACCCCCCATTTGAAACTATATATGTTTTTTGCACATACGTGCTAGTAGCTCTCAGAAGGAAGTTGGCAATATGAGACGTGATGTAATAAATTTAGAGCTTTACAACGAGTGGTGAACTATTGTTGTGGGGTGGAAAACGAGCAAGAGAACACCCTTACAACGACTGTTAGTACGTGAAAAACGTTAGAGACTGTTCCGTGTAACACGATTTCGTAACCGATTAGCGTAACACTATTTTGTGATGGGCGGGCAAAAATAACTTCTTCATCAGCATGTATATATTTATTTACACATACAGGAGTGATCTGCTATTTAAAATAGAAATAATAAACTTTTGTGTAATTTGAATACTTTGTGTTGTTTTCCATTCTCACGACCGAATTTTTGAGTTCGTGAAAGAAATAACAAAACAAAAATTATTCCCCCAAAATCTTAATTTCTAGTTGTTTTTTGCGATTCAGAGATTGCTGAAATATTTAGGTTCCGGGCCTGTCTGTCTGTGCCAATTCCTTGTCACGCCCATAACTATTCAAAGTTTTGGTCCGATGTTGATGAAAATTTTCACAAATATTACGTTTTCTCCTAGATGGTCCATCATAAATATCATTGTCGTCGGATCAATAATGGCGTATGCGCATGCGCAAACGATTTTATAAAGTCAATTTATCTCTATCTATCTGTCCGAGATTGTTCAAATTCGAGAGGTACCCTATTAGTTTTAACGTGATTGGAATGGGAATTATTCATATAAATTAATATAATTATTGTGCATGCGCAAAACGAAAGCTCATTGACACACGAGAAACTCCAAGACTAATTGACCCATTTTGATGAAATTTTCGGGGATTGTGTGGGTGAGGTACTAGACGGTCCCTTATAAATTTCGTTATGGTGGGATCAGCAATGGTGTGTGCGTATGCATAAACGTAAATTTGACGATTTCTAACGATCTATCAGTCCGATTTTGTTCAAACTCGGAGGGTTGTTAAGTAAGAGTTTCAGGAAGGTTCCGTAAGAATGAACCAATAAACAAATATAACGATTGGTTGAGCAATACCTCACGGTGGTCCGCTGACTGATTCAAGGCCGTCTGAAATGCCGACGAAAACTGACTACAAGGCGGTGTTCTGGAACCTTGTACGAGTAGAAATTGACCCCCCGGGAAATCCGGGCTGATCGTTTACTCGTACAAGACGCAAATCAAACATTCAGTTTTCGGGTGTTGTAACCACCTAAATTATGGACTCAGTAAAAAAAATTGGGTGAAACTTGACCCAAAATGGGGTAGAATGCCACCAACCGCACTTTTTTTTAATGTCAACCCGTTGCCGAGATATGATTTTTTAAAGTTTTTTTTTCGACAAAAACACGTTTTAGACCATAAAAACCTCATTTTCTCCACTATCGATACACTTTTTTCAATTTTTGACCACATATATGAAATCAGTGTTAAATTTTGTTTAAGAATATTGTTCTCTGGATCTTCAGAAGTTCAATCCTTAAACCATAATCCTTGTTCAAACGTGAGAAAATTATAGAAACCAAGTTTTCCGAAAATCTTCGAAGCTGTACTGTCTCCCAATAAATACCTAATCTTGAGACTTATTAAACCGCACAAATTTATTCTTCATTCAAAGAGCTTTCAAACGATGGAGACGCTTTTGAAATTTCCTTTCAAATTGGTGCAGTTATTTAACCTGGAAGATGAAAAAACGTGTTACCTTTTGGTTGTTTTTTTCTTGATGGACGGGCTGGGATGAGAAAACAAATAAAAACGGCGGCTGTAAAAAACGACTAAGACTTCCTAATCTCATTGAATAGTTGAACTCTGTCTCTCATCAACGCGTTTGAATTGTTTTGACTGAAGAAAATGAGTTAGTTCGTCCATTCACTCTGTGACGGTGGGGTCGGTCCAAAAAAGGTCAAGAGCGTGCATCCGCAGTCGAGGGAGCCACTTCGAAAACACAAAATTGTGAGTTGCATTTGAAGCAATAATGTAAATGTAAAAGTAAATTTGTTTTCTCTTTATCCAGGAGTAATTTTCATTTGCAATTGCGTTTTTTCCATTGCCGAGTTTCTGTTTGTTTTTTCATCCCAGCCCGTCCATCAAGAAAAAAAACAACCAAAAGGTAACACGTTTTTTCATCTTCCAGGTGAAATAACTGCACCAATTCGAAAGGAAATTTCAAAAGCGTCTCCATCGTTTGAAAGCTCTTCAAATGAAAAATAAATTTGTGAGGTTTAATAAGTCTCAAGATTATTTATTGGGAGCCAGTACAGCTTCGAAGATTTTCGGGAAACTTGGTTTTTAGAATTTTCTCACGTTTGAACAAGGATTATGGTTTAAGGATTGAACTTCTGAAGATCCAGAGAACAATATTCTTATACAAAATTTAACACTGATTTCAGATATGTAGTCAAAAATTGAAAAAAGTGTATCGATAGTGGAGAAAATGAGGTTTTTATGGTCTAAAACGTGTTTTTGTCGAAAAAAACTTTAAAAAATCATATCTCGGCAACGAGTTGAGATAAAAAAGTGCGGTTGGTGGCATTCTACCCCATTTGGGGTCTAGTTTCACCTAATTTTTTTTTACTGAGTCCATAATTTAGGTTGTTACAACACCCGAAAACTGAATGTTTGATTTGCGTCTTGTACGAGTAAACGATCAGCTCGGATTTCCCGGGGGGTCAATTTCTACTCGTACAAGGTTCCAGAACACCGCCTTGTAGTCAGTTTTCGTCGGCATTTCAGACGGCCTTGAATCAGTCAGCGGACCACCGTGACCTATTGTACAAGCGAAAAACAGAAGTTGGTTGACACACGTGAAAATCCTAAACAAATTGACCGATTTTGATAACACGTTCAGAGTTTGTGCGAGTTTGCTTCTAGAAATCACCTATAAATTTCACTGCCGCAGTATCAACAGTAGCGAACGCGTATAGATAACATACATTCGGGCGAAATTGGTTCTTTCAACTAATTCGATAAGTCCATGTTACGATAAGTGACTTAGCTATACTGCAAAACCTACTTGCTTTTCTAATTTTGTTTTATTTTGTGCGTTACCTAAATCCTACAATCTCACAAATAACTACCGTTCCAGGGCACTGAATCACCGAAAACTGTACATAACGCTCCGACAAGTGACGCAAGCAAATGGCATCGTTATGAGACAGCGGGTTCCTTAGATAGGAATCTCGAAGTGTTTCAGAGGAATCAACATTTTCTCACGTGGGTTGTAACTAAAAGGACAGCAGGGAGTCAAGATTACGGCCATGCTTACACTAGTGCGATGATTATCTAATATCCCCGACGAAAAGCCAACCTGCTTCGTGGGACCTACTTCTGATTTTTCGGAAACGGTGGGAATTCGCGTGGAAGACGAAGCTTGCCTACCTGTTATCCACAGTTTCTATCTGATATAAATTGAATGCAAGAGCATTTATAGTAGAAGAGGCTTCGAATCTGGGGCAAGAAAAGGAAAAAAAAAAAAACGGTTCCATTCTCTGCGCATCGATTACATCGGCCGCTTCGATTGATTGCTTGACGGATATATTGTGCTTGGATGAAATGAAACGGATTAATTACCCGTTTTCAATCCCCATAAGCAAACCGTTGTATAATTTAAACTTATCTCGACTTCTTCCTTCATTAGATGAAGTGGTCGCTCAGGTCTTCCGTTAGCTTAGAAAGCGACTTCTTGTCTAGAGACAACACGGGTTCCCTCGAGGAAGGCGCAACCTATTTTATTCGTTTCTAGGTCTACCCATCATAGCTGACTCCGTTTAATCCACCAAACCCTTCATTTTAACTTTGTGATAGAGGCGTATTTTACGAATTGCAGGATCGGAATCAACTTGAAATCACACGCAAAACTACTCGAATTTTTGAGTATGAAAAGAAGTGCAAAATTACTCTCGAAATTAAAAAAATCGAGTTTTTGTTTTTCGACAAATTCGACTGCCACAAGTATTAGGCACATGATTTTTGAGGAAATTTTTCCATTTTCAATAATGCGTTGATGTTAATGTTCTTTATATGCACAACATCATCCGGAAGAACCAATGAGAAACTAAAAAGTTAGTGCGCAATGCAAAGTTGAGGAAATCGGGGAGGGAATGTGTACTTACTGTAATTAGGGTCTTTTTAGGACGTCCCTCTGAAGCTAGGCTTCGTTAATAGAGGGACGACCTAATGGAATTGATACAGGGGGTGTGGGGCAACCCAAGCATGGGGGAAAACCGCACACAAATCCGTTTCAGACGATTCTAAGACCGAATCCGTGAAAAAAACCAAAGGTGTCTCTCTCTCTCTCGCGAAAAACCAAGGGAAGTTAGAGCCCGACGTTTTTACCCAGTGGGGGTTCCCTTTAAAAAGGACCACCTTGTATGTATCATGAATACACCTTGTATATATTATGAATACATTCAGGCAGACATTCCGTACCATAAGTAGTATGTTTGCCGATTCGTTGATTCAACATTGAGACTCTCATTTGACGAAGAAAGGGGTCATTATCCCAAATCCGCCTGTCCTTCGTAAAAGGTCATAGGGGTCATTGATGTGTATAAGAGAATATATGTTTGGATGAATATAAATAAATTAAAGGCTATTAGTATGTTTTTTTTGGATCTGAGTTGGTGAGGAGAAGAGCAACTCCGGTTTACATCTCACTCTCATCAGAAGAGAAATATATGAAACGATCTTCCCCAATTCTCAAAGTAAAAGAATAATTGGGAAGATAGTCGGGTTTGAAAGAATATCATAATCTACCATCTATTATCTGCTCATCTTTTGATAAGTTATGTGATAGGCCTGGAAATAAAGATGATGGAATATTATGACGTTCACATATGCCTGCATGCCGTTCACACAGTACTCTTGGAACCACAAGAAAAATTACAGTGGTGCGGTAAATTTATTTAAAAAAGGTAAATTATTATTCTTGTATATAAAAAAAATCATCCGAATATAACAGCATTATTGTTTTACCAATACCTTTGCAACAACAATTATGATGAGTAATTCACGAATAATCATCTCTCAATTTCCGATTCACAACATGTTTAAAATAATTTTTAAATTAATATTTCAACTCCAAAACTCTCTTAGGATAGAGTCGTACAGCATCTCAGTTGATATCAACCTGTTCGTTTAAATAATGAAATTGGACAGTTTTTGTATTTCTCGTATTGGTATTTTTCGTAAACATGAAAACAAGCTGTTGGAGCGAGCACGATAAATGCTAACCTTTTCGCATTGATTTCTCGTAGCGTTTTCGTAAGCCTGAGAGAAAGAGAACTCTTATAGAGACGTTAACGTGACTCTTGTAGTGAATCAATCCTCAAAACTCAATTGTCACAGTAGACAATTTCCAAAATATATCATGAAGTAAGAAACAACGACCACTTACCTCTACATCATTCAAAAAAAGATTCAGCCGTGAAGAACACGAATCTTCAAAACGTAGTGTAAAAGCACCAATTGTTGACACTGTTATGGGACATCTATCTTAGATTCTGCGTTTTACCCACGGGTTCAAGAAAATGGAACTTCCAAGTACGTATTATAAATTGTGAGTTCGTGGAGAATAGTTTGCATGTATTCAATTTCTCCAAATAACTTTGTTGATTATCACAAAGCACTTTTTTGAAATTCAGCTTTTTAACAAAAAGTTGACAGACATGCCTTTAGAAACTCTTACTGTTGACATTTATGTTAAATGTTAAAGCTTCTATTGCATGAAGTTGTCATTATGGTAAAATGGACGAAAATGCTTGTGATTCTCAAAGAATATCTTAAAATGCCACCATTAGAAAATGAAGCGATACAATATAGTACGGGTATGTTGGGTTGCTTAGGAATATTATTTCTCAATCTATATTTGTTTAGAAATATTACCTCTCCATATGCGCCTAGCTGATTGATATCCAAATGTCAACTTTACAATGAAATTAAAAGTTTCTCCTGATATTGACACAGGTGTCAACACCACCTAATGTCAACAGGTGTCAACATTAGGACACAAACACGTTTTATGGAACCTAATGTTGACACCGAACAATACCATATTTTTCTGTTGAAATTTTAGGGTTTTCACGGTTACATCTTCTTCCTCATATTATTAATAGACCATCTGAATTTAAATCGTAATTTTCACTCATATACTTAACCCGAAACATCCAAATTAGTAGACTCACTTAACTTAGCTGCAGAGCTGTGACAATGTCACTGGAGTGACAGGTTGCGGTTGTCATCAATATCACACCACCCAGACGTTTTGTTACTTTCTTCATAACTAGCGGAATCGGTCAACCTTAACAATTGCTTTCTTTTCTTCCGAATTACGTCGATTTTAATAATCTGCAGTGTCTCATTTTCTTATTTTTTGGATTTGAAATTGAAGTGTCAACATTTGGATAAGTGTCAACAATTAGTGCTTTTACCCTATAAAACGAACTTTGGAATGAAATCTTGTGAATGAAAAATCTGAATTCGTTGATAGTTGCTAAGTTATAGAGCGTTAGCCTAGAGAAAGGTCAAGTTGTCGTCTCGTAATTACGATTCCGAAAAAGCTGAGCACGAGTAAAGCTGACTCTTCCCGTTCCGAAAAGTGTCTCCACGTAGCGAAAACCTCTTCTCGTTTCGGAAAGGCCACTTTCGTATACGAGAAAATGAATACGAGAAGTACAAAAAACTCTCTATTAAATCAATCGACTTAGCGAGAGAAAAACACAGTTTATTTTTAAGTTACCTACGTTCTGATTTTTGAAAATGTAAATAGACATACAGACGACAGAAACCTTTTTTTAGGATATATACATCTTAATCTTCAAACGTTTACCTACAAATTTTAAGGGGTTTAAAAAAATAAGAAACGTCATCTCTTTTTTTCATCAACTGATAAATGTCGAAAATAGTTTTCTAACAAGGTGCAATATGAAGGGTATCAGTGTATTGGATGAAATAGCAGAATTGGAAATCCTAATGAGTTCATAGAGGAAAGTCCTCACCCCACGTTTGCCTAGGGGTGAGGGGGAGGGGGGTTGTTACCTCAGTGTCCACCCAAGTCGACAATTTACTTTCCTTCTATTGGTTGTTTGTCCAAACTGTTTGGAGGGTGGAGCTGGAAATTTACATTGGGAGGTTTTCTAGGACGTAGAATCCGATTTTCAGACAAAAATTAGATAATTTAAACACACAAATGTTGCTCACTAGCCTCTTCAGGACGATTACAAAGCTGCATTGTTGAAAATGACGAACCAGTCTGAGCAAAAGTAATTAGAAATTGAATGATTACTTTACAGATAAAACGAGAAGCCCAAAAACGGTAAAAAGAAGAAAAGACTGTTGTCACCAAATCGAGGGAAGGAAGTAAAGGGAATCAGGAGATTGTACCGCCGGGAAGGATTGTTAATTGCGATGCCCTACACAATCAAGGAATTGGAACGACCCGAAAGCGGACGAGTCGTGCCAGAGTCATCCCACAGTGAAGAAATAGGGTTGAGAGATTTTTTTTCTGTCGAAAACGACGCCAATGAAAGGATTCTGAAGGGACTTTTAGAGGTCACGCTTCACAAAATGTTGCCGAGATGTTGTGAAAACTATTGTTCATTGTCTCGTTTCAACCTCTGGCCCAGTTCGTAGGAGAGTCCGTTATGACCCGGACGTGACTGCTAAAAGACTAACCCCGAAAAAGCGTGCGGTGGGGGAGGAAAGTTCGAGAGGTTGGTAACGGATTGCGTAGCGCTGATCCGGGGAATCTAGTTCACGATTATGGAGTCATTTGATGTAGCATGTAGCATTTTGAAGTTTTCTTCGTTGGCTATCAGTGGCGTAGTTTGAGGAGGGGCAGGTTAGGCAAGGCAGAGCCCCTTTATGAATAATAGAGGATGCAGAAGTTCTTATGTATACAAGTTGTATGGATACAATCAAAATTAATAATTGTACGCTTCTAACTTCAGTAGGTACCTAACACATTCAATAGGAGAATGTACTATTTTACGATTCCGGTTGCCTAACACACTTGCGTTTTTCAGCTTTTTTCTCGAATTTTTAATGCTTGAACGTGAAGAAGGCAAAGAGCTTTTTTTCCAAGGTCAGCTTTTTGACCATTACACATCCCGATGGAGCATTTTCAAACTCACTTGGGAAAATTATAACATGATCTAATTTTTACCTCGATGCAAGAAAAATGCTTAAATGTAACCTTTGGGAAGGTAACAATTTAATGGAAAACCCCTGGGAGCCCTAATCTGGCAGACTTAATAAAAGAAACTCTAATTAAAGGCCGTATAAAACTACCATTTTTTCAGTATTTTTAATGCCTAAACGTGAAGAAGAAGAAGTGTTTTTTTCCAAGGTCAGCTTTCCAAAAAAAGTAGTTTCCTCGGAATCCCCCCCCCCCCCTTCACGCCATTTCCCCTCACGGTAAATTTGAAACTTCCGAGGTTGGATAACTGGACTAAAATCTGGATCAAACAGTAAAAATAGTCACGAAAGGACTGATGAATATAATAAAAATATCACGATTCATCGCTATTACCCCCTCAATTCACCCGTTTCCATCATCAAATTCGAAACTCCTATTACATTTTCCAAAACTAGACCAAATAAAACTTGAACAAAAAAAAGAACCACGGAAATCGGACGAGAATAGTTAAAACATCATGAATCAATATTACCCCCTCGATTTGCCCCCTCTCTTGATGAAGTTTGAAAATCCTGACATACTTTCCAAAACTACATCGAATTCATACTGGAACAAAATAAAAATCACGAAAATCGGTAGAGATTTGTGGCTTGGGCAGCGCTTGACAAAATCGGTAATTATCCCCTCCACCCCCAACCCCGAGAGCAAATCCGAAATTTTCAAAGTTTAATGTACAACTAAACTGAAATCGGAATCGAACAAAATGTGAATCAGGAAAATCAATTAAGAATTGTAGCCTGGGAAAAACCACGTTTTTTCGGCTTTACTACCCCTTTCATTCCCACTCTTTCATGTTGAAATTCAAAATTTCCAAGGTTCGTTGCACAACTAGACTAAAATTGGGATCGAACAAACAAAGAATCTCGGAAATCGATTGGGAATCGTGGCCTAGGCAGCGTCGACAAAATTCGTCACACACACAAACACACTTTTTTTTTTTTTTTTTTTTTTTTTTTTTTTTTTAAACCTCCCCTCAAAGACGGAGGGGGCACGCCATTAAATTGAAAAATAAACAAATAAAATAAAAAAGTGGGGAGGACGCCCAGGTTTACCCGACGCCGGCTCTAGGGATAAGGGAAGTTGCAGGACGAGGAGGAAGCATGGGATGAAAGGAAGTGCCCCTATAAAATGACCACCAGTTCAAGTAAGAACCCCTCAGGACGCGGGTGGTGATACCACGGAGTACTCCTGACGAGATGCCCAACTCGAGTAACTCCGTGGCGCTTTTCCCGCACCACACCCCGCGCCATGACACGGTCGCGGCAATGATCTTGATGTTACTAGGTGCCACTCCTTTTAGCTCAGATATCGCTTGGCGCAGATCGTTTCTATCATATTTACTTTTCTTAGCCCGCCAGGTCTGCTCCATGTCCACGCTGCCACTGACAACCTGGACATCCAGGATTATGGCAGACCCATCGGGCTTGATCGCAACGATATCTGGCTTCTTGCCCCGGTCACTCGGCATATGGTATAGTCTCTCCCTTTCGACATCCCAACCGCTAGATGACAAAGCACCTGCTATCTGCTTGGCAACCGCATCGTGACGTAAAATGCGGCCACCGTGAGTACGAGGACACTGCTGCACCACATGATACAGATTCTCATTTTTACCCCGACAGGCACGGCAAAGGGTGTCAACTGTCCCACGACTACTCCTCGAACACCTCACCGAGGTGGCTAGTGTAGCCACCCGGACGGCGTGAAAATGGCGATAGTCGCGGGCCCCAATGCCCTCTGAAGCCCATTCCACCCACTGGGTAGAAATGGGGGATTCAGAGCACTGTCGGAGTTCTTTACCATCTACTGACTCATGCAGTGCAGCAGCGAACTCAGCAGATGAGCTGGGTTTTGGAGCAGTGGGTGTTGCTCGATCGCACCACAACAACTGCTGCCGGACAAAGTCCAGGTCAGCAGCAGTGCGGGCGACCTCCCAGCTCGAGCCCCTAAGGGCAAGCAGGCGCTGGCGGCGTAAAGATGGGATGCTGGCAGAAAGAGAGACAATACCGAGCCCACCGGTCTTGACCGGTGCGTGGATGTAAGCACTTGGGACACCAGGTGGAAAGCCTAGCCAAGAGCGCACAGCAGAGCGAACTTCACGATCTAACTCAAGGAGCCTCCCCGCAGTAAGCCTGCCAAAGACTAACCCATAGGTTAGCTTTGGCAGTGAGTACGTGCGAAGGAGGTGCAGCTACCGCTGTGGCTTCAATGGAGCCTTGGTGACACGAGCTAATGCTCCACCAAGGTCCAAACGGCTTGCGGCTATAGTGGCCACACCCATGAAGTGTGTGTTACTCCAACACGGATCGGGCGGGGATGGGTGTCTGTCCTAAGACAAAGCACTCCTCATCCGCCACCTTCACCTTATGTTGGCGGCCCGACGGGACGAAGGAGACCGACCCACACTTAGAAGGGTTGACCACTAGACCACAACTGGCTAGCTGCTCAGCAAAGGCATTGAGGGCAATCTGCAAGCCCTCGCGGGTTTCTGGGAGTAGGATGACATCATCGGCAAAAGCCAATGCACCTACTCGCACCCCAGGGGCGAGATCAAACCCTATTTCATCTGGCAGCTTACCCAAGGCTGTATCCACGACCAGGTTGAAGAGGAGTGGCGACAGAGGATCCCCCTGGCGTACCCCACGCCCAATGACAACATCCCCTGACATCTCTCCTCCTGCCTCGAGGACCGTCACGCCTTCGTGGTACAGACAGGCAACATACTCAATTAGACGAGCAGGAGCCCCGACACCACGAAGACAATCGGTCAGGGCAAAGTGGCTAACTGTGTCAAAGGCCTTAGCGACGTCCAGAGCGGCAAGATGGAGCTGCCGTTTCTTGATGCGGGCCAGCGAAATGACAGTTTGGAGAACTGTTAGGTTCTCCGCTGTGCCATCCGCTGGCCGAAATGCTCTCTGGACGTCACCCATGACACCAGCCACTTGAAAGCGAGATGCCAGAATCTTTTGAAAGTGGCGGAAAACTACCGATGATATTGAAATCGGGCGGTAGCCTCCAGGCCCACTTCCTCCTTTCTTTGGGATGAAGATGGTTCGGGCATGGGTCAACGCTTTCGGGGGCCTTCCCGATAGAAGTAACAGGTTGAGGATAAGCAGCTTGACACTTTTTGGGGCTTTATTCCAGCGCCGGGCAGAAATACCATCAGGTCCAGCAGATGTGGAGTTTTTGACACGGCACTTATGTGCCTCGTCGTGAAGCACCGGCGTGCACATAATGCCACGTAAGGAATCCCTGGTGGATGCTGGGGGTACCACCGGCACACCAGGGTTGTGGCTGGGAGCACTCAAAAGTGGCTCCCAAAATTCCACAAACTCCTGGAGTGGGGGTAAAACTTGTTCATCCCCAGCTCCCTCCAGTACCTCCGTAGCTACACGAGCCGGATGCTTCCTCCACAACCTCTGGACCCGCTGGTATTCCTGCCTCCTTGCTTGCTTAGCTGCTTTGCGACCTCCACGGGGCACCGACACAGGAGGAAGTCCTCCCTGATGCCCCGCCACGGTCGCATCCCCAACCTGTGGGAAGATCCTCTGTACATAGGCCGCGACCTCGTCTTCCAAGCCAGGCCTCTCAACAGCCCGCCTCGCCAGTTCCTGCAGGTAGGCACTCTCATAACCATCAATACGGCCTACCTGCTCCCCGAGCCTCAACACTTCAGTCTTCAAATCCTCGAGAAGACCGGAGGTCCCGGGGGAGGATTGCTGAATGGCGGGCTGTTGTCCCACGCCTGTCGGAGATGCGGGAGAGGCCCCACTGCTATTTGCCAGGATTGCATCCTGGACAAGCTGCTTATAGTGGGGCCTCAGGCGAAGAGATTGGATGGCAGAAAGCGTGCGCATGGGAAAACGTTCTTGAAGAAATACATTAATGTTTCGTACCCCATTACGCACAGCCTCTGCCTCCTCTGCTGCCATTCGCCGCAAATCCTCAGAAGCATACCTGGGCCGTTCTCGCTCTATATCAATTTCAGCGTTGGCCTGTACAGGATGCTTCTGCCAGACGTGGGCACTGAGGCCACGCTTGGAACTGAAGGCTCTCTCACAGTGGGCACACTGATGGACATCTCCAGGGGCATTGGAAGAGGAAGAAGGATAGGAAGAAGAGGAGGAAGAAGAGGGAGAGGAAGACCGACGCCCCTGCCTGGGGCGCCCCCGAGCGCCTCCCCTAGAACCCCGCTGGCCAATGGGCGGGCGGGGGTTATGAGGCTCTATTCTTTTGGATTCCATAACGGGGGAGACGGTTGATAAGGGTCGGGAGACCCATTGACATGAGCCTCCCCCCTATGCGCCAGAGGGTCATTCTGCCACCTTCTGGTAAACCAGAGGGTGCCCGGGTTGCACGACGGGGACGTATGACCATGACTTGGGTAGGGATATGAAGGAGCTCCGAAGAGATAAAAACACCAACAGTTACCCTACCCCAGCAACCCAACACACACACACACACACACACACACACAAACACACAGACAGACATACACCTATCGTTTTTTCATGCTTGGGTTGTCCCCCAACCCCCTGGATCAATTCCAATAGATCGTCCCTCTTGAATAAGAAGCCTTGCCTGTATGACCTAGCTTCTGAGGGACGTTCTAAAAAGGAAGTTAAAGAAGAAAGTTGTTCAATTCTACGAAAATAAAAAGTTACTATGTTACATCGATTTGGACAGTGAGGTAAACAACAACTTATTGTTTGTTACTGATGATGACCTAACCGTCGAAATCGATCTAATATTGTAACTCTTCATTTTCATTTTCGTGAAATTAGTCAATTCTTTAACTGCCCTTTTTTTTTTTTTTTTTTTTTTTTTTTTTTTTTTTAATGGGTTTTGACAATTCCATCGTGAGTAATTCAGTTCGTATGATATGACGGTCATACCTAAAGCCGTTTAAATTAACAAACCTAGCTTACCGATAAAAACAGTAATATAGCAGGATCCTATGAGCGAAATTTCTTGATTTTCTGATTTATATTAATTTTAATTTGTTTTAAAGCTTGAGCGTTTTGTGCGTAGAGAAATTTCCAACCATAAATTGTATGGCAAGCAAATTATGAACGTTTTTTCTTTAATTTTTATCATATTTACATTTTTTTATCGAATTTTTAATGAAATTCAATTAAGTAAATATTACGGCATAAGGGTGTGCTTAACTGTTTGACTGCTCTTGTTCACTGATGATAGACTTTTTATGAGTAATATTCTTTTAAAAACTATAAACAATGATTTTCAGCCGTTTTTAGTCAGTTTTTCTAAATATTCTATCTTTTGGAATGCATGATTTTTTTGGGGAAAGGATGCATGCACGCACGAACAGACATAAACACATTTTACATTATCATGATTTGAGGATTCATGTTTTCTCCTACGCTTAAGAAAATTTGCACGTTGATGATTATAACTACGAGTATATAAGAAAGAGAATTAATAGAACGTGAATTTGATGGGTCACTATCCCAAAAAAGCACAAAACGGTCCATGGTCGTTTGCGGCGACACCATTGCAAGACTTTTTATCCCGTCAACTAGGTCGGAGAAAAGAATAATTACGCAAACTCATCATTACTTCATCATGGAAGCCCGAAATCGTTTGTGAAAGTTTTAGAGGTTTTATCTCTTCCCCATGGAGGAAGGCTTGAAATTATCCAAACGTGACCTTTGGACGAGCAGTTTTGGAAGGGAGGGGAGCGCCAGCCAGTTATGAGGTAACCTTTAAAAGGTTTGAGCGTAGTTGGTTCGCCTAGTCCAACACAAGAGTAAGAAGTGTATATTAGAAACATAAGAAAGGAGTAAGGGAGTAAATAGTAACTGAAGTCCAGTCACAAACTAGAGAAACAGTATTGAATACGGAGTGTTGGGCACTATTCAGATCACGAGACTGACGACTGTCGATATACTGGCCGCATGCACAAGGATAAAGCAAAACTTCTTCTCCGTGACCATAACGTGACATCAGCAAAATTTACATTAGATTGTGTAGATCATTCTGTAAACAGGAGGATAACGAAAATAATAATCTATGTTGCAAGGCACCCACATAAAACACATGAAAGTTATAGTTGAGCCATGTATAAAGAATCAAATAAGTCTATATATATAAGTGTATATATATATATATACATAGGAAGGTCACAAAAACTACAGGGGACCGTTTATTGGCTAATCTGCAAAATTACGGAACATTTTATCCTAGTCAGACAATAACTGGGGACAATTACCGTGACACCTTACCTTTGAACAAAAATTGTTCAAAAAGCTGTTAAATGCGAAAAGCAAGTGTAAATTTTACCCGAGATTCATTTAAACGTCTTGGCTTTTATACGAACTTTGTGACGAGGAAAGCCCTGGAACTAATTTATATGGAATATTAGGATTACTAGAAGATGAACGATTCGGAGGAATTAATACTACCTAAGGATAACAACCTACGTACTCAAAAGAAAACCCGTGGTAAGAAAATAACAAAATTATAAATGTAGAAAACCTATCTTGATTTACTTTGTAAACGAAAGGCTCTGGAGAGGTTTTTCGTGGGTTTCTTCCTGAAAAATGAGGCGGTCGAAAACCGCTGCGCTATAACCAGAAAAAAGAGCGTTAGAACGAAGAGGAAGGTGGTTAGTGGTGCAGAGACCTCATTCCCTAAGCAATATTTTCGGGCGGATTATTTCGAAGGAGGTGTGCGATAAAAGCATCTCATATTTTTACAACAAGCGTTTTCAAACGTAAGACGTATACAACATCCATTTCTTATCAACTAAGAGAAAACCTGTGGGGGATTACTTTTTTTGTTAGTAGGTAATGTATAAACTATGAATTTACTTTATGGAAATTTGAAGGTCGGGCGTATAAACGGTGAGGATGCCCATCATCGATGTTTGGAAGTATAATGCACACTTTCCATCACGCGCTCTCAGAATCATGCCCCTGAAGACCCATCCAATTGAAATGCTACTGATGTTCTTGGGAAACGTCAAATAAGGGGGGGGGGGGGGGTCCACAAGGGAGATGAAAATTGTGATCCCCCCCTATTTGAGAAAGACCCTGCTGCACCAAGTTAAGTAGGTAAGTAAATAGTTGAATAGGTAGGTACGAAAAGTATGATAGGAATAACCTGCGGCAAGCATGTATCCGAGTTGAAAGGAGTTACGAGCAATAACATCAAGGATTACCTCGCTCGCGACCGTATCATGACATGTAGTGCGGTGATGGAAAAGTGCCACGGAGTTACTCGAGTTGGACATCTCGGCGGAAGTGCATCGTGGCATCACCACCCTTATCCTTCAATCAATCAAATTCAACATCTATCAAACGTAGAAACATTATAATCTCATAGAACATCAGGGCTCTCTCCTCAACTGGTGATAATATTTTAAGGGGTATTTCCTTTCATCCCTCTCTCTCTCTTCTCTATCGAACTTGTGCGAACTTGTGACACCAATGCAATTGGTGTGCCAGACATGCATACCATACCTTGTATGGTATGCCAGACATGCATACCATACATGCATACCATTGGTGTACCATAGCTCCTAATAGCCGGCGAGTACCGCTGTGCTAACTAATTGTGGGTATTACCATCGCACCAATTTATAGCCGGACCGTGGAGGTTCTGTAGCACTACATAGATCCGGAATTCACAAGCAACATAAAATTTAATAATAAAATGGAATATCTACAGGAAACAGAATTAAAATGTAAATGATCTGATTTATAACACCGATGGAGAATAAGCGTTATGAAAATAAGGAGTTTAGGTTGATAGGAGAGAAAGCTGTTGATGGTTCGAGTTGGAGTGTGCGAATGAATGGGAGGAGCTCTTGTCGAGATCCTTCCATAGGTGTTCTCCTAGCACTTGGGTGTCCTCTCTGGATCTGGTTACTCCTCATGCTTATTTAATAAGTTCATTCGAGAAAACTATAAGTGTACTAAGGACAGGCACAATATTCCTTACTTCCTGGATCCGTAGGGTCGGCGTTGAGTAAGCCTGGAGCTTCCTCCCACTACTTAGTTTAGTTAGTTTTTTCGTTCTTATTCGTTCTATTACTGTTCGCAGGTAATTACGTTGGTAAATTGCTTACTTACTACGTAAATTCGTACGTAGTTGATAATTGCCCAATCACAACAGCATATATAATGTAAAACCTAATCCTAGAATGGGCAACTTCTTTGAGTTGGGAGTTTGCATTTATTGATCTAAGAATCGGATTCTGTGCCCTAAAAAACAGCAAATCTTCAGTGAAGAATAACTGACGACATTGGAGACGACGCTAAGGTTTCACACAAGGCGGACGCGAGGGGTGAGATTGATCCCTTATGACGTAATTTATACCGCTGTTTTAGCCACTTCCTATCATTTAATAACCTTCATATTGCACCTTTTTGGAAACCTCTCTTCGATATCTTTCAGCTGATAAAAAATACTTGAATAGGTTAAACCGTCAATTACGAAGTAATCAGGTAAATCAATACGTAAATAAGTAGGTCGGTACGTTAGGTACTTTCGTAGGGAAGATAATTACCTAGTGGTAAGTAGACGGTAAGTAAATTAGTATGTAGTTAAAAATTTCGCAATCGAAACCGCATAAATTGTAACATCCTAATCCTTAATTCCTCACGCAAGGCGCTTCCACCGTTTCACCGGATCCACTCGGTCACCTAGTTTATCATTTTGCTTTCACTCGTTCTCAAGCTAGTGAAAGTTTTCTCATTGGTGACTCCGTATTCTGATCACTTAGCTACGTTTCCAGGTCCTTTTGGTCCTCTCACTTTCGTGACATCATTTCTTCTTTATGTCTTGAAACCCACTCCCCTCTCCCATTCGCCACTACCTCAGTTCATGATTGCCGATCCCATCAATAGCCTTTTAGTGCGTTTTATTCCGATCGGCCTTACTGAGGTTAAGAGTCACAGCTCAATATAGCAAGCTGCCAGAATAATGGAGCATTTTCAAAAGAGTCAAACAGTTCAACTTCTAGACCTTACATTGATGAGATGAATCAAGACTATTTGGGGGGGTATAATATCCACATAGCATATATATACATCTTAATAACGTAAATTCGTCATATTCAACACAGTAAATATAATCATTTAGCACAGCCCTTATTATGAGTCAAGAAATTCGGAAAATGCGAGTACAAATTTTGACTTTGGAAACAGAAAAATTTTCATCTCCCGAAAGTGGGAAAAAAAGACCCACAACCACGCTTCTAAGCAAGGGATAGTAGGACGGCACATATTTCATCACTTCTTCCTGTGCCTACATGTTCTTACAATCCAATACCAACAACATGGCAAATTGGCAACAAGAAAAACTAAAATTTTTCGTTTTGGTTCTGTTATAAACGAAGACCATGACACAGGTCGCGCGGGATTGATGTATTCGCGCTTGAAACGTAAATATTATAAGAGACTGGACATGCCTTACACTTTAATTCTTCCGAAAGACATACAGAAGGTACCTCATTGATTCGTGAATATACTCATAACTTTTTTACGTCTTTTAGAAATTGATTTTTTCCTACTATAACATTAATTTTTATTCGTTAATAAGATTTCCATTCCTCCACAACATTGCTATTATTACTTCGGGCAGTCTGACCTCTAGATAATAGTTAGAAGCAAGTTGATGCAAATGAAGGTATTATATAATAATCGGACCGTGAAAAATCCGTGGAAATCTGCGCTCCGGATCAATAGGGACCTCTGCGCATACGCAAACGTTGGACCCCCAAACCGCCATTTTTCAAGATCCTATGTTTAGATTTTGCACGAATTTGAAGGGCAAAATTTGTTCCATATACCTAAATTTCATCGTTTTGAGATTTATAAAACCCACTGAAACCAGCGAACGAAAATTTCCTTGTAACAGTTACAGAGTTTATCTTAATGAAATTGTCAGAGATAAGACCGTTTAGGTCCTTGATAGCACCTTACTGGAGCTCATCTCTAGCGTTTCTCTCTGAAACCACAACCACCCAAAAATGGGAAAATCTTCAAATCACTTCTTCTACTTTCAAAATAATACCTACCTAACCAATAATTAATCATTTCACATTACTTCAGTTTTTCCTTTCTTCTATAAATACCTCTATGGGTGCATCGAGTTCAAGAGGGCGACCATTCAAGTCGCATACTTCTCACACCATTATCGTCGTTTGCCAACAATTTCGAACTAACTCAAGATACCCCTATGGCATTACTGCCTAGAAACAAACTCAAGCGTTCTAGAAATGTGAAAAATGGTTTTCACTTATAATGGGATTTCTGGATTTCATTATGATTGGGCTAATTGGCATCGGCACATGCGAGAGTATAGTCCGGATTGGATAGGAAAGGAAGATTTACTATGCGATATCAATAACTTTCAAGGCTGATTCCCAACTTATCCAAAAATATAAAGATGTTTAGGAGTAGTATTCAATTAGCAAGGTTTTATTTTTCGCTTGGTTGTCAGTCTACCTACCAGGGGGACTCATGTTTTTCACTACAGCCTGCAGTAGTGCTCACAATATTCACAACAGAACCGTGATCAAGGCTGAGAAGGCTGTGACCTAGTTAGCATCCCACGCTCGCTTCAGGCACGCTTTCTCTAGTCACCTCCTCGACGTCACGACGCCTTCCTTCCGTCAACAAACTGCCACTTGAGTCCGTTCTCAGCAGATCGGCATCAAGTAAGTTCTTCCAGAACATCTTCTTTCTGCCAACAACAGAACATTCGTTGATGGAGATGATGCAGCAGCAGTGTTACCAGATCAAGGGATTCTATCAAACCTCGGACTCTCGGGGATTTTAATTAAAACTTGACGGGTTTATGTAGCTAATGACGACTTATGTAGGATTTTTCTTTTCACCCAATAAAATTAAAATATATTTAAGAACGAAGAGAATGCATCAAGTAGATTCTTCCTGAATAGCTTCTTTCTGCCAACAACAGACAATTAGATGATGAAGATTACGTTGTTAACTGAATTGCCAGATCTACGGATTCTGTCAAACCTCGGTTATTTATTAACACTTCAAGGATTTATATTTATGTGGGAGTTCACTTTTCTCCCAATAAAAATAAAACTAATTCAAGAACAAAGCGAAAACTCCACATTTGACCACTATTGGGGTCTAACCACCCCGCTTCTACCTCCTCGCGGCAAGGACCTCGACCTCTCATAAACATTTACAGTTATCATAGTTTCCGGTGAAGATGTGATGTTTTTAATTTTTCCCTAGCATAATCAGTTCGTGTTATTGCGATTAATCATTTTCGTGGAACATTGTATCGTTCGTCGAATCGTGCTGCATCCTAATCCTTATCCGGCGGAGTCCTAAAGCACCAAACAATCATCAACACGACTGTAAATCGCAAATAGAAACTCTTTTAGTAATTAGGCTCGATCTGATTCTAGGATGAATTGTGCAGTGTGTATTTTCCTACCGGAATACGTTTTAACCTGTATAAGGCATAAATTTTATACCATTTTATATCATATTCCGTATAAAGCTTGTTCGTGGAATGCACTGAGAGAATGGATGAGCCGTTCGGTCTAGTTAAGCAAACCCAAATGGACTCGCTGAAGCTGGACGACTTAATTGAATTGGTTTTATCGCCAGACGACAGCTTTGCCTCCGACCCCACTGTGGCCTTCCTAACTCTATTCTGGCTTGATCACCCGGATACAACTGTAAAACGCATCAAATTATTACCCAATGGTTCATTATTTGTTAGTGCAGATCTTAAGGATAGTTACCAGTGTTCTTCGATTATTACTTACCTACAATGATTTTTCAATTTTTCAGCATTCCCCAATGAACTTGAAATTACTATGAACCTCATTCAATTCTTCTTTTGTATTTTTTAGCCTTACCTTAAGCTGTGAAATATAAACTAATTCATCCGGACAGTATTCAAGGAGTGATAACGGTTACAATGATGAAAGTGTACACTCTACGATATATATTTAACCAAAACGATTTTATAGTATTGATCAAGGATTGTTTGAATTTTTTAGTTTACAAATTATTTAATATATATACTTACAACCTCTTTTCATACCCATATAAAAACAAACGCAGAAGATTTTTCTATTTTATTTTTAAAACTATTAGTGTTGGATATTTTTCTTATTTGAACCTGCGTCCTTAAAAAACGAAACAAATCGCGATTTTCGTCATGCTCCACTCTGAACCCTAGTTGAAACAAGCGGATTTTTTAAACCAACAAACCGTATTTTACGAAGGGAAAACTATGTGGAATCATGTTAGGCAATGTACCAATAACTCGGAAATATACCAATGGGTTTTAATAATGACCAATGGGTCAGAATAACTGGATGGAGTAACCCTATGAAGCCATTTAACCCTCGTTCGAATTATTATAAATAAAACTTGACAGACAATTTTTAAGGAAATAACAATCGATCTTCCCTTAATGAAATTACAAGAAGAAAGTTTGGTTGAAGATAGTTGCTAATTGCTATATTTCTTCCTCTTCCATCTACTTTAGAAACAAAAGCAAGTCAACTTTTTAGTGATCCGATAATGGGAACTTGAGGAAGAGATGAAAAAATGCGCAAAGTTTTCGTGCCCCGATAGTTTAATAATAATACTCCTTGAGATGAGGCCAGAAGAAGTTTATTTAAAGAGAAGGATTGACATAATTTTTTGAAAACTGAAAATCTCAGTGAGAAAATCTTATATGCCATCACAAACAGTCACAATACATGTGACGGTCTATAATGTCCGAGATTACTGCATGTCTCATCATGAACTGAAGTGTAATATTAAATCAAGAGGGTTATTTCCGCTAGTAACAATAGCAAAATTACAGTACTGATTCTACGGCTTGATGATGATGTCTTTGCCTCGAAAGCGCAAAGCATGTATTAATATATGTATTAATATATACATTTATATACTTATATTGGTATTGAATCTATAAACATAATAATAATAAAAAATAATGGCTAATAAAATTAGATAAAGATAGGTATAGATGCAATACAAATAACTAATTATTATACCTCTAGCCCAGTAAGGAAAAGTGAAGGAATAAGAGTTTTAGCATTTACATCAGAGCATTAATACAAATGTCATGTGAAGAACACTGGCGAAGAACTACTAACTGATGACTTTAGAATTGAAAGAGAACTGGTGCGAAAATCAAAATGTGGATTTACGTCAAGGGAATGGATTGCTGAACGAGAGAGTCTGCTGAGTGAGCTTTGCCAGAGAGCTGAAGCGATTAGCCTGTAACACCGTGAGGATTACACGGAAGCTTAAATGCTCCATCACACTTTCGGGGCTTTTAAAAAGCATGATTGGAGAGGGGGAAGGGGGGAAGGCTCACTACGCAGGGCAGGGGTAAATCAGTGGCGTCAGATGGGAACATACACCAGGCAAACAGTCAAATGATTCCGAAAGAGAAAATAAAGCTGGTGTTTGTTCATCAAATATACACGTAGATCATCGTGAAAGGCTATGAAGATCGTAATTTGGTATCTGATAGGAAGGTACAATAACAAATTTATTGAGTACAACTCGCACAAGAGGAAAAGAATAATATTTACACATAGTAATAGTCAATAGTTATACAAACATTAAACTACAACTCCTGCAAACCTACTGTTACAAGTATACTCCTTACGACAAACATCACTGGTACACAGGAAAATCCCTTGCTGGCTCTTACACACCCATAATCTCTAATCCGAAATTGGTTTGTTACGAACGCAACATACGAACATAAACAACACCTGAAAAAATGGAAGGCACACTTTTTCCTCTCTAATCCAAGAACACTGTTAGCGTCGCTTGTCCTAAATATACGCAACTGGGGTATAAATAGTTAATTGCTAAGTGGTAATATTCAAAATTTATTGCTCTTTAGCCTGCGTGGGCATAACGGTGGGGGGAGGGGGGGGGGGGGTCAGGCCAGCCAATATAAGATTGCAATGAAGCTTTAAATGAGACGACAAAACGTGAAAGAGAAAGTGAAGATTAGAGTAGTTACCCCTTCCAAGGGCTGAGGCGACTACTGTAATAAACTAAAGAAACGGAAAGGGGAACTACCCATGTCCATCCATCACATGCTCGATGTTGAATGACACAAAACTTATGGGTTATGTTTTAATTCAATGGAAAACGGTCTGTCTGACAAAAGGCTTCCTTGCATGGAAGACTCAAAAGGAATACTGATCCAACTGTGAGGGTCACGACATGATGAATACGAACTGGTAGTTCTCCTACCTTGTAAGGTGTTTTGACAAGTTGCGAGTATCGCAGGTTCCATCTAGAACGCGGTGATTCTTCTAGACCAGTCGCACTGGTGAAGTCGTACAGGAGGTGAACTCTTTACGGATTTGCCCCTGAACTTTTTCTCTGCGTTTTTTTCCTTTCCTCGGTCTTTTCCGCCCCGTTGCGGTAGAAAATACTCCGGGACGGGTTTGTGCGAACCAATTAAAACCCTTCGCGTCGAGCTCGGGGAAGAACTTCTCGTACCCGGCTTGGGATCGACCGGTATTTCATGGCCCGCTATCAGCGCAGTGACCTCCGCGGCGTGTCATCGCATCGCCCCGTCACTCCACGATCTACTTCTCTGTATCATGTGGCTCATTAATCACTTGACGCGCGGACATTTCGCGTTATTAAAGTTGAAAGAAGGAAGGCGATGAATGACGACCTTTTTCAACTACCTGCCTCATTCGGATCGTATTTCCTACAAGTTAAATAAAGTAGTATAACCAAGGTTGCTCACTTGTATAGGTTTGAATAGAGTTTCCCCCCCTAACATCATCATACGAGTACAATAACAATTCACATCCAACATGTGAATGTGATGAGGAAGGGGGGTATGCTTGACAAAGTTAGTACATAATTTGTTATCTCGAACCCCTACAAATTTATATTTTACAAGAAGGATTGATCCTCCTTAATCTTGAGATAATAGCGTAGCTATTAGATTTTCTATGTCACGTGTTATATTTTATAGATATTTATAAAATAGATTTTTTTTCATTTTTGTGCTTGTCGTTGTGCTTTTAAAGCACAAAATTATTCAGATCACTCTAATCGATGTAGCCGCAATAGAAATCAATCCACCATAGCAACTACTTTCGTTTGTAAAAAATAGTTTATATATACTTCATCCGTTAGGTTACTCCTCAGGTGATCACCAAATCATGGAAATACATGTGTCGATCTTGTTAAAATTAAACTATTTTTCTAACTCTTGGCCATGAAACTTAATTCAATATTCAATGAGCTTAATCTTCATTAAAATCGATCATTTTCATTATAACTTACGTGAACAGCTTTCTTCCTACGACTGGAAAGTCCATAAAAGCCACTTACCTGCAATCAAATAAAACGGAAATTAAGCGAAAAATTATCAAACGAAATCCATAAAAATCACCGTGGAGTTATATCTATGATCAAAATGGTGCAAATTATCACACAGAGGTTCATTATTTGTAAATTATATATATATACTCGGCGCCTCGCCAGGGGGCTTCGCCCCCCTGGACCCCCCTAATCTATACTCGGCGCTTCGCGCCTCGCCGGATCTTTTCTCTTTTCTACTGCGTAGAAAACGAGGATAATTTGCTATGCAATTCTTAGCCTGAAAAAATGTGTATATAAAAAGTTCAAGCCTGGCTGGGATTCGAACCCACGATGCGAAAAAAATTGATATAAAAAAATTTTCAAGCCTGGCTGGGATTCGAACCCACAAACTCGCGCTTCGCGTCACGGACGTTACAAAAAATATTGGGACGTTACATAAAAAATTATTGGGGGTCGGCCTAAGAATTGCATAGCATTTTTTCACATCGTGGGTTTGAATCCCAGCCAGGCTTGAACATTTTTTTTTTTTTTATACAAATTTTTTTAGGCTAAGAATTGCATAGCAAATTATCCTCGTTTTCTACGCAGTAGAAAAGAGAAAAGATCCGGCGAGGCGTGAAGAGCCGAGTATAGATTAAGGGGGTCCAGGGGGGCAAAGCCCCCCGGCGAGGCGCGAACCGCCGAGTCGCGCCTCGCTATATATATATATATATATATATATATATATATATATATATATATATATATATATATATATATATATATATAACTCGGCGCTTCGCGCTTAGTTTATGATGTGCCTTGTGGAGCTGTGGGTTGCAACAAAAGAATACAGGTAAACCAAACAACCGTTTACCAAACTTATGGGGGACCATGGAATTGATGTGGCAACTGCCGCCTCTCAAAGGTCTCGATTAGCCAAGCTTCACTCCTTTTCCCTGGGCCATAGTTTCAATTACAACTAAGTAAAGTTGCGGGAGGCGTGGGGTTTTTTTTTTTTTTTTTTAATTCACTCTTCATGTTGTAATCTTTCGATTGATTGGAGAATTTACTTGTATACGATACTACATGATGGTTTGCATGAGTTGGCAAAATTGGAGGTTTTATCATGTCGTTCCTTCATCCACCAGCGCATGCCCCCAGGAAATTTCCAGTATTTTTTCCAGTCATTCAATTCCCACACTTCTCACAGTAATTTAGAAAAAAATTCGATCCGATACGACAAACAGGCCGGTCAAAAAATGTTCCCGAAGAGCGGAAAACGTCGTTTCGAGAAAAACGCGATTGAAAAAAAGTCGAAGTAGAAGAAGAATAAGGTAACCTCATCTTACATTAGCTTTATTTTGATAAAGCTGACTGTTAGCTGTACACGAGACTGTACTTCAGTGGGTTATTACGATACGCTTTCATGTTTGTAAAATTTTGAAAATATATTCATTTTGTTCAGAAAATGATGCAGTTTTAGAAAATGTATTCACCCCAAAATCGAATTTCTTGGCCCCCCCACCCCCACGCCTCCCCTTAACATTCTTCCTTCCTATTACTTGACGTTTGTTTCCATTCAATTTTTCGCGAGCTTTCTGTCTCCATGTTGTTTTCATGACAGTGGAGATTTGATTTTTTCATGTTTACACTTCTGCTTCTTGCTAACTTATTTCTTAACCCCAGGAGCTCTTCTAGCTCCATGCTGTTTGGTTTCTCTTTGGCTGCCTTCCTCCATGATCCATGTTTTTTGTAGCCCAATCCAATTCAGTTTATTAAATAAAATACTCAATATATTTGTAGTTCTAGAATCTGTCTTTAACATAGCAGGAAATTTAAAATCACACCACATTTCTTCATTTAAAAATATTTGTTTTCCACCCTGTGAGTGTCTGCGACTTTGTGTGTGTGCCTTTTCTTTGGTTGTGTTGATAGCTGAATGATTGTGAAATTGTGTTTGACAAGTAGTTGCGATGTATGCAAAGTATTGCAAGTATTTAAGAAATCTATGACAACTTACATGTTGTTATTAGGAGTACTGCTCATGAATTTTTGCATGAGAAATTTTGTGTAATTGTTTGACTGATGTTTGTCATGGTAATGTGATTTGGTGAGACTGGTCACTCACTTCTTCCTTCCTGCTCTTATATTTTCAATTATTGTTTGTTATTGCTTTAGAACTGTTTGCCCGACTTCTTATTGTTTGCAGCCTCTCTGGCACTGCCCTCATTGAGGGCATAGCTTTTTAGTAAGTTTGTTTTTTCTTACAATAGTTTTGGTTTTCTTTAGCTTTATAAGAATCAAAGTTCTTATCAGGTTTTTGTTGATCGTTTGCCTGTAGGCCTCTGACGATGGTCACGGTGATGACCGAAACGTCAAAACCTAAATGATTACAAAGTAATTATTTTTATTTTTCTTAGGCCGAACCCCAACAATAGCCAAATGAATAAATGTAATAAATAAAAAATTCCTTCAAGGGTGATCAGAAGTGACGCCGAGATTACAGGAGAGTATGATTCTTGAGTCAAATTTTGTAAACATTGGTAGAGTAATTTAAAAAAAGCATTATATGGCGAGTCTTTTAAAGAAATTTTATTTTTGGATTCTAGTATGTTGAGACATAAACCAACAAAATATGGGGTGAAAAGACTGGTTACTCCAATTTCCTAATAAAGAAACTTTAACATTAACCTCCCAATAAAACGGGCCAGATTCTATAATAACAATTGCGAAGGTCACGAAGAACACATATCTATAAAAGAAAGGTATATGCGATAACACAGGCAATGTGGCAAGCGAAGAGGGTTGCGAACGTCGATCGACCGATAAAGGCGTCGTTAACGACCTCTGAGCCTCTTGCAAGGCTTTTCTAACGCGACCGTCACCTTGGCCGAGAATACGAGGTTAATTGTTATTACCCACGTCGATGAACCACAGTCGGGCCATTACCCCGTTACCGTTACTAAATGCCTTTATGAAGAGGGTAATTAAAATAAAAAACACACACACGCACGGGCGCGCACACACAAAATAGAAAACTCCCACGCACCCGTAAGTTTCATAATTTTAAATTAAAGTACCTATGATAATATTTTTTTCCTCCTATGATTTTCGATATTAACTATGCTTACCAACAACAAGTAGGAAGTTTTTTCTGCGAGTTTGTAAATATTTTCTAGTCGCACCCCTACGTCGTGATCCTACAATTTGACGGAAGTATTGCCTGCCGTTCTCAAAATTCTGAAAATGGAATTTGCTTTCATGAAAATTAAGTTTCTCAGACTCAAGGGTCTATGTAGTCTTATCTACATAGTTGAGAAATCAAATTCTGACTGTTCGTGATGAAGGCACCAGCAATTAAGTTTAATCCTCGAAATTATACATAGGTAGGTTATACATAGGCACATCCATTCCATTCTCACATCATAAAATAGTGACAAAATTGAAACGTACATCAATCTGTTGGAAAAGAGAGAACGTCACATAGGTAGGTACATTGTGATTGTGAAGTAGAGAATCAAGGAAATATGGCCACCATTTGGGACCATATTTTTTTTAGTCCGTGCTTTCATTCTCAATTAGTTGAAATCGGTATCGGCTACAGAAAGACCGGGTGCGTCGCACAGTTTCGATCTTGGGGTTTTGGTGAAAAAAATCCACCAAAATCCACGAAAATTGATAGTAATGCATATTTCGGTTTTATTACCCTATATAATAGCGGAACTAATAGAAATAACATAAATAGAGAAAAAAAAATCATTCTAAGATTTAAGCACTTCATTGATGAATTTAGCCAAAATAATAATAATAAGGTGATTTTGGTTTAATGTATGGTAATTTTGCATTAATTTGTTAAAACCCACGGAATATTCAATTTCATGTTATATTTAGAAACTAGGAAGATATAAATCACCGTATTTAATTCGGATTTTATGTTTCATGACCATTTTTAAATAAAAACTCACTGTTTCAAATTATGTAAAGTGCTACCGAAAATTGAAGAAAACCAATATTTGCAGAGGTTTGCGGAATAAACGGGCTGAAAATTCTAATTCTGCATTAAATTCTGTAAAGAATGCTTCTAGTTTTGAGACTTGACAAACCGGTATTCATTTTTTTTTTTTTTTTTTTTTTTTTTTCATTTTTTTTTTTTTTTTTTTTTTTTTTAATCACCAACTTTATACTACTGGTTTCACTGGTTTTCAATATTAATTTTCTGATAGGAAGAGATAGAAATTAAAAATTAATACTCAAACGTTGAGAATATTATTGTCCAAACCATCGGGAAGCCTTCGGGAGAATCATTTTAGTCCAAACCAAGATGATCAGAAGAAGGGGAAAAATTAAATATAAGATTTCAGAGGAATAATGACCTAAGGGGTACTGCACAGCAGCATTTGGTGCGTTCAATTGTGGGCACAGAGTTACCCAGAGAGGGTTATTCCAAGTAAATTTAATCGATTTGAGACCTTTACCTAGCACCCTGGATGCTGAAGTCTTTTTTTCGAAAAATTTTGTTTCGACTTTTTCCCACCTGAAACACATTAGTCAAAACAATGTGCGTCGGTGCTCTGGGGCCACTCCACAAAATTCAATAGCCTCGTCATAACTCCGAACTATCATGTAAAAAAATTTATTGCTTATTGTGGTTGGTCGAACGACAACCACCAGAAACTCAGAAGTCATCTCAGAGTATGGTGTTTTTATTCCATTTAAATAATTTCCTCTAAATAGGTGTCTACGTCAACTGAGTTATTTTTACGAGTAAATAATAGAAGAATAATAATAATTATAAGCCAGATATCTGCGTAGAAGGGCTACATACCACATAAATAATAATTTGGTGCGTTTTTATTCCTACTACCAATCAAAGTTATCTGTATTAGTAATTTTATTGTACCTGAAGATGCACGAATTGTTCCTTCAAGTTCATTACACTATCCGTTCTAGAACGTTGGAAATGACGCGTGATCCCAATGCTCTTGATTCCGTCGCTTTCTGTATATGGTTTGAAACCCAAGTCCTTGCCCCGAGCGACGCTCAAGGTATTGTGATACACCCACGAAAGGCACTCCCACCGGATCAGCCTTGAAAGGGGTGAACGAGGAGAGTTTCAACACAAGAAAACCACGAGCCTTCTCTTATATTCTCAAGAGTTCCTTCCCGGCTTCTTTTATTTCTTGAGTGGGAGTCCACCGTGGCTGATTGAATAGTTGTGTCCCATCGCCGGAGCTTCCTCGAGTGAAGGCTGTAACATTTCACATCATCGGAGGCTAACGGTTGATTTCGTAAGGGCGAATTCGCTTCAAGGTCCCGCCCTTCAAATGAAATAACGTTTCGCTACGGTCACCATGTTGTTAACGTCAGGAATCTTGCTTAGGTCATCTCAAACCTAAATTGTGTGCCGGATTGGTGGGCACTAAAGCTTCCTTGCCCATATCCCGTGATAATGTAAGTATTGCTGGCAATGTAACGGAATTTTATGCGGGGTTGGTAGGCAGTATAGCTTCCTTGCCCAAACCCCTTGCATAATGAAAGTATTACTGGAAATGTAACAAAATTGGATTCCGGTTGGTAGGCAGTACTGATTTCTTACTCAAACCGTATGCATAATATCAGTATGCACGTGCAACAAAATAGTATGCCAGGTTGGTGAGCTGTATAGCTTCCTTACTCAAACCCCATGCATTATGTCAGTATTGCCGGCAATGTGACAAAATGATAAGCCAGGTTGGTGAGCTGTATAGCTTCCTTAATCAAATCCCATGCATTATGTCAGTTCTGCTAGCAATGTAACAAAATGGTAAGCCAGGTTGGTGAGCTGTATAGCTTCCTTACTCAAACCCCATGCATTATGTCTGTTTTGCTGGCAATGGAACAAAATGGTATGCCGGGTTGGTGGGCATTAATTAAAACTTCCTTATTCAAACCCTTTGCAGAAATGGTATCAGTATGCCAGGTTGATGAGCAGTACAGCTCCCTTACTCAAATCACTTGCGTAAATAGTATCGATATTGCTGGTACTGCGTCGAAATTGAATGCCTTATACTCAAACCCTTTGAAGGAATATCAGTACTCTTGACAAGAAATCACAGATCACAATTCACATTTTTTAATTTTATTGAATTGTATGATTTTGAACATTTTGAACTTTTATTAACGCAGCCTTAACGTCACGTAATTTGAAAAGTAAATTATTATTACATACGAAAAAAATCGAAAACTTGGGTTCAGTAGGTTTGTTACATTTATAAGCAGGCGTCTTTGGAATATCAAGTGTGTAGAAGTACAATACAGAAATTGCAATAATGTACCAAAAATTTCCGTTGCCTTCAAGCACAAGTGTCGAGATAGGAAACAGAAATATTCATGAATTTGTTAATACTAGTATCACTAGTAAATAAACGGAGATTCATGCAGGAGGGAACTTGGATATGATGCAAGAAACAGATCAGTTCGGTGTTAGCACGTTCTTACGAGTGCGAAAATTGATGATACAGAAAATATGGACGCAAATAGTGGTGGTGAGGAGGGAGCGCGAATATGCATGTACTGGATGTTTATCACCAGTTGACATCAAGGAATTCATGCAGGGTACCGTTATTGCAGGTGAAAACTCGAGATTTTAAGTGAAGAACAGATTAGTATGGTGTTAGCAAGTTTAAAAAAATGCAGACAATGATAGGACAGAAAATGTGTACGCTATTTATGAGCAGGGAGAACAAGAATATTCTTGTACAGGATTTGCATCACCTGTTGATATAAAAGGATTTAAGGAGAGATTCATTATTACAAGAGAAACCTAAGATTTCATGTTAACAACAGATTAGTTCTGTGTCAGCACGTTCTTACGTGTGCAATCAATGATGGTACATAACTTACGTACGCTGTAGTGTGAAGGGGGGTAGAGAGGTGTGTTGATGAAACGATTACAGGTAACTACCAATTTATCTTCCATCTAATTTTCAAGGCGCTCGCGGAGGACGCCGCTCTTACGCAATGATGATGTCCAATTAAAGAATTATAGCTCCCTACACGCACACACAGCTGGTAGTTCAGCGACCTGGAAAGAGTTTATAGACTATAAAGCCACGTTTTTGCCATTTGCTTCCATCGATTGGACTTCTGGTGTGCCAAAGCATTTGATCAGTGACATTTCAAAAAAACAATTCTGTTTTGCAGTCGATTGCAAAGATTCGTTATTGAAAATAATAAACCAAAATGAGGGGGAAAAGGGAAAATTTGGGTGAGTTAAAGATGAAATCGCCACTAATATCTTCGAGAGTCAGGTCAAACTGGTTGATTCACTATCTGAACCTACACTCAACTGATGACATCGAACAAGCCCTTAGGTATTATAAAGTTCGTGATAATGCACGAGCAAACCACCTACGATACCCTCGGTGTTGCTTAGACCCTGTCTCACTCCCACAGATCACTACACCAACAATCACGTCCTTCATCCGAGGCCTTTTTGTCGAAAATGGATTCACTCGCCCACAAATCCTTTTCGACGCGCTGCCTTCAAGGAATATTTTTCGTTGTACCGCGACCATTAGTCATTCCTGGGACCGAGCCTATTTTTAGATCATCAAACACCCCTTTACGGGCCCGATGACATCGTTGTTCCCTGAGGTTGGACCCCCGTCCTGACATCCAGATACCATTATGTCAGACTCTCCCGCTCATATTTCATCTACGACCTTCCTTGCTTCCTCCACGACCGGATGATTAGTCGAAATCCGTGTTTCGGATGTTCCGAATTTGAAAGTCATAGAAAAGTAACGGATCCGATAGTAATTTTTTTGCACTGTCTCACCATCATGGGGTGCTGAAGTTTGATGTTTACCAGTTCATTTGACCGAAATTACGTCCTACATCTTAGAACTATGAGTAAAAACGTTTGCGCTCCTCGGCATGTCCATAACTGGCGGATCGCAACCCACTGGTGGGTCGCATGGAGGTTCCAGCTGGGTCGCAACATCCAAGACTTGAAAAGTAAAATGGGGAAAAATAGCAGTTACCAATTGAAACTAATGGGTCCGTTAATCAGATTCCTTACCAAGTTTGAAAAAGTAAAATCTATATTTTTTTTTTATCATGCAGAAACCAAAACATTAACGTGAAATGTATTCGTTAAATTTGCTTTTTTCGTGTTTGGGCAGCAACGTAAAGTGCCACAATCCTCCACAACACAATATTATGTAGTTGAAAAAAAAAAAACCAAATTGCGCCCTCGGGATGTTCAAAAATGGATAAGTTTTTCAACACAAAAATTGGTGCTTTGGTCAATGTTTTGGTAAGATTTAGGTTTGAACAGGTTCCAAAAAAAAACTCGTATTTTTGAGATTTGTCGTCCCTATCTATTGTCCCGCGTGAAAAATTTTGTTTTTGCATCAGTGGGTTGGGAAATTATAAAGTACTTTCAATGGTATCATCAGTAACCTCGGGTTTCACAGAGGATCTTAAGAGAGTTATGGCCGTTAAAGTGGGAAAATGACAACAAAGAAACAAATCTTATAAGTCGTCGAGAAATCGGAAATATAATCGATTAGGGAAAAAATCTCTGCAGAAGCACCTTTTGTCAGCAGGCCGAGGATCGTTTAAGTGGGATTAGTTCAAACTGTGATTTAAATCGACCAATTAAAATCGGAGATTTGAATCCAAAGCTTAAACAAATTAAAATCAAAACAAATTCAATTATAGCTTATTTTTCGCTAAGAACGAGAAGTTTGTATAGTTTCCTCGTGTCGGACAACGTGTGTATGTGTGTCATTCCTGAAGATAACCCTCCTTAGGCATAAAATGAAAATCCCACTTGGCAACAAAAAATTAAGCTTTCCAAACGAAAGGAAGAGTTCGTTGGCCAACACTCTTTGAGCACATTAAATTGGCCATTTTTCAAAAAAATGCGCTAAAAAAATCACTTAAAACGGCCGAAAATCGTTTAATTAATAATTTATAACAAAACTTTAGTCAAAACAAAATTATCGGCGATTAAATAGGACAAGACAATTTTTTTTCAGACATTTATGCTGAAAAATGTACTTAAATTTTATTAATATTTTCTGAAAAACAATAAAAACTGCAAAAGCTTCAAAAATCCAAAGTATATTCTGAATGACCGAATTTTATCTAGTTTGAGGTTTTTTTGGTCATAAAATTGGTTTTTAATTATTTCTTGTACTCAAATTTCGGTACAATTTAACATGTCATAATACGATAGGTAATTTAAGAAAATTCACACATACGATCATGCTGCATGACTGGAACTTTCCAATAAGTAAATAACTTAATGTAATGAGTTGCTGTGCCGTCATAATTCCGATGAGCATTACTCCAGCGTTTGCGAGCTCCCAGGACACACGTATGGTAGACCTATCGCTCAATCGCTTCTTCCGAATGTTTCAGCTGATTTTATATTCAAACCATTCCTGTCCACTTCACGCATTGCGTATCTCAACCCAGTTACTCTTATTGTCTTCAAAAACACACTAATATCCGCACAACTCCGCGTTATGAATTTGGGCTTCTCATCGATTTCGTTGAAAGCTCGATACTAATTTATTGCTCTCTGGCGTCGACACCCCAAATATTTTCCCTCTATTTTCCCCTCTGCCCCTTCATTCTGATCACTACGTCCGAATCGCCCGACAACCGGGTTCGATCCATTGATCGCACGGCAACTTACTATAGATAGTATCCGAGTGTTATTTCAAGTGTTGGTGGGCGTTGGCATGACGTCAAAATATAAAAGAACACAGGCGATTTGAGGACGTCGAAGGCCACGGTCGGACGTATCCGGTTCACTCTGAAAACGCGTCCGTTAAAAGACTTTTTTCCACTAACTTGTTTTTCTTTTCAACATAATTTGCGCTCGTTACGTCACTTTTGTTCAGTTTCGCTTCGTTTGAAGCTGACGGGCACCCACTCCAAAAGCTGATGGGTTCATTAACATCAAAAGCATTTCCAGGGTAAAGTTTGGCTCTTAATGACCACAAAAACCAATACGTATTTGAGAGGTGCTATACGTACAGAAATATTCGGGCGATCTATCGATCACGATTCTACTCTAATGGTACTTGTCATTTGCATCGAATTCAGCTATTCTGCTTTGAATCAACAGAAATGCTGAGGTATATAGAGATATATAGTGATGACGGGGCAGCATGATGCATCATTTTTCCTTAGAAGTCCGTCACAAATTAAAAAACAAGTGGTATCAAATTCCCTTTTGGTTAATAAAAAACTAACCTACCCCAGGCTTTGTCAATTCACGTTTCAAGATGTGCAGAATCCAATAAACGAATAAAATTTATCCGTTTGTCCACCATCCATTTTTCCCAAACGACTAAAACAAACAACGGGGGATTCACGAACATTCGAAGAACCTATTTCAATGGGTCAAGAAATTTAAATTTAAATAGAAATTCCTTCATGGAAATCAGTTTTGAGGCATTCTGAATCGTGGAGTTTGCGCTGTTTAGTGTGCGTGTATGTGCGGGCGTGTGGCGTGTGTGTGTGTACGAGAGCGTGGGTGTGTGCATGCGTGTGCGTGTTACCAAACCAGAACTTTCCATAGGTTTGACTTAAAAAATATAGCACTTTTTGAGCACATTAAATCAGTCAAACTTGAAAAAAAAAAAAAAAAAAAAAAAGCGTTAAAAAATCACTAATAATGGGAACGGCCAAAACTTGTTAAATTCATATTTTTCTGAGGAATATTACTAAAATAAAATTAATCGTCAGTAAACTAGAACGTTAAGAAATTTATGCAAAAAAATGTATTGAAAAATGTACCTAAATTTCATTAACATGGGCTTAAAAATCTATGAAAATGGCTAAAAACCTAAAAATTAGAAATAATATTCTGAATTGCAGACTATTGTGTATTTAGAATAAATTGTATGCCATCAAATGTATATTCAACATTACACTCATTTGCACTCAAAGCGATCACATTTCAAAAAAAAAAATTTAACACGATAATTATTTATGAAAATTCGCTCATACGATCATGCTGCATTACGGAACTTTGTTGGTAGATTTCATTTCGAATAGGATAGCGATACCACTAGGATCGCTCAACGTAAATCCGTTCTCGGGGGAGGAGGAGGGTCTAAGAACGTTTTCGTCAACATGAGTGAATATAGAGATACATACGTGTTATAATCGTGATCATATTAAAAATCTCCTGGAAAAACTAAGAGTCCTAAGGGCGAGGTGTACAACTGCTCCACGATCAAACAGATCATCAGTTAAACACTGTTCAAACACAGTATTCGTTTTCAACGACGAATCGCAGTTCGAATGTATACAGTCTCTTATCAGTGCAGTTTAGTGAAGTGAAACAGCAGTTTGAACAGTCGATCGGCTGTTTAAGCAAGCTCAGCTGCTCTGCACAAGAGCACTGGCCTTCACACCATGGCCCACGCCGCCCACGGCTAGATTGCAATTTTATTACTCGTTGCCACCTAGTGAGAAAGGAGTTTAAAATCGTTTCTCACCTATAAAAATTAGTGACAGTAGATGAGTGGCGAATTTCACAAAAAGTGAGGAATCGTTACTGCTACGGGTCATAAACAACCATAGCTGCATTATGAGAACAAAAGAATAGATGCCGTGATAAACAGAATGAAGGGCGATGAAACGAAGACTAGAAAAAAAAAAAAAAATGCCTACAGCTCAATGCTGAACATATAGGTCAGGCAAGACACGGCGGAACCCTCAAGAGAAAATATGAAAACAAAAAATTTACGGTTAAGGTATAAATGTTTTCAGTATTTCACAAGAAAGTATTCGTTAATTTCATGGCAAAAAAAGTACTAAATAAAATTCGGTGATTCAAAAAAGATTTTGGAGTTTTAGGTTTATTTGCAGTTCGTACAGATTTTTCAGAAAATATTAATGGAATTTAAGTACGTTTTTCGGCATAATTATGTGCAAACATTTTTTAATGTCCTAGTTAATTGTTAATAATTTTGTTTGGACGAAAATTCTGCTAAAATTTTTAAATTTAACGATTTTTGGCCGTTTTAAGCAATTTTTAATGATTTTTTAGTACATTTTTTGAAATTTGACCAATTTTATGTGCTCAAAAATTGATGGCCAACAAACTCATTCCTTCTTTTGGAAAGCTTGATTTTTTTAGCGCAAGAACGTGATTTTTATCTCAACCGTAAGGAGAGTTTTATTGTCTGGAATGACATACATGAAAAAGCGCAAACTCGAGGAATAGTTTCAGGATACCTCAAAACGGATTTCAATGAAGGAATTTTTCAAAAATGTTGATTTTAAAATTTCTCGGGACATTACAATAGTTTCATTTTCTACGAAAATTTGCTAAAATCAAAACCAATTGGCTGTTTAAACGATGATCGGGAAACAAGGACTGCTTATGGAACTGTGGGGGCGCTGGGCTGTTTCCTTTTATTTAATTAATTTTCTTTTAGTAGGTGGCTCTGTATATATTGTATCATAATATGCACCTCATGTTCCGTTTTTTAAATACACCAGAGGGATACCTGATAATTACCGCATCTTTTTGAAATGATTTGCAGCCCTATTAAAAATCTATCTTCATCATGAACTTTTCGAATAGTTTTCTTGTAACAAATTATTGCAAATTTATTGTAACCAACGTCGCATCAAGACCTCTAAAGAATTGTATAATTAAATCTGCATAGAGTAATATCCAATGCTTTCATAAAAGTAAACCAAACGTAAACGCTTTAAAATAATACAGACGCATCGATAGCACGTTATTCGGCGTCAAGAATATGTTTTAATGATGAGCTCGTTTAATGATCCTCTTCCACAATTAACGGCCGTTTGCAACGTTTTAATTTATCCGTATAATGAAGCAAACTTGTTGAGACCAAGTGAGACGTATCTTCTCACCTTCGTTTTAATGAACTAAAGCCTATTATTTTGTTTTTAGAAACTCCCATCAACAATTTCGATGGTTCACGTACGTAATAGAAAATAAATTACGCCTGATTTCTATCTGAATTGGAAAGGGGGATTCCAATATAATCCCAAGAGAGTTCAAGTCCTGTGTTTTCAAATCTAACATTAGAGGGTCACTAAAATGAAATAGAAAACAATTTTTCCATTGAATCATAAACGCTGAATGATAACGAATATAAAATAAGGTTTAATGTTAAAAATGCCAAACAATAACAATGCAGTTCCGATCACTAGATGGTCAGAACCAACTATGTAAACTGATCCATTTTATGATCCATTGCATGAGGCGCATCAGTAACACAACAAGATGTATAACTGGGTCTATGAACGGTATTGATCTGATGCGAGAAATTTCGGTGGGATGAAATGGTAGGTGAATGTAATGTAGATGATCAGGATTCAATTGTGTACCAAAATGGCCCTGAGACCGTGCTGGAAGGTTTAAGGTCAATTTTCTACAAACATGTTTTCCCCGTGTATGTTCCATGAACAAGATTGTTATTGACACAGGTTCCTTGGAGAAATGATTCGGGCTCAGTTTCAAGAGAAGGTTTGACCGCAAGGCTAGTAGGATAACTTCTCCGTGTATGGGAAAGGTATCATGGTTTTGTTTGGATGAAGAAGCCTTGCGTGCGAAGTCTCACGTGTTCCCTAAACGAATGTCACATAGGATATTAAAGAAGAGAGTTCGGTCATACCCTCCAGGTATTGGGTGAGTATGAGGTCTCAATTTGCGTTTATCTCTTAGTTCATAGATAGCATGGTGTCTTAGGATTTCTCACAAAACGAACATCACACACGCTATCTGGAAGTGTGACGTACACAGTCGTTGGGTGGGTGAGATCAACTCTTTGTTCGAAAGACGAAGTTCCGCTTACATAATCTCATGTATTTCCTAAACTAATGTCACTCCGGCTATCCCAAGAGTCACGAGTTATGGATTCGGTAGTATGTATGGTCACAATCCACCATTAGGTATGTACTAGTTAGCGTGTTAATCCCCAAATGAACGTTACATAGGCTATTCAAGAAGTGGATTAGGTCTTATTCGCGAAGTATTAAGTTGGTGAGGTCGCATTTCGCCATAATCTCACCGTTATAGTCGCTGAGCCTGAAATACATATTGCAACTTGCAGATGTACTTTACGTGATGCTTCACTCCCATTATTCGTATTGAAAAAATTCAACACGATCAGAGCATGCATATTTAAGGTGCAAGGTCAGTTTGGTTCACGACAGCAAGCTGTCTCAGCCCCTAAAGTACTGCTACTGCTATTGATGAACAAAAACGAACAACTTAAATGGCCTGCCCGAACTACCTAGCTCATTTTTGGCTCATTGCATTGATGCGTGAGAAGCGATAGGGCTGGCTACACTTCAGGACCAACTAGACCCCAAGTGGAGTCCATGTGCGAAAGTACGGATTTTTTTCATCAAGTTATGGCCCGGACGGCAGACGGAAATTTTAGTTTTGGAATCTACGCACCTTGAAACGTAAAGTGACAAAGTTCGAGAGAAAATAATTTTTTTTCCCTTCACGATTACAAAGACTTATTATTGGAAATAATAAACCAAAAGCTCCATCGTTGTATTCAGGGCTTTTTATTCTCTCGCTTATATTGGAAGATTCTCAAATTAATTTGTATTGTTTTTAATACCTACGTAAATAAGTCCTGGGAAAAAGTTCTGAGGAACATGAAACGGCAATGATCCCTCGATAATCCTTAGCATACAAAGCTCAACCTTCCGAGAACTGGCGAACGGTGTAAAGTTCAACTCCACTCTATTAAATTTACACACACAGACGCACACGTGTTCATGTATTGATTTTTCCCCATAAACCTACCGAATAAAATGAAGATATATTTGTGGAGTGAAAGACTCAGGAACATAATTTATAATAAAGGTAGAGTATCAACTCGCAAAAATCCATAAATGTACGAGTATGATTGACGAAGTATAGAGAAGTTTGAAATCATTAGGATGAAAACTGTTCTTTTCGAGATGTCATACGAAAAAGAATTTTTCTATTTGACATCGCACAACGCAGAAAAGCACACAATCAGGTAAGTCGTGGACAGGATAATGGATGGACGTATACGAAGATAACAAGTACAAGGACAAGAAAAAAAAGGGATGCTCTCTCGAACCACAAAAAAGGGATAAGCTTTTTGTTGTCATCACTTTTTTCGAAGTTAATATCCAAAAGCGCTATCATAAGAGAGCGGAAAAACATCGACCTTCGGCTTACGTCGTTCTGACATCCAACAAACGACTTCGGGAAATAGGATGGTCTGATTGATGATAAAAATCAAAACTCCCAGTCCTTATCAGAGAAATTTTGGTCAATTATCAATGTTTTCTGAAAGGTATACTGTGTTAGGCTCAATAAACATTCTCAAGATATAATTCTATCATCCATTTGAGTTTTGGCTTCTTTTTTTCAAGCATACCTTATCAAAATATGAGCTCTAGTTGGGTACCTACACTTCTAAATTCTGAGTAATGGTTCTGAGAAATTCTCTAGTAGTTATGACTGTTACAAAGATCTTGAGTTTGCGCATGCGCAAGGACTGCCTTTGATACACAGCAACGAAATTCATAAGGGACAACCTGGATCCCAATCAGCACCATCACTGAAATGTTTATCGAAATCAAATGAAAACTGCAGAAGTTATGATTTAAGTTTGAGCATGCGCTATATTTGATATGGCAATGAAATCAGTATTGTGGCATCCAAGTCCCAAACCACACAAAAACCTAAGAATTGTCTCAAAATCGGATGAAAGCTAGGTGACTGTTGAAGGACTTAAAGTTTGTGCATGCACAAAGTCTATCTTTGCTCTGCAGGTGATAAAATCCGTTGGAAACCTACACAATCTCTTAAAATATCATCGAAAGAAGACACGGAATTTAAGGGGTTCAGGAAGATTCGTTGGGCGCGTTGCGGTGAGTGAGTTGCATATATAAAATATATAAAAAGCGTGTGTAAACATCGATTTCATTCAGTAGCAGTGATCAATGTGCTTTCACTAACAAGGAAGATTTTAATCAGAATCATTATTTATCATTGATATTAAGAATGAAGGTTATATATCAATTTTCCGAATTCCCGAGTAATATATTCCAATGTTCCTTTGGCTAAATGAAGAAAAATTAGCTGAGATTTCCCACGGAAATTCTCATTCTCAGATGGGAAGATTATTCGAGTTGGGATCGGAATTTAAGAAAGATCCAACGGGGGACTGTTATTATAAAGCTCGGAATAACTGGGAAAATTGAAGTAGTATAATTGATCTAGGGACGTCAACTTCAGGTGGAATGCAGGATCACTGATATAAAAAGCGTATTCAGAGTTTGCGTCCTCAAGTAAGTCGATAATTCAGCACGAAATTCAAAAACTTTGGACGAAACCTTACTTGAGTATGAGTCACTTCAGTGCGCTCATATCATCATAATATACCCCCATATCTTCACAAATTTAGCGGAAGAAGAGATAAAATTAAATATTTTGTTAACGCTGCTGAGTACCTCATTGAAGCCTTAAGCCAGATAAGCCAGAAAAAAAAGGTGCAGCCAAGGCATTAAACAGAATTTACTTTGTTCACCTGAAGCTGCTGACATACACTTGTTAGGTAGAAATTTACTTACTTAGAAGATTACTGTCACAATCAATGCCAGGAATTTAGGAATTGCAGATTTGATTGTGGATGGGGGTCGAGCAAAACCCAGAACTTGTTAAGGGGGTCGCCAACCGAAAAAGTTTTCCTAACACTGATCTACATCTACGAAGGAGGTGTCAAATTTCTAAAAATTTTGACGTATGCATAGGACCGTTGAGCTGCATGATCATCACTATGGGTTAAAAACTTCTTGGCTTGACGCTATTTTCAAATTTTCTATTATGATAGCATAATACGACATAGCAACTTATTTATGTAGTCACCACTATCAGCAGAACGTGGATACGTATTCAAGCAACTGAAAGATGAATTCGTAGAAACTCTCTTTTTTATAGTAGTTCAAATAACGCCAGCGCTGATTTTATTAAGGATGGTTGACGAAATCATAGCAACGAAACATATGAAGTCGTAACTGTAAACATAATTCTTTTGCGACCAAGCACACTTTGTTTATCAGTGGCGTTATTTTATTATTAATTCATTTCTATTTCGTCGTTATGTGGCATGTGATGTCAAGGCAGCATTCAGTTCATGAATTATTTTAAAGGCAAGAGGCTCAACTGGACGTTCAACAGCACGTCGAACCAGCGCCATCTGGATCCAATTCTTCTTCATATTCAACCTCCGAAACATCATTTTAAGCGTAATTCTGATCTGTTTGTCCAATTAATCTGTATTTTACTAAAAATATTGAATTTGGTTTTCTTTTGAGATGCGAACTTGCGAGCATCCAGACCACCAAACTATACACAACATTCTGATCAATTACGTATGCCCATTTATTACACAGAGGCTGATTATTATACGAAGGCCGATTATGGTTTAAAAGTAGGCCGGTATATTATACGCATGTTGTGTGAGAATCTTTTTCAACAAAATTAATTCACAAATCACATTAAACAAATTATATTACATGGAAACTGTGCCATACTGTTGCATTTAAAGACAAGTGCATCGGGAACACATTTTACAGCCGTAACCCAAAAACAACCATTAAACGTTTTTCATCATAGCCGAAAATTTCTTCTTTTTTTTATATCGCAGACCTGGAATTTTACGGAAATAATTGAGCGTTGCAACCCCCCAACCAACCTTCCAACATCAATCACTGGTTGCGCTAAACTATGTCTACTGAGTTGTTGCTGTTGGTAGTCAACGCAACTTCTTCTTTTCTATGCCTTCAGGACAAGAAAGTCGCTTCATCTCACCTTATCTTCCCTCAGCATTTCTAACCTCCTGACCGCGGGTCACCTTCGAACGTCCCAAAGACAAATGTACGGTCCGTGACAACAAAAAAAGGGAAAGTAGAGCAAGGTTCGTCGTTGATGCCATGAAAAACTGTTCGTTATCGCCCACACGAAATCTTTATTTGATTGCCACGACCGATGACCACGAAACTCCGTTGAGAGGCCGTCGAGTCGTAGTAGCAGATCTCCAGTTCGCCCACGTTGTAAGGAGCCACTCTCTCTTTCTCTTTGTCGTGTCTCACCTTTCACACATCTCATTAGTTCGTTCTGAGTCACAGAGTCTGATGCCGTAGAATAAAGCAACAGGTCTCTATTGATCATTGGCAAGCTGTAATCATTCAGCTCGTTGAGAGTTCCTAAATGAAGGCACTGTCCTCAGAGTAAAAAACTAGATGGAAGGAAAGACGTCTGCCATGTTGGTGGGCAGTACAGAATTAGTTGAACAACTGAGTACGATTCAAAAATGATTGAATGAAAAATAGAAAAGTAATATAATACATGCTAATGTGCAAAATAGGGCTATAGTTCTGGTTCCTGCAATCACATACCCTATAATACCATGAACCAAAGGCATATATAGGGCGGTTGGAGTTAATAAGATACAGTCAGGAGGCGGCTAAAACCTTGAAAATTTCATCAAAATCAGTCCATTGGTCTCGGGGTTTGGTCAGTGTCAGCCAATGATTATTTTTGCAATGATTATTTCTCAACCAATCGTGATAAAATCCACAGGGCATCTTCCTGCAACCCAACAACTTCCCGAGTTTGAACTAAATCGAAAGATGAGAAAGGAGATTGATGAGAAATCGACGTTATAAGAAGTATTTTTTCAGCATAATTTTGAGCACGAAATTTTCAATGTCGACATTTTTTTGTAACTAAAATTCTGATTAAAAAAAATAAATTTGGTTTTTAGCCGTTTCCAGCTGTATTTAGTGATTTTTGGAGCAATTTCTTTTTGGGAACTTAACCAATTTAATGTGCTCAAAAAGTGATAGCTCATCCTTCAATTTGGAATGATTGATTTTTTGGCGCTAGAACGGAGTTATTATCTCAATCCTAAGGTGAGTTATCGTCTGGAATGGCATGAAAAAAAATATATATATATATATATATATATATATATATATATATATATATATATGTGATGGATTGAGGAACCCTGAACTATCCACCTACCAATTTAGGACGAACGCCAATCAATGTATTTTTTTACCAGCAATTATTATCCATCGATTTATTCACTTTCGATTATATAATCGATTTGTCACTCGAATAACACAATGTGTCGTCACTAGCTGCTCATAACTCCCCTCGCGGCACAAATGCGAACTTAGATGGATATTACTAGGGATGGGTATCGATAAACAAAACATCGATGTTTGCACATCGATGTTTTTTTCCCAAGGAACATCGATGTCTAAAAAACATCGGAGAAAAAACATCGATGTTTCGACACATCGATGGTTTTTAGAAAAAACTAATTTTCTTAGAAAATTTGCGAAAAAAAGTAGTTCTTTTCAACAATTTTAATAATAGTACCTACATAAGTAAAATCGCAGAAAAGTAGGAAGAAAATGTTCTCATTAAAACACTGAAAAATTGTAAAGAAGTTGTAAAAAATTAAATGTTTGTTTTAAAACTCACTAACAGCGGAAACGCGAGACAACGAATTTCATGATAATGAATGATACAAACACTGTTAACAATATGTGATAACGAATCGACATTACCGTAGTACTATTTGATTCAAACCGATGTTTCTTGAATCTGTACAGTATTATTTTTATAGAAGAATAATAAACGACCAAGTAAGCATTTATAAAACAAGAATAATTATTGTTCAGGTATAAAAGAACCATCATTTTTACATTAACGACAAAAAAACACATTTGAAAAAAAAAAAAACATCGATGTTTGGGGGGAAAACATCGATGTTTTTGAAACATCGATACATCGATACCCATCCCTAGATATTACATACCTGCTACCTACCTTTGTCAGTCAGTTCGTTATCGTTGTTGTTACAGGAAGGATCGTCTTCCAATTTATGTTTCATTTTACGTTACCTATTTGTGAATCTGATTCTGTTTAACTTACTATGATGTGATCCGTCGAGGGGGCGTACGCTAATTTCGAGTGTTTGTAAAGTTTCTATAATAAACTGTGTTATTATTAACGTTTTACATTCGGTATTGTGATTGGTTTACCCTATGGCATCGGACATTGAAGAAGGACAGTTGTGTGAGGATGAGGGGGACATCACATCAGAAGTGGGATATCGTAATCTACGAGCAGGATTTCATGAGAATCACTATGGAAATAGTCGAGGTGAGTTTTATCAAGATTTTTCGGATTCTAGAAAAGAAAGGGGTCGGCCAATTTCGCAACGCAGTTCGGGTGACGCCTTACCTTACTCGGAACAAGGGTCATCACCCGATCGCCCTCCCGATTTTTCCAGGGCGCATAGGAGCAGGAGGGGGGCCTCTGGACGCTCACCATCTCCCTCCGCACCCCTCTTCCACCACGATTCTTTAGTGCACAGTGGCGACTCCCTACGGGATTTGTTGACACAACAAACCCTTGCAATGAAAACTTTGGCAGAGTGTTTTACACAAAATCAAGGTCAAACCCCCTCAGAGCATTTGAAACTCTCGCTTCCTGAGTATGACCCCAAAAATAAACAAGTTCAGCCCAAATCATGGTGCAATACAGTTGAGTGTTGTTTGACTTCACAGGATCAACAAGGAAGACGTTTAATTGTTGCCTTGAGTAGAGCCTTAAAAGGAGAGGCTGCTGATTGGTTTACTACTATTGTCCACCCTCAACTCACATGGGACGAATTCAGATCGCTCTTTCTTCACCAATATGACATAGCACTCACACCAGCCGGATTCATGCTTCAATGTTTCCAAGCTAGACCACGAGATTTTGAAAATTATGCCACATTCGCCTCACGAACTATCAATCAATTTGTTGCTCACTACCGCCAGTCATCAGTGGAAGAAATTGCTGTATCAGTGGCTCTCTCTCAGATAGCTCAAGCAGACACAAGAGCACGTCATCTTTGCTACACAGAAAAGATAAATAGCCGTGAAAAGTTGCTTCAGGAATTACGGGCTCTGTCATTTAAGAGACCAGGAGGTTATGACAGTGGTCCTGGAAATGCCAAGAAGAGTCGACCAAACTATGAAAGCCCTCAGCATTCATCCTCTCAGGATTATACTTCCCGCTGTGGGAAATGTCGAAGATCTGGACACAAAACCTCAGAGTGTCGATCATCATCATCCTTGACCTCATCAAATCAGCCAAGGAAGCCATCCAACTTCAGCAATACAACGTGCTTTTCCTGCAACCAAAAGGGGCATATTGCTCCAAACTGCCCAAAGAAGAAGATGTCAGACAAGCGTGGACCAGGAGACACCAGTAGCCAGAGGTCTCAGCCAGTCGAGAAGCAGGTTGGCCTATGCATTGCTAACCAGAAGGCACATTAACCCACCAAGGTGATGTATTCAAGTATTGTTTTGATTCTGGATCAGAGTGCTCACTCCTTTGTTTGTCCTTTAGTACCCGCTTTGATGGGCCTTTGTTCAATAATGTAGTTCACTTGCATGGTTTAGGGTCATCAATTACCATTTCTCAGTGCCAAAAACAAGCCAGAGTAAAGATTAATGGACACGACATTCAAGTCCTGTTCCATATTGTAGCTGACGGTGCTTTACCTAAACCCATCATTTTGGGACGTGAAATTCTGGCTCCAGATTTTTGTATGGTAATAACTATATCTTCTTGCACGCTTTGGAAGGACCATCCTCCATTCATGCTAAACCGTGATTTTCTGAATACATCCAGCACTCATGGGGAAGGCGCTGAACATGAGGGTTCTTCTGGCATTGAAAAATGGGACACTTCTACAAAGGGGCGTGGGCATTCTGATACCATAAACACCACAAAAAATGAAATATTTTCTGTATCCTTGGGTGATCTCTGCTCTTTGGAGCAGTGCACTGAGGATGAAGTCGTGTTGTTCAGTGAGGTGTTAGGTGGTCATAGTGACAATATCCCTTCACTTGATTTTCACCCATCTTGTGTTGTCCCAGCTTTAGGATCTTGCCAAGTCTTGCCAGTTAGCACTCAACATTTCGAATCAGTTCACACTGACCTTCCTGTTAGTCAAAGGGGGGATCTCATCAAAATTTTGACTAATTATTCCCAATATTTTATTGATGGAATACCTACCACTCGTGTGACGACAGGAACATTCAAAATTCGCCTTCTTGACCCTTCCAAAATTGTCCACCGTCGACCATACAAACTTAGTCCTGTACATCGTGAACTGGTGCGAGAGCGCATCAAAGAACTTGAAGATGCCAAAGTAATTCGCCCCAGTTCTTCTCCATATGCAAGCCCAATACTTCTTGTTCCTAAAAAGACAGGTGGTTATCGAATGGCCGTTGATTTTAGGGCTCTCAATGCAAATACAGTCCCAGATAGATACCCTTTGCCATTGATAACTGATCAAATAGCGCGTTTACACGGTGCCCGATGGTTTTCTATTCTTGATGCTGCTAGTGGATTTCATCAAATCCCAGTTGAAGAAGAGTCCATAGAAGAGTTAGCTTTTGTCACACTAGACGGTCAATGGGAATATTTGGCCTTGCCCTTTGGGGTGCGCAATGGACCAAGTGTTTACCAACTAGCAATCATGAAAGCCTTAGGAGACTTAGCATTTGATTACGTCACGTGCTATATGGATGATCTGCTTATATCAGCAAGCACTCAAGCTGAGGCACTTATCCGATTAAATCATGTTCTAGGAGTTCTTACTTCTGCTGGATTTTCTCTAAACCTTTCGAAGTGTTTGTTCATTGTCTCGAAAATTAAATACTTAGGCTACGAGATAGAAAATGGAGAAATAAAACCGAACAAATCCAAAGTTGAAGCTCTGACAAAATTGAAACCTCCCTCTACTCTTCGTACTCTACGCCAATTTTTAGGTTTAGCTTCTTATTTTCGGCATTTTATCCAAAATTTCGCTCAAATAGCTGCTCCCTTGTTTAAATTAACCCGTAAAACTGATGATTCAGCTAATGACAGTAAGAATCGACCAATTCCTTGGAATGACAGTCATGAAAAGGTTCGCCAACAACTTATTGGCATGCTTACCTCAGAACCCATTTTAACCATTTTCAACCCATCCTACCCCATTGAGTTGCACTGTGATGCAAGCTCTTTAGGTTTTGGCGCAATTTTGATTAATATAGTTGACAAAAAGCCGAGACCAGTAGCCTATTACAGTAAGAGAACCACGACTGCAGAATCTAACTTTCATTCATATGAGCTAGAGACTTTGGCAGTGGTTTATGCCATAAAGCATTTTCACAATTATTTACAATGTCACTTGTTTACCGTTGTAACAGATTGTGCATCATTGCGCGCAACTCAAAATAAGCAAGACTTGATACCTCGTGTTCAACGGTGGTGGTCTTTCTTGCAAAGTTTTGATTTTAAAATGCAATATCGTCAATCCTCGCGTATGCAACATGTTGATTTTTTTAGTAGGAACCCTATTGAAGAAGCTGATGAAGTCAACAACTTTCCAATACCTGAACAACCTATTGCCAAACCCAAAATTAATCAGGCATTGTCTGTGAATACCTCAACATTAGGTTTATCAACCCCAAAAATGCGACCACATGGAAAACATCGGAATTTTAAACCTCAATATAAAACTTCTTCCGAAAAACTCGTGCAATTAACATCTATTTCAACTGATTGGCTGCTAACAGCTCAGCAAAATGACCCGTTTGTTACTGAAATAATTTCGAAATTGAATGCTAACGAAATAGATTTAGATATTCAAAACACTTACGAGATGCACTCTGGTGTACTGTGTCGGAAAGTACAGCGACACACTCGCACTAGGTACCTCCCAATTGTTCCCCATTCTCTTCGGTACGCTGTTGTTTCCAATGTCCATGAATCTCTATTCCACTTGGGTAATGAAAAAACCTTAGAGGCGTTGTACCAACATTATTGGTTCGAACATATGGCGAAATACGTTCGAAAATTTGTTGAGAACTGCCTTGTGTGCAAAACATCAAAAACAGATTCAGGACCTCGCCAAATTCAACTCCACCCTATACCCAAAGTTGCTGAACCATGGCACACTATTCATTTAGATGCTTCTGGTAAACTAAGCGGAAAAAAAAGACTCTCAAGAATATCTTTACGTTTTCATAGATGCATTCACTAAGTACTGTGTATTGCAGCACACACGTTCCTTAGGTGCTGCAAGTGCTATCAAAGCGTTAACATCTCTCATAAATTTCTTTGGTCCTCCTCAGCGTATAATCTGTGACCAAGGTACAAATTTCACTGCTAAAGATTTTCAAGATTTTTGTGTATCACATCAAATTGACCTCCATTTTATAGCCACAGGAGCATCACGAGCAAATGGTCAGGTCGAGCGCCTTATGAGTACCTTACGTAATATGCTCACTGCTGCTGAATCAGATCAGCATAAAACATGGCAATCTTGTGTTGGAGAAATTCAATTAGCTTTAAATACCACACCTCATAGTGTTACTAAGGTATCCCCCATGCAACTGATGTTTGGACGAGTTTCCAGGCCTTTGCATCTAATTTCTATCACTGACCACCTCACTGATCAACCATCCACTAGCCTACAAACGTTGCGTGACTCAGCCGCACAATTGATGGAAAAACAAGCTGAAACTAGTAAAACTCGATTTGATAGAGGCAAACTGCCAGTAAAGCGTTTTCAAGTGAATGATTTGGTTTTTGCACAAACGGAGGTGAGAAATAGAGTCAAGTTGGATGATGCCTATAGAGGCCCCTATAAAATTGTAAAAGTTATGCCTGATGATCGCTACTTGTTGCAGTCCGTCTCTGGCGGAACTAAGAAGTTTTTGAAATATCCCCACGAACGTTTGCGCAAGGCACCTACCCTTGATGAATTGAATCCTCTCCCTGATAGTGGAGAGCTTTCTCAATAAAATTTGGCTGACACGATGCTTTATTGTTTTGTGTGGACTATCCCACATGTGACTGTGGATCCTCCCAGTCAATCTACGACTTCAGCCTGTGAGGCTGGTTGGTAGATCATCTGAGTTTTGTTTAAATCATGTCACGCCTGTGTTAATTATAGTTGTTTGCGGTTTTCGGTTCTCTACCTTGCTTGGCACCCACGGCGGCCCGTCATGGTCGGACCCTCTTCCTTTGTCTATCCCTTTACGATGCCTTCCGTCCTCACAGTCACTTCTTTTCTGATAGGGTGATTGTCAAGCCCAAGTGAGTTCGAGCCCGGTCTCTCGCATTCTTGATTTTTCTCTCAGCCACTGGTAGCTTCTCTGGCTGATTTTTATTTTATTTTATGGCACTGGATTCACCTCTGCCATTGGATTCATTTGAGGCACTGGACTCTCCTCTGCCTGCTGTAAACCTTGCATGCGCACTTCGTTTGTTGGTTGGACGACACTACTTGATATTGTACTGACACTGTATTTGTTCTCTCCCTCCTCTGCTGTGCTTTGCTCATCAGGGTATCCTCTGAAATAGTTTCCATTTTTGCTTTCACTGCTCTCCCTTGCCTTGTTAGGGCAGAGATTAGGCCCATTTGGTTCGATCTAATGGGCTGAATTTGGTCCTTCCAGGTGATCAGCGCTCCCGAGGACGGCAGCAATGTCAGGATCGCCGTGTGATGGATTGAGGAACCCTGAACTATCCACCTACCAATTTAGGACGAACGCCAATCAATGTATTTTTTACCAGCAATTATTATCCATCGATTTATTCACTTTCGATTATATAATCGATTTGTCACTCGAATAACACAATGTGTCGTCACTAGCTGCTCATAACTCCCCTCGCGGCACAAATGCGAACTTAGATGGATATTACATACCTGCTACCTACCTTTGTCAGTCAGTTCGTTATCGTTGTTGTTACAGGAAGGATCGTCTTCCAATTTATGTTTCATTTTACGTTACCTATTTGTGAATCTGATTCTGTTTAACTTACTATGATGTGATCCGTCGAGGGGGAGTACGCTAATTTCGAGTGTTTGTAAAGTTTCTATAATAAACTGTGTTATTATTAACGTTTTACATTCGGTATTGTGATTGGTTTACCCTATGGCATCGGACATTGAAGAAGGACAGTTGTGTGAGGATGAGGGGGACATCACATATATATATATATATATATATATATATATATATATATATATATATATATATATATTTATTTATGAAAAAGCGTTAAACTCTAGGATTTGTTTCAGAATGTCTCAAAACGGATTTCAGTTAAAAGTTTTCAAAAATTTTGAAGCCTTACAATAGTTTCATTTTCTACGAAAATTCACTAAAAACTTTTGCAACCTTGGTCATCTCAGGTACAAAAAAATAATGATTATCGAAATTCCCAGTATGTCTTAGTTTCAACACATCCATGATCTTTAGGTATTCACTAGTTACAGGCTTTCAGTAAACCTTATGTTACGTGATTTTTTTAAAGATGTTTATTAGACTATTAACAAAAAGAAATTCTTAATAAAAAGTAAATCAATGCTTCAAAGAAGGCTCTCGCCGATTTTGAGTGCAAATTTTCAGTCCAAATCTCTAAATGGATTTGCAAAAAATCGCTAGAAATAAATAGAAATTATGTCATAGATGGTTCTGAGATTTCCCCGGGGTCTTCACCTATAACGTCATTCAACTTTCTTGCTATAGGGGTTTCGCCAACTTCTAATTATCCAATACATTGCATATGGCATATATTTTGAAAGCTCTCACCAAGTACTTCCAGTTGATGGGTTACAACAAAACATATAAGATTGAATATTTCTTAAATCTGCAAACAGCAACAAGATTATGAAGAAAAACAAAAAGTGAGGAAAAGGAAAAATGAAGAACACTAATCTTCTTCCACCACAGCCCAAGAGAGCTGCATCAGTTGTTATTATACTCTTCAGCAAGGAACTTGAGATACATAACAATATCAATAAATAATAATTAAGATAAGAGATACTTACTTACCATCAAAAGAGGTTAATGAAAAATAAACTACGTTAAAGCTACATCCCATACCAATACCAATGTGACCACAACCACCAATAAATCAAAAATACTACATCCACCAAAAAGATACCCGGTGTTAGTTGTCCGATTTTAGAGGTCTCGGGATATTTTGCGTTTTCAAGAAAAAAAGTTCTTTACCGAATCGGCCTTTGGTTTCTTCAACTAGCTTCTTCTCGTGTGCAGAGGAAAAGAAGGGGCAAGGTCGCCTCTTCATCCATCCCATGTCCAGGGTTCCTACAAAGAGGTCACAATTGAGTGTTTATTACCCCCGAAAAGAAATTAGAAATGAGAAAAATAATAAAATAATAGAGAATGATAGAACGAAAACCAATTATTCCTACTTATATCCAAACCACAACCCACCATTAAAAAACATCTAGTTATGTTGTCCACTGGCTAATTCATCACATTTCTTTTCAGCGATTAGCGAAATGTGTTCTAACGAGCCTTCAGCAACTTCACTCCATTTGAAACAGTCAACTACTTCCTGCCTGATGTATTCAAGAGGTACGAGGGGATATGGGCAACAAAATAACGAAGAGATTCATCGAAATTATTGGTTCGGGGATGTTTCTTCTCCTACTAACACTGTTACCCATTACATTTTAGCGTTTGGCAAAGAAGGATTCTCAGTAGGTACCCAAGAGTAAGAGAATGAAGGAGTTAATACATATGGCGAGTATGAAAGTGAAATTAGAAAGGGCTATTACCAAGATTTCGTCGAATAAAAAAAAGCTCCAGAGCATGATCGTGTTAGTGAATTTTCTTAAATTGCCTATCGTATTATAATGTGCAAAATTGCTTCAAAATTTGAGTACAAAGAAATTGATAAACACCAAATTTATGGCAATAAAACTCATACAAAATAAAATTCAGCGATTCAAAAAAGATATCGGATTTTTAGTTTTTTTGTGTGTGCAGTTTAGTAGATTTTCCAGCAATAATAATTAAAATTAAAGTTTTTCAGCATAATTTTGTGCGAAAAACTGTTAATGTCCTATATAATAGTTGGTAAATTTGTTATGACTACAATTCTGCTCAAAATTATAAATTTTAGACTGTTTGGCCGTTTTAGCCATTTTTAGTAATTTTTTAAGCACATTTTTGGAATTTGACCAATTTAATATGTTCAAAAAGTGCTGGCAAACGAACTCATCCTTTCATTTTTAAAGCTTGATTTTTTTGATTTTTTTATTTTCTTTATTTTCTATTTATTTATTAATTTATTTATTTATTTTATTTATTTATTTATTTTTTTTTTTTTTTGGCGCAAGATCGGTATTTTATCTCAATCCTAAGGGGAGTTATCGTCTGGAATGACACACATATACGTATATATGTACATATGAAAACGCGCAAACTTCAGGAATCGTTTCAAAATGCCTCAAAACGGATTTCAATGAAGAAATTTTTCAAAAATTTGTGTAATAAATAATAATTTCAAGTTATACGGGGGAGAAATATCGTTGGGGTACGTACTAAGCAACCACTATACAAGGGTATTGCTAATTGATTCAAATTTATTATAATGTGTTAACAATATCTTCACCATCGAACATAAGGACGAGTGGAGCGAAATCAACTCCAGCATACAAGCAAACATCCATGAGTTGTATAACTAGTACATAAAAGGGATGGTTCAATCAATATCTAAATATTTATTGAATTCATTAATACCTGAAACTATGTTGTAGGTTGACTTCATAATTCAAACCGGGGATGTGAACACGACAGTAATAAAAGTACAAATGACTGCCATAATCTACTGATAGACACGCGTAAAGATGTGAACGAGGAATCACGCAATGATTCGAACTAAGCTAACATGGCATTCTCAAAGAAGGAAAACCAGATTTGTCTATTGATACGGCTTTTGTTCCCGGCATGTATGTCTCGTGTCAACAAGGGATTCCACCTGACGTCACATTTGACATGCCCCATCGATAACCACGGCTGAGCCACATTGAAAAATGCAAAGAGGCGTGTCCAGTAGTCATGATAGGAAGCACAAACTACTATTAAAAGTACTATTAAAAGCCGAGAGGGGAGTAGTTGATACGATTTTGTTATTGACGCGATTGAGAATAACCAACTCAGTAGAAAAGACTAGACATGTGGTGTCAAATTCAGATAGAAGAAAATAAATGGATAATTACCCTCTCTTGAAGAAATTAAATAATTACCCAAAAGGGTTATTTCATACACACCTGTTAACGTTTGACAATTAAAGGCATCAGATTAGGATTAGAAATATAGATTGTTCATTAGGATCTGTTAAAGATAAAACGCGCCTGCCAAGTTCGGTTAACACATAGCTTCCTCGTTTTTTAAAAATGGATGTATAGATCTTTGAAATGTTTTAAATGATCTTACAAATTCCATAACGGAAAATAGTAAATCAATATGTACCGAAAACATAGATCGGTCAAATAGGAAACAAGAAAATGGTGCTAAATTTACGTTTGCGCATGCGCAAAATGAAGTAATGATTTGGGAACAACGAAATCGATAGGAGATCAAATACACCATAACCTGCACATTCCCTGAAAATTTTATCAAAATCCGGTGGAAATTAAGCTTAATATAAGGGTTTCTAATTAGCGCGTGCGCACGAGCAGGGACTAATAATGATTTGATCATTTTGAAATCGATACGGAATGATTAAATCGTTGTCCCCCAACTTTGTTCGAGTACCTTTCTCTTTGAGTTAAACCTAATTGGTTGTCATCTCCCACTCCCTTTCACTCCGCCTGGCCAATAGAATTTGCGAGCCCTTGCAGCTGTGGCTATATAAGACGTACTTCATCCACCTATTACTTGTTGTGCTGATGTTAGCCAAACCGCCAAAATCAATACATCATTAAAACTAATTTTCTCTATGAAATTAGACAATATTTTTTCTAAGTCCGATTCGTTATTGAAATGGGTACTTGAACACGTGACATGCACAAGTAAGAACACATTGAAAACATGTTTAAACTTGAAAGGTGCAAAAAAAAAAAAAAAAACCACTTTTAAATTTAGGTAAACGCTCTTGAATTTTTCACTGGCAGATTAACCTCGCTCAGGAGTTTCAATTATTAACTTCAACTCCAATTTGATTCTCTTCCTGATTCAATGTTTTATAAACTGTTTGCTACATACTAATATATATATGCAGGGTGGTCCGGTCAGAGTGTTAAATAAAAATTTGGGTGAAACTAGATTTAGAGACTAGATTGAGTGAAGTTTTTTCTTTCCATGTTCTCGAGAAAACTTCTTTTAGTGAATTTTTGCAGAAAATGAAGCTATTGCAATGGCTCGAAAAATTTTAAAATCAAAACTTTTGATGAATTTCTTCAATGAAATCCGTTTTGAAGCAATCTGAAACGAATCTTAGCGTTTAACGCAGTTTCCTTAGGATTGAGATACAAATTCCGTTCTTGCGCCAAAAAATCAAGCTTTCCAAATGAAAGGATGAGTTCGGTAGCCAGAACTTTTTGAGCACATTAAATAGGTCAAATTTCAAAAAATGTACTAAAAAATCGCTAAAAATCGTTAAATTCATATTTTGTAGTAGAATATTGCTCAAATGAAGTTTATTAACTATAAAAAAGAGCATTGGAAAATTTAAGAACTAAATTATGCTGAAAAATGTACCTAAAATTCGTTAAAATTTGCCAAAAAATTGGTAAAAACTGCAAAAAAGCTAAACACCCAAAAACCTCTATTTGAATAGGAGATTATCATTTAGAATTCATGTTTTGCTAGTTGACAATTTCCTCGGACTCAAAAAGCTCAAATTTCAAAACAATTTAACCTATACAATACGATAGTTTGAGAAAATTCACTCATACCATTCATGCTGCAAGACTGGAACTTTTTCGCACATAAACTCACATTTTTCTCCCCTTTAAATCAACTTTTCTCAACAGCTGACGACTTATTTGGAATCACCGTTAAATTATCTCTAAGAACAGACGTTTTTTTATATTTATTTAACACCATTCAGACTCATTTAGAAACTTTAATTTGCAAATTTAGAAAATTTAGAAAAAGATTTTAAATTTAGAAAAAGGAATTAGGAAATTTACAAATTAGCCAATACCTCAAAATTAAACCTACTAAATAACCTTAATTCCGTTATAACCGTGTTTTTCATTTTGACTTACAAATTTTTAGTTTATTTGGTATGCTCAATTGTATGTGTTTTTGGGGACAAGAGTTGTTCATTAAAGCGAAAACTCAGTTATAGCCGAGATGCAGAGATCTGCAGGTGTTTCCATTAGATTCAGCGTGAAAAACTACGTAGAAACTGACCACAAACTCGTAGGTTCCTAGAGGGTAATTTTTATAGAAAATCCACATTTTCATTGAGATAACCACGTTTTTCAACATTAAAACATAATTTTCTCCGTATTTATCAATGTCAAAGTAACATTGATTATATCGTCGGGAAGGTATTAAATGAAGAAGTTTTTGTGAAAGCTGGCGGACTCTAAAATTAATGTTGAAGAAATGGAATTACCTAATAATCACAAGAATTAACTTTTGCTTTTTAATGAATGAGTCTGAATGGTGTTAAATTAGTATGAAAATCTTCGGTTCGTAAAGACAATTTAACGCTGATTCCGAAAATGGGGTCAAAAATTGGCAAAATCTGATTTAGAGGAGAAATGTGGGTGTTTATATAAAAAAAACTAGGTTTTCTCGCGAAAAAAACCTTCAAATAATCAAATCTCGGTAACGGATTGCGGTAGAAACATCTGGTTGGGACCATTTTACTATCGTTTATGCCTAGTTTTACCAAATTATTTATTTAACACTTTGAACCGACCACCCTGTATACTTCTTAAATATGTACTTTGATTACTAGCATTTTCAATTTTAGTTCAGTAATAAACTTGGTTACTTAGCTTTGATACCGGGCGTGGTTTACCAACAGCCCTCGGAAATGACTACTTATTGAGCTCCTATATTTGAGTAAGTACAGCTTCCACGAAAATAAAATAGAGGAATAATTATGGTAGACTTAAATCTTGAAAACTGTTAGAATTGAGACGAATCGTTGCAAATAAAATATAGAAAAATAGTGAAGATGGGTGGAAAAATCAAATTTGGGTATACGGATACGGAAGTATAGTTACATACGTAACAATAGATTTACATTATATGGTTTGGTGGTTGTGGTCGGTAAGGAAATAGAACTAAACATGTCTAACCTGAAAATAAATTTGGAATAATAATAAAACGCAATAATCATATTTTCATCACTACTTGTCAAACCGTAAATAGGTACGACCGATACACCGTAGGATTGGTCTTCTAGGAGCATTGTTACTAAAAGGTTCTTCTTAGATCTCCATCAGCAGAACATAAACATGATAAATAATTATAGATTATTAAACACATGATAAATAATCTAGAATAATGTTGATGACGATCGATGGTACTTCAAAGCAAACATGATCTGTAATATCCTTGATTTTGTTGGTGATAAAATTTGGCTGTTGTTGATAATAAATATTTACTACTTGATAATCTTTACTGCTATTTTATGTGACAATCTTTAATTATTGTCAGAACTGGCAACACTAACTTTTCAGTTAAGTAGAAATCGTCATAGATCATAATTTTTTCATTAGATTACTTTCTTTTGAGCCTTCAAGTCATTGAAAAACACCTTTTTTCGAAAGCAGAAAGTAGTAGAAGCGCTTTAATTCGAGTGGAACTGTCACTGATCACCTACTAGTAAGGAAGAAAAATGGATGGCACCAAAATGCCGAAAGGTTTCCAGAGTTTTAAGAAATTAATGAATACAAATAAATGAAATGAATCCGTAATATTCAAAATTCTTTGGATAGTTTTCATAAACTACAATCGTTTTCGACATACAATTTCAGCTCAAATGCTACAAGTCTTTTTGCAGTGTTCAAACTCGACAGTATTAATCTAGTACCAAACTTCCTTCGGGAAATTCACATGAACCTTATTTACCAATTTTACGCCGTCGAGAGGCTCCTAGTAACGAGGATTTCTTATTTTTTTAAGACTACAGTTGCACCACGCATGCCACGTATCTGGGAGATAAAGCTCGTAATGACGCAATATTTACCCCTTTGTTTATTGTTCGGGCGCCAACCCACCTTTCACGCGGTAAACATTTGGATATAAACAGAAATAAAGGGAACGTCGAAATTACAGTTTCTAAAAATACGACGAGGAGGAAACAAATGAGTATGACGAACGAGCTAGCGAGTTAATTTGAGATTTCGAACCTACCGCAGGAAGGGAATGGCAGATTATCAGTTTCCAAACGCAAACATTTGATATATTTTCAACGAACAAAATGAAATTCTTGTAGTAATAACTTATAATAACTTATTCATATTTAAAGAGGAAATACACTATAATAAATTTTCAATGAACAAAAATCTCCTTACGACCCTCTGCAATATCCTAAAGACATCTTATCGCTTATTTTCGGTTTACAATTTAATAACAAATTACTGTTATCACTATTTATAAAAATAATAAGTGCACATTTGATGTGTGGAACGAAGCTCTACCTAAATTATGATTGTATAAATCATTGAAATGCGTTGTTTGGAAAAAATTAAAAAATAATTTGTTCAATTTACAATTACACTCACAAATTAATATTGCTATGCATGAAAATCATTAAGAGAATAAGTGAAAATAAATTAATATGTTGGTAATTATCACGAAAATAAAAGCATAAGGTATAGAGGAACCTTTGCTTTACGCGTGCGCAAAAGCTGAGTTATTGTTCCTAGAGCGTAGAATCCCATTTAGCGCATAATACCAAAATATATCACCGAAATCAAAAAGTCAATCGTATTATACTAAATTACATAAATTGTTTTGAAGTTCGACCATTGAGCACTTTCGAGCAAAGAAATTGTTATCTACCAATTTTTTTGGGGGGGGGGGGGGGGGGACGTTCTAAATAATAAACGACAAACAAAATTTTTCAAGCTTCATTCAGTTTCGATCGAAATTTTAACAGTTTTACTTTGAAATTTAAGTACATTTTTCAACATAAGTTTTTCAACAGTTTTCAACATGTTGAAATTTTAACAGTTTTACTTTGAAATTTAAGTACATTTTTCAACATAAGTTTATGCATACATTGTTTAATGTTCTACTTCATCGTTGATGAATTTCTTTTGATTAAAATTATGCTAAAAATTATAAATTGAAATTGTTATCCGTTTTCTAAGCACTTTTTCCTGATCAAAAAGTGCTGGTCAATAAACTCATCCACCCAATTGAAAGCTCGTTTTTTTTCCACGATATAGAAATGTTCATATAAATCAAACAATCTAACGGAGAGTTATCTCCTAGAATGACGAATTGAAGCGTTAAAATCTTAATTAATTAAAGCGTTAATAGCATTAAACTCTTGAGTTCGTTTCGGAATGCCTCAAAACAGATTTCAATTAATGAAATTTTCGGAAATTTGGATTTTCAAAACATCGGGGCCATTACAATAGCTTTATTTTCTACGAAAACACACTAAATGAAAATGAGTTATGAGTTTTTTCCGTTTGTGCATGCGGAGTGGGTAATATTGATATAACAATTAGCAAGATAAAGATGAATAATAAACATATTCATGAAAAATACGCTCAATCAACCGTTCTACAAATTTTACCACTAAGTAGGGAGAAAATGGGTAATTTGGGGATTCAACGTTTGAGCGAGGTCAGAAGTACAATCAGAAAGGTGTAATTCCTGAAAATTTCATCAAAATCAGATGAAATATATTGCACTGACGAAGCTCTGGCAAAGATTTGCGGACACCTGATAGGCGCGGAACCAAAATTGGTCGGGGTGTTTAGAAATTTTGTAGAAAAAATGGTCACTTTTGAGTTTTAAAAATATGTAAAACGGAAAAAAGGACCTAGCTGGGTCACATTCGTAAGTCTGTATCTCAAAAGCATTTATAGATGGTTAATAGTTTCGTCAAACTAGAATAAACATCTGTAGAATGACTAGCAAATCGGCAAATCTCAGGTGCCGTACGACTAGCGGTTTGCCCTCAATCACGGCTAAGTATTAGAAAGAGGCATAATGAACTCAGGTAACAGTTCAGCCTTCTCCTGCATACGAAAAGGGTTTTGCGATTCATAGTCGTGTTGACGATCATTCTTCATTTTAAGGAGCGTGATTGGTTGTTCTTACAGTAGTCCGGATGGTTTCACTCGATTCATCGAAGTAAATTTTATCGAACTCAAACGAAAAAGCTACACTTTTATTCTGAAAGTTCTTGAAACCCCCTGAAAGAATTGTTTTAAATCAACCTTCAATTTTTCGCGTTTGGGGTTGATCGAAAATGATGACGTGATTTCATCCCATTTGTGAACTATGTAGAATATTATTAATCTCCGTGCAATGATCTCGAAGATTAATTAGTTAGGACTTGTGGAACCATAACTAGATTTTTCAAGGTCTTTAAACACGTGGATATTACCGCTCAGAAGACTTTAACCGAAATATAGGTACTCTCACATGATGTGAAAACCCTTTTGCGGTTTAGTCGAAGGAAAAGTAACCGCAGTGAGGACATATGGTTTTAAAGGTTGCGCGGTATGTTATTACGGAACGGACGAAACCACAAATGGAAGAGCTTGAAAGGAGCATAAGTTTTCAAGAAGTGTCCTTGGTAGCTAGTTTTTATTAATTCCTAGCATTAAGGAAATATGATAATAGTCCAGTCAATAAATGACCCAAAATGAGGTGTAGAGTGCGTGAGCAGGTAACTAAGCGATTCTTTCAGAAACTTGTTCAGGGGGCTTAGGTTGTTAACATACCAAAAGTCCTGACTCCTAGGTGATGAGCGGGGGGGAGGAGGTGGGGGTAAAGGTACGAATTTTGGGTTTTTCGCTTATATCTCGAAAACGGTGCATCGGAGAGAAATATTTTTAGATAATAAAATGGAGTTCTAAAAATTATCTAAAACTTTTATATCATATGTTTTTTTTCTAATTCCTAACCGTTTTCGAGCTATACCCTCGGAAAAAGTTGAAATTTACAAAAAAGTCAATATACGCCAAAATATTCATAAACATTGCATCATATTGTCTAAACCTATTCATAAACGAAAAGTATAATAGGAAAGAAGTTGTAGATTTTTAAATTCCCTTTTAGAATATATATACATATGCAGATTAATATCCAACCCGCCTAAAGTTACAGCTATTTTAAAACTTGTATAGCATTTTGCAATTATCAGAAAATTAGTTTGTATATCATATTCTTAACCCACAACTTTTGTTCGTGTATTTTGTTTAAATTACAGATAACAATATCAGCAATTTGTTAGTCAATTAAATTTAATACTTGAAAACAACATTAAAAGAGCCGTATGCAATAGAACGCAGATTAACCGAATCGCCAATTATCCGTATCGGTCCTAAGCGTTATATAAAAAATTAAAACTAAGTAATTTTTCAATAAAAACAAGTTCAATAATAATTCTTTTTTTACCTGGCCCAAAATATTCCTTGTTAAACACAAATACCTGTTAAACAGGAAGACTTCCTACCAACAAAACTAACTTCATCTCCTTACTGGAGATAAAGCTGCAGGAGAAAGGGATACATACTCTTCAGGCTACCGATGACGCTGACATCCTAATCGTGAAGACTGCTGTTGAACAATCCTCTCACAACTCTGTGGCTGTCGTTGGTGAGGATGTAGACCTTGCTGTCCTGTTGATTGCTTCCACTCCTGCGACCCGAGATATCTTTATGCTGAACCCCGGACAAGGGAAGACCAAAACAATAGGACTGTCCACCCAAGAGATGCAGCACCGTAGATTTGAACACATCCTGTTCCTTCATTCATTTACCGGATGCGACACAACTTCTGCTACTTTCAGGAGAAGCAAGGTGGGCTTCTTTAAATTGTACTTGGAGTCAGAAATAATCCAGCAAGCAGCAATGACATTTTCTAACCCCTCCTCTACTTACGACCAGGTTGAAAAGGCTGGGAGATGTGCTTTCTGAAGTGGTATAAGGCGCCAAAAAAACAAACCTCCCTTAACCAGTACCGCTTCCAATCGTTTACGAGGTCAGTGGCAAATATGAAGCCTGAAATCAGCTCCCTACCTTTAACAGAGAATGCAGCTAAACAGCGCTCTCGGCGAACCTACCACCAAGTGCAGCAGTGGCTCGGTAATGAGCTGCCCCCTCAAGATTGAGGGTGGAAACGTGTAGGAGACACCCTGGTGGCAATTACAATGGAAAATCTACTAGCACCAGAGGTTCTGAAAACTATATTTTGCCGCTGCACCAAGGATTGTGTAATTGGAAAATGTGGCTGCCGAAAAGCGATGCTCACCTGTTCTGCAGCGTGCCTCCACTGTCAAGGGAAGTGCCTGAACAGTGTGCCTATTGACGATGAGGACGATGTAGAGCCCATTCAGCAAGAGCCACCCGCTACTGAGGAAGAAGATGCCATGGAAGAACAATCATTGCCTGGGCCCTCAAGTTCAAAGAGGATGAAAATTTGATTACTTTTAAAGTTGAGAGTAAAACATTAGGAATATATTGAGAACAATGGGGTTTACAATTATTATTGTATTGGTGTAACGAAACTATCTGTAGAATAAAGTGTGAAATTTTGTCATCATCATTATTTTTTCTACTTTATTTAATACCTAACTTGCTTATAAGTGGCCATATATGTTATTAGATGAACGAACAAAGGTTGTGGGTTAATATGATATACAAACTAATTTTCTGAAGATTGCAAAATGCTATACAAGTTTTAAAATAGCTGTAACTTTAGGCGGGTTGGACATTAATCAGCATATGTATATATATTCTAAAAGGGAATTTAAAAATCTGCAACTTCTTTCCTATTCATAGTTTTTGTTTATGAATAGGTTTAGACAATATGATGCAATGTTTATGAATATTTTGACGTAAATTGATTTTTTTTGTAAATTTCAACTTTTTCCGAGGGTATAGCTCGAAAACGGTTAGGAATTAGAAAAAAACATTTGATATAAAAGTTTTAGATAATTTTAAGAACTCCATTTTATTATCTAAAAATATTTCTCTCCGATGCACCGTTTTCGAGATATAAGCGAAAAACCCAAAATTCGTACCTTTACCCCCACCTCCTCCCCCCCGCTCATCACCTAGGAGTCAGGACTTTTGTTATGTTAACAACCTAAGGCCCCTAAACAAGTTTCTGAAGAAATCGTTTAGTTACCTGCTCACGCACTCTACACCTCATTCCTTGACTGGACTATAAATAACGTAGGCTGAGTAACTTACGGTAAACGACGTTGGGGATATTGCATGGGATACTGACCTGAAAACAAAAAGAATCGGTTTAGGCAAATTTTGAAACGGACGATATCCTGATATTTACGGTTAAAAAGGTTCACTATTGCAAATAATCAAACAAAACGAACATAACGGTAAACACTTCACGTATATGGTGATGCACATGATGGCCAAGAAACGGTATTTGATCTGGGTTCACACCCCACACAAAGCTTCGAAATAACGGGTTAGAGAAACAGTTTTGCCGAGAATTCAAGAACAATAATGCAGTTTTGCAACGTACGTTGCTTCGTGCTATTCGCGTTTTCGATTAATAGTAGTAGCGCCACAGTCGCATCGATAATGGTGGGGTAGATCCTGACTCGACCCAACTCCCACAAGCCAATCATTCCTTCACTGAATGTTTACTCATAAATCATGAACAACAACAAAACACCATTTATGACGGTCATGTCCGTACACTAGACAACAGAACTAAGTGCTGGAAGTTGGATAAGAAGTTCAGAAGGTTTACTTATTTATTATTTACAAGTAGTAAATGAGGTACCTACAACGGTTTTACGTCGTATTCAAGTAGTATTTTATTTTAGATTTTCATAGAAACGATTAAATTAGATTTGACTGTACATAAATTACTCAAAATGCACAACCGACTCTCGTAATTTCACCGAGGGGGACAGCATATAATATTGTGTGGTTTCTTGGAAGAAGTAGAGGATGTCCATCATTTATGAACTTGTTCCACAAAGTTTATTAATTAATGAACCCTCACACTATAAATGTAACGATTTTGAAGATTTAAAGAATATATTCCACTTCAAATGCTCCAGTGAACCAGAGAATAGCAGTACCTACTTAGCAGTCTTAGTTTTCTGGTAGGTACCTACCTGTTCATATCATTCGTTGTTATATCTTGAAGTACAGTGTACAGAAATGATAGGAATATACATTTACAAATGTAGGATCTTGGTTTGGCAGAATTCCTGTGTTCCAGGTAGTTTTGTAACGTCTGTTCAGGAAACAAACGAGGGGCTCTTGTGTTCTGTTCGATTTTTTAAATCCAAATTTGCTCGATTTTATATTGCCTGTCATATTCCTTAACGATATGTTACTATTCTACAAATCCTCATCCATAGTGTAAGCTTCAAAACCTTTGCGTATAATGTTATGTAGGTCCGTAGGTAACTACGTAATTAGGGGGAGGGAGGCACCATTCATCCATCTAACCGAAAACTAATTCTAATTATGGCATAAATCGCAGTATTTTCAAAATTTTCAAGATTTTATATTGCCTGTCATATTCCTTAACGAACATGGTTGCGAAGGAAATTATTGCCCGTGGCATTTACTGGTTCCGGGACCTCAAGGATTTGGCGCAGGTTCATGATTGCTGTTTCGATGGTGACCCGGGCAACATGGTGGTGTGGAAGTCTCAGCTTGAGAAGCTAATTTCGATCATCCAGACGACGCATCGAGATGAAACGCTTGTTAGGGCTCTTTCCTCAAGCAACGGCTTATACCGTGTTCTGAGTCACAATGTTAAGTGCGTGGACTTGGTGGGGTCGTCGCAGGACCAGCAGACTCGTGTGTTGTACTGGATTATGAAGCTGAGAGGTTCACTCCTTAGTTTGAATCATAAGCCCTTTTTCCCAGAAAACCCGAACTGCGAGGTCTGTTCGCTGTGCAACTTGGGGAACCTGGAGGACGTCTTCCATTTTCTTGGAGTGTGCCCCGTATTGAGGGAATTTAGGGTTCGTTGGCTGGGCAGGCTTTCTCTATCTAGGGAGGAGGTTGTGGTGTTGTTGAACCAAAGAGAACATTGGTCGTCGGTAGCTAGTTACTGTAGGGTCGCTTGGCGATATAGGCGGGAACTGGTTCGGGAATTTAACTGGTGAACCCGTACTAATTAAATTCATAAAATTTTTCCATATTATGTTTTCATAAAATACAAAGATTTCGTGGAAAGAGTAAAAAGGTCGGTGTTTCGTCTGCACTTCCGACAGACGGGCTGATAGCCCATGTCGTATTATGCTTATTAGAATCTTCTATTGTACAATATCTATATTATTCATTTTCTATTATTGTTTATTGTGTACATTCTTGTGTAATTTATATTTCTCTTAAATAAAGCATGTTTTCTCTCTCTCTCTCTCTCTATTCCTTAACGATAAGTTACTATCCTCCCAACCCTCATTCATAGTGTAAGCTTTAAAACCTTTGCGTATAATGTTATGTAGGTGGTGGGAGGCACCATTCATCCATCTAACCGAAAACTATTTCTAATTATGGCATAAATCGCAGTATTTTCAAAATTTAAAATGCTTCAAGCACCTAGACTGTTTCCCCATCACAGAAAAACTAATGGAAATAAAACGAGAGAAGGCGGCTTCTCAAATAATGTTAGGTACAGATATGATTTTAAATGACACGATAGTAGGAGTCAGGATCTACTTAGTTCATGTCGCTGCTGCTAAGCTCGCATCCTTATTTGGAATCGCGAATAGCAAATAACAAGTTAATCATGTCGATCTACTCATAATAATGGTAATAATAATGGTCGTCTACTCATATTAACAAACAATAGGATGTTTTCACTCAATTACAGAGTAAATCACCGAGTTTTACTCGTTGTAACTGGGCAATGATTACGGTGGATGCCGACTGATTCCTGAAGTTGGTTGACCTCCTCACCCCAACGGAAAAGTTCCGATTCGAAGGCCCATTTGGGTCTGAACTGCATTAGCGCCTCTCTCCGCCCGGAACTGCTTCCGTTTCCGGGTAACCGGCTGCTTTCCAATGCTTGCCGGGTTTATTAGAGCGTCGGGTGCTTTTTTCGTCGGCCCAGCCCGAAAGGTAGAAGTGGCGATGATATTTCAAAACTGGTGAACAATGGATGAAAGATGCACAACTGAACCTTACATAATCACAGCAGTGTCCGATAATAGTCACGATCCTGCGAAGAAGCAAGGATTTTGAATTTTGTCTAGATTTATGAGTATTGACCCCATTTTAGCGTACAGTGTTATACTCGTAAATTAGGACTTTCATTCCTAATAGAAACGGAGGCTGAACCTATTAGGGCCTGCTCCACCCCAGGGGGCTAAAGAGGAGTTAATCAAGAGCAGGGAGTAATCCCTCAAAAACAGCAGTGAGATAACCGGATTAAGTGCCAGTTTCACCGATCTGAGTTAATGTCCCGCCGACTTAACCAAATGGTAACGAAAGACCGGCGATTAAGAGTTAATTCAAACGCCAATGTAATCACTCCCAGGGTCGGTTGAGGTTTGGTTAAGTTAGCGCCGAAACGTTTAATTTCGTCTAACAATCATGGAACTTGTGTCCATGTTGAACACCAGGGTATTTTCTTATCTAATCCAACAGAGGTTCCTTACCTATATAAATATTGTGATTAATTGATTTTTTTCTAAGGTAAATATTGAAATTTAAAAGAATTACAATAATTTTCAATAAACCTTTTAATGAGGAGGAGTAAAAACCATTCGCTTGAAAATCTTTTGCAATTCGAAACCCGTGAAGTGAAGTGAAAATGATACAGAAACATCTTTCTACTGTTTTGGTGGCCTAAACAGAAGATCTTACAGTACTAGAGGGTATCATACCAACATTCCAAGAAATTCTTATGCATATGCAGGAGGATAGTAGTTGATAGAATGGTTGTCACAGAAAACCATGGAAATCTCTTCAGATAAAAAGTAAATGCATATGTAACGTATTACGAGTATAAATAGTGGGTGATTCTGGTATATTTTGTTTTGATGTATATGACCCACGTATATGACCACTATTTACAGGTATTTATTTGAGTACGAGTAATGTAGAGAGGTACCTCCACAAACTTGGGAGACGTGGGGGACCCGGGAGGGTGAACGTTCTCGGTGGGAACTTGGACTCGACTCGGATCTCTGAATTTTGATCCCACTTCTGACACCAGTGTAACATATTAAAATGTAGGATGGTTCGGGTATATGTTGTTAATTATGTAAACGCACGCGTATATGGCCACTATTTTATCGTTATTTATTGAGTGCGAGTAATGCACAGAGATACCACCGCAAACTTGGGAAACGTGGGGGAGCCGGGAGAGAAAACGTTCGCGGTGGGAACTTCAGCTCGACTGACTAGGTATTGCACGTAAATTAATATTTTTCCGAACGGATGGGTACCGGAAAATCAGGTGACGCTGTGTCATCACATCTCGACATTTCTGGTCAAAGCGCCCATAACACATACAAATCTCTACGTCTGGATAGGAGACAGAACAGAGATGATTCAGGTTATCAAACTACTTGCTTAGGTACCTAAAAAAGTAGAAAGTTACTAATTTATGTTGGATGAGTCAAAGCACTTTAGCGACATCGGTTCTTATTGAGCTGTTGAGAATAATTCTTTTCCTTACGATTCGAGATCGTGAAATGATATTAAAAAGTCAAAGAGCCGCTCATAGGAGCTTTGTGATCTCTGATTTCTTGTCTACTTTTTCAACTAAAGTACTGCTAGCTGAAATTTGAAATAATGTTCCATACTTCTTTAATATTAACGCGAAACGATCTTGTGTACGGGAAATTTGAACAGTAGCGTCTTACTGAAAACAATCCCATCGCCTACAAGCTCGTCAATGGGGGAGGAGGTTATGTGTGTGAACATTCTTTTTCTCTAGTGACGTGTGGCCGTTCTTGAAATAATGCTGAACTTGAATATTTAAAACCATTAAATAGTATTATATTTTTGGTAATTAAAATGTGGAAATTGAAGGCTTCGTACACTGATAACATAATGATTATCACCTCAATTCCTCGAGGGTCAGGTAATTAATCGAGGGTCAGGTAATTAACTAATCAGCTTTGGTAATCGAATCGAGAAGGTTTGAAGGACGAGTTGACCAATGACTGGTGTTGGTGAAAGAAAAATCGCTCTAATATCTGATTAAGCTCAAACATAATGCAGCGTTAACTCTAATTCTTGATTACCTCAAACGGGCCTTACTCTGGATTAATTTGCGATCTTCCTTGGAGGGGCAGACCATAAGGGCCTGTTCCATCACTGAGGGCTACAGGGGAGTTAATTCAGAGTCGGGAGTTATCCCTCAAAAACAACGGTGAGATAAATGGATTGACTCTATTTTAATTCGTGATCCTCCATGGTGGAATGGGCAATAAGACAAGAAGCAGACTAGAAAATGTGGAGAGGGTTACAGAATAGGAAGTTTTGGTTTTCAGATGAACTGCATGCTGTATGGCGAGTTTTCGTAGGAAATGACAGTATCGCTATGGCTCCAAAAATGTTCCAACACTGTTTCCATGGAGATAAATCCGTTTTGATCCATTCTTGGAGAAGCATTTAAAGCATTTTTCCCGGAGCAAACTTAGGATTTCAACATTTTAACATGTGTTAACTAAATTACAACGAAATCGGTTCAGCAATTACCTACCGAGAAAAAAATGTGTTTGCAGGAAACTGACTTTTCAGGTGATCGGTTTTTCTGACATCTGCCGCTTGGCTGGTCAGAACGCATTATTCTCTATCCCATTTCATTTTTAGGAAGTTCCATGTAGGTAATATGGATACTTCAGTATATAACTATGAATTGTATCACTTCTGAATGCATCACTACAACCCATGAATTAATAATTTCCTAATGTAATTGATGAAGGTTATCAACAATTAGGTACCATGGTCTGGAAGGCTATTAGACGGTTAAGCACAGTAAGACTTTTTAAATCATAACTCAGGTTCTAACCATCATATTTTAATTGTTCTTTACCCCACTAGACAGAATTTAACAAAAAATCATTTAAAAATAAAAACAGAAACTATGATCTTTTTCTGGGCTACTCCCCTTAAAAGTAACGCTTATTTAAGTTGTGTGACAAAGACATTAAAATTAAAAAAATGAATGAATAAATAAACGTAAGGTTAAAATATGCGTGAATTTCATCAATATGTACGATGAAAAAATCAACAAAAACTTCAAAAATTGTAAAAAGCTATAGAGTTAAAGTTTTTTCGCCATAAAATGTAAAATTATTAATTTCTATGTCAAAAAACAATTTAACAAAAACATAATACGCAGAAATACGATCACTCGATCATGCTGCAACTCAAGAGACTTTTTAAAAATTCAGATTCTCCACGCCTACACTATACGATATTTATGAAAACGTCCATTACGCAATCAAATCATTTTCCGTTTCGATTTCTCCGCTATCAGGATCCTCAGGAAAAAATGCATCTCGAGTTCCGCAGAGTTGGGTGCTCTGCCGAGTGGATCGTGATATTTTTACCTTCACTCCAGTCTGGAGAAGAACTTGACTTTCAACTTCGGCGCAAAGAGAGTTGTTGGCAGCTGACTCACCGAACAAGAACCTCGGGGTACCCGACCTCTCGCTCCTTTGAAATTCAGGTCGCATCCGTCAAACTCCTCCACAGCCGATTTCTCGCTGTTTGTGTGTCAGATTGAAAACCCGAATAAGTTACCGCGACGTTGTGATGAATGTTTAATATCAGTGATTCACCCCTAACAGTCTACTTTGCGTTTTATGATGACAAGTACGGAGGGAAAAACGTTTTTGTTCTTAACAGCAGAAGAATAGGTTTTTGTTACAAATAAGAAGAAAGTTCTGTCTGACTAGTAGGGTTTTCATCCAACCATTGAACTCGAATAGTTACCAGAATTTGCTTCGTAACGTTTCCTTCAGAAGAACAATTTAACATGTGCTATAATTGTTGTTTGGAATAAAACAGTAAAGCCTTCGCTTCTTTCAGAATCCGGTTTTCTTAGATTTAATATGATGAGGATGCTTGTATTTGTGAAGAAGGTTAAAGAATTTATCGTCTCCAAAACCAAAATTACCATTAGCTTTTGCGTTTCACAGCCTTTTGATCAACTTTGGATTCATGGGAAAACTCCTTGCCCTGCGCCAAACTAGAATAAATTAAGCGATACACACAGAGTGCCACAAACAACTACGATAGTGACAGATGCCTTTTTGATACCGAAGAACGAGACACAACTGACACAAGTTGTTATATTGAGGAAAGTTTTCTCCTTTCGCAATAAGTGTAAGTCCAAGTCGCAAATGTTGCCAATAATACTATAACGAGGTACTAACTATGCCGCAGGTAGAACAGATTTCTCGAAAACCGGACGCGTCAGCAACCCACTTTTGAACTTCGGTGAAACCTCACCATGCAAAAACAAAGGAGTTTTTCATATCGTCCGATTCTTCATCAGGATTTATTTTCACCGACTTCTTTCCTTACGAATCCATGTTTGTGAGAGGATAAGGGAAGGATATTAACAAAGTAATTTACTTGCGAAATTAATCGCGATTGAATCATGAATGAACGTAATCCGTGGTAAGAATCAAAACACTGAATTATTCAGTCAATCATGAAATTTTGAGAAATGAAACAGGTAGGCACCAAGAAGCTCTCTACAATGTGCATCGTAACATTATTTCTATTATCAACCGGAGGGATGATAGATACAGAGAGTAATGTTTGACATACGTCACTTTCAATAACTTCTTCCCATTATTTTATAATCAAATAATTATGCCTGCGTTACTATTCATGAGGAAGCTATATCGTACTAGCTCGGCAGACATTTTTGCACTGAAAACCCTCAAGTGATTGGAAAAACTAACTGAGCACGCTTACACTCATTTAGTTTCTTTGAAATATCAGATTTTCAAAAATAAATTACCTTTACTACCTTTACCATCTTTGCCTATGGTAGGTGAGAGGATAGGAAGTTTTTGCAGATGCCTTTTTGATGATCATCTATGCAGCAAAAGGATAAATCAATAATATTTATGAGAGAAGCCTATTGGCAACCTGTTCCATTAATCAGGAGTGATGAAGCAAGAACCAAACGCTAGTACATACCAGAGTATACTACAGATCACATTCAAACTGTTATAGTTAACTGAAAACATCACGTCTAATCACACAGAAAAGGTGAAACTTGGACAGAATGACGTCAAGAGCAAATTTCAGTAATTATTATTATTTTTTTTTTTTTTAAATTTAGATTAGTTTTTGTCTGGCGAAATTCGTGGCACAAAATCTGTTTCTAAACAATACTCCGCGATAAAAACCAATTTTTTGCCATTTAGTGGAAAGTTTTACTGCTTTGGATACAAAATTCCTAACGCTTTATTGTAGGTAGGTATTTCCAAACCTTTCTTCTCAGGAAAATTCCGTTCATGTGATATATGTATTTCTGAACATTTTGAATTTTTAAAATTTTTAACTTTCAAAATAAAATGTTAATTTAAGTTTTATTTTCGGTTGAAATTTTTTATATCTTTCTTATCCACTATAAAACAATTAACGGAGTAAGGATGGATAACAAACAAACTAAATTCAGGATCGGAATTGTTCAAAATAAATGCGAAATAACTAATGGAAGTGGGTACAAAGGTAAATCAAGCGCATTCCTACATTCATCACGCCAAATCGTTGCTTTCACCAGCTGCCTAGTTATCAACTTCATTAGTGTTAAGGTAGTTAGTCATAGTTACTGATTTAGTAACTTCGCAAAAACGGGGGATAGCGGCTATGACGTGATCGCTAACTTTCCACGAGGGAGATTGATCGACCAACTTCCCAATCGTTAACGTCACTAACGATTCACTGTAAACAAATAGTATGGCGTTACTCGCTAATCGCGATTCCGTGACTCCGCTAACCCTCGGATTTCGTAATTTTTGAAAGTGGAATCTTACCCAAACACAAAGAACCAGATCGTTCCTAGTATTACAGCAGCTGGGAAAATAGGCCTCCTAATACGTTTAGCTTTCGTTATCTTGGTGTTATTATTAAATTATGTTCTAAAATGGCAGTAAAGTTTCTTTATTTGGACAGTTCAAATTATAACAAGAAAAGGCCTTCTGTCATTATATTGGTTTTTTATTCCCTCCAACGTTCGTCCCAGGAATTTATAATTTATACAAAATTCTAAATATAACATTCAAAATTTGTAAAATAAATACTTACCGTTTTCTTTTTTTATGATAAAACTCAAATTCAGAAATTCAGTTTAGGAAAATCAAATTTAAAATTGATTTAGTTTGTGTAGGTAACAATGTTTTTCCGTATGTTTTTTATTATTATTATTATTATTATTATTATTATATACAATTTATTTCTTCCTTAATAAGGAAAAATGTTTTCCGTATGTTTTTCACTAGTTCGCTAGTGACGGTTATTATAAATTTAGAGTCCCTCAATCAAATACGAGAAAAAGTTTTCCCAAGGTTTGAGTGTCTTTTCGGAAGTTAATTGAATTTGATTTTTTTAATCTTAAACATTTCTAGAAATATTCTTTTATGCAAATTTGATTCTCTTCTTACAATTTTGAAATTTTTTAAGTCCATAGTAGGTATGTCCTAATGATCTGCAATGGGCAACCAACGCGTTTTTCTTATCTTCTTGTCGTAGATCCGATTCACGTTTTGAAAATCGACGCCGGACGGACTGAGACGTTTCCCCCACATACACTTTTCCACACCCACCACTACCACAATGGATCTGGTAGACCAAGTCTGAACGTTGTTCTTTAGGTGTGAAATCTTTTAGTTTGGAAAATAGTAGTGGTCTGTTCGTATCAATTGTTCGAAATGCAATTTTCACGTGTTTATAAAGGCTCGAAATTTTTGCCATTTGTTCTGCCACCCCTTTCACGTAAGGCATTGAATAATATTGGACTGATTGTTGTTGTTGAGTTGAAGGTATACTGTTCTGAATGCTTCTTTGAAGTTTGCTTATGTCTAGTTTGGACTACCATTTTGATGGAGTAACCATTTAGCCGTGTAACTTTTTTGTGTTTTCTTCGTGAAATTTGGGCTCAGAAAGCTTGAGCCATCGATGTACAATATATATTTTTCTTGTACCGGATTGGAGTATGCGTCGAGAAATTTAGTAATTGTCCGGAGTATGTTTTTTTGAAGTAGTGGTTTGTGGTGATTTTATCATCTTCATTTTTTATAATATCAATGCCCAAAAATGAAATTCTTTCGCCATTTTCTTCCTCCTCTGTGAACTGTAGAGTGGGGCAGTAGCTATTAAAACAAGTGAGGACGTCTGGTATAATGCATGGATCAAGTAAAAATATGCTGTCATCCACAGCGGTCAGGAACTAGACAAAAGTTCGGCTACGATGCCGACGAAAACCCATGGTGAAAAACGATACTTTGAAGTACCAGAAAACCAAAAATTCAAACCACAAAATCAAAGCGGTGCATCTCCAAAAACGGCGCATGAATTGAGAATGTATCGGTTACAACATTTTTTGACGTTCGATTATGACCCAAGCACAACGATAGGGTGGTGCAAAAAAAAAAAAAAAGTTCTGGGATTTCTTGTCCCCATTGTTTTTTTTTTTTTTTTGCTTCCTCGGTAAGTCAGGATGACACTCCTAAATTTTTAGCAAAAAATATTAATCCAAATCACTTTACCTGGGTCGATTTTGGCCAGTTATCGACCGCTACCGTAAACCAACCACTAAATTGGTGCCGAGGTGATGATTTGACGGTCTAGATGCATTGAATTATTGCATGGTCAATTCGTTCTTCTTTTGGAAGGATCTAGTGTATTTGCAAACAGTCATGGGAAATCCACTAAGTGTTATTACGAGCGATATAGTTATGGAGGAAAGTTTCAATCTAATCAAAAGTGAATTTGGCGATGAAATCCAAATAATGAAGAAATATGTTGATCATCAACATATTTCTTCATTATTTGGATTTCATCGCCAAATTCACTTTTGATTAGATTGAAACTTTCCTCCATAACTATATCGCTCGTAATAACACTTAGTGGATTTCCCATGACTGTTTGCAAATACACTAGATCCTTCCAAAAGAAGAACGAATTGACCATGCAATAATTCAATGCATCTAGAAACGTTTTTTCTCTAAATTATTATACTTCCGTTGGATAACGTCCCATTTTCTAGTTTATGACTCCTATCCGACATGGCGTGAGGTGATGGTCGTCGTCGCTGAACCTTGTCTTCCACATATTTTGTTCAGAGAGTGTACGGCAGCACTCTAGCTGCTGAACTTGAGGTGGAATTTAACTCGGTCTACGGTGATATTTGATACCGGGCTCTTCGTCCCAAAGTCCTATACCTTACTCTTTCTCCACTCTCTACAGGTACAAGTTCCAAGTACCTAGGCAGTTCGAATGAACAACCTAAATTTAAGTTCTCACAAGTTTAAATTCACAGCAAAGGTGACCCAAGCTTAAAACCACAACACAGATATACGATTCATTTACTAAATTTGAATAATCAATCCGTAAAGTATTTTATGATAGATGGATCAGCTACCAAACGTATGTAAAATTCTATCACAGCTGAAATTATTCGACCAACTGATGACATTTTCAAGAATTCAGAACCACGGGTACCTACTGCTATAGAGCTAACAATACATCGATTAATGTTTAATATAGTTCAATTTCGTTTCCTAATTCAGTCACTAAAAAACTTCCTTGACTTTATTACAATAGTATAAAAGTGAAAACATTTCTCAAGACTTCGAGTGTAACATATTTTGTAAGTTTAAAAAATTATGATTTCGTTAATCATACAAACTGTTGTCGGAGTACATTAATTTATGTTCTATCATTGTGTGCTTTGCAATAATTTATAAATATGAAGTAACACATGTTTTCACAACAATTGTTCAACTTTCAAGGACCACAAATGTTAACTACGAGTATGATATCTATCTTTTAGAGATATATATGATAACAGTCACACAATTAAAGTTATCTTATAAGATTTTTGATGTTTGTGGATCCCGGTTTTGAGCAGCACGGTCTTGATGTTTATCTGTTGTATACCAACTGTAGCTTGCTCAATTGTATTGTTGAAAATTTAATTAAAATCTAATTTATTTTTATTTTATATAATACTCATCGCTGATTAAATTCGGTAGTACGGAGCCACGGAGGGAGTCAATAGTAATTCAATCGCTCTGTTGTCACTGGCTCTTTACAAAAAAATACCCGAGTAGTTGAAATAAACGTTCCAAATAAGGAGGCAGGCCAGATAAAGGGGTTGCATAATACGGGTAAACAGCGAGATGGGCAAACCTGTTATGGCTACCGACCTTGGCCGGTCTGCTGAGAGAAAGATGCGAGTGGGCCGTTTATAGTAATAGGTAACCCTGCCAACCTCTATCGCCAATACGGCAGCGCAAAACTCCCCCATCGGTGTGAGGACATTGTCACAACACCAAATCACGACGAAAAGTTGGAAATTATTACAAAAAAGTTTATTATTTCTGTATATTTATATTTCACTGGTCTATAAATAATTATTAAACTAATCACGACTGCTTGTAGTGAGGTAAAAATTCTTCTCGGCCCGCAAAGAATTGAACACCGATCTCCTACAAGATAGGTAATGATGCTGTATCGCAATGTTGCGCGAGATGCGAAAGATTTGGCGTTTAAACAGGTCTCTCCATACCTCAGGTCCAGGAAAGATCCCCTCATGGGAACGTACAATAACCCAAGTGGTCCCAGTCAATTCATAGAAATAAAAGCTATTATAACCAGCCAAAAAAAATCACCTTTTTGTTCGAAAGTTTTTGAGTCATTGAAATGTTTACATATCCACTTGGCGGACATGGGGAATTTTCATGGTTATTATTTATTTGCTCCATAGAAAGATCTGTGTAAGAGCTTTCCAAAAAGGTGCGATATGATGGGTATCTTACCAGCGATACGGCACTTGAAATTCATGTGCACAACGACGTCACGGCCCCCGCCCGCCTGGGGGAATCCTCAGCTCCCTTGCACTACCACGTCACGAGTGATCTTCCTACCCGTTTATTGGCTAAAACTAAACGGTCTTTTGAATTGGAAATTGGTTCGTGGGGCTTTTCACGGGCAATGAATCCAAATCTGAGATCAGAAGACTGAAATTCCAACACACAAAAGTTCCCAATTACAGACCGACATGTGACTTTTGAGCCGAATTGGTCAAGTAAAAAACACCAAACAAACAAAAATTGTCAAACATTATTCAAGTAGTTTCAAACATTATTTCATTACTCAATACATTATTATAAGCTAAATAAATGGTGTCTCACAATAACTGAGCGAGAAAAAATATTGATATGCTACAGAAGTCACTTGATTCCAGGCTTCTTGGTGAAGGTACATAACTATCAACTCACATCCGTCACGCCTTATTCGAAGAAACCGTCATCTTTGACGACACGTCTTGCACGTAAACGAAGGAGTAACGCAGATGAATATTTCAACACTTGATGGAACGACATTCACCACCACTTGTTTATCCGAGTCCTTTGCTGATTCGCAAATAGAGTCTGAATTCAGAAACGACTTCGACTTTGTCAAGGACTACGCATTTTCCATTGAAAATCAACTAACTGTCGTATAATTAGAGCGTTTTATTTCTTTCCGTAAGATTCCGTTAACGCGTGAATCAGCGTATAGAGCAAGCAACTGCAGATGCTAGCTCTTCGCGTATTTCTACACGTATACGCAATAACCAAACGCTATCGTCCCGCTTACGTCCCATTAGTATTTCAATGCCACCGATTCTCCTGGATTCGAGATCGAATAGAAGATGTTCGAATTGATTTTACTGTCTGCCTTATCAGATATCAACATAGGCATGGGATGGCCAGGTTCGAACAAATTGTAACAATAAAACTAATCATACCTATCTCGTTAATACATCGGTTCCCGTCTGATCACCGAAGTTGAGCACCGACCTGCTTGTTTGGTACTTGGATGGGTGACCGTCCGGGAACACTGCGTACAGCTTTCCTTATTATTATTATTATTATTATTATTATTTTAATCATTTTATTTTATTTATTAATTTTTATCATTCAATTTTTTATCAATCCAGGCCTTGTGGAATAAGTTGTTTTGAGTGCCTTCCCTACTTTATCAAATCGCCATTTCCAAGATCTACGAAGAACCAATCATCTCAATTTGACATTGAACTGTTTGGGATTGAATATGTGCGGGAGATGTGCCTAGTGAAACAGGTCCTCCTCTATGTACCTTCCTTCACCTCTGCCCCCTTCTCCCTTCCCAGCACGCAGATTGAACGCTGAAAGCCGAAAGTCCTTTTTCCATTTCCTACCTTCATTTTACCTACCTGTTTTTGCCGTAATTACCAAGGATATTCTCCAACACAATAATATTTCATATCTCAAACAGAACTCACCACAGCTTTTATATACAAACTTATTATTTAAACACAATCTGCTCGTATGAATACCTGCTAGCTTAACTAGGTACTGCACAAGGGGTTCATGAGCATCGTCAGTAGAAATTTTTTCCGTAATTCTGTTGGGTTCTCCATGTCAGTGAGGCTTACTCCTTCACAGAACTCTTGACGTTCAAGATGATACTCAAACCCTTACTGCTAAATCTTGACACTCTTGACCCGACATGGCTTTTTATGGGCGATGCCATCTTTAATCAGGTCATTTATAACGATTATAATCGTGCCATTAAAGATTATAACCATTAGGTTTAAAACTATCCTGTACCATATAATCCGAGCCACGAAGAGATGGAGAATGACGGCAGATACCATGATGACATTGATGATTGATGAATGGTGATGATGGAAAAGAGCGAAGGGGCGGATATGACGAGATGAAGCAAGGACTATACAAAGGAGGCTTGTGGGATGAGAACCGGTCTCGAGGGAGAGAGGGTTTCGTACCTAGAAGTGACGAGGAGGAATAAGACGCACAGCAGGTGACCTCCTATGCTCGGACTACCACGGCAGTATAATCCAATCTTTATCATCCTGAGCATTTGGCTGAATGTGATTGATGCAATGAGTTTTAGACATAAAAGCTACATAAAATAGCCCATCATATAAGGATCGATGAACATTCCTTAAAGCCTTCATTTCCCGCCTGTAGAAGTCACGCCACCAATCAACATTACGAAGGTACAGAAAAACGCTCGAAGTAATTTGAAGAATGTGAACTTTGAGACGTGCTGTGCTAAGGGTGCTGTGAGGACAAGTCGCTGGGCCCGTTGTCTGTTCGAACAGTTTGTTGGTGTGCCTCACGGAGCATTTCTTGAATCTACAACTCAACACTTTTACAATGATACAACGAGCGAGCTCAGGATCGATTGGCATCGTGACTTGTCTGTAAAAGACAGACCACCAATCAACATACATGAAGGACGGAAAAATGCTCGAGTGAGTTTCAAGAATCTGAACTTTAGAGGTGTTGAGCGGCGGGTACTCAGCAACCTGGACGTAGCACAATGTGTTATTTAACGTAATTAGAACGAATAAGTTCTCAGTTGGTCGAAATTAGATTGAATCGTTAAAAATATGAAGTTTCGAAGCAATTGAATTTTATTACATCATGTTATATACATAGTAATTTATTAATATACATCCTATGATCAGGTTTTTGTAGATGCTTGAAGCTATTATTAAAAATTAATGGTATAAAGGTAGAATTTAAATTGTAGGTTTGAATAGAACTATAAACGGTTCAAATATCAATGTGATTTTGGAAAATTATTATTGACGAACGAGTGAGTCTTTACTTTAAATAGGCCTGCATTTGTCTATACATAAACGAATGTGTGTGTCTGTTCCGCACTATAGGCTGCAATTTTCGTAGGTGGTACACTCCTTGAGACGCCCGGAATATTCTGTATCGTTTTCGCAGCCAATTCGACACGATGGGGCGGCAAAATCTTCGACGACGTCAAACGAAACATCTCAGGAATACGTGCATGTTATGGATTTCGATAGCTTCTGACACGTTGAATCAATTGAGACGACTTTCAGAGCGATCCGATTCTAAGCAACGACGATAATAAACATATAGGATATACACGGAGTTTGTTCCGTGTGAGTCTGTACCCGAGAATCGAAAGGATATAAACGTGAACTGAATATGGCGGAATCATTTCTGACAAGGTTGCCCTTGAAGGGAATCGAATCAACTTGTTCTCCTTTGTAAGGGAAAAAATAAGATGCGGGAAACCGTAGGAGATCCGCTGCGGGAAACCGAAGGCGATATGATGAGGGAAAGCCAGAAAACATTTTCCCTCTTGTCTTCCGAAAGGAGAGGCCGAACAAGAAGCTCGTGACGCGGTGAAGAAGTTAGAGGGCGCTTTAGAAGGTCTGGGGTGCTTGACCCACATTCTGAGCACGAACCCACATCACAACAGTCGGCGGGGACAACAAATCTCGGAGAGTTCAGGCTGACGGCTTGCGGTGTAGGAGGGAAGAGGGTGGATGCTGACGGCTTGCGGTGTTGAAGGTAAGGGGGGAAATGCTGACGGTTTGTGGGATGGGGGACGGCGAGATCCACTTCTGAAGGATTTGATTTTGGGAGATGCGGGGGAGGAAAGGCGGTCCCGCATCCAATACCGCATTCTCAAGGGTACTAGCAAATTGAAGGTGACTTTGAAAATAACTTCTTTAGTGGATACTGAATGGTGAAGCAGTAAAGAGTTATTATGCCGTACTCGATCGTCTATTCGTTGCCCGAATGGGAGCCCGAGTCGTCAGCACGAGTGGAAAAATGGAAGTGCGCACGCGCGTCCGAATCGGGCGACGAAACGCTGATTCGGGACCCGACCCGCGTGAGCCGAGTCGTACCGCCTCGCGGGTCGTCAAGGGAAACGAGGTTCGTTTCCCGACTCAGCTGAATTATCTTTGTTGAGGATAACCTCATTTCACATCAAAACATTGCGCTTTGCGAGTATGTTGTTAGTACTTATTCAAGTTTTTGAAATTTATTGGTAGTGTTGTGCTGTAAAAGTTGATTTTTGAAGTGGATTTTGAGGTAGGTTGTTTGCAGATAAAATTGAAAAAACCCTACATACGTCAACTCCATTTTCCATGCACTAATTAAACCATTCAGGTAAAGCTCCTCATACGTCCTAATTTCGTCCATAACGGACGGATCAAAAGGAAAATAAATGAAAATAAAAAACAGATATGAAATGAAAATGGCTAAGTTGTACGAAATAGGAATGAAAATGAATTAAACTCCAGGAAAAAACACGACGAAATGGTGGGGAAAAAAGACGTATAAAAATACAGCAGAAAGTGAGCGGAAATCAATTCTCACTTTAGCGTGGCTTATTGGGTCCAAGCGCGAGTCGTCAACGACCCACCACTCGGCAACTAACGACTCGGGAGGTTAGCATTCGTTTGCTCGCCCTATCGCCATCCCGAGTCGTCGACCGACTCTTCACGCTGTACAACATACGAACACTAATGATTGTATTCTAAACTACTACAGAGGAATCAGTCCCAATAATCGAAATGATGCACGTTCTCTGGAATAATCACTTCCAATATCAGACCCTTGATCAAATCCGACTACTCTATAAACAAAGATAGATTTACTTCTGTACTTACTTCAGGATATACGTCTCCAGGAATCAAAAGCTTGGCACTAAGGAGGGGGGGGGCTATTCAGATTTATGATCAAGTACTAAAAAACACTATCAATTATTAAGAAACGTTTATTTTTGTATTAGGTAGCCTTTCTGCACAAATCACTGATACAAATATTGATGCTGACAGTTTGTCAGGTGGGGCGGTGAGATCCAATACTAGAGGATTTGATTTTGAGAGTTGCGGTCCCGCATCTATTACCGCATTCTGTCCGCCACGACTGCCCGTAAATAGGCAACACGAGAAGAGGAAATCGGTAAGGTCCTTGTTTACGTGCTGCGCTCTATCTCGAGCTTCTCATGTTCGGAGCCCCATTTAAACTTTTGGTGAAAGTGAGCCTAAGTGTACTATAGTTAGTATACCGTTATACGGCTTATGCATACGGTTGGTAATACATAAGTAACGATATTACGAGACACTGTTCAACCATTGACGGTACCAAATACACTTTCGGCATAACAAAAGAGTTATCAAGCGATGTACCAACATATTTTACCTCGCTGCCGGTCCGAGCTTCTAAAATAATATTTCTTATCGCTCAGGAAGCTCGTTAGATAAGCGAGTTGCGCACCTATAGACACGCCTGCAGCCTCTCGCAAGACACGCCCGCGATTTCTCATGGCTCACACCCATCTAATCAACCAACAGGTACGACCAGGCCGACGAGACTGCGCTCCGCTTCAATCAAATTCGGGCCAAGACCCAGATGTGCCGTAAAATTGGCAACAAGGACAGAATGGAACGTTTCACATTTTCAGCAAGACTTAGGCAAACTGAGAACTTGGCACATCGCAGGTACTGGAATTTGAATTAATTTTAAATAAATTACAGCGTTTCAATGGCATTGAACATTGAGTGTCCAATCACAGGCTGTGTTCTGTCTTTTGAGGTAATTTCGTTTGTCTGTTTTATTGATGTATTGATTTACTTACCTGAATAGTTTGGTTTTCTGTAATACGTAATAGGTCTGACTATTTCTATTGTATGTATATGTTACTGTAAAAGCCCAAAGTGCGGTAAATGCTAGGATTTACCAGAAAATCCTAGCATTTCCCATTATTGTTGGTAAAAGCCCAGTGTTGGTACTCAAATCGGACTTTTTCCAGCAAATCTTAGGATTTTCCAGGAAGCTTGGTAAAAGCTAGCACTATTTCAGTTAGAGAGCGTGTTTCGGACTTTTACCAACTGATTGTGGTAAATCTTAACATTTCCCAGCGTTAGGCGGTAAAAGCTGAAATAAAGGTGAACGATACTAACTTTGTAACTATGCTTCCACTTTACGAACTTGTAAATCAACTATGTAAATGTGCTAACATTGTAAACTTCTAAACTTTATTTTCACGTAGTAAATACCTACGTGCAATAAATTACTTGTTGCAACAAGGTAGAGAATTATGGCACTTCGAATTGCACTTCATATTTGCTGCCTTGCAGAGGCATTTTTTAGTAGAGCACTTTATAAACAATTGCATTTCTTGAAAGCCTGGTCGCTAACCAATGAGTGTTTCCAAACCGCGGTACAAAGGCTTATTTTTCATCAGGAACATCTTCAGGGTATACGAAGGTCTCGGCACAAATTTCGAATTGATTACGAGAATATAACGTATTCAACTTTTCTAAAGATGTTCAAAGTTGGTGTAAATCGTCTTCTTTGGGTCGATTTTAGAACGGTCAACATCTGGAATTCTGATTCTAACGTTCTGGCCAACTTCAGGTTCGGGAAATTTTTCGTTTGAAGTTTTTTTCATTTTTTTTCGCCTGTGACTCGAGTCCTTTCTTAGCGGATTCGCGGATTCCCCTGAGCGTACAAGCCTCTGTTGGTAGGTACTACATTTACCAACGAGTTGTGGGAAATCCGCACATTTGCCAAGAGAGATTGGTAAAAGTCCGAAATGCCTCATTCACACAAGGTTTTTTGGGCATTTACCAAATTGGTCAGTCAATCTTAAGATTAACCAACTGTCAAGCGGTAAATGCCCGTTTTTCATATAATTTCGGGCTTTCACCAACAATATTGGGAAATGCTAGGATTTTCTGGTAAATCCTAACAAACTTCGGGCTTTTACAGTAACATATACATGTGCCAATAAATTAGGTACCATTCATTCATTCATACAAGCGTTACTTAGGAAACAAATTGTAATCCTTGCAAACAAAGAAACATAGCTATGCAGTCTTAAGAAGGGTATCCTTATATATATAAAACACAAAGTTTGTTCATCTATTTATGTTCCCAATAGACGGCTGAACGGCTGGACCAATTCTGATGGGAGAGGGGAAAAAACATTAAAACATGGATGTGTTTTTGGAAAATGAATAACTACTTCTCTACGTTGTTGCTATCATAAACAACAATATAGAATTATATGGAAACATGACCCGCTTCACTTTCGTAACATTTGATCCTAGAGTGGTTAATTTTAAATTCGGGAACTGTTTTGAATGTTATAAATAGGATTTAAACTATAAAGATCTTCGGTCATTCCAATATCTAAATTTTAAATCTTCATCTATAGCTTCATTTTATACAAAATTCACTCGAAATACGGGAAGTTGTTCAAGGTCTCGCACCTGACGTTTCTAATTACAGGGTTTCGAAATAATGAGTTTCGTGGATTCGATAACGATTGTTAAGAGCCTATTAATCAGTGCAACCTACGTGAATATGTATTATTGAACTTGCGATGTATGATTTGATTGAAAATATCGATATTTTACTTTCCCAGTTGAATGCCATTCAGTTTTTCGAATAATTGGGTTTGCCGGGGGTTTGCGTCTGTTGAATGAGTTTCGTGGATTCGATAACGATTTTTAAGAGCCTAATAATTAGTCCAATCTAAATAAACATGTACTATTGAACTTGCGATGTATGATTTGACAGAAATATCGATATTTCACTTTCGATGTGACATCCCTACTTGGATGCCATTCAGTTTTTCGAATAACTGGGTTTGTCGAGAGTCAAATTGCGTCTGTTGAATAAGCCTTTTCAAAATGAGATGCTACGAGTAATTTCACACTGAACAACTTTACTCGTTTGTGGTGATGAACTATTGCCTCATTTGTCATACTTTTTCTTCCTCGAGGATTACGTGAGGTAACTACTGTCGTCATTACGTCGTCCGAGTTATTATTTACTTTCTTAGGCCGATTAGCTCAAGAATTACTCCATTACCGCATCCCCAACGACTTTTCATTCTCATTTCTAGTGACTGCAGTCACTGCAGTTTTAGATTTACCTTGAACAGAGCAAAGTAGAATAGTAACTTGGATAGAAACTATGCAATTGGCGATTACAATTACAGTTGCGGGCGCTGCGATCCCTCCCAAAATGGCGGCAACAAGCAGGATAGGGATATAGAAGGGAAACTGATCATTCATCACATCGTTTTACATTATTAATCCAAAGTAAAATGATTCGAGTCTGTTATACCTGTGTTCAAGACAGAAAAAATCAAAACCGAATGGAAAAGGTTGCTGATAACAGAAATGTGTTGCTTTCTTGCTTCTCCAAATATTTTGTAGGTGCCTACTTCTTGTAATTTTTAATGTCTGTACAATGTTGAAGTTATGTTTGATTTTAAAATACATACGCTTGTAGGTACTACGAGGTTGCCGTGAAAGTGAAGAAGTAGTGAAGTAGAACATGGCCAACGTATATACTCGTATTATGAGGTATGTTTGAAGATGAAGGTCCAAGAGCAGTTTTTCGGATTGTGAGCATCCGGACTACTGATCAACAAACCCAAAAGGGAACGAATTCAGTCAACAACCGATCGGGGACAAATTGACTAACGATAAAAGGAGTGACGAGAGAATAGTAATTTCAATAGGAACATGTACGTCCATTTAACGAAAAGGTTTATGAGGAAAGATTAATTTACTGTAGGTACTTCTTCGGTCCACTCTTGTATGTTCGAGATTCCAACAAAACGAAATTAATTAATTGGAATTTCAAAAATGGCCGTTTAGTATCACACAGGAAAGTAAGTACCCTCCTACCCGTCCTACCACCCTATTGTTAAAGCTAGTGTCTGTAGCTATACTACACACAAAAACACATCAAGCGTAGTTTTATTTCAATAACGGTCTTTTTCAATAATGGTCTTTTGGTCTTCATGGTTTCGATATCATAACAATGTTCACTTAATTATTATTGGTATTTACCCAAAACTCGCCTTTCAGCGGACCATTTCCAAGTTTAGTTTAGTGAGCAACTGAGCATGGGAAAATTTGGACTATGCGGGTAAGATAAAAGATACAAGGAACGTGAACAACTACGACTATGCAGATAATTTAGTTTTAATGATGCGTACTTATCTGATTATTTATTTTTTGTAATTATTATTATATATATATATATAATATTATTATTATTTGTAACTATCTGACAGATTTCACACTTTTTTCCCATTCTCTACTTCTTAGGATCCAAACTTATTAGTTATTCAAACATTTCGTTTTCCAATTTCGGGAAGATTATGGAAGCAAAATAATATATTGACACCACTGAATTGCATCGAAATTCGCTGCAGTACGATTTATATATCATTTTAGTAGTAACCAATGGAAAATTGTGAAACAAGCACGGGTTACTACTGTCAAGCTGCTATTCTGGGTAATCCAGCTTACAAGAGTTCATCTTTCTGCCGCTTGGCTTTGCATCCCTAAATGAAATTGCCAATACTCCGGTAAGTAAGCAATAAATCCAAATATTTGCTGAAAAATTCAATAATTAAATTAACAGCGTTATTCTCGGCCTTTGTTTATGCAAAAAACACGGAGTTTTGTATAAGGATCGAAGGAAACCGAGGATATTTTAAGGATATTACTTTAGTGAGACACGTACGGAAAAATTTCTCTTCGTGGATATTTTAGCGAAGCGGATACTAACCTACCGCACGTGCCCAAAACTCGTTTAGGTTCACAATGCCCGACCGACCTTTTGTTCGCACTATCAACTTCCTGCGGGTCTCTAACCTTTATTCAAAAGCCGCCAAGTGTGGATTACCCCGAAAGTTTTGTTGGGAATGGAAACATAACAAATATAACTGGGAGCCCCAATGGGTGCGTAGAGCAAATATCTTCATATTTTCATTTTAGCGAAATCGGAAAAGGTTTTTATATTCTTTCTCGGTGCAAACAATGTTGTATTCCATGAAATAATCAATTAGCGAATTTTCAAAGTAAATGAAGCTACTGCAATGGCTCTAACAATGTTAAAATCAAATTTTCCACGTTTTCTCATGGAAGACAGTTTTGAGGCATTCCGAAACAATTCCTGGAGTTTACCTCTTACATATATATAACACCTATGTGTGAATTAAATTGTTGAACTTAATATAGGGTGAATTAATATGAGCGTGAAAAATGTTTTTACGTGAAACAAGACCGAAAATGGAGTAAAACGCAGTCGAGAAGAATTTTCTATCGTAATCCGTCTTCAAGATATATGTACCCAATTCATTAATAGGGTTTTCAAGCAAACCACGTGTTGAGCCTATAAACCCCACATTTCTCAACTGTGAATCAATAGATTTTAACTGTTTACCTTATTTTAGAAATCAGCGGTAAATTTCCTACGATTCTCGAGAAATACCGTCTAAATACCAAACCACCAACTGAAACACGAACTAATTTCAAAATGAAAACTTCTGAAAATCAGTAATTTTACCACTCTTTTTAAAATACCATGGACGCATTCAAATCTCACAAATTTCCTCCAGCAATAGAGATCAAAAGAGCCACTTCTAAATCTATCTGTTAAGCAGGAGCATGGCACCACTCAACTTCGAAAATTTGAATACTCGTAGATGAATCATAAGTAACAAAAGAAAGTATAAGTAGTGGTTTCAGGATTTTAAGATGGCGTAACGAAACAGCCATTAATGGCCCTCAACAGAGATGAGGATATTAGTAATCGTGAATTCGGATATATTCACAGGAAACCTAATCCTACGAATATCACTATAGTCACATATATGAATACGAATACAAGTGTATTCATATTCACATGTGTGAATCAATTTCATCAAAACCAGTTATAAATTGGGCAAATTCTGCGAAATTACAATGATTCGACAATTTATTGTGGAATATCTAGGGTACCTAATCCATGAAAATATCAACAAAATTGAAGTTTTGGATGGTGAGTGTAGTGACGATCTGCGTAAATCTGCGTTAGTCCAATCTGAGTGAGAAAATCTTTGTCTGCCATTTCAAAATTGGTGGAATACAAAATGGCGGCCTCAAATGGCGGCCTCATACGGCTTAATTTGCCCATTTTAAAGTTTTTCTCCAACAATTCCTAAACCGTACATCCTTCAGAAATGTTTATACGTAGCAAAGTTGTAGAGATTAAAAGAAAACAAAACGAATCGATCCCAAAACTCTGAATCATCTCTTAAAATAAGCGAATTACAAACAATTGAAAATTAGGCTGATTTTGGACCAGTCCTCTCCTTCCCCCGTCTCGACTTTTGCCCTTCAAAATCACCTATTGGCGTTAATATTGGTCTGATTTCAGTCTTCCAATGCTCATTCTACTCGGAATTAAATACTTACCCAAGTTCGTATCGAGCATATTTTAGCTAATACCATTCCCCATTGACTTACAGCCGAACTTTTGAATTGTATGCCATTTTACACATAAAGTTCGCAAAAACGGCCTTTTACTCTGCACTTTAAAGGGAAATGTTCCGAGCAAAAACTTGCCCGAAACGAACTTTTGAAAGTATTTAACCCTGAATCGAATGAGGTGTGGTAGACCTAAATCAGACCAATATTGAGGGCTCTAGGGGTTTTTGAAGGACGAAAGTCAAGGCGTCGTTAACAGATAATCTCTAAAAGCAATTTTTGAGATGGCAGACAAAGATTTTCTCAGTCAGTACGGACTAAATTTTCAAAATCTAATCTCAAACCTTCTCCTCAAATCACTACATATCTTCGGCCCTGGTTCCTGGACTACTAGGACCAGTCGGGGAAATATACAACGTAACATGCGTCAGGCAATATCGATTTTGAAACAAAACCATTTGAACCAAAACTAACAAAAAGTGCGCACAATGTTGTTTTTACGTTGATAGACTCGAAAGCGAAATACGATACAGGTTGGGAGTTGGGAACTACTTGGACTCCTTATTCCCGAAGATGATTAGATTCGATTCAAAAAGTGTTGATAAGTTATATTCGCATTTTTGGAAGAAAATTCGACAGCGCTTCGGGACCTGCCTTATCGGCTCGTCATGTCATATCCGTTTCAGAACTTCCCAAGTTTCTCTTCCGATTTCACATCGTATCTACAGATTCTCTTCTTCATTCCTGACAAACCTCGTTCCGTTTCGGGAAGCCCGCGCCTCCTTGTTCTTCCGAGCCGAAATAGTTTTTTGCGGCTGTTCGGCTTCGACGCCCTTCGCCTCTTTCCATCCTCGGTTCTCGAGTTTTCTGAGATGGCCTCATGTCACAGTCGGAGTACTTCAGTCGGGCGACAAAAGCGGCAGCTGTGCCTCTAGACCGCTCTCGTGACCCTCGTGGTTTTCCAATCCTTGAGTTCTAGGGACTGGTGTCTTTTCTGGGATCAGCCAGCTAGATTGAATGAGATAAAGCAATCAGATGGATGTGCGATGGCAGGTAAGTATCTAAGTAAAACGCGCAGAGGATACAAAGGAACTGTCCCGAAATAGTAAAAATAGTACAACTAAAGTAACAACGCTATATGCTGATAGATTGTGACATGGATGTCTTATTTATGGCACCGTAAATGTTCATACCCTTAGCAATTTATTGAGTGTGGTTAGTAGGCACACAAATCATCCCTCTATATATTTTGACCATAATTTCGATACTAAGCTGATTTCGTTCCTTGATATAATATGATCACCATGCATGGGGATGTAGTGAAAGACGTTCGTGCAATAATTTTATGTGTTGGATTAAAACGAACGTACTTAGAGGAATATATAAGTAAAGTGGTGTATTCAGAGATAATATCATGGGGGTCTAGTATTTCTTCAATAAATCGAGCGTTCTGCAGGAGAGAACGTGCTTTTTAATTCGTGCTCTTTGGAGATCGAAGAACGTTGTTGTATCCTAGCATGCAGCCACTTCACAATTAGCGCGGCTTGGGTGCGATAGTTTTCAAGATGATTCACCACAACTTGATTTGCATACGTAACGAAGCGACTTGTTTCCAACGAGTGGAGAACAAGTTTTGTAGGATGGAAAATCAGAAAGTTACATTCTTTCTAGAAACGATGAGGTTAAACGTAGACTATTATAGTAGACCAACGTACATTTTTTCTATAACGAAAATTTGGAATGACCCCCCCCCCCCCCCCCCCCCCCCCCCCCCCCCCCCCCCCCCCCGAAGCTAACCAAATAATGTAGACAGAGGATTGGTAATGTAGACGGTCGGGATGAAATTACAATGAAACAGCGTATCCTACAAAGCCAACAGAATGATGAGAAATCGTGAATCAAAATGTACTTTTGTTCAAGCACCACAAAACAGGTCGTCTTCCAAATAGAGTAAGTCTTGTAGGCAAAGAGAAAGTTAAAGATCGGAAGAGCAGATGGTCTGAATGAAATTTGAGGAATTGATGTGGATTCATTTGAACTTTATTTATTTACCACTTTATATTTGTTGACAATAAAGAGATATTTGATTTGATTTTGATTGCACTTTCCACCTAACCAACGGAAATCTCGGGAAATCCTGGACCAAATTTACATTCTGCGAGTTCCCAAAAATAGGATGTCTTCCCGATCGAATAATATAGACGTGGAGAAAATTCTGGATTGACAGAGTGGACGGTTAGACTGAAATGTTAAAGATAGGTATGCTAAAACATATCCATGCCAAAAAAGTTCAAATTTGTAAGTTGGAATCATAGACAGCTTCCTGTTTAATGATCATAATCGTCGCCTGTATACTAGGAAACATCGCGATATTTAATTCATTCAATAATGTCATCTACATTATTATCGTTAATAGCAAACCAAAATTGCATGAGGAATGTCAGTATTCAATAATGTAGTTCATCAAGCTACTAAAATTTAATTACTACATAACTGATTACTATCAGTAATGAAATATGTAGTTCATCAAGCTACAAAAACTTCAATTACTACATAACTGATTACTATCAGTATTCAATAATGTAGTTCATCAAGCTACTACAACAACACCTTCGACAACAAGCACCTTTGAGAAACATGCAAAAGTATATTTTCTCAATTACAGCTCGAATAATATTGATTTCAAATGCAGTACGGAATGGGCTTCTTGAAGAGAAAAACACCGGATTTAACTAATGTCGCGGCCCTGACGCTTACGCAACGCAAATCCGGTGAATAGAATTCGATCCACGATTGAAAATTGCGCTATAGTTCAGTCTCCTTTCTAAATACAACGTCCAATGTTAGATTGGAGAAGGATCAGAATAAATTCTTAAGGTATTTAGAACGGGGGTCATAATCATTGGTGACATGTTTTACGAAATTCTGCAACGCAAGTGGTCTGTGTTCAGTAGAGACTTGGGGAAATATGATGGATACAGCATTTGAGGTCAGGCTGTACAGTGGTGGAGTAGCTTGTCCGTCACTTTTATCCTTATTTAATCTGAATGTCCTACACCACGCGGCATCACTTCCCATTTTCCAGTCCCCATACCATTGCAAGAATGCACAGAAATGAGATTTAGGGTCAGTGTCTGATGGAATACATTTATTCGCGTCAAGTCTGAATTGACTTGAGATATTGGTTATATCCCTAATTTATTACATTATGATTTTGATTTTCTTTGCTTTTCAATATCATTTGGTCTATATATAACTAAATTGTACTGCATTTTTGGTAATAGTAAACTATTTGTCCTTGTGCGACGAAATTTTAATTGTTTTCGTTAAGATTAAGAAATTCCGTGTTTCCTAAGGGATTCCATTTTATTACTTTCTATACTGTGTTTTTAAACCCTATATTGGTGGTTTGAGTGTGAGTGGTTTCAGAATCTATACTTTGTTACCAAAACCTATATTGGGATATGCGAGTATGTAATCAAATGAACAAAAAATTTCTATAGCGAGAACTTGCATATAAATCTAATACATGAGCAACGGTGAGGGTATCAAAGATCACGAAAGGAATCATCTACATATCGAATCTGAGGAATCATGAATTCTAAAAGATGTCAAATAAATTTGGTATTTAATTTAACCTCACAACTTATGTAAGGTGTACATGTATGTCATGGATTAATAAAGTAAATACAAAAATTAAGGAACAGAGTGGGGCATTAATGCTGTTCCACTATTTCAGTACTGTCAATGATCTTGGGTGCAAATATACAGTTATTATTTGATCTGGAAAATAGAAATGTAGATAACACATTTATAGAACATGGAATTTCGGAAAATCATTCGCCCTAACTAAGTAAAGACCTTCCTGGGACCCATAATGTGATACAATAGATCACTGGAATGTAATAAGAGAGAGGATATAAAATATATTAATTAGTGAATTCTTGAAATTACTGAGAAAATAATACGATTCATTGATAATCATGTCAAAACTAAAAGGGAAGGGTGTAAAGGATTTAGCGTTTAAGTATGCGCACAAATTACCTTTTATATGGGAATGCTGAAATTCGTTGAGGACCAACTCGACTCCCAACCCACACAATCCCCGAGAAATCCATCGCAAAAGGATGAAAACTGTTTAAACGTTGTGCTTTAAAAGTACATTACATTTACCCATGCGTAAACTGCTACTTTTGATTAAATCCACTGAGTTCCCTCTCGAAACCACTCCTCGAAATCCCTTAATGTAGAACTTCGTCGAAATGTGAACACAGCGGTGTCTGATAGAATAATTCTCTGCGCCCACGAGAATTCCACCCGATCACGAGAAAAATGTCAAAGTCGGATAAAAACTGCAGCTTTATTGGGATATTAACAATGGTTTCTCGTTTGGGTCTGCGCAGAGGCTGTACTTGATGGGGCAGCAGTGAATTTCACGGAAAACCATCTAGATCACGATATTTAATTTACCTAGATACACTCGAAGTCCAAAATGATTAGGGAGGTACGTGTAATCATATGATACAGCTATTTAATAGGATATTCTCAAAATCGGTAGTGCTCCGATTACGTGAACTCCCCTGATGACGATTTTCCCCGGTGGTTCCTGACGCGAAATTGATATTCATCTTTGGTAAAGTAATGACTAACTTAGCGTTCTCTTGGGTCCACAACTCGGAGTGCATCAAAGTGGTTCAATTACGTGGGATGGGGTTGTAGAGCTCCGTACGTCGGAGTTACCAAGTAATTGCATGAGCATAGTTGGCAAACTAGTTCGAGAGCTCCCTTGATGAGGCATCAGTATGATGACTTGTTTTCTTAAAACCTTAGAATCAAATTTCAGCTGATTACACAATTAAAAATAAAAAGGAGAAAAAATCCTCATAAGCAAAATCTCTCTCTCTCTCTTTTTTTTTTATACCATGAGTTCCTTCTGTATAGTATACGTTTAACATGAATGTTGAATGACAATGTTTAGTCAAGCTAAACGAGGTGAAATGATCGGGACTTGGTCATTGGGATTTCTGGTTTCGTTCGTTTCACAAAGCAGCTGACCGCTGACATTTTGAAAAGAAGAATTTGAGGAGGAAACTAAATAAAGATCGCAGAAATAGGCAAGTACTTGAAAAGATTGTGGAATTCAAAGGACAAATTAACTAGGATGTAGGAAATTGGGGACGAAATATGCCTGGAGTAAGCTGCCTCTGGACTTGACGCCGACCAAGCAGTTCATATTCAGTTCCTGTTCGGTTCGCTATGTGGCCACCTTACAATTCCTGCAAGTGTGGACAGCTTGAACTGCCATAACTTGTTCCGTCCTCAATGCGCATGCGCAGAATACTCTGAACATGTTTTACAGAACAGCTTTTGGAAAGTACACTTACAATGTACAATCACAGCATCTCTCTGCGTTTTGTGCGACGAAGTTTTACTCCCTCAAGTGCAATCTCCATTTTCCGAACATATTTATTATAGTATCTAGATACACATTTGAGTGCAAATCTATATGCAGAAAAGTATATTACGTGTTTTCATCCGTTACAGTTCTCGAAATGTTTGAAACACCTCTTCATTCATTATAGTTTTAGTTGTCAATAGAAACTTGTATAGTTTGAATCAGTGAAAGATCAATCAGCTAATTAGCACCCAAGTTCAATCCTTTTAATAGAAACAAAAACTCATAACATTCATTGGTGAGAAGAAAGGGATATTCTAAGTGCGACAGCAATAACATTAAACAAGTCAAAGACGCAGTAGTTTGTATTGTGACGCACTGCGGGCGTCTAGAACAAGAGCATTACTTCTTCCCAATTGGTTCAAACTCAAACCCTTTTCATCGTGGAGTTCAATTGAGGGCTTGTCATCTCAGTTGCCGACTAGTCTCAAATCAAATAGATCGAACGATGATAGTTCCTAGCGGATGATGACAAGGGGTGGCTGCTCTGAAAATAGAGACGGTACCGAAACACGAAGATGGATTATTCCTTCATTCATGACGGCCAAGTAAGTCAGCCAATTCAGATGTCGGAAATTTAAATTTGAATATTATAATCGGATTCACTTGGCAAAGTAGCAGCAAACTGCGAATGTTAACACATGACGGATGGATCCGTCAAAATTAAGAACAAAATGACGTCAGATGGCACTGGTTATTTATAGGGTTATGTTCTAGATATTGTTGATTCTACATTCAAGGTAATTACTAATAGATCATCATTAAACCTTTCCCTTGGTTATACTATAGCATACAAATTTAAAAGGTAATCAAAATACCTATTTTATATCCCCTCTATAAATAGATTTCAATAAAATGTACTAAATCACGTTATGGTTACGAGGAAGTGTTTCTACAACCAACTTGTTGTTTTCTCCACAGCTTTACGAGTATTCAGCCCACGAAAAAGTTTTAAGCGGATGGATCACATGCGTCATCTCCTATTGTCTGATTAAATACATTACATACACTCTTTTTTGTGTTCTGAGCATTGACACAACTAAAATAGCTGAGTACCTTCACGTCAAGAAATGATCAATTTCAAGAACCTCATCGAATCAACAGTTACCTCAGAGTACCAAGCAATTATCTCCAAGCAATATTATGAAGTAAACATTGGAATTCTTACTAGATAACACAGAAGAAGCACCGATCCAGTCACTTACCTGAAACAAAAGGAAAACTGCATGAGACCAGAAGTTAGCTCAATTTAATGGAAGAATATTAAGGCTGATAAGAATCAAACGCTTAGTACGGCAATAGCCGAATAAATAATCGTGTGAGTCCGATTCGGCGAGTGCAGATTTACACATCACCAAAAATGTTCTTATTCTACTTGTTCCTAAATATTTCTATTTTACAAGTCATATTCAGGGTAATTAGGAAAGAAATATTAATAAACGATCATTATTGTAAATACGTCACTCTGAGCCCATTCAATAAGTCAAAATTGGTATAAACCATAATTTGTTTAAATTAATTCTAGGTGTGTGCCTAGTCTAAGTAGAGACTCACTCCGTTCGTCCAAGATTTATTCATAGACCATGCAGTATTTCAGGAATGAAGGTAAATATATAAAAGAAGTATGAGAATAGAATCTTACTTGCAGTACGGAAAATCAAATCCTATTTTTATCAACACATTTCTAATAAAGTAAACTCGGTAGATATGTTTATATTCTCTCGTTAATTGGTTTCATAACTTATGTACACGGTAGGAATTTAATTCTTCAAGGATAAATGCGTACATTGACTTATCAACCAAGCACATTATTGCTTTGACAGACATTTTTATGAGAAACCAAATAGGATTATCTTTGGAACAATACAAACGCTAATGAGGGAACAAAGTGTGAAAGCACGGATTTTTTGTTACCGTTTTTCAAAAGAATATCCATGATAGGGGGGCCACCCAAGGAAACAAGAGGGTTCCGCCGGATTGGGTGTCGCAGAAGACAAAAGGAAGAATATTATGAGTTTCAAAAGGCGTCACAAGTGTGCGAGGGGGTGGCCCTCTTTACCAAACTTAGGAAGCCCCGGACATGTAGCATTGCCTCAAGAGCGATTTTTCTTTCAGATCTTCTTTTCTTTAGTTCGATAGAATGATTTTAGCGAATCGCAAGCTATTTAGTGAAGAAATAGCTTCAATAAAAAAACGTCAGCAGAGTTGGGTGTGGCACATAGCTTCCTCGTTTACCTTTCATCTCCTTCCAACTATCATCCAAATTTAAGCGAACTCGGACAACTAGAGAGTGAAAAGATGGAACATGATGGAATTTACGTTTGCGCATGCGCAGAATGAATTATTTGGAAATTAAGGTCGTTACAAGGATTTCACATAGGCGCATGCACAATAGCTATTAATGATACAATCATGTTGAAATTGATATGGGATGATCAAATCGTCATCCCTCAACTATCATCAAAATTTGAGCGAGATCAGACGACTAGGGCGTGAGAAAATAATGCTTGGTAGAAGTTACTTTGCGCATGCGCAGAGTGACGTATTGAGTCAAGAACGATGAAACTGATAGAGGACCGTCTACCTCCTAGCCGGCACATTCCCTGAAAATTTCATCCATACCAGATGAAAACTGTGGAAAATAAGGTTGTTACAAGAATTTGCGGACACACGACAGACACACACAGACAGACGGACTGACAGACACGGAACCAATGTTGTTCAGAATGGTCTAAAACGTGAAATGCGAGTGGAAATTTTGATTTGGATACCAAAAGTGAAAACAATGCTTCCGCTACCTTCAGGTAGACTCGGAAGCAATTAATCAATGCCAATTCATCGAAGAAAAGAGTTTTGGAACATTCTGAGACGATCATAATTTTGTAACATTTAAATACCTACAATATCTACACTGGGGAGATTGGACATGGGCCTATATATCCCTATTTATAAAAAGTGTGTTGGAGAAAAAAAAATCAATAAATGAAATAAAAAGTACCACGAAACGAATCGTTTTAGAGTGCTCCAAAATGAAATAATACGATGAAAATTGTCGTATATTTTAGAGATATTGCAATACTTTAATATTCTATTATTTTTATGGGGAGTCGGCCTTGAACAAATGACCAACACGTATAAAGATATAAATATAGGTCGGCGCTTTCAATCCCTCTTAAATCCCTGCTTTTCGGGGAGACCCAAAATGAAAAGAACTCATCTATCTGTTTTAAACTTTTTTATCGAAAGCAAATGAGATGTGAGTATTTATATACCCAAGAAGGAGGACGGGTGAATAAAAATAATAATAACAATAGACTAATAATGGCTCTTCTCCGCTCTCTTCAAATATGCGCATCAATCCCTTCCTGGCTATGGGGGTTTTGTTTACCTTCAATTATTTTTACCCATCATTGATAAAAGAAAACCTGTACCTCCATAAACCCATGGAACCATCCACACAAAACACGGGGAACGGATCGAAAACACTTGAAAATCTGTCCACACAAAAGTGACGGAAAAGTTGTAAATCAACGTGAAATAACTTCTATAACCCAATCATCTCCTTCTATTATTTCTTCCATGATGAACATGAACCTTAAAATTAGAAAAACCAACCAAGTACAGTACAATCGGCCACCTTGCGAATCAACTCCATGAGTAAGGGGCGCAGTCAATGGCGCACCCGCGAATTCTGATTTTTTTTCTGTTTGCTAGTAACCAGTCAATTCAAACAATATAAACATAAATTCCATCAAAAACATTCATTTCACAAAAACTAATCTTTAAATAGTAAAAAAAAAAATTTAAAAAAAAATCAATAAAATCAATAAAATCAAGTTAACAAATTTGTTGTTTATCTTCTAACTGGCCAAACATTGTGTGCCCAGTTCGTCCAGAATATTCGCCACAGAAGGTATCATTGCGGGACTTAGTCACCTATTCAAGAAGCACTTTGAGGGATTTTAATGCAAATCTACTTGAGCTATAAGCCGTAGTACAAGCTTCGACGAGAGTGTTACACAACAAGTTATGTAATTCGATGGGGAGAAGCTGCCTTCAAGGTGAAATTTTCAAAAATGCGGTCTGCCCGACATAAGTAAGAACAAAGTAGGTAATTTTCCTGATCCAGCTACAAACGAAAATGGACCTCTTGAATCACTTCGTAAATTAAAATAGTTGTTTTCCCAACTTTTGCTTCCACACTCCCTAAGGTAGCATAGTTAGGTTATTTTCATTTGTGAAGGAATATAGAACATTATAGATCGTTTCAGAATGCCTCAAAACGGATTTTGACGAGGAAAATCATGAAAAAATTTTATTTTAAAATTTTTACAGCCGTTGCAATAGCTTTTTTTTTTTTAATTTTATTATTTTTTTTTTACAAAAATTTACTAAAACACGACGAAGCAAAAGTTTTGCTACGCTTTACCAAGAAGTTCGACGGGATGAAGGGAAATTCTTCGATTAATATCCTATGTCATCTGCATCATTTGATGAGCTACTGCGCCTGCATACGAAAAATTTCAAACGCTGTAACGGTCGATTTCTCGGGCAATTTTCACGGATTGCTCGGTCTGGCTTCTATAAAATCCATAGTCATTTCATTTTTCATTCCTGTCAAAGGCAAAACACAAAACTTTTTTGGCAATTTTGCAGGAATTGCTAGGAATCAATTGTGTACCTATCTATAAGTTTTCTTCTTCTTCTTTTTCAATAATATGTGGGGATGCTAACACTACTGCCCATTCAACTTTGCAGACTTGTTTCCCCTTTTCTTATTGGGATTGGAAAATATAGCTACTTAAATCTGACGAGCCAAAGATACCAACTAACAAGAACCGATGTAATAAGTTATTTAAGAATTTTAAATAGAAAAACACTAGTTTTAAGCGATTTTTTAAAGAATATTAATGGCTTCAACATTTATAAAAACGGAAATTACAAAAAATGTCATCAATGAATTCCTGTTTTTAGCACTACTACATTCCCTATTTCATATTGCATTTATAGAGGATTAGTGTCGTCTATCCTCATGATTGAGATTCAAAACTGCGAACTTCGCCAAAAAAATGAATCATCTTAAAAGTCAGGACATGATTGTAGAACAGCACTTTTTGAGCTCAAAAATTGAGACAGTTTCGAAAACGTGCTGAAAATGGCCCAAAACAGATGAACATTGCAGATTTTGTATTATAATATCAGAATATTAATTACAAAAAGCTTATAAGTTTTTATTAGATAAAGGAGAAAAAACCTAGAAAAATTGCTCACAACGTCATACCCCACGACTATAGCATATTCCCGTTCTCGGGAAAAACCGGGATCTGCTTTCACATTATGGATACTTTCAGTTAATCAACTCCATCCAAGAAGGATATACACGCTCTGGTTGCACTATCCCGACCTCGAAGGCAGAATCTTGATAACGACCAGCTACATCGCTGGTTCCGATACCGTAATCTCAGAGGTGAATTAATTCCACGACTACAACTGAGCGAACACGAAGAATTCCAACGCCCACCCCCGGGCCACTGGTCTATTGCGAATTATAAGCCCCATTATCAGGAATTGGTACATATAGTTTGCTCATGTTGGAACATCGAATAACAGCAAATTTTGCAACGAATATCTGAAGTCAAGGAAAATACTTCGCATAAAAAACTACAAGTAGCAAGCACAGTCACAATCAATGAGCAACTTTCGTGTCAGAATTTTTCATTTTTTACCAAAGAATCGGTTTCTGCTCCCTTGAAACCCCCGTAATGCAAAATTTCAGCAGAAAACTCCAAATGGTGTGGACATCAAACCGATCGAAAGTAAATGAAATTATATGATACGTGGAGTGCGCAGAGGGCGGGATGAGGATACCCTATAATACCCTTTCTGGAATGCTGGCGAATTCCACGATTTTTCGTTCCTAACGTTCTCAGAATTTCGGAAATTTTTGAAGAATCATATTTCCGAGACGCTAAGCAATTCTAAATCTGATTGGTACGGCTTACCAACAATAATGAGCACTTGAGCAATACTTAATACATAAAATGTGATATAATATCATTTTTTTATTCTTCGACCATCCTTTAAGTAGACATTTACGGCCTACAATTATTATAATTTGTGAAATCAGTATTACAAAATAACGAGGAAGGATTCTGATTGTGAATGGTACAATTCGTTTGTTTGATTCAATTTTTTGAAATATTATATTCAAAATTTATATTAATATAAATTTTTGAATAATAAATTCGTATTCAAAATTTCATCAATATTTGTTGAAAAATTGCTAAACATCCAAAATCTGTTTTGAATCGTACAATATGGTTTAGAACGTGTTTATTGGCCAACAATTTTATGGTTAACAATTTCTTTGTACTCGGAATGCTCAAATTTCCAAAGAAAGCAACATAATATAATAAGATAATTTACGAAAATTCGTTCATATGATTATGCTGCATGAATGGAACTTTTTTCTATTTGATTTTTTCTATTTTTCGGAGTAATAAGCCATTTATATCTGTTTTTCCACTTCATTAATAAAAAGTACTGATTACTTATGAAATATACAATCCACAAACCAATTTCCAACCAATCACAAAACCAATACACAAACTGATTTCATTATTTGATTCACCGTAAAAAATACTCTGAAATCCTGAATTATTCGGTACCTATGTAGTAAATAAATTCTCAAATGCCCACTCTTTTGAGATTTGGACACTTTTGAGTTTATTTTACTGATAAATAAAATTCAGGGAACAATTGAGGACGGTCAACCGGAGGAATTTCACACTTTTGACTTTAGATTCCGATTTAGCGCACTTAAACCCCCCAAATAACCATTTTAAACTCAAAAGAACGTTTAGTTTGGCCAATAGTGGGAGCCCGAACGAGTCGGGAGGAACAATGACTTACGTCTTAGCCTGAAAAGGCCGATGTCCAATAAACGAATGGGAAGATCACGCGTGACCTAATAGGACAAGGGAGCTGAGGGTTCCCCCAAGGCGGAACCGGGGAATGAATTTCAAGAGCCGCTTTACTGGTAAAATTCCAATCATATGGCACCTTTTCGGAAAGATCTCGAACAGATCTTTCTATTGAGCAAATAAAAAATAACCGTGAAATTCCCCATTTCACGCTGACCCAAAATCTGGGTGAAAATATGAAAATTCTCATTTAAAAAAACCTACAATCCCTACTTAGTTGAATTATCAGGAAATTGTTTTCCCAAACATGTTAGCTGCGTACGTTAGGCTAGGGAGATTACCGATTTATCTTTGAAAATATTTAATTGTTTTCTGTTTTAATTATAAGCGCAAAAGGATGGAGACAGTAGAAGAAGAAATCACTACAAAACAAACATGTTCGTGATTATACATATTTCAGCTTACACCTAAGTGATATCTGTCATCGGCACGATATAATATACAATGTTAGATTGGCAGTGTAGGTGCTTAGAAAGATTAAATGTCTCCCTTTAAATGCTAGCGATATTAAAAGCCATGTCAAGCTCACACATCCCATGACACAACGAGGTAAAAAAAAAAAAAATACATGGTCGCAGATAACACCCACCACCTGTGCAAACTCGAAATTCATGCTCTGGGAGAGGAAACAGGCCTACAACGGGGAGTGCTGTTAGCGGCAGATGTTGTGAAAGGGCGCGTGATAGTGGGCTGTGATAAGAGTTGACACTTTTAGGTCCCCAATAAACCGCTCCGGTGCCGCAATTACATCGAGGACTCGCTCATTGTACCCAATCAACGGATCGTTACCGTACTAGGTCAACAATGTCACGTTAGATATCGTCATAGTGGGTCGTAAGAACGTGACATATTGTTTAGAGTTTGTAAACTTAATCCGTACGATAATAAGTGACTAAATAATAGAACACTCATACATTTGTTATGTACACTAAAACCTGTTTGTCTTTTCTGTTTCCACTTCAGCATACCTAAACCTTTAAGTTTAGGCGCATTAGCAGCACATTAGGCTGATTCGTGCACCTCAAAGCGTTACGGTTTTACTGTACTCAAACTTGATTTTTTTCGTTTCGTTATTTTGAGAACTCATATCCCCCGTTCCACGCGCAGGATCACTAACTAATCCAGAGTTAATCCAGCCATCTCACAGCATTTTGAGGAATAACTCCCGCCTCTTGATTAACTCCTCTTTAACCTTCTATGGTGGAACGAGTCTCGAGTAAATGGGGCAAAACACTGACAGAAAGAAAAGGAATTGATATTGATGGAGGGTGTAAGCCCTCCCACGCAAGGGGCTTAGAACGTTCCCCTATGCCGTAATTTAGCTTCCTTCATACGCATGGTTTGGCCACTTCCAACCATTAATAATGAAGGGTATTGCATCTTTCTGGAAAGAGACCTTTTGTAAATATCTTTTTGACCTTTAGATTAAGGAATGTCTATGTGATTCCAGGTGAAATAGCCCTTTGAGTTGATTCGTTATAACAAAATAACTTGTAACATACCGTTCATTAATTTATTTATTTTTTATTTATTACTATTTTTTTTCCAATCAGTACCTATCATAACAAAGTTTGTAAAAGTTCGAGAAAAAATATCTTTTTCAACGATAAATTTCACGTTTTAATCTGCAATTAGATTTATTATATTCAAATATTTAATTAAACAAATCCGTCCGTCTGCAAATTTTTTCGGAAACTTTGATTCAACAATCATATATAGGCCGCTTTTTGGCGCTGATCTGGGCATTACATTCAACCAATCCCAAGGGGTGAAATGTGAGGGTTGAAATATTAAAAAAATCTGATTTGGGGTTCTGAATACAAGGGTAGTTTCCTTCCAAGTACCTACAGTAGCGGAAGCATTGTTTTCACTTTCGGGAGATGAAACATTTTTTGTCTCTAAAATCAAAGTTTCCACTCGCATTTAACGTTTTAGACCATTCTGAACAACTTTGGTTGCGTGTGTGCGCCTACACATGCGCCCGTAAGTCTTCGCAACACGCACAATTTCAACAGTTTTCCTACGATTTTGAAGAAATTTTTAGGAAATGTACGATTCTTGTCAGTTTTACTGCACATAAATATATACTTAACTCTGCAACAAGCGCAAACGTGAATTCCATCAAGCATTGTTTTCTCACGTTCTAGGAGTCCAACCTCGCTCAAATGTGGAGAGGTAGGTAGTTAGGAAAAGTTGATTTAATCATCCTATACCATATTTACCACTATCGTACGAGTAGTTACTACGAATGCACGAATGTGAAATTCTTGCAACAAGCGTACCTAACTTCTACACTTTTCATTCAATTAGATGACATTTTCTGGGATGTGACGGTTGGTCCCCTATCAATTTCATCATTCAGAAATCGAATCTTTTCACAGCGCATGCGCAAACATAGAATCCATCAAGTGTTATTTTCTCATGGCCACTTGGTCGATCTCCTTCAAATTTGAGGGGTAATTGGGAAAAGACGATGTGATTACCTCATTAAAGTTTCATCAGGATCGTATCATTAGTAGTTGCTGAGCATGCGTGAACCCCAAATCTTGGTAACAATATGACAGGACAGTTTTTATCAGATTTCGATCAAATTTTCAGGGATTGAATGGATTATTTTTTAAGACATTATAAAACACTTCAATCTAGACTATTAATAAGAATGAAACTCCGTTTGTCTGTCTGTCTGTCGTGTCTATGCACGGCCAAACGGCTGAGTGGGGGGAGTCTACGAGTGGGGGGATCTTCTTGGGATTTTCCGATAGGGTGTATAAGCGAATTTAAAATTGTCTAATCCCACCCGAACCATGGGCCGTAGGGCGGGAGGGGGGTCGAAGTAATAATTAATGTGCGCTTTTTGGACTTCCCCGCTTCCCCTACCCCTCTAAACGGCCGTTGACGATTCCGGAAAAATACGGGTTTCGTAGGTTTTTGAACGAGGAAGACGACGGCGCGATCGGATCGCGAAAAAAGTATCGGGAAATGCGTTAAAAAAAATGCGAGAATACGGACCCGTTTTCTCGAAAAGTCCGCCGAAAAACTTGGTTTTTTCCGATTAAAATATACCCCATAAAGGTACGTTTTTCGGAACGGTTTTCGCGGGCGAAATACAGCTTTGGGTCCGCCGAATCTGAATCCGAAATCGGATATCGAAAAAAGTGACGTTAAGTCGGTCAAATCGCGAGCGGAAGCGAGAAGAAGCGTTTAACATCAGAAATTAATTTTGCCGTGTTCGCGAGAAGGCTCTACAAAGACGTCAAGGGGTTCGATGAGGCGGGGCTTGCACCTGACGAAAACGGGTTGCGAGCAGGTACACGCACTTACGTCTTGAAGGGTATACAGGTATACCTTGCGAGCGAAGCGAGAGCCATGTCAACAGAATAAATTCGGATTTTTTCCTACAAATATACAGCAATACCTTGCGAGCGAATCGAGCAACATCCCCGAATAAACTTTTTGTGGTTCCACGTAGTTTCATAAGATTTAATTTGTTTGTAAGAATTTCCAACAGAAAAAAACGTCTGCCAAGTTGGGTGGGCAGTATAACTTCCTCAAGCGAGCGAAGCGAGCAGCATCCCTTACAGAAGTTAAACCTACCCTTAGGGATCTATCGTTTGCGAGCGAAGCGAGCAACATTCCCTACATGCCACACTTTGCGAGCGAAGCGAGCAATATTCCCTACATGCCACACTTTGCGAGCGAAGCGAGCAATTGAATGGGGGGTCCGGGGGGCTTGCCCCCCGGCTGGACGTGGAGGCGAGCGTAGCGAGCCGGAGCGGCTAGTGATCAATACATTCATATAACGGTTACGAGGAAGGTATGAACTAAAGTCCGTTTGGCAGACTTTTTTTTTTTTTTTTTTTTTCGTTTGATTACGATAGAACTGATTTTACGAATCAAATGAGACCATTCGGAGCACTGTACAACCAATCGTGCGCTCCAAAAGGGACAGAGTAGTGTTGGAAGGGACAAAATCGTCAACACGAACGTGAATCGCAAAGCAACTTTGGCTTTTAGAACTAGGCTGAATTTTTAGTAATTCGGCTGGACCTTATTCGGTTCTTGTAGATAAAAAGGATGATGGCTGCAGACCAGTGACTTGTGCAGATGAGCTAGCTAATACAGAAATAATAAACCTTCGTGTAATAATTTGAAGTGTCTTTTACTTTAATATAGCATCTGACATCATCCCAGTTTTTTTTTTCTTTTTTTTCGCGATTCCAAACTGCATTCAGGATGTCTGGAAGCGTTGAATTCGAGTTATCTCCGATATTTCTGATTTCCAGAGATAATATAACTACTGATACCCAAAATCTGAAAACCAGTTAATCCTATTATGCTACAAAGTAAGAATCGAAACGCTACGATACCTCGGCAGTCCAGAGGGGGAGTTTAGCTTTCTTTAAGCGGGCTTTTGCTCTGAAATATCGAGGACGCTTCCCACTATAATGAAAAAACTTCTGAGGTTCCCCCAGCTCCAAGTAGCCGGCTAGAGAAGCATTCGACACCATCATCTATTCTACCCAAGAGAAACCTGCCAACTTCTTATCTGTCGAGCGGATTCGATCTTTTTTCAAGTGAACGCGGATTGAACCGTCGTTAGCTTTCACTTCTCACATGTATGTAGTGCATGATCTCGTTTCCATACTTCGAGGCCCCAACCGTTTATCTCGTCTTTCATTTTCTTCCCTCGTATCTTTGAAAAAGAACCGTGTTTATCCGTTCCCAGGGTTTCGTCTTCATGGATTGAGAGATATCGTTTCCTTCTTAAACCTATATCATTCATTCCTTAAAAGATCCTGTTAGGTTGTTAGTAGTTGGTGCGAGTAAAAGGAAAAGCAGTAGTAGATCTTCCAGTTTCGGTTTTTAACTTTCTCAACTCCAGAACCGTCAAAGGAAATTGACGTCAACTGCCTGAAAAATGATTTAAATATAAGGAAATTGGAGCATCAAGATTAAATTGATAATCCTCCCAAATTTGTTGATAAAGTTTCAAGATACGTAGGTTTAAAAATCAAATTAGAACAAATCCATTCGTCTGTCGTTTTTATCGTAAACTACTGGATCCAAGATTGGAAAATGCAACTCTAGAATGTCCATATATTATCAATTAAGCATGTGCCTAAAATCTCAGGATTACTTGTAATACAATAATAAGTAATTTAAAATTTGAAATAGTGATCAAATGTAAAAGTTGAACAAAAGTCAAATGAGATTTGCAGCGGAATTCAGGAGTGTGTGTGTTTTCCAGATCATGTCTGACATAGAATAGTTCGTCATGCAGCATGATCGAAAAAGCGAATATTCGTAAGTTATCTTATTATATTAAGTTAAATCGTTTTGAAATTTGAGTTTTTCGAGTGCAAAAACAATGTTATCTATTATTTTTATGGCAAAAAACCGAATTCTAAATAGTAATCTGCTATTCAAAAAGAGATTTTGGATTTTTAGCTTTTTTCGCGGTTTTTATCGACTATATACCAAATTTTAATGAAATTTGAGCACGCATTTTTTATCGACAATATAGCATTTTTCAATGAAATTATTTTTGAGTTTTTATCCTCTCTTCAACTTTTTCAAATATCTTTCCACAATTCTCACTATTATTGCACCAAAAAATAAAAAAATATACAGTAATATTCAAATAGTAGGATTTTAGGGATTTTCGACGTTTAGGCATTTAAAGTAAAATAAGCAGATTTTTTTTTACACTAAAAAGGTGCATGATGCATGCACTCTCTAAAACCATACTTTCTTTTATGCCACTCGATTCTAAGGAGCCTTCTTGAAAAATATATTAAAACACACACACACACACGCGCGCGCACACACACACACACACACACACACATATCGTCTTTAAACACGGACTTTAAAAAATACATACAATTTAAGACAAAAGAACATTTTACACTTACCTAAATGTAATATAGGAACAAGCTTGTTGTCTTATTGTTTTAACAGAGTTTTTTTTTTAAAGAAGATGTTTTATTGTTCGAAATAGTTCACAAATATTAGTGGATATATTGTTCTCATAATAATCGTGAGAAATAGTGAAATTGGCTCATAAGATTTCCAACTATTCATTCAGTTCTATTGAGTTGTGTGAAAAGAATTCGAGAAGGCAACAAACGAAAAACTATGTTACATGGACTGCGAGAAAATATGTGGGTCGATGTCAGTCAATATCGTTCTTTGCGAAAGACTGAGGGGATATCCTTGGGTCCAGTCATGCGTTAAACGCAAGTGAGGGAATGTGATTTTATAAGGGAAACTCAACCGCAAGGCCGAGAAAACGATGCGTGTCGACACCAGTTCCGATTGCCGGGAAATATGACGTATGTAGAAATCGCCTGTTTTTGCGTTAGGTATTCAAAGGTGTCCGCGCTATCCGGAATGCGATGTGATTCACAGAGCGTCATCGAGGCGGGTCATCAGGATAATATCAGGGTCGGCGTTTTGAAAAGTGATTGCGACTGGAGGCGATCCAAACAAGGGGACGAATCCGTAATAGGAAATGGCATCCATTTATGTAGAAGAGGGTGTTCGCCCTTGCATTCGCTCAATATTAAAGGAGACAGTTCTCCCCAAGCTCACATATAGTCGTAGAAGCTATGATACTGATACATGGCTGTACTCATTTCAATCTAAACCTATTCAAAATCCCCGACCATCAAATTGAAATTATTACATACGATCGAGTTTTTTCCATCACAAACTTCCTCGGCTAGAGACCCCCCCGAGCACATTAGCCTGATGGCTTATTTTACTTTCCTAAATGTAGTGTATTTAATCAAAGAGACTCCTCGCTCTGACGAAGGGTGTTATTCCTTTTATTTATTTACTAGCCGCTCCGGCTCGCTACGCTCGCCTCCACGTCCAGCCGGGGGGCAAGCCCCCCGGACCCCCCATTAAATTGCTCGCTTCGCTCGCAAAATGTGGCATGTAGCAAATTTTGCTCGCTTCGCTCGCAAAGTGTGGCATGTAGGGCATGTTGCTCGCTTTGCTCGCAAACGGTAGATCCCTAAGGGTAGGTTTAACGTGTGTAGGGGATGTTGCTCGCTTCGCTCGCAAACGGTAGATCTCTAAGGGTAGGTTTAACTTCTGTAGGGGATGCTGCTCGCTTCGCTCGCTTGAGGAAGTTATACTGCCCACCCAACTTGGCAGACGTTTTTTTCTGTTGGAAATTCTTACAAACAAATTAAATCTTATAAAACTACGTGGAACCACAAAAAGATTATTCGGGGATGTTGCTCGCTTCGCTCGCAAGGTGTACCTGTATATAGGTAGGAAAAAACCCGTATTTATTCTTTTGAAATAGGCCTGCAGGTAACATTGTGAAATACCTGACGAACCCCTTGACGTCTTCGTTGAGCCTTCTCGCAAACACGGCAAAATTAATTTCTGATGTTAAACGCTTCTTTTCGCTTCCGCTCGCGATTTGACCGACTTAACGTCACTTTTTTCGATATCCGATTTCGGATTCAGATTCGGCGGACCCAAAGCTGTATTTCGCCCGCGAGAACCGTTCCGAAAAACGTACCTTTATGGGGTATATTTTAATCGGAAAAAACCAAGTTTTTCGGCGGACTTTTCGAGAAAACGGGTCCGTACTCTCGCATTTTTTTAACGCATTTCCCGATACTTTTTTCGCGATCCGATCGCGCCGTCGTCTTCCTCGTTCAAAAACCTACGAAACCCGTATTTTTCCGGAATTGTCAACGGCCGTTTAGAGGGGTAGGGGAAGCGGGGAAGTCCAAAAAGCGCACATTAATTCTTACTTCGACCCCCCTCCCGCCCTACGGCCCATGGTTCGGGTGGGATTAAACAATTTTAAATTCGCTCGCTCCCACTTTTGGAAAATCTCAAGAAGATCCCCCCACTCGTACACTCCCCCCACTCAGCCGTTTGGCCGTGCATAGACACGACAGACAGACAGACAGACGGAGTTTCATTCTTATTAATAAAATAGAGATAGAGATATAGATGTAGGATATGTTGCTCGCTTCGATCGCAAAGTCTGGCATGTAGAAAATGTTGCTCGCTTCGCTCGCAAAGTATGGCATTTAGGGGATGTTGCTCGGTTCGCTCGTAAACGGTAGATCTCTAAGGGTAGGTTTAACTTCTGTGGGGGATGCTGCTCGCTTCGCTCGCAAACGGTAGATCTCTAAGGGTAGGTTTAACTTCTGTAGGGGATGCTGCTCGCTTGAGGAAGTTATACTGCCCACCCAACTTGGCAGACGTTTTTTTCAGTTGGGAATTATTACAACCAAATTAAATCTTATAAAACTACGTGGAACCACGAAAAGTTTATTCGGGGATGTTGCTCGCTTCGCTCGCAAGGTATACCTGTATATGTGTAGGACAAAGTCCGTATTTATTATTTGAAATGGCTCTCGCTTCACTCGCAAGGTAGGTACCTATGTATTCATACCTGCTCGCCCCGCAATGTTGTGACATCGAACCCTTCACGTCAATTCTTGAGCCTTCTCTCGTCCACGGCAGAATCATTTTAATCGCTTTGCTCGCTTCTGCTCGAAATTTGACCGAGTTCTCGTCACTTTTTTCGATATCCGATTTCGGATTCAGATTCGGCGGACCCAAAGCTGTATTTCGCCCGCGAAAACCGTTCCGAAAAACGTACCTTTATGGGGTATATTTTAATCGGAAAAAACCAAGTTTTTCGGCGGACTTTTCGAGAAAACGGGTCCGTACTCTCGCATTTTTTTAACGCATTTCCCGATACTTTTTTCGCGATCCGATCGCGCCGTCGTCTTCCTCGTTCAAAAACCTACGAAACCCGTATTTTTCCGGAATTGTCAACGGCCGTTTAGAGGGGTAGGGGAAGCGGGGAAGTCCAAAAAGCGCACATTAATTCTTACTTCGACCCCCCTCCCGCCCTACGGCCCATGGTTCGGGTGGGATTAGAAAATTTTAAATTCGCTTATACACCCTATCGGAAAATCCCAAAAAGATCCCCCCACTCGTAGACTCCCCCCACTCAGCCGTTTGGCCGTGCATAGACACGACAAACGGACGGAGTTTCATTCTTATTAATAGTATAGATATAGATAGATATAGATATAGATAGAGATAGAGATAGATTTTATACACAACGTACAAGCACATTTACAATCGAGTGTAGTGGAGTTAAAAGAGCCAACAGTTGATAAAATAATATAGTTGACAGATGAAACTAAGAGGAACAAAACTGGGTACGAAAAGTACACTGAACTTGGGGGGGATTAGGGTACACTTCATTCATCAACAAGTTGGAAGATAGGGCAATTCAGGAGCCCATTCAACAGAAGACAACTTTCGTGGGTTGGGATACCCTCTTTTCCGATACCCTTCTTATAGTACCATTCTAGAAAGCTCTCTTCAAGAGGTTGATGAAATAAAATTAAAAAGGTGAAATTTCCCAATGGATTCAAGAACTTTTAGCTGATGCAATACAAGAAAATAGATGGAATTTCCTATTGGTGGGAAGGATTGATCAGGGGCACGTCTTAGGACGCTGAAAATGGCAGCGCTCGATCAACATCACATAATCCACATCCGACGATGGTAATCTCCAGCTGAAGAGCAAGCGAAGAAATACATAGAAATTGAACTGTGTTAACCTGTTCGCTCGGAATTTTTGTCTGTACAAAGGACGACCCCGACAGTTAGTAATGTTGCCATGAAGTTTAGACGGCTTCAAAAGCAGATAGTTGGTGGGTACAGAGATAGTGTTAAGCATATCCTTGACGAATCAAAGGGCATTATTTTGTAGCATTTGTAAATCAATTCTGGACTTGACAGCCAGAACCTACGGTGACAGTGGTGATTAAATGATAGTTATAGGAGTTGAATGAAGGTTCAAAGTTAACCCTGTACCAATGTGCATTTGGAATTGTAATGGATGTTAAGAATTTCTTCAACAAACCCCTGAGACCTGGAAATGGAATATAATCAATAAATGAATGGTTTCGTGTGACGGCGCCCTGCACAGAGAATTTGAATATTTTCTCAAGAGGCTTGCATGCGTGCTCTCTGATAAATGGCAGAAGCCCTTGTCGCACATCACCCAATGGGTGAGAGTAAAAACCCAAATTTCAATCGTACGGGCGGTTTCACTGAGGATAAGAGGCACCAGAAGGAAAGTGAGGTGCCTTGGACTAGAGGATGGCGCACTAATGCCGATATGAAGGATATATAACAATTAATTAAATAAGATTATCCACAAAAGTAGAAGAGAAACCTCAAACTTTCAAGCAAATATCCCCCTCATTCTATGTATCAATAAAATGCTTTATTCATAAATACATGCACCCATCAGGACTAGAATATCAGAACTTGAAACAATATCAGTGATTATCGTGGTCAAATATCATATTTCTCTATAATAAACGCTTACGGTAAATTAAGATAAAGCGTTTTAAAATAAGATTAGATACTTATTCAATCACTTGAAAAATGAATACAAATTTCTTGAAATAGCCTTAAGAAAAGAGATCAAGGGGATTCTCTGACAGATCTGATGTTGAGATAAATTTAATAACATGCAATTAGTGGTAAGAAGATAACACAGATATGTAACGATACCAAAAAGAAGTAACAGATTTAAATATATTGGGGTATGATGTATGAATAATGAAATTGCTATAGCAAAAGTCTAATCTTTACAGGCTGGGTAAGAGTAGAAGATGAACTTCGATGATTTCGCTTGAGTTCGTTTCGAGCAACATTTACTACAGCCAATGTCTGTAATTGGTCCAAAACGTTACAAACTGTAACAAGATTCGACAGATAAACGGACTCATATGAGTAGGTAGTTAGTACGAAGCTTGAATTGCGTGAAACACGTGAGCAACAAAATTAGGATTTACAAACTCCTGCGAACGACGAGCATGCCTTGTGCAGACTGGGATATATTAAACAGGTGGTGGCTCAACAGATACGCCATTATTAAAATTGCTTTTATATTGGGTCAAGAGAACAGTAAATAAAGGATGAGAAAGTCCCACGAAACGGTCGTTTGACTTGAGTGAAAAGTCAGAAGTGGGAACCACTCGTCTTCTGAGTCTGAGGCTCTCAGTGAGCTAAGTTTGTAGTGAATCATCGATGAGAGAACCCCGCCAGTGGGTTACTTCGAAACAGTATTGGAAGATGATCAGAAGGAGTAGCCAATGTAAACGGTTTCCTGCATCAAACGTTTTATTCATCAAGTTAAATAAATAAATAACTCTTCCCTAACATCTTAAAATGGTGATTCACGGTTCAACTATATTTCACCTTCATTCATCAATCAATTAATTTACATTCATTTTACCAAATTTAAAAAATAAAAATAAAATAAAATAAGTTACAGTAATGGGAGCCCGACTTGATAACGTCACTTTTTGAGCAAAAAAGCTGATAAAAATACATAATATGTAACCAGAATCAAGCCCCGAATTTACGCAATTACAACAGAATTATTATACATTATCCTTTCAGACTATTACTGACCTTGGAATCAATCTAGAATATCTAGATAATTGGGAAGATCGCTAAATGTCTCGGATATGCAACGTGATCTTATTAGGAATGTTATTCCAACTATTTTTTTATTACATGACTTTTAGTAGTTGTACTATTGGTGCAAAACCTATACCGAAATAGAATCCAAGCAAACGGCGTGGTTTTCACTGAACTTGAAATTCCGATTTGATTTGGGCAGAAGTCTATTCACAAAAGTCAATCCAGTGAGCGGTGGAGTTGACTGGCTCCTGCATTTTGACAATAGAATCGTTTTTGTCGTAGGTAGTCATATGAAACTGTAAGAAGAAGATCTTGAAGGTACCCTATGAAGGTGAATCGAATTGATGCCGTATGAATTTATTCAGCTGGTACATGGATACGTCAGTGCCAGAAGTACTGCTACACAGATGTACTGCAACATAGTCTTCTGTTTGACGCTCACCTGATGACGCTAAATGAGAAAGTCAATGGTCGACAGAAATTAAGAATATGCACGTAGTGCAACCATACGGCACTGGGTTCGCTACACTTGAAATTTAGATTCGATTCGGGCAGGAGTTTATCCACAAATTCAAATCTTATGAGCGATTTATCCAGTCATTGTTGTCAAAGGTCCTGCGTTTGTCGGGGTACCCTAAAATTCACTTGGGTCAACACTGAAGGTGAATCGTACTGATAACGAACGATTTTACTCTGCGTGATAACACCAGCTTGTCCCCCAGGTACATCAGTGACACAGCGGATGAGCCGTTCTGCAGCACGTTCTTCCGTTTCTTGCTCACCTGATGACTGGTTCCTATCCGGTTCTGCTCCGATAACGACTCACTGGACCACCGGTGGGTAAAACCCCCTTTTCTCAGCCACCTCGTGCCCGCCGCTTCCTGCTTGACTTGGGACCCCGGGAGAAAGTCTTTTCGCCGCCCTGACCTATAAAAATTGTATTTGCCAAGTTTTTTCTTTTCCTTTCAGTAATTTCATCTTTTCAGTATTCTGAGCGCGTGATTATTTATTCATAGTAAAAACCTATCCTGCATGAAGTTCAAAAATGGGTAAAACTCTGAAAATTATTACACAAAGGTTTAATTTTTCTGTAGATAGCCCCCTGCTGCGCAGATCACTGCTCTTTAGGTAATCATTGAGCGGATTCTATGGTACACCATTATCTGAGTATAAAACGACATAACTAGATATGGGCACAAACCGAAAGAAGATTAATGAAATAAAACACACACCTACAAGAAACACCTACCTACCTAGGTACCCATTTTTCACAAGCTCGTCTAAATGATGCAACAATTATACATGGGCACAAACCGAAAGAAGATTATTGAAATAAAACACACACCTACAACAAACACCTACCTACCTACCCATTTTTCGCAAGCTTGTATAAATGATGCAACAATTATAATCCTAATTTTCGAAAAGGAAATTAAAATGAGATCATATCATCTAGTTCGACAGTCATAGTTTACAACTATTGATCCGCGTAACATATGATTTCATTCACACTCATGTTGACGTTATTTTTTGTTTATGTATTCGTTTTAAATTATTATTACTATTATTATTAATTTTTTTTCCAAAGGTCCTAGATAAAGCAGATAAATGAACGCCCAGCCGGGTGGGGTCTTTCGATTTTTTTAAATGAAATCTATCAATTACACAAATAAACCCTATTATTACTTCGAAAGTTTTCGAGATCCTGAATTGTTTGATTGTTGGAATCTACGCTTTTTTGGGAAATTAATGGAATGCTGAATCAATTTAATTTTTGAATCATTCAATGATTTTCTGAATTAACGAATATTAACGTATATATTTTTTTAATAAATTATAAATTGTAATGGCCATCAGTTTGTTTTATTCCACAAAGTACCAAGCAGTTTACTCTCAAGCTCAAAACTTAGTAGGTGTAATCACATTGACGTGAGCCCCGATTCACATTGTCAAGGACTTGAAATTTAAAATTCGGATTAGAGCTTGGAAATGCGATCCGTGCGCTGCCATGCTTCTTACGTACTTAGGGAGCCGGTGAAGGCTAAGATAAAATTGCCAGATATTTACAGAAACTTACGGTTTTCTGGTAAAGAAGTCCCCAGTCTGATTATAGACCATTAATGCAGGTACTACAATTTGAATTGAATTTGAATTCCATTCTGTCAGTCTGCCACTACGGAAATATAAAGTAAAGTAATCAATAATTGGACTAGTAATTAATTCTTGTAAATGAGCCGGATAGTGGGTCAATGGTAAACTCATTCTAATTATTCACCCATTTAAAACTAGATACGACTCCTGAGCAAAAAAATAGTGATAACACCTTTTGCTCTCTTTTATTTTGCTAAACGATGAAAAGAAACCACAGAACCACGAAGCGAGGCTAATTTTAAGAAGAAAAAAGGAGGTTTTGACAAAGAACAAAAGGTTTATCACTAAAATGCCGGTCACAACACAAAGAGGCAGATGGTCAACGGCGATAACGTTGGTCCCGGCTGCTAAAAGGCCGGTAAGGTAGATAAGATACGGTGATTAATGAGAGCAACGAAAGTGGGCTAATGTGTTTACCAGTTTCGCAAGTAAAAGCCGTATTTCAGTGCATTGAATTCCCAAGAGGAAAAATGCGTATTTTCCTGGTGGGTTGGAGTAGAAAAACAAATATGGTAGAAAGGTTTATTGCCATAAACTAGACAGCCTTACAAATAAAACAGTGTCACTTCATCAAATAGGGTATATAGGTTTGGTTTTATTATCTTCAACAATGAAAATTTGTAATGGACCTTTTTGTAAAAAAAAAAAAAAAAAAAAGGCTACCAAGTTGGGTATAGTATAGTTCCTTGCTTATTGTAAGCAAGTACAGAATTAGTTGAGAGAACCAATTACGACCAAATCGAAGTTATCAGAAATTCATGGTTGCGCATGCCCACACGCTACTATTGATTCTACGGCAATAAATTTTATTGGTAATCTAGGACTACCCAACTGAAAATTTTATCAAAATCTTGACGAAATTTCCAATGATTGCGTGACTTGAGCCCTGAACGATACAATATAAATCAGCATTCACGGATCAAAACATGTTCACACACCAGTCTGAAGCTTGAAATTATAGTTTCATTTTGTGTATTTAAACCTTTCACACTGGTCAAGTTTTAGGAAAAGAGATACCCCTGATTGTTGAAACCTTTTCCAAAATCTGGGGAAAAAACTCCCGAAAAATAAATAAATAGGTAAATAAAAAATTTTTAATTTTTTTTTAAATGATTTTTTTTAAGTGCTCTAGCTCCGTAACCATTAATCGTAGCGACCTGCGATTGGTCTCATTCGAGGTCGAAAACTGTAGGAAACGACGCCTCGCACCTTTCAAAATATACAACAACTGGAAAATTTGGACAGATAGGGCCAAAATGGTGCAAATTTTTACAATATCTCAAAATCGGGGAGATGGAAAATAACAGGATTCGGATTCGTGTTCAGCACATCCAAGATTGTAAGATTGTAAACAAAATGGACGAGCTCACGTACATAATATATTTATCTAGTTAGTTAGAGTTATGTAAGGGATATCAGATTCAAGCAGGGGAACTACGTACAGGGGAAGTTCAACAATATAAACATTTTTGTTTTCAAGATAAAACTAAAACTTTCCTTCGACGTTTCGGGCTGTCGGGGAAAGTAAAAACAGGTCCCTCGTGAGGAAGATGAATGCAGAGGAAAGAAGGAAGTAGGATAGCCGTGACCTGGCCGAGAAACGGTATGTCCACACAATGGAGGAACTGTACCGTTCTCTCGCGGCTCGCGGGCAGGACAATACTGAATACTCCTCCGTGGAAATGATGTAGTGTCAACACGTCGACGGCTACCTATTTCAATGACGGACCTTCATTACATATGATGAGACGAAAAACCGTGGCACGAATTCCTCACAGAGATGGTATTATACCTAGCAAGAGAAAAAAAACAGAACGCAAGAAACTATAATCTTTCTTTCTGTAAATTCACATAAAACTGACAGTTTTCCAACCGTGGGACTATGCTAATTTTTTCTATTTTTAATATGTGGCTTCTATTGGCTCAAATATTTTTGATATAACCCAACGCAATTGGCGGAATTTCGGGTAAAATACGAGGATATTACCGCGGGTCAACTAAATATTCACACACACACACACACACACACACACACACACACACACACACACACACACACACACACACACACACACACACACACACACACACACACACCTCTCTATAAACGGCATCCAAATTTTCTTTCAAGGTAAGGCGCACGTTAAAAAAAAAAAAAAAAAACTCATTTTTTGGAAAATTGTAAGTTAATTGGTATACGGTCCAATTCGTCCATCCAAAATAACCTTAAACAATCAAATCCTCAAGCTAGTCGGGACTTTAAGCGCACAATGAGCGTTACCCATGGGTGCGAAAAATGTATTCAACTATTTTTAAATGGAAGACGATTCCATCCTGAAAATTTTGGCATCAACCGCACTCTCCTACGATGAGTAGTTTTATTTCTATGATTTTTCAAAGTTTCGCACACTGGTGATGTCAAAGCACCCCTTTCGCCTGAAACCCAGTGTGACGTCACTAGTGCAAACTTCGAAAATCGTAGTAAGAAAACCACTACTCAACGCAGGAGAGTATGAATGGTATCAACTTTCTAAGAATGGAATCTATTTTCTTTTAAAAACATAAAATTAATAGGTTGGTAACGCTCATTGTGAAGCTGTGAGGTCATATACAACGAAGATATTGGCTTGGAGAGATTGATTACACTGGAGGTTTGAACGAATATTGTAGTCTGTTCGTTATTTTTGTCCGATGTTCATAGTATGCATTAATGCAAACCGATACTTATAAACTAATGAAGTGATCAATCAATTAATTAATCAAGCAACAGCCCATCACCTCAATGGCCATATCAACGAAGATCAGTAAAGAAGATATGTAATTTATTGTTGATGTTCATCAACATGGTGGCTAAAGATGTTATATTCAACAAAATGGTAACTGATGATGTTATGTTCATCAACACGGTTTTTGCTGATGTTATGTTCATCAACAAGGTGGTTTATGATGTTATATTCAACAACATGGCAACTGACGATGTTATGTTCAACAATACGGTTATTATTGATTTTATGTTCATCAACATGGTGGTTGATGATGTTATGTTCAACATCGTGTACACACATTCATTAGTCGGTATAGGATGCTTGATTATTATTTTCGACTTTCCCCATAGATAGCGGCGCCAGATGCGGGCGGTCTGGGTGGAGCGTCCCACCGTCTCGGATCGATACAATTTCAAAGTAAGATTAATCGTTTCAATACTCGCTAGGAGGAAACTGCAGCGCATAACCGAGGCAGCCGTAACCCCGTGTTAATTGAGCCGGTAACTAAGTCACCAGCACCAGGGGGCCGCCTGCATAGAAATCCGGGCCTGTCACCGGTCGTCGAGCCGAATAAAAGCTGAGATGGTTTCATCAAATCGGATTATAAACCGGGCCATGAATACGTATTTCTCTTATATAGGGCGGCGCTCAAATCAAACCGCGGACCACTTTTTCAAAGGCTGAGGCACAATGAACGTGCATACATTACTACTTTCCCTACACCCAAGGGCAAAGGGGAAGATTAGACCGATCTGACAACAATTTTCTATAACTCTCTCAGGTCAGTATCTAAAATAAATACATGTCTTCATCTCCGTAAATGGCGATGGAATGACGTAAACAAATTTCCTTTTCCAAGATTGGGTTTCTATATCCATGAGCAAATCACTGCTGAAACACCAGGAGCGGATTCGCACTGCTTTCCATGTTTCTGATAAAATTAGCACCTGTTAATACTAGAATTATATTCTAAGAAGAATCAAATTATAGCATTGACTGTATGGTGAAAACTCAAAGTAAGAGCATAACATCGAAAAATGAATTTCAGATCAAGTTCAATACCAAGCTGGCATGTGGAAGCAGCAGGAATACCATTGAATCATAGACGCTCAATTCTTTTTCTGGTGTATTTTTCAAAAATGATAGCATCTTTGACCATCTAATTCATCATGTATGTCTAAAACTCCAAGCTTTAGCACTCTAGATCTAATAAAAATAAATATACTAATAGGTTTCATCGTTTTCCCTCCATTCATGAACGAAAGCAATCAACGAATTAACATTTTCAATTACAACATAATAATATAGGATGTACACTAAATGCGAGGAACTTATGTTTCCACAACTTAATACTGGAAAAATAAGACTAATATGGTGGGTACGTAATGGACTTTCACAATCACCATCCTTGTCCTTGTAGAACCCAGCTTACACAAAAAATCGATACAATTACAACCTAATACAGTGAGACATATCTATCCCTAGATTATTATAGATCCTTAAATCTTCCGTTATGACCTGTTATTGGACAGCTTACCTAATCGAAACTCATCTAGGAATCACCAAATCACAAACATACCTGAAACAAAAAGTAAAGAAAAATTATAAAACATGATATTTTTTACCTAAGTAAATTGTTCTGATGACTTAATTAATAATAATTTTCTAGATCCATAATATATGAGAAACTCATGCTCAGACCAAATGAGCAACGCATTCAAGAAGTGCCATAATTAGGTACCTGGGTACCTACTTACGCTCTCAATAAAAGAAAATAATAAGAATAATGATGATAAATTCTCGAAAACAATTCTCGAATGGCTCGTTACAATAGGAATTGTTCAAACAGAATAATACAACTCCCAGAGTTATAACAAAACCAATGTAAATGGTAATACGATTTATAAGTTATAATAAGTTATAAGTATTAAATTATAAGTTATTATAAAGTTATAAGTATTTATTGTCCTTTGGGGGTTAGTATAAAATCAGTGAGACGTTTTTGCCGGGACCAAAAATCGTGACACTTCCGCCATGGAATAAACATTAATTGTTGTTGTTTTTCTGTGAAACATTCTGTACCTACAAAAAAAAATACATTTTCAAGTCCTGTCATCTGCATCCTCGATATCGGAATACAAAAGAAGATGAGATTCGCTCGATGAATACGAATCCAAGAAACACGAATCCAATTTTCATGAACAGCAGACTGCGAAGCCTTTTGACGGAATGGAAGGTAAAATCTGAATAGCAATCGCGACCGTTAAGTCGAGTGAAGGGATCGATTCCGACGTGATCAAATTTCACAGACAGGCGATGGAGTTTGTTATGTTATTGAGCGCACTCCTATCAAAAACCAACATTCCGCCGATTAATTTTCTATTTTCCTTTCCGTTTACTCATTACAGGGCAAGTTGTTTAGAACGATATCAGACCAGTTTTAAAAACGTATTTGTTGTGCCCGTATTGTAAACAGTTGTAATTCTCTCAAAATAAATTCATTTGATGAGCCTTAGAAGCAGAGCCTAGCACTAGAGTAGGGGGTGTACAAGCAAAGAGAGGGCAACCTGCCTGGAGGGAGGAGTATTAAATAATGGCCGTACACTGCTCCTAGGACCATCTTATGCAGTTCAAACTCAACAACAACCAAACTTCTCTCCAACAAAACCTCATAACTCAGTGTGTCAGAAAATTTGTTTTCCTTTCAAGGGTATTCTACATCCGATCTATCCTATTTTAGTTCATGTATTTCCTTTTGTTATATAAAAATGTCAATGGTGCCCTCGCGATCCGGAGTTAATTAAAGGTACTGGCGCTCAAGCGGTCCGGCAATTAGTCAAAATGCACGTCCATGCTTATAGTACATGATAGGAAATTCTGAATATTACAATTTTCTTGTTTAATTGCTGGACGTAGAGACAGTGATCCTTACAGGCGAAACAAAGAGGTCATCATCACTCAGCAATGCTGGGAAATTTCCTCACAATCGTCAAGCTATTTTCAGTACCAGATTATTCAAAGGTCAAGATTACAACTCATTTCAGGGCAATAGCAAATGTTGAATAATGTTGCGATATTCCGTCGTCACTATAGCAAGTCGAGTACAAGGGGCGAGCATGAGGCCTTTGAAACAGAGATAATTTGACTCATATTACTAGCGGAAATAACCATTCAGATTAATACCAACATTGGGATAGTATTTTACCCAGCTGCTATTTGTACTTGTACATCAACCATATAGAAGAAGGCATATCATCACTATTTTTATTACATATTACATTACTGTAAGACTTTTCTTAATATTCTTTGATAGACTATGGGGCAGGTACTGGACCTAATGCGCCTCCACCATTTCCTACTGTTTTTATCTAAAACATCCATAAAATACAGTCTTACAATTACATAAACCACGAGATCAGAATCATGATTAACCTAACTCTAATCAAGTCTGATATTACTCATCACTAATACCACGGAAAGAATATTTCAATTGAGGTCACAAGCTTTTGTTATTCGACGACACGGTTTAATGTTGTTGGGGGTTGTTCTTTGTTCTGTGAAACGGAGTATTATCCTGTTTATCAATTTACCCGTTTTATACAATCATTAAAAGAGCATTACAGCAGTAGAAGCTCCAATTCTACGATAATTATTAATTATATAATTCAATTGTATGTTGACTTTGATGTATACATTCCAAACATCACCAGCTTAGACTTGATTATATGGAATAGGGCAGTAAATATCCTCTCCGAGAGTTTCAATGTAATCAACATTTATTGGGAATAATTGCTGTAATTAATGAACCAAAGCGAAATGATATAAACCATTGTATAAACAACTTGCCGACAAAGCAAGGAGACGTAAAAATAATTATGTAAATCGAAGTATCCAATAATCACCGGTAGAAACGAATTTCAAAACTTCCCATTTCTAGACTCTTTGGGAGCTGCGAAATGTGAGAAAATTCGATTGTCAGTAACAAGTAATAAAAATCGTTGATTTATGCTGCTACCTTTAGCTGTTTTCTCGCAGCAGTTGGTACTGGAAAACAGATACGTTGAAACGAGTTAATTCTACCTTCGGATTCGTTAGCCGGTCGATTCTAATTGAATCTTCTTTTCTTTCATTTTGTCTCTTCCTTTTCTAAGAGTCGGTTCAATTATTTACTAGAGGGGTTGAATTCATTAAACGTCTCTTTCAGGTCTGAGCCTTCCGGACTGCGGTATTCTAGGTTAACAGTAATCTAGAATGCAGGGGAACTAATCGACCCTGTCCAGCCGGGTTAAATGCTAATTTCCGCAGAATACTTCGGTTCCAACAATTAACCTTTAGGTTTTGGAAAATGAAAATAGCCTACAAACATTTTTAATTGAATAGCGATATCAAGTGAGGTCAAAGTCAATAAAAACGCATGCTCTGGCGCAGTCACGACCGTTTATTCAAAGACCATAATATTCTTAAAGGACCACCTGAAGTTCCGGATGCGAATATTACTACTAACATGCGAATAGAAGTAAAATTTGACAGGAATCCTGCAGCATTAGAATTTGACTCCTTGAAGTTCCAATCGATTTAGATAAAAATTTAGTAGAAGATATCGTATGAATACAAATTCAAAATTCCGATCAATAATACAAAATAAGTTCGAATGTCCCATACTTACGCAGAATATTACGTAGGTGAATGGTTAGATTTGGAAAATATGCAGCGAGGCCTCATTTCACATCGTTTGCCTCTTCACTGCTGAAGGAAACGACAATTTTTTTCTCCAAAATCGAAATTTCCACTTACTTTTTGCGTTTTACAGCTTTCAGAACAATTTTAGTTCCACTTTTTAGTCATTCTGTCTGTTTGTTAGACAGCGTTTGGAGTGGTCAATCTTTGCTCCGGGCGGGATTTGATGTAATTTTTAAGGCGAAATCGATCAAAATTTAAGGGTAGCTGAAGACTGAACCCAAGGCAGTTTCCCATTAATTTCATTAAATAGGATCAATTATGGCTGATGCGCATGGGTAAACGTAAGATTAGATTCCAAAATTAGGTGCCGGTTTTGGCGAATTTTGATGACAATGTCAAAAATTGAGCAGGTTTGCCCCTATAAAGCCACTCATAAATCATTGTTGTTGGACTATTAGAACATTTCTCCACAATTATCACCCTATTTGTAGTTTTACCCTAAAAATACTTGAAATTAAGCATAATAAATAAACTAAAAATTCGTAAGTTAAAGTGTAAAACTCGGTTATACTGAGCTGGGGAGAGCTGCGAGTGTTTCATTCGATTCAGCATTAAAAACTATGTAGAAATCGGCCACCAAATCGTACTTTCATAGAGGGTCATTTTTCACGACGAGGGTCATTTCATCGATAAACCAACGTTTTTCAACATTAAAGCATACTTTTCTCCCCTAATTCGCAAAGTAAAAGTAAAATTGACCTTACCGTTGGAATACTGAAATTTAGAGAAAATTTTGCCCGTGGAGTGCTCTCTCAAAATATTCTGTTTAAGAGCAAAAGAACAAATGGAAAAAAGTCAAATTCTGGAAAAATTTCAAAATTCGCTTTTCAGCCACTTTTTTTACTATTTTCTTATGCATCAGGTAGATAGTAAATTTAACGCTCTTTCCAACGAAGTCCTTATTTTTGAGTTTGAAGTGATTCTATAGTGAGTTCTAATTTCATAAGATACGAAACACGGAGAAAAAAATCTTAAAAATTTAATAACTCGAAAACAAGCGTTGTTTAAAAAATCTCGAAGATGCACTTTTTGATGTAAACTAGCTGTAGAATTGATTCCCCGAGTTTGTCCTATAATTACTGAAGACACCCATTTTGCGCATTAGAAACAGACGTCCGTAACAGACGTTCTTCTTCCAAAGATAAATCTTAATGTGTCTTGATTTTGCAGTTCAGATTACCTCAAGTTTCTTCAGATTCGTGACCTACATTGGATTGATTTTGAAAGTTAGTAGCGAGCAACGGGGCCTTAACTCGCTCTCTTTATCAGAAGTTACGTGAACTTCAAATGACCGGTCTCTGAAAAATCACAACCCGTTCTTTTCAAATCACATGAGGAAAAAAAATCCATTCTGAAAAGGTCATTTGACGCGTACGGTAGGTACCTCTCTCGCCCGGCTGAGTTATTTTAGCTTTTTTGTTTTTGGTCGCTTGGAGCGACGCTCAGTCCACGTGAACTCACATTTGGCAAGATTCCCTCTCACGTTATTTTATTCATCCTTAGTTTGTGACTGCTGTTCCTCATTTTAATCTTCATTAATGAAACTGCAATTCATTCCGGTTGCCGTTGGTTACATTTAACAGGCAGGCATCCCCTTAGGCCTTTCATTTTGCCGACATTCTAAAGGGTCAAAAGGAATTTAACGCAATCATCCTGAAAATCTTTTTCCGGAGCTACTTCAAACAAAAACATGGGCCACGTATGGAATCTCGTTAATTTCGAATAGGAGAAATGACGTAATTTGACTGTCTACAATACGTAACATGCAAAATAATATGATTTGCGTACTTCCTGGAACGACATTCAAAATTCCTGTTCCGAAAAAGGGTTGTAAATTATCATATGATCATGTCAAATCACTTTGAAATACTAGCACCTAGTGTACACTGATTAACTATAAATTTTAAGGCAAAAACCTCTCTGAATGACATTTTGCTATTCAAACAAATTTTGAATTTTTATTTAATTCATTATCAGGTATTTTATTTATTCAACCATTTGTATTAACATGGAATCATGTTTTAGCGATGGATCCCCCGCCGAAAAGAGAGACTATAAAGTGAGATGAAAGTAGCGCCAATAATTGTGATGATTTCTGCTTACAACCGAGTCGTTGCTAGGGATATGATACTTCGTCGTTTTTCATCCCACAAAATTCGTTGACCATTCGTTCGAAAGCTCTCGATTTATCCAACCATACTATATTAATTACTGCGAAGTGCGTGGCCAACAAGCTGAGTTATGAGCATGGTTATATGAATAATTGTTTACACACAGGTGACCATTCTCAATTATTGATATTGTGAACATGATTGCAACCGCTTGTTAATTTCTGATGATTTCATTGAGCTGGTGTTTCGATTATGTGATTCATAGCAGGTGATCCGAATATTGCGAGAACGGTTTGATTTGTGAAGCGGTGGTTAAATCATTTTAATAGGTAATTTCTATACTTTACACTATAGGAAGCTGTAATTTCGTATGTAGCCTCTTTAGCCTCTTTCTATAATAAATTGAATGTTTACTCGCGAGTTTCTATTAGGAGATCATCATCTCACAAGAGCTCAATCGTCGTGATCATTTCTATAATAAAGTGAGTGCAAGGAGCTAAAACATGATTCCATGTTTTTTACATTTTAGCAGTCAGGCTCAAAGTAATACCATACGGGGGATCCAGGGGGGCGAAGCCCCCCTGGCGGGGTCAAGGGGCGGAGCCCCATACGAGGCCCGAAGGGCCGAGTTTTTATTGATTTTTTTAGCTCAATTTAATTAAATTCAAATACATAGTTAAGCATAATTTTGATCACAAATTTGTTAATGTTCTAGTTCGTAGTTCATAATCGTTTTATAAGATTTATTCTGCGTAAAAAATAAAAAAGTTCCAGTCATGCAGCATGATCGAAATTTCGTAAGTTATCGTACGATGCTATGTTGAATTGTTTCGAAATTTGAGCTTTTTGAGTGCAAAGAAAATGTTGACTAATATTTCTATCACAAAAAAGTATTCTAGATAGTAATCTGCTATTCAAAAAGAGATTTTGGATTTTTAGCTTTTTTGCCGTTTTAGCGAATTTTCTTGGAAATTATTAGCGAATTTTCTTAGAAATTAAAGCTATTGCAATGGCTCCAAAAATTTTAAAATAAAAATTTTCAAAAATTTTCTTCATCGAAATCTGTTTTGAGGCATTCTGAAATGATTCCGGGATTTTAACGCTTTTTTATATGTATATATATATATATATATATATATATATATATATATATATATGTATATATATATTTATATATATATGTCATTCCAGACGATAACTCTCGATAGAATTGAGATAAACACTTCGTCCTTTCGCCAAAAAATCAAGCATTTCAAAAGAAAGTATGAGTTCGTTGGACAACACTTTTTGAGCACATTAAATTGGTCAAATTTCAACTGGAACTTTTTTATCCATTTTATAGCAAATTTCAATGAAATTTAAGTCCATGTTCAGCCTAATTTTGTACATAAATTTTCGATATTCTATTTTGAATTTGATAAACTTTATCTGAGCAATATTTTGCCAAAATAATGAATGTAACAATTTTTAGCAGTTTTAGCCATTTTAGTGATTTTTTCAGCACGGTTTTTGAAATTTGACCAACTTAATGAACTCAAAAAGTGCTGACCAATGAACTCATCCTTTCGTTTGGAGAGCTTGATTTTTTGGCGCAAGAACGGAATTTTTATCTCAATCCTAAGGAGAGTTATCGTCTTGAATGACACACACAAATTTATATTTACATACGAAAAAGCGCAAAATTCAGCAATCGTTCAAGAATGCCTCAAAACGGATTTCAATCAATAAATTTTTCGAAAAATGTTATTTAAAAAATTTCCGAGCTATTGCAATTTTCTACGAAAGTTCGCTAAAAATAAATAAATAAATAAAAGAGAGAGAGAGACCGATTTTTCTTGCGAAAGAATTTTCAGTATTTACCAAAGAATCGAGGCAAGGCAGCAAAGGCAAGATGATGATGAATTTTGTACGCAGAGCGCACTCTTTTCGAATTTCGCACCTATGTTGATGTACGTTCGATCACTTTTCTTCAATTACTGACTGCTCCAACCTTTTCCCTAACAAGAAATATGATCAAATTGATTTAAACCTCACCTTGGATTGGGGGGGGTTGCCGCGTCTGGGGTTTCAGGCTATTCTGAATCATATTCTGAAGTTTAACGCATTTTTTTATGTATGTATGTATGTGTCATTCCAGACGATAACTGTCCGTAGAATTGTGCTAGAAACTTCAAAAAAATTTTAAAATGTTAAGGACACAAAACGAAAGTTCGAGTTCGTTGGCCAGCATGATCGGATTACATCTTCGGGTTGAAATTTTCAAAAATGTAGTCAAAATTTTCAAAATAGCCTGTTTTTTGCGATTTGTTGTGCGAAATAATTTTTTCAGCATACTAACATGTGGTATATTCGGAATCAGCGTAAAATTTCCTATAAGAATATGTATCAAGTTTTCAAAAATTTCAAAGTTGAAAAATCAGTCAAAAATCGAAATAATGCCGTTCGCTAGTTGTAAAAATCGGTAATATTTGCATGAAACATTTTTTGAATAGCAGGTTATTATTTAAAATACTTTTTTGCCATAAAATTAATAGTTGAGAATTTCATTGCACTTAAAAAGCTCTAATTTGAAAACAATGTAACATTATACAATACGATAATTTTCGAAAATTCGCTCATACGATCATGCTGCATGACTGGAACTTTTTTTCTCTCTCTGATCATATAATTTAACTGTATCTCTTAGTAAATTAAATCCTCAAACTAAACCAAACAATCATTCTAGTGTACCACGTTTCTCACCTCAAACATGCAAGCCTATGAATAAATGACTCGACAACAAGATTATTTTTGTCGAACGACTCCACTGACATTACGAATTGGAATAGTTATTAATTGTGAAAGTAGATTACATGAAGCCTTGGGTTGGGAGATTTCAGTTGGAGTCGGTCTCGAATCAAGTCGCTAACCCTCTACCTACATTTTTTAGTGCAGGAAGACACAGCTGTAAGAGGTATTCAACCTGGAATTCGTAGATTAAAATTCAACTTTGGGAATTCACTCTTGATTAAAGTGGTCCGAGATTATAAATACATAACCTACGCACGTTAAAACGAAGCTGCAGGTTTATTTGGAGCCTGGTCTATTCTGAGGCACAGTGAAAATGAAACGGTGCGTTCGCATATAGGAGCAGTTTCCCTCCTGCCAAATGCTCCCATTCAGAAACAATTGGACCAATGCACTTCTAAATATGGATGATGGATACGAACCAAGTATAGATCTTTGTACCAAGTACAATACGTGCATTGAACTATCAATACTTAACAAGTATTCAAAACCTATAAAAACTACATTGGGCACCATAATGTACATATACCCAACTATCCCCCGAGTTTGAACGAAATCGGACTGATAGAGAGAGAAATCAACGTTATACGAAATTCTCCTTTGCGCATGCACACAGACCTATTATTAAAACGGCAATGAAATGTATAAAACTTCATTTCGGAGTTGACCTGCATAATCACTGAAAATTTCGTAGATATCGGTCCATTAGTCACAGAGTTTGTCTCTGACCAATTTTAGTTTTGCGCGAACTTTTTCCAGTCAGAATCGTATTATAGGATACACTGCAGTGGAAAGGTGAAGGCTACACATGTTCCATGTAATAACTTACTTCAGTATCTTATTTCAGTTTAATTAAATAACATTAAAAACGAAATCCTCGTGACATTGTTTAAATTTCCAATTCCAGATGCACTCTTCGAAACATCTCAAAAAACGATTGAAGTCGTCGTTCATTGTAGCTGTGCTTTCAAAGGGGATCTCGCTGCCTATTGAAGTGCACGGCCCGGCCTCACAAAGCGCATTCTCATGTGCCGGCTGCCGGTCTTAAATTACCAAGGAAATTACTTCCTCGATCCTCTCAGCCTCTTAACACAATGGTTTTTGTCCCTTTCGAAAGAGATGTTTATGAATACTGCCGGAACTGAAATCCAGTTAAACGCTCTGTTACAGTCTTGTGATACTGCCGGCATTGAGTAACACGCAAAATTATGCCTTCCTGAACTCCTTTAATTATTAGCGAGAAAATCAACAGAAACAAAACGAAACATACTAATTCCATTCCGCGCAGACGCGACAGTTCTCGTTATTAAACTATTTCGGTAGTGTTGTATATGCACCGCTAGGAATATGGTTTTAACGTAGCTGTCAAAAGTACCCATAGCTGATTGACGTAAATTGTACACCAACTTATTAAACTCGATACACACCCGAAGGACTTATGAAGCCTCCTAGAATGGTCGTTTTCATAACCGGCTTTAAATCTCTATCTGCGATTTCATCTCCATCGCAACCACCCTGTGTAACTACAGAGCAACACAGTGCACTACAATGTAACAATAGAACAAAGTTCAACCCTGCACAGGCTATATGCTGAGACTGACAAGTACCCTGCACTCAGCTATCGCATATTTGAAATCTTTGGAAAACGAACAACAATGAGGTCTATTCTAATCGAACAATTAATGAAGGGCCTCATATCCCTCAGTAGAAGGTTGACAAAGGACTAACTCATCCTCCTTTTAAATGAAATACCAAGTCCCACAACTGCTACTAGAGCGAGTTAGCTTCTTCATTACACATTCTCGTGCCAGAAACCCCACCAGTATTCGGTATGTTGGGTATCACATAGAACGAACTAATCAACTCTCCTTGAGAAACTCAGGAAAATATAATTAAAAAAGTTCAAGCCATGCAGCATGATCGTATGAGCGAATTTTCATAAACTATCTATCGTATTATACTATGTTAAATTATATTGAAATTTGAACAATATCAGTAGAAAGAAATTGTTAAAAATTAATTTAATGGCAAAAAACCTCATTCTAAAAAATTCTTCAAGTCAAAGGAGATTTGATTTTTAGATTTTTTGCATTTTTATAGATTTTTTAGCAAATATTGATGAAATTCAAGTACGTTTTTCAGAATAATTTTGAGAAATTTTTTTAAACGTCCTATTTAATCGTTGGCAATTTAGTCTTGACTAAAATTCTACTAAAAACTATACATTTAACAATTTTTGGCGATTTTTAGTAATTTTTTAGTACATTTTTCGAAGTTTGACCAATTTAATGTGCTCAAAAATTGTTGGCCAACGAACTAATCCTTGCGTTTGGAATGTTTAACTTTTTGGCGTAAGAACGGTATTTTTATCTCAATCCTAAAATAATGGCCGACGGAACAGAGCTTCTTATAATGAAATAATGTGACGAGAATTCATATTGTTTATGATTTTGGAAATTTAGATTGCTTACTAGTGCAGATTGCCAAAATATAACTCTACCTTGAAGCAAGTAGGTATGCATGTCTTCCAGAAGTCACGGCTGAGATCGTAGGATAGCAACCTACGATAGGGCTTAAAAAAACTGAAAATTTACCGCCCTTCCTATGAAAACCGGACATTTGACTTTCAGAGCGATTTTTCACCCGAACAGCTTGTAAAAACCGGACTGTCGGGGCAAAAACCGGACACCTGGCAACCCTGTTCCTAACTCTTCTGTTCGGTCATTCGCAAAATACAAAACCGTGATCTGAGGCGAAAGGGATAAACAGGCTTCCTTCGAATACAGCGGTTCATTAATCAAAATAATTAACCAAAACCTTACAAAAATGCGGCTGCTATTCAAAAATTTGCATGGGTTCGAAGCTTCCTCAAAACGGATTCTTCATGAAAACCGAAGGACAGCCGCTGTACCGGTAGGTAACCTAGAACTGGAGCGAGAATCCGCTTCGACTCTCGGCTCAGTAGGTACTTCCAATTCCAACCAGTCCACGGTCCTGAATTCGGCTCGTGTTTCCATTAAAGAGCAACTCAGTGGATGACGATTCGGGTTTCCTACGAGGAAATCTCTCCACACACTTTTTACGGCCTCTCGGAATTAATACGGTCGACATAAACCCATAACTTGAACCGTTGGCTGCCCGTAATCTCGCCTCAAAGTTGAGCACCTTGGAAACAAGAGCGGTATATGCGTGAGCCGTTATCTTTTCAAAAAGGAATAAAACTTGTTTACGATTTCGTTTAGCGCCTGAGAGGTCTGGTTCCGCGGAGGCGCTTGGAGCTTGTGTCCTTGTAAAATTGTTTCGGCGGGCGAGGACTCTTCCCGGGTTTTTCGAGAAGTTATCGAGTCTTACTAGCCGGAAGAGAGTACTACAAAAATAAATAAATAAAAGTCTGCAAAGTTGAGTGGAAAACATATCTAGTTCCTCGTATTCATAACATGAATCATGAAGATCATAGCTCATTAGAAAAATGTAATAGAAAACGGAGGTGAACTGTGAAATTCATGCTAGATACGAGGATTTGAGGTTCCGCATACGCACCAGCTACGATCATCATGAAACGAATATGCGGTAATCAAATTCTCATTTCCGAACTACCCTCCGAATTTGAGCAATATCGGATGGATAGGCCATGAGAAAATGACGCATGACGCTTTAGGTTTGCCTACGCAGGGAAAACTATACATTTTGATTGATGAAATTGACAGTGAATGAGATGGAATTGATCAGCCTGACTCGCTTATTCTCGCAAAATTACATCAAAATTGAAAGAATACAGTAGTAATGCTTGGTATAAGGATTTGAGGTTCGCACAGCTGATGCGCAGCAGCGAATATTAAACGGATAATCGGATGATGATGAAACTCATGTGTGGTAATCGAATCGTCATTTCCCAACTACCCTCAGAATTTGAGCGAGATCAGACGAGTAGACCATAAGAAATATATGACTGATGGATTTTACGATCGCGCATGCGAAGTGAATACTGTTATTTTTTCACTGATGACATTGATCGTTTTCATCCTCAACTTAACCCGCACATTCCCAGAAAATGTCATCAAAATTGAATGAAACTGTACAAGTAATATTGACCTATTAACTTCTCAATGATGATACTTCTTGGACTTTGCGTTAGCGCATGTGCAGGGTGAAGTATTGATTTGTAAGCTGACAGGGACCTTATAAAGCATAACCGATACATTTAATCAAAATCCGATGGAAACTATTTAATTAAGCATTTATTATATATTTTATTATTATATTTTTATTAGTATATTATTACATTTATTATACTATTCATTACTTTAATTACATTAAGCATTTATTGCTTTTCACACAATTCTCTGCTTTTATTCAACTCTTCAGAGTTTTAATAATAAATTATTATCATCATTAGAATTTGGCGCTCAGACCTTTCAGAGTTTAGTTAATGAAATAGAAGGAATACGATATTTTTTAATTCAATGACGAGGAATTACGTGGATGTTATCGAAATATTTGGAGTGATTTGCGTGAGAAGTCGAAAACAGCTGAATAAAAGCAAAGTTTTTGTGGTAAATGGAGCTCCTTTCAAATTGAATTAACGTTTCTGAAATAGGATCCGCAGAATAATACGCAAGGTTCAAAGAACATAAATTTACGCATATGTTGCTACAAAAATGTATCAATTCAAAAGTTATTTTTCCAAATTATGATATCTTCAGCGTCTTGATTGCACTTCGAAAAAATTATACCTAATTATTAAAGAAAAGTTATAACTATTTAAAATTATAATTATAAATTATTGATTTATATTATTTAAATCCAAACAAGTAAAAAAAAAACCAAAGTTCCCAGAAAACGTTCAAGAATTGTCCATCCCCCAATGTAGAGCAGACAGAAGAGATTGCACCTTTTATTGAAAAGACAAACTCTTGTCTTTGCTTGCTAAAATCCAAGGGAGAATCAGAAACTAATCCGTAATCACTAAATATCCGTAACAGTTGAATAGAACTCATTTTGAAATATGCTGGATTCTAAATTGAGAATGTTGAATTTGGAAAAGCGATATATACAGATATGGGAAGCTATTGTGAGACGTTTTGGACGCTCAGGATTTGCAAGGAGGAACCAACCAAGAGCTAAATTTTATGTAAATACCGAACGTATTGTAGGAGGCGGTTTTCATTTCAATGTACCTCATTCCAACAATCTTTTGCAATATAATTGAGGAGAATTATAGCCAGTTATTTGCAAGTCACTTGTAAATGAGATCGGTGAAAGTAAGACATTGAAGTGAAGTATAACTTAACAGCACCTTGTCACTCTAAGGCAGCGGTTTCAAAAAGGCAACATTTCAACATTGTTGATTGGATAGGTAAGAAATTAGACTCCTTCATACTCTGTGATTGTAATAGAGCAATCTTCGACTTGCTCTAGTTCAAGGGACCCCACTTTATTTTATTTTATTTGATTTATTAAATGGACATTGGTAGACATACCTACCCTCAATTTTCCCTCAATTAATGAGATATCGAAGTGAAACTTAGAGGGCGTTTTTGGACAAATGAAAAGGACTTCCCAAAGCGAGGAGTATTGGGTAGGTAGTTACTTGGGAGATTTTGGGAGACTTTAAAGATGTTTTTAGCACAGAACAAAATGGTGAAGCCTGAATTGCAATAGCTTGTTCGTCCAATATGCAATAGGCATTTTTAGAAAAAACTGCGCTTCTTCATGGATCATCAGCTGCACTCTGAGAACGGAATAACATATTGCAATTCTGGCTTCACCATTTTGTTCAGTGCTAAAAAAAATCTTTAAAATGAGGTGTCGAAAAAATAGGGAAAAAATTGTTCCAACTACCTAACCAGGGTTTTCCGCTGAGGGCTTTCGCCATAGTTGGCCTCATCAGAGCTTTAATGTCAGCATGGGTAAGTAAATTAGATGTTTCAAGGTGTCCTCCTTCAATGAGTAGCAGCAACCGGTGGTACTGGAATATTGCAGGCCTAATATCTCATCCTCACCCACGCCAGGCCTTGACCAGAACAAATGGAAAACCACCAAATTAACGTTCAATATTTTTGTGAGCCCATGGAGGCTTTTGATTGGAGCAATGAACGCTATCTTGTGAGCATAGTTTCATCAGAATTCTACGAAACCAAATTTCCGTAAGAAAAGTGCGTGGACTTTTCTGCGACGTGGGTCGTACGATAAAACCAAAAGAACATTTCAAGAACAAGTCAATAACAATTGTATAATGAGAGTCCAACAAAAAACACGTAAGGGATCTTTGAACATCTTGGACAAAATATAACACTCCTGGATATGCTGTCGTACGCTATCACTTCTCGTTATTGCATCTAAACCTGAAGAAGTGTCCATCAGCAAAACCGACAGAGCGAGATTGAAGATGAAGCAACGTAAATATCATTCGCCCAACTAATGCTTTGCTGATCTTAACGCAATTCTATTTATGGTCCGAGCTGGATGGTGATTACCCTGTTGAAATTATAGGGGGGAAACGCGTTCCCGTGGTCCCTCGCTCCCACCCTTACATGGTCGGCCGGAATGAGATACACTTTCGCCGCTAAAGGAATGCCCGATGATCTTATTGTGCCAAGCGACGCTGTAACTTCGTTACGTTCCCACGCAACATTCTGTACATTCACAGAGTCTCGTGAACGACAGAGGCGAGAACTATGAACGATTATAGGACTCCATGAACGATTAGGACGATAGGACTCCATTATGGAACTATGAACGATTAGGACCACCATCGGCCTGCAGAATTGAGTGAATTGTTCGGAATTCGGTGTTTGTCGCCGGAAATAAAAGAATTTGTCAATTTTGATGACATGTTCATACATTGAACAAGGTGGGTTCTATTTTACAGGTTTCAACGCCATCGGGTCCTTTGTGCCCATGCGCCAACGCGAATTTCATGAAACATCTAATTCCCGAACTGTTACGGTCCAGGCATGAATCTAAATTGGAGGGTTGTTGATAGATTCAGACTCCGAACCTGAGCATCTTCCTCTCATGTAAGACTCACGCGTACTTCCTCATGCTTCAATCACTAACAGCAAACCAAATTGTCCATGTCTATGTCAGAAATTGTACGTAGAGAAACATGGATTTGAATTAACTGAAATTAATTTTACGAAAATTCACTCACAACGTCACGATACACGATGGGTTTTCATTAGAAAATTATTTAAATCTCCGTGTCACATTTTCTATTCAAACTTCACGGAAAATGAAATGGCCTGGCGGAAAGGGCTTCTCAACTCAGAAACTCATTCCGGTTTGGTGTTTAACGAGCTTAACATAATTGCATCTTGCTATTTATACCATCCTCAAACTCCTGAAGATCTGCTGTAACAAATCAATGTTTTCAAGGTCATCGTGATGACTCGCACTAATTACTTTATTCATTAAACTTGAAGTAATCAATCGAAATCAACTTTGAAAATGGGGATTCAAGTAGTATATGCATAGTGAGTATTACACTTGTTGCATGTAAAATTATGGCAACCGAGTTCCTCACTATCCAAATAAGATGGATCTGTATTCCTGCAAGAGATTAAAAACCTGCACGTCCTCCGAAATAAAAATGGCCATTCGCTTCTTGAACCATTTCGGTTCCATGTCTATATGTCATGTAAATTCAGCGTCTATGGTAATCCGATTTTGATGAAATTATCAGAGATTAAGCGGATTATCCCTTGAATTGGACAGTTCCCTATAGATTTCATCGTCAACGGGTAGTAGAAGAACGTACGCATGCAAGAAAATGAATTTCCCGAAACATATATCTTACGATTTAACGTCATCAATTCGTTTATTGAAGGTGCGGCCAAACGGACGCAAGGCGGTCGCGCAACAATTTCATTCCGTTTGGAACAACACTATGGTTAGACAAACGGAGGTAAAATTTTACGTAACGTTTCTATATTTGGACAGTTCAAATTATTACAAGACTGTACAAAAAAAGGCCTTTCTGTTATTGTTTTATGTTGGAGAGAAAACGCCGAATTTATTTCACCAATTTTGATAAAATATTCAGGAATTGTTCAGGTTAAATTCTTGAATGGCCCCGAACCACCAAGAATACCACGAGTTAACCCAGAGTTAACCAGGTATCTCACTGGTCTTTTTGAGGGATAACTCCCTATTCTGGACCCCCTTTAGCCGTCTATATATGGTGGAACGGACTCCGAAAGTTGCATCCTCGTTCGATCATCATGCTCGTGTCGTGCGCATACGAAATCTCAAATTATCATGAATCATCTATTTTTCGCGCTCCATTAACCCAAACACACTTAAAATCTAAGGGTAGAGTTTGAAATTGAGTCTAATAAATTTTATTGAGATTGAGTTATCAATACTGCGTATGAGCTTAAATTCTCTCCCAAAGCCAACACACGCAAACTTATTGGATAATTTTGATGACATTCCCCATATCTTGATGTCATTAACCCCAATGATTTGTGTGCACAGCTATGATTTGAATCCTTAACCTGATATCATGATTTCCTAACTTATTAATCATAATTTAATAGCTTATTAACATGATGACAGGTTGTTATTACTTATTATTCATATGCATTATTTAATAGTTTATAAAATCATAGTAGAACTCCACAATACAATTAAAAGCCAATCAGATCCAATATCTAGAGTTACAGTGCCGTTTACTGAAGAACGAAATTCAAGTTAGTACATAGAAACTTCTCAATATTGTTGCTCGTCCTAATAGTTAAAGCAACTAGTTGTCTTGAGTTCATATTGCGACTTAAAACAGTAATGACGACCAGTCTCAATGTTAATGAGCCGTTTATTCGAAAAACCAAGGTTTCGTTTGTTTTAAAAATAACATAATAATTACTGATTATTAATTACTAGCCGGCTACCCGTGCGTTGCAAGGACCCACCTGTACGAGTGAGTGGGTGCATAGACTACTGAAATAACCATGTCCAGACTGTTTTCGTAACTACGGAGGCTGCATAACAAATTACAGCATAAAAGTAGCAAAATCAGGCCCGGACTGATCAGAAAAAGCCCGTGATTTCAAACAGCTCTTATTGTCCCAAAGAGTAACCCTATCAAATTTTAACTTCCTAGGGTGAACAGGGGAGAATTTAGCTCACTCAGCTGATCATGAAGGAGCCCATAGTTTTAATTGTCTTCTCATGACCCTGAGAATCTCCCTATCAAATTTCAACTTCCTGGGGTTAACAGGATTGAATTACACTCAGCTGATTAGGAAAGAGCCCATAATTTCAATCGTCCCTTAATGACCCAAAGAGTCACCCTATCGAATTTCAACTTCCTAGAGTGAACCTGGAAGAATTTAGCTAACTCAGCTGATCGAAATCGTCAATACCAAACACGCGCGAAGAAAAGCTCCGGACTGAACAAACTGCCTGTTAGCAACCATAATAACAAAAGTTCTGAAACTAAACAAATCGGTTGCGAAGAGTAGCGCCGTTTATGAAGTAGAAGGATGTTTTGGAGGTTCAGGCCTAGCCTATGTTGTGCGCCGGAACCTGCTGATTATTTTACGACTGCTTCCTTCAGAATCGGTCCAGCCGTTTAGCCGTCTATTGGGAACTGACATAAATAGATAGATAGAAACAAACTTTGAGTTTTATATATGTTACTGTAAAAGCCCGAAGTGCGGTAAATGCTAGGATTTACCAGAAAATCCTAGCATTTCCTAGTGTTGGCACTCAAATCGGACTTTTTCCAGTAAATCTTAGGATTTCCCAAGAGGCTTGGTAAAAGCTAGAATTATTTCAGTTAGAGAGCGTGTTTCGAACTTTTACCAACCGATTGTGGTAAATCTTAACATTTCCCAGCGTTAGGCGGTAAAAGCTGAAATAAAGGTGAACGGTACTAACTTTGTAAGCTTCTAAACTTTATTTTCACGTAGTAAAATCAAGTAAAATGATACCAAGGAACTTACAATAAGTTGCTTGTTGCAACAAGGTAGAGAATTATGGCACTTCGAGTTGCACTTCATACTTGCTGCCTTGCAGAGGCATTTTTAAGAGGAAAACTTTTTGAAACAATTACATTTCTAGAAACCCTGGCCGCCGACCAATGATTTTCCCGATTAGCAATACGAAGGCTTATTTCTTCATCCTCTGCATACAAGCCTCTGTAGGTACTACATTTACCAACGAGTAGTGGGAAATCCGCACATTTGCCAAGAGAGATTGGTAAAAGTCCGAAATGCCTCAGTCACACAAGGTTTTTTGGGCATTTACCACATTGGCCAGTCAATCTTAAGATTAACCAACTGTCAAGCGGTAAATGCCCGTTTTTCATACAATTTCGGGCTTTCACCAACAATATTGGGAAAAGCTAAGATTTTCTGGTAAATTCTAACATTTACCGCACTTCGGGCTTTTACAGTAACATATATAAGGATTACTGTAATAATGTACTTAGGTAAAATCAACTTGAAAATAACCACCAAGGTTGCGTTTGGTTTAATAATCGCACGAAAAATCCTGTAGTAGACTCATATATAAAGTAGGATAATTCTTTGTTCGGAACAAGAAGCTCCACTTAAAACAGTTAAATTGCGAAAGATCTTATATCCTAGGGCTCTGAGTTGTTTACCGTAGAACCAAAGGTTGTATACTATAGAACGGCGCCTCCACGATCGTTATTTGCCCGCCTCGTCCGATTTATGACTTCGGCCGATCTTCGGGTTTGGATGAAGCGGCCTTCCATCCTACACGAACGATCTACCTGTAACCGGGGAGCGACAAAGTAGACGCAGGGTATCGCGCGCGATTAAACAAACAGGTTGTATTTAATGAGGTAGCGGATGATCTGCACGTAGATTGAGCCTGTTGGAGAGAAAAACCGAGGTCACCTTCTCGCTACGTTTAGGGAAGTTGTTTAAAATCGGATTCTTCTTCCGTGTACTGTTCTCGATAGTCGCAAAACTCTGAGAATCAAGTTTTCATGAATTCATAAATGTCAGCTGTAAATAGAAGCTCTTTCTTTGAGCGAATTTTCGGAGACAATGGAGCTAACTATTGCAATGGCGCCAAAAATTTTAAAATAAAATTTTTCCAAAAGTTTCTTCATGGCAATCAGTTGTAAGGCATTCTGAAGCGATTCTTGGATTTCAACACTTTTTTCGTTCAGGTACTTGAGTCATCCACAGAAATGAGATGAAAAATCCATTCTTTTGCCTGAAAATCAAGTAGGTATTCCAAAAGAAAGGAAACGTTCGTTGGGCAGCACTTTTTGAGCACACTAAGTTGGTTCAATTTGTCCCGAAAAAAAATCACTAAAAAGGGCAAAAAAAGCTAAATATCATTCAATTTATTTTTTAGCAGATTATAACTTGAAAGAAATTCATCAACGACGAGCTAGAACGTTAATGGATATGCACAATATTATGCTGAAAACCGTATTTTTAAATTTCATTAAAAATTCAGTAAAAAATACTCAAAATCCAAAACCACTGTTTGAATAGTAGATTATTATTAAGAACAAGTGTTTTGTCATAAAATGGAGTTAACCATTTCTTTATGATCAATGAGTTCAAATTTTGACATGAATATAATACCTATAGTAATTTACGAATATTTGGTCATACGATCATGCTGCATGAATGGAACATAGTTATTCTTTTTAACGAATGTTAGCATTTATGGACGTGTAAGAGGAATAACTATTAGTTTCAAAACTTCGAAAGCTTAAAGTTTCGACACTTTTTATTATCGAATATAGGTTGGTGGAAAATCGGAACTGATACCTCAATGTGCCAGTCCCGACAACATCCACTGAAAACCACAGGTTTTGGAACAACTAGAGCGGAAAAACTAAAACAAATTGTAAAAATCTCCAAAGTTAGTATTTTGCTAAGACGGCCTTCCACATTGTAAATGAACAATATCATCCTATGGAAGGAATACGTTTAAATCAGATTCGTTTGTCATCTACACTTACCTATAGAGGGAAAATCATTAACATCTATATAGTTTGAAGTAATCGAAAAATGCCAAATTTTATTTGATTTTCCATTAGCAAACTGGCATATCGAGTGAAGATGAGTGCTAGGTTCCAAACGTATAAAATTCAGAGGCAAGGATTTAGGAGAAGACCCTCCATCGAAATTCTTAGGCCCACAGAATTTTAAAGCTACTGTTTTCGTGTCGATCCAGACAATATCCACCGGTTTTTTCCACTAAGTGTTGGTAAAAATAAATGCGAAATAACTTCCGATAACAATCAATGCAAAATAGCATAAGGAATGTTCGCGGTCTGATAACACGGCAGCTCATTATAAATAAACTATTTATATGAATAACATGTAACGGTAACGTAAAAGTAGGGAATCGCACGCGTTTAATAAAAGAGATTGTGTTTAATGAGGTAGCTGATGAATTGCACATAGAATGAGCTAGCTGTATTTCGAAGCGAAAAACCAAGGTCACCTTCACGCTACGTTTAGGGAAGCTGTTTAAAATCAGATCAGTTACCCGACTACTATGTTTCCTGAATGTTGCAAAATCCTTAACACCGAGTTTCGAGAAATTAAGAAATATCAGTTGGGAAAGGGATTGTTTGTTTTTCGTTTTTGTTACTAAGTCAAATGAAGCTGAAACTGAAGACATGTGGTAATTAAAATCTTAATTACCAAAGTCTTAGTTAATTAAAAGACATTCAAATCATATATTCTATTAGTCAATGATGAGTAAATGAATCTGATAGATAAGACGAGGCCAAAACGGTTAGTGGACTACCGAAAAGCTTAAGAATATAACTCGTCTCACGTATGGAGCCCTAATTTTAATTAATATAAATACGCAATATATTATTATTAGAAATATATTTTTAAATGTATAACTATATAGGTTTGTGGAAAAAAATTCTGAAAAGTGCTTCGAATACACAAAAAGAGCAGTTAATAAACTTCAGTGAGGAATCTCGGAAAGCTGATCAGGAATACTCCCTACAACGTCATTCTCATCCAAAAATCCCAAATATTAATGTTCAATCACGATTAAACGACCGATTGTGGTTAATACATCTAAATGGGTTCAACCCACAAAAATTGTATTGGTGTAGTTGAATACTTGGCAAAGGCTTAAATCCTTCAAAGCAAACTTCGCACAATAAAACGTTTTTATTTCATAAAGGTTGAAAGTTGAATGTGTTTGTTTTTCCACAATATTACGAGAGTCGAAATTCGATCCAAACAAAAGCAGCAAACCAAATCCCAAAGCTGGAGTGCATCGTCCATGAGCTTCTGAGCGAGCCGCATTCTCGCCAGTTAAGTTAGGGTAGGAAATCTTTTGCAGAAATTGTGGTGGGTTGAAACGATGTGATGTGTGAAAACTATATTGATTATGTGACTACGCTGTTGCGAAGATGAGTTAATAATGTTACAGGCATCAATGTATGATGTATGATACTGGTGAGAAGAACGATATACACAAATAAAGATGCTTTCTGAGAGAAATTCTCAAGGCCAAGTGAAAATCGAGAAAAAATACTCCCTTAACACATGATTATAGTGTATCAAATAAAGTGTATCATGATTATAGTGTATGTGATTTTATCATCAGGTTTAGGTCATTCAACCTTCAATCAGTCAAAGAAATTCGAAATATTAAAAATTGAATGAGACATATAAATTATTCGACACAGTGTTGTGATTCTAATTCTGAAAGATAACTCCTTCAAACATGCTAAACGGAACATAATTCAACCAGAGAATGTAATTTGTGCGTGGAATGGAATTTTTGGGGATCGTTGGAAAATTTGGCACTCATACAAATGTTTAAATACATTGAGTAGAGAATCTTTACCGAAATTTCGATTATAGCCTAGACGAGAAATGACTTATCTGTTAATCTTATCATTTCCATTAGACATGTATTTTTTTATTGGTTGCACTCGTATGTATGGTAAATGATGAAATTTCGATCTGCTGTCTTCCAAGGTTCAGTACAGACCGCATACAACGTATATTGTATTATAAAGCAGACCGCTGTACGACAAAGAAATACCAGTTGTATAACCACGTCACATCATCATGCATCGTGGCATTTACGAGGTAAATGTCACACCGGAATTCGTACATTACACCAAATCGGATGAATTGGGCACGAGTGACAGACAGTTGACACTCCTGTCAAGTAGTGATTCACTTCAAAATGTCATGTCGGAAGGGTGATAATCTATAAGTCATGGATATGAAAGGACCGAGATTTCTCTAGTGCAATTTCACTATGCAACTACCTTGTGAAGGGCTGTTGACGGATGAAGCTTGGTGCGTGAGCTTGGCAAGCCAGCGGAGAAAGCGGGCAAGCACAGCTGCCGCCGTGGTTGTGTTGTTACTAGGCGATTTTTAAGATCCTTTACCACTGCCGGTCCTTAACGCCCTTAGCAAGACTCCAGGAAACCGGTCGAAACTCCGCTCTTGCCGTGAAATTATCCGGAAAAAATGCACTTCCCCCCAACAAACTGAATGGAGGAAACTCGCGTCGAAAAAAAATTATGTCAGAAATTGTCAAAAGATTTTGACAAGCTATTTGAAGACTTTTATCACACTCGCGGAGTACCTCATGAAAACACAGGTAACTATCGCACGGTGGTAGCGAGGTGCACCTTTCCGCGCGCGATACACGACCGCTGTTAGCTCGGAGCGCACTGTGTGACTGAGTCTATTTGGTTTCTTACCTTTGGAGCGGGAAGTTCCGCGAAGCGACCGCTGACAGCGCTGGTGGCGCTCGATGGTGTCAGACACTCCCCACTATTCAACAGGTGACCCGTCGGAAAGGTAGGTATAAAATACTCAAGTGTCATCTATCACAAAGAGTGATCGCGAAATGTAAAGTGTAAACGCACGATTGGTTCCCGACTTTACCAAAATAGCGGAAGCATTGTGACCACTTTTAGTTTTTGGTTTATTATTTTCAATAATAAACCTTCGTAATCGACCAAGAAAAAAAAAAATTGGAACCACTCCACCCCTCGCAATTTGTTGGTTTACTTCAAGATATGTAGAATCCAAAAACCGTTTTAAAAAATACGCGTCCATCCGCCGCACAATAGTTCAAAACAGCGAAAATGCAGCCGTAATTCTATATTCTGTGTGCAGGACATGGAGAGAACTAAAGCAAGGTGGTTTTTCAAGTATTTTTTCACGTAGAATCTATAGTAACCATTTTCGGATTCATCCGAAGGACGTCAAGAGTCGTAAAAGTAAATGTTTGATTTTTTTTTTTTTTTTTTTTTTTTTTTCCTAAGTCTAATTCATCATATTTGTATTGTGAATAGGACCCATTAAATTCCAAATTATTTTTCATGGTCCAAACCAAAATATCTTACTATTTATTATCTTATCTTATTTTAATTAAAAGAATATGCAAAAACACTTGACTACTGTAGTTCATCTCCAATGTGGTACCTACTTAAATAAAACTTTAAAATGGAATTTAATAAACATACTGTAGTTCCTGAATTGAATATTTTTCATTTATTAAATCAGTTCTAGTTTTTTAGAGTATTCGGAAAAGTATTCGAAATAGTGTAGTGGGCGTCCTCCTGTTGAGTCACGTGTTAAAAGTAGCATTGTCAATGGCTCAGTTAAAATAACAATGATTGAGCCAAGAATCATTGTTAGTCATTCCTTCGCGTATTTTGAATTATATTTCGGTATGGTATTCTTACCGATTTGGTAGGCCAGTGATGCGTCGAATGGTTCAGGAATACTTCACGTTTCCGAGACTTTAAACAAGGAAGTAAACTTCAACTAACTCAATACTTCCAATTGTATGGATGACATGGTAGGTAATGTGGGTGTGAATATGAGACACATGTTTTTTCAAATAATATTTTGAATTATCCTGAGAATAATTTGGATAATAACCTACGAAGAGAAGGTTTTTTTAAATGACTTTTCCATGTTTCCAACAATTACAAGGTCACAGTGCAGAGTAGGGAGGTTCCACCAAGGTGAAAGGGCTCATATGAAGTAGTAATTATTTTTAAAATTATAGAAAAAGAACGACTCATCGTAGAAGAGCGTGGTTGGTGTCCAAAATCTCAGGATGGGATCTAGTTTTTCATAAAAATAATAGTAAATCACTTTTTCGATCCATGCGCACAATATTGCGCGAGCCTGCTGTGTACTGTGAACTAACAGTTAATTTCTCGATTCAAACGAACCACGAACGAATCGGGTTTTTGGTTCTACCGGCTTCAAAAATAGTTTCTACTAGGCCTCAACTGAATATTGAAACAATAAATGTAGAGAAGGGAAGAGGAGGTTGACCTGTTTGATGCAATTAACTTACAAAATGTTATAAACAAATGTTTTAAAAATAAGAAGAAGAAAATCTTGCATTGAAAAATTCGTCATGATGTGTTCATGGCAATGCGGTGGAACAGTTTTAGCAATCAATACATGATTTTATTAAAATTAAATCATTAATGTGGTTTTGAGGTGAAAACTGGAATAGCGCCCGTTTTCGTTCTCATTGGATTAAAATTCCACCACTCGCTCCTCAGATGTACCATTAAACGAGGCGTTTACATGGATTCACTATTGAAAATGTTTTGGAAAAATACTATTATGCCCCCTTTTTTGCCATTTGGAACCAATGTGCGCTGTACGCCATCCGACGTAGCTTTTCATCAAAAACTACTGGACGAAACTTTATAAATTTGGTTCAAAAACCTTACACCGTCTGGGGATGTACCATACTTTCGGGTAGACTTTTAGGGTTAAATGTTAAATAATCTAAATTTCAAAAACTTTCGGAAAAATAGTCGTTTTTTGGCTGTCATTTATTGATTAGTAAGGGACTTGAGTACAAACTGCACATGGACCATCCAAGGCAGTAATTTTTACTAACGAATCCTACCTTGAGAATACGAATCTTAAGATGAAACATGGTAACGAATACTCTGGCTTGAAACCGATAAAAACAAAAGCCCCACAAGGGAGTGTCTATCTCCAGTATCTATCTCCTGTACATAGAAACGTACTTCAAGAAGAAAATAGAACCAGTTTGCAGAGGAAACGGCTATCCTCTCTGTTGGGGATGACATAGGATCTGCATTGTTATAAGTTCAACATCCACTCAGATTTATTATACGCCACTTCCAATGTTTATTATCAGTGTTCCCATGCAACCACCTGTTATTCTACAATATCGTAACTCAGTTCATCATTATCGCTTGTTCTAGATTCAGAATATAAAAATGCCCTTATGATTTGCAATTGTTTCCTTACTGAGAGTTTCAAGTTATAACAGTTTGGCGACGGGGTGAAAAAACAAACACATACCGAGACAAAAATTTTAGATTCACCTATCGCGTTTTAACGAAAAATGGATCCCGAACAATTGAAGCAATCCTCGAGTATCAACAGCAGCAGATGAAGATTTTTCAGCAAATGTTTGAAGAATTGAAAACTCACAACTCCAATCCAAGTGCTAGCACACCATTTGAGAGTTTCGATGCAAAATCAGAACAATTGTCAGCCTACATTGAGCGGTTTGAAAACTATCTCGACATGAAAAACATCAGAGATGATACTAAAAAAGCCCAAATTTTGTGCACATCGATTGGATCAATACACTACAATCATTTAGCTGAAATGCTGGGACCGACCAGAACAATCAAAGGAAAGAAATGAAGTGAATTAGTAAATGTTTTTTCTGACATGCTATCACCGAATAAGGATGTTGTTGTTTCTCAGCACTATTTCTTTTCAACGTATCAAACTGAATCACAAAATATTCCCGAATATGTGGCTTGCTTTAAAAGGTGCTTTGTTGATTGTGATTATTATGTGAATGCGGAAACAGTGAATGTGAAGAAACAATATCGATTACGAGTCCAATTTATAAGAGGTATTAGGGATGATTCAATCAGAGAACAGTTGCTGCAAAGTGAGGAAGACAATTTTGAAGAAATTTTGAAGAAAGCTACAGCAATTGAAGCATCCCGTTTACAGTGCAAAGAATTGTTGACTAACACAAAATCATGCACTCAATCAGCATCCTCCGATCCATTTCAAGTTCACCAGACGAATCTGGACCAACGGAGACGCCATCAGCACCAACAGAAGTTGTCATCTACCTCTATAACCTACCGACCCTCATCATCGCAGTTTTCAAGATCACCTTCAAGATAAACGACAAGGAATCGACCTTTGTTTTAGGTGTGCAAAAGCAAACCACCGTTCAAATGAATGCAGAGTTAGAACGAATACATTGTACTGCAGCTCTTGTCAGAGATATGGACATGTCGAGAAAGTCTGCATCACAACCATATCTAAGGGACTTGTCCCAAGCAATCAACTACATGTCAGTAATGACGGGGACAATAATTTTTCTGATTCAGACTGTTCTTACAGTGCTTGTAACATAGTCCAGGTAATTGAACAAAATGAGCCCAATGTTGTGATTTTGTTCGAGATACAACCTAACATAACTGGGAAATACATCGTCAAACTTTTAATGAACAAAAAGCCAGTGAAAATGGAAGTAGATTCGGGTGTGTTCGGGGTTTTCGAAATCTCGCGAAATGTTGAAAACACACCATTGTCGTTTGCAAGTGTTATTCTAAGGAAAAAAACTATCTATAGGTACATTTAGTATTGGAGTAGAACAATATGAAAAAAAAAGAACATTTTTGCAGGGGACGGTAGCCAGATCATCGATGTGTTCGTTTCACAGGATAGGCAATAACCCTCAAGACACGGCGGCAATGCGTTGTTGTATCCGCTACGAGCCAAGCCTTCGTTCAATACAGGAAACTAAAGCGCATCGGTATTATGTGACACATAACATCATGTGTTCCGATTCACACACTGGTTGTATATTATGTACCCCATTCATCCTGATTGTCCTCTTTTCTCCAGCTAGAGATTTGTGTCCGGTCTGCCAAGACCCAGAACCTCCAATACACACAAACAAACCTTCAGATAGGCCAACGATGATGAGCCCCTACATCTCCGAAGCACAACTTTACGGTAAATTTCATGTTAGAGTCAATCTCTCAGCCAAGCTTTTACATTGATCACATCAAATTGCCTATACAAACAATTCCCTGGTACCACTGAACCGGAAGGTTTATTAAGTAAAATTTTAATTACAGCATTTTACGTAGTGATGGTTTTTTCGGACCACCCCATACCATCCACAAATCACAAGCAAATCCAAAAATTTCATCAAAATCGGACCAAAACTGTAGTACAATTATGTATGGGCGTGACAAGAGCACAGACAGACAAACTTGGAACCAAAATTGATCAGCAAGCTCTGAAACGCAAAAACCAAGTGAAAGTTTGATTTTGGAGGGGAAAATCAAAGAGAATCATAAGAAGGAAAGGTCATAAAGTACCTTTGGTAGTGAGGAAGTAAAATAAACCCAATAGTCATTTCATAGGAAAGCACCTTTCTGTATTGGAACGAGCCAACGTTTCCAGTTGATTATGTTGAACTTGTAAATATGTTAATTATTTTTGTTTGCTTGTTACTAAATAAAAGTTCTCACTTCTTGTGTTGATCGCATTGACACGGCATTATATTATTGTAGAATAATAATGTTTAATAGTTATATAGGCCCAGAAGATAAATTTTGTATATAATTATTGTCATAATGAATTCGACTATCAAAAGTGAACCATTGGGACGGAATAATTTCGACACATGGAGAATACACATGGAATCCTTTCTCATCAAGTCTAAAGGATGGAAATACGTTAATGGAACTCTTAAAAGACCTGATGATCCGGCGGAGGCAGCGAAAAGAATCCTTCGGTATTTGAAGGGGACAATGGATGAAAAGCTGACCTATTCAAGACAGCAAACTGAAACTGATCTCGAGTTGAGTGGTTATTCTGACGCCGACTGGGGTAACTGCAGAATCGATCGCCATTCATTTACTGGATATCTCTTCAAGCTGTCAGGGGCATCTATATCTTGGACGTCGAAGAAGCAAAGAACAGTTGCATTGTCCAGCGTCGAAGCTGAACTTATGAGTCTCTCAGAAGGCGTAAAAGAGGCGATATATTTGAACAGATTCTTGACTGAAATCGGTTACGAGATCAAAAAAGCCTATTCGCCTGTTTAATGACAGCCAGGGGGCGCAGGCTCATATTAGCAACCCAGCTTATCGATCTCGAACCAAACACATTGATATAAGAAGCCAGTTCTTGAAGCAACATGTGGACGAGGGACAAGTTCAGATTGTCTATCTGGAAACGGAAAATATGGTTGCGGATTTTCTCACAAAAGCTCTGACTAAAAGCAAGCACAATTTCTGCATGCAAGAGGCTGGCTTGAAAAATGAAGTGTGTGCTTGAGGGGGCGTATTGGAACGAGCCAACGTTTCCAGTTGATTATGTTGAACTTGTAAATATGTTAATTATTTTTGTTTGCGTGTTACTAAATAAATGTACTCACTTCTTGTGTTCATCGCATTGACACGGCATTATATTATTGTAGAATGATAATATTTAATATTCTGGACAACCGTAACCGTCGGTAAGCCCGTAAAAAGAGCAGTACCACGATAGACAGTATTGTATCGTGGACCCGACCACCCCGAACATTGTCTTCCTCTGGCCTCCTATTGGATAGCAGAAAAACCTGATTAATTTCCGATGCCCCTTTCAAAACAGGTCCACCGTATTCTCTGCTCCCTCCCAAGACAATGGAGAGACTAAAGCAGCAACTTGCTTTTATTTTTCAGTCGGAGTTTCGTTTGAAGGCGATCATTACCGCAGTCCTTCGGTTAGATAACAAAAAGACCAGAGCTGCATTTTATTTGGTTCATTGTGAGCTCGGTTTCACTGAACAATCGCACGAGCGCCGCCGGTGGATTTTAGTGTTTAGTCGAAGAGATGATTCATCCCTTAGGTGAATTCGTAGTCATAATTTGTTTTAAATTCCTAGGCTAAATGGGTTTTACTGATTCCATAGAGAAACATATTGGAAAGTAATGCATGCATCACAGAGACGTCCCTGTGGATGGATTGAATGCAATTTTGGTGAGGATTAAAATAATAGAAAAAAAAACATAAATATCATGACTTCTCGAAATCACCCTTTCCCTCCAATAACCCCCACAACCGACAGTGAATTTCCATCATAATACTTTCAGCATGAATTTTGAAACTCCTGATAAATTTTCCAAAACTAGACCAAATTCACAATTGAACAAAATAAATAACAAAACGAATTACGAGAATCTGACGAAATTAGTTAAAACATCATGATTTATTACTATTACCCCCTCCATTCACCCCCTTCCATAATGAAATTTAAAACCCCCTTCCAATATTGAAATTTAATTTTTATCCTGATATACCTTCCGAAACTAGGCCGAATTCATAATTGAACCAAAAAATGATCACGAAAATCTGACGAGAATTTTTAAAACATCATGATTTATCAGTGTTACCCCCTAAATTCACCCCCTCTCATGATGAAATTTGAAGCTCCTGACATACGATCAAGAACTATATTGAATTCGTAATGGAACAAAATACTCGTAAGAACAATAAAAATCGGTCGAAATTTGAAACTTGAGCAGCTCTTGAAAAAAACGGGAATTATCCCCTCTACTCATACATCGACAGAAAATCCGAAATTCTCAAGGTTTGTTGCACAATTAGTATAGACTAAAATTGAAATCGAACAAAATAAGAATCACGAAAATCGGTTGAGAATTATTGTAGCCTGGGTAGCGTCGACAAAATTTGTTGAAAAATAAAACTACGTCTTTTCGGCTTTATCCCCTCCAGTACCCCTCTTCCATCACGGAATTATAATTTTCCGGAGTTTTTTGCACAACTAGACATATAATTTTTATGATTTAAGCCACACAACGTCATTCAGAAAAGACAGGAGTTTTATTATACACCAAATTCTGTGAATAAAGCGATTAGGAGACAGGTCCGAAATTGCGGCCTGTATTTTGTCACTAACAGACTGGCAGTCAGACAAAAACATTGACGCTGTTTGTCACTGCGTTCGGCAATAACTTTACAAATTATGCAACACGGTGGTTTTATTTCTGTACTGGGTAGCCCTTCTCTAAAAATCACTGATCTATGCATGCACCATATAAAATGAGATAATGTCATCCACATGGGGGGGGGTTAGCTCTTCAACGACGGTAGTAAATTGCTATCTCTGATAAGCAACTGAACTGACTCATCTCTTTGCATTTATTTAGAGTTCGGAAACTCAAGAACTGATTTAAGGTGCTTCAACGGAGCTAATTTAAGTTAACGTAGCATCATGGTAAATAATGCTAATAATAAAAACCCCGAATAAGGTAGACCCGATTCAGCTGAAGCCCACCCCATTCCTGCGTATGAAAGTCGCCGAGCAATTCACAGCCATGTTGACGAACCATTTTTTTTTTTTTTTTTTTTTAAAATTTGTTTTCCCCTTTTAATACGTATACGGGTGGTTAAACGGAATAAAGAAAACATAAACTGTGAGTATTGTACGGTACAAAAAATTTAACTGTGTAATGTAATATTGTGAGGTATTCCAAACTAAAATAGCTAAAGAAATTGTGAAATTTTACTATAGTGGGATTCAGTATAATTCTTTTGAGACAAAATGAGTTTGACTGTGACTAAATCGATGTTACACTTTGATAGGTCACGAAAAATCAATTTATTTGTAAAGTCTTGGCTGAGGGCGAACATTCTTTAATACGGTAGGGAATAATGCATATGGTATTTATAAAGTAAATAAAACCACCTAATCTGGCAAGTTTACCAACAGAACGATACTTTCTAATTAAGTAAAGTCCAAATACAGTGTTTTTCATAATTTTTTCTGATTAAACAAAGTTACAAGGAATAACCCATACATTACCATGTGCAGAATGCTTGGTAATTTTGAAACCCATATAGCTGACGGAATTTAAGGTATGAAACGACTATACTACGAAGCAACAACCTAAGCAAGGTGGGAGGGTTGATGTTGATTGATTGATTGAGTTCATCAATTGTTTCTCTCGTCATTCAAAAAGCTTTAACATGATAAAAACTAAATACCTACTCAGTTCTAGATCAATTCACACGTACTGCACATACAATTGTACTCCTCAAAAGAATAAATATTTGTATCTACAATTGTATTTTTTTTTAATTCTAAATAGACGTCATCTCTTGTTTGTAATAATTTAGCACCAACTGCGAGCTGATTCTCATATTTATCGTTAGTATTATTTCATTTATTTATTTATTCATTTTTTATAGAAGATTTAAATTTCTATGAGGAGGTCAACGTTCCCAGGAACTATATCTTCGGCGGGCAATTTCTGAAAGAGAAGTTTTTTTCTTATATGCTATGTACATGTAGGTATTCCATTTGTTTTGTCGCATCTGCGTTTGTTTATATTCCCGATCAAGAGTGTTGTATTTATGTGTGGGTGCATGAGTAGTGTGTGTTGTGTGGTGTGCTGTTTCTTGATGAAACAAGGATAGATGTGAAGTGGAGACGAGATAAGTTAGGTCCGTAACATTGTCCTGGTTCTGCAAGCAAATACTGTTGGTCAGCCTCAATCATAGATACGCCACAACGACAGCTGCACACGAAGGGGACATGCCAATCAAAGACTACTTGATTAGGATGTGGGACGGATGGCGAGAGAAGGATGGAGTGAGTGGAGGGAGGAGGGGTGGGAGAGAGAGAGCCCCCACATCGGAGCCGAGATCCAGCATAACCAGTCACAATCAGTTATATCAAGAGCGAGCAACGTCAGCCCACGAAACGAAAGACATGTGACCACCGCCATGAAAGACTCGGGAAAAAAAGAGATTTGGTAAAAAATTACAGAGCGAGCGCGGGAGGTGACGTCAGTCAGTTAAAGCGATCGCGAGATGGCGCAGGAAAATGAAGTCTAGACCGAGGGATGAATACAGATGCGAAAGGCTCCGTCGTCTTTTCGCTTGATACTACCGCATTTCGAGCTGATGACAAGAGGAGAGTTCATAAGGCCCCTTCTTTTATAGGCAATATGAGAGTAGATTGAAAAGATATGAGGCAATTTCGGAGGTTGCTTTCTCATTAAGGCGATAATAAATCGTTATTGGTAAACTGTAAAAGAAAAACAAAACGGGCAGTGTTTCCAGGTTATAACACTGAGGCCTTATGTTGCTAGAAGTAAGGAAAAGATTTGATTGTGGAGAGACCATTATTTGATATTTGTGCCGATTCCCGTCACTAAAATTGCGCCGATTTCACAACCTATCCTGAATTCGAGCGTACATTCTCACGCGTTATTTTATGTGAAATAGGATTTCATTCCCACCTATACTTTCAGAGGATGAGTAGTTTGCTTTTCATATTTCACAGTTTAGGCAAAATTTGACGTTACACTAGAAGGCAGGGATGCGATGACGTAGTTTCTCCGTGTACCTCGATACACCTACTTCATTCATGGAATCTTCCTGTGTTTCCAGGAAAATGAAATAGGAGGAAAATCAAGTCAAGACCAAGAGATTTATAAAGATACGTATGGCTCTGTCAATACGCTTGATACTGCCTCTTAAAGGGAGAGTTTATAAAATACCTCCTTTTAAAAGCAATAAGAGAGCAGATTGATAAGTTATCGGGAAATTCCGGAGGTTGCTTTCTCATTATGGCGATAATAAATCGTTATTGGTAAACTGTAAAAGAAAAGCGGGTACTTATCGTTTAACGGGAGGCCACTCATTTATATTGATCAATTTGTCCAACTAATCTATATTTCTGTTATGATCAAGAAAAATAACCCACAGTCGAAGAGGTTTTGATTAATCTGCCTCATAGCTCAACCCGTTGAAGTGTTGCAACAGGGAAATTTCCCCTTAGTAGTTAAGGACACGAGTTCGAACTCTGTCAGTGGTATCAAATATTTTTGGGCCATAACATTTTACCAAAAGGACTATTTAGGATTTTACCCAACTTTTCGTAGAAAAGAGAGTATTACAGCCGTCGGCACGGCAGCACTTAGGGGAGGGGATGCGTTTTCTTTGAGTTTCAGAGGGTGTAGAACACGATTATAATAGTCATTCATTTCCAGGTTTCTTTATATGTATATTTATATTTATTTATTAATTTATGGACAAAATGTTTTGCTCACTACTTCTCCGAAACCGCTGGTCCGATTTGGACCAAATTTTGATATGATGTAATACCATGTCAGAACTTGTGCCTCGCTGACTTTGGTGAGGATCAGCTGACCACGAGCCGTAATATCAATCATAATCTCTCAAATTCTCCGTAGACCGACGAAATTTGATCGGGAGCCTCTCTGGGACAACAAGAGACACCAAATTGAGGAGCGCCATCCTGATCAGCTGAGTGAGCTAAAATCTCTCCAGTTCACCTTAGGACGTTGAAAATTGATAGGGCGCCTCTCTAGGATAACAAGAGAAGAATGACTTTACAGGCGCCATCCTGATCAGCTGAGTGAGCTAAAATCGCTCCTGTTCACCGTAGAACATGAAGCGAGTCTCTGCTAAATATCGTCCATGCCCCGAGGACTCAATTCCGCAGTAAACGCCATTTCTTTCTTTCTGTCCCCTATGAGTTTCGTTGTTCCCAAATCAATACTTCACACGGCGCATGCGCAAACGTAAATTCCATTAAGCATCATTTTCTCACGGCCCTATTGGTCGATCTTCATAATCCTATCATTAGTAGCTACTGCGCATGCGCAAATATGTATTTTTTCCCCCCAAACGAGCCTAATTTCAACAGTTTTTATCCGATTTCTATGAAACTTTCAGGGAATGTACGGGTTAGACTGTAAATGGCCCACAAATAATTCTATACTTCTCAAATCATGCGCAAACGTAAATTCCTTCAAGCAACATTTTTTACGCCCTAGTCATCTAATCCCGCTAAAATTTGGTGCATAGTTGGGGGAAATTGGTTTAATTATTCCTTGTTAATTTCAACATGATTGCATCATTATTAGCTCCTTCTCAAGCGCGGAAGTGTACTCCCAGGAACAAGGTCGTTTTCATCAGATTTTGAATACGTTTTCTGGAAATTCGTGGGTTACGCTGTAAATTGTTCCTTACCGATTTCGTTTTTCTCAAATCATTACTCCATTCTGCGCATGCGCTAACGTAAATTACTTCAAGCATAATTTTCCCGTTTTTTAAACATCTTTACTGTGAAGAGTAAAATTGCAGGGTCTTGGAAATGTAAAAATATAAACCATTCTCGGAGGCACAATGCGCCATGTTCTGATCCTAAATTACATACGGGGTTTAATAATTATAGACAAATGATCTGCGTAAAAGGGCTATCTAACACAGAAATAATAAACCATTATGTAAAATTTTCAGCGTTTTTTAATTCTATTTGTAGATTTTACGATTATTGAAACGCAAACCAAAAATTTTTTAGGAGGGGTTAATTTTTTTTTTTTTTTTCTTTTTTTCGTTGATTACAAAGGTTTAGTAATGAAAATAATAAACCAAAAGGGGTATAAAGGGGGACCTGAGGATTCCAAAAGGAGTTAACTACATGTTTTTTGGCTAATTACACAATGCTCACATGTATAAATTTTAATGAGTGATTTTAGTTGGTGCTTGGTGTATGGAAGAATCAAAGAAAGTAAATTATACATGTTAAGTTTCTGAGATCGTTGAAACATAGCAAGGTATACATGAGACCATTATTTACCTATATTAAAATATTAACAAAAAATAAATTTTATTCAATTGTTGTTTTATTTCTCTTCTTCCATGGCTTATTCTTGGTCTCTATCACTAACCAACCCTCGAAAAAAATCCCAAACAAACGAAATAGGTACGAATAAAGCATGAAACCCTCACCCATGGTCGTTCTTACCTTTCTCAAGTATCTTCTCTACAAGGGACATACAAGCTCGCAGACAGGAAAATAGATCCAAACAAACAAGTCTCAACTCCTGATGTACGAACCTAAGTTTATCCAAGCATTGTAGTTCAACAAGTGAAAATGATGGAAAAGAGTGTGGGTTAATGGTGGGCGGTTTTTTGTTTATTTGTTTTTTTTTATTTTTTTATTATTATTTTCCGTGCCCCCCCCCCCCCCCCCCCCAGGTCGTGGGGTTATTAGTAACTGAAAAGGGAGACATGTAACCCCAAAAAGGGACGTCTGGCAACAATGACTACAAGGCAGGAGACTGTTGTCATGGGGACTGCGGTTGATAGAATTATCGTATCAAGTTGAATATTTAAATTGTTTCCGGGAAGATTGCTGTGGTCAAGAAACCGCTTTTTTTAGGCTGCTTCCATCATAGATCGAACCCTAAAATGTATTTGTAGGTATTGACTGACATTCGTTGATTAATTTTTGCTGATTTCATCAAGCTAAACGGTATTTTGGGCTGCAAATTGCTACTTCGGGGTTTTCAAGCGCACTGAATCCGAATCATACGTCAAAAGTGTGGAATTCCAACAGGTGAAAGTTACCCATTGTGCGACACAAAAATAGGTACTATGCTTCAAGATTATAGAACAGTGCTGGTTTATAATTTTACAGTAACATAATATGAAGACAACTAACTTTTGGTACAGCTGACATCTAGTCAACCCAGCTCTTGCTTTGACATCCGATTAGCACGAGTTGATGTAATTAATTTTCATGGTTTCATTAGTATTTTTTGATTTCATTATTGGTTTTAAATCGCCTATAACTCTTCTTGCCTGTATGATAATCCTAGTTACCTACCTCATAAACCAATCGTATGGAAACTTTCTGTACCAATAAGTTATAATAATCAAGTAGATAAATGAACTAGTAAATACTTATGCAATCCGCGACAGGATATAAATAGAAACTACAGTTGAAATAATCAAATAATGAAAACAACAACTTTTGAGAGGGAGGAAAGGAAAGCAGAGACAATATTTAGTCACGATTAATGAATGGAGTTTTGGAACCATTTAATCTTATTCGAAGTGGTATTTTACAAAATTGTGTTAACTGACTAAAATAATTATAATGCTGCAGTGGCACCTGGCCAGCTGGACGTGAAGGTTTTATTTTATGCCCTCACGCCCCAGACTAATTTCTGGTCTCTTATTCGCTTATCCCTGTTCTATTTATTCTATAATTTATCATATCACTGAGTATCACAATTGCAATGTACCTACAATTTGCATGAAAAGCAAGAAATAAAGAAAATCTAAATCGTATAATAATCAATGTTTTCAATCGTTTGACCATAAAAAATATCATTGTCTTAGTTCTATACTTCCAGATATAATTATACTAATGGGTCCGCTGACAAGGTGCCTCACGAAGTTTAAGGTAATATACAAATAAATTTTCAATACCAAACTCGATGTTTGATGATTTTCCAATGACTGACGTCAGTGACGACAACGTTTTATTGACGTAAAGGACAAATTTCAAAGCTTTTATAGTGGTTGCAGACGATTTTGAGTGGCGAAAACTATTAAAAACTATACCAAACTCGATTTTCGGTTATTTTGATCGTCATCGCTGACGACAAGTTCCTGCCGTCGGATCGTCCCCAAAAACTATACAGCTAATCCCGGGTATCTAAAGAGTCTATCATCTACCAAATTTAAAATTGATAGAAAATGCGACTTGTGCAAGGAACATAATCCACGGTCGTTCAAATATTCATATAAGTATATGATACTAGTATATCAGTAAATTTTTACAAATAATTCGAGAAAAAAAATCATTTGAATGATGTTTATTTTTTATTATATTATTGGCATATTTGGCAGGTTCAGTTACTTTTTAGTTCATTAGAAAATACCTAACTACCTCAAAAATTGTAAAAATCTCCGATTTTCCCCATTTCAGAGCGCTAAAATATTGTTGAAACCCCACTGAAGTGGAATACATGTTGGGAAAGTATTGAGAAGCCTCTCATTGTTTTCAGGTCACAATGAAGGATGTGGAACTTGCTACTAAACTTTTTAGTAGTTCGAGTACTAAGACAAAAGTTAAAGTAAAATGTATAGTTCGAGCTTGAACATAATAATAAAAGTTCCAGTCACGTGTTGAATTGTTTTGAAATTCGAGCATTTTTAGTGCATATAACATAGTCTAATAAACCTAGTTAACTACTAAATTTATGGCTGCAAAACTCATTAAAAATAATACTCTGCAATTGGGAGTTTTTTATAGATTTTTCAGCAAATATTAATGAAATTTGAGTACAATATCCTGCATAATTTGGTGCGTACATTTTATAATATTCAATTTCGTTGTTGATTAGTGTAGTGGATTTAAATATGTTTTACTTGGCGTAGGTAGGCCAAGTCGGACATTTATATTCCGGTTATGCGGGTTAGTCCCCGGGTCATTCCCGTGAGGAATGTGAGCGGATCCGCCAAGGTCAACTGGCTTGGCGGACTGAAATGGGAGATAGTTCGTGTCGCAGCCGCGTGGAGCGCTGGGCTCGCGTAGCAAGTGCTGGGTTCGATCAGTTTGGTACTGAGCCGTTTTGTAATATTCCGGCCTAAGATTTATATCTGTAGGGGGAATATGTTGAGCTTGGTTGAGGTACTGAAAAGTATCCTTCGCTTTTTGTGCATTTGGAGTGTATTTGACACTCGGATCGGCCGGGTAGGCCTGCGTCGAATATCGTGGGTACTCGGACAGCTTGGTCGAATCGTAATGATCGGCTTCAGAGCGAGTCTGAAAGGTGTCCTCGATCTTTTGTATAAGCGAGGGTTGATCGAACGCTTCTTGAACGAATACGTCGGGCGAGAAGGCGGTCCGGACGTGCGGATCGCGCCTTGCGCTGTCGCTGGGTTCAGCGGATTCGCCGTGTAGCCGGTAGGGAGCACTACGGGGGCTACTCGGCCCGGCTTCGCCGTCGTCTGCCTCCCCTTGCAAGGGGAAATAGGACGGCCGACGTTCCATCGAAATAACCGAGTTTTTAGCTCGTTTCGATGCCTCTATGTGTGAAAAATAGAGGGTTTGGGAGGTGGACTCGCTTGACAGAGCGTCTTTCCAATGCTCGTATGTCAGGGTCCTACCTCGTAGCCTTGAAAAAGGCTTCCTTGGACGGTAAATTAGAGCGGATGAGCAGAGTAATTTACCGGCGTGCCCACAGCGGTCGGTTACGAGCTTAATGCTACGAAACCCGGGCGACACGGCTCGGAACGTCCCTCGGGCGTACGATCTAAAGAGAATATCGATAGATGTACCGGGTGGCGTCCTGACAGATGAACTACGTTGGGCAATGAGCAGGATGAATAATCACTGGACTCGTAGATGCCAATGCGAGATCTGTGTGGAGAGAAGGTATGCCTTGTAGAAAGCAGTAGGAAGCCGTTCTTGAGATGAACTCGTAATGCAGAAGGTTCGTCAGCGTAGAGCGTGTAGAATTCTTCGTACTTCAGAGGTGTCGTCGTCGAGAGCGGAGAGTGGAATGAAATTCGGAGGGCTCCCAGCGGGGTATTTATAGGGAGGTGGCCGCCTCCTGCCGCCTCCTGGTTGGTCCGCTTAATTTCATTAATTCGACTGTGTAATCTCATTGGTTCGCACATTGTTTTCTCAGTATCTGCGAGTATGATAGCTGAGCTGGTCTTTCGAGGTGGTTTCCCCACGTCCGTCGCTGCGACGGGGTCCCCGGGGGTGGCTGAACGACCTTGAGTTTTTCTGTTTGAGATTTCTCATTCAAGGCGACTTGTTTCGAGATGCTTGTCGCATCTCTCTCGCCCAGTAAATGTTTAGGGAGGTCGCCTTGTGTGTTATTCTTTAATATTTCACTTTTGAGAGAGAATTTAGTATTTTCTCTCTGGTGAAATATTTTGTTTGACGGAGTTATAACTCGACGTCTTGTAAATATTTTTGTGTTGTGTCTACCTCTTTTTGGTAGCCCTGAAAAGGGCTGTTGACAAGAGAGGGTGGATTTCACCACAGGGGCCCCCCCAAGACGTCGTGTTATTAACGACGACGCCGGCTGGGGTGTTTCGAGCGCCGTTACCCACCTCTCGTCGAATTTGGTAGAGGGGACGTGCCTTCTGGCAGATTTTCGGGGAGTCTCCTCCTTATTTTCTGCCTGATTTTTGTTTAGTGACACAGCTTCGTCTGTTTTTAGAGTGTAAGCTGGTTTTATTTGCTGTTTGGGAACTTTTTTTGTATGTTCGCCAATTTGCACTGTAACCGAAAACTTATCTCTTTTAACCACTTTGAATGGTCCCGTGTAAGGACATTGCAGAGAGGTGAGCTGTGTGGGCACTCTGATATAGACATGTGTACATGTATCCAAATTTTTGGGCATGTTTACGGCATATTTCGTATTATTATGTTTAATATGCGTAGGCCGGAAGAAGAGAGGCTCCGAAAGGTTTGTAGAAGTTACGAAAATGTCTCCTGGGAGTGGTACGTCAATTCCGTAAACTTTTTGGAAAGGCGTAGTTTCAGTCGCTGGGTCTACTGCCGTACGCATGGCGAGTAGAACTTTTGGAAGTGCGTCGAGCCAATTTTCGTTTTGTGCTTTGAGAGCCTCTTTCAAAGATCTATTTCTGCGTTCTACCATTCCGTTTGTTGATGGTTTGTATGGTAACGTGTGAGTATGTTTTACTCCGAGACGTTCCATAATGGAATTGAACAGATCTGATTCGAATTGAGTGCCCTGATCACTTGTGATGTATTTAGGTACGCCCTTTGAAGCTACCCAAATATTGATAAAGGCGTTTGTGATTGTGGTTGTTTCGATGTTGTTAAGAGGGACTGCCTCTAGCCAACCCGTTGCTCTATCAACCATCATTAAAATGTAACGTTTCCCTCCTTTAGCTAAAGGTAAGGGTCCGGTAATATCAACGTGTACGTGTGAAAATTTGTTAGCCGTTTCAAATTCGGAGTAAGGGAGCTTCACGGAGCGCGTGATTTTTGCTCGTTGGCAAGTTTCGCACGCTCGGACCCAGTTGGAGACATCTGCACGGAGTCCGTGCCAAAAATATCTTTGTTTAACTTTATACACTGTAGAGTGTATACCTGGGTGTCCCAAATTGTGAATTTGGCTTATTATTTCTTCCCTTATTTCGTTTGGAATATAAGGTCTAGGGTGTCCTAGGTCTAGGTTACACCAAATTTCTCCTTGAGAGAATTCAACTCGTGTGAGTTTCAATTTGTCCTCCGCGTTAGGGGGAGAACGAATTTGTGAATTTGAAATGTGCAGTAGAAGATTGCATTCTATTGCAGCCGTAATTTTCGAAATTTCGGCTATGGGTGGACCCTCGTCCGTCTGGGTTGAAATCGATTTTGTTTGAATTTCAACCGGATCGAAGGGTCTGGAGAGTGCGTCGGCGACGACGTTGCTCTCTCCGGAAATATGACGAATGTCACTCGTCATTTGAGAGATGTATGTTAGCCATCTTAATCTCATTTTAGAAAAATGTGCATTTTTCTTAAGCATCGTGCCTAGCAGAGGCTTGTGATCCGAACAAATATGGAAAGATCTGCCGTCCAAGTCATTGTGCCAGTGAATGCAAGCTTGGTAAACGGCGAACATTTCTTTGTCGAATGATGCTTTGTTCTTCCATTGTTCTGGAATTTCTTTACTGAAAAATCCCAATGGTTGGTAAGATTTCGAGCCATGTTTGTCTGTAATTTCCTGTTCTAGTGCCGCTCCGATGTGTGTGTCGGATGCGTCGCAGACTAATCTCCACTCTGCTGTAGGGTGTGGGTGAGCAATGTTATGCAATGTTGCTTTGATCATTGCTTGTTTTAAGCTGTTGAAAGCTTTTTCTCTCTCTGATGTCCATTCGATAGGTGTTCTGTCATTTTTTTTGTTTGACTGAATGGAGTCATACAGAGGTTGTGCCGTGTGAGCGAATTTGCTTGAGCATGCTCGGTAGAAACCACACATACCTAGGAATCTGCGTAGACTTCGTACGTCTATTGGCCTAGGAAATTGTTCTATGGCTTCTATTTTATCTCGTTTAGGAATTATCCCTTCTTTCGAGATAGTGAAACCTAGGAAATCGACGGTAGGTTTTGAAAAAATGCATTTATCAAAACCTACTCGAAGTCCGTGTTCCCCTAGTTTGTCAAAAATTTGTTTGAGGTGGTTCATGTGTTCTTTATAATTTTTAGAAGCCACCAGGATGTCATCTAGGTATACAAATGCGAAATCAAATTTTCGCATGATGCTGTCCATGTATCTTTGCCATGTTTGAGCCGCTCCGGCCAAACCCATGCTCATTTTCTTAAACTCATAAAGACCGAAAGGTGTAATAATTGCAGTTTTATGAGCGTCATCTGGGTGCATCGGAATATGATAATACGCCGATTTTAAATCTATTGTCGAATAGATTTGCGTATCATGTTAATTCGCTTGGAAAGAGCGAATGTGAGGAGGAGGGTAGGCGTCTTTCTTCGTTTTCGCGTTCAGGAAACGGTAGTCGCCGGTGATTCTCCATGACCCGTCTTTTTTTGGCACACAGTGTAACGGGGATGCCCATTCGGAATCTGATGGTGCAATTATGCCTTCTGAAAGCATTTTGTCAAAAGTACTTTTGACTTGAGCCCGTTTTTCGCCCGCCATGGGTCTTGCTCGGAAGTGTACTGGTGTTCCTTCCGTGGTTATACGGTGGTAAACCCCGTTGTTTTTCCATTTACCTTGAATTTTGCTCATTTTATCATTGTATTTGTCAATGATAGAGCGAATGTTTTCGTCCTCCGTGATTTGCACGTCCTCTGGTTGAGGGGTATTGTCACGATGAGGGATAGTAGCTGCTATTTGTTCGTCAGTGAACTTTTCGTTCATGACTGCAGCTATTTTTTGATCGGCATAGCTCTTTATTTTATCTTTATAAATGTACTTGTGTTTGACCCGTATTCCGATATCCCAAGACTCGAGGAATGGAATACCTAGGATCGCTAGATCAACTTTCGTGATCATAAAATCGGTGGTCATGTCTCCGAGGCCGATGTTAATTGTTGTGTCAGCTCGCCCTAGTGTGTCTATAGGGGCTCCGTTAGCTGCTGTGAGCTTAACGTTGGACTTAAGAATTTTCAAGCCCAATTTTTTTGTGACATTGTGGGGCAGAATGTTCACTTCTGCTCCCGTGTCAATGAGAAATTCAGTGCCATTTAGTTTGCACTTGAAAAAAAGCCTTTTATACTCAGTAGACTGCCGGCGTATAGGCTCAGATACACTGGCAGTTATTCGTTTTCCGAACTCTCTGCGTCGGAGGTTGGAACGGTACTTTCTTGTACCGACCTCTGAGTATTTTCGGTAGAAACCCGGGTCTTAGGCTGGCTTATAGTCGCTGCCTTTCTGCTAGTTTTGGAAGCAGTGTTTGTCTTCCAAGTGCAGTGTTCTGGGTCTGCACATTTGCGAGTTTCGTAACCGAAACGTGCGTGGTTTCGACAGACATAGGCCGTCGGTTTGTGAGGCTTACTCTCCACTGGTTGGGGTTTGAACTCACCTTGTTTCAAGAGGGCCTTTTTGAAACCAGTATTTATGGGTTTCGGAGTAGATTCTACTCCTCGTATGTTCAGAGAAGTATTCTCTGTTTTGTACGCGTGTAGCGTATCAGCTAGGTCGAGCCGGGCGGTCGTGGTAGGCTGAGCTGCGACCATACCTCGTGCTTCGATGGGTAGAGTCTCGATCCACTTTTGCGTGATCAGAGCTTCTGAAAAATACCCAACAGCTTTAGAGTACATTTCGTGGTACTTGGTGCTGGGTTTTTTGGCGAGAGATGCGGGGTCCTCGAGTGCGAGGAGCCTGTCCTGTAAGGACAACCCATATTCTCGCTGGAGGCGCTGTTTGGCCTCTTCGTAGGGTGCGTGGGGTGCCGTGAGGTAAGCTGAATCGATAGCTTCCCTCATTTCTTCTGGTACCCACTTGTATATAGCTGAGAAGCATTCGTTCTGCGTTCTCAGGTGTTTTCGCACGCAGTATTGATCGAACTCGGCGAGTGCACGATCGATATTCTTCTTTTGGAAGATTGGTTTTTGATAATCTCCCATCTCCTCTAAAAGTGCTTGAAAGCCACTTTGTGTAGAGGGATGTTGCGTGAGTTGTGGGGCGTAGAGGCCCGGCGGGGGTCGCACGCCCGCAGTGGTTCCCTGAAATCCACTAGCTTCATAAGAGGGAACGAAATGCTCCGTGTTGAGCCTGTTCAAAGGCGGGGTCACCATTTGTAGTGGATTTAAATATGTTTTACTTGGCGTAGGTAGGCCAAGTCGGACATTTATATTCCGGTTATGCGGGTTAGTCCCCGGGTCATTCCCGTGAGGAATGTGAGCGGATCCGCCAAGGTCAACTGGCTTGGCGGACTGAAATGGGAGATAGTTCGTGTCGCAGCCGCGTGGAGCGCTGGGCTCGCGTAGCAAGTGCTGGGTTCGATCAGTTTGGTACTGAGCCGTTTTGTAATATTCCGGCCTAAGATTTATATCTGTAGGGGGAATATGTTGAGCTTGGTTGAGGTACTGAAAAGTATCCTTCGCTTTTTGTGCATTTGGAGTGTATTTGACACTCGGATCGGCCGGGTAGGCCTGCGTCGAATATCGTGGGTACTCGGACAGCTTGGTCGAATCGTAATGATCGGCTTCAGAGCGAGTCTGAAAGGTGTCCTCGATCTTTTGTATAGGCGAGGCTTGATCGAACGTTTCTTGAACGAATACGTCGGGCGAGAAGGCGGTCCGGACGTGCGGATCGCGCCTTGCGCTGTCGCTGGGTTCAGCGGATTCGCCGTGTAGCCGGTAGGTAGCACTACGGGGGCTACTCGGCCCGGCTTCGCCGACGTCTGCCTCCCCTTGCAAGGGGAAATAGGACGGCCGACGTTCCATCGAAATAACCGAGTTTTTAGCTCGTTTCGATGCCTCTATGTGTGAAAAATAGAGGGTTTGGGAGGTGGACTCGCTTGACAGAGCGTCTTTCCAATGCTCGTATGTCAGGGTCCTACCTCGTAGCCTTGAAAAAGGCTTCCTTGGACGGTAAATTAGAGCGGATGAGCAGAGTAATTTACCGGCGTGCCCACAGCGGTCGGTTACGAGCTTAATGCTACGAAACCCGGGCGACACGGCTCGGAGCGTCCCTCGGGCGTACGATCTAAAGAGAATATCGATAGATGTACCGGGTGGCGTCCTGACAGATGAACTACGTTGGGCAATGAGCAGGATGAATAATCACTGGACTCGTAGATGCCAATGCGAGATCTGTGTGGAGAGAAGGTATGCCTTGTAGAAAGCAGTAGGAAGCCGTTCTTGAGATGAACTCGTAATGCAGAAGGTTCGTCAGCGTAGAGCGTGTAGAATTCTTCGTACTTCAGAGGTGTCGTCGTCGAGAGCGGAGAGTGGAATGAAATTCGGAGGGCTCCCAGCGGGGTATTTATAGGGAGGTGGCCGCCTCCTGCCGCCTCCTGGTTGGTCCGCTTAATTTCATTAATTCGACTGTGTAATCTCATTGGTTCGCACATTGTTTTCTCAGTATCTGCGAGTATGATAGCTGAGCTGGTCTTTCGAGGTGGTTTCCCCACGTCCGTCGCTGCGACGGGGTCCCCGGGGGTGGCTGAACGACCTTGAGTTTTTCTGTTTGAGATTTCTCATTCAAGGCGACTTGTTTCGAGATGCTTGTCGCATCTCTCTCGCCCAGTAAATGTTTAGGGAGGTCGCCTTGTGTGTTATTCTTTAATATTTCACTTTTGAGAGAGAATTTAGTATTTTCTCTCTGGTGAAATATTTTGTTTGACGGAGTTATAACTCGACGTCTTGTAAATATTTTTGTGTTGTGTCTACCTCTTTTTGGTAGCCCTGAAAAGGGCTGTTGACAAGAGGGGGTGGATTTCACCACAATTAGCTTTTTTGGCTAAAATTCAGCTAAAAATATAAATTTGAAAATGTTTAGCCATTTTTAGTGATTTTTTGAGAAGGTAAATTTTTTGGAATTTGACCAATTTAATGTGCTCAGAATGTGTTGGCCAACGAACTCATCCTTTAGTTTTGAAAGCTTGATTTTTTGACGCAAGAACGGAATTTTTATCTCAATCCTAAGAAGAGTTATCGTCTGGAATGACATACATATATATACACATATGAAAAAGCGTTAAACTAGAACTCGTTTCAGAATGTCCCAAAATGGATTTCAATTAAAGTTTTCAAAAATTTTGATTTTAAATTTTTTGGAGCCATTGAATTGCTTCATCTCCGAAAATCCGCTAATTAAGCCTTTATTTTGTTCAACACATGTACATCACTGTCCGAACGGCGATACTCCTAATAAAACTCGAAACAGTAGGAAGGCAATATACTGGTGCTCAAATTTATGATTTTTCTTACCGATTGTCAATTGTTTAGCTCCTGTATAAAGCCAAAATAGCGTAATTATATATTGTACATCATAGTGTTTTCCACCATCAATTAGCCCACAAAACACACATACGTTTCCAACAATGTAGGTAACATTATTCCTCTTTCTTACCATGATTTGGAGGAGGAGGAGTAGCCTGGGCAGATGGTCTGACGAAATATTTAATAAGAACGGCGCACATTTCTAAGCGAACGAAGAAGAGACTGAACGGAAGCTACTGGGACGCCAATGAAAACTATCGCCTCCCGTGTTTATCACGCCACACCGGTTATCACGACGGAGAGATAACGCGCTAAAAGAAAGGTCCCATTATGCACGATGTCCATAATGCGGAACGCCTATCGACAAAAACCACTGTGAAAGAAAAAGCTGATGCCTTGATGGAATTTCGAAATAATTTCTTTTTTATATGCATGCAGTTTTATAATTAAATAAGACTGTCGTAATATGGGTGCTCCGTGTTGTTAACAAGGATGGTTGGTTGGTTGGTACTCTTGTTATTAGATCTGAAGATCTCTTCGTGTGACCATAGGAATTTACATTGTCAAGAGTTTTAAACATATTGGTAAGCAATGCATGCATTACAGGGACGTCCCTATGAATGGATTTTATATAATTTTGTAGAGAATTAAAATAAGAGAGAAAAAAAAGTATCATGATTTCTCGGGAATAACCTTCCCCCTCCCCCCATTTAACTTCTTTGCTGACAGTAAATTTGATACTTCCAAGATTGCATAATTGGACTAAAATCTGGATCGAACAAACGACGGAAATATGAATATAATCAAAATATCACGGTTTATCGTTATTGCCCCCTCCATTGAAAATTGAAACTCCTGACACATTTTCTAAAACTAGACCAAATCCATAGCTGAAAACAAAAAAATCACGAAAATCTGTAGAGATCTGCAGCTTGGGCAGCGCTTGAAAAAAATCGGTAATTATCCCCTCCACCCCTCAACTCGACAGCAAATCCGAAATTTCCGAGGTTTGTTGCACAACTAGACTAAAATCGGAATCGAACAAAATAAGAATCACGAAAATCGGTTGAGAATTGTAGCCTGGGTGGCGTCGTCAAAATTTGTAAAAAAAAAAAAACACGTGTTTTCGGCTTTACCCCCTCCATTCCCCATTTTCCATCTTGAAATTCAAAATTTCCAAGGTTTGTTCACAACAAGACTAAAATTGGGATCGAACAAAGAAAAAATCTCGAAAATCAGTGAAGAATTGTGGCCTGAGCAGCGTCGACAAAATTTGTCTCACTCACACACACCTTTGGTTTTTTCACAGATTCGGTCTTAGAATTGTCGGAAGCGGATTTGTATGCGGTTATTTTTTTCTCATGCTTGGGTCGTCCCCTACCCCCCTGGATTAATTCCAATAGGTCATCCCTCTCTTGACGAAGCCTAGCATCAGAGGGACGTTCTAAAAATTGGTAGGTACTTTATTTATTTATTTATTTTACAAACGGGCGAGCCCAATTACAATGTAAAAAAGAATAAGTATTTGATCGGAAGCAATAATACAAAATAAGAAGAGAACAAAAAAAGAAAGTATATCATCTTAAGTTGGCAGGAAGGTAAATTGGCAGGTCACTTTTACAGGAAAGTAAATTAGAAAAGGGGTGAGAGAATACAGGCTTTGAATTCATAAAACGGGCTAGAGAAAATATCGAGGTCTTGAAAAATGCTTACAATGTGATTAACGGATCGTGGTATTCTGTACAAAGGACGGTTTTGAAGATAATTGTAAGGGGAAAATGAGACGAAAAAAGGGTGAGAGAGGCGAGTGGAGACTTGAGGTACTTTGAGGTTCAACTTGGAGAGCAGGTCCGGTGAAGAAATCTGGTTATGGAGCAACTTATGAAGGAAGGATACATCCGATAATAGTCGGCGCTTTTCCAAGGTTTGAAGGCGGCATCTGCTTAGCAGAGAATCGTAGTCTATCTCAGGGGACGGGACACCAAGCTTGTAGGCTACGTAGCGGAGAAATCTCCACTGAACTCTTTCCAGAGTATACTTGTGGGAGGCATAAAAGGGAGACCACACTTGGGAACCGTACTCCAATTTTGGTAGCACCAGGGCCTTGTACAAAAGTATGATTGGCTCAACTTTGGTGAATTCTCTGGTATTTCTTTTAAGGAAACAAAGGTTTTCATTGCACCTGCTGCCGCAACCTCTACATGTTTATTGAAGTTGAACTGCTCATCGCAGTAATTCCCAGATCCCTAATCTCCTTGACTCTCACAAGAGGAGCACCACAGAGGCTGTAGTCATGAGTCAGATGAACATCTGTTCTATGGAACGAAATTACCGAGCACTTGGAAGGGTTCAGAAACAGGTGGTTATTAGTACACCACGCTTCCAGAAGACGGACAGACTCCTGCAAGGCATTGCAATCATCCAACGAATTCACGTGACAGAAAAGCTTCATGTCGTCGGCGAACAACAGGCACCTGACCCCTGGGCGGAGAACCTGGACGACACTATTTATTCCCAAGAGGAAGCATAGAGGGCCGAGGTGACTTCCCTGGGGAATACCAGAGGTGGCACAGAAGGGAGCTGAAAGTGCCCCTTTGACTCTCACGGAAAGACGTCGCCCAGTTAGATAACTGGAAATCCAATTCAGGAACGACCACGTGAACGATCCAAGTCATGACATTTCCTTCCCAGGTGAAAAAGCACCAAGGATGGGAAAGAGTAGATTAAGTTGGGAAGAATATGAATTAACTGAGAGGACAGTGATTTTAAGTGGTGTTTGTTGCTGAATTTGTCAAGATTGCTTCATAGTTAGCAAGTACATAAGCACTCAAAGAGAAGGCCTTCCATAGACAGTGTGATTGCTTGATTTCAAAGATCACAGTGACAATTTTTTTACCTTGCGCCTTACGGCAATGGAGGTGATGAAAATGTAGTAGTTCCTCCTTCAAAGGGGGGAGGCTACTAACCTGCTACACCCAGAGGATATGCTGAAGGTTGAATAACCTCAAGAATATGCCAAGGTATAGCATTTGGAAGGGTCGAGAAGGAAAAAATACTCCGATTCATCACATCCCGGGGCTTTCAAAAAAACGGGGGGGGGGGGGGCAGAGTGGAAGGGGGGCTCCAAATAGGCAGGGCCAGGGGTTTGTTTTTAAATTCTTTGGAGTAAGGGTTTTGGGTATATTGCCTAATTTGCCCATTGATGCGGTAGGGGGCCAGGAAACCGAGCTCTGATAACATAATAACAATGGGGGTGATGGAAATGTAGTAGTCCCTCCTTTAGAGGGGAGAGGCGATTAACCTGCTACACCCAGAGAATATGCAGAAGGTTGAATAACCTCAAGAATATGCTATTTAAAGCATCGAGAAGGAGGAACAACTTCTATCCATCACAGCTTATGCTTCTTAAATTCTTTATTATACCTTTATCTAATTATAATGAGTATTCTGAAGATCCTTGTGATATTCCGCTTGGCCAATCTACACAGAGGCCCATGCTAAGCCAGCCTCAGCCACGGTGTGCTACTGAGGTGTGTGTACAGAAAATAACCTTCAAAAAGCTAGTGACAGCCAGTGAGTGCATACACTGGCTAACAATTGCATGTTGTGGTTTTTCATGAGAAACCACAAAGTGAACCAACATGGGGGGTGGTTGGTAATAGAATAATTTGGATAGTTAAAAAGCAATACAGCAGTTACATTAAATGTATACTGATTGTCGAGAAGGGAAGTCCAGTAACAATCACCAATGATACTAAGTTGGTCTGTTTGTGTGAATGGTGACACCATTCTCCCCTAGGTGATGCAACGGCTCACAAATATCTGATGTATCGAGAGTTCGAACTCATGCCCTTAATTTCTTTAGGAAAAATTTTCTTTAGAAACAGCGCTCCTATGAGTTGAGCCATGAGGCCAATGCAATCAAACCTCTTCGACTGCAATACCAGCTGTCTTGGCTGATTCGGGATCGGATGAACAAAGTAGTGAAACTGCAGGCCACTGGCTCAGCAGATGGTTGCTGGAAGAAGTTGAAGTGGAGCGAGGCCATTGTCACGGTGTTATTGACTCAAGTGAGTAAGGATGTGAAAGATGCTATGTTAGGGAATATGATGTAAACAGAATGGCACGTGAGGGATTACTTATATTGCATTAAACTCTGCCCAAAAACATTTTGAACCTCGACAGAGTTCAAACTCATAATCTTCAATTTCTCTAAGAGAAATGCTGTTAGAAACAGCACTCCAACAAGTTAAGTTATGAAGCCAATGTAATCAAACCTTTTCGATTGCAGGAGTTTTTCTTGAACATAACAATGAAGTAGTCCATCTTATCTATCAGGATGTAAAACCTGCAGTTCCTATGTATGATGTAGACAAACATATTTTTCCTATTCCCATAATAAGTACCTACTTCCTGCCTCCCACATTTAGAGATGGTTAGGTCATGCTAGCTTGACCAAGCAAATCAAAATGAATATCACATTTTCTCGTTAGGTAGCACCCCTATTGCATGATGTGGGTTCTACATAGGCATGATGGTTAATCATACCTTACAAGGACTCGTTTGTTGACTCGTCCTACAATGAACGAGACTCGCTACTCCGTACTATATTGGCGACCCCTTCTTAGTTCATTCCACCCCTATAAATTCAAAATAATTTAACAACGCGCTACTCCTCGTGGAAGGACGTTTACTGGCAGCCATGCATTCCTTACATGGAGTGATCCTAGCACTGATGATCAAACAAATAATAAACGATACGCCATAAATACATAGACATAGAATAGAATATATAATTTTCAAGAAAATGTATAGGTAGGTAGATACCAACTTTCTTTTCTAGAAGGATCTCTGGTTCTATTGTTTATTATTTTCTTTGGAATTGTATATTCTTAATGAGGCTTTCCATTTTAATAATTATTGATACATTATTAATATAACCCTCTTACTTCTAAGACTGTAATTTGCTTTGATAATTTAATGAATTGATTCATTATTTACCTTGAGAATGAACGGAGGAGCCCTGATCGCTGGAAGGTTGCTGCGCCGTGGGTGCCAGGTCTAGCTTTTTTGCTGCCAAACTCGCCAACCCCGCGTCCCCAGACCCTCCATCCGTTCTGTAAATAACAAGTAGGGAAATACAGCACTAATTGAGGGAAAAAATCACAAAGAAGCTAAAATTTCTGGAAAAATTGGAATAAAACATGTACTTTAAAATAATATTCAGGATCAAGGGCACCTTGCTGAAACCTTCACCCAACTACAAGTTTGAACAAACTGGGACTTATAGATCGTAAAAAATCAACGTTGTAGAATCTGATGTTAGTGAATGCGAGCACCCTATTATTGATCCGACACCAAAGAAATTTATAGGGGACCATCTAGCTAACCAAAATAATAATAATGTTTCAAAATTTCTCCACTCTCATTTAAAGTTAGCTAGTGACAGAAGACGGGAAATCAAAATCTACGCGCGAAACAGAGAAGGTTACGGTAGGGAGGGGCTGAAGGGGGAAGCTCACCCAACCTGACCAATCAGAAGCGAGCGGGAGCAACAACCCTTAAGTGCTCAACCTGAGACTTGACCGCCTATCTCCGGACTGAGGATTTTCAGTGTGAATTGAAGCGGGCATGTGAGATTGACCAATCAGATAGCCCGTTACATCCCATACGGGATGTTAACAGGAGCATTCTTAGGGCCGGTTGTGGCAACCTCGGTTAACGATAGTTAACGTGGGTCAGAGAAAATCTTCGATTAGTAGCGTTGTGGAAGCCTGGGTTACCGGTCGGTAACCCGAGAATCTGACTTAACGCTAACCCTAGATTCTCGGTCCATTGCGCATCTGCTGCGCAGCCTTGAGGCTTGACGGGGGATTTGATTGGTTATTCAATGTTATCAATCCCATCTGGGGAATGGCGGATTACGAACAGCTGATTTCTCACATCTCTTGTATCTTCGGACAATGGCGGATTACGAACAGCTGATTTCTCACATCTCTTGTATCTTCGGACAATACCGAAAAGTTCGATACAATCGAACACACAAAGTAAAATAATAGTGAATTAAAACACACAAAGTAAAATAATAGTGAAGAATAGTGAGTAAAATGATAATGAAACAGTCAAATAATGATGAACACGCAACGATGATTTGAAAACGAATGCCAGTGATAAGGTGTGATAGCGTTTCCAAGACAACCAACAGCTGTTAATCTGGCGTTACGTAGCAATCGCTAACCTGAGCTGCCACAACGACCTTTCCCGCTTCGGCTAATGAGCATTAACCCGACTTTAATCTCGCGTTCCCTAACCCTGCGTCAACGGGGATCTGCCACAACCAGCCCTTAGGGGCATGCTCTTCCACTAGGTAGCGACTTTCCGTTCTCCTTATCATTTTTATCAGACACACTTCTTTTATTTTTCCCGGTGTTATTTCATTTAGTGTTACGATTTTTTGAAGTTATTGAGGGTTGAGTAGATACTTTTACGATGAATAATTCAGTTGAGTTCATTAAGTTGAACTGGTCTCATTTGTCAATCGAAGAAAAGTGCAGGATTCGCGATGCTGGCTGCCCCTTGCTACTACTGGGACTAATCAAAAATCGTTCTGATTCGGTCCGTAAGTTCAACCCCTATAATTTGATTGATTCTATTTTTATATTCCCCATTATTTATCTAGATGATGACTAACCCTTCTCCTTCCCCATAACCTCTCCTCTCCCTTTCCTTCCCCTCCATAGCAAGATTTGCTTTCACCTCCACGATGGTTCTTGCTGGGCGGGTATACATTTCAGCTATTGCAATCATTCCTTGGTTTAACTCCTTTGATGGTTAAGTAGGTATTTCAGAATTTCTGTCTTCCATTTGAGAACATTTCTCGTGTCTGGTGTGCGTATTTAGTATAAAAGCACCTCTACCGTCCCCGATAGCCCTTGTTGATCTCTGAGCACCCCCTGAGTTTCAAGACAGGAGCCGCCACTGCATGTCAACCAATTTTTGTTTTGTGCATGTAAGATGGTCATTACTCAATCAATCGCAATAAAACTAATAGGTCATCTTCCTGATACGTATAAATAACCAACAACCCTCGGAGTCTGAACAAAATCGGACCCATAGATCGTAAGGAATCGACGTTATAAGGAATTCACATTTGCACTTACTCAAGCGTCATTATTTATTCAATTGCAATGCAATTTATAGGGGACCATCTAAAAGTCAACCCACACAATACCTGAAAATTTCATCAAAATCGAACTAAAATTGAGAATTCCCAGAGATTTTGAATAGGAGTAGTTGTGTCGGTGTCACCTGTTCACAGAAAAATGCCCCGACGATCAGCCCCGTACATAAATTGTGTGGAGCGCTGCACATACTCACTACTTGGTGAGTATTTTTCTCCTTTGAAGTGGTGAAATATCCGTGCATCCCCAACCACAGATATTCGGCAAACACCAAGGGACGCTCCATACCACTAGGAAATAGGTGAGCAATGGCTGGGTGCTCGGCGAATGCTGCATGTGTGGACATGATCGGGTCTATAGGTCCACCAGAGATGGTCTGCATTCCGAGGGCGCGCCCCATGCAGCAGAAAAGTTAACTACTCGTTGAAGCAACATTTGGAAGACAACCCCGTTAGGTAAAATTACCGCAAAGAGAAATTTGGCATTTGAGGGTTGGCTGCCCTGCTTTCGGTGAATGTGCTATTTCGAGTTTCTGTATAATGTCGTGACAACTTTTTTTTACTTCCCACGATTCGTTCTTCCTTCATTATTTCAACGTTTTCATTATTTCATTTCGCTAGTTATATTTATCTTATTTAATTTCATCTGTTCATTATGAATAACACCCCTAAAACAGGATGTTCTTTGTCCTTTGACTTCGGAAAAACACTTCGGTGGCAAACTCGGGAGATTGTTTACAATTACAATGTCGCTGAGTAGGTACTTCTCCTGAAAGAAAACTGAAGAGCATTCTAAGGTGAATATTTGTCACTTGACGAGTATTTCCGCTAGATCAGTTAGTTCGATTATAAGTGAAGGCAGGCGGATGATGGAGACGACTGGGCAGACTTCCTTCATCACTCCAACAAGAAATAGATAGAAGGTACATTTCAATAATAAAGGTAAAGGAGTAGTAATGTAATTAATTTATCATTCATTCAATGGTACCTAAGTGTAGGTATACATTTCGAAACTAAGTAGTTATTCGTTATTTGTTGACTACAATCGAGAAGTATATTTTTTATTAGTTTTGAGTTCCGAGAATGTCGATAACAACAATCTACCCGTATCTGTACGTGTGAATAGTGTGAAGCTAAAGTCATTCCTACAAAGTGCATGTTTTTAGTTCTTTTATTATTGATTCACTGGTAAGAGATTCCTAGAAAAAAGGAGTGAAAGATGTTCTTTCCCTTCTCATAACCTCCCAGGAAGGCTGTGTACCACAAAATACTAACGCTGAACAAGGAAAGAGGGATGTTTTTCCCTCCTCACACTCAGGAAATATCGTGCAGTCTACTGTATTGAAAAAAAGTAAGAAGCAGGAACGCAATTTACGTAACATTTCATTTAAAAACATAAAATTTTGAGTGACAGCCTTTGAGGGCCGATGCTCCTGTAGAAGAACGGAGGGAAATAGAAACACTCGAGAGGGAAAAGATTTTGAAAAAATATCGTACGCGCCAAATATTTTTAAATGATAGGAGATAAGTAGTTCCTTTTTCTCCAGCAGAATTCGCCCTCGGAACCCAGAACATCTCTGGTCGACCTAAAGCTCCCCCAACGGTTTGTCTGAGTGGCTTTCAGGACTGCCTCAACTGTTGTTTTCATTTGACAAATCTAAATAAATTGTAAATATTATAAATGATGGCGCGATACTATTGTTACGCATATTTTTTTAACAGAATTTAATTTTGCACTGTAGCATACTCCTGGCTCAGGTATGTACGTGTATACATATATTTGAGACACAATAAAATGTTGTATGATTGCGAGACTCAATTCTCAAAGGTATTCCATGTTTCTGGTTTTGTACGTTTCGGAAATTTTTTTGGTTGTTAACTACATTGCCGGAATATAGAAATATGCATCAAAGGAAAAAGAGGGTTTCCAATTTATATAAATAAATAAATAAATGAAGATGAAAAATAGTAATTAATTTCAATGTTTAAAAAATTAAAAAAGTAATGTTAAAAATAAAAAAAATTAAAGTGTTTTTTCCTTAAATCATGTGGCGTGAGTCAACCAGGCTTCAGTTTCCAATCGATTGAATTAGTCATTCAACCCGGATACGTATATACATTTGTGCTGTAATAATCGCAATGCCGTACTTAATTGATCGAGGGAGAGAGAGAATGGAGAGGGGGGAGATAACGAAGAAAATATAGTATTTTTGTTCTGTCAGTTATCGTAAGGGATATATCCAATTTGGTTAAACATAAAATTGCTTCTACTTCAAGTCTACCTACCTTACAACAATCTATTTCTTAAACAATAGCGACTCCAGCAGTGTGCAGGTATTTGTATGCAAACAGTAGCAATACTGGAGCTCTTATCCGGCAAGTTTTCGGCGTAATTCTAAAATAGCAAACGCCATTTCAGCTCCCATGATCTCTTGGCAAAACATCAACAAGAAACAACCAATGCCAAGAACGATATGCCCCAACCTTCTTCAAACCAAAATCAAGTTGGAACAATGATGCAGATCAGTTCAGTGCAAGATAGAGTGAATTTTCTGGAATTAGTTACCTCGGAGGCGAGCTCCCTCTGACCAGCCATATCACTACCCCAATAGGGTTGCACTCGCTCAAGCTGAATAACATGAAAAAATATTATGAAAATGAACGTAAAACTAAGCCCAGCACAACATTGCCACAAAACAATCAATAGATTGATAACAGCACACCACTTCATAGCTACGTACGGATTATTTCTAAAAATAGAGCAGCCAGTGCGAAATGATTGTCAATGAAAGCGTACGTAACAGAATAAAATCGGTACATACACTCGAATAAATTAAATATATCAAGAAGGGTCAAGATTATTGGAGGTCTCGGAGGTTTCGAGTAAGAAGCATATCAAAAACAAATCATTATGACGTTGGAATAGACATTGTGCATTGATTAAGGCGAAACACAAGGGGAATTATAACTTACATAAATTATTGTCTAAAATAAAGCAACTGATGGTAATTTATACAGATGAAAGCGAATTGAAAATAATCAAGGCTTGATTTTGTGGTGGTAACTCAGACCACGGAAAGCGCCTTTGCTTTCATCAGCATACCTAGTAAGGGCGATCAATATAACACATTGATCTTTTACTGACCGACATGCGAGGAAGCACGGTAGCATTAGCTGACGGCTTCAAATTTAATCGAAGCATAAGTTTATGAATGAACAAACAACGTTTATGAATATGCTTCATCCATGAGATTTGAAAACAACGCATAGGTGTATGTACTTCAGAAAAAACAATAGTATCATCGATCATTTACCTTGAACCTATGTTGTTAACAGTCTCCACTTTTCACGAGGAAAAATATATTTGTTTGAGAAGGAAGCACCGGTGACCAGCTTCGGAAAAATTCGTTTCTACAAAGATCTAGTGGGTGATAGTAGAAAAAAAGAAGTGGATGCAGTCAAAAAAAGGAACAGTGAGAATGAAGAGAAAAACTGGTTCTGTTGTGGCAGCGGTACGAAACGCAAACGCGACACTCGGCAGTGCTCACAAGAACAAAAAGCAGAAAAAAACTAACGAAAATCGACACAAATTAAAAACGACACAAAGAACTGTGAAAGCACAACGGAAATAAATAATAATTTTGTATTGATTGGAGCACAAAAGTAATCTATTCCAAACGAAGCCACACAGCGTTCTCGAGCATGCGTCGAGTTGACAACGGAGAATCCTTATCAGTAGTAATCAACATTGAGAAGAGATTGTACCCACCAATCCCTATATGAACTGACGGATGACTGTGTACATGAAAGTACCTCTCTATTGTTACATACCTTTGAGTATAAGTACTTAAGACTATTATTTGTTCTCAAGTTTTATTGCTACCCACAGAATACAGTTGGAACCTATACTCTCAATGTCTGCATTAAAAACAAAGTTTAGCGTACAATTTGTATAGGTACGCAGGTAATTTTAATGAATGGGCTCAAGATATACATATATTATAGATTCTCCCCACCTGCTTATTGAGAGGGAGTAGATTATTTATTTCATGACGATGATTAAACTCGAACGGCACTCTCTTCCAGTTCTTGAGTTACGACTTAACAAAAGTTGGGTCAAGTGATGTAACAATGGGCAAGGATGGATCCCACACTGGTAGGATGGAAGCAATGACGTCGCTAGAGCTGCAAACTGAAAAATGAGACTAATAATTTTGGAAGTGTCTGTGGTTGATGCCAAGATCCTCATTCAAAATAGGCAGATTTATTATGTGTTCCTATTTTTCATGCGGTAATTACTAGTGTCACTATGGACTGAATATAACTCTATATAGGTATCTAGATACGTAGGTAGATACATCAAGATACATTTGCGCACTTAAACATAAGTCGAATCGGCCGAACATCAGATACAATTTACCCAAAGACATTGTAATTACCAAAAAACAGCGCTCCCTGAGGGGTAAAGAGGTACCTTACCTACCTATTACGGTTGCCCAAGCCCAGCATGAGTCTTTCAAACCGTGACTACCAACAACTGAAAATGGGAACAAATGAAGAAAATTTAATTCAATTAAATATATATATAGTATATACTTCTTGATAAATTCAATAAACTGTTCTACTGAACTATATACTTTGTTTTGTAAGAATAATAGATAAACGAAGAAAGATGTTTTTGATAATTCGAAAAATTATCTTGATCACAATGCAAAGAAATTCTTAACCATTATATTTCTACTAAATCCATCTGACATTCAAAAAGAGATTTTGGATTTTTAGCAGTTTTTATCAAATTTATAGCAAAAGTTAAATGAAATTGTTCAGTCTAATTTTGTAAATAAATTCTTTAATGTTCTATTTTGAATTTGATAAACTTTTTCGAGCAATATTCTGCTAAAAATTATAATGTAACAATTTTTGTCGTTTTAGCCATTTTTAGGGATTTGTACTGCACATTTTTTAAAATTTGACCATTTTAATGAAGGCACTCAAAAAGTGTTGGCCAACGAACTCATCCTTTCGTTTGGAAAGCTTGTTTTTTTGGCGCAAGAACGGAATTTTTATCTCAATCCTAAGGAGAGTTATCGTCTGGAATGATATATATACATATATATATATATATATATTTATATATATATATATATATATATATATATATATATATATACATATATATATTGTTTTCTTGACCACTCAGTATAGAAATTCTTGTTTTGATTTTTGAGGGTTGGTCAAATGAATAAGCAGTTTATCTAGGCCGACGTTTCGTCCAATTTATTGAACATCTTCAGGGGTAAAGGTACAGAGGTACGAAGAAACAAAACCGTTCATTAGTTTGGTGACTTATGAGTAGGGAAGTACATAACTAGGTGTATAATGAAAGTAGAGTGTTACCTTAGATTATTATCTTCAGTGTCTTCCTCTTCCCTACATCACCACTCTGGTAGACCATACAACAAATTTACTCAAAAAAGTTAATTAACAACGAATTAGAACACCATTAAATTTATGAAAAAATTTGCAAAAAAAAATGTACTTACTCGAATTTCATTAATATTTGCTGAAAAACTATTAAAAATCTGAGAAAATCGCTAAAAATCAAATATCTGTTTCGAATATTGTAGAACATTATTTAGTACGAGTTTATTTGGCATATAGTCGGTGGTTAACAATTTTTAGCCCTGAAAGCGCTCAAATTTCAAAACACTAACATAAAACCGTAATTAATCTAAATTCGCTCATAAGATCATGCTGCATGACTGGAACTTTTTTGTACTAATATTCTGCTAAAAACTATGAATTCGACGATTTTTAGCCGTTTTTTATAACTTTTGAAATTTGAGCAATTTAATGCAGACACTCAAAAAGAACAAACAATCTCATCCCTTCATTTGGAAAGCTTTTTTTTTTGCGCAAGAACGTAATATCTTTATCTCAATCCTAAGGAGAGTTATCGTCCAGAATGACACACACAAACTTCAAGAATCGATTCAGAATGAACTAAAACGGATACTGATGATGAAAATTTCGGAAAAATTTAATTTAAACATTTTTTGATCTATTGCAATAACTTAATTTTCAACGAAAATTGGCTAAAAGATCCATCCACCCGCCCTCCTAATCTTTTTCCTAAAACTACTAAAGGTTACCGAATTTGGCTTAAAAATCTTACATCTACCAGGGATATGCCTGTTGTCTCGGCATCATTATTAATGAACCCCAAGGGGTAAAATTTAAGGATGTTATGTAAAACAAACATCAATAGCTATCAAAAAACTTGCAGAATAAATGGGTGATTTTTTGCTGATTTTAATAGCTATTAACATATATGAATTGAATGGGACCACTCAGATTATTGGTTTATCAGTTCCCGTAAGAGGATCTTTACTGGGCCTGGAAAGACCTGTTTGAAGGGCTACTATGATAATCCTTCGCACCCGTGCAACGCTTCAATAGGACAAGTATAGCTTCATACACACCTTGCATGTGGGAAATAGGAGTTCGATTCCCCACGAGGTAAAGAAGAAATTTTACCTCACCACAAGCAATCATAATGAGCGTTACCCATGGGTTCGAAAAAGGTATTTTAACTATTTTTAAATGGAAGAAATTTCATCCAAAAAAGTTTGGCATTCTCTCCTACGATGAGTAGGTAGTTTTCTGTCTTTGATTTTTTCAGTTTCGCGCACTGGTGACGTCAACTTCAATAAGGGTGTCACTTTTTGCTTTTATATTTGATTGTAATGTAGTAGGTAAAGGACACAAACAAATGAACACAAATAATATTGTACACATTTTATTCATGATCATGCACATTTTGTACTGGACATGTTATAAGCATCTTTGGTAGTACAGCCTACCTAATCTAAAATCTAATATTGGAAAAATCGAGTAAACTATCGGCATTCAACATAAATGTAGTACTTTAACGCTATACCAATTAAATTTATTACACACTTACAATCTTGAAAATCCACAAGGTTCGCAGTGAAGTTCAAATAAATCATGATTGGTTAACCTTAAACTTAAAGAAATTTTCCAAGTTAACAGTGAACGCTTTTACAAAAAAAAGGAAAAAAATATATATAGAATTTGAGATCAATGTAAACACACGTAAATATTGCTAGAGTAAGAAGAAATATTGTCGGACAATACAGATTGTAGTAATTAATATCAATCAGGATAAGGACCTTTATTTATCATCTACTAGCTCAAATAATTGAGATTATAATATAAAATATATTTGATGAGCTTTACCAAGAAAGCCGAGTCAAGAATCGTGATTTATGTGATACAGTGCAGCGTGAGTGTTGAAGCACAATCTGTCAACTTCAGAATTGTTGTGGCATGTGCGAAGAACTGACTCCAATGGTGCTCCGAACATAAGATCGAGGTAGAGCACAGCACGTAAACAAGGGCCTAACAGATTTGCTCTTCTTTTGATGCCTATAAGGGCAGTCGTGGTGGACTTTTTTTGCCGGTTTCGTTTTCCTATAATAATATAATTTTCATTTTTGACAAGTATTGATGAGTTTGATGGTGTGGGGAAAGAATTGTACAATGAAAAGTGGCGACGCACTGTGCGTAATTTGGCCGATTTAGGAGAACAAAAATCAAAGCAGCCCCATTTTTTACTCAAAAAATTTGATTTTTGATGGATATTCATGTTTTCTCAGTTGTACAACATAGTTTTCAAAGTTATTGTGTGTTTTTTAAGTTTTTTTTTTTTTTTTTTTTTTAAAGCGTATTTTCTTAGAAAAAATGAGCCGTTAATTTACTAAAAATTGCCCCAAAATTGACCAAATTTGCACAAAATGTGTTCCAGGATGTCCAGATTGTGACCCTCACCTTCCCATTAGTCTTCGCGAACGCAGTTTGACATTTGATCCTCATCAGGCAAGTCCCAAGGTCAGTCAAATACAATTTTTCAAAATTGTATACACCTTTCTTGCAAGCCAAACGATCATATCAGACAGGGATAGAATTAGCGAGATTTTTTTTCTTGAAGTACCTATGCTTTTAAAAAAGTGTCAACGAGTATCAGCCCGATTTCTTCGGGAACCTCTTGAGAAACATCTGTAGATAAACGGGGAAAAGCTGCAAGAAAGGTGTTTAAAAGTGGGAAAAAATGTGTTTGATTTACCTTGGGATGTGCCTGATGAGGATCAAGTGTCAAACTGCAATCGCAAAGTTGAATGAGAAGGTGGGGGTCACTATCTTGACTGGATATGAAAACCCGTTGGGCTGCACTTTGCAACGTCGTCATGTTTGAGCTAGTGAGAGTCTCTTCTAGTTGCTTATCTGAGCTTCAGCGACCGAATTCCTTTCATGTCAGACCACAAAGTGAACATTCTTCAGGTCAGATGATTTTTTCCAAGGACTTCCATTTTTCGATTTTCGTTCCCCTTAAATCGGCCAAATTACGCACTGTACGACGCAAGGTATCAACAAGGGGAAAGTCATGTGAACCACCATGTTCCCTAAATCCTCCATCCCCTAGAGGTGGGCCTTGATAGTTCGGAGCCCCATTGGGGATAAAAATAATGCAAAATAACCAAAAATATTCGAAATTTAGTCAAACTATCGATTCAAATTTATCTCAAAAAAATAGGTAGTTACCTACCTAAAAAGAAAGAAAGAGAGCGATCGAATACCGAACAATATTTTAGGGCATTAATTTCATTCATATCATAACAAGTAACGTGTACATCATTCATTCTTCAAAACAAGTTTTTATACAGTAAAAAATAAAATTAAGTAAATAATATCGAATAATGGAGAAGCTTGCCTCTTTTCTATTATGTATACCACACACTTATTAATAGCGTAGCTTAGACAAGCTACTGGACTGATCAAAGTACAAAAACTATAATTTTTATCCATGATTACAGATTTGAAACGAAAATTTATGGGATTTTTGAACTTAAAAGCTCAACAGGAATGATCGGGAATGAAACGGTTGGTCAGATCTGATGTAAAGATTTCATAAACTTCATTTAGCTGTTACCAAGACTATTATTATATTATAGGAACATGAATTTATTTAAAAATGTTTATATATATCAAGTAGCCTTATGATATTATTGCACTATAATGATTTCACATCTTATTAAATCTTAGGTAGGTGTGTTTCAGATCTTTGGAGATGTACTCGAAGGTACCTAAAGAAAGACTTTAATATTAATAAAAATCACTGAGGAGATTTATGTTAGAAAAATACAAGTTAAAAACATACAGTTTCAATATCTTGTCTAGGAAAATTATGCTATAAACTTTGTCATTGTCATTTTAACCTAAACGCAATACAGAAACGATTAAGCCTACACCTACTCACTAAAAGTAGCGAAATGTTATACTATTTCCACTTAGTTACGAGATAGGTGATTTTATAAGATTTATCCACCGGAGTGCCCTAAACGCCAAAGCTCATGTGGATTGCAATCATGTGAGAGTACTTATTTCACTGTAACTGTAGAAAGCCATACAAAACTATAATCGCAAATTATTATCATACATTTAAACTCGGTATGTATTTGAACCAACTAACCTTACAATCAAAGTTTATACAATAAATCAAGCTTAAGACACAAAAGTATACTCGCACGCGAGTAAGAACTTTTAGGTAGATAGTAAATACGTAAAAATTGTTCTTACTGGTTTTTTGGAGCAATACAGCGCTGGAAAAACCCATATTTTAAACCAACAGTTATCAGTTGAAATTTAAAATTATAAAATAAAAAACCTCTAAAAGTCAATAAGCGAAATCGTTTATAACAAAAAACAGTATCAACAAAGTTAACAAAGTACATCAACGTCAGAAATAAAATATGAAATCAACATAAACTAAGAAACACATGACTAGAATGTATAATTGAATACGTGAGCTCAAAATGCACTTCAAGGCATACCTAGCTAGTTTTATTGACAAACTTTTTACAAGGGCAGCGACATCACAAAGCAGGCTAATGTATAAGTATTTTACATGCTGTTAAGAATATTGGCCACCAAAGTTGAATAGACATACTATGTCAATAGATTTAGTAGATATTCAATAACTTTGTTTGCCCCCATTCAAGTATGTTGGATATAATCATGAATGATTGAAGATATTACATTAACGTTATTCGACATAATTTTCGTGAAGTAATCAATTTTATACAACGAAACACTTGAAAAAAATTGATTACCAGTGTTTAATTGCGTAGATAGTTCGAATCCTCGCAGCAGTAAGGAACAACCGAAGGGCAGTAGTGGGAAAAATCATCTTTGCGTTTCATGAACACCGTAGGCACACAACTATAAAGTGACTTGAACCTAGGTATATTTCAGTCAAGTTCAATCATGGAACAAGAACAGTCTACGGGTAGTACTCTACCAAAAAAAAAAAGAAGCCATTCAACAGTAGGTATTCTGTTTAAATATATACAACTATAAGTGCTCGAGTGAATTGACGCTCTACAATGTTTGGAAATTTCAATTTTGACGAATCAAGTAGGTATCTGAATGGTAATCTTATTCATATAGATACACTGCATTTTCAAAAACACACAAATATTATCAGCTATACATCATTTCAAATATTTTACACCGCAGTAAAATAAGGAAAAATGATAGTGTAGGTATACTCATCAACCTGGTGGATCTGAGATTAATTCACAAATCTAACTAATTTAGCCCGTAGGCTCAGCAGGCATTGTGATGATTTTGAAGAGCTTCATAACGTTTCGTAAAACATTTAAAGTTATTCTACAACACAATAGTTCTAAATGTCAAGGAAGTACCTCTAATATGAACCTGACGAATGCTGAGAGGACTCGAATTAGCAATGTTGATAGAGCAGTCAACCCCTACAAACCACTATAAATTCATCTACAGCAATATACTAAAAGCAAACGTTGTTGGTGATGAAACGCTCTTTTCTCTCTGTGTACTGTGTTTGTAGACTGCATCTAAAAACAAGCTTCGAATTACATATTTATCACACAAATGAGGAGCTTGGTATCCAATACTAGAATTCAAATTTTTTTAAAATATAATTGTAATTAGTCAAAAAACATTTCTTGCAAAACTTTACTTGATTTGCAATACAAAAGCAATACTTCACTTGAAAAATGAAGCGGAAGGGGTAAAGCAGATTTGTATGGGCAGAGGTGCCGAGGAAAATAGCTCATTGTTTGTTCTTCAACGTTCAACGTTGATTTTGGAGATAAACCCCAATATGTTTATGGACAGTCCAGAATGGCCTGGTGTTGTAAAACTTGAGCACAATCAGGATTCCACTGATGCCTTGTAACGTGTGAAATCATTATCGTTGATCTGTTACTCACTAGTAATTACAACATAAGTTAGTTGCTATTTAGGATTGTTGAACTGATGAAAAACGCTTCATTTCAGGACTTTTAGTATTCTTTAAAATTGTATTCAAATAATTAATGTTCTAGCGTAATTTTCAATTAAATTGACAACTTTGATACCAAGCTACTCATGGTGGGATTGTAGTTATTAGTATGGATTAGCTTTGCAAGTACCTACCTACTACGGTTCCATGAGAAAATCGGATCTGATGTTCTTGTAGGCTATACAGTTTTACAGATCCCAATGAGCTCTATGAAAGGACAGATTTGGAGACAAAAGAGATTGAAGGCTGGTGGATGTGACTAGAGGACTCTGCAGGTGTCTGTGTTTAATGACTTCCCGCTCAACGGGTGCCAACAAGTCCTGCAGAGACAAATGTTCGTCTCAGGACTTTTTCATCCGTCGACCTGTAATGGAGCCCACAAAGGATTTGAGGGTTGCACCCAGTCCTTTAGTTGGAGACTCGTTCTCTGTGTTCTGTCCACCCTGAGGGTGAGCATCTAGGCATTTCTGGTAGCGGAGTTTGCAGGCGGCTTCAATGGTTTTGCAAAGGGCTCCGGAAGAAGGCTCGCAGTGAAACACGTGAGTTACAAATAGATCCTGAGCAGTATGCATAATGAAAGCGCATTGCTTCACATTGTGGCCCACACCAAGAAATGACAAATACCGAACCCTACACTCTGCTATTGGCTTATCTCCATCTTGATTATTAGCAGAAGTAATTGTGATCATACTTGGAGCTACAGAAATGTTCACAATTTGCCACTGGCTGCGGGGAAGTGTGTTAACTAGCTGATCAATTGCATCATTCAGGATATCCATACCATTTGGTTTTGACACAACGACAGTGCCCAGATACTCAGCTTGTAGAGTTTTCTTTGGTTCCTCCATCGGAGTCGGAAATGACTGAGTGATTGGAGCGTTGGGATTGCGGTGAAACTTTCTGCTTTCTGTCGGTAAGTTGGTTGGTCTGACAGCCATTGGTGGCTTACCATTAGGAATACTGGATTCAATCGGTTTCAGAATGTGTTGCTGTAAACTTCTTTCTATCATTATTCTTTTGCAAATATCCCTCAATGTGTTAGCAATGGCTCTAGCAGGCATATCACAACGAAAAACATGGCACATGTGCTTTCGAGTGACTCTGTCACGGGCAACATAAGCAAAATCCCTTCCATTATCTCGAACAACTCCCCAAACCCGAATAGTATGGATTGGTTGGGTATTGAGAACTGTAAGAGACTCCGGGTCAATCAATTTAAGAGCACCCTCATCCAAATCCATGAATAAATCTTTACCATCTCCCCAGCGCCCAACATTATCAATGAAACCATTTTTACCTGCAGACAACTCCAAGATACATCTATTCACTGCCCGGCTGGACCTTTCAGGAGTTAGATCAGATTCACAGATTTCCACCCAACCAAGACTACGAACAGCAAATCTTGTCGTCTTTTCCTTATCTTTGTTGTCACATCGTGCAGGAAAGCTCCTTCGTTTTAACGCCATATCCTCTTTGCGTTCTCGTTCTTCATACTTCCTCAAGTCAAATTCTGCAAGAACCGAACTGGAATTGCTCCTAGTGACCGTCATAATTCCTCCATCCTGATGAAAGTTGGTCAACGCTTTTTCAGCATCTTTGACCAACGGTGTTTTGGGTTCTTTATTACCAGAGGTAACTGGTACATCCCTTTGAATAGTGCCACTTTTAACATGCCAGTAGTAAGGGCCATTGCTGTCCTGGTGTTTTTCCCAACCAGGAGGTAAAACTTCAGCTGAGGATTCGTCATTCGACGATTCTGGTGAATCCCGAGATTCGGATCCTTCGGGGAAATCTCCACTGTCTTTCTCATCGTCGGCTCGGTCCACAGTAGTGTCTTTATGATCAACCAGATCTGGTTTGTTAGATAGTAAAGAGATCTTAGCATCAATACCTCTAATATTCCCACGATTGAGGTTTCCAACTCCAGTGTTATCAAGGATTTCAGGACGTTTAGCGATATTTATGGAAGTATCTTTATCCAATGCTGTAACTGGGCCAGTGTTAAGATCAACGCCCATTGATCCTAAATCCAAAGAAGCATAAGATTTGCGCCCCTGCGATGTTGCATTGGGCCGACAAATCGTTTCCAACTCAGAATAAAGTAGATCTCTATACATTGAAACATCAGTGTTTGAATTCAAGGCATCATCAAGGTTTGGTAAATGGTAATTGGGATTCTCGTAGCTCAATAACCCGTTTTCCAAATAAGTTTCTTCATCGGGAGGAGTTGAAACCATTGTGTAGAGAGACAGTAGTGTAGAATATGGATTTTGTGTACCCGAAAAGTCGAAATGAGGGTGAATTCTTCCTCCTAGCTCTCCACACAACATTCCATCAAATTACATGTACACCAATGCGGCCATTTCAAGGTAGGGAATACTAACCTTGGTCCAAGAAGTTTGGTCGATTCACACTATACACAAACTAGTAATCTAAAATAACTCGAGAGAAATCAGATTATACTCAATGACTTAACTCACCAAACTTCGAAAGATTCAAACAATCGCGCAGGATTTATCAAATTATTACCATTGTGAATCGATAAGCTCACGGTCACAGAAACAAAAGCGACAAGAGGGGGAAGGGGTGGGAAAACTCGTTGACGAGGAGGTTATTGATTAACCACGAATAAGGAATACCCTCCATCTTTCATTATTAAGTACTGACAATAGTGCGAACATCGTTAACTCGAAAAATAGTAACCCTGTCGTTTCCTCCCTCCAATTTTCAAACTGCTCTTTAGAACTCAAAATTTTATTAGGTTTGTCGATATCGTGGAGATTTCTGTGCTCCCTTAGCTATAATGTCATGAGTGGCTTTCGTTATTAAAATAAATAGGTCAGAGGTAAGATTTAAAAAATCCACTAGTTAGGTAAAGATAGATTTCTGTAATTTATGACGGACTCTTTCAAGGTAGAATGTAAGGTGAAGCCATTTACTTTTGTATTTACCATAAGAAATCGGTACTAAATTAAAGTATATATTTCATATATAGAGAAGAATTTTAATATTTTGACGGAGAGGTTAAACAACAGACTGTTCGCCACGCCAAAAATCATAGGTAGGTCGGTCGTACCTTACCTACCTACTTAAAGTAAATCCATAGAGCAATATCCAGCAATCTGGGAGAACAAAATTGCCCTCAAGTAGGTATAGGAAATTTAACGCCGATTCCAAACATACCACATGTTCTTATACCTGGCTATTTTCCAATTTTTATCCCATAAAACCATTTCAAAAGGATTTTCGTCTCGCAGAAAAGTTGTGGAGGATTAAATTCTGTCGATTAATCACCAAAAAATTTCAAAATTCAAACTTTTGTTTTTAAATGAAATGATGCGTAAATTGAGTTCCCACTTCTTACTTTTTTCAATACAGTAGACTGCACGGCCTTCCCGGGAGGTTATGAGAAGGGAAAGAACATCTCTTGCTCCTTTTTTCCAAGAATCACAAGTAAATCAATAATAAAGAACTAAAAACATTCACTTTATAGGATTTACCTTTGCTCTACACTATTATAGATACGGATAGGTATAATAGCATGTTGTTACCTACAACATGCACCGACAAACATTCTCGGAACTCAAAGCTAAGAAAGAATATAAGACTTCTCGATTGTAGTCAACAAATAAATTAATACCTACTTGGTTACGAAATGTATACTCAGTGTTTATTTAATTAGCCGATTACCCGGGCGTTGCCCTGGTCGGGGTGCATAAATAACTCGGTGCCAAGTGGCTGGTCTCACTCTGCTGATCAGAGTAGCTCCGAACCGTGTCATTATCACCCAGCAATCCAAAAGGGGCTTCCATTCAAATTTCAGCATCGTGGGATGAATAGAAAAGAAATTAGCCTCAGGGCTCACTCTGCTGATAAGGGTGGCTCCGTACCCGTCATTATTACCCAACAGTCCTAAAGAGGCTCCGTTTCAAATTTCAGCATCGTGGGATGAATAGAAAAGAAATTAGCCTCAGGGCTCACTCTGCTGATAAGGGTGGCTCCGTACCAGTCATTATTGCCCAACAGTTCTAAAGAGGCTCCGTTTAAAATTTCAGCATCATGGGATGAATAGGAAAGAAATTAGCCTCAGGGCTCACTCTGCTGATCAGGCTCATGACTTAAGACTTTCACGCGGTTACTTCCCAGTACCTAAAGAACATCTGTACCAAATTTGGCCAAAATACGTCAAACAGTGTGGGTTTGTATAAAGAACATACATAAAAACTTTTCATATATATATATATTTTTTTTTTTATATATACACATAGGTATGCACCATTAAATGAAATGATAAGCTAATTTCTTTACTTTTTTTGAACTGTACCTTCTACCTATTTCTTGTTAGAGTTATGAAGGAAGTCTGGCCAATCGTCTCCATCATCCGCCTGCCTTCACTTATTATCGAACTAACTGTTTTAGCAGAAATTCTCGTCGCATCACACGTCAAGTGTACGGGAAAAGTACTCGGCGACATTGTAAACAATCTTTCGAGCTTGCCGCCAAAGTGAAAAGACGAAGAATGTCCTGTTTTAGGGGTGTTGTTCTTAACGAACAGATGAACTAAATAAGATAATATACCTAACTATCAAAATAAAAGAAAGAAAACGTTAAAATAATTAAGGAAGAATGAATCACGGGAAGCAGAAAACGGTTGTCACAAAATTATACAAAAACTCGAAATAGCTGTCGCGCATTCACCAAAAGCAGTGCAGCCAACCCTCAAATTTGCGATAGTGGAATTAATTATTGGATTCAGTAAAATAAATACTAGGTACACATAAAATAAACATTTATTGGGCATCAAACTTTGGCACGCCTCATCACTTTCTCCATCATAATAGTCACTACAATAATGCAAGAATAGACATCTAATAACAACAGTAAGAGAAAATTCACAAAATATCATCTTTCTAAAACTAACTTACATTGAATTTATAAACACATAACGACGCGTATAAATCCAATTACAACAATTTGGTAAACATACAATTCTATTGGTCTCTTTACTAATTTAACTAAGATCTAGGAAAAATGTTTTAGTGTCCGTCGGAGCGTTTTCAAACCCTTCACAATATCACTGTGGTAACTCCACCAATTGGTAAAGTAAAACGCATGATAGTATCATTGGGGGAATGTTGATGCATTTTTTATATTGGACGACATATTACACTTTGGAATGTTTAATGTAAGGTTAGGTTCACTTCAACCCCAAGTAATCAACATGAGGTATATTATCACAATTGGTCAAAGGGGATGGAATATTCAATAAATCAACATCCAAATTAGAGGGATACAAATATATGTACAATACCAACATTATTTGCCTTACGTAAGACATTTAGGTATATAAAGATTAACGCAGAACTTAGGTGGACAGAGTACCAACTAGAAAATGTTTAAGTTAATTTATAAAGCCTGTATTCCACCGTATACTTTGGTATATCAAATTCAATGATGAAATAACATCAAGACGAGGAGAAAACTTCAAACACATCACTTCACGGAAAACCAGGATTGACTTCTGTACTGCAATTTGATCCTGCTTACTAAAATCTGCACTTTTAGTGGGAAAAAGGGTTAACAACACCGATCCCTGAAAAACAATTCGACGTATCCTGAAATTGTTACCCAAACCTTCAAGACACCTATCTACTGACAAAGCCTGACATCTCAATTTAAGATTTCTATCGATTTTTACTCAAACAAGTCGATTTGAGTTATTCCTTGGCCACAAGCATATTACTTGTACTCGTAACTCGAAGAACTAATTTAATATCACAATCAATACACATTAATTTGTAGGTTTGGGTATTTAGATGACGTCCAAATCTACCAGCAAGGTCCCTTTCACAGTAAACTGTTGAGTTGAAAGCAAACTAGTTGATGTAGCAGGTGCAAGGATGGAAAAATGAGGGAAAATCCTCTACTCATTCGGAATGCACTGAGGATGTTCGGCACATCCTATGATGAGACCCATTACAGTGTCACGTAGCACGGATTCTATTATATTTTACGATCAGAGAGAACAGGTTCAAATAACAAAATTTAAATTCATAATTGGCGTAGTAATTTTTATAAGGCACATTCATTTTGAATTACCTACAAAAAATCGATTTTTCTGGATAACCGGTCAATTTTTTATTCATTCAAGTGCCTCTGAACCTGAGCTTAGTGAATAATAATTGTAAAAAAAAGGTAAAAATATAAATAAAAAAACCAACAAATACCCAGGTAGATCGTGCCAAAAATGCCCAATAAATGGGTCTCGTCTGTGACTCCTCTATTCACATCAGAGGCGTTCCGGTCGACTGTGGCTGAGCACTCATGAGCTTTCATTCAACGCAACCTACTTGTGTGAAAGGGGCCTAAAGACCCCCTTTGTTAGCATCTAGAGCATAATGGCTAAACATTGAAGAACAAGGAACACGCTTTTACCTCTGGAGTCGGTATTCGGATTCATCTCTTCGCTGATTCTCTAAATGCTGGTTTTTGAAGGTTTTGTGATTGTTTTCACATTGTTTAAGGACCATATCGCTTATGAGCAGCTCAGATATTTTTCTGATGACGATTGAATGAATATGCTAATGAGAGTGATCTTGGGATATCGTTGGAAGAATTATTCAATGTTTCGTAACTATAGACAAATGTGGCAATGAGTGTGGTAACTCACTTCCCTGGTTATAGGCATCTGCAGAAACGTCATTTTTGGCAGCTAGGTTTAGAGTATAAGCGTGTTCCAGGCTAAAACTGGGAATGAAATACATTATTGGATAGCTGAAGTTTTAGAAGTAGGTATTTTAAATGTGCTTTAGTAATAACTAACTTGTTCAAAAGAATCACGAAATAATGTTACCAAAATCATCTTTCAGTAGTAGCCCATTAAGCTTTGGGCCAATATTTATCAATGTCTTTTAGAACCCACCTTCAACTTTCCACCTCTTATTGTCATACAAATTTAGCACACGATTGAAATTTTCATAATTATCATTTCACCATAGGGAAACGATTCTGCTTTGAAATTTCATTTACAGTTCAAACATTAGATAGGTGAAACGCCAGGAGGAGAAAAACAAAAATAATGATAATAATCGACGAAAGCTGTCAATTAAAGAAGTAGAAAAAATATTGGTTTCACGTGAAATGAAGCTTTTTTGGTTAACAAGTTGTAGGGGGTAGAATGGGGTAAACACAGCCACGATCTAGTTGATTCACGCTCATTATTGCGTTAGAAAATAATTTTTGGTTTCGCCATCTTCCAATTAAAATAGTATTAAACGTCATAATTAGGAGAAAATTAGGGAAACAACGAGAATGAGTACAACTCCATGTTTTTAAGACTTGGAAAGCAATCAACAGAAATCACAATAAGAATGAAATAGTAACGTTAAAATTTATATAGTTCCTATTATCAAATACAACATGGGTGGGAAAATGAATAAATCAACTCAGTACGCTTACGTTTACTGTCACTCAACAGAGTAGGTTTCAACACGTAAATCAAGGCGGGTGGTTTTCCAGAAGCCTCAATGGCTGACATGTTTTGAGTCATTAGTGAATTTCATGTTTGATTCATTTGTGAATTTCTTGTTTTGATAGGTCAGGTGTTTTTGTGAGCCTGAAATTTCCTGAAGTTTAGAAGATAGGGGATGAGAATGTACCTACCTCTCTATTGTTATACCATCATATATCTAAACAATTAAATGGTATAGGAAAAAATTGTTTCATCACTTCAAGACTTCATTCTTAACTTAAAGCTAATACTGCCAACAGTAACAACTTCTTCGATCAGAGAAAAGAGTTTAGAGGAGTATAGAAATGACATAACATCGAAAGGTAGTGAGAACTTAGATGTAAGTTTGATAATGTAATCCCTAAATAACTATGGTTCAATTAAAAATCAAAATCAGATGCTCAATAATTGCACTCCCATAGTTATTCCAGATCCAACCCTAAAGGGCGGAGTCTTTGTTTCTTCCGCCTTCATGTTTTACGCTCTCTATGCCTGCGCAGGCTGGAACAACCAAAGAGTTCAGAAAGATACATATACGCATATGTAAGGGTATCGAGCGTGAAGAAACTCTCCGCCTCTTTTAGATCCTGGATCTAGAGAGCCAATAGGATAGCCATCTCAACTTGATTATGACATTTTCTACTATTCTATGCAAAGATTTTTACCATTTATCTGCTTCAAAAGCAATTAATTTGGCTGCCAATGTTAATCCTTCCCTACTCTAGTCCTTTCTAAACACTTTGCAAATAATGCGAGATCCATGTAGCCACCATTTTTCATCAAGATGAACGTGACAAACTTATCCAAATTGGGAATAATCAAGGGAAAATTCCATTTCAAACGAATACTAGCCATTTTAAATTGAAAATGATAAGTACCACTAGTGGTTTCAACAATAAGGACTGTGATTTATGTGCACTCAATGAAACAGTAGAATGGTCATATCGTGAACGAAGCATAGATGAATGATATGCTCAGTAAATTATACAAAATACAAATTCCACAGAAAATAATAATTCATAATCCGTATTTAAAATTAGAAATATGCTTTACTTATTAACAATGTGGGTTATCTCAGAATAATAAAGGGACAAAACAATGTATTCGAAGAGTAGCAGAGCAAGCAAGTGAGGCACTTGGGTACTACTATAAAACTCAATGTGACATTTCTAACCCTCCTCCACTAGATCCTGAATCTAAAGAGCCAATAGGGAAGGAATCTGAACTCGATTGTAATGGTGATGTTTCATACTGATATATACTGTCTTATGACATTCTCTACAATTCTATGCATAGACTTTTACCGCGGTTTATTAAAATAACCATTTGTAGCTATTTTTCAAATATTTCATGAAATTAGAAAGTATATTTCCACAATTACCATTGGTAATTTATCATTACCATTGGGTTAGTTCAACTAAACTTTTTTTACTTCCCCCAAAATACAATATAAATTATGGATTCAAGCATTTGAAAGAGAGTTGAAGTTTGAATCAAAATTCCACAACAAATCAACACTTTTACTATAAAAAACAAACATCTTTACTTTTCATTTACATGGAAAACAAGGGAAACATGAGGTTGAAATAGTAGAGCAGAAGTGCAAATTCGCACAAATTAAAATAATTCAGATCGATACCTACTAAATTTATTGAATCACCGATAGATTGATTGATTGATTTTTTTTTTAATCACCGAATTCGTCCCCAAGTTTAACATGGCCCTTTATAAGAACATATCGTCAATCGTTTCATCATATTTGTTTGATCTTATTGTCAGATACCTCCAGAACCAATTGTATAGCGACGACTTGTATTGGGAAGCGAGATGCATTTCCTTCATAAATTGTATGAATGTTCTTGAAGATAAACTTTCTACAATTATTCCTCTTGTGGAATTCGCAAATGTACCATGGAGTGATGGTATCTCTCAACTTGTCGAATCAACTCTTCTTATCAAGCACCCCTTAGTGGTGACAGTGGAAGCAGAGAAAAGGCGTATCCCTCAAAAATTGACATTGAAGAAGTATGATTTCCCGCAAGACGTTGAATTACGTGTCGAATACTGGTTAAAAATTATTGAGGTGGCCCAAACACTTGGTTTTAGGTCAGAGAAAACATCTTGTTTGTCCACATGAATCACAGTCCTTTGTCAGGTAGGTATGTACAGTATTCATTTCGGCAAATTACCATAAGTTTAACTTTATGCCCTGTCGTTTGAACTGATGAATCTGCAAGCGCATAGCAACTAAACAAGTTGGTTGCAATCCTACCTTTCCGATTCAATCAATGAAAATCTTGCGCTTTAGCTTTCATTGTTGTCATGGTGTTACTCTGTTGTCTATGTTTGAGAGACCCTTCACGCCCTGGACAGCATGGAGTCTCCAGAACTCAGGAAAACGGAGTTGGTAGTTACAACGATAAATTGTTTCAACCCTAGAGAGCAGTTTCAGCGTGTTGAGTTGGGGGAAGGTGCAACGTTCGACTGATCGTACAACATCTGAGATGGTGCACTTCCATAACCGTCATTCCCACTCGACACCTGCAAAGGTAAAACATCCAACCACAATGTTAGCCATTCCTTCGAATTTAAATAAACAACATACCGCACTAAAGGTGAGTTCAATTCTAAATCTTCCCAGAATAATCTCGCACAGCCCCATAAGACCATTACATTCTCTTATGCGTACACGACATGCATGAACAATCAAATTAGCAATTTTCATGAATACCGAAAGTGGCAAAGTCGTTATGATTTCTCAATAACCTTTCCTCATACTCTTCCAATAACTGGTTTGTTAGGAAAGAAGTTGCTTCTTGGTGAAAATAAAACCAGTAGATGAAATGGATGATTTAAAAAACTTGTGAGCCTTTGGACTACACTTTCTTGGTGGTGTTTCACCGCAATGGTTCAGAAAGGGTCCACTACCAAGCTGGAAGTGCAACAAAATGGTTTTTAACTACCTCGCTAACCTAAATCAGGTTCAGGCAAGGTTGGTTGGTAAGCAGTAAACCTTCGATCATTCAACGTCTGTTTGCATTGCAACATCATAACTTGATTTTTTATTCTTCTTTTACTAATTCTTTTTTTTTTTAATTTTTTTTATGACTCGATTTAAAAGTCTCCCGAAATTCGGGGAAGGCACATATTCTCGATTTGGAGTTATTTTTGCGTTTATAATTATTTCCAAGAATAATACAACCAGAAACCATGGGAATTGTCCTAAAGCCCGCCGAAAAATCAGTCAATGACAGCTTGTAAATAGGAAAAAGTTCAGTCATGCAGCATGATCGTATGAGCGAATTTTCGCAAATTATCGTATTATAAAATAATAATTTCCTATTCAAATTGAGGTTTTGAATTTTTAGGTTTTCCCCCCCATTTTTTATCGATCTTTTAAAACATTTTAATGAACTTCAAGTACATTTTTCAGCATAAGTTTGTACATAATTTTTTAATGTTCTGTTTTATAGTTAATAAAATTTATTTGCGCAATATTCTGCCAAAAAATATAAATTCAACGATTTGTAGCCGTTTTCAGCTATTTTTAGTGATTTTTTTAGTAGATTTTTTAAAATTTGACCAATTTAATGAGCTCAAAAAGTTTTGGTCAACGAACTCATCCTTTCGATTGGAAAGCTTGATTTTTCGACGCAAGAACAGAATTTTTATCTCAATCCTAAGGAGAGTTCTCGTCTGGTATGATATATTATATACAATAAAATGAGATGAAATTGTTTATTTCTATAAGCCTTCCGGCGTTACAAGGTTGAATATATATATATAAAATAATTTTCGAAAAAAATTTTCATTAATTTTATCATCCGTTTCAGAATGTCTCAAAATGGATGATTTCAATGAAGAAAATTCTCGAAAATTTTTATTTTAAAATATTTGGGCCCATTGAAAATTCGCTAAAATGGAATAATTCTTATCTGTTAGTTCCTATCAATATGCTCTTTTATGAAGGCATCTATGGCCTTAGGACGATAGCATCAGCAATATTTGAAATACCTACACATGATGGTTGTTGTATGATTTTAGATCATCTTACCATGTTTGGATGTTGGGTGGAACGAGATGCTGGATCAGATACGTTAGATGCTACAGGGGATGGCGAAATGTACATGTCGGGGCTAGGCATCGCAATAGCGGGGACGGAAGAGGTAGGATATGGAAGAGCTACCTGAAATCCAAGTACTTATTAAAACGTTGCAGTATGTACCAATTTACCTACTTACAATATACATAGGTTACAATTTCAATAAATTTCAAAAGTTGCATTACTCGTTTATATAGCGTGATTACTTGGTGGTTTTGTTTGATTGCAATCAGGCGTTAGAAAAAGATTGGGAAACTCAATTCGGCCAAGGGAGATTGGGATTTATATATATTTATATAATACGTCATCTTTTGTTCGATTGATACCGAAATTTCTCGGTACTGCTGTCAGATTGTTGAGCGGAATTTCATCAAATTCAGTTCAATACCTAGTAGAGGAATGAAGCGAGGAAAAGTTGTTTTACTAATATTTATTCAATCGACCAATAAATGTTCAAGGGGTTTAGGAATCAAAATTTCCTCGTTGATTAGAAAGATTCATTAGGCAGGTACTTAAATACGTAATAAACCAACATACATGAGTAGTTACTCAACTTGTTGTATCATTATCTCACCCCTAGCCCGGTGGGTCAATCTGTTGTTATCTGAATGTCTAGATTACTCAATTGTAATTATAATTTAGCAATTTTTATTAAGTACTTGTAGGGGTACCGATCCTCAAATAACACTTATTAAATGTATAAAAATACAAACTCACATTGACGAGGTTTGGGAACAGTCCATACCTAGCCAGTAGTAGCTGTTCTGTAACCTGTCTCAGTTCTGTCTGTTGCTCTACTATCCGTAGTTGAAGTTCTTCTTGCCGCCTTACCAAGAAATCAACCTAATAGAAAACATAATCAGACATACATCATCACTACTTTCATTTCACTTTCGGTAACCATTCTCGAACATTCCTTAAGTCCACCCAGATATTAAAATACAATCCGGAGGGCGGGCTACGCCAAGCAACGCAGTTACGTTAAGCCAATGGGAACACTTGAAGCTACTTACCTCTCTTGACAGAGCTTACAATCGTACCAGTGGAAGGTAACCTACAACTTTAAAACATAATTTAAAACCTGATATCCAAGATCGAAAAGGAACCAAATTTGAATAGTTTGAGATTTGAATAGTCGGAGGATGTATTAATTGAACAAGCTACTATTATTTGAATATTATCCAAATGGAAAAATAGAACTAAGTTTTTGAACTATCTGAATTTGGGTTTTGACAAAGTATATCGATGCACCAAGGCCATGATCAAACATTAACACAATTATACTTATCTGTCTCTCTGTTATCTCTCTTATTTTTAAAGTTTCCCCTCCATGACACGCTCTCTCTAGGTATCGTATAATAATTTATTCAAGTCTACCCAATATTTATTGCAATTGGTGTACTGCACTAGGTTGAACCATCATTTCACTTACACGACTGACACTATAAAGTGAACAAAATAAATGAAAATGGGTATAGCCTGTCGGTAATGAAAAGAATACGTAGGAGTCGGTAACTGGCGGCGAACAAGCACATTAAAGCCAAGCGCTCGGGGAAAAAGAGGAACTTTTGTTGTTGAGTTGGCGAAACTGGTTCGCCGTTCACGTTTCACGATCGAGGTTTTCGTGTGTGTATGTTGTGTGCTGTCGTTTGGACTTCCTTGTGTTTGAAAGAGTTGTTTTGTCTTTTGAGAGAGTTGTTTTGTGTTTTGAGAGGTTTTTTTTTTTTGAGAAATGGAACCTTCAGTTACTCCAGGTACTTCACGAGCAGGGAAAAGTGGGAAGGCAGTTCGGTCACTGGCTAGAGAAATATAATCTTCAGCGTGTTTCAGTACCTGAAAGGGTTGACAGAAAAAGGCATTCTCGGGAAGACTGTGGTGGTGCGAGAGGAAACCGCTAAAGTGACATCGTTTTCCTTGTCAACGGTGAATAGAGTCGTTTCTGAGGGAACCAAAGCCTTGAAGGAAACGGGATCGACTGCCTTCACAACCCCCAAAAAACCGAGAGGGCATCCTCCCAAACAGTACCTAGGTGCGTCCTGTAACTAAATTTTCCACTGCTTCTCATTCTCGCTCACCCCTTTTCGTCCTTTCTCTAACGACCTTCGCTAGGGAATCCAAGGTTTAGTAATAAGGCATATAAATTGGCGAACATTGATGTTTGAATTAGTTTTGAGATAGGAATTACCCATAATCAACTATCAGAGCCGTGCTTATCAATTTTTGCGAGTTGATTCAGTGCTGACGTTCGCAGGGAAGAAAACTCCAGAAAAATCGTGCTAACGGGAAATTTTCCCCGCTTTTTGTTTCACTCCCCCGCCACCAGGCACCGACGGCTACGTATTCTTTTCATTACCGACAGGCTATAGCTACTTAATGGGTTCATGTTTCGATATGGCTTCTCACTTCACTTGAAAGGGGCGGTTATCAAAACCGCAGTATTGATAATGGCGAATCAAAACCTTTAGGTTGGTCTTTACTAATCTCTTAAATCTATGGTCGGTGATATTCCTACCTGCTGGGGTGGTACATCTGGAGCGGCAGATTGATTCGCAAACTGTTGCGAGGGGTAAGGAGGGGCAGGCGGCTGTCTCTCAGCTACAGACCTGGAGGATGATCGAGTACTAGACTTCTCACTTTTCACGCTCCCCGTCAGCGACTTTAAATTAAGTACATACATAAGTAGATTACAAGAGTAAAACGGTAGACATAGAAAGAATGCATCAAAAGTACACGAGCACAACAAAACACAGCTGCACTGTCAACAAAACATACAGTAGGTACAAGAATTGATGAAATCCATGGACCCCTCTTTGAAGAAGGAAAGGATGAGAAATTTAATATAATAATTTAATGGGAAAAAGGAAAGAATAAAAGAAATGTTTTGTAGGTTTATCGTCAGACTTACTGTATTCATAGGTGAGTGTCTTGTAAGCCGCATTTCACTTGTAGAGTTTGAATCGCAACTGTAGTTCTTCTCTCGTTTCCCACCAACTGAAATCATGAATTCGAAGTTATTAGACATTATTGAGCCACACATCTGACCTGAATTTCCATGTTCAGTTTAAATATTTTAAACAAACATGCGGATGAACATGGGATGGACTGTATCCCATCGCATCTATACATCACACACTGACCAAGCGAAGCGTGGAAGAAAACCCACCTTGAGCTAGCGATGCAAGCAACATCTCCTACACATTTCAAATCACCAAATTTATCCACCCTTAGTGATCTACCGTTTACAATCATTCTACATGTCCCACTCAACAGTAAAAGACCATAACATCTATACGGCCATACTGAGCGAGTGAAGCGAGCAAGAAAAGTAGGCTAGTTTGTTATTTAAACAAAAAGCTACTTATTTCTCAACTTTCGCCAAGTGTATAGGAAGATAAATTAAAATCCAGTTCAAGTTATACAATTTTCGTATACATGAAAAAGAAAGGCCATTTCATATCAACAAAATTAATGGTATTGTACAATGCCTGCAATACTCGTATCACATACTTTTCGCATTATTTGAATAGAATCAACTAACAGGATCTCTAGAAAAAAAACATCCTACTCCTTTTCCTAATAATAAGGTGTACTTTTATAGTATTTTTTGAATTACCAGAAGAAGATTTACTGGACCAGTGCGAGCTACGTGAATATTTCACTTTTTCAACTGGCTCAGGAGTTTCGCAAGAACCAGGCTTGAGAACATTAACATAACTGAAAAGAAATCAGATTGTGGTCATTAGCGTTTAAATGAAATAGTAGGTAATAATCGTCTTTGTTCAGGTTATATATAATTTATTGTGAAAGTAATACAATAAGTGCCGACCTAACATACAATAAATTTGAGTGGACAGGTTTTTAGCAAATTTACCTTACAACTCGATGAGTGCAGACAACAAATTCAGGTTTGGAATTCCATTGATGGTAGGTGATGTAAAATCGGGTTTGCAACCAAATCCATTGTTGGCCTTTAGTCAAAAACCTATAATAGCAAGAAGTACCTTCCCCTTGTTGCATCACTGAAAACAAGGAGAATCATGATAAACTCAGCAACAAACCACAAATAAGTAATGGGGAACTTTCATGTGTAGGAATTTCAGACTTTTGACCTCAGAATCGGATTCAGTGCACTCGAAAAGAGTTTCAAATATGTTGGTCAACTTATCAGCTTAACTATTATTATCAATTAACAACTACTATCAACTTCTCAACAACTTCTTCGCCACTTGTGATATTTAAAAAATCATTTAGGCACTCTCTCATCAATTCACTGGCGAGCTCTCAATTCTAGTCAACATATTATCAACAATTCGACAGGCTAGACACAGCAACATCTCACTGAAGCCTTTTATCATATGATCATATCGTTGAAAATAAATTATTTTCAGTACAGTTCCGCGAAGTGAAAAGTGTTCTTCCAAACTGTTGAGTTAGTAGGACAATACTTCCGTGTACTTATTTGAAAAATTGGAAGAAGGGGATTTGACACATTGACCGAGTTATCTACCGCATTCTGAATCCTACGATCAGCTGTTGATCGTCCCAATCCGTTACCTGCATGACGGAAGAGGCAAGTCTCCGCATTTCCACCCAGGTAGGTATTTTGACAGTCTGACGTCATCACACAAGGTAAAGGACCGTCCTTTTATGACATGTGATGATTAGGTAATTGATGTACCAATATGATGTGACGATTTATTTTATTTTTTATGAAAAGGTTTAAGCCTCACCTCAACCAGAAGGGTCATTAGCGGATTGATGTGATGCTTATATGATGGGATGGTTATATGATATGTATAGGTGTGATGTTATGATTATATTATGTAAGTATAAGATATGATGAGATTACATGAGTATGAATGAAAACGTAAATCAAAAAAGGAACACTGATGACTGAGAAACTGACAAGAAGTAAATAAAGCTGCAAGTGTAAAGGTACTGTTATAATGTCAGGTTTGGTAGCTCAACACGGTGTGAACTCGTCATGGAAGAGCCGTACAGTCACCGATTTTCGCGGCACGTCATGACGTCGGGACGCCCGACTGTGTGTACGTAGCACATGCGCATCAACCATTTCGGTTCAGACCGTACGATAGTAGGACGACTCTTGGTGGCTGCAAAAAGTCTCTAATAAGGAGCCTCATCATGCCGTGCACGTGCAGTTGAACTGTTTATGCATGATAAGGCCGTACCTTCTCATCGTATCTTTTCAAGTATTATTTGAGTTATGAAGGGTTGGATATTACAGCTTTTATCGTCTTTCACCATCTATGGACAAGGTGACTGGATCCCTCTTCCAACCTACAGCTTCCTACATTCCAATTGTGGGTGGACAGAAATTTTGCTTTTCTGAACCATGAGTATTTCATTCTGCTGAAGTACAAGTAATTACACTTTTGGTTTATTATTTCCAATAATAAGCCTATGTGATCGTGTAGCAAAAAATTTTTATAACCCCCCCTCAAACTTTGTCACTTTACGTTTCAAGGTACGTAGAATAAAAATTTGAAATGTCCGTCCGCCGTCCGGCCCATAAAAGGCCTATGAATTGACTTAAAAAACCCGTTCTTTCGCACATAGACTTCATTTGGGGTCTAGTTGGTCCTAACGTTTAACCATCCCGATCGCTTTACTCGCATAGATGCTATAGGCCAAAAACGGGCAAAAAAGTGTCTTTTTCGACGCGTGCACGCCTGGCACACTTGGCAGGGGGTCACGGTGGGTGGAGAGGGGGGGGGGGGTGGAGTGAGAGGAGGCGCCGGTGCCACGGCTTGTGGTGGATACAGCGCCGGCGTTCGTTCGAGGCATGAATATGTTTTTTTCAAGGTCATATTTGTGTGTTTTACTACGCATATTTAATAACATATCCTCTCGATTTTTCGTACGTACTTAGATAATGATATTATTAAGGCAATAACTATTTGAATAGATAGGAGCTCAAATCGAGAAATATAAACATGCGTATATAATTATAGAAGTATAGGTTGTGGCAACTCGAAGTAGGACACGCCGAGGAGTCTGGACGGGCCTTATGACGTACGCTAGCCAACTAAAACTACGATCATACTCAATTGATAAAATAATAAACCTTTGTAAAATAATTTGCAGCGTTTTTACAAATCATAATGAACTTACAAGCTTCGTGGCAGGTGATAACTTTATCCAGGTCATCAATATGGTAATAGTCGTAGCCCGATGTTCCCAGCACTTCAAATGGAAGATATCCAATAATCGGCGGAGCTCTTCAGAAAATGAATAGAACAAACAGAAAAATTTATTGAACCTATTAAAATAGATTTTTTCAAATACCACAATAAAATTTGATCTTCTAATGCGTATTATTATTCCCATAATGATGACAATGACGTTTCCAAGAACAATGGGCCAATATCAATAGATGACCTTCCATAGGGCATACAAGATATATCACAAGATAATATTTTATTTCTTAGGTATTCATTAATATTTTTTAATGGTATTTTACCTATGATCCAAGAAAAGAAACTTCCATTCCAAACTATGCCGCGAAGTGAATTCTGATTTGGTGGAATCTATCACGGACAATTCCCTTAATGGTTGAGGTATCTGGAGCCTGCCAGTACCAACAAAGACCCACCTAAAAAATACAAAACACAAGTTCGTTTTCAATGACTGAGTGGCAGTCATATCATATATAATGAGAATGTATGATTTATTACATAACAATGGCCATCAACCCTTAATGCCAATGATTAAAATGATGACAATCATGCTAAAATTTACCTTGTGTCGGTTTCAGGGCTAAAGGATGAAAATTTCCCTCTACTCCCTTCTATCGTTAACCCATCAACATCACTTCCTGCAAAATCAATTCATATAGCAAAGTTGAAGTCGAAAACTAGCTAATGAGACAGAATTAAGGTATATAGATTATGATTGTTACAGAAGACAGTTTTTTTTTTTTAAATCATCAAAGTTGAATTCAATCTAACAAATTCGTAACCAAACGAAATATATACGTAAATATAGTTCTCAGTTAAGGAAACTTACTGAATTGTCCTAAAAATTGGACCAATTCGAACACAGGTTGTTCCTTGGGGTCGGGATTCCCCCTTTTACAGTGGCAGGTAAAGGAAAGTTCATTATCTGTTGAACCATAGAATATTTGTCAGAAAAATATGCACGATAACTAATCAACACTCATTGTGATAGGCGATTATGTGTTCAGAAATTCCACAGAGATGATACGCACCTTGATTACCACAGTCGATAGAAGGATTAAGGAATAAATTATACAGCTGGGAGTGATCACCTTCGTACACTATGTCGTAGAGAGTCAACATAAGTAAATCGTTCTGGAGAAATGAAACACACCAATGAGATGTCAAAATAAATTTAAGAAATACAAATATATGTATACAGGTGCCTAACATAAGTGAAATGGCAGCAAAGGAATAAAAATCAAATATTAAAAATGGTGTAACGTAAAATAAAGGTGTAAGTAAAGCAGTGGACTACAAGAGTTGCCTAAATCAACGTAAATAAAACATAATTCAAGCACTACTTACAGGAAAGTGTCCAAGGAGTGATGTGATACTTTCAGATGCGTAAAGAATTCTTCCGGACGAAGATAACACAATTATGAAACCATCCAAAGCCTGCAATAGTACAAAATATAATGAAGAACATTTGAAATAGGAACCTTCATTGAAGATATATACTATATGCGGTTATATATAACAGATATTAGATTTAAAAAATTGCAAATTTACAAAAAATCATCTACATTAGTGAAAACAGATAGAAGAAAACAGATTATTAGACATTAAATCTAAACCAACATAGACTCACCTCAAGAAATAAATGGGTAAACTCTTCATTGGACAGAAAAGAGGGTTTCCAATCTTCTTGGATTTCATTGGATCTCGATTGCACTGTTACATCTGTGACAAATAATTCATTCAAAATATAAGTTCAGCAGGCTGAAAGAATGAAATTAATCTAAAAGAGAAATGCAATCATTTCAGTTTGTCTATGAATTGATCAGAACCTTGCAATTTTGCTTTTACTTTAAGTTTCATGCTATTTGAATGTGATGGTACAATCTTCTTTTAGGTATATTCTGGTTCTGACTGCATGTCGAACCAACTTAGCATGAATGGAAGTAACTTGAAAATATTCAAATGCCAGGCCGGAGAAAGGGTTTTGGGAAGAGGGCTGCGAGAGTGTGTTTTAAATCTAAATTACCCGCTTATTAATTGCTTGTAAATCTCAGTGCTCTGGTCATAATGAAATACACTTGAAGCTGATGGAAGGATGCCTAACTTGCATTTTAAGCCATTAGGAATTTCTCTAATTTGAGCGGGAGATGTTGTATTGGGGAGGGGAAGGGGTAAACGAGGGGTTGAGGTACAATGACCCATTCAGGATGTTCGGAAATTCGTGATTAGATTAAGTTAACTAAAATGTCAAGCCATTAGTATATTAAAATATCAACGACGGAGGTAGGAAGGATACTTCCACATCCATGGAATACTTCCAAGGGAAGTAAGGGACAGTTCCTAAGGCACTGTGACGGAATATTATGTTCTTCGATCATGATGTTACTGCTAGTCACTAGTAGTTTTTATTGAAAGCAACTTCTGTTATTTTTTGCTGAGCCATCCTCGTGATTTTTACGATCAGTAATCAACAGCGAGGAGTATTCAAGACAAAATCATCAAACCAAACCAGAGTTTTTGTTTAAAGTAACTTCTATAATTTTTTGATAAGCCATCCTCATGATTTTGATGTTGATGAGTAATCAACATTGAGGAGTATTCAAGACAAAAATCATCAAACCAAACCAATGAGTGACTCATTGACTGTGCATAGGTAACGATATGTTGGTTCCACCATGAAAAATTCATTCAATGGAGACATGGAGGACTGTCGTGTTGTAAATAACTGATCAATAAAGAATGAAACATTTTTTGTAAGGGCTTAGATATTTATCCGTACAACAAAAACAAAATTTCTGGCTCAAATTACGTATTTAGTGATACTCACCATTATGATTCTTTAGGAAAGATATTGTGGACTTTAAAACGGTAGATTTGTCCATTTTCCGATTTGAAGACGACACCATTGAACTGAGCTCATTTATCAGCAGATTGAACTGATCTCTTCGTTTCTTCTCACTCAGATTTCGCGTTTTCCTGCAATAAAATATGATCATTCGTATACCTACCAATTCGAATAAAATAAGAATAAACAAATACTTGGGCATTTACAGATATGGGTGTAAAGTAAGGTATCTAGTAAGTAGTATGATACATAAAATGTCAGTTAGGTATGTACTCAAGAACCTAAGTATTACTACAGAAACCTTCGAGGTTTTGCAAATCGCCCACAACAACAACTTTACCTTTGCTAAGCAGGTAGCCAGGTGTGGTTTGGTGGTCAACGCTTCAAAGTGAGGAACGGTCTCCTTGGTCCCGTCAGATTTTCAGCATACTGTGAAGGTGGTGGGTGAGGAGTGTTTTGTAATCCCACCACCGCTCGTTCAATGTTGGAGGGGCGGTATCTTGGGGTTGACTTCATGGGAATGGCCACTATAGCCGCAAGCCATGTGGACCAGGTGCAACATAACCTCGTGTCACCAAGGCTCTATTGAAACCACAGCAGATGCTGCCCTCCTTCGTATGGTGTACTTACTGCTAAAACTAATCTTATGGTGTACTTACTGCTAAAACTAACCTAACAGCTAGTGTTTAGTAAGTTTAGTGGGAGGAGGTTGGAGTTTGCTGTGCTGTGAGCTCTTGGCTGGCCTTCCCATGGTGCCCCAAGAACCTACATCCACTCATAGGTAAAGGCCGGTGGGCTCGGTATTGTCTTTCTTTCAGCCAGCATTCCGTCTCTATGCCGACAACGTCCCCTTGCTCTTAGGGGCTCAAGCTGGGAGGTATCTGCACTGCTGCTGACCTAGATTTCGTCAGGCAGCAGTTGTAGGGCAATCGAGCAACACCAACTGCCTAAAAACCCACCTCATCTGCTGAGTTTGCTGCATGGTTCAGTGTATTGCAAAAAACTCCAACAATGATCTGTCTGAATCCCCCGATTCCACCCAGGAGCATTGGGGCCCACGACGACCTACCTTTTCCATTATGTTCAGGTGCAAACTAAATCACACGCAACGAAGTAGTAGAAACCCATCTAAATAAAAAACGGAAGTAAACAAGAGCGTTGTCTAATTCCACAAAAATAAAGAGTTACAATAACATGAGTTATTGTTTGTAACTGATGATGACCTAACCGTTGAAATCGACCCAACATTGTAACTCTTTATTTTTGAGGAATTAGACAACGTTCTTCTTTACTTCCGTTCTTTAATGAAATGGGTTCCCACAACATTGTAACTCTTCATTTTCGTGGAACGTTCTTCTTTAGGTACTTCTGTTTTTTATGTTCAAGGGGTCTAAGTTAGCCACCTCGGTGAGGTGATCTAGAGGAAGTACAGGTTAGTGGGAGGGGGATGAGAACCTGCACCATGTAGGGCAGAAGTGTCCATGGACTCATGGTGGCCGCATACTACATTATAACAGGGTTGCCAAGCCAATAGCATGTGTTCTGTCATCCATTGGCAGGGGTGATGAAATTTCAACAAATACTTTTTGTGAAAAGCGAGCAAAATTATTCCCTCCTCTCTGATAGAATTATGTAATGTAATAGCTGGAAGCAGGAAAATCAGTCAGGCTAATAGTCTCCGACCACGACTGGGTCAGACGTGGTTAGCGGCATAGAGCCAGTCCCCGACAGTCGCGTTCTGACCCCCTCATCCACCAAAGCCTTCTCATTGGTGACCATTGCTCTGAGAACGCAAAAAACCTGATGACGACGGCTATGACCAATGTAACGAAATTCTGAGAACGGATTTGTATTCTGTGGTGTAGGACAGATGTGCATATTTGGCCGCTTATTGAAAATGTTCAAAATTTGAACAAAAGTTTTTTGGAACACCGAGCAAAAATATTTGCAAATCTTTTAAACCAATTTACAGTAATTCTACAGAATCAAAATATCTCATTCAGTGTTCAAATGAGAAGTAAACTAAATTTGGCCCCGATTGTGCTGCCATCTCTTTTCACAGAATCTCACCAATACTTCATTACTTAACTATAGTTCAAGTGATCGAGATTTTTGCCAGAACGTTCAGTTCGAGACATGCGCAGTAGACGTTGTCACGCTTATCACAGATTACAGATTTAAGACTCCCGCGAAGTACGTAGTCCGAAAACCGTTCGGACAACTGGAGTTGGACAGTCCTGAACGCCTCTATCCCCTCCCCTTTTCAGTTCCGATCTGATTTGGGACTATTTATCTATTTTGTATACTACGGACAGCACCCAATCTCCTTATTTATCCTTTAAAGTAATCAATTATTAAAATGAATAAAAATGTGTATGTAATTAATAAGGAGGTAACAACTTATGAGGATCTTGAATAAATATACACTCTGCCCAACAAGCTATAAATTCCCATGGACACGAATCAACTCATGTATGCAGGCATCTAAGCCCACAGTATGCAAATATGATTTTTATTTCGGTACGTTTTAATAACCTATAAATGATAAATGAGTTAAGAGTAGAGGGTACTGTGGTAAGGGAGTAAGGCACCGACTCTATGGAATGGTACTGGAGAACCAGGAAATCACTACAGGACCTTGAATGAGGTGAATCGAGAGGAGTGACATCCTGTTCAATATAGTTTGTGACCCTAGTAGGAACTAATGAATTTCTTTGTTCTCTTTACAATATAACAATTTCAGATTAATTTATATTTACGTCAACCACTTTCCAACATTCATAATGGAAATTAAAATGTACATCAAAACGGATTAGTAGTGATAACGCTATGATAACTGCGTGGGAAGTAAAAATGTAAAGGTCAAGATTAAGTTAATATTTTCAGCGGTCTCACCGTTTAGTGTCGTCTTTATCATCTGTATCGTCGTCCATCATTTGGCTGTAGGGATCCAGGGTGCCGATCTAAATAAACCAGAAAATGAAACAATACTTCCTAAAACAACGCACCATACTGATAGGAAACGAGCATACCAAGCGTTCGTACCCGATACACGTTTAGGGAAATAAAACGGCAAAGTTAAAATCCTAGCACCGCGACACCTTACACTGCGCTATCAAAAATATTCTTACGAATACAAAGTTGGTATTAAATTCAAACAGTGATCAATAAATTCGAAAAATGAACTATTTTGTGTATACGATACAATCAGAATTGGTGACATTGTCGCATGAAAATAAGAATTTAATCAGCTGTCCAAACCTTGATTAGAAAGTTCTAGGAATAGCAGAGGATGCTAACTTCCCAGTGTTGCCATTGCAGTATTTAAACGAATGAATGTCTCCGAATTTATGTCTCCAAAATTAAACGAATTTATAGTCTCAATGGAAGTAAAAACGCTAAATTCCATTAGATTGACATTTCGACAGGCCCGTATACAGGGAGGGGGCACTGGCTACATTATCCCCGGGGCCCGTCCGTTGTGTGAGGGCATACATACATATATTTGAATCAAATCCTAGAGTTTAACGCTTTTTCATATATATATATACTTATTATATATGTGTCATTCCAAACGATAACTCTCCTTAGGATTGAGATAAAAATTCCGTTCTTGAGCCAAAAAATCAAGCTTTTCAAATGAAAGGATTAGCTCGTTGACCTGTACTTTTTAGCACATGAAAGTGGTCACATTTCAATAAATGTGCTGAAAAAAATCACTAAAAATGGCTAAAATCGGCTGAAAATCGTTCAATTTATATTTTTTAGCTGAATATGGCTCAAATAAAGTTTATTAGTCATAAAATAAAATATTGAAAAATGAAGGTAAGTATATACAAAATTATGCTGACAATTTTAATTAAATTTTATTGAAATTTGCTAACAAAATCTATAAAAACTGCAAAAAAGATTAAATTCCAAAATCTCCTTTTGAATAGCAGATCATTATTTAGAATACGTGTTTTGCCATAAAATTAATAGTTGAAAATTTCTTTGCACTTGAAAATTTAACATGGAAATTTGAAGAAGAAGCACAACAGAAACCCTTGCGATGAATTTATGATGATTGATTAAATTCATAAACAACTCACAGTTATCAATAAACTTTAATTGCATTAAGCCGAATAATTGAAAAGTCCTCAAGATAAATTTGGCTCTTCATACTTGTAAGTACGCACATAAACGGGCAATTTATGGACAGAAACATGCGCAGTAGCATTCGACTTTTGGAGGCCTCCTCAGCAGAGCGTTCAACATTTTGACGTCCAACAATCGGTCACGCGGCGACAGGATTTTTCTCCAGTTATCTGGATCAGAGTAATGTAATGTGCCGAAGAGACCGCAAAAATCCCTTGACTCTTTTTTCATTCGTTTCACTCCTCGGAGAACCGACCTCATCCCTTCCACAAACATTTTTTCGTTTTTAGGCCTGTAGGAAGAAAGCAAAAACTAGGAAAAACGTGTGCCTACATTATTACATTCAGGTTATTTGCTATGCTACCAGTTCGAGAGTTCTTCGAATACGATTTACCTATATTAAATAGCAAATAAAAAAAAATAAAAAAATAAAATAAAAGATTGGTAAGATGATTTGCGTTAGGTAGGTACCTAGTTTAAGAAATTAAGATTGATGAATAAATTCGTCATCAGTTTCAACAGTTGATTTCCCTGTAGAACTTTTGGAAAAGTTGAGTTCAATTTTAAATTCCACTTTCATCAATGGAATTTATTTGCCCTAATCATCATTCGTTTCCTATCAACTTTCCGAAAGTTCATTTTTTTTGCGAAAATTTTTACTTTATGTGGCAACATTATAATTTTTACCATGGTTCAAGGCTCTTCCAGTTTTCAAAATGAGTCACTGGGCTCTGGGGGTGAAAGTTGGAGGCCAAAAAATCCAAATTTACTGTTATCATGCCATGACTATTCACACAGAAATATATACTTATTTATTTATTATTATTTAAAATTCAGGGTCCGTGGGAGGGGTCATTTTCCCCCTCCGCCACACCAAAACTGAGGTTTATTTTGCGGTTCTCCCCCCTGTTTCCAACCTATGGGTTTAGGAGCCAATCCCCCTCCTCCACCAGACTGAGAATTCTTCCCCACAAGGTCGTCTATCGATACTATCTCTACTGGGTCAAGGGTCCCAAGGTTCTGGATCGCTTGGCTTTGAGAGCTGGGCATTCAAGAGAGAATGAAAGGCGGTTCCTTCCTCCTCTCCGCACATTCTGCACACTGGATCACCTGTGTAGGCTCCAATCCTGTGCAGATGTCTCCTGAAGCACCCGTGCCCAGTCACCATTCCCACCAAGAGTCTTATTTTCCTCCTCTCTGTATGCCCTGGTACCCATTCCAAGGTGATCTTGTTGTCCTTTCCCAGAGTATTTAGTACATCCCAGGAATCCCTCACCAGTCTTGACCTAGTTTGAGGTGCTGCAAGTGCTGTAAGGACTGCCTGGCTATCTGAGAGAATGAGAATAAGCCCCAGACCTTCCTGCCATCCTGGAGCCATCTGTGTAGATGACTACATCCCCAGAGTGATTAGGAGGCCTGACTCCCGCCTATTCGTCCCTTCTAGTAATCTTTACCTTGAAGTCTTCAAGAAAGTCGTAAACCGAAGCAGTTTGGTCACTTTTCATGTACAGAATATCTATCTCAACAGCCCGTAAGATGCTTGCATGTCCTATGGAGTCTATTGCCCTCCATTCGTCCATGGCCAGTAGTCTGTGTACCGTCGCTGCAGCTGTACTATTAGCTGCAGGGGCAGTAGGCTAAGCAGGGTACTCATCCCTGCTGTGGGGGCACTCTTTATGGCACTGGTAACTAAAAGACAGGCCAATCTCTGTACTTTCTCCAGCTCCCCGCAGGCGTTCTTCTGTTGCACCTTCTTCCACCACACCAGTGCCCCATAAAGAATTACAGGTCTTACTATTGTGATGTATATCCAGTGCACCATCTTGGGTGTAAGACCCCAGCCTTAAGATGAGAGTTCCATGTTAGCTTACTATCTAGTATGATGCCTATATATGTAGCCTCCCCCTTCACCTCAAGTCTCTCCTCAAACATCCTTTAGAGTCCACACATTTGATTGAATGAATACCTGCTTTGTCCCAGGACACTTGACTTTGAGCACACCTACCTTCACCTAGTCAGCTGTATTAAATTGATGCAAGATCACCTTCACCCGAGTTTGTTCCATCATAATCTTATCAAACCTAGACATTTAATTCTAAACTATAGTGCTTGCTTACCTATAATGGCGTCCATCTTTATCGTGGTGACTTGAGGTATATGAAGCAATAGTAAATCCATGGGAGGGTCTGTCGGGTTTAGGGAGTATGATAATATTTGGGGGATTAAAATGCTGATGTGGACCAGTATGAACCATCTTATAAAAACCTATAGCAGAATTTAAAAGCTATCTCAGTAACTTCGATTGTTTTGATATTCCTATTGACCTCGAAATAGGATAGAAAAAGTTGACAACTGTACCAGATTGGTTTCCATATGGATTCCTATTGGATTGTTGGTGATACTATTGCCTGGTTAAAACTTTGAAGTCATACGAACTAAATCACTCGCTTATTTTTTGTTACTGATGATGGCCTAACCGTCGAAATCGATTTAACAGTGTAACTGTTTTATTTTTTGTGGAAATAGACAACGTTTTTCACTAACTTCCGTTCTGAAGTCATCATACCTTGAGTTGAAACTTTCGAGCAAATTTTCAAATAAATGTGAGCTATTCCAATGGGTCCCAAATTCAGAAAATGCAATTTTCTTTATGGAAGACCGTTTGAGAACATCTACATACGATTTTCGGGTTCTAAAATAGCCGTATAATACTAGGAGCTTCCACTACCCCTAAATTTATATCTCTCGTACCTATCTATTTCTAAGGAATTCTAGGATAAAATGTTGATTTTAATAAAATCTCTATTGTAAGGAAAAATACCATTTGAAATGAAATTGTATATGTGAGGAGTCGTTTCGAAATGCTCCAAAACTTATTTCCATTATGGATTCTTTCACAAAATAATTTTCTAAAATTTTGAAGCAATATCTCATGATTTTGCTGAAAAATTGTTGATATTGTAATCGGCATGTTTCACCGTTTCTTATTAACTTGGTGACAATCTCAACTCGTGAGCTTAATAGGTACCAACTACCTACCTACTAGGTACCTAAGTGAACAACTTGATTTTTGTCGGTTTTAGGAAAACTCCAGCATATCATTACTTGGGAACAGAGCCACAAAATGTCATAACCCGATTTCAAGATCGATTCTTCAGTAGTTAGAGAGATTGACAAAAACGGCTAAATTAAAATTAATTATCGTTAATGCTAAAACTTATTTCTGTTCTAGAACCAAAAATTTCAACCATGTATCATGTTTTCTCCTCGATATTGATTCGAAATTCTATGAAAACATCAGAAATTAACAAGCGGTTGCAATCATGTTCACAATATCAATTATTGAGAATGATCACCTGTGTGTAAACAATTATTTATATAACCATGCTCATAATTCAGTTTGTTGGACACGCACTTCGCCGTAGTTAACATAATATTGTTGGATAAATCGAGAGCTTTCGAACGAATGGTCAACGAATTTTGTGGGATGAAAAACGACGAAGTACCATTTCCCTAGCAACGACTCGGTTGTAGGCGGAAATCACTGTAATTAATTTCTTGCGCGGAAAAAAATTGACTCGCAAAATTCGCTAGGACCCCAGGGCTAAAACATGATACATGTTAAAAAAAAAACGGTAACTTTTAATAATATCATCACTAAAGAAGGAAAAATAATGCTGAAATTATATGGGTAATTGAGAAATTTAGTAATAGAAATGAACGTCGTTATCCATCTCGATTAATTGCTTTCACTATTGATGATTTGGAGTTAGCCAGTTTTGGACACAACCAGAAACTTATACAAACTTATATGTTCCAATTTTCACATAATTTCGTAAATCGGGGAATCTCCTAAAACGTCGTCCGGGCAAAGAACATTGTAATTTGGGAACTCGATTTCGGTGGCACCTACATCTCACTTCATCGAAAGATTTAATTAGAGTAAGCGGGTTTTATTGGGGTAACATAATAGTATAAATCCAGTCGCATGCACAGTGTTTACATACCTTCCGTGTGATGATAGCATTTCGTGCTGCCATGATTACATTTGACATAAATATGATCATTTCGAATTTTGTAACGGAGCCTCTCTTGAGAGTGGTAGAATATAGTTCCAACATGGGGAACCACTGAAATCAGATGATTGAGCTTTGGATGATTGGCTGTACTGGCACAATTGATTAGAAACATGATGTGATGTGTGTGTGCATGGCATGATGTAATGATTTGGTCATGGACGAGAGAGCGGACACAGTTAGCTCACAGTAACAGTTGATGCTAAAACTAGGTATCTCGAATTTTACCGACAACAGGTAATTCGAAGTTTACCGAAATAGATAATTAATATAATTAACCCTAAATAAATTATTTTATTTTCATAAAACCTATTGGTGAATGTTAGTTATAATTGTCTCAATGACTTACACTCACCAGAAAGACCTTTTCACGTATGTAGGTTTAATTTAATTTGCGGAAAGTTTAATTCAATTTGCGAAAAGTCTAATTCCATTCGCGGAAAGTTTAATTCAATTCGCAAAAGGTTTAATTCATAGTGCGAATGCTATGTATAACCAATCGCAATAAAATTTATAGGGCACCATACTAAAACATATCCACCTCCCTTTTGAACAAAATTAAACCGGTAGATCGTATAAAATCGAAGCTATACTAAATTCACGTTTGCGCATGCTCATACGCGGCTATTGGCTATCGGGCTACTTTTGGGCGCGACAAGGAATTGGGGGAAAAAACAAGCTCTGCAACGTAAAACGTAAGTGGAAATTTAGATTTCGGAAGGGAAAATTTTTGTCGACTTATTGCCCGAACACCAAGTTGGCCGAACCTTTGGTAGTGAGGATGCAAAATGTAGATATGTATGTGAGTAGGGATGGGTGGATGAGTTTATTTTCTTTTTCGTAGATGTGTCAATATGACCATATTCCACCTTGATCAGCTGAATGAGCTTTGAAGCTAATTTCATTCAAATACAAAATCCACAGAGAGCATTTTCCTTGATTCATACCTAATCTCTATTTTTGGCATAAATGATGTAAAACTAGCTTTAGCCACCAAGATTCACTCACTGTTATTGTACCGATGGTAGTTGGGTGGGATTGAAATACTATCAACTCAATTGTTATATAGAACACTTTGTACAAAAGAAATATATTTTACAAAATATTACAGATGATGGCTTGAGGTTTGATTAACGATTCTAACACTAGCCATTTTGTACTAGAAAATGAGTCAATGGTAACTTCGTTGATTGACGTCCGGCACGTGCACAATGTTGGGGGTTGACTGGTGATGGGTGCACTTGGCGGGTGACGTTGATGAATTTATGACACGATGATTGACGACTAGACGCACTTTCACACGGGTTCGAAGGCGCTCAGTTGTCATAGATCATTGGAGAGGAGTGACGAGTGACGAATGACTGGAAATTCAATTGAAGTTAATTACATTCAAGTATTTTTCTGTATAATTTAAAATATGGTAACCTAAATATCCAGGATACCGTTAATAAAAATGCCTTGTCATGAGCTATTCAAGTAGGTGTTATTCGAAGTGGGTGAATGGTATGGCTCTTATTCAAGTCACATTCGCTAAAAATGACCTAAAGATTCCAATAAAATAGATTTTAATCTACAGCGGTTTTATTCCTCTTTTTGTAATCTACTCATCTTGAAACGTAAACCAACAAAGCGGGAGAGGGAGTTAACAATTTTATTCTTCTTGGAGTATTTCAAAATTTCTATAATGGGAAGAACATGTTCCGTAAAACTCCCCTATAAACTAGGATGGTCGAAACATATATACAGTAGGTATGCAGTACCTACAGGCATTGATATTGACGACCTGTTGATAGGAAGTAATTTCATCAGATTTCGATGGAATGAACTGGGATTGAGCGGATTACCCATGTCCTGAATTAATCCCTATGAATTTCATCGTATCCAGATGGTAGCATCTGGGCATGCGCAAACGTGTAGTTCCTGCACGTTCAAATATCTTTTCCAGTAGGTACTCATTATGATCTTTATAATATTTGTTGTTTCTTGGTTTTTCGATATGCATTCCGTTGCGTTTGAGTAGTAACTGGTGATCTCGGTAAGTAAAATCTGGCAAAACGCATTAATCACTAGATTTTTGATGCAATTTTAAGGAAATGAAGGAAGAGGGTGGATGCAAGCTTATTGATCAGTGTTGCTCAGTGAACTATGCAGGAGCGATGCCACCAACATATTACTAATGAACCGAATTTAATACCCATCTAGCTACGCCTTTTGAAGCTGTGGCAAGTGGTATTGGGAGGGACCTTCAAAATGGAACTTTGTTATTATGGCATAATGCGGCAAAACTAGACGACTTACCAATTTAGTCCCAGCCAGACCATCCGGAAGAAACACCGTGCCAACCATCGTCCCATCCGTGGGAGAGGTGATGGTCGTCAGTGTGGGTATGGGTGTGCGTGTGAGTCTTGATGTAGACCGGCACTTCGTGGTACTTGTGTACGGTGTGGACGTGGTAGGGGACGTGGATAATGTAATGGGTGCTGAAATCAATGTCAAACAAACAGGAAAGAAGCGTTAAAATAGCTGGTAGGGACAAGCAGATACATACATATTCATTGATTGGTGGAGTCTGAGGAGCAAAAATAGAAGGCAGTCGACTGCTGCACTAGTGCTCCCTTTTTACTTTGCTAACTTTCAAACAATTTGTTACTGCAAATCAAAATTCAACTTGGAGATTTGGCAATCTAGTAAGTGCTAGTAAGCCCCATAATATCTCCTGCACATACATCGTGGATACTATAAAATATTGTATATTCTGCAAGGTGTTGAAAATCCTTCTGAAACGCACAAACTACCTGCACAATGTAGATCGTAAGCAAACGCACAAACTAGATTGTAAAGGATCTCCGATCCTGCGTAACAGTGTATACTCGTAGGTGTATGCACATAGTTGTGCCTTCATTTATATAAATAAAAACGAAAAAGTAATACATTTTATCCGTTTACATACTGTTTTTTGTGTCCCCAGGTGGGTTCTGGAGCAGGCGCAGCAGAAATTACTGCGACAAGGGCGAGAAAGAAGGCAATCACCTGCACAAATGAAAAATTAAAGGTTAATAATTGTATTATGTTAATCCTTTAAATAATATTCTTTTTTCATAAATCATTCATGATGTTGACGGTTGGTTATTGATGTTCATTCATCCTTCAACACATGTATCAATTAAGAAGGCACATAACCTACCTACCAACAATTGGTGTTGAATAATTAAGATCACAGGTTTGGTTTTAGATCATTATTTTCATTGATAACCGAAAAATAATATTAAGAAAGAATAAAAGGTCCGGATTATCGGATGAGCGAATTTTCGTAAATTTACCAATCGAAAAAGTATTGGATTGCTAGGAAAGTATTGATCAGTATACGAAGGTATGGTTTATTTATGCAATTCTAATCATCGTTTGTGTAATGAACTGTTTTTGGGTTGTGGAAGGTGGGTGCTTATTCGTAGTAAGCGCAACTGTCCACGTAAAAGTAGGTCCCATGTTAGAAGGAAGTTTCGTAAGAAAAGTCAATTTATAAAAAGACCTCGGTGTATACCTAGGTACCTATGTAAGTAGGTTATGCAATTGCGGTCTCATTTCTCATAATGCCATTGCATCAAAACATCGTAGATGACAATCTCAGGTTAATTATTGGATGATAAAGGTGAATCACGAAACTGCATTACGTTGAGAAGTTCCGCAAAATGTAGGTAGACCTAAAAAATATTCGATTATTTTGGCTACTGTTGGTTATCGTAGGTAGGCACTTGTTGGAGTCCATTGAAAACCGATGACAATGCATTTAGAATCTAGGTAGATAGGTTTCGGGAACTTCTCTACTGCGTGCTTCCTTCAACGTCAGGTAGGTAATATGACTTGAATGGGACATCGTTACCACATGGAAGCCTGGTGTTGAAAGACGGGGTATTTTTACGGCTTTTGCCGCGCCGGCCGTTCGCCACCGCGTGTGCAGTAGAAGACTATTCGATGTAATTAGATCCAAAGCTCGTCGGCTACATAACCGTAGTTCGGCATTATCGCTTTTGAGGGCCCGAGCATCAAGTGAAAGGTTGAAAAAAACGCCCGGACGCCGTCCAGTTTCCTTTAATAGGTCGAAGGTAAAAGGCGAGGAAAGAATGTAGGTACCTACGCCGTTTTATTATTTCCGCGGAGAAGCCTTTACGAAACTGCTCAGTGCGATCTGAATCCTCTCGCCCATGAAAGGTCTCTGAGCAGAATTTGATGAACTCAATCGCAAAACGTCTGCCAAGTAGAGTGTGGCACATAGCTTCATAGTGACCGTTACATAAATGTATAGACCATTGAAATTTTAAGTAATCTTAAAGTATCAACTACTCAATCTCGGAAATTTTGATCGGAATCAGATGAAAATAGTAGACAATGTTACAAAGATTTGAAATTCTCGGAGCTACTAATGATAAGATCGGGAAGAAACTCATAAGGGGAATCACATCGTCATTACCAAACTACCCGTCAAATTTGAGTGAGATCGGTCGAACAGGCCATGATAAAACGACGTTTAGTGGATTTTACGGTGAAAACTATCACATTCTGAGTGATGTCGAATTGTAGCTGTAGATGTTACGCGTTGAGCAAGGTTTCTACAATTTCGCCTGTGCTACAGCTGCTGATGATAAGATCGTGAAGAAATTATTTCGTAATGATTATTTCAGCTTTACGTTTTATTTCGAATTTACGTTTGCGCATACGCAGAGTAAAGAATTTATTTGCGAGCAATGAAACTGATTGGGGACCATCTACGGCCTAACCCACAGATCCCCTAAAAATGACGTTAAAATCGGATGAAAACTATAGAAGTTATGGGTGTTCGAAGGATTTGAGGACACACGGACAGACACACAAACTCACACAAACACAGACAGTCGGTCACGAAATCGAAGTTGTTCAAAATGGTCTGAAACGTTATATGCAAGTGGAAATTTTGATTTTGAAGACCACCAATTTGTCATCTTTCGAAAGTGAAAGCAATGTTTCCGCTACTTGAAGGTAAACTCGGAGGCACACCACTAATGTTGTGAGATGATGAATTAACTTTATTCCGTCCTTTCACAGTAAGTGGATTTTTCAACGATTTTTACAAAGTACCAACAGATTTCTACTGGATGTCGATGAGTCAACACCAACAAGCATTTTCGCTCATTAACTGGAGAACACCGCACCCCCCATAGTTCATTAGTGAACTATGAAGATTTTACGGAAGTGATGGTGAGAGGCTTATTCTTTAACCACCAAAGATCAAATCCAACGAGAAACCGTTTTTTCTGAAGGGGGAAACGTAGTAAATTGAGCTTTCATAATCTGCTTCAGATTCCATAACGATTCTTCGGATGTATTGTTGGCGTTGTGCTCGAGAATTGGAAATTTATGAAAACATTTCACTTTAACTTCTACTTTTGTGCACCCACAAATAGCAGTTTATTCGTAGGTATGGTAACAGCAAAATCGGCTAAACTTGAAATTAAAATAAATTAATTATGTGCTCAATGACTATCTACTCTTCTAAAATATCGAAAGTTCCCCTAGACTACTTTCTATTTAAAAAAAAAAAAAAAAAAAAAAAACGTAATTCAGGTACCTTCAATGATCCATTCAGGAACTATATGCCTTAATCTATTGGTCATTGGGTCATTGTTATCAATTTTCTTGTGCCCTGTACGCTAAACGCTGGATTTAACGTTTTAAGGAGGATTTGTAATAATTTCTATATTTTATAGAGGAGGATCCGGAGTGGTTTGTAAATTGGCTTGATTTAAACTTATTTTTTATTTTTAATATTTTTGAGCCTCACCTCAACCAGAAGGGTCATTAGCGGCTGAGCTTATTTATATTGATTTCATAGTCCTTTATAGCTCCGAGGAGAGATAGCTTTCCCTTGATTTATGTGGACTTACAGGCGACAGAAGAATCGGTAAGTTGATGATTTTGACAATAACAATCCCATGAAATGCTTTTTCTATATCACTTTGTGTGTTGTATTCGATAAGCTGAAGCTAACGCCACGTTTTGCCATAATGGAACTTACAGGCGACGTGCCGACAAATCCGATAATGGCGCCATTTACGACCTAAAGCCGATTTCCCAGCAAGGGAAACTGCACCGTCATGTTTGGGACATCACTGAGCGGAGACGCCATTAGACAACAGCAGGAAGTTGGAGCTGATGAGATTATAATTCCAAACTGCTGATGTGAGTTCGATTCAACAATTCAGTAATATATTGGGTTGTGATCACATGATTTCGGTTTGTAATCGACCAAGAAAACAACTCAAAATTAAGATACATACCTATTCAAACGAACCGAGGAACAACAAATACGGAAGGAGCAAATCTTGGTCATTTGATCGTACTCTAGTTGCTCTTCAAAACTCGGGCTTACTTACTCGGTGTCGATAATTTTCAAGGGGTGAAAAGTAGGGGTTGAAAATTCCACAATAATGTCCCTAGTTTGAAAAATTCAATAAAAAAATTATAATTTTGTCAACAACTTTATATATTTATAGCTAATTATTTTGGACCTAATGAGACTTCCCAAAGCACTGACAACCAACAATTTACGCCTTGGCTATGTTCGTTGCATACAGAATAATTGTCAGCATTTTCATGGGTAAAAATGTGCATTTGATATGTAAAAACGTTAATTTGATGTGCATGGGAAGCGAGAGTGTGAAAATGTTGGGGTCGCTTCATTTACTTACTACAAAAGATATGGGATTGGGGATTTATGCTGTAGGAATCGGTCATTCACATCACCTGTCTGACATCCTCGATGAACACTTACAAATTGAATATTCTCAGTCTGAAAGGTGATTTCCCGTTGCTCGCTTTCCATGACGGTCATTTGAACTGATGAGACTGTTTCCCGTACTCGAGCAACCGTGTCGTGTGAAAATTGGAGTGACGTAAAACCTACTCACACAAACAGGTGCATCTTGCGCCATTTATTCTCGTTGCACAGAACCATGGAGGTTCTGACGAGAAATTGTTTAGAGGGTTGACGGAAATGAATATAATCCCAGCCACTTGACGCTCATGGCCTCCTTCACGTCTGTCACATCAACTCGCCCTTTTTCTGAGGACGTTGTGGCGTAATGGCTGCTCATTGTTGTCTGTCGTTCTGTAGGAAATGGCTAGATTTTTCTCCACATACCAATTTCTCCAGTGTCTATATGGCTTTATTAAATTATTTCTCATTTTATACATCCAATGGTAAAATCAGCCGGCTTGATTAAGTTGGTGAAAAGAAATTCATGAACCTACTTTAATTGAATTACAGTTCCACAGATTTGATTCACCCTCATAGCAGTACAATAAATAAATAAAATAAATAATAATAAAAATAATGCTAATTATAATAATAATGAATTTCATATTATTGTTGGGGGCATCCAGGAACGAATCGTAAATACCTTCACTAAAAACGTAGAAATATGTATAGATTTGTTCCTGTAATATTTCAGTCGATACCAAATTGTTGAAAGTTTATTTTTCTTAAAGTAATTAAAAATTTGTATACACCTTTGGAGCTTGAGCCAAATCCAAAAAATCTTCAACATTTGCGAAAAGGTTGCAAATTTTCTCGTAAGAACATGTAGCGCAATTGGTATTGAAAAAAAATATTTTGAGCTTTTTACCCTTAAAATATGGTTTTTTAGTAGGTATTTGGTTTTGAGTTAGAATCTTGACATTGAAAATACTTATTTTTTCTATAACCGTTTCTGTTGGTTGGAATCCTATTCAACTGTTACTGACAGATCGACAGACAGAGTAACAGGCTCAAATAAACAAACATCATTCACCTACAAACATTTCTTCTTATTTGCAACTATCAGCAACTTTTTCTAGGTCGATGATAAATTATCATTATAATCATCAATCGGTACCAATAATTATAATCATGCCATGCATTGGAAGAGGTCCTTAAAACATCTCTCTTTCCCTTTGATCTGTCGTTTGAAATACTTTCAAGATTTTTCTTGGCTCCTTTTTTGTCTAAAGAAAGTAAAACCAATCTTAACTTTTTCAGAGTTAGGAGAGTAAATAAAAGTAGGTAATCGTAATTAAGTAAGGTATCTTGCTAAGAGGTAAATATTCTTGCTGATTACGAAAACTGGGTAAGGGAAATAAAAGTAAATAAAAGTAGGTAATCGTAATTAAGTAAGTAAGCTATTATGCTAAGAAGTAAGTATTCTTGCTGATTATGAAAACTGGGTGAGGGAAATAAAAGTACTTAAGTAATCGTAATTAAATAACTAAGGTATCTTGCTAAGAAGTAAGTATTCTTGCTGATTATGAAAAATGGGTGAGGGAAATATTTAGTTGCCATGGGGAAATGATTTCGGAGAGAATCAGAAGATTAAAATTGCTAACAACAAGCACGAAGAGTTCAATTTATCAACGATTGATCGTTTCACTTCCTTACTGGAGACAAGTATAACTTTTGTTTTGTACTATGATCATGCTCACCTACCTACTTTGAATATTCACAGTTATATTCATGCGATAATTCATGTGAATTTCTTCTTTATGTTTGTGCGGGTACAGTTTTATACTGTTTTATACCATGTATGACTTTAAAACTAAACATAGAACTTGGATCTTGAAACAACGAGGGATCTTGGGGGTGGATCTACGCACTAAACTCGTCAATTAACTCCCTGTGTATCAAGTTTTGAAGAGAACTATGGTAGTATAGGCACTGCTCCACCTGCCTTGAATCTTGGAGTTATACAATCACTTATACATTCATTCCTTGTTTTGTCAAAAGAGTCATACCTACTCCGAAACACATCAGGACAGGCAATCAAACAATATTAGTCTCGATGGCACACTCACCCAGTGGTTGTTACCTCGGTAATCAAGCACATTATTCAATGAAAGCCAGTTAAGGAGAAAAGTAGGTAGGTGCAGACCTACTTACTTGCATTGTCACGGCGATTGTTCTCAAAGTAGTTTATGGGACGGTCTCGGTCAGATACGTAACTTGAGTGAATGTGCGGTCGCGAGAGGTCGTAGAATTGACAAGAGATATTGAAACTTGAAAGGATCTGCAGTACCTAGCCGATGGAGTATTGCTCAACAAGGGAAATACTACCGCAAATCTTCACAATGTAAATTTACAGCCGACAGAGTAATAGAGAGTATTGTTTCATAATCTAGTTCCTCATTCTTCGAAACGAAAAGGCGAAAAGTAGGTTCCAATGGAAAGTAACTAAGTCAGGTACAATATCTTACTAATCATATTATCTAGAGGTAAATTAAATCAAATAACCAATAAGCTGTTGTTTTATTTCCAAATCACATGTGATATATAATTTGTACCAGTATTTACCCAGTCGCATCAGAAACACTTATTTACTACGATATACGACACTCGTAGCTTCTTACGTTCCATTTTCGATATCACGCAATAGGTCAACGTCCGGTGATACTGTCCTGCGTAAAACCTAGGCCGATTTTCCAAGTAAAGGTCGTAATTTGAATTTCATATTTACTGTATTTACTCAATAAATCAGGTTTTACTTGAATTCGGAAGTAGGTTAACACGACATCGTTCTGCTTCGATGCTCACATAAAAGGAATCTAACCCGCAAATTATCATAAAAAAGGGAACTCAAACTCGGGAACAGCAAACTCCGCCTCGGGACCAACTTTGGCCTTCATGTAGGCCACCCGGGAATTTTTCGCGCTTGCGCAATCGGTATGCACGCCCACCTGAATTTACTCTAGAACTCGCGTTTTCATTTCAAGGGCAACTTGAGCCATTAGGTGGTGTACTATGAGAAAAATATTGAGAATTTCTGCTTTAAAAGGTTGCAATTTCTAATCTAACTTTCTACATTCATACAAATGCAATAGTAGGTATCATCCAGAAACTAGTGAAGTTGGGCTTGCCAAATTCTGAAGAAGAGACTACATGCGAGGAGGGGGTTGAGTGCTAAAGATGTACTTTATAATTTCCCTTATGTTGACTAGAATGGTTGAATTGGAATTACTCACTTTGAATTGTATTGAAATAAGGAATTACTTTCTAAGTCTCAGGATTTCTTTCAAGACTTTCGTGATATGAATAATAATGTTGTTATGAGGGTAATACTGATTTACATAAACAACGAAAATAGTAGAGAACAATTTAAGTTTTGTATTGCTGGATGTACTTCAAATTTCATCTTATAAAATTAAAATTATTGGATCCTATTAAAGCAAAATTGTAATAGAATCTTACACTTAAATGGGAAATAGAATAGCTAGTATTTATAGAATTTAGATCTAGACTACCCAAGTATTCTAGGCTCTCTTGACCCTAGAAGCGTTTAATGTTGAGGCTTTTAAAATTAAGTATTAAAATATTTATTATTAATTTTTAAAAAATTGGATTCTATCAATGTTGCTGTAACCAATTTCTCATCCTACGAGAAGTTTTCAGTCTATAATTTTTCCAAGTTTAAGCAAGTAGTGACGTCGCATAGGTTCCAAACTACGGGACAGCATTTGATGATCCAGCTGTTATTAATTGTAAATATTGGAACGGAAGGTAAAAGTCCCAGTTGAAGTGAGATGGTTAAGAGGGTACCTAGGTTTGCTCTAATTTCTTCACGGTACGAACTAAATCACTCGCGACGAAGTTGTGGAAACCCATTTCAATAAAAACGGAAGTTAAAGAAGAACGTTGTCTAACTCCACGAAAATAATGAGTTACAATGTTATATCGATTTCGACGGTTAGGTCATTATTAGTAACAATCAATAACTTTCAATAAGTAAAGCAATAAGTTTTTGTTTGTTACTGATGATGACCTAACAGTCGAAATCGATCTAACATTGTACCTATTTATTTTCGTGAAGTTAGACAATGCTCTTCTTTAACTTCCGTTTTTATTCTTCACGGTTTTTAGAAGAAACTCCGTTGGCTCGAGCACGATTTAATTCCCTTTCTTTCCTACATAATACTTGACGCCGAACATCTGTTACTACGAGTAGTTACGTGTTCTATCTACTTACTTTTCCCTCGGCAAGCTGCCACCCTTCTCCTACAAAACCGATGCACCCGCCTGTCTACCATTCCGTCTGGGTAAATGATGAGTTCATACAAATAAATAAATAAATAATTTTGAGGTATTACAGATGGTTGGTGGAAAAGATAGAAAACACATAAATAAAACTTACAAACTTGAGAGAATATTTCGCCGTGTCGGCGTCGTCAGCTCTCTGACGACGCAAGTTTTATTTATGTGTTTTCTATCTTTTCCAACCATCTGTAATACCTCAAAATAATATTACACGCGAGTGTTTTCATCCTTCATCAAAGCTATATATATAAATATATATATATATATATATATATATATATATATATATATATATATCGTATATATACACTCTCTTTGGGCAGATTTTGAAAGAAACGCATTGGAATGAAATTAAACTGAAATAATTCGAATTTAAAATACAAAGAGAAGATTGATTCATCGAACGGTGACTTGATTAGTGGGAACAAGAGGGTGAATTGAATATCGATGAAAGAAAAATTATTTCAATTTCCACTCGACTCGAAAACGTGTTACCTTAATAATAATGAATTTTAAAATCGACCAATAATAAATTAAGATTGTTTTATCTCAAAGTTTGAAGTAAGTTGAAATTCATGCATTATTTCCGCTCTTATTTATCGAGTATTACGATAATCTGTTAAGCATGCACCTTTTTCAGTAAGCCTTTTCATTATACGAAGAGTTTATTCGTCAGTTTTCTCCTCTCCCATCATGGAATCCATAAAAAAAAAGTGGAATCCAATACCACCCGACATTATAATTTGAGAGAGCGTGAAAAAAGTAGGTTACGCGGGTGCGTAGAGGAGAGATGAATGGGAAACGTCGACTATTTAATTGTTATACTTTTATAGGAAATAAACTGACACAGCTTGTACGAAGTCTGCTACCATGAGAGACATTTCCATGTCACGTTATTATACCTAACGCAAAGATTGGAAATGGCAAAGATACAGTTCCGTAGCAACAATTTGGTTGTAAGCGAGAATCATCAGCCGATTTCGCCGCAACTGAAAAGTGCCTCTTCTTTAAAGTAACGCCTTTTGCGGTTGTGTGCCAAATTAAAGACATGGAAATGTCAAAAGCTTCGTTTGCTTTACGTTACTATAGGGTAATGTAAATTCCCTTTTTAGGGCTCCCCTAAGTAGTGACCTCATGCTTTCAATCTCGGTTGGGTGACTAGATTCGATTGGGAATAAAGAACCACTTATAAATCCATCAAGAACTCATTAAAACCGAATTTTTGGAGGAGAGGAGGACAAAAATGCGTTGTAGTTGTGAAGATTTTCACTGTTCTTGTGTGAAAATAATTATTTCCCATTGTTACCACCCTGAACAAAACTGAGCCAAATAAGGAAGGTTCTTTAGTGCAATGTATTTGAGTATACATAAATTGAAATGGAACCCATTTATGCGCGAGCGAATTTCTGACGTTGGAATCCAATAACTAAAAACATTTCCCAAATAATTTTTCAGTTTGATCACTATAAGTTTTAGAAGTTTTGCGAGCACAATTATTTCCAAAATTTAAACAAATTTTCGTAAAATTAGCGATTTAGAATTTCATACAAACGTAATAACTATACCTTGGGAATGGTTTTAAAATTCTGGGTTCGGGTTTACACAAATACCCCAAAAAGGTTTTGCACGCCTTTCGAAAAAGTAGCTACCTACTAAAATTGTAACAACAGATAACAATTTTATATAAATTCTTTTACACAAGTCTTTGCTTGACTATTTTGATTTTCTTATGTTCTTCAATTCATTTTATTTATTAATTTAAGCTGATTGGAGGTAACTTTAGACGTCTTCGCTTGTTAATTTCGGACCCCGCAATCCTTGTCACCAGATTCAAAGAGACAAACACTTTTATTTAAACAATCTATTCTGTAAATAGAAAAATTAATCTATATAAAAATCATTTATACTTGAATGGTGCCACGTATTTTTAAATTAATTGTTTAATTAATTATTATTATTTTATTTTATTTTATTTTATTTTTTTTTTTAAGAAAAGATGGGTGACTCTATCTTTTGAAGGAAGTAACGAACAGAAGTGCCTACGCCGACGCGACAGAAGTGCCGAAAATGGTTGAAACGCACGATCAGTGATTAGGATACGTTACACGGTAGATACAATGTCAGAATGTCGGATTTTATTCATTGCCAGTCATGCATGTTCTTTTTAACGCGATCACTTCTTTTCGTTGCATAATCGTAGAAGTGCGAGGGGGTTTAGGTAGGTGCCCGAATCGCTGAACTCTGTCGAAATCACATCCTGCGCTATGATATTATAATCTCCGTAAATACTTTGTTAATTGTTTTTTGCAGATTTTCAAGGTCTACTCAATACATCTATGTTGAGATTTAGTAGACATTTAAAATGATTGGGAATGAATGGAAAATAGGAATAATCGTCAAAGTCAAAATAATGATTCGGAAAAATAACCAGTTTTTGGTACGTCTTTTTTGGAAATTATAATGGAACTTTTACCGATTTTTGGAATAACCTTCAAATATAGTCCCTCAAAAGGGATTTGTAAAAAAAAAAAAAAACCTTGGTGAGGGGGGGGGGGGATAAAATTGAACAACGTTTGTAAGATTCCATCACTATCCGTAGAAATGTGTTCAATTAAATGGGGTAAAAAAATTGAATAAATGAAACAAAAAAATATATTTTTCTTCAAGGGACAAACCCCCTTGGGATAGGTTCACGGATCAGTCGAGAACGTGTATGTTGTTTACTTATGTATAAATTAAACTGAAGATTTATTTCTGAACGATTTAAAATTTGAACCCCATTTCCTGAAATTTTTACATTCGACCAGTATCACTAAACTTTCGGTGTCATTGAATAACTATTGCATTAGGTACCCAAGAAATCGAGGAAAACTTTAGTTTTTACTTTCTGTACACTCGCAGTTCAGTGGGAGAATACGTCATATCGTTTCAGGGACATAAACATATCTCTTTCCGACAATTTGGCAACTGAATCAATTCCTAATTAATTTATGAAAACTTGATTATTAGTTACCTACCGTTTTCAAAGATTTCGCCGCTGAGTTACATTTTTTTGTCTTCTAAGACATGGACAAGCACGAGACTTCTCGTTGGTACTACATTCCATTCTATCGATAATTTATTCCCGGAAGGGCTAAACTTCTTTAGTGAGTGCTGCGTATTTAATCCTAATGCACCTCTTATCGTTTAAAATCAGGAAATTCAACTTTAAGATTGTACTGCGACTTAGGTTTTTATCCTGAATGTTCCCAGTCAAATTTGTTATAATCTGAATGTTTAGATTCAGAACGGGGGTCAAATAGATTCATCCTTAGGGAGTTCCATAGACTATAAGTACTTTTTGCTCATCAGTAATTCAATAATAAAAATGAGAAAATGAAAAAAAATAAAAAATAAAAAATAAATAAAATAAAATAAATAAAAATAATAATGAAACACCATAGAATAACAATAACATGTCAGTATCAAGTAGCATGTCTTGTCGTTTACTGTAAGTAGAGTCCAATTTGGATAAAATATATAAATTCACAAAGCGTCCTCATTTTCTCGGAGAAAGAAGATTTATAATAATGTACATGAAATTCATGGGTTTAAGTTTCAGTATCCAAAATAAAATTTGGTTCTTTTTTGTTTACTAAAACTGATCCCTTGAATTAACTGTTTAAAAAAATAAAGTGTGAATAAATCGAGGTAAACAACATTTACAAGTTAAATTTGGAGGATTAATATTAAGGACTGTGTATGATATCAAGATGATATCTTATTATCACCTTGTTAGTATTCAAATTGTAAGGTATAGTTGTTGATTCGTAATTGGTGTTTGGTTTTGTCGTTTTGTTTGTCTTCCTCGTTCGTCCTATTTGCAAGACCGTTAATGGTACTTACAGAAATCCTGAGAGACACCATTTTGCCGGCTCCTGTTTTTTTGGTCCACTCAACAGAGAAGGCGAACAGCACAAGTTTGAATATGGTCCGAAGCGGAGAACGCGGGTTATATACTGCACCCCCCTACGACAGGGATCTCAACTGAACTGCCCTTGTGCAACGCAGGGGCGGAGAAGGGTTGTCTTTGCGGACCCTCGGGGGATGATCTCGGGCAGTGGGCCCCTGGGAGCCGTACATGGATGCTATTCGATTTAGCATCCTTAGCTCCCCTGGGAGGCTGTGGAGTTTTCCGATCAGGCGGGAAGTTGAGGAATACCAGACAGGAGGGGCTGCCGGCCGGCTGTCCAGCTACAGAACGTGCTCGTCTTTCCTAACTCGTTAAAGTCTCTTCAGCTCTCTGTTCGGTTGATATTTATCTCATTACTCCTCAACAACCCCATTTTCACGGATTTCAAGTTTTCAAGTTGTCTGATTTGCGTCCAGAAGCAAACTTACTGAGGTTAATGGTTTGTTATTTTGACAATATGCACAGTACCATGAAATTATTAAATGGACACCTATTGGTTTCGCTTTACTGGACACTGTTCAAAATTCAGAGAAAGTTGTCAACACACGCACATGGGGGTGTGCATTATAAATTTCCCAAGTATCTGCATAATAGGGTCGTTGTTCCGTAAAAACGACGATTCGGACCCATCAATTTCAGAAATCCTAAAGTTGAAAATAATTTCTGACATGATTCAGGGGTTACCCTTGCACTATGCTGATTGAATTTTACAGGTTGCTCCTCTCAAGGTTGTGTAGATTGCCGCTTCATAAATGAACAAAGAAAACCAATTAGCCGACTAAAGACAAATATTCCAGACTGAAGACATGAACTGGCAGTCGAAAGTCAATGCACTAGCAGACTGAATGTTTCAATAAATACATCAATTTGTCAAAACAATCTGAATCTCATCATAGCTTCCTCACTTATTGTAACATGGTCGTATAGCATTAGTTGAAAGATTAAACTACTACCAAATTGTCGTTATCATTCATGGTTGCGCTTGCACTCTCGCTACAATTGCTTCTACAGCAATGAAATTTCTACCATTCCTGAAAATCTCATCAAAATCGGTAAGTTAGTTTCTGAATTTAATGTATGTCAACCATTTTAAGTTTTCCGCATGTGCAATAGTTATTACTCAACCAATTGTGAACCAAATTTATAGAAATTTTTTCTGAAAGTCATACCTAACTCACCTCCGTGTTTGAACGAAATCGAACCTAGATCGTTTGAAATCGACCTTATAATAAATTCACGATGGCGAATATGCACACTGCACACTCTATTACTGATCTGACGTCAATAAAATTCATATGAGACGATCTTGAACCTAATCCGATCAATCCCTAGAAATTACATCAAAATCAGACTAAAACTTTGCGCTGCAAGGAACACACAGACGGACAGAGAAGAAACTGAAATTGATCCGCTAGCTCTTGTGATTGATCTGAAATTGATCCGCTAGAATTGTGATTTTGGAGGAACTTTTTTTTTTTTAAACTTCTTGCACGTTCACAAAGTTATCCTTCCTTCGGTAGTGAGGAACCAAAAAACAAACGACTCGATTTACTCAATCATTTACTTTTTGAATTTTTGACATTTACTTAAATGACTCGATTCATCCAATTCCCAATAAAATTTTAATGTCATAACAAATGCAATAAAAAAATATTTTATAACTCATTCTCGTGGTTCCATTTAAAAATATTTCGCTCAAATCTATCGTCTATAAAAGAAAAATACCTACAGTTTAATATTCATATTGCAGTGGGACGATATCACTAGAAGTACCGAATTTAATGCTACACGATTACCTGCACATAAATATAATCAAATTAATTGCCATAAAGTGCCATGCATATTTGTCAAGTCTGTTATATTTATAAAAATTACTGCTAGCTATAAAACAAGCTACCCTTTTCTTAATAAATGCAAAAAACGTCTGCCAAGTTGGGTGTGGCACATAGCTTCTTCGTTTAATTATCATGAATGTATAGATCATTGAAAAGTTTTAAATGATCTTGGAAAATTCCATAGCGGAAAAGAGTAAATCAAGTAGTAGCGTGAAATGTCATAATTGGTCAATTAAGAAACGAAAAAATGATACTCAATGTAATTTACGTTTGTGCAAGCGCTGAATGAACTGATGAGTTGAAAACAATGAAATAGGTACGGGACCATCTACAACCTAAACCGCGCATTTGCTGACAATTTCATCAAAATCGGATGAAAACTGTGGAAATTAAGGTCATTACAAGTATTTAACATTGGCGCATGCGCAGTAGCTATTAATGATACAATCGTGTTGAAATTGGTATGAGGTAATCAAGTCGTCTTCTTCCAACTATCATCCAAATTTAAGCGAAATCAAACGACTAAATTGTGAAAAAATTGAGCGTAATGGAATTTACGTTGTAGATGCTTTTATGAAGTAAACATGCTTCATGAAGTAGGTATGTATTGCTTTGGCAACAATGAAACTGATAGGGGACCATCTACAACCGAACCCGCGCATTCTCTGACAATTTCATCGAAATCGGATGAAAACAGTGGAAATTAAGGTCGTTACAAGGATTTCACATGTTGCAACCATGTTGAAATTGATATGGGATGATCAAATCGTCATCCCCCAACTATCATCCGAATTCCAGCGAGATCGGACGACTAGGGCGTGAGAAAATGATGCTTGGTAGAATTTACGTTTGCGCATGCGCAGAGTGAGGTATAAAGTCAAGAAACTGATAGGGGATTGTCTACCCTCTAGCCCGCACATCCCCTGAAAATGTCATCCAAATCGGATGAAAACTGTGGAAAATAAGCTTGTTACAAGGATTTGCGGACACACGACAGACACACATACACACACAAGCACGGACACACAGACAGACAGACACGGAACCAAAGTTGTTCAGAATTGTCTAATACGTAAAATGTGAGTGGAAATTTTGATTTTGGAAACCACAAATTTTTTTCCTCCCGAAAGTGAAAACAATACTTCCGCTACCTTTAGGTAGACTCGGAAACAATAAATGCCACCAACGTGGAGTTTGATGGATGCCCCGGGTCAGTTGACCCCAAACTCACCATTGCGCATTATATCTTCTTCCCTTCTAAATTAAACATTACAATTTAATAATGTCGGTATTTAAAAGTTATCATTAATAATAATAATAACAACGAGAATAAGGAGCCAATACACGAAAACTCAAAGAAGGCAGACTGAAGACACTTACCTCAGGACATACCAATTTTTTACTGCTACTTTTATAGTATGTACCTAAAAAACCTGCGAACCTATTTTGCTCATCTTTAGATGGATATTAAGAAATCTCGTACATTTTGGGACGTTAGTTGGAACCAATGATCCATACTGTTCATGCAAAGTCGGGGAATTGGGTTCTGGACTCGGCAGGCTAGTATAGTGGACAATTTACTGTTTGAATTTAAATTTATGTATCAAATAGTTGATAAAATGTATCATTTAATAATTTCCTTATGTAGAGTACGGTTAATAGCTTAGGAAGAAATTATTTTCGACTCCCAAATTATTATTCGGAAACCGGAATCCTCCTCGGACAACAATAGGTGTAAGTAGGTACACAATTGTTATTGGCTCCAAAATAAAGGAGTTCCTTACAGTACATATTCAGCCGGTTTCGGGATACTTTCGGGTTGTTTTTTCTTTACAGTGGTAATATTCCCACTGGCATTTTGCCTTTTAGACCATTCTGAACGACTTTCGTTCCGTGTCTTTCTGTGTGTGTGTCGTGTATCTTCAAATCCTTGTAACAAGCTTAATGTACACAACTTTCAACTGATTTTTATGAAATGTTTATGGAATGTGCGGGTTAGGGTTTAGATGGTCCCTTATCAGTTTTGTTGTTCCTGAATCAATACTCAACTAAATGCACGCACAAACGTAAATTCCATCATCATTTTTTCACGCCCTTGTGGTCTGATCTCGCTTAAATTTGGAGAATTGATAGGTGGGAGAGATTAATTTCAGCATTCCTCAGCAATTTAAACATGATCCTATCATTAGTAGGTACTGTTCATGTGCATTAATTTTCCCTTTGCAGGTGGCTATATCTACGCAGGCATATTGATGTCAACCTACGGATCTGCAAATTGAAATGGACCTTCTTAGTAATATCAAGAATTCATTATCAGTGCACACTGATCAGCTGTGAGGCCTCTGAGCCTAATTTGTTTCATAATCGACTTATGATGCTGAAACCTGAAATGTAGCTCATTTTTTGAGATCTGGAACATCTGAGGCTAATTTGATCCCTAATCGATTCACGCCGCTGTTATTTAGATGGAGGTCCATTGGGACACCTCGGAAAAAATTTCGAGGTACAGAGGCGCACTGGTCAGCTGAGGGGCCTCTGAACCTATATTATTACCTTACCTATTGACCTGTTTTTTTCTTCTTTTTTTTCTTCATTTACTGTAAAGCGTAAAATTGTGGGGTCCTGGAACTGTAAAGGTGTGAACCCTTTTGGGAGGCACAATGCGCCATGTTCTGATCATATATTATATTCAAGGTTTAATAATTATAGTCCATGATCTGCGTAGAAGGGCTATCTGACATAGAAATAATAAACCTTTGTGTTATAATTTGTTGCGTTTTTTAAAATTGCTATTGAGAAATTGTACTAGTCAGAATAAGAAAGAAGTTGAATAGGAACGAAATTAGCCTCACAGCTTACTCATCTGATTTGGCTAACAACTATCTCCGGAATTTGCTGACCATTTTACAAAAACCGCATTCAAAACGGTCTAGTCATTTGACCGTGTACGCTTCATCCTTACACACATTCATAAACACCGATCAAAATTAGTATAGATACGTTTAATTATCTTAATTTAGGGTTACATTTGAAATTTACGTTGAAAACTGGATTCGTCTTAAAACAAAAGTTGTTTGACCGTATACTAAGAAGTTGAATGACCTGTTTCCTATCCAAAAACCTTGGGCAATACTTGGCGAGTTCATGCCGGTATGGTGACCTTATGCTTGATGAATGAGAAACAGGCAACAACCCACATTCGATACTTTTCGATTTATGCCCAACAGGTCAGAGCTGTGTTGTAAAAACAAATTAGACGTCATGGTAGAAAATGAAGAGGCTGACCGATAAAAATTTGGCTGTTGGTATCCACTCAAAATTAAAGGGGAACCCCTTCATCAATAAATTTCTTATATAGGAATTAAAACTTTAAAATACCGGTTGTTTCGTCCGAATAGGTTGGGCGTGGAGCATCGAGTCGGGTGCCAACAAACCAGGGCGGTCTGTCGTTATAAGGTGACCTCATCTTCGGTATCTTCGCAATGCTTGGGACTATGGGACAGCGCGGCGTACGTTAGCGTGTCAACTCCCGATTACATGTAAATCTAAACCTCGTTCGGAAGTCAAGGCCCGTCTGCCGTGAATTAGTTTGCGCAAAGCGTTTAATGTCAAAGTTTGATGATGAAATTACGAGCACAGGAATTGAAAACTTGGTACTTACAAAGACATTGTGATTTCGAACAGTAACCAAAGAAGTAAAAACGTCTATCATACGTACGTGGAGCATACTCAAATTCGTAACACGTTGGTTTAGATAGCAGAAATGAGCAAAGGAAAAGAGCTTAATATGAAGGATTTCGAATGTACCTACCATTGATTTATAAGTTGATGATGAATTGTGGGATTGAAACGCGAAAAATAAGTGAGAAGAGCTTATGGTGGGAGTAGAAACTGCGTGTTATGATAATTGATGCTTGAGAGATGAATTCCACCTATAAGCCCTAGTTATCTTTTAGAACTTCATTGGAATGAGATTTCAGTTCTGGAAATCGTGCGTGTTGGAAGTGTTTTACATTTTTTCAGGCACAATGGCCTTAATTGATCGTATAATGATGTGGTTCATTGGAAAATTTGAAAATTTAGCATTCAATGCACAACTGAATATGCATGATCGCAATGTCTCGCTGTTCATGATGATCAGTCGGATGTAATCATCATTATATTTTTTGACCTATTGGATAATTGGATACATGCCCATGAATAAATAATGAATAAATCGAATTAGTGCACAAATATACACAATTTCCTTAAATTTGAGAGAAATCGGACCGTTCACAAAATTAAAGGGTTCGGGAAACGCCTGATCATTGAGCTTAAATGATTTTTTTAAATAGGGAACCATATAAGGCCTAATAGTATTCCCAAAGTATTTCACCCAGTTAGGTTGAAAATGGGGTAAGGCATGCATGTAGAAAGGACTGAATGAATGTTCACACATTAACATGCGACGGAAAGAAGTCAATCAGACGAAGCTGGGACTAAGGAAGATAACGTAACGTGCGAAGGGAAATATCGGTTTTGGTACAAGACAATTATTGGGACCATCCCCATCCTAACTCTTTCCTGAGAATCCCTGAAAGTTTATCAAAATCAATGAAACTATTAGAATACTAGCCATCTTGTATAGCGTTGAAAGATGTCAATTTTCAGCTAGAAGGTCTCCGTAATAAGTAGTCATTATGATTGTTAAAAGAGTTAGGTATACATTTGAGCATGCAAAGAGGCTACCACTACACGGGTCTGGCTGTGATGAAAAATGAGGGATCATCTAAGGCTACACCCTCACAAAAACTAGAAAATATAATCGAAATCTCATTGTTAGTTTGTACGTGTAAGTATAATTTGGCCCGTTACCAAGATTAGCTACTAGATCAATAATTAGTTTTAATTATTTGAAACAAATTACTTGGAATAAATAACTACCAGTTAACAACACGAGACAAAATTGTTCGGGTCTACCTGATGAGTTGTTATGGGCGTTGACCAGGAGCGTCGCGATATGATGACACAGTGCGACCTGATTCTCCGGTCACCGTCCGTTCGAGAAAATATTAATTTACGAGCAATACCTACCTAGTCAGTCGAGTCCAAGTTCCCACCGCGAACGTTTACTCCCCTGCTCCCCCACGTCTCCCAAGTTTGTAGAGATACCTATGTACATACTCGTACTCAAATAAATGAAGATAAATAGTGGTCATATACGTGTGTGTTTACCTCCTAACAACATATACAACATATAGAGTTAAATGCGAGTAGAAATTAAAATTGCCTTTCTATTTCAAGTCTACCTAGGTAGGAAGCTTCATCTTTTAGGAGGATGGGAAAACGTCGCCAAAACTCAAAATTCCCACTGGGATTATACGTTTTTGACCATCCTGAACAACGTTGTCTCTGTGGGTTCGCCAATCCTTGTAATATGCATAGCAAAGTAGTAGTCCTATTTTTATTACATTTTACGGGATTGTGTTGGTTTGTCCTTAGATGGTTCCCTACGAACTGAATCGTTGTCTAATATAACCGCTGCACAGGTGGAATGTTACATCCATCATAGCTTCTACAGTTTCAATCAGATTTTGATGAAATTCACAGGAATCGTGCTGATTGCGGCCTAGAAGATCCTCTATAAATACATATACATTTCATCGTCGCTTGATAAATGACAGCACAAATTGTGTAACAGTAATAAGATCTTCGGTTTTTATTTTATTTCGATGAAATGAGCAGGGATTGAGATGCTTGACCTGATGATGATCCCTATAATTTTATTTTTCCGAGATTAAATAATATGATTTCTGCGCATGCGCAAATGTAAAATTCTAGTAACAATTATACGTAACATCCACACTTGTCCACGTTTTTTGCTTTAGGCTCCTAGAAAGACTCCTATGATCACTTATTTCACTGAGTGTGAGTTGTGTTGGGTGTTGTTCACTTACTGAAAGCAGCTTCTGCACAAACGTCGAATTCTAATAACAATGCTTCCACTTTCAGGAAAATTAATTATGAACCATATTTTCAATATTTCTTCAAGTTATACTTCTGTATAACAGTTCGTAAGTCGATATTATTCGAAGTAGTCTTTACTAATGAATTTCAGTGTTCATACACGATCGTGTTTCGGATACGTGGAAGCTATGCGCCTTCTCATTTATGAGTACTTCCGAGGTAGTTCGTAAGCAAAAAACGTGATTGGGAATCGCGAGAGTTTTTTGGTGAAATTACGTAACGCTTTTCTATTGGTAATGTTAATTTGTTTTGAGTTTTCTATTTTAAAGCACATTAGACATATATTTTAGACCGTTTATATATACGAACTAAAACGAAATAAATCACTCAAGTTGTGGAAACCCATTTCAAAACGGAAGTTAGTGAAAAACGTCTATTTCCACGAAAAATAAAGAGTTACAATGTTAAAGCTGTGTCCTTTCTAATGTGTATTCAGTTATTGTTTGTTACTGATGATGGCCTAACCGTCGAAATCGATTTAACATTGTAACTCTTTATTTTTCGTGGAAATAGACAACGTTTTTCACTAACTTCCGTCCGCTTATATATATATATATATATATATATATATATATATATATATATATATATATATATATATATATATATATATATATATATATATATATATATATATATATATATATATATATATATATATATATATATATATATATATATATATATATATATATATATATATATATATATATATATATATATATATATATATATATATATATATATATATCTTTAAACCTCTTGTTTTATCTCTCAATGAAGAGTATACAGGGTGGTCCTTAATGAACGTACCACCCTTTCAATTTCGTTGGTTGTGGAGAAATCAAAAAACTTGTCGAAGTAACCTCCCCTTATTTTTTTGCAAAGAATTCGAAAATTGCAGTTTGAAGCGTCGCGCATGCGCGCAAATGCGCGCTGCGCGCACCAACTTTGTTTTTTCAAATGGAACCCCCCCATTTTTATTGCAGATTCGCATTCTACATCAAATTTCATGAACATTTTACTTCGACAACTTTTTTTTTCCACTGCGCGAAACGGGCGCCAGGAGCGTTCAAAGTTGCTAAAGTCATCAAAATTGCGCAAAACATGGATTATGGTAAACCCCAAGTGTGGCACATGACTTTACATTGTTTTTCAGCGCTGATTCACGTGGTGCTGTCAGTTTTTAGATTTAGCTCAGTTTTTTCGATTTTATAAGCTTAATCTACGTCTTTTGGTGAAATATTACAGTTTTTCCGAATTATCAACTTTGGCAGTAGATTTATTTTCCCTCGCCCTTTCGCAACCCGGGCTTGGGACCGGCTAAGGCGGGCTTAAAAATAAATCACACTCCTCGATAATTTTTCTGCTAAAATACAACAAAAACAATTCCTTCTTTTTTAAAAAAGAATAAAAGAAAAAAAATTAAGAAAATAAATCGTTCACAGTAGTCGTTCAAATGGACCGCCGTCGTCCTCCAAACAGGCGGCAGCTCGACGTTCCCATTCGGTGGTGACTGCCTCGAACGTAGATGCCGGAGATACCGAATCGCAGGCGTCGATGATCCGCTGTTGCAATTCGGCAGCACTTGCGATAGGAGGGAGGGAGGCGTCGTAGACCTTGTTCTTCAGGTAACCCCATAAAAAATAATCTAGTGGAGTCAAGTCCGGAGAACGGGGTGGCCAAGAAATCAGGCTCCGATTGCCAATCCACCGAGAACGGAATCGGGCATCCAAATGGCGTGTAACAGCCCGTGCGTTGTGGGCAGGACAACCATCATGTTGGAACCACATTGCCTGCCTGGTGGCGAGAGGGACGTCCTCCAACAATTCAGGCAGAACCTCCTGGAGAAACTGAAGGTATCTCTCCCCGTTGAGGCTACCACCGGTCAAGAAATGTGGCCCAATGAGGTGGTTGCCGACCAACCCACACCATACATTTACCGTGAAACGCACCTGGTGTCTGGTGGAATACGATAATCGTGGATTCTCGTCAGCCCACGTTCGAAAATTCCAACGATTGAAGAGTCCATTGTTTGTAAATGTGGACTCGTCGGTCCACAAAAGAGCGGTGGCCAAGTGTGGGACCTGTTCGCGGAGCGCCTCCATGTGTGCGAGGAAAAGCAGCCGCCTTTCCTTATCCCCTTCACGCTGGCCATGAACGACATGAGACCTAAATGGCCTCATGCCATAGGTGTGAAGGACCCGATGAACTGTGGTTTTGCTGCAACCAACTACTCGAGCCGTCTGACGTTCGGAAGAGTGAGGATTTTCCCGTTGATACAGCAACACGTCCAAATCAAAGTTGAAGGAGCGTACAGCGGAAGGTCTTCCGGGTGGACGAGGAACGTCAACTCTGCCCGTGCGAACAAAACGGCGAACCGTTCGTAATATCGCCTGGTGGTGAACCAGCCGATTAAACACTTGCTGACAAGCGGCTGCAGTTTTTCGAGCATTTCCGTCGTGCGTGTAGTACAACCGCACCATCTCGGTCAGTTCGTTTTGGGTAAAACGCGGCATGATACGCACTCAAGAACGTTCACAGTGAGACTATTAACCGGATCAGTTGCTTCTCACGATTAAAGACAAAATAAATATGATAACGGGTACAGATCAACTTGGAGTTGAAGTCGTAACGTGAGCGGTTAGTGACGTCTCGTCACAAAGTGCAGCAGATAAGCAGTCCGAGAATCGAGAAATCCGAGTTGTTTACCTCTTGTGATTCAATCGTATTCAAACGCTTTTGGTACCATAACATTCATGATTTCTCAGAGTATCCTTCTGGGTGCAGGAACCAAGCCACTTTTTTCTTAAAAAAACGACCATGTTTCCGGCTGTTATTTCGGATTCATCAAGTTCAATAAAAAAACACCACGTAATTTATTTTTAAGGCCGCCTTAGCCGGTCCCAAACCCAGGTTGCGAAAGGGCGAGGGAAAATAAATCTACTGCCAAAGTTGATACTTCGGAAAAACTGTAATATTTCACCAAAAGACGTAGATTAAGCTTATAAAATCGAAAAAACTGAGCTAAATCTAAATACTGACAGCACCACGTGAATCAGCGCTGAAAAACAAAGTAAAGTCATGTGCCACACTTGGGGTTTACCATAATCCATGTTTTGCGCAATTTTGATGACTTTAGCAACTTTGAACGCTCCTGGCGCCCGTTTCGCGCAGTGGAAAAAAAAAGTTGTCGAAGTAAAATGTTCATGAAATTTGATGTAGAATGCGAATCTGCAATAAAAATGGGGGGGTTCCATTTGAAAAAACAAAGTTGGTGCGCGCAGCGCGCATTTGCGCGCATGCGCGACGCTTCAAACTGCAATTTTCGAATTCTTTGCAAAAAAATAAGGGGAGGTTACTTCGACAAGTTTTTTGATTTCTCCACAACCAACGAAATTAAAAGGGTGGTACGTTCATTAAGGACCACCCGGTATATATATTTATATATATATATATATGTGTGTGTGTGTATATGTTTTAAAGTTATGGGAAGAAGCTGTTAGGTATTCTAGCTCAAGTCTTGCTCTCATTCATGGAATCGGCTCCGATCTCATCACACGAACAACAAAAAGGTTCCGACCGCGATGATTTCATTCTTTCACTTTCCTACCCGCGGTGACCCGCTGCGTTAGGTCCGAGCCGACTGACCTGTTACCAGACTTGACCTCCCGCCGGCCACTCCTGTAGTTCCTGCGTACAGCCGCGGGTACCCAGAGCGAGGATGCATTTGAATGTGCCGTCCCATTTCGTAAATGGCACCGAAGAGCCATCGTCGTGCGACATTTTGAACGTCTTGCGTAAAAAACCCGGCAGACAGTAGAATGCGCTAATATGGCATCAACGGGTTAGTCGAGTGGATTCAAAACGAATCTTCGCTAGAAATTTAATCTAGAGCAGCCCATCATAGATTGCGTGATTTATGGGGGACTTGGTTGATTCAAGTAGGACCAAAAAATGCTGAAAACATGCTCAGCAGTATTTAAGCTTAGTTTTATCTATAGAAGATTGTATGTTATTTGGAAAGAGAGAGTTCGGTGCAATCGAATGTATGGTTGCTTTCAAAATTATATTTTGTTTGTAAATATATATTTTGTTAAGGTAATTATGATCTGGATGTTTGTCAAGCGGCTCTGTCTCGCCAAGACAGGCTCAGCCTACCGACGGGCTATATTATCCATTATGTATTTTTGTTGGGATGATATTCTTGTACATATATTATTGAATAAAATCTCTCTCTCTTTTTTCCTCCCTCTCTCTCTCTCTCTCTCTCTCTCTCTCTCTCTCTCTCTCTCTCTCTCTCTCTCTCTCTCTCTCTCTCTCTCATGGTGTTTCTCCATGACCGTGGGCGCTTACGAGTTTCTACTAGTTAATCGCTACGCAAAATTATTATTGACACGCATCGTAAACGCTTTTGGGTCATTTCAAACTTTCAGTGAAGGGTCGAGCATTTTTAAGGAAAAAAATTGACCACAAATAATTTTTACTCCGTAATAAATATCTTTCATAATATTATACCTAACTATAACCACCCCTTGCAGTATAAGCGCAATTAAGCTTTCATAATTTTCAAAATAATAACATTCAAATTCTTGGGGAAGAGTCTTTTTCTTGAGAGGGGGAAATCAAATCCAAATAACATGGAGCATGTATTCAATCTTGATAACTAGATTGATAAGGGTATGGATAGAATATGTATACAGGGTGTCCCACGGAATGATTACACCCCCCTTCATTGGAACCAACGTCATTCTTCATAATATTTTACTTAGATCTCAGGAAAAATAGTTTCGCGTGTGCTACTTGCGCCAGAAATGGCGCAAATGACATAAACTTTGTTTTTTCAAATGGGAACACCCTTTTTTTATTGCAGATTTGGATTCTACGAAAATTTTCTTGAAATTACCACACCACACGAGATTTTTATGACTTTTGAGCGCGCGAAGTTGCTTAACCACAAGATTGCGCAAAACACAAATTCTAGTAAACCCCATGTGTGGTACATGAGTTTTCATTGTTTTTCAACGCTGATTCATATGGCGCTACACATTTCTTTATTATTCGATTTTAGGGGAATAATTGCCAATCTTGAGTTATTTTGAGTTAAGAAAAAAAAAATCATCTTTTAGCGAATTTTTGAAGAAAATAAAGCTATTGCAATGGCTCCAACAATTTTAAAATATAAATTTTTGAAAATTTTCTTCACTGAACTCCGTTTTGAGTTATGAGTTCCGTTTCAGATACGAATCCTAGACTTGAACTATTTGTCATAAGTATCGCGTGTGCCAATGAACTTTACCGATCACGATAAAAAAGAAATTCAAGTTTGCGCACACGCTCACGTCATTATTGGTCTGAGGGAAATGAAATTCATAAAAGATCATCTAGGAGCGAACCCGCACAATCCTAAAAAATTTCATTGAAATCAGAAAAACTTAGTATAGTTATGAACGTGACAATGAATTGGCACATACACACTGACAGACACGGAAACAAAATTGATTAGCAAGCGAAGAGACGTAAAATACAGGTGGAAATTTTGATTTTGGAGGAACAAAAATTGTTCGACTTCTTGCACGAATACTAAGCTTGCCTACCTTTAGAAGTGAACAAGCGAAACAGAAGTTAATCAAGAACGTTGTCTGTTTCCATGAAAATACTTGTAACTCTTAAGAAACTACGGGGTTCAGAGAAAAATTAATGAACGCTGAATCGAATAGCAGAGTCGATCCGTAAACAAAGAGGTAAAATCAAAGAGGTAAACAAATCTGTATAATTATTTGCAATGTCCTCCGTGATCCTGTTGAAAAGCACGAGCCATTTTCAAATGTTTCCAGGGCATAGACGTCATACCCGAGGAAAATTTTTGAGACTTGAATTCCAGATTTGATTCTTAAGTGATGTGATTGGTACTATTCCATCTGAGAGGCATTAGCTAACCTCTTAATTTGAGCAAAACAACTTGGTGGTCACGAATAATGAATTTTCAAGTGATTCAACGTTCGACATTTGCTGTTGACCCGTTAACACTGATGTTTATAAGAGGCCATATGGGGACCCACATGATATCTGCAGAATCGGATCAGCATATGATGAAAATTGTGGACCCAGATAGCCAAGCAAAATGGGTACCCAAGTCGGTCCGAAAAATTTGTTTTTTCAGGAGCAAATCACCAAATTATTCAGACGATTTTTGTGGAAAATTAAGTACTTAGGTAACTGAGCGGATCAGCTCGTGGATGGTCTCCTGTTAGTTTGGAGCCAATAGTGGCGTGTGTGCCAAATACGACATAAATTTCATAAACACTGATTCAGCTTGTTATAATAGCCCGAATTTGTTCATCATTTGAGAGTACTTTGTTGTAGATGGTTTCAAGGTGATTGCTTATTGTTATATTAAACTTGGGTTCACTGAAATAGTGCTGATTTATTCTCGTGAATTAAGACGCGTTTTGCGGGCACTTGAGGTGGCGTAAACACTCTTCCGCTGATGTAGGACTAGAGCTCGATCGTACCACCCACTCATCATTATTATTTTAGTTTATCTTTCCAAGCAACAATGGTGATATAATAGATGATTCCATGATACAATAGATAAGAAAGTTATACTGCACCCAACTTGACAGGCTTCTTTTTTAAGAACTACAACTGATGAAACATTATGTAGGTTTGGTATGTCTTGATGCACTCTTGATGCTTTTCTGGTATTGTGACGCAGTCTTGATGGCCTTTATTATATCGCAATACCCTTTCCGAGTTAATGTATCGCTCAAACCGGCAGTTAACTGAGCGTGGGCGTGGTTAACTGAACGACATAAATTTCATAAACACTGATTCAGCTTGTTATAATAGCCCGTTGTTCACCATTTGAAAGTACTTAGTTGAAGATGGCTTCAAGGTGATTGTTTATTGTTATATTAAACTTGGGTTTACTGAAATTGGGCTGATATATTCTCGTGAATTGAGGCGATCGTATCGGTCACTTGAGGTGCCATAAACACTCTTCCGCTGATGTAGGACTAGAGCTCGATCGTACCACCCACTCATCATTATTATTTTAGTTTATCTTTCCTAGCAACAATGGTGATATAATAGATGATTCCATGATACAATAGATAAGGAAGTTATACTGCACCCAACTTGACAGGCTTCTTTTTTAAGAACTACAACTGATGAAACATTTTGTAGGTTTGGTATGTCTTGATGCACTCTTGATGCTTTTCTGGTATTGTGACGCAGTCTTGATGGCCTTTATTATATCGCAATACCCTTTCCGAGTTAATGTATCGCTCAAACCGGCAGTTAACTGAGCGTGGGCGTGGTTAACTGAACGACATAAATTTCATAAACACTGATTCAGCTTGTTATAATAGCCCGTTGTTCACCATTTGAAAGTACTAAGTTGAAGATGGCTTCGAGGTGATTGCTTATTGTTATATTAAACTTGGGTTTACTGAAATTGTGTTAATATATTCTCGTGAATTAAGACGCGTGTTGGGGGCACTTGATGTGACATAAACACTCTTCCGCTGATGTAGGACTAGAGCTCGATCGTACCACCACTCATTATTATTATTTTAGTTTATCTTTCCAAGCAACAATGGTGATATAATAGATGAGTCTATGATATAATAGATAAGGAAGTTGTACTGCCAACCCAACTTGACAGACTTTTTTAAGAACTAAAACTGATGAAACATTATGTAGGTTCGGTATGTCTTGATGCACTCTTGATGCTTTTCTGGTATTGTGACGCAGTCTTGATGGCCTTTATTATACCGCAATACCCTTTCCGAGTTAATGTACCGCTCAAACCGGCAGTTAACTGAGCGTGGCCGCTCGTGACACTCGTCCCGTCCAGCACTCAAGGGGGAATTGCAAGAAGAGCACGAGAGGTAAACGAGCTCAGCTGACCAGGCGGGCGGAGCAACGACACTTGGAAGTCGGAGCCTTGATCCAGGGCACCGGGCCACCTCAGCCTCTGCTCTCCGCAGTCCCACCTCAGCTTCCTCCTCCCAGCGTGAGTCCCATTTGCAACTACTTGATCCCTTTCCCTAACTCAATTACAGATCCAAACCACCGCCTGATTTAATGTACATGACGCCATTCGTAATTCCATGTGAGAATTGATTTATGACGAGATAATTGTAACCCTCTCCAAACTGATTGGAGGAACATTTCGAGAATAACATTCTCCCAACCAAAGTGACATATATTACGTGTAGCCGCAAACCAAATGTTTATTTATTTATTTACTGGCTAGTTAGCCCAATATACAGTAATATTACATTAATAATACATGGAAAATACAGAAAACGAATGAAAATAGAAATGTATACAGAGTTAAAAGTGTTAGTAACAAAAATTAAATCAATCACAAAAGATAATAATAGTACCTTTTACTAGGTTGAACATTTATAACAATAAGAAACCTACATTAGGTACTACGGAGTCAAATGATTCAAGACTTTCTAGGCTTGTTGATACCTGTAAAATTGCATTAGCAGTCTGGCGTCATGTGAAGACTCGCAATTCGGTGTGGTAATTTAAATCGAACTATAACGCTATTATTATCAGGTTAGACTAGGTTTATTTCCTGAAATGACACATCTTCTCTATTAGTACTATCTATATTATATACGCTCAGCTCATTGCATTGTCCCAGGTTCATAGATGAGCTCTCATATTCATTTATTCACTTAGTTTCTTATTAGCACTCTGGTGGATGACTCCACGTGAGATTTGATGTTTCACAAAATAATTGTACTTTGTAATTTACATCGGTATTTTAGCTTATTTTTTGTTTCCGAGTTTAAAGAGTTAGTGGAAGCATTGCGTTTTCTTTTGTGAGGCGAAACGTTTTCTGTACCTACGTATATGAACCACCTGACCAAATATGGTTCCGTGTCTAACAATCGATCTGTTTGCTTGCATACCAACTTGCTTAGTTTCCACGATTTTCGTTTAATGTAAATGAAATACCTAATGAGATTATCATGGTGTACTTTTGTTACACAGTGGATTGTGGGGTCACTTGTATATACAAATCAGCGCTCGTGGATCAATAGAAGCTTCTGCGCATGCGCATGTGCAGTCATAACAGATCTCAATGCAGTGTTGTGACTGCCTTTTCTGAGGATGGATCAGGTGGACCCGAAACGTCGAATCACCAAAAACCATGAGGAAAAAATATGAGAAAACGGATGGTAACAGACTAATCTTCTATTCTTTCGGCTGAATCCCAATTAACCAAAGAACAGCGAAAAGTATGCTTTTGACATACCTACCTATATTCCCGTCCATGCAAAGTTGGTAGGTACACTTGCTTTTAGAACTTGGAAAAAATCTTAAAATTCTTTGTACATTATCGATTCACTAGAAATAGTTTAAAAGGTTCACATTCTTCTTTTACTCCTTTTGCGTGTTGACTTCGCAGCCTGTGAATGCCAACCGCATTCTAAATCATCGGGTAAAGTACTGTCGGAATCCTGTCTTCTTTTTTCAGCCTTCTGTCGGAATGACAAAAGGGATGTAGGAAGTTGATCGTGTTAAAGTGAAATGTGAGGTACGTAGCTATGAATGAGTGCGTGCGTGACGTTCGGAGACCATTGTCATGTCTACCGAATTCGCTTCGCAATAAGTTAACTGTCCTCAACTTTTTCATTTATTCGTAATTCAAAACATCTCGCTACGTACTCACGCATTATGTATCTTTAAAATTCGTACGTTTCCAGAAAATTATAGAAAGATAGAAAAGCTTTTATTCATAAATTCAAGCATAATCGACACACTTATATGACAAGAAGCACAAAAGCTACGGTGTACTACTGTCGACTGGAGCCCGTAAACTAGGTAAATTAATGATTTTACTTATTTCGTTCGAATCTAGCACTAAAAATGAAAATGACTAAAAATAATAATGATGATCCATATCCAGTCCAAAACAAACATTTTCAATATTTTTTCTGGTTCATATTCAGCTTAGTTAGACACAGACATATTTCCAATAATGGTATAAGATCACGAATGAATGAATTTGGAAAGATTTTTTTCCTTAGTTTTTAATTTAAAATTTTTAGTTCTTTTAGTCACTTTGATAAAAGCCGTCAGCCAGTGAAAAACGTCTAAACCCTAACAGAGTGCTATTCCACCGTCGTATTTTCCCATCTTAATACATGGAGAAGGGGGAGCAAAATAATCTTCGTGTTGTATGTAGATGACCGTCTTCAAGGCAGCTAACAAAGATGCTGTTAACAATTTAAAACAAGAGCTAACTAGAACTTTCGAAATGTGTAACAGGCGAACTAAATTATTGTCTAGGAATAGAATTTTTAAGAACTAGTGATGGATAAGTCAAGGAAAATACATCAATAAATTATTGGGTAAATATATAATAATACAAAATTCAGAAACAAACAAAATTCCGATGGAGTAGCATTACCTGTGGGCCTCATCAGTCAGTAGCCTACCTCCCTACGAAAGAAAACAAGCATTCCCAGAACATTCAGTAGCTTTACAAACCTATCCCAACACCAGGATTACTACTCCGTGGCCCATGTATTCTGTTTGATCAACCTACCTTAATACAAATGTACACCTATCTAAAAATAAAAAATAAAATAAAATAAAATAAAAAATCTAATGAATTCCACACTTAAGCTCGAAAAAACCACAGAGAGGGAGTTGCCATTGTACCATACCGAAACCTTATTGGATAATTAATGTACTTGGTAACATCAACGAGATCAGAAATAATATTTGCAATAAGCTACTCATCTCAGTTAACATATTCCGGAACGAACATCAGATTGCTGCCAAACGAGTTTTGAGATATCTGAAAGGCACCAAACGTTATGTACTGCCATTCCAGAAAACTAGAAATACTGACATATCTGGATACTCTAATGCGAATCAGGGTAGCTAGGTAGTTGGTTGCTCCTATACGGGGATACTGCTTCAGATTTAGAAGAACAATAATAAGTTCGTATTAAATCTTAAAGGTAGTAGAGTCTAAAGGGACTAGTAGTAAGAGTAAAATTATCATGTACATACCTTCTGGAGTAGTCAGTCTTCACTAGCAAGTTGAGTACTGTGGGCGAGCGCTTTCAATGTAAAGACATCATCATCACCAGGTCGTCAAAACAGTACAAGTCTGTCTGTCGCTTTATATACAGGGGTCAGTAAAGGGGAAAGTACTGACAGAGTTCAGTACTATTTCGACAGCCTGATGATAATGTCCACATCGAAAACGGCCATTGAGTAAGTACCTACTCATTCGAAATACTGTAGCCAGAATTAGACAAGATGTGAACATATTGGTAAGTAATGCATGCATTACAGGGACGTCCCAATGAATGGATTGTATATAATTTTGGTGAGAATTAAAATAAGAGAAAGACAACATATTTGAAACTTCCAAGCTTGCATACCTGGACTGAAATCTGAATAGAACAAACAGTTAAAACTGTCATGAAAACCATACAAATATAGCAAAAATATCACGATTTATCGCAACAATCCCGTCCATTCACCCCCTTTAACCATGAAATTTGAAACTCCTGACTGATTTTCCAAACTAAACCAAATTCATAGTTGAAGAAAAAAAGAATCACAAAAGAATGAGGATTGTTAAAACACTCTGATTTAGCAGTAACTATTACCCTCTCCATTCACCGGCTCCCCATGATGAAATTTGAAACTTGGCTGGAGCAAATTTTCGTGATGGGGAGGGTTGGAATTCAGAAAAACTGCACTCCAGTTTGTTCAAGCTATATTTGTTTATTTATACATTTTACTCCGGAATATGTTTTGTTTCTATTTAACTCTGTTCATTCCCAATTTAGGTTTACCTTAAGTTGTTACAAAAAATATTAAAAATACAATTTCACAAAAAAATGAAGTCCACTGCGTAATTTCACACCAAGTGCTATTCCATCATTGTCTTTTCCCATCTTCCCGTTTTCACTTTTTTTTAGGCTGAACGTGTCATTCCTCTTGAGACGATGGTCTTTTCGAAGGCGTTGCATCGCCGTTATGGTCACGTCCTATTTCAGGTAGCAGCTCGGTCAACAAAAGCCTCAGTGGCTCCTCCGTTAATTTAATTTGCATCGGATTCGGGTTCTTTGTTGCCGATTTTTATTTTGTCCGAATACGATCAAATTTAAACAATAACAAAAGGACACTAAGCAATAAATTGGTCTAAGTAAATAGCTCTATCCTTATTATTATAATTTTATTTTTTGTTCGGCACACCCCTTCTACTTTAAAGCCTTTTTGTTTTGGGAGGGGTATCTTCTTCCAACCAGATATTGATCAACAAAAATATTCATCTTGAAAATATGAATAAATAATAAATGAACAAACAAAAATGTCTACCAAGTTTGGTGTGGCACATAGCGTCCTCGGGAAATGGGTAGTGACACCACGAAGAACTCCTGCCGGGATACCCAACTCGAGCACACACACCTTCCTACAAACATTTTAATGAAACTACCAATGAGTTAATCTATGTTAAGTCAAAAATCGGTCCGTCTCCCCGCTTCTCTCTAAACCAATCGGCCACATTACATTTGTCACATGACGATTGAAAACGGTCCTGAAATTTCGACATCACAATTCGTTAATAGTACAACCCCAAGAGGTACTTTTAGCGAATTTTTGAAGAAAATTAAGCTATTGCTCTCGCCTCAAAATTTGTAGAATGTGAATTTTTGAAAACATTTTATGCAGAAATCCGTTTCAGGCTATTCTGAATCATATTCTGAAGTTTAACGCATTTTTTTATGTATGTATGTATGTATGTATGTATGTATATATGTATGTATGTATGTATGTATGTATGTATATATGTGTCATTCCAGACGATAACTGTCCGTAGAATTGTGCTAGAAACTTCAAACAAATTTTAAAATGTTAAGGACACAAAACGAGAGTTCAAGTTCGTTGGCCAGCATGATCGGATTACATCTTCGGGTTGAAATTTTCAAAAATGTAGTCAAAAATTTCAAAATAGCCTGTTTTTTGCGATTTGTTGTGCGAAATAATTTTTTCAGCATACTAACATGTGGTATATTCGGAATCAGCGTAAAATTTCCTATAAGAATATGTATCAAGTTTTCAAAAATTTCAAAGTTGAAAAATCAGTCAAAAATCGAAATAATGCCGTTCGCTAGTTGTAAAAATCGGTAATATTTGCATGAAACATTGTCCAAATTCAGATTGAACTACTCTTATGGAAGTATCCCTGTATAACCAATCCTAGAACCATGCTGTTTAAAACGTAGGTAGTAGGTGCTTGTTTAAAATTTCATTCCATGTTTGTCTATCAAAATCATAAACTAAAATTTCTCTACACGATCAATAGCGACTGAAATGTCGAAGATTTCTTCAAAAATTCGCTCATGGGGTCATGCTGCATGACTGGACTTTTTTTATGTATGTATGTATGTATATATGTATGTATGTAGGTATATATGTATGTATGTATGTGTCATTCCAGACGATAACTGTTCGTAGAATTGTGCTAGAAACGTCAAACAAATTTTAAAATGTTAAGGACACAAAACGAAAGTTCAAGTTCGTTGGCCAGCATGATCGGATTACATCTTCGGGTTGAAATTTTCAAAAATGTAGTCAAAAATTTCAAAATAGCCTGTTTTTTGCGATTTGTTGTGCGAAATAATTTTTTCAGCATACTAACATGTGGTATATTCGGAATCAGCGTAAAATTTCCTATAAGAATATGTATCAAGTTTTCAAAAATTTCAAAGTTGAAAAATCAGTCAAAAATCGAAATAATGCCGTTCGCTAGTTGTAAAAATCGGTAATATTTACATGAAACATTGTCCAAATTCAGATTGAACTACTCTTATGGAAGTATCCCTGTATAACTAATCCTAGAACCATGCTGTTTAAAACGTAGGTAGTAGGTGCTTTAGAAAAAAAAAAAAAAAAAAGAAAAAAGTAATCTCAACTGATGAGTTTACTCTGTGCATGTGTTAATAATTTGATTCCATGTTTGTCTATCAAAATCATAAAATAAAATTTCTCAACACGATCAATAGCGACTGAAATGTCGGAGATTTCTTCAAAAATTCGCTCATGGGGTCATGCTGCATGACTGGACTTTTTTGATTCTCGAGAGAATTGCGGAATATTCCCTGGAAACAATAACCTACAATTTGTTCATCAGTTAGAAACCTTCGGGTTCGGGAAAATTCCCTCGTCGTAGATTGGCAAGGATACGAGGTCAGGACGTCGTCCCTACCTGCCTAACGCATGAAATCCTGGTGGGATTTCACAGGCCATCTGTAGTTTGGGTTGGAAGCCTCTCGGATGATGAAATGTATTCTAAGTATGTTTCCGAGCGAGTCCTGCTTTCGGATGCAAGTGTGTCACTCTTTCACAACAACTCTAAATAATGGAGTAGTACTATATAATTTTATATAACTTTTACTGTTGCTGCACGCCAAATATTTTTATAGGCCGGAGGTGTGCTGTATAATATTGTAGCTTACCAATCTAGTAATTTACCCATCACGTATAATATATTATGTATTGTAATACCTTACAAATTCAGTAAAATTCCTTTCGTAATGAGTCTCTACCTAGTTTGATAATAAAACACATTTCACTTTTATCTTAGTCTACGTTAGGTCTGATTATTTATCATGATACGTCTTCTATCAATCATCTTCCAGCCCCCTACAAACGTTCGAAATAGACCCAACGTTATTAAGTTCCTTAGCGTCCAGAGATTTACGAAGACGGCGGTCCGTCCCTAAAGCGAGACGTGCGCAAACAATAAAGTTGGGTCACGAGACTCTAGACCCTGATCAACAAATCTAAATTTTTACTAAGGGTTTGACTACTTGATGTTATGTAGTTTTGAGATGCGAGCGTAGCGAGCATCCAGACCACTAATTTAAACAAAAAACTTATCTGCGTAAAATCTCATGGCGACTGGAGCGCTGGGTATGCCACGCAATGGGTAGTCGAACTAAAGAGCAAGTCAGGGTCTAGAGTCTCGTGACTCGACTTGATCGTTCGAGAACGTCACGTGTCCCTAAATCATTTGCTCCCAGCTTTTCATTGCTTCACTTCGAATTAGACGATGAACGTGCGCTACGCGGTTACACAATGCCATAACGGGAATCTTCCTGATCCAGAAGACCAGTTTCCTTTCTGAACTTCTCAGAAAAAAAGTCAATAGAAAACTCCTAAGAAGGGAGTAATAAAATTCAGAGATCAATAGTAGTAGTGAAGAACGGGAGCAAGAATGGCGCATGTATCTTTTATGTGATGAAGAATCCGAAAATCATAAGTTTAGATTAGGTAAATATAGATTATAAATCTAAATAATATTTTAAACCGATAGAAAATTAATTAAATTAATCCCTCTGTACGTAACAAGAGCTGATATGTTAGTACAATGGTTCAAAATCTAAGTAAATCAAACCAGACGTGACTCATGAATTGATTTATAGGAGTATTAAAAAAAAACCTTGTACCTTAATATCTAGAATGGTGAGCGTAGAACACAATGGTTCCTACTTCAAAATCTAAGTAAATCAAACCAGAATGAATCTCATGAATTGATTTATAGGAGTATTTAAAAAAAACCTTGTACCTTAATTGCTAGAATGGTGAGCGTAGAACACGTTCGTGAGTTGATTAGCAAAGAAATTAGTTCTGGAGCTCACACAGCTGTTCTAGGGTTAGGGTTTTCGTTTCAAGATAAGTACAAGTAGAACCCAAAACTCGAATTGAAAAAAAAAAAAATAAAATAAAAAATAAAATTTCATTCGCCCTACGCCGTCTAAAGCTTTTCTCCAAAATTTCTGGACCAGCTTTTATGAAACGGGTTGTAAATCACATTTGGGATCTAGAAGCTCAGCATCAAATTTTATCAACCCTGGAGGGTAGCATTTAAGGGCTGAAATATTAAAAAATCGAGATCTCAAAAACTTTCGTGGTAACAGTAATGTTTTTTTTTTTTTTTGTCATTGATAGATATTATCCCAATGAATCGAATAAACCATCCGAAACGCTGTATGTTAATCCGTAACCTCTCCCTAAGGGCTAGAGTATTGGCAGGAAAAAAATAAAAACATGCGAGCCAATCATAACTGGTGGGACATACATAATTGAAATCGCCTTACAAACTGCGGCGATTGTAACAACCAATATAATTACATTCTTCTCAAAATCGAGTGTGTCGTAACTCTTGTCACTTGATGGACTAGTGAAGCGTAGGTAGATATTTATTATATCTCATTAATTTTCAACTGTGGGTACCTAGTAAGTCATGTCAATATTCTTAGATCGGAGGGACTTGAGAGAATTAATAACATTTTTACTAAATCTTGACGATGTGAAGGGGCAAACCCTATTGCAAGGCGCAATGTGTCGAGTTTTTATAATGTAGGTACAATTACAACAGACTGGGTTTAATAAAGATGAACCACTAGGCATTGATATGCGTAGAAGGGCTATCTAATACAGAAATAGTAAAATTTTGTGAAATAATTTGCAGTGTTTCAACATTGAAATTATTGATTTCTTCTGTTTCTGTATTCTTCAGAAAACTACGGTTGCATTAACGGATAATGAGCCACACGAGAAGCGGGAAACTATTTATGTTGGCCTTCGTATTAACTAACACATGGAGATAATGTTATAATAATTAACTGTAGGTTCTTATGCCATCATCGCATAAATTAAAAACCAGTTAATTGCACTTTAGAGGTACCGACGCGGACGCGAATGTTTATTGTCTAGATAATTACTCCGTTGGGTATCTACAGTTTGTTTCAGTTCATTACAGGGAACGATTCCATTAGGAAGGTAAACGAGGAAAAATTTCTCGAAACTATTCATTTGACGACAAACGGTGATCGTTATAATCAAGATTAACAATTTGTTTTACCAATCTAGAATCTACTAATGTAACATTTATTTATTGTTATTTTCCAATTTAACAATTGTTACATAATTGGTTCAACAATGTAGCTCACATAGATGACAAACAGATATGGTTCAAACACATGTACCTAAAAAAAAGAAAAATCTTTTAATTATTACACAAAGGCCTGCTATTTATGTATTAGATAGCCGTTCTATCCACATCACTGATCTGTTATTATTAAACGTCGTCTATGCTGTATGGCACATTATCAAAACATAACTGCATAGACGCTAAAATCTACCATGTGAAATTAATGAAATTAAATATAACACGTACTCTACACCCAAAGGACTAGAACTTTGGCAGGAAAAACATCAACATGGGAGCAAATCATAAGTGGTGGAACATCGCAAATATCGCCTTGTAACAACGACGCTCGTATCAGCTGATATGCCAAATCAATGGAATTTTCACTTCACAAAACAGGGTTTATTATAACTTTTGTCACCTGTAGATGAAATTCTGAAGCGTAGGTGGGTGATTTATTTTATATAATTAATTTTCAGTTGGTTGGAAATAATAAACCAGTGTGTAATAATTTTCAGCGTTTTTTACATTTTTATTTATCTAATGATCTGGATTTTAAGCTGCACCGGGGTTATTAGCGGCATCCATGCATTATTATTTAGAAACTTATTACCTACAAATGTTTGCGTACATTTGCGTACATATGGCGCTATCCATTTCTTGATTTGATTAAATTTTAGCGAAATTTGGATATTTTGCGTGACAAAATAATCTTTTTAGGCGTGTGTTTGCACATGAAATTTCATAATTTTCCATTCCCTTACAAAATAACCAAATTTCGGCCATTATTCCGCTTAAATCGAATCTAATCAAGGAACGGATAGCGTCATATAAATCAGCGTTGAAAAACAATGAAAATCCATGAACCACACTTGGGGTTTACCAGAATCCTTGTTTTGCGCAATTTTGGTTGTTAGGCAACTTTGTGCGCTAGCGGGACGAGTTGCACGCGGTACAAAAAAATCAAGTGAGGGGTCGTAAATTCATGAAATTTTGCTTGGAATCCAAATCTGCAATAAAAAAACGGGTTCCCATTTGAAAAAAAAAAAGTTGTCATTCGCGCCATTTCTGGCGCTTGTGGCGCGCGCGAATGTATTTTTCCTGAGATTTACGTGAAAATCATGAGGAATAACGTATGTCCCATTTTTTATGCTAAATTCAAGAGAAATGAAGGGGGGTGTAACCTCCGGAGTAATGTCCGTGGGACACAGTGTGTACATATATGATGTATCAGCGTAGTTGTGTGGCTTGAGCTCTGTGATCGCCCCAATCCTGACAACCTGACAAACTACGTGTTGCAAATGGCCATTAATACCTGTCGCAATTCCGTTTTCGGCAAGTCGCAGCGCTACTTGTGTCCTAGAACAGAAAAACGTTTCGTGCCTCCGTTCATTATCCTTCAGATTAGCCCGAACTGAAAAAATTTCGAGTAGGTAGGAGTCCCGTCGTTACGCAACCCATTCGGTCCTGGTGAAGTCCAGAACTTGAGAAACGGGTAACCTGGAATACCATCTTGGCTTAGCCTACGAGGTTGAAATTAATTTTTTCGCGCAAGATAGCCTCAAGGAGCCGTTGGCCTATATAGGTCAACAACCGAGCGATAAATAAAGAATCTTGACAATCCCTATATCAGCCGTAAACATTTTAAACGTTGATGTTATCAAATGCAAGCAATCCTCGTTAGTCTTTTGTAAAGGTCCTCCCTTTATATAAGAAACTTAATTATAAGAAATAAAATTTAAGTTAATAAAATGTACGTTTTACATGGTATTCTAACACACACTAGGTACCTATATTTGCTATTTTGAATCCCGTTGGGTTGACAAGGGTTGCTTAGTTAATGAATAATAATCATTGTAGCAGTAATAATTCAGGTAAATATGAATGAAACGTAGGTAGGCAGTAATAGTCCGTAGGTAGGTAGTAATAGTCCTTCTCATTACATCTTTCACCAATATTTGACAGAATGATTGTAACTGAATAGTTATTTGGGAAGGTACACAATTTATCAACCTTTGACAGATTAATGACAAAATTAAGCTTTACATTCCACAATTCAGCATCAAGTACCTACATAAGACGCATTATTTTATTGTTCCCAATTGCCAAGGAAACCATTAACCAACTTATTATTATCCCATCGCTAAGTTCAACATGTAGATAGGAGTAATAATTTGGGCACTTGATAACTTCAAAGCTACAAAAATTGCTGCAATAAATTAATAAAATGCTCTTGCCCCCATTTTTTTGGCGGTGGGGCAAGTGCATTTTCAGATACGGAGCAAGTGAGTTTCATTAAAAATCACATGAAATGACTAGGAAAAATAAGAACATCAACGTCTTGAAGCCCAGTTTCCAACCCGAACCTCTTCCTCATCCCCCACGCACAACCGCACGCTTCTCCCATACCCCAGTCCTATCTTTTCTCCAAAACTCTGGAGTCTTCAAATTCTCTCTCACTCAAACCTGATTCCCCATCCGACAGCGAATCAGACGACAGCTAACCAGTGGATAAGTTTATTGATCATTTTATCAACTCAAGAATTCATGCTTAGTCGCTGAAAATAATCTATTTTTTAAGGTTTAAGCCGCACTTCAACCAGAAGGGTCATTTGCGGCATTGAGCAAGGTGTCCAAAGGGACAAGGGGAGCCATGCTGACATCGTTGACCAAAAAGGAGCGCCATCATGGACTCAAAAAAAAAAAAGAGGGAAAAAAAATGAGGGGTACAGTGATGACCACTGTTTATCAGGAATGCTTCTAGGCTTTTCCCTATTCTAAATGAATTACCTACTAACTCCAATTCAATATACCCACAAGTTTTTCGACGTATAAATGTCTGGGGAATGTAATAAAACCGTAGTCATTATTTAACTAGTCGTTTGAGGGAAATGGTAGCATCACAAATTCAAATTTATGAAAAACGGGAATGCACTTGCCCCGTCTGATCCTATCAAAATATATAATAGGTAAAGATGTAAAATATTACCGTTAAAAATTTATGTGCTCACAAAGTGCTGAAATATTAAATAATTCAACAAATATTTAATTATAAATTTAATTTGTATATATTACGGTTTACGAAAATTCGCTCATACAATTTTTAAAGACTACTGGAACGCTTGAGCGTTGTGAAAATTTGATTTCGGAGGTGATGCAAATTTGCCAAACAGTACTTGGAAAGTCAGGAAATGAACTGACATTTATAAGCGTACATTTGCCGTCGTGAATTTGAAATTTGGCATCTGCGTGGTACGTCATACCAAGCATAAGAATAACTACGATGGAGCTGTTTAAGTCATTCTGTTCTCTCTTGATTATGTTACATGTACAGGAATGTTAATACCCCTCACGATCCTGTTAGCAGATGAGTTTTGACTTCCAGTTTCTTCCCGTTCGGTCGCTGCAAAACCACTTTTGCTACTTAGGAATCGCAATTATTGAAACACTCCGGTTATTTGAATTATACTCGTATTGGAGTAGAGTAGAAGAGGCGGACGTTCTTGTAAACTGTGATGCAACGACCTGAGGTTCGTATGAACGCCCGTCTACGAGGGAGGTGGGCCCTGGGCAGCAGTAATCAGTAATCATCTCAGGCATCCCAGAGAGTTCTAGTATCGAGCGAAATGAGGCTCAATGGGGTCAATTCTTAGTTAATAAGTACCGAGCCGCACACAGCGACTAGAGAGGTTCAGTAATACTTCCTGTGTATAACTGTTAAATTTTGAAAACATTGGCGATCTCTTTTAGATCTCTTCAAACGCGCAAAATATTCTACAAACCTACTCTGATATGGTTATGTACTTTGCTCAGGGGGTCATTCCGAATTTTGTCCGACAGAAAAATGTCACACTTTTCTATCATAGGTTTAATAATTACATTTTGCTTCCGAGTCTACCTATATATAGATAGCGGAAGCATTGTTTTCACTTTCAGAACAAAACAAATTTTCGGTCTCCAAAATCCTTTGGAAGACGATTTGAGAGAAGACGATTTGATTACCCCATATCAATTTCAACACGATTGTATCAATAATACCTACTGCGCATCCGCCAATGTGATATACTGGTATCGACCTTAATTATCATAGTTTTCATCTGATTTTGACGAAATGGTCAGTGAATACGCGGGTTAGGTTGTAGATGGTCCCGTACCTATTGCATTGTTCCAACTAATCAGTTCATTGTGCGTATGCGCGAACGTGAATCATATTGTAGGTATCATTTTTTCGTTTCTTAATTGACCAATTATGACTTTTAAAGCTACATCTTGATTTACTCTTTTCCGCTATGGAATTTTGCAAGATCATTTAAAACTTTTCAATGATATATACATTCATGATATTTGAACGAGGAAGCTATGTGCCACACCCAACTTGGCAGACGTTTTTTTCTTATTTATTAATAATTTCTTAATTGTAATTACCTCACACCAAACAATTGTTTCCAAACTGATTTAGTACCTGCGTGATAACTTGGGTCAAACTTCGACAATTTTAAATTTTGCCATAGGTACTTGTGGAAAATTAAGACCTACAACATTAGATATATAACCTGTAAACTATAAAAATGAAGAAACTTCGCTCTAGGTTTTTACAGCTCATTATTTTGATAGAACCAATAGTTCTACATATTCTCACAACAATATCTTCGTTGTATGATATTTATGACAACCTTTATCGTGGCGATCTGCAGGCAAGCCACAAACTCAGAAGTTTTTCAGAATGCGTTGGTCAAGAAGAAGAGGATACGAGCATTATGATTAAGAAAAAATAACATTGCAAGCTCCTACGTAGGTTTATAGGATCATAGGATTTCATACTGGTGATTACTTTAATCGTTTGATGTAGGTACCAACCTATACATTTTGGGAATCAGCCAGGCATTATCGGATGTGAAATAATTATTGTACGGCAAGGGTATAGCATTTTAGTATTACGTACTCTCGCTTTAGTTATTCTTGGTAACTTGTATTGCCAAACATCCTTTCTTGGTATACATTTGGTCTCAACTCGTCTCCATCTAAGATAAATTGGCTGCTTCCCTTTGATACGTTGCAGTTAGAAATGAAGTCTCGATGAAGGGGATATATATATATATATATATATATATATATATATATATATATCGTTTCTTAATCGTTTCTTAATGCTCCAAAATAGATTTCGATGGGAATTACTCGTCTAAAACGTCGAACTCGATCTTAATTTTCTACGGAAATTCGTTTAAAAAAAGTAATAAAATAAGGCTTCGTTCGGGTTTTAAATAATGAAGATACTGGTTACTCAGCCGATTTGAGCCAATTTTGACTAATTAAAATGAAATTATCGATTAGGTTTTTAAGAAGAATTTACCATAGCCTGTTCCTTCCCGTTGGACTTACTGAATAAACGGCTAACCTGACAAACATACAAAGATTTTTATTACATCAGTACATTTTTATTACCCCCAGATTTCAACTCTTTCGCATTTGTTTGCAAGACAGTAACATTATTGATGGATTCAGTATTCACTGTTTGAAACCTCGCGACAGAAAAATATTCCTGTGTAGTGAAACTGGTCGGAAATTGTGGGAAAGAATAAACGAGTAGGCAGAGGATTTGAGTGATAGTAAGGGAAAATCCACATTTGCAAATCATCTGGGTTATAGCTACCATTTTGACGGGACAGATAGACAGTTTGTAGAATTTCTTCATTTTTACCAATTGAGATTTTTAAAACTTCGAAATCATCAAAAGTGGCAGGTCTGGTAAATTTCTAAATGAGAATATCCCTCAACATTTTTCACCATTTGTTGGTCTATTTCTGCGAAGCTGGGAATTACCCCTCCGTAATATTACTATAATATTATAGTTAGAGTAACTCCCCCATACTCTATCTGATTAGCTACATACATTCCCTGTTTCCTTGTTCGCACTTGATTGGTTGTGTATCTCTTTACCATTCCTTTCTCTAGACTAAAATGGTATTCAAGATTCCTTCTGATGTATGTTCAGTTATTTTCGTTACTGATGATGAACTAACCATTGAATTCTATCCAACATAGTAACTTTTTATTTCGTGAAATCTTATGTTTTCATTAACTTCCATCTTCTCCAAAATTTTAAAATTGTTTATCAATTAATTTTTGAATAGAGGTTGGGGAAAGAATGACTTATAATGATATAATGATTTCTCATAGGGTGATTATATTATTTACTAATTAATTTTGAATAGTGAATGGTAGTAAGCGGGTGCGGTGTATTACGTTAATAATTACTGAATCCCATAGTGTATCCTAATACTAGTATGCAGTTTAAATTCTCGATTTACGCACCGAGGGTCTTGCCAAGATGTCGCACGCTATCTAATGCAATACTTTTAAATAATTCAACGATTTGCGCCGGCTGCTTCGTGACTTCCAAGGACTTGACATAAGTTGGCCAATCGCCACTGACAAAACGCAAGGCCTCTTGATGGGGCATTTTGGCTGTTTTTTGTAAGTACCGTGTGTATGTCAATGACTCAATCCTTGACCGACGATTGTATTTGGTCAAAAGATAGGAAGAAACCTGTTTCATGTTTCCTGTATCAATCCTTCACGTTAAAACGTTATAAAATTATAATTTAAATACGAGAAGTCAGTTACCTAATTCATCCATTACAACAACTTTAGGGAATACAGGAAGCAACATGGGACATAATTTTGGAAATAAGTTTTGGTTTTAAAGCAGTACCTAAATTATGAAACCAATAAAAATTCCAACTTGGGTTTAACACATGGAATGTATTGATCACTGGAACGTGTAAATAGGATTCTTAAAATACTTTTAATTAATGATAATGATAATAATTAAAAATTAATAATTTTTAATATACATCTATAAAATAAAGTCTGATTTGATCTTACAGAATTTATAACTGAAAAACGGGTGAACGGATTTGGATGTAATTTGGCATACAGTTAGTTTATTTCTTGGATTGTAACATAGGCTATATTAAACTCGCGTAACTTAGTGAGCTGAATTCTCTCCTGTTCACCCTGGTGAAGTTGAAATTTGATAATGAGACCCTCTGGGGCATTACAAGACGAATGAATTTATGGACTCCGTCCTGATCAGCTGATTGAGCTATATTCTCACGTGTTCATCCTAGGAGGATAAAATTTGATAGGGAAATTCTCTGGGAAGTTAGAAGACGAATGGAATCACGGGTGGACCTGATCAGCTGAGTAAGCTACATTCTCTTCCGCTCATCCCAGGAAGATGAAATCCGATAAGATGACTGGCTGGAACATTGGCTGAGTGTGCTAAATTCCCTTCTATTCGGAAATAAAATATCTATGGGACATTAAGTAGTATATATACATACATAGCAGACGAATGAAATGATGAGCTGAGCGGAGAAATGGGGGGGGGGGGGGGGGGGGGGGGGGGGGGGGGAGCTAAATATTTTCCTGTTCACCCTAGGAAGTTGAAACTTGATTGGGAAACTCTCTGAGACATTAGGAGACGAATGGAATGATGGACTCTACCCTAATCAGCTGAGTGATGTGAATTTTTTTTTCTTTTTATATATATTTTATCCTAATTAACTATTGAACTCAACAATTTTCATTAGTAATTTTATTACGTTAATTAAATCCTACATCAAGTTTAGCTACGGTTCGAAGTTTAGTAGGCGGTGTGAAGTTCGCCTAGTTCACACCAAGTTGTAAATGGTATGAATTTCACCTTATTTATGAGTGACTCATAAATTGATGCTGGAGCATTACTGAACAAAATTTTACAGAATCTTTCATGAGAATTTCGCGATTGCTTACCTGCAGCTGCGATACATGGTCCGAAAATAACGAAATTCATACCATCTCCCCAACATTTACAAATCCTGGAAACTTCATCGACATTGGATGATATTTTTTTAAATTCTATTTAATTTTTTACCGCCTCATTAATGAGATATAATTTTTGTTTAGGGGAGCTATTGGCTGTAACAAGTCTACATTAGACTGTTGCATCTCATTGGAAATATTTTTCATCTATAGAAGGATATTGAAATCAAACATTACCTACAATATTTATGTAAGTAATTCCAGCAAAGTCTTCCTGTCCTTGACCTGCCTTGCATCAAGCATCATCTCTCAGAATAAACACGTCGAATGTTTTTTTTTCCCTCTTCTGCAAAGGATAAACTAATCGAGTAATAAAAAATTGAATGACCAATTTATTAGCCTTGTCGGTACGACTTTAGTCTATAAACATCGGGAGATTATGTTGTTACACATCATAATTCCATTTTAATCTTTGAAATAATCGAACAACGTTAAAAATCCAATAGGTTGTCGTGTAATAGTCGTCATATTGTTACAACGCTACGCAAAATCGAAGGATTCACAGGCCACACCCAGAAGGATATTTTTGGAATGGGGCTCCGAACTAACAAGATCCGCCGCTAGGAGCTGTCGGGGGCAAAGGACCTAAGAAACATTGTGTTTGACATGACTTTCCCCTTGTTGATACCTAGCGTCACCCCTATTCGCTCTACATTTCGTTTCCCTCACCATCAATCTCATCAATACTTGTCAAAAATGAGAATTATATTGTTAATAAATGAATTATAGTAATTAAGAAACACAAAACAAACAAAAAACCAACAAAACAACAAAATCAACTTGTGTCCGTCACGGCTGACGTTATCGGCAACTATAGAATTGCAAATCGGACAGTCATTGTTTACGAGAAAATAAACCGGTCACAATGATGGGGGAAGGCAGACTAAAAAAATTCATTAAAAATCATGATGTCATAAGTTCAGTGTATGCAGCGCAATATCAATTAATTTTCTAAAAATTTCAAAAAATCAAGTAGGTACCTAATTCAGGTAATCAGGGTCTAAGAGGTGCTATATCCAATCTTTTTCATCTCCGGTGGGAATTTGTGGGGTAGCACATTTTGTGGTGCAAAAATAACGTAGGTACCCTCCGAAATTGGGCGACAAGGATAAATTAATGCTCAATGTTAAGCTCATGAAGAAAATCGTTGTGATAACCGACTACAGCCAAAATGCGAGGAACTAATGAACCTCACAAATCGTGAAGCTGGACGCGAGTGATCGAAGTCATGACGATGGGTAAAATTGGAATTGAAAAAAAAAAAAAAATGTTCCAGCCACGCTGTAAATTATTATAGGTACTATATTATGTTGCATTGTTTTGAAAACTAAGGACTTGGAGAGAAAAGAATTGTTAACTACCAACTTTATGGCAATAAAATCGTTCCAAGTTTTAATCTGCTTTTCAAAAAGAAATTTTGGATTTTTAAAAATTTTTTGCGGTTTTTACAGATTTTTCATCAAATTTAAATAAAATTTAGGTATGTAAATTTTTCAGCATAATTCTGTATTTTAATTTTCTAATGTTGTAATTTATAGTTAATAAACTTTTTTTAGTAATATTCCGCTTAAAAATATAAATTTAACGTTTTTTGCTATTTTTAGTGATTTTTTTCAACACTATTTTAGAAATTTGACCAATTTAATGTGCTCAAAAATGCTGGCCAACGAATTCGTCCTTTCGTTTGGAAAGCTTGATTTTTTGGAGCAAGAAAGGTATTTTTATCTCAATCCTAAGGAGAGTTATCGTCTATAAGGACACATATATAGGTATATTGACATAAAAAATGTTATTCGATTCCAATTTTTGTCTAGTTGTGCAAAAAACCTTGGGCAATTTGGATTTACTGTCGAAGTGGAGGCGATAATTACCGGTATTTTCAAGCGCTACCCATGCTACACAAATCCCGACCGATTTTCGTGATTCTTATGTTGTTCTATTAAGAATTCGATATAGTCTTGGAGAGTATGTCAGGATTTTCAAATTTATCAAGAGATGGGGTGAATGGAGGGGGTAAAACTGATAAATCATGATTTTTCAACTATTCTCGTCCGATTTTCGTGATTCTTTCTTTATTCAATGATGAATTTGATCTAGTTTTGGAAAATGTGACAGTAGTTTCAAATTTCATGATAGAACGGGATGATAGCAGATAAATCGTGATATTTTTACTATACCTATTCATTTGATTTCTGTGGCAGTTTTTATTGTTTGTTCGATCCAGATTTTAGTCCAGGTGTGCAACCTTGGATGTTTCAAATTTACAGTCGGTGACGGGGTTAAATGGGAGAGGAGAAGGGGGGCTATATCCGATAAATAATGTATTTTTTGTTCTCTCTTATTTTAATTCTCACCAAAATTATATACAATCCATTCATAGGGTCGCTCGTGTAACGCATGCATTACTTACCAATCTGTTAACATCTTGCCAAATTCTGGCTACAGTATTTCCAATGAGTAGGAAGGTACCTACTCAATGGCCGGCCACGTTTGATTGTTGGTCAATATCCCGCTGGTTTTGCCAGAGAGAGCATCTCCTTTCGATTTGGTTTCACCCATAAATCAGCCTGAGTAATCCCACTTAGAGCTGGTCCGAAGAGGTCAGTGTAGTGCAGGTGCGTCGGGGTCAACGTTTCCCAACAAAACGCCTCCCTTTAACTCTTATCTTGCCTCTTTTTAAAAAAGCAACCAAGCGAATTCCCGGCCCAAAAACCACGAAGCGCTGTAATCTTGGCCGAGAGGTGACCGCTCATTATTCAGATTCGGCGGCCATCTATCTCTATCGGATCCGTCTAATGTTGTGGCAGGTTGGTGAAGAAACCGGGTGAGAATTGGAAATTCCCTGCGCTAGAGAAACTAGATTCAAAATGGATCCAACGCAGCTCTACGACAAGGCATATAATTACAGCCTCCAATCTCATATCTTAATGGAAACCTGTATGTTATGCCTGCTACCTCCAAAACACAGTAAAAAGGCTATCGAGTTGAGTAAGCAGTATAGTTTCTACACTTATTGTAACATCGAAATTAATCGATTTATAAAATGATTCGACTTTATTGAAATGCTTAAAAAAAAAAAAAAACAAAAATATATATATATATATATATATATATATATATATATATATATATATATATATATATATATATATATATATATATGTGTGTGTATATTTGTTTATTTATTTATTAATATCAAAATCCAGTAATGAAAATTCTCCAAAACGGATTTGTATGGTAAGAATTTTGAATAATAGCTATGTTTTTCAAATGTTGAAGCTACTACCACTGAAGCCTCAGCATCCATAAAAATCCATCAAAATCACATGTTGGAGTTATACGTTTCACAAGGCTATGCTTTTGCAAAAAAGTGCTACAAATTTAGACCTAAGCACTAACTCTTGACAAAACATGGAACATGTTCCTTGGGAAAAAGGAGATAATGTAGGTCGCTCAGCTGATTGGGAAAGAGCCCATCGTTTCAATCGTCTCTTAATGCCCCATCAGAGAGTCTCCTATCAAATTTCAACTTCCAAGTTTCTTTCCAGTCTAATAGTGGTTGCAATCATGTTTACAAAACTAACTGAGAAGGGTCACCTGTATATAAACAATTATTCAGGCAGCCACGCTCATACCTCAGATTGATGGCCACGCACTGCGCGGTGGTTAACATAATACGGTTAGGTAAATCGAGAGCTTTCCAACGACTGGCGAACGATTTTTGTACGATGATAAATGCCTAAGATAAAGTTCCGTAGCAACGATTTGGTTGTAAGCGATTACCATCAGAAAATAGGAGTGTTACGCAATAAATGTCACATACCTAACGGTAATTTTGCCTCATTTTTGGCCGTGTTATGATGGCAAAAACATGTTCCATGTTGAAATCAAATTTGTCAATCACAAAAACGAAAAATATTAGTACGAATTTTAATTGGTGAGGACAACATTATATTACCCTCTAAGGTATAGCCACTATGCAAAATATAGGAGCCCTGCCAATTATCTCTGCATGATCCTACTCTTATATTATGAATAATACACATAAATTAATCAAATTACATTGCATTGATAAAATTCATTAAAATTTGCTTCAAAAAATCGATATAAACTGCAAAAAAAAGCTAAAAATTCAAAACCTCTATTTGAATAGGCAATAATTGTTTAGAATACTTTTTTTGCCTTAAAATTAATATTCAACAATTTTTTTGCACTCAAATGGCTCAAATTTCAAAACAATCAAACATTATACAATACGATAATTTACGAAAATTCGCTCATACGATCATGCTGCATGACTGGAACTTTTTGTTTTAGTTAACCCTGCTAGAAGTACTAGCAGACTAGCACAGTTAGAACTCGGCCGCTATTTTCCATCATCGTTCGCAAGTACGTTTTTCAAAATGATTCACCCTTAAGCCGTGAAAATGCTTGAACGATGTTGCGAAGGCAGAACATTAAAATTCCTTTAGTAATTCTGCTAATGAATACCTTGAGTGATAAATTGCTGACACAGCATGATGGGTTCCAATATGCAATAGGTTAATAGCCGTTCTTAAGCACCACGTTTGGTGAGGGTTCCAGATGACCAAAAATGTATGGGTTTCTCACGAGTGACCTAAAACCTTGATAGTACCTCGTTTTACACGTAGTTTTGAGCTTGCATCACATTCATTCTGTTTTGCATACTTTTGTATAATGTAGATGAAACTTGAAGGAATTTGTGACAACGAGAGGTGATGAAAGAGAGTAGTTCCACTTCAAAGGTGAGACGCAATTAACCTGCAACACCAAGAGGTTGTCCTGAACGCTGGTAGTCTAGGACTATCCCCATAGATGTAACATTCGAGAAGGAGGAACCACTCCTATCCATCACAAATTTATGATAATCATTTCAATAATATTAATTATAATTTCAAATAAATATTATTATCAATAATAAGTATATAGACGACAATTTTCGGAGAAGGCGTTTCATGAGGTATACCTACGCAATGCTTAAAGTTGGTCGAGAACAGGTCTTAAAGTTTCTTACATTCTCTTTTTCAACACAGGGAAAACACATGCTAGGTTGAGTGTGTCACATAGCTTACTAGTATCCATAATGATTTTAGAGATCATTGAAATAAGTTAATGAGGAGGAATTGGGCTATATTGATACACATAAATTGCTATGCAGGAAAGTTACTTGAAATATGAGAAAATTATTAATCAATAAATGATTATCTTGAACCTGGAAGCAAAAGCTACTGAGGACAACGTTTGCGTATGCGCAGAAGCTACTGTTCATCTATGAGTCTTGTGAGTTCCTAGGTGACTGCTGCGCGAATTCCCTGACAGAAAATTCATCATAAATCAGATAATGTTGTGAAAGTTGAACGCATTGCAAGGATACCGCATAATGCGCATGCACCGTAACTTCTATTGATCTGGTAATGATGACATTCTGATTCTTTTTTCTTTTGGAGTCAGTAGAATTTCAACAAAATCTGTACAATACCTCATTTCTAATTGGAACTGCGATTTGTATCAACAGGAGTAAGATTTTCTTATGAATTGATTCCTGAATTTATTAGCTACCACACAGAAACCGCAGTTCCACCTTGAACAATACTCAAACGGTAGTTACAAAAACGTGGAAAATTTACCATCCTTAATTACTAAATTTGAATATCTGTGCTGAAAATATTTTGAAATTTGCGTTGATTAGTCGGCGTGGAATTAGATTGTACAACTTCCTTGTTTCTTTTTTTTTCCATTCCGTATCTGAGAAATTACTTAATGTCAAGCTTTAACCGCAATTTGAGTTAAACGACAATACTTTTTGATCGTTGGGAATTTTTAAATTGTACAATATTCTCATTTTCATCTGTATATTGACATTTATGCATCTTTATCGATTCAGAATGGTTTCACTACAACTTTTTTATGTGCAAACTTTAGTTGATTGGTTTTTTGCTCAGTAAAGGATTAACGAGCTAATTTAGGTAAAGCATTGTCATTGTATGTTCAAATCAGCATAACAAATACATAAAATAATTTTGTACAGCTATGTGTACATTTTGTTCACCCGTGGTACAGGCAGGTTGTCAGATGCAGTTTTGAATATTGTGAAAGTCAATACTCCTACATCTGTTTCGAAGAAACATAATAATTGATAATGCTTATTCGGATTTAATTAATTGTACTTAGAATTGAATTATGTGAATCGTTCCGTGGGAGAGACATTAAAAAACATGGGTACCTGTTCGTAATTCGGAGACCGTTGCATCAACAACTCGCAAGAGGCAGCAACTCTCTTGGCCCATGTTCCCATCAGGTGTTTATTTGCTAGTTTACCAAAAAGCTATTACATACCTGCAATTAAACCTGCTGATTATCGAATGAGAAAGAAAAACAGTGTTATTAAGCTAGCCACGCGGTCTATATCAGTTTAGACTGATGCAAGGAACGTTCCAAAAGGTGGGGGCGGCTCCAAAGAATTGAATTGCTTAAATGGGTTTCCCACGGTGGGTTCGCAAAGACTCCGAAAATAGGTGAGCTAGTCCCATCCGCCATACGCACATCATGTGCCGTGAGGCATTCAGGTAAACTGCCTGCGATGCCCACTCGTTAGTTAATTATAATTTGTTTTAATTTGCTCGTTTAGATCAAATATTGACTCGTCATTTAATGAATTACATAATAATTGAAAATAACACATATAGGCATATACATATATGGGCATTTCGATAAATACGAATGAGAATACGGCACTTCAATATGAAGAACGCATGAAGTATTGAATATCAAGAATTTTATTACTGCGAATAGCATTCTAGCGGTACAAGTAAAATGTAGATCAGCTCTTTTCGTTTGTTTTCTGTGACAGACGACAGTAGGTAGTTCAAAACACAGACACTATAGTAAACATCAGTACCTATACAGGGTTTCCCAAAAGTAACCCCCCCCCCCCCCATTAACTTTTTACTACAATTTTTTAGATATCAAAGCGAAAATCGGAGAGCGTTTTCGGGGTGCCTGGTACTAAGTTTTAAGCAAATAAAAACCAGGAAAAAATCCAAAAATATTGGACCACCCAAAGGAAGAGGAGTATTGGGTACTTTGGAAAAAGTTTTCCTCATTATTTGCAGAGAGACACCCCATCTTATAGATTTTCAGTGCTGAACACGATGGTGAAACCAGAATTGCGATCGGATTAGAGCTGATCCTATGGAAACAATCGCGCTTCTTCTTGGTTCAGCAGCTCTGATCCGGGAACGGAATAGATATCGCAATTCTGGTTTCACCATCGTGTTCAGCACTAAACATCTATAAAACAAGTTTCACTCAGCAAAAAATGGAGAAAAAAATTTTCCGAAGTACATAATACATAGGTATATACATTTTTTTATTTTTTCCTGATGTTTACTTGCTTAAAACTTGATATCAGGCACCCCGACAACGCTCTCCAAGTTTCGCTTTGATATCTCATAAATAGGGACATCCTGTATAACTGGCATAAACAGAAATGTGATGGATATATACGACTAATATATGCTTTACTTAAGAAATTTGTCGTTCAGAACGAGCATCCAAAACAAGACAATGTATGGGTCACTTGAACTATTGTATGAAGCCCTACTAACGAAATTTGGCATTGCAGAATAATGGTGTATTGGAAATCCATTGCCATAAATGTGCGCGTTGGTAAAGATGACATATCAAGGTTGGTGAGCCAACAGTTCGACAATACACAAGTTTACGGGTCCTGCTTGTGTGTAGGTAATCCATGTCCGTATCAGAATCTTCAATGAGCACTAGACCTTCATGAGTTGTGATGGGGTTCTTTCAATTTCGACCTTCTATCAGTGTGCATTTCCCTCGAAACCATCATTGTGCTCTGATCAAGCTGTGGAAAATCTCCGTGAAGACAGCCATCACTCTGAGGAATCGATGTTTTTGAAATCCCATAGAAAGGACGGCTGGTTGGCGAAATCATTGGTACGTTTTCGAGAATTCACACACATGTATGGCACAAAAGGACAAGATGACTCGGCAAATCTGTTCTCTGCAGCTCAAGGGGTGATGCTGCTGGACAATGATATCGACTTATACGCTGGTCAATGATCTTTCATCCATTCATTTTGTTCATTCTGGCATTCGAGAGGAATAAGGAACACTTAATTTATTATTTGTGTTGTCTAAAATATCTCAGTTCAGAGTGAATTTTGCAATTTATTAGCACTGGCAGACATATGAAATTATTGAAGTTCCAGTTCAGTAACAGGAAGTCGAATGAAGCTGCACATTAGCAAGTGCTCATACCTGTCCACGGCCAATAGACGTCAGTACCAACCTATCTGTCTTCGAAATGGGGCTTCCAACATGAGAAGCTCGAGATAAACGTGAAGTAAACAATGACCTTACCGGCTTGCTATTATTTTGTTGCCTATAAAGGCAGTCGTGACGAACACATATTGTTTTTGTTGTTTTTTCGGTTTTTGTGTTTCTTTATTATAATAATTTATTTATTAATAATATAATTCTCATTATGACAAGTATTGATGAGATTGATGATGAGGGGAACGAATTGTAGAGCGAAAAGGGGTGACTCAAGGGGAAAGTCATGTCATCCACGTTCCTTAGGTCCTTCGCCCCCTACCGCTTTCAGCGGCGGACCTTGTTAGTTCAAAGCCCCATGGGGTTAGTATCTGCCCTATATTGCAGTGTAAGTACGGATATGTTTGTGTGTACGATATGCACCTAGTTATAAATAGGATGTAGTACTAATGACAAAAATAAATATTGCAAATTGCCTAGTCGGCTACTATCCTTGGAAAATGTTCTGATTCGTATACCACCAATATTTTAAATTGTGAACGTCGTTGGGTTGAATGTTTGTTGAAGCTTCTTTTTAGGTTACTATTGGATTTAGACCGGGGTAAGAATGTGAAGATTTCATGGTTTTCCATGGTTTTCAGGCTGAAGAAATTTATTCAATTTTTGATTATTTTATACGTATAACTGGACTATATAACAAATGTTTTAGCGAAATTTCCAGACCCTAGCATTACCCATAAGGCCGCAGTGATTTTTTTTTTTTTTTTTTTTTTGGTACTACTCTTACCCCGAAAAGTGGGATAACAAGGGAACACCACCTGTTTCAGCCAGATATTGCATCTAGGTGTACTTCGTTTTATTCTAAACTTTTTTCTTTTATTTTAATTGAAATTTTAATTGAAAATTTGGTGAATTTCAAATAAAAAACCTTCGTTAAAAAAAAATTGTTTTTGTTTAATTGCGCAAAAACTTAATTCATGAGTTCGCACTAAATATCTCAATATTATCTCACATAAAAATCACTTGGAAAAAGCCAATCAGGCTTAGGTGACTCCCTAGGAAATCAGTCATAGGAGTCTCTTATAAAAATTGCATATAAAAAGGTTTCTTTAAAAATCAATATCAGTCTTAAGAGACTCATAAAAGTCAAATACAAGTAGGCATTCAACTTTTCAAAAAATCAATCAATCTTAGAAGACTCATAGTTTTGTATAACGACGTATCATAAAAAATAAGTAGAAGGAATATCTACTAGCTTAATCTGTGAAAGGTAAAAGAACTAGGTACCTACCTACCTACGAAGGCTTAAAAAATAATCTTTAAAAAGTCTTTAAAAAATTATTATTAAGCAATTTCAAAACAAACTGAATCCACGTGTATTTTTAAGAGCTTAGAATGTTGGTCCTCTTTTACCTACATGAACCTGTTACCCCTCAAAACTTCCCGATTTTACATTATCACTTGCCATGATCACGTGGGATAGTTAATCAAAACAAATTATACGTGAATAAAATCACTATTATATGTGCAATCCATATTTACACTCCAAAACTCCAACTGATGAATAGGAAAACCACCCCAAACACAATTTGCAGCTGGTATCGAAAATCTGGCGGAAACATGAAAATCGATAAGGCTTATCACTTATCAGCAGGGTTGTCAAATGTGACCGACACATCAATCCTGGTGTGTTTCATTTCAGTATCAATCGAGGTTCAAGTACCATGCTGAGCTGTTAGCCTATTTTCAGGAGGTAGCTCACAAAACTGAAAAATGTCGGAAAAAATGCGAAGTCCGAAAATGTTAAAAAAAGTTTTCCTACTCAACGCTTACAGATATTAAATCTATTATTGTATTAGGTATAACTCATTGAAAATACTGTGGATATTTTAAACAAGATATTTTTGAATGGTTTATAGTGGGTAGAATGCAAGTGATTTAGGTAACTGGGTGTTGGTTAATATTTGTTGATTATTAGATCGAGGATACAAAAGCAATCTTAATTGTTAATATACACACAAATCAGAATGTCTTGTTGTGAGTAAACCTTGTTAATTCATACAATTAACAGAATGCTTTATTTAGGTATTTATTTGTTGTTCATTTAGTTCAGGAAGGAACAATTGTTTTCACTAATGAGTTTTCTTAGTTAGCTGACTGAAGCCTTGCTCTCGCCTATGTGAAATGAAATATTTTTATGCTCCGCATTGAAATTTGCAGTACAATTGTACGGTTTGGTCAAGGTGTTGAATTTTTTGGATTTATCCATTTAGTTCCACAAGCCCTTGCAACATGCACAATACATTACAATTCTAATCAGCTTACCTGAAAGCTTTAAAAAATGTATGCGTTCATTTAAAAGCATACAGGTTTTAAGGATCATCATAACTGAAGCGAGCTGATTTCTGGAGCGATGATTGCATTATGTGTTTTTCACTGCTCAATAATCTAAGACGTGCCTTCACGGCACTTAGGATCTTGGTTGGATAGGTCGAGCGTTGAAAAAGAGTTCATTCGATTGTATGATCGCAAAACTAATAGATCACTTCACTTCAGCGACAGATAACCCGTTGAACTGGCTATCCTCATCAACCACACCGGTGTTGTGAAACGATCATTATACGCACGGGACGGGAGTAGTTGCTTTCGCCTTCTTTGTAGATGATATCGACGGCTTGGTGCCCTGGATACAGAAGAATGGTATCTTCTCCCTGAGATCTTCACAATGAATCCGGCCAGATAACTGCATAGCTCATAAGGTAACTGCATTTTAAGATTCATCTTGTTATACAACCAGCCATTCAGTAGGTATTTTAAATATCAGTACGCTACAGTACCTGCTGGTGACAAAGGTGTCAGTGAATTATGAGTTCCTCATAATTTTAGGTGGATTGTGATATGTTATATTCAACCGTCGAAATCTGCTGTGATTATTTGTAAATACTTTAATAATGTGCGTAATATCCGTAAAATTCCTCTATCATTGAAAGCGAGAGTCCTCAACCCTGTCACTGAGGAATTTACTTTTTGTAGGCTCCGTCGAAAGATCTGAACGAGAGCTTTTTCGAAAGATGTCATGTGATGGGCATAAGACCAGTAAAACGGCTCTTGAAATTCATTTGCTCTTTGACGACACAGCTCCCATCCACCTAAATGGGAACCTCAATTACCTTGCCCTACTACATCATGCGTGATCTTCCTAATCGTTTATTGGCCAAACTGAAGGATATTTTGAGCTGAAAATTGCCATGGGGTTTTCAAGTGGGCTGAATCCGAATCTGAGTTCAAAAGCGTTAAATTCCAACAGATGAAAGTTTCCCATTGATAGCTCAGTCCGAATTTCATAAGTTTGTCATTGAACATCTTGTATCTAGTTTGAATTGAAGAACAACATATGGTGGAAAATGTATAGAACTGTAACGTTGATTAGACAAATAGAATTAAACTTTGTGCTAATAAAGTCATTTTGTAGGCAGGTGGAATTTAAGTCTCAATAGGGATATAAATGTTAACTGTCGATTCACCAAACTTTATAGAAAACAAGATTGTTATAAACATAAGACAGGAAAACAAGTCTCCCAAATTGTGTGTGACACATAGCTTCCTCATATCTGTAACATGAATGTATAGATCATTGAAATAATCTTGAAATATAAACCATTCAATCATTGAAAATGTCGTTGAAGTCAGATGAAAACTGAAGAAGTCTTGCTTGTTAGAATGATTAGAGGTTTGCGCATGCATAGCAGTTGCTAATGATACTATTGTGATAAAACTCATAAGGGGTAATCAAACCATGAGGGGTGATCATTTTCCAACTTCCCTCCTAATTTGAGCGAAATCATACGAATGGGTCTAAATTACGCTTGGTGGATTTTACGTTGGTGAAGATGATTAATTTTGAGAGATGAAATTTAAGCGAAGGACCAGCCTAAGCCACACATTTTCTGAAAATTTCATAAAAATAGAATGAAAACTGTAGTGGAAATGCTTGTCACAAGGATTTCACGTTCGCGCATGCGTAGCAGACTTTAATGTTACGATCGCCTTGAAATTAATATGAGATGGTTAAATCTTCTTTTCCCAATCATCTCCCGAATTTGGGTGAGATCGGACGACTAGGGCGTGAGAAAATTATGCTTAGTGGAATTCACGTTTGCGCTTGTGAGGAGTAGAATATTGATGTGTTCTAGCAATGAAAATTATAGGGGACCATCTACAGCCTAACCCACACACTCTGAAACTTGTATCCCAATTGGATGAAAACTGTGGAAATTAAGCTTGTTATAATACGAATTTGCGGATAGCCACACACATACACACTGAAACGAAACGAAAGTTGTTCAGAATGGTCTGATACGAGAAAAGCGCGGAGAACTTTTGATTTTGGAGAAAACAAACATTTTTCTTCACACGAAGGTGAAAACGATTCTCCCGTTACCTATAGTAGTCTCGAAAGGAACAAAAAAATGCACATTAGGTTATATGCTGCACATCTCGTTTCAATACCTCAGCATATGTTTCAACATTGAGATACCTATATACCATATTTCAATATTGTCCATGGGTACTGAGGTTCTTGTCCTTCGTTCGGTCAATTACAGGTGGGATTTCACGAGAACAAACTACGTTTCCACTTTCTAATAACATGAATTTCGCCTTAAATTATACATTTCCCGCCAGTCTCAAGCAGCTTGCACCCTCTTTATGCCAATATTTCGCAATGTGAATGGACCCCCTTTAATCGAAATAATAACGGCAACCGGGGAGTTGGGAAATTTACGCGGTGTCCTCCGCCAGAGGACAAGACGAGATCACGCGATGTGGATGTCAATAAATAGAGCTAATATGTAGTAGAGTCGTGGAATGAACATAACTACACTTATTTTGGAGGTAGGTAGGTACCTAATAGGAATATGTCTTAACCTCACATCTTCATTCTTATGTACGAAGCTTTGACGTGTAAGCGTTGTGGCCTTGTGACCACTTTTAGGAAGTGGGAGAAACAATTAGTGTTATAAAATGAATTAAATTCATTTTATATTTTTAAATGAAAATAAATTCCATTCTACGAAATTTGACACCATTTTAACTCGTCAACGATGAGTACCAGTTTTTTCTATGTTTTTAACAATGCGAGAAGTGTGTTTACCATCAACAATGGGCGAAACTTTGCAAAATCATAGAAAGAAAACTACTCGTCGTAAGAGAGTGAGGTTGATATCAAACTTCTTAGGGTGGAATCTTCTTCCATTTAAAAATAGTTAAAATACCTTTAAGGCACCAATGGCTAACGCTCATTATCTATAATCAGAATTTCTATTCGTATATTACGATTCAGGGCGTCCTGGACTAAGTACCTATTTTTTTCTAATGGGGGTTCGAGCGAAGCGAGCCGGAGCGGCTAGTATGTAGGTATAAAAAATACATTGTCTTTCTTTATATTTAAATTGTATGTATAATTTAAAAAATCGGCCTTCTTTCCCTTCTCTGAATCTCTGGTTTCAATATTCAATTTGGATCTTGTATATATAATTTTTTTTTTTTTTTAATAGCTTGAACCAAAGACATCTGAACATTTGGTCCAGGATCGATTTGAATAAAACTGTTAGTAAATTTGATGTTTATCCACAAGAGATTGTTTTGAAATTTGAGCACTTTGAGCGCGAAGAATTGTTAATCACCAACTTTATGGCAAATGAACTAGTTCTAAATAATATTCTACGATTCAAAACAGATTTTTCAGATTTGTATTCGATTTTTCAGCAAATATTAATGAAATTCAAGTAGGTACTTTATTCCGCATATTTTTTTTTTTGCATAAATTGTACGTCTTCTAGTTCATTGTTGATTAACCTTTATTGACTAACTTTTTGCTATAAAATATAAATTTAACGACAGCCGTCTTTATTCGTTTTAAGCTTTTTTTTAGTGATTTGTTTAGTACCTACATTTTAATGTGCTCAAAAAGTGTTGGCCAACGAACTCATCCTTTCGTTTGGAAAGCTTGATTTTTCGGCGCAAGAACGGAATCTTAATCCTAAGGAGAGTTATCGTCTGGAATGATATATATATATATATATATATATATATATATATATATATATATATATATATATATATATATATATATATATATATGAAAATGCGTTAAACTCTAGGATTCGTTTCATACCTTAAAACAGATTTCGATGAAGAACATTTTCGAAAATTTTAATTTTAAATCTTTTGGAGCAATAGCTTCATTTTCTACGAAAACTCGCTAAAACGCTGCAAATTGTTACACAAAGGCCCTGTATTCTTCTACGCAGATCAACTTCCTAAATAATAGACAATTAAGATGGATGTTGAACGGGAATAGAGTTGACATTCATGATTCTAAACCGTACACGAATGTTACGAATTCTTCAAAGAAATTTTGGCGAAGGACCAAAACTGTTGGTACTAGCAGAACAACTTTCCTAGGTAAATCATCATGGTTCTGTTGACGGTCAACGGCTAAATGAACAGACGGAACCTTTCTACGCCGTTTTTGCCATGGCCAGTGAACACTTGAGGCCTTGCGATACGAGGTTGTAATTATCATTGCACTTCACACCTTGACATGGCATAAAATTAACGCTCCCATCGAAAAGAAACCACCAGCCGCTTATTATCAACCCGTCCCAAGCAACTCGTATTTGGGTGATCAGCAGTGTATGACCACTTAGAACCACATAGTGAGAAAACCCCCAATACAAGAAACCGAATCCTACGAGCTATTGAGAGCTATTTCGTTGAAATAAAATCTATTATAATCTAACAAAAAAGACTCGTTTGTTCTAGAAGTTTTTAAAACAGTTTCTGATACGGATTTTGCCAGTTTAAACTGTGACAGTTCCCGCGAGATCCAAGGGAATGCGCTGCCGTCGCTCCGTTGTTTCCCAACGGGCGTCGTGCGCTTCTTCCCGTGTTTTCGAAAGCCTGCGTTTGGCGATGGATGGGTGATCCTAGAACTGGAAAACCTATCTTCTCCGAACGTTGCATATATGCTATTAGTACGAGTTGTATCTCTTATGGTACTGTCACACCCCTCTCTATCTATGAGTGTGGATTTAGGTCCCCATTGCACCTCTGGGGCGGCCTAAGTCCATTACAAATCCCATATGGACGTTTCACTTTTGTTTCGTTAAAAGTAAAGACGAATTTTCAGGACTATCATCGGCAGATATTTGATTGTTGGAAAAAATTGCATAAACTTTGATCCGGTATTTCGGGAGACCAGCTTCAAAAGGATGTCCGTGGAAGATGGTTTGGCGTGAACTCTGTATACGATTGACGACTATGATTTGTATTTACCTATGCAAAAGATAAAAAACGAAACATCACCCAAAAAATCTAATTTTCCTGGACAAATTTAAATTTCTATAGGTATCCAAATCTTGTCACTTGATAATTAGGAATTCGGGATGTGAGAGCGGACAGCGAATTGCTGATCCTATTACGAGTACTATATGTTCATTGGATGTCCCTCGCATTCGGTTACCATTGCACTCGAGGAGTTAATAATAATGAAGTAAATGAAGAACTAGAAAAAGAAAAGGAAATCACAACAGCTGATTCGATCGTCGTAGTGTGTAAGACGATTTTTACTATGTTCAAGCCATTTCTCATTCTACACTCATATTGACGTTCTTCTTGTTCTGCCTGGTTGCTAAATCTGTCCTTTAGGCGAAGCGAACGTATGAACGTACAGCGATACGGGTGGTTTCATTCGATATTTGGGATGGCATCATTAAATGACTGCTAAAAAACTACTGTTATTTCAAAAAACTCTAAACGGCGGCCGGACGGATTTTTTTTGTTTCGATTTTCGTGTATTTAACGCATTGTGAAACGTAAACCAACAAATTTTGAGAGGGAGTGGCAATTTTCGTTTTTTCTTGGTAGATTACAAAGGTTCATTTTTGAAAGTAATGAACCAAACCGAAGTTCTGCATGATAGGTACTCCAAGTTTCCCACACCCAATTTTATCATTTTCAAAATCCGCGGAGGAAATTATAATAAAGAAAAGCGTTGGCTCCAATTTTTTACACAGTTAATCAAGGAAATTTGGCAGAGGTGGCGGGAGGGGGATAGAATACTTATCTTAATAGCCTATATTGGACACCCAAATAAACGCATATCAACTACTTTTCTATTGCTTCTTCGAATGGAATCGACACGTATGTCTTCACCTAACGGTTTTGTGTATGAGCTTCGTACCTCTCCTTTCGGACCACATCTTTCATAATTTAGTTTTTCGCCGACGCTGCTCTTCTGTTAAGCTTCTTTCTAGGCTCAGACGGGCGTACGCCCATTCACGCCATCAAGAGCGTGACTTTTTGAACCCGACGGGACCTCAGCAAACAAGAGGCGGTTCGGTAGCCACCAAACCAATAATTTCCTCTCAACATAGGTGTCGACACTGCAGTAATGGGCCGCTTCATTGAGGTGTTGAAATCGTAATTGGAGTTGGTAGGTCTTGCTGGGACAAATGTGGTCACTAATCCTCTTGAATGCTGCTAATGTCTATAAAATAGGCACTACTGGTTCTTCGCTGTGCTTTATTACTTGCTCCTTCCCATTCTTGTACATGTACAGATACTAAGGGCCAGGCTGGTTAGTTGCAGGAAACAAATTGTTGCGTGATAACTCCTTGTTTATCCTGTGTGTTCCACGCCAATCCAAATGGATATTTATCGAGCACAAAAATTAGGCGAAACTACAAATGAAGAGTAGCAGAATGCCTCCAACCGCATATTTTTATCTTTATCCATTCTCGAGATATGGTTTTTTAACATGTTTCATGTTTTACCGCTGGGTTTTTTGCTTGAAAATAAAGCGAAATTCAGCGCGAGCCGACAGGTTTTATATTCGTTTTTACGTACAACCAGTACGTTGCTAGGGAAGTGAAACAGATATGTAAAGTGAAAAGGACACAAAGAGAAATTAGACAACGACTTGATGGAAATTCGGAAAGACAATATATTCGAGAAATGTCAAAAATGTTCAATCGACACGGACGACGTTACGTTGTCAAGATCATTCGCTATCGTAATTACGATATGCAAGACGAAATTGACGAGTTTAAGCGAGAGATGGTACAATATTCTTCCGGATTCTATCAAATTTTCAGGCACTGTGTGATTTGGGCCCTTGAAGGCCCTTTTTATTATAATTTTTCCCGGATTAAAAGCTGTCTCATGTTCAAATGCAAAACACTTAAACACTGCTTTCATTTTCGAGATAACTTTGGTAAACACTTTCAGTTTAATGAATCCATTAAGGTTACCCGAAAGATGCTAATCAAGGGCTTAGTGTTACAAGAGGAAAACTCGTCAACACAACTTTGAAACGTAGATCCACATTTTAGACCCAGGAATTGACTGGGATGGATCCCTTTTGGTTTCGTCTGTGACATTGTGTGTCTTAATTACATTATTTAGATAGCTAGGTACCTGGCTAGAAGGAAATATAATTCTCAATGGCAGTACCTCAAGTGTATGTAGGTACTTACATGTATATAAATTGTTGATCAGTACAGAAAGGCTATGTAACAGTGAATTAATAATAAACCTTTGTGTAATAATTTGCAACATTTTCCTGTAGTTATTGCAAATTCTGTTGTGGTCAGTCATCGTTCTGCAGGAATGTGGGTACCTACCTATAAAATAAATGTAAAAAATCCAGGCTTGCAACTTGTCGCTCTCTAGCGGCCGCGCCGTGAATTTCAGGACGGGCAAAATACTAACCTTCAAGAGCTTCAGGCATTGATGGTATAGTATAACCTAATAATTTAACTGTGTATCCAGCCGTGAAATATATTCGTTATCATTCTGAATATCTTCACGCATGTTGGTTTATAATTCTGAAATCCTACGTTACACAGATTCAACGTGTGGTCACCTGACGTTCTTAAGTTGGAAGTAAAATAATAATAGGTAATAAAAGCTCTTTTATCCAGCTAGGTACATTTTACAAACAGCGAAGACATGATCCACATATGACAGGTAAATCATTATTAATTAGGAACAACTATTAGATAGGTCCTAGATGTCCTAGTTGACATGGAAAATAATAAATGCATAACCGAAACAACTTTGACAAGAAATAAGTACCTACCTAACACATTCGAGTGACCCAAAACCCTAAAATATGGGTAAAAAAATTTGAAGGGGGACGCATATATTTATCTATTTATATATCGATGAATCCCCATTCCCCTAGGTTGCTCATATGTAAGTCGAGATCGGCTGGACCGATTTCAAAATGGGTTTTTGGCAAATGATAAGCAAGTTCTTTAGGTTGTTTTAGACTATATTTTTAATTTTTCCCCACTCCTTCCGGGCGAAAATGCCAGTTTTCGTTCACGACAACTTTGAGTACCTATTTTTCTAACACTTGATTGAAATCAAACAAACCACCAAGTAACGTGGTAACTTCCACGTAAACAAGTGAAGCTACTTTTGAAGATTAATTGAAATTGAAACCTACCTATTGTAAGTAGGTACCTAGTCAATTATTTGTACATAGGTAGGTACCTACTGCACATAACAGCAGATTTATGAATGATCGGGGAAAAAACGGGTAACTGGATAAACCATAGATAACAGGGCAAACCACGAGAATGGGAAGAACCACAAGTAATGGGCCAGCGAAACATATCAGCAGCTCCTGCCAGTATTTACATCTAAATGGTTCATGACTGACGGGGCAACTAATGGCAAGGGGACAAACCATGGGTAACGGAACGATTCACTCGTTACCACTATAAAACGTAAACCACAATAAGCAGTGGTAGGAGCTCTGTAGCTACCTAATTTTGTCCCTATTCAACTCAAGATGCTGAACTTTTGGACAGGGTCTCTCTGGGTGAGGTACCTATTTGAGAATTGCCCAAGGGTAGGAAACTTGCATGAGGTTGAGGATTGCTCCAGGTTTCACATCAGTCGTTTCACATCCTTGCCCCATGATATAATAATAAACTTGAAGTTGTTTAGAGACATAGGAACCCTTACAAGCTAAAGAAGAGTAGAGCCAAGTAACACGATGTGTTCGCTCAGATGGGGAGCTGGAGAATATAAGTAGTCCTAAAGTCAGGAGGGCTCGGGCTACCTTTCAGAAACAAAGTATAAATACAAGAGTACGCATTTATCCGAGTATTATTTGAGAGGTAAAACGTATAATAGGTACTATAGCCATTGACGGCGAAGATTATCTAATATTTAGTTGGTAACTACATGATACATATATTTTTTAATATTTTATTCCGCTTCATATTGTTTACAAAATGTAAAAAGTACGAAGAAATAATACAGTTCTTCTGGAAGTAGGGATTTCAACAAAATAAGAAACTAAATTCCTAACTACAAGTTCCAAGCATAGTAGGTATGAATTATATGCATTATGCAACCTTCAGTCCATTGAATAAAGCAGCGGATAGTGGATAACACATGAAAGTAAAATAGTAAAAAAGTGAGAAAGAATTCTCGTGGAATTCAGGAGTGAAACGATAATTATGGACGTTTGAAGCTGCATTGGGCTCCACAGGTCTTGCCTCTAGCTCCTACCTCTAACTACGAACTATGGGAGGAATGTAGACAATGAGCAAATTTTATCTGCAAGGAGCGTTTTGTTTTTCAAGCGAATTTAAAGAAAACTGGGCCAATTTAATGTGTGTTGTGCGGGTATCTTGAAATTTCGACTATACGTATTCTCCGTTTTGGGGTATTCAGAAATGAATGTCTATATGTCGTTCCAGATGTTACCGACTTTTCCTTAGATTCGAGATGATAAATCCGTTCTCTCGTCAAAAAAGCATCCCAAAAGAAAGTTTAGAGAGCAGTATTTTCGAGCACAAAATTCTGTGCTCAAGATAGGTAAAATAATATTTAAACAATTCTCTATATTCAAATATAGTTCACAAAACTATTCGTCATTGACCGTTAATTTTAATCTTGAAAATTATTACAACTAAAATATGCTCAAAAACGGATAAAATGGGAGAAAATTGATAAATCCAAAAATTGTGTAGTTTTTATTGAAGTAGATAGGTATGTACTTGGAATCAATCGTTTGTTTCTGATATCTTTTATAGGAAATTACATTTATAGCCCGAAATATTATATATACATTTTGAAGCTCGAAAGTGAGCTCAAATTAAAAAACAATTACCTAGGCTATACTAGTGTAAAAAATTCTAATATAGTTTCACTGCCAAATATGATTTAGAAACACTATGTTTAACCTTGAATTGAACAGCATGATTTTTTCTGCAGTAAGTAAGAATGTCAACGTCGAGAGAAACGTGTAAAAACCTGTTAGGAAAATAGCTCATGAGGTTATGTTGCAGAGCTGTGATATTTTTTTTAAATATATTTTTTAGATCTTATTGTGAGTTTGCTGCTGAATAACATGTATATAATCGAGTATTGACTGGTGTTTTCTACAGTTGGAATACATATTATGAATACATAACTTTGAGGTTCGATGAAATGATGCAGTAGGTACATGAAAGGTGTTGAGTGCGAGCGTTCAGCCTCCAGCAGCCTTCAAAGCTTGATCCAAATCTCCAAGCAGGCACGTTGTGGATTCCAACCCAACTGAGAAGCGAACCAGGTTGTCGGTTATACCTAATGCCTTCCTCTTATCAGCAGGTACTGCAGCGTGAGACATTATGCTCGGAATTGCAACAAGAGATTCATATCCACCCAATGAATGCGCCAATGTGAACAATTTAAGGGCTTTGAGGAACTTGTTGATTTGCTCTTTGCCACCATTAATGTACACAGACAACATGCCAGACACGCCTGTCCACAATTTCTTTGCTAGTTCGTGCTGTGGATGGGACTTGGAACCTGGGAAGATAACCTTCTCAACCAGTGGGTGCTGCTCCAAGAATGCGGCGATTTCAACAGCACTTCTCATATGCTGATCCATCCTGACAGCTAGAGTTTTCAGGCTTCTCAAAACCAGATAACAATCAAATGGGGAAGGAACAGATCCTGCGGCCGTCTGAATAAACTTTAGCCTTTCAAACAAGTCTGTTCTGTTTGTGGTGATCGCACCCATTATTACATCTGAGTGCCCATTGAGGTACTTAGTGGCAGAGTAGACTACTATGTCTGCACCAAGTGTGATAGGTTGCTGAAAGTAAGATGTTAGGAACGTGTTATCAATAACCAAGATAATGTCGGGATTGACCTTTTTAATGGCTTCACTGACTTTTGGTATGTCGGTGATTTTCATTAAGGGGTTTGTAGGACTTTCCAACCACACCATCTTAGTGTTCGGCTTTATGGCTTTCACCATTTCTTCAGGTATATTTGAGTCAACAAAAACGGTTTCAACACCGTGATTACCTGCAATACTCTTGAAATATCTACTGGCACCACCGTATACGTTTTCACCGCTTATGATGTGGTCACCAGACTTGAGAAGTTCAACGATCGCTGACATCGCGCCCAGTCCAGAAGAAAATGCCAGACCGTAGTTAGCCTTGTCCAAAGATGCTAAAACGTCTTCCAAACTCCGTCTTGTAGGATTGCCGCTCCTTCCGTAATCGAAACCCCTGTCTTGTCCAGGTTCGTCTTGTTTGAATGTGGAGGTTGTGTATATTGGGACAACAACAGGGCTAAAAGAGAAATTATCGGGATTTTGGCTAGCGTGGATAGCGCGGGTCGCAAATCTTGCATCTGCTGGTAAATATCCTGTAGGTTCCATTTGTTCAGCTCGAAGAGAGTTTTGCAATCCCATAAGCACCAACAACCCACAAAACATGATAAAACCCATTTATGGTATACTAAGTCCAAGTTGGTAGAGCTAAGCAAATTATGAAAAAAACACCTTAAGACCGTAGTTACCTTTTAACTAAGTACCTAGTTGAAATACTAACGTCAGACGAATTCGTCGCTTACTCGTTCATGTAGGCACCTTTGATAATAGTTGCGTGACTGGAAATTACAGTTTGGCAAAATATCATTTTTGTACTATATTCCCACTCAGAGAACCTAATAATTTATGGTGATAAGTTTGCCTAGGTACCTACCTTTTAAGTTGCATTGGCGTTCACTTAACAACGTAGGTACCTCCCTTAATAGGTACTCCGCAGTAGGCTGTAACATTTCATGTGGAGGTAAGTCAAGCTTAGGTAACTAAAGGACAATCGAAAATAGGTGCTATACTTGGTTTCAATGAATAGGTAGTTTTTTCAATTCTACATATTAAAATATTAAAAATAAAATAAAAATTAGTCCGATGCACTAAATCTTGGCAGAACACGGAGCATGTTCCTTGGGAGAACAGGAGAGAATTTAGGTCACTCTGCTGATTAGAAAAGACCCCATCATTTCAATTGTCTCTTCATGTCCCAGAGAGTCAGTCTCCCTGTCAAATGTCAACATCCAAGTTTCTTTCCAGTCTAATAGTGGTAACAATCATGTTTACGAAATCAACTGAGAAGGATCACCTGTATGTAAACAATTATTCAAACAACCACGCTCATACCTCAGATTGTTAGCCACGCACTGCGCAGTGGTTAACATAATACGGTTAGGTGAATCGAGAGCTTTCCAACGACTGGCGAATGATTTTTGTACGATGATAAATGCCTAAGATGCATTTTTATAGCAACGATTTGGTTGTAAGCGATAATTATCAGAAAATAGGAGCGTAGGTAATGAACTAAATGCCACGAAAATATTGTCTCATTTTTGGCCGGGTTATGATGGCAAAAACATGTTCCATGTTAAAATAAAATATTGTGTCGCGGACTCACAATTTGGTCCCCATGAAAACTCATGCATTAAGGGGATCCTCCTATTTTTGTGAGCATGTTGTTTATTTACCCAATAATTTGAAATTTAAAAAATCAAATCAAATCTTTACTTTATTATTATTTTTTTAAAGGTATACCTATACAATATTTAAACCTCTTCTCATATCTATTTCAAATTGGCTTATTACACTTTATTATTGGCTTATTATACTACCTTATTCTATTGTAGGTACATCTGTCAACAATCAAGATATGAATTTTAGAATTTTGATGTATGTTCAAAGACATTGGACGATCGTTAGGAGTTCTTCTCGCTCAATAATTTAAAAAGAACATGAAAAGAATCATACCAAATACCTACTTGATTTTAACCCTAGAGAGAAAAGGTTGTTGTAGATTTGGCGATCGTATTGTAAAATTACAATCATATTCTGGGTAAATTGCGGAGGAAGAGATGCTCTACTTATAATTATAAATTCGTTAAATTTTCATTTTATAACAGAAAATTACTTAGAAAATGGGTATACCTACTTAACTTATTATCAAAAGTTGATAGAAACACGTTCACAAAATGTGATGAAAACGTGCATAAAAATGTATTCGTAGGTACGTAATGTGGAATATTGGAAGAATTATCTCATGAGGCCATACTGTGATAGTTTTAAATGGACCCCACCCAGATAGTGATGATTAATTTTATTTTATTTTATCGTTAGGTACAAGTAATGACATACCTACTCTTGGTTTTACTTAAAAATGCATCATTTTAGATTTATCCAACTTTCTACAATTCATGCTCAGGGGATTTCCACAATTTGAACAACTCGTGAATTCCATACAACCATTTCACTGTTACTCCATTTTTCGAGTAGCAAGTCGATCGCTGATCAGTCGCTAGTTGGATTACCCTCTTCAATTTTTGGTTTTATTCCTTTTTGATGGAAAATATATTAAACCTCTTTCATAAGCGAGTAGTTTCTTCTAAATTTTGCACAGAGTTTTACATGTTAGCGTCATTAATACATACCTTGATAGTAGGTGCGTGTCTGGTTATTGCGATTAGGTACCGACAAAGCATCAATTATTGATGGGCCACTGTTCCAGATAGAGCATGATGGAGATAATTACTTATGTTATTACTTCATTAAAGTTGAAGTCCCTTTATCTATTTCTGACGTTCATGTGGTTAGTGAAGAGAATTTTAGTAAAACATTGAAGGCTTACATAGGTAGGTACCTACCGATTTCCAAGAACAGCCAAATGGGAAATCGAACCAGCCAAGGAATGATAAGCCTTACTTAAGACGATAGCTAAAACGTTGTAAGCAACACGAAGCAGAGCGATCCCTCGATAGTTTGCAACGTTTGCTGATGGTATTTTTAATTTTTTAGGAGGAATTGTTCGTTTTGATTTTCTTTTAACTCCGCTATATTCGGTCTCCAGCCCAGTTGAGAAAGGAGGAAGGAAAGAGAATGGAAAATTATGAAATCTCATGGGGAAACACATGCCTAAAAAGATGATTTTTTTCACGCCATAAACTAATTTCGGCATTATTCCGCTAAAATCGAATCAAATCAAGAAACACACCAAATGAATCAACGTTCGAGAACAATGAAAATTTAAGTACCACACTTGGGGTTTATCAGAATCCATGTTTTGTGCAATTTTGGTAGTTAGGCAACTTTGCGCGCTCGCGGAACGGGTTGTGCGCGTTCAAAGAAATCAAGCGAGGGGTCGTAAATTCAGGAAATTTCGCGTAAATCCAAATATGCAAAAAAAAAAAAAATTGAAAAAACAAAGTTTATGTCATTTGTGCCACTTCTGGTGCAACTGGCGCGCGCGAAAGTATTTTTCCTGAGATCTACCTACGTAAAAAAACTATGAAGAATGGCGTTGGTCCCAATTGTTTACGCTGGATTCAGGGGATAAAACTACTCCAAGTTTGAACGGAAACGGACCAATAGATAATGTTAACCGACTTTATAAGAAATTCAGGTTTGCGCATGCGCACAAGTTACAATAGATCTGATAGCCATGAATGGTATAGGGGACCGTTTAGGAGCTAGCCCGCACGATCCCAGAAAATTTCATCAAAATCGGATCAACACTTGGTGGTATAGTTGGGCATGAAAAGGATTTACCACAGACAGACACGAAACCAAAATTAATCAGCATGCTCTGAAACGCAAAAAAACAAATGAAAATTTTGATTTTGGAAGAAAAAAATTATTTTGACTTCTCGCACGAACCGCTTCCATAAATTCAATAGTGAGCAAGCAAAAGTAGCTAAATTGCCTGGTTCGCAAATAAACGACAAGAAACCTTGTAAGTACCTACCGTGGCAGCAAACCATTGTTGGTAGATACAGGGTGTCCCACGGAAAGGTTACACCCCCCTTTCATTCTTTGTTCTTCAACTAATTCTATAATGTACGTCCATTGTGCCATGTTTCAAACTCCTCCAATGTACCTGAAAGTGTAGTCCTTCGTAATAGAAAGAACTGCAACATCATCGGCAAAATCGAGGTGTTGTCCGTGCCGATTATATAGGTATAGTGCCTGCTGAATTGATTTTATTTCTCGTGTCGCCTTTTCAAGAGAAATTTTGAAAAGTGCTGAAGATTCACGGTCCCATTGTTTAAGTGAAGTGGTAAATGGAAATACTCTGGGACGAACATTTTGGGACTTCATCTTACATGTTCGATGTTACAAAACAAACAAATGTCTACATTATGAATAAAAGGTTCACTACTTTTCTATTCGATTGGACTTCCCGCATCTCAGTGTCTGGAGGGCGTGCGCCGTTTTGCCTTGAGTCAAATTCATCCCTTCTTTATTTTTTGATTCCATTGGATGATTGGATATATCTCAGATAATAGCTTCAGGTAAATCCCCCTCATCCATCCGCAAGTAATTGTGCCAGTCCTTGGGAGCGGATTTTAGCTCATTCAGAATATATACATGGGAGTATGGTCTTTTTGAGCAGCCACTTTTGCACCAAATGCTTCTTTCTGCCGATCTTTTGTTGGCACAAAAAAGCAGTCCGACCACAGCCAAAACTTTATTAGTTCCTGATGAGGGCAAATCTCAAAAGCAACTGAAGATTCCTTGAGGAGTTCCTAGAGGCCGGCCTCTGAGGATTTCCTCAACGTCTGAAGCCGGCTTTAGGAAGCAAGACGCACAATGTAATTCGACTTCTCAACCATGTTACATGACTGATGGTTTAATTTTCAATGATTTAAAAAAAAAAATCAGATATCTACCGATAGAAGTACATATTTTAAAGTGTTGGTTGATACCACTGGAGACTAGAGGGTGATATTAATACGGTAGGCTATATCCTGGTTACATAGGAACAGCCAACCTATTTCTCTCACCAACAACAATCCCTGAAGACAGTATTAAATTATACGCAACACATATGACATTTTCAAAGGGTTGGAAATGATAAAAAGACCACTGAAGCTGAAATTAATTTAATTTACGCTTACATGAATTGCATACGACACAGATCTTAAGGTAGAGATTTCAAGAACAATTTTCTATCAGAACAAACAGTTCACTACCAAGCTAAATAATTTCCATTATATGGGACTCCGTAATACAACGAGATGATTAAAATTAATTCAAGTGGAAGCTCAATTTAATTGATTTTTTAAATAGCTTTGCAATGAATAAATAAAATAATTATATTACAGTTCCTAATTGGCGCAAGATTAGCAACATGAGGTTACTTTCAAAATTGAAACATCGTTGGTATTTTGTGTAAACAGTGGCTATACGTGAAAAGGGAGAGATGGCTAGTTTCAAAACCTCGGAGTATTGGAGGGTTCTGTCAAACTTCGACAATATTACAATTTCAGAAATCAAGTTTCTGAAGGACTGCGATTTTGATTCACATATTGCTTTATGAAAGAAGTTAAAGGCTTACACTAAGTTAAACGACGTAGCATGGAAGCACGGAATTCTTCAGAAGAATATCTTAGGAAGATTATATTTTTGTTACCTACTTTGGTGTAATACACCGAGCTTAATAATCCACGAAAGAATTGTCAAGGTGCTATTCAACACACAGTTATACTGTATTTAGCTGGAATAATTTGAATTTTGGCATTGGTATACAGGTAGAGGGAAGTAATGATATCAACATACACAACTACACATCACTGGTTTATGTCATTATGTGATTCTAGATGATTAATAATAAACATGTCTATATGGCATACTATGTCTACCTACATAATCATATCTTCTACGTCTTTCTAAATAAATTGGAAACTTCAAGGGCTAACAAGTATTGTTGATGAAATACATTTTTAGAATAATGAGGGTATTCATGGTTTCTCGAGCTACGCTAAATGTGTTGAGTCAAAAATATCGTAATCTCTGGGAGTCATGAGGTGCATATATTAAACTCTGCTCGGATAAACTTCTTAGGTAGTATCAGCCGATTTTACGAAGACAAGAGTGAAGTTGAAGATGGAAGGTACTTGTTAGGCGGACTAAAAGAGTACTACTACAACATCATGCACCCTACTTTGGTTGGGCTTGGCAGTGACAAGATAATTTTCTATGAAATGAATCAATTGTTTTTCGTAATTGAGTGTCCTAACACAAAAACGAATTTAATTTGTTTTCAACTATTTTCAAATAAACTGTACACGAAAAATTGACGAAGTTATGCTTAATTGAAAAATTTCTGTTTCAGTGCTCCACCCTGTACAATAAGTTGTCTCTGGAACGGAATTAATACTGCTTGAATGTCTGATGCAGTTTAAAGGTTTTCAAGTAAAAAGAAAGTCAAGTTTCGAAGTCGTATCATCAAAAAGTAGCAATGATCCTATTGGCTGCTTCGCAGTACATGTTTATCGGTAAGACACGATTTCCGTTCTCATAACTAAGATCTACTGGCGTGTCAAGAAAGTTGTTTAAATTCTAAATTGTCAAGTTATATACTGTATAGATTTACGATAGTTGTTTATTATTGATAACTAGGTTAGGAGGTACCCAGCACTGATTAGCCTTTCACCAATTCCCCCAAGAAGCGTTACTTACATTTCGATGTTTCAATTACATCAATTAAAATTTTCGAAAATGAACCATGAATACCCCTCTGAACACATGCCATGAATTGGGAACGATCCAGAAATTTAGGAGAACCCATTCTGCCTATTACATGACACTAAAAACAAAAATTAAAAAACCTACTTTCTGTATAAACATTGACAGACAATTTATATTCTATCAACTGGCTTCAAGGACTCAGTTTCTGAAGTATTTAAAACAGCTATTTGAGCATTTCAAGCGTTAGCTCTTGATTTTACTAGCTTTCTAATTCTTGTCTCGTCAAAAAATATAAGCATAATTTAATCATCAATTGTCTTGTTTTCAAAATGAGAGAGAGCTCCTTCTATAGGGCATTAGAAACCCTTCTTTTTTTTATTGACTAAAAACATTAATAAATACAATTTGTTCCCTTGAAGCGTACACGAGAAATTGACTGACAAACACGCAGATGCTAACAGATTAGTCAAATTCATTAATTACTAACCACAAATGACAACAGGTACCAACATTTATGTTAACAATTTACCTAACAGTTTTGCTCTGACGAGTTGTATATTTAGCTGCAAAATTTACTTAAAATAAACAAAAAAAGAAAAAATAACAGCAGAATACCCAAAAACTGTAAGAAAACACAGAAATTGACGTAAAATTGACAATGAAAATGGCACAAAACTTGAAAGTTTCAGTGCTCGTTCAATGAACGATTTTGTTGAATTTTGTATTACAATTAGACCAAGAAACTTCACATTCTAGCAACTAAAATTAAAATCGACAGGAAGAAAGCAGTCTCATTTTAATACTTAATAAATTATAGGCATTGTGAGCTATAAAAGCGAGTGAGTTACATAAAATATAAGGCTAACATGCCTACTAAATTGGAACAATTAGATATCTGTAAAAAAATTTGAAATAATATAGTAACTATTTTCCCACTTGCTGCTAAATCAGCCATAAACACAACCGAACTTGTACTGCAGTAAACAACCCTTGGTTTTATAAATTAGAAATATACAATTAATAAATAAATTAAATGAATCAATATTCACAGGCAGTGAGATTCTTGTCTTGTTATGTTTTGTTTGAATTTGGAATGCTTGCAAGTAGTAGATCTATGTCAAGAAATAATTAATTCTAATAAATTACCAAAGTCAAAAATTTAGTATTGCACTGAGGCGAAATTGGAAATAAAAGCGAAAACAAATCGGTAACATATAAAACGTCTTATAGAATTATCAAGTAATTATTGCATGATTGTTGTACGTAAGTTGGTATACATGCTCGTACATTAACGCTCATATATTTATAACAATGAACAATCTAACTACTTGAAAAATGCTTCACCTTCACTTGTTCTAAATATGTACCTTCATATTTAACTATCTAAACGTAGACATTGATATCTAACAACCTTGGCAGTATACGTTATATATCGGAGAAATAAGCTATACAATAAATTGTATATCATTTGTATAGCTTTTAACACGAGGGATGAAAATATCAGAATATTAGTCGAAGGTACAATAGACATGCGTAAATAGGGTAGTTACAGAAGAGGATTTAAATAACATTTCTACAACTCACAACAATAATAAATGTAAACAAGGAGGTGGATAGTTGTGAAATTTGGAAGCGGTAACAGTTATTCGTAGTTCATCTGGGCCAACCAGAAAAATTCAGGACCACTTTTAAACCTCCATGTGAACATGTTCATACTTCCTCGATCACACCTCATAAATTAGTATGGTGGCATAAAGTTTCTAACAGCATTAGATCATTGTCGATTAAAAAGAGAATTTGGCTGGCTGCACATTTTGCCCAATTACGAATTTCAATATAGTCTGTGATGTGAGAATAAGGCTAGAAGTTTTTTTTTCCCTGGTAAGGGTAACCTCATCTCCAGATCAAGTGCACAATAGAAACAGAAAAATGTTACCTAAAGACCCCTCACTGTACTTGCATCGTCAACCAGGTAGAGGTGTCAGGCCTCAACTTCGCCTGTTGCTCCAAACCTTACAGCAAAAGTTAGTCAACCGGACTACGGGTTTTCACATCACCTCCTCTACAAGCTCAGTACTTGGTACATCACCACTTTCCAGGTATCCAGGAAAAAGCGGCATGCATGACGGTAAGGGGAGGGGGGGGGGTCTTAGCGAAAAGCGTAAAAAGGTTGGTGGAATGGCGTTGGCGTTGGACAGGGGAATAGTTTCACTGCACAGCTTACTCTTCTGAGTCAAACCATCAAATATAGGAGTTAGAACAGTGAAAATAATTTGACAAAATTATTTCAGAAAAAATCACGGTGATTCCTAATACACTCTACATTCCTGCACCAAACATACAAAACAACTAAGTTGTGTAGACAATTCGGTCCTCAACAGAGAGCATTTTTCCAAAATGATTTTTTACTTTCGTTAACATACCCAACTATTCAAGGTACAGTGACATTGGAAAATATCACCAATAATCGTGCAAGCGTTAGTTTCATTTGAGGCAGAATTCAATTTTTCCACAAATTTCCTGCTACTAAAAATATTTTTGAGAGAATTGATGGTCATAAAAAAAAAGGAACATTAAAAAGTCATATCTATTTCGTAAGCAATGTGGTAAAGGGGCATTTAATGGGGTGTATTCAGAATAACGTAAATTTTTCTATAATAATCTTTGTTTGAAAAACAATAAATTTTATCCAGTCAAATTCGTCCAACAACAATGTGAGCCAACAATAATAATGAGACAAACGAACTCTTGAAAGTTAGTGATATTCATGCTGCTTCAGCTTGGATCTAACCCCAAGTTTGTCTCCAATTCGGCTTTCTTTCAGCACGTTGTTTGGGGGAGCAACTACATTATTAACATAATAAATTCGTCACCACACCTTTTAAAGATGTTTAGTTTATAAGCAGGTTTCATTTTGCAAAATATCTGGTTTGGTTTCAATAAACCTGATTACTTCAATGAATAAGTCAACCTTTTAGGTGATTGATTCATTACAGATTCAAACAATTAACTATGATTTTGCGCAGATAAGCGGGAGTTGGAATGTCAAACCTTATAGGGATTTAATGTGGCGAGATTTTCTGACGAGGAGAACACAGGACGAGAGTCCACTGCTGTGTTTTGCCAACTCGCTTACTGAGAGCGCTTTGCGACTGAAGTCAACTCTTTCACTGAATACCTGAGGGAAAAAAAATCATAACTTAGAAACTTATTGGTGAAATGAGAGAAACGTTGCAAATTATTACTCAATTGTTTGATATTTCACTTATAATTTGATCCTAATTTGATATTTCATGTCCCTTCTATTCAGATCACTGATCTATCTACCCTGATTATTGTTTCCTTCCATTCAATAGCTGAATGAAATTACAGTGCGCCGAATTTCGGGGGAATCACACCTATGTAGATTCAACTAAATTTGAGTAATTTATGACAATTGAGGGAGTTAATAAACTATACTGTAAAGTCTTGGCGACGAACATACAAAGCATAGTCATTACATGCCACTGATTGCAGACTGAGTAGGCATTCGATATTTCGGGTTAGGGCGGTTCTTTTAAGAGGTATGAATTGCGTTGCATACTGAGACTATCTTGTGGGACAGAGAGGAAAACGGGACCTTTGGTTCTGCTGATATGCAGTAAATGGGATGGAAACAAGTCATTTTGTCTTGTGATGTCTTGGTTATTCATGGGGGGGTTACTGTTCTGTAAAAACAATGAGACCATGCTTTATATGTAGTCTGAGGGTGAAAGAATGCACACAGATTGAGGTGGAGTTGTACCAAGGCGGTGGTGGGTTATGGTTGTTGTCAACTTCCACGGCTATGTTTGCTGGTACAGTTTAGGGAATTTTCCTCATAAGCGTGATGTAAGGATCTCACTCATCACATATGCATAGAGGTTACTACTCGAGGTTGATCATAACCCTTACCCACATAATTCCTGAAAATCTATTCGAGACCGAATCAGCATTGAGGGAACTATGCATGTGATAAGATTTTAAGTCGTCCAGGGGCTAAACACGTTTTCAGGAGTCTACTCGCCATTCAGTCCCCAAAGACCGCTCGATGACCCGCAGGTAAGCGCTAAACGCACGTGAACGTCTGTGAACGCCAGCAAACACACAGAAATCCCTTTTCTCATAACACGCAAAGTTGTTCTTACCTTCTTTAGTTCATTTTTAACTTCATTCATCGCTATGAAAACCCTTTTGTTCCTTAGACCTATAGACGTGGTGTGGAGTTATTGATCGATTCCGAGCCTTTCAGGTACAGATGAACCATACTTGTTCATACACCATAGGTCATTAATTCGACTACCCCCCCCCCCCCCCCGGGTTTTCTGCACGGAGGTTTATTCAGTCGACTACCCCCCCATACTACAGTTTTATGTTGTTTTAATTACTTCTTTATTAATTTGATCTCACAGACAAAAACAAGAAACTAGAAAAACAAGAAACTTACAAATAAAATATTGAACAACAAGGTAGGTGGTAATCAATGTCGTCCATTTTCCACGACAGCAAGAATGTTCTATGTACATTCTGATTTATGACGGCATTATCTGAGGTCCGGGTTTATACCCATCAGACTTTGTTCTGACGATTCCTCCCAACGAATTTGTCCGAACAAAAGTTCGTCTGTCTACGCATCCATTATAAGTTAAATCATAACGCACGATTTCGTTATTTTATTTCAAGCTTTACTTCAAAAAAGATATTCTCATTACGCACAGCGTTACGTAAGAAACTAGGTATTTAGGCAATAGTGTTTACAATATTTTCTTTATGGTGTCGTGAAGTTGAGAAATATGCATGAATAATAAATAACCTTGGCAGAGAGAGGAGTGTCTTCTGAAGATCTATGTATCAAAGTGCCGTTGCAGTAGATCACATTGGCAGCTGCTTCTTCGGGAACAGTAATAGTTTGGTAGGGAAAGGTGGCTTCTCTTTCGATTCTCTAAAATGAAAATAAAAAATGATTTAGACAAAATACTCACAACTTTCTTCGAGCAAGAAACAATCTAACGAATAAAAAATAATCTGCCAAGTTGAGTCAGTGTAGCTTCCTTACATATTTTAATATGGACGTACAGAATTAGTTGAAGAACAAAGTACAAGTCAAAACAGAACAGTTATATACGAGTAGACATGCTAATGCACGAAATAGGGCTATAATTCATGTTTGTGCATGCGCAAACCGTACCAACAATCCAACAGCATTCACCAGCCAAATTAGAGATGAGGCGATGAAATTGGAGATAATATTGTCGAGAGGTTAACCCACACAATCCCTAATTTCATCAAAACTAGTTCATAAGTCCCGAGTGTCAGTCAAACAATATTAGTTTTGCGCATGAGCATTAGTTATTACTACCAATCACGATAAAATACTCGTACATAGGGCATCGTCTTGGACATATACCCAACAACCCCGGAGTTTGAATAAAATCGAACTGATAGATCATCGACGTTATATTATGAGATTCTCGTTTGCCTGCGCGCAGACTACTATTAATCTGACGACAATGAAATCCACAGGAAACCATTTAGGAGCTCACTCGCACAATCCCTGAAAATTTCATAAAAATCGGTAAATAAGGAGTTTTGTCTGTATCAATCAATTTTAGTTTTGAGCATGCGCATTAGTTATTACTTAACCAATCGCGATAAAATTCATAGGGCATCTTCCCAGAACATATCCCCAATTCCCCTCCGATTGTATTCCGAATTTAACGAAATCGGACCAATAAATAGGGAATATACATTGGGATCCAGGACATATACACAACAATCCCCGGAGTTTGAATAAAATCGGTCTAATAGATTATCGACGTTATAAGAAATTCACGTTTGCGCATGCGCACAGGCTACTATCGATCCGACCGACGCAATGAAAGTTATAAGGGACTGTCTGTCTGGTAGCTAACCCACACAATCCTTGAAAATTTAATCTATATCTCACTAAAACTTCGTATATCTTTGGCCATGACAAGGATTTACCACAGACGTACACGGAACAAAACTTGATCAGCAAACTCTGAAACGCGAAAAGGAAGAGGAAATTTTGAATTTGAAGAAAAAAATTTTCTTCGACTTTTCACACGAACATGAAGCTTTCCTACCTTCAGTAGTAAGGAAGCAAAATTAATGGGAGAACAAAGCTCTGTATTGTAATTTGCAATACTCAGTTAGGTCTCAGATATCACTTTCTATTATATAAATTCGTTCTTGTAATATTAATAGCATCAGAGGCCGCATGTTTTGATATATTATGGTTAGAAAGTTAGAATGCTTTCACAAATTCCCATATAACATCAAATCAAAGCTCTACATTCAATCACAATACCCGCGTGAAATCTTCAAGAATTCTTCAATTCTCTAGTTTCAAGAAGGAATAGGGAAGATGGATTTAATGAATAGAGAAATTATCAATCATAAGATTTCTTCCAAACGTTAAAACGAACAATTTACTGTTCTGGAAACGCCTGAAAGAACATTCTTGAGTCACAAGTATCGCAAAGATTTGATCATTAATGATTACTTGATTAATTTCCAACAATTGCAATCAATTCTAAATCATTCAAAACTTCCCATGTAACTACAGAAAAATCGTAACTAGAGGTAGAATTGTAGAATTACATCTGTCAACGACAACATTAAGCTACAATGAGTCGGTAAATAAACTGGGAAGTAGTTTGTGTTGTTGTGTTATTTGCTTGGGTTGTTTGTATGTTTGTTGGTTGTATGCATGTTGTATGTTGAGACTTGTAAATGTTAACAAAGAATAGTATAAACACAAGGAGATTATTTTTAGACAGAAATCACTGAATGATAAACAAAGAACGAAAGAAATACTAGAATCCAACCTTGATCACTTCCTGGGATTCTGTGCTGGAGCTGACGCATAATAATTCCGGGCCAGACGCCGTCACGAATGACTTTAGATGGGCTTTAGGTGGCACCTGTTGAATAAAATAACAAAGTAATTAAATTATGCAATCATTTGTTAATTTTATTCCCATACTTTAGTATTTTTTGAACTCGTTGACAGCACACAGAGAGGACTACCGCGAACGCGAGTTGTCAGTTCTATTTATTCTAGAACAAGTGGAGTTCAAAAATGGTCTTTCTCTGAAGCCCCCAGCCCTGTCCACACGTTCTCAGAAGCATTCAAATCTCGTCTACTATGAGTCTCATTTAATTTAGATATTTAAAAAAATAAAACAGAATGTTCTCTATTCACATTTTTAGTCTACATTTAGTTACCCTCGCAATTGTTCTGATTCGATGATGGAATTAAGATATTTCATCAAATATGTATATACCTACTTACAATTTATTTTGACAAATATATACTAACGAAACGTACTTTGATTGGAGCGCACGGATACTCGGGGAATGTGCCAGCTAACGATTTAGCACCAGCTTCATTGGTGAAATCGGAAATCCCGATGAAAAACTCTTGACCTGAATAATCATATAATGAACAACTTTAGTTCAAGCAAAAACAATGACAAGTGTGGTATATTTTTAGTATATCGACCATATTTTTTTGTTGAGCAGAATAGGTGGTGTGAAGTAGGCCGAATTTCTATCTTGTATGACATTGTAACACCAATACATCTATTGATGCAGCGCTTCATGCATTTTGTAACAGGAGAGTTAAAGAAACCCAGATTATGCCATGTGCTGAAAGTTGAAATTTGGAAACTTCCAATTGGCCATTCCTTGCAAATGTTATAACCAACTAGACCCCTTCCCCCACCCCCCTTTAGTCTAGGAAACCAAGCATTGTTTATAATTATGGGAGAAGAAAAAAAGTTTCTTCAAAATCAAAATATCTCCTCGCGTTTTTCGTCTGTCTGACTGTCCGTGTGCACGTAAATCCTTGCAGCACACATAGTACTTAACTTCTCTACTTTTAATTCGATTTTGCTAAAATTTCCAAGGAATGAGCAGGTTAGGTTGTAGATCGTCCCCTGTCAACTGCCATGCTCACAAATCAATACACCACTCTGTACATCGTAAATGTAAAATCCATCAAGCATCATTTTCACTCGTTCTAATCGTCCGATCTCGCTCAAGGTCAGAAAAAGTTGTAGTCAGACGATTTAATTATCCCATATCAATTTTAGTACTGCTGCGAACGCGCGAATGTGTAACCCTTGCAACAAAACTTAATTTGCTTCCATTTGATTTTGATTTTCAGGGTATACCCTATCAGTTACATCACTCATAATTTGAAAGTTTTCACTGCGCATGCGTAAACGTAAAATCCTTTAAGAATAACTTTCTCAGTCCTATTCGTTCGATCTGGCTCAAATGTAGAGGGTAGATGGGATATGACAACGTGATTACCCTAGGAGTTTTACCTTGATAGTATAAGTAGCTGCTGCGCATGCGCGAACCTATAATCCTTGCTACGGTGAACCCCTCCCAGGTGGGCGCAAGGTGAGGTAATTTCCCTACGGTACGCAGTGATTCAAACGCCTGATTAAAGGTCCCAGCACACTAGGCAGGAACAGGACAGGTCGGAAAATGTATACATCTAATTCACCTATCCCGTCCTGCCACTCCACACATTAGGCAGAACAGAGGCAGGTAAGGACGGAAATATCCGGTGCCAGGACACAGCATTTTTCGTTAAATTAGATGTATAAATTTTCCGTCCTGTTCCAGTGTGTGTAGATGCGTGTGTGTCATAGTGTTTAATGTTTGGGATTTTCAGTTCAAAATTCGTTGAAATTCAAATTAAAACAAGCGAATCAATCAAGTGTTCTTGAGATTAAGTTATTTGATTGGGTTTTCCCGGTTTTTCGTACCTAGGTCAAGTTCAACGGAACGAAATCATTTGGCGAAGTTGATGTAGATTATGATGTAGATTTCAGAATTAAAAATTGTCATCCCTAATATTTATTAATTTTTTTAATTACAGTGATTCTTTTTTTAAATATATCATTAATAACATTTTAATAAATCAATACAATTATACTGACAATAGTATATATTTTTACTGACAAATATTGCAGTTATAGCTTTTTATAGATATTTCTGTAATAGCTTTTCATAAATTTTCGATAAATTAACGAAATCAGCTGATAAATGGTGATGTCTCCGGAACGGTTAGCCATAGCAATTTGCGATTAGTCCCATTCGATTCAGCAAAAAACATGGGGCATCATACTATATTAAGCAAATATTGCAATGACTTCTTATGTCCTTATAAATCGGAAGTTTGAATCACTGTGCGACGTTATTCAGCTTTCTTTACACCGCTGTTTCGGCCACTTCTAATCATCCGATACATCGCACCTTTTAGCAAAGCTATCGGCAGTACATTTGGAATGAAATAAAATTTGGTGACATATCCAATTGGATACAATTTCCCCTCAAAAGTAATCCCTTGAGGTAGATTGAAAGTGACGCCGATATTTCGTTATTGGGAGCATAAAACACGGTAAACCCTTGTCCAATCAACGTATAATAGCTGAACACGAACGTTCGCCTCACGGAAGCACGCTCCAGGCCCGCCCCAAAATTGTGATGAAACACCTACCTTTCGTTTTGAGGCAAGAACGAAAAAGTCCGAGTGTCGTAGCTTACTCAGATTCATGCCATGATTGTTTGGATTGTTATGTCAGAGGGATACAGAATATTAGCGTTTACTATACATTCTAATGTTGACCTGCAAGCTATTTTCGTAGTTTCATTTTGACTATCTAGGCCTAAATGGTGTAAACCCAGACATTTCTTCATCAAAATCTGAAGAATATAGTGGGATATAAGTTTGCAACCTGGTATTGGCAACTATTGATTTCATCCATAGATAATCGTCTACTAAGGTTTAATCTCCTCCAAATACGAACAAATTCAGGTATTACATCGCGAATAATTGATATTTAAGGATTCAACGATTATGCAGGCGGAGAAGCTACTATTGCGCAGTCGCAGTTAAATTACTACAGGCCCGTAACACTGATTTATATGGGGAACATCTAGGGGCTAACCTGCATTACCTGTTTTGCGTGAGGTAATGATCTATAGACACTAACAGGTACGGAACCCATTTTGGTCAAAAAGTCTAACACGTAACATGCGAGGGTTAATTTCGATGTTAGAGCGAGAAATGTTTCAGTTAACAACAGAACTCGGAATAAATGCGATTCTGAACCATGTTCATATTCCATGAAAAGGCTAATCAGTCAAACTATTGACAAAAATTTCCAAGATCCACAGCTGCAACGACAATCATAACAGTAACTGAAATCTACGAATAATCATGAGTCTGATGTATAAATTCAATTTCGATTTCTTCAAGAAAATTGAGAATAAAGTAAATTACGTCATAAAAAATTCCATTTTACGAATAGTAAATTATCATCTTACAATCGAGCGAAACACTGTTTACTTTTGAGCTTACCAATACCAAAGTAGGTACCAGGTTCGCTATTGAGAAATGAACAACGTTTTAGCTGCAAAATAGCAATGTCTACTTAAATTTCTGTAAATTAAATAAATGAATAATCACTGCGCGTGCACATTGATGAAATCCATGAAACATGCATACCTAATTTTTCAGTTTCCAACTAGTATTGGTAGGATTTGATACTTTCAGGGATTCGCTTTGAAAATTTGCAAATTTGAATCCGTGGATATACTGTTTCTATGATATTAAGTTTAAACTGTTAAATGATTCCCACTCAAAAACACACACACACGCACGTCCACAAGGAGATGCAGTTTCAAACTTGGATTAGTTTAACCAAGTTAAACTAATCCAACTACACCGTCAAACGCTCCCTTACTGAACGATAAGATCCATCAAACACAAACCCTTTTTTCAAATTAATGTGTGTAAACTATTCTATATTCTATTATATTGCTGTTGTTGAAGACAACATAAACAGATCACAAACATTACACAGACTCAAATGATTTCAAAATCCTTGAGAGTTTGTAGGCCAACGAAGATGGAGTTCTTGGCTAGTATAGGGGTTGTATTGAAAAAATATATAAATCTATTTTGAAAAAGATATTTCAAAAATAAAAGTGACAATTGAAGTAGGTAGATCAGCAAAAACCTGTAAATAGAACATCTCCGCCTTCGAGATGGGCTTTCGGGTCAGTAATCTCAACTATTGGAAGCTCCAATTCTTTTTTCAAAACCGCTCGTACAGTGTCAACCTGCAACATCAAAACCATCAGTAGTTAAACATATGTGTGAAAATGGATTGAAATAATGTATTATTCATCTAATGTTATCCTCAGACTTAGCAAAAAAAAAAAAAAAAACAGTTTTATCGTCGCAAAGAAAAAGAGTTACAAGGCTGATTAAGTTTCAGCCATTGGACCAATCATTTATGTCGTGGCCGAACTATATTTTGTAGATTTCATAAATAAAACTCGAAAGTCGAGCGGGTCTCCAGAAGCCGCCTACTGGTTGCCATTGGGGTAGCAGTTCACTTAAACACATCACAACAACCTTTCTGGTATAAATAGCGTGGGAGACTGGAGTTGGCTTCACATACTCGATCTGAAAATTCGCCTTTTAATTTTCCTCAACAATCTAACTTACATCAACTTTCTCCTCTTTGATTGACCAGACTTCGGTACCGGGTCTAAATCCAAGTGCCCAACGGGACTTCGCATACCGGGGTAATTCAGCCTATCCTTCGATCGACTGGACGAAAGTAACGGGTCGTAAGATGGTAACCAAATAGGTGACACATACATTAAGTGAAAGGCACTCACTCAAATGGGATTGAAGATAATCTTATTAAAGGAGAGATAAGCTAATAAAAGAATGAACCTATTTATAGAAAAACATTTCTAGGTAATAAATAATTTAGACATACCATAATAGAACTAACACTCTTAAAACTATAAAATGCTACAGGTAGGTAATCCAACAATCCGCCCTCTGAAAAATAGCGAAGAAATTTTAGAAACTGTCTATCTGTTACAAAATCGAAGTGTGGGAGTAATGATGAGTTTCATTCTTGCAAAAGCACCGTAATTGTTATAGCTCCGGGTGAATGAAAAGATAGGTAGGTACTTAAATATAGACCATTTGTATTGCGTGATGATCAGTTTTAGGAAAACGAGACGCTGTGTTCCCTTTACCCTTTTCGTGTGACTTAGATGCGATTTTGCTGTTGAGCTAGAAGCGTGTCGTTCGTGCCTAACTACCGAACGGAAACTGATGAATATTCATGGCTTTCTACGGATGGCGGAACTTGTTCAATCGAGGCTTACGTTTAAAGCTCACACCCCAGTAAGCACGTCCGCTGAATCAAGTCAACAACTGAAGAAACCTTTTAGTGGGAAGAAAGTCTCGGAAAAAACGTCAGCCAAGTTGGGTGGGCAGTATAGCTTCCTCACATATTGTAACATGGACGGATAGAATTAGCTGAAGAGCAAAGTACGAGTCAAATTATTGAATGCAAACTATAACAGCATCTTATACATGTGTATACATGCAAGAAAGAAAATTAAGGCTATCATTCATGTTTGAATGTGCGGAAATTGTCTAAAGGTTAACCCACACAATAAATGCAAATTTCATCAAAATCGATACATTATTCTCGAAGTGGCATCCAATATTGGTTTCGCGTATGCGCAATAGTTACCTATTATTCAAGCAAATGCGATAAACTACAAAGGGCATCATCCTGGACCCAGCAATCCCTCGAGTTTAAACGAAATCGGACCGATTGATATAAGAAAGACGTTACATTACAAGAAATTGAAATTTGCGCAGGCGCACAGACTACTATTAATCCAACAGCATGAAATTTATGGAGTTTTGTCTGTGTCGATCAATTTTATTTTTGCGCATGCGCTGTAGTTATTACTCCACCAATCGCTATATAATTAATAGGGAATTATTCTAGGACATAATTATTGTCGTAGGAACGGCATACTGAGGTACCTATAAACCACATATGTAGGTAATTTTCAGATTCTCCAAATATTATTATTAAGATATTATGTTCAATTGTCCTGGACTACTGACGTCTTTTTTGGCACTGAATAAATCATTGTACTGAGTTCTTATTGAAACTTCTGTTTTCCATTTATAATAGTCAAACTATAAAGTAGCCAACACCATACATATACCCTCCTGCACCTATTTGGCAAATTCTATATCTATTTGGGGTTCCAGCATCCTGAAATCATTGTGCAGCTCGTTGTTTCGCAAACCCTCTGCTCTTCATACCTCCCAATTCTCACGAATTCTGCATTCACAAGCTTGCAGGGTATCAAGAGGCAGAGAGGCTACATATTACATCCATACATACGTATACATTCATACATACATTTTAATTTTATGTGTCTTCATTGAAATAAAATGTATCAGCTTTTTCAATTGTTTCTTTCTCTTCTGTTTTTGTTTCTTTTTTCTTTATTCGTGACTTTCGTAGAGTTGGCTGTCACACCGTGGTAGTGCAGCTCCGCGTTCCAATCCCAGGGACCTAATCATCTTCCTAGTCCCGCGTAGTCTCATGGAGACTCCCCTTATCACAGCTAGCTGAGTCTTCACTTTCACCCATCCCAGTATGTGACCACTTGTCAGCCAATACTCCCGCCAGGCGACGTGTGAAGACATCATATTCCCTATGCATTACTCCATCGCTCGAAACAACTAGGGGAGTGAACGAACCCCGGAGGTCCTCTGCAGCTTGATTATATTTTTGGTGTTTTTCGGTAGCAGCTCGATTTGAAATGACTGTCCAGTTTTGAGTGCGATACGAAGGGGCGTCAGCATTTATTATGCGTGTATCAAAAAACGCCACCCTCTCTGAATCCCACACTCCCTGAACCTTCATGTCTGCTATAAGTGCACTTTGACCCTCCGAAGATTCTCGAAGGACTGGCTCAGTAGACACCCCTTCCCAAGCCAAGGCAGCTAGCTTCGCACAATCATCTCGTACGTGGTCATGCCCGTTTTTGAGTAGACCACCCTTTTTGCAGTTCATCGAATATGTCCCCTTCATTCGGCTTTCACAGCCATCATACACTTCTGGCATGCCATATCATGGCCGTATGGTATGGCCAATGCGTCTCTAAATTGAATTGCGGATAAATCAAAGGAGTCTGATGCCTGTGGTACAACAGTTAGCCATTGATAAGTCCTTCCATCCACAATTCTTTCGATAGATCGCTTTTTTGTTGGAGGTAGTGCAGCTATCACTTCTGCGACCTTCATTAAGAACTGCGTGAACATGCTCCCTGTACTCTTGTTGATCAAAATCTATTCCTCTTTTTATTGAGTTGGAAAGCTTTTCTGTAGCTCTTTTTGAAATGTGATAATTTTGATCAGCAGTCTGAACTGGATTCCTTATCCCAAGCCCTCTGGAACGGGCTGGAAACTCGAATAAGGGCTCTTCTGCTTGAGTAACTTCACGTCCTAAGACTGCTGAAGTAAATTCACGGCGGATAGTCTCGAGGAGTGGATGATACTCATCCGCGCAGCTTTCTACTACTCTTTGAAGAAAACCCCATTCGTGTTGAAGTGATATTGTGAAAGCAGCAAAGGCAGCTTGAGGGCTCTTTCTTGCCGCCTGTGCTAAAAGTTTAGTGCACTCTACCCAGCTTTCTACCTTTCCTCTGACAAATTCTTGTTGGGCTTGCTGTGAAGGGCTGCCAATCACTCCTCCAAGGAACCTGTGAGCCTTTGTTACAGTTACTTCCAGGTGTTGGAATAGTTCTTGAGCTTCATCTTCTTTTTCGGGCTTGATTATGAGGACGCATTTTTTTGGTTCTGGAAAATATCCCCATTTCGGGCCTTCTACTCTCAAGCAATCAAACCAAGAACGAACTGAACGTAGGGACCCGGCACAAGACGAATCGTCGGCATACCAGTTTTGATTACAGTGGGAGAGCTTCAGCTTCTTTATCATTGGAAGAGTACCCACTGCATACATTAGCATGCCTAAGGGGATCGCCCTGTGTTGTCCCCTCTTTACTAATGAATTCCGATATACCCTCGATAAGTGTTGAAGATGAACCGAGCACATCGTGGCCAATAAACTCTAGCATTCCATAACATCAGTGGTCGACTTATTGTGTTGAACGCATTGGTAGCATCAATTAGTAGGACACCTTCCTGTTCTGGGTCTTGGAACAAATTTTTCATCGCGTGAATCGCTCCTTCAACTCCACCTTTCGTACCAGCACACAGTTGATCTGCCCCGCATACTTCCTGCAGGTCTTCTGATGTGATCATACATACATTCATTCAATTGAATGTACATACATACATTCAACATCTACATCATACTTCTCGCCTCATGCCTGTCTAGCGAGCTGTGAACCGTCGCCCTCATCCCGGATCACTACCACAAACCGCCGCAGCGAAAATCCAGGACCTCCGAGCAGCTCGTTCATACGCATCGTGGGTTCGAATCCCAGCCAGGCTTGAACATTTTTTTAATATTTTTTTGGAATTTTACTAACCCTATGAGCGAATAAATATTTGCAAAGGCCTTTTAGAGAAGATTAATTTATTTTTATAATTTCTTCCATTTAATTTTTTCGATAAAGCAATATTTTAATTTACAGAATAAAAATTGATTTTCAAGACATTTTGTGAGTACGCTACCACTTCTATTCATTACCTGCTCACTGGTGCCTTGAACAGTATTTCAGCATCTTAGCTCTTCCGTAAAAGAGAGAAAGTGCGTGCTTACAGCGCCGTAGATTGGAAGATTGAAAAGAACAACGGGTTCTTGTAGCGCATTTTAGCTCAGTTAGCCTAGGGGCACTACCTCAGTTTTTACGTGTCATTTCTTTCACGATATGAGGGGGGGCTGTGTAATTTATTCCTCCCGAAACCGCCAAAGGCAAAATCTCCCGCCGTATTATTGTAGAGTAGCTTCAACAATCCCACGCCCAGATCCCTCGTAGGTAGGTTGGTAAGTACCCCCAAGTTTCCTCCCGTTATCCCTTGGGGCTAGTGTCTTGATTTTTGTACCATTTGGAATTTAAAAGTGCAACATTCTTACAGCTACCTTTACACGGAAGATGATACACAAAGCCAGAAAGTGAGTATAAATTTATTCCAACATGGACGCATCTCCTTGGCACAGAAACGCTTTTTTGTATTGGGCTCCCCGCAAGAAGCTGGCGAATCTGCCTAGCTAAACGGCAAGGCGTAGGAAAAAAAATTATTGATTCATTTGATATGTAAAGTTAAAGTTTTGTAAAGCATAAAACAGATGCCGAGCAACCCACAACTAAAATTATCGTAGGGGCACGCGCCCCTCAAAAATAATATAAAGACAATAAAGGTGCACTAAATTTAAAACGCAAAGGTCAATCGACTTTGCAGTATCATGTTGAATAGGAGAGAAGCACTGCCAAAAAATAAGCACTGGAGATTAGAAACTATGCAATTGGTGTAAACAAAGATTTTTATAATCGTCTTTTTTTTAACATTCATGATATAAGTAGATACCAGGTCTGATGTAACCGAGTCGAATTCTATTTTAACGGTCTCCTTTTTCGGTTTCAAGTTATGTAGAAAACACCACAAAATAGGTACTCACACTAAAACGGATTCGTACTAGCTTATCGTACACCCCCTCGATTTTCATCCAATTTCGATGAAATTTTCTGGAATCCAGCGTATAAGTTAAGTAGCGAATAACTATCAGCTAATACAACCATATAAACATATTGGTAAGTAATGCATGCATTACAGGGACGTATCTATGAATGGATTGTAACTTTGATGAGAATGAAAGGAAAAAAAAACAGGTATCATGATTTTTCGGAAACCGCACCCCCCCCCCCCATTGAGCCCCTTCACCGACAGTAAATTTGAAACTTCCGACGTTGCATTACTGGACTAAAATCTTGATCGATCAAACAGTAAAAACAGTCACGAAACGTCTGATGAATATTACAGAATATCACCATTTATCGTTATTATCCCCTCTTCCTTAATGAAATTTGAAATCCCTGTTATATTTCCTAAAACTATACCGAATTCAACGTTTAAAAAAAAAAAAAAAAAAAAAAAAAAAAAAAAAAAAAAATCACGAAAATTGGACGAGAATAGTTGAAACATCATGATTAATCAGTATTACCTCCTCCACAGATTTTTAACAGTAGCCCATTGAACTGTAAAGAAGGAAGGGCTGTATAATACTAATTCTTTATAATTAAACAGTGTAATAAATTATAGTAATGAACCCTCGTGAAATAATTATCAGCGTTTCCAGACATCATAATCGCGAGCAAGCAAAGATTTTGTACTTGTTTGTAAGTACAAAGGTTTTGTACTTGTTTGTAACTTGTAAACAAAGATTTTTATAATCGTATTTTTTTTTAACATTCATGATATAAGTAGATACCAGGTCTGATGTAACCGAGTCGAATTCTATTTTAACGGTCTCCTTTTTCGGTTTCAAGTTATGTAGAAAACACCACAAAATAGGTACTCACATTAAAACAGATTCGTACAAGCCTATCGTACACCCCCTCGATTTTCATCTAATTTCGATGAAATTTTCTGAGATCTAGCGAAAAAGTTAAGTACTGAGTAACTATCAGCTAATGAATTACAACAATATAAACATATTAGTAAGTAATGCATGCATTACAGGGACGTCCCTAAGAATGGATTGTAACTTTGGTGAGAATTTAAAACAGACCCCCCCCCATTTAACCCCTTCACCGACAGTAAATTTGAAACTTCCGAAGTTGCATAACTGGACTAAAATCTGGATCGAACAAACAATAAACAGTCACGAAAAGTCTGATGAATATAACAAAATATCACCATTCATCGTTATTTATTACCCCCTTTCATCATGAAATTTGAAACTTCTGTTATATTTTCTAAAACTATACAGAATTGAACGTTGAACGAAAAAAAAATAAATAATAATAATCACGAAAATTGGACGAGGATAGTTAAAACATCATGATTTATCAGTATTACCCCCTCCACGGATTTTCAACAGTAGCCCATTGAACTGCGCAGAAGGAAGGGCTGTATAATACTAATTCTTTATAATTAAACCGTGTAGTAAATAAATTATAGCCCTCGTGAAATAATTTTCAGTGTTTCCAAGCATCATAATCGCGAGCGAGCCCAATGAAAATTGGTTGCCGGATGGCTGGAGGATACAGGGCTGGAACTCGAGAGGTTTAATGCAACGTCCTTGTGCTTCACAAGTGCCAACTTACGTCATCTCTCATAATAGGCGAACACGTGGTTTCTTCAAGAGCTGTCACCATCACCGTGGTGGATGGGTTTCTATTCCCGACTTGGTAATGGGAGAAAGGAATGCCAGGACCGGTTCACTCACCCCTCAAAGTTCCAAGCCAGAGATTTTCATACCATCTTTTGGGCGGGATCACATATATTTATATAGACTCTTATAGGGTTATTCACGAAATCGGAAACACTCAGTTTTCTCAATGAAAGTCTCAGCAGAAATAAAAGAAAAAGCATGCAGTTTCCTTAAGCAGAACCAACTTTTCTAATAAAGATTGGTAAAATATAAGTAGGTGCAAAGTATTTATAATTGAATTTTACTTTTAATATACTTTTGCTACCGATTTTCAACGTCCTACGGTGAACGGGAGAGATTTTAGCTCACTCAGCTGATCAGGAGAGCGCCCCTCAATTTGCTCGTTTCTTGTTGTTTCAGAGAAGCTCCCTATCAAATTTCGACGTCCTACGGTGAATAGAAGAGATTTGAGCACGATTTTGCCATCATTATAATTGATATTACGGCTCGTGGTCAGCGGATCTTTTCCAAAGTCAGCGAAGCACCGATTCCGACATGGCAAACATATCAAACTTTGATCCAAATCGGACCAGCGGCTTCGGAGGAGTAGTGAGCACGAAATTTTTTCCATCCATATCCATATATACATTAATTAGTATAGATGTCTACCTCCCTACTACCGATTTGGGGCAATTAAAGATTGTTTGAATTAAAAAAAATTAAAAAAATTAACTGAATAGAAGGGCACCCTAAATGGCACACTTTTTAAGTGAACAGAAGTGAATATACCTCATTCAGCTGAGCAGGACGGAGTCCAACATTTTATTCGTCCCTTGATGTTCCAGAGTGATTCCCTATTAAATTCAAGGGTGAATTTCTAGGGTGAACAGAACAGAATTCAGCTTGCTGAGCTGATCAGGACCGAGTCTTCATTTCGTTCATCTTTAGGCATCTCAGAGAGGCACCTTTTTCAATTCCAACTTTCTAGCGTAGATAGGGAAGAATTTAGCTCATTTAGCTAATCAGGCTGGAGCCTGTAATTTTATTATTCTCTAGATGTTCCATAGAGGCTCTCCATCAAATTTCAACTTCCTAGTGTGAACTGGAGAGAAAATTTAGCTCATTCGTTTCACAAACACAAGGTAATCAAACAGAACCAGAAAAACCTCCAAGTGCAACAATATCCCCAGTTACATGCGCCTTTCAAAAAGAAGAAAAAATTGGTTTTCCAAAAAATGTTTAAATTTTTTTTCATTGAAATCTATTTTGAGGCATTCTGAAACGATTCACTTGTTTATATATATATATATATATATATATATATATATATATATATATATATATATATATATATATATATATATAATGAAATCCGAAATCTCTTTTTCAATAGCAGACTAAATTTAATTTAATTTAATTTTTTTTCCAAGGTTTAAGCCACTCCTCATCCAGAAGGGTCATTAGCGGCATTGAACAAGGTGTCTAAAGGACACTGGAAGTGGCACGATTCTAAGGGGAGCCATGTTGCCATCCTTGACTAAAAAGGAGCGCCATCATGGACTCCACTGGCAACTCGGAGGGGGCAAAAATGAGGGGTACAGTGATGAACACTGATTCAGCCCCCAAAGTGGATTAAAAAAACCCCAAAAATAAAGTACCTAATAAAATTAAGAAGAGATGTAAAATAGGCGAATAACTATATACATGCTACTATGTACAATCAGCAAAGTGAAATAAAACTACGACGATGTATATAAATATATCATAGATCAGATATCACAGTTCGTAGTAGGGCTAAGCGGTCTCAGGTACTACAACAGGGATCGGACCTTGTCTGGTCCGGATAAAACGTCAACCCACTGAGGGGAATAGCAGACTATCATTTAGAATATCATTTGCCATAAAATTGATAGAACAATTTCACAGCATTTGAAGTGCTCAAATTTCAAAACAATTTAACATAAATACGGTAATTTACGAAAATTTGCTCATAAGATCATGCTGCATGACTGGAACTTATATTTTGTGTTTACCTTAATAATGATTATTAGGTACTTATTAAAATTTCCTCTTTGCAACAGTTTGGTTTAATATGATGATACATTATGATCTTGCAGTTTTTACCTTCTCCTTATTGTACTTAGGTAAGTACTAACAAATAATTCAGCGTAATTTGTTAATTTTAAGAACGAAAAGCACCGACAGGGGCCACAAGTCTTTTACTCAAGCAAAGTAAACGGTAGTTGCTTACATTGTTGAGTTGCTTTGTTGTGAGGCCATTCCCCAAGAGTTTTGTTTCACAGCATTTTCGTCCATTAAACTAATATTATATTCAATTATATTATCATGAAATGGTGATTTTGAGCATAACATCCGTCTACCATAACGAAATCCACTCGGCAGAACGGAGGGAGATGAGAGATGGTAAGCTGAATCAACGTTTAATGGAATCCTGATTGAAGAGTGACCCAGTTGACGCCGTAAGTGGTCTATAATGTGCCTTTTGAAAAAGCAGGCGGGCTCGTCACTTCCACTGGCCATCCCGCGCCGCTATAGATTTACAACCTCCGCCCTCCACATTCACAAGACTGTTGGAGTCTGAAGAATTGGTATTGCGATAGATATGCAGGTTGATTCTTACAAAATATGTGACAAACAATTTAACAGTCCTCCAGGCGGACATAACGGTTCTGGGTGCCATTACAGTATTCGATCTACGATCACTTTCCATATAAAGTATGCGATCTACTCTGCACGCGTGATCAAGGTCCGTGGGTGTTCGGCATGTGTATGTGTTGAAATTTTGGAACAGAGGTTTTGACATTTTCATGTCTTTCATATGGCACATAACAAAAAAATCGTCACGAAAAAAATTGTCCCAAGTGGCCACAACGATGATCATGACCATCAGAAATGACGTTGACCATTCATAGGTAAACACATGAAAATGTCCCAATGCGTTGCAGACTCGTATGCAAGCGTTTTAGTATGTTTGTTTTGACATTCTTTTAACCGTTGGCGTATAGGATAGGGCGAAGATGCTTCCTACTATAATTTAAAAAACGGACGGTAGACCTACGGTCATTTAATCACGATCAGGACGTTTCCATTTTTTCCGACCGTCACGTCACGGCGAAAATATTGATTTTCTATCGATTTTCACGTACAACCAATGCGTTACTGGGGAAGTGTAACTCCCTTAGTTTTCATAGCAGGAAAATCGTTCGCCACTTTTTGGAATGCTCTCATTTTATCACATGATCCCTAAGCCTCTGTAGTGTCAAGGAAAGCTGATTTATTACGCTGTTATAAACTAATATTGCTAAGTAACCATAATCTTTATATATAGTTCCGACCGGTCTTTGAAATTGTGAAGAACTTCGCGGTCAGATTTCAGTGTTAGACTGCTCATTCGAACAGTTTGTTGCAAAAGTGTCGCCGTTCGTCTCTATACCCGCCTTGATCGTGTTCTAGGCGGTCCTTATCAACGAGAGTTGTTTATTAGGCTGTGGCGGTAACAACAGTTGCCATCAATTCACGGTAAGTAAGAAACGTAGTGTAGTTACTAACATCTAGGAGAGTTATTTCTGAACGAAGAAATTGAAACTGAAGAACTTAGCGGACTTTATAATTCCGAACGGTCTTTATATATATAATTCCGAATCAGCACGGCCCCAAGTTTGTTGCAAAAGTGTCGGTAAGTAAGAAACGTAGAGACGGGGTCTTTTCTGATCAGCTGGGTGATCTAAATTCTTTCCTGTTCACTGTAGGAAGTTGAAATTTGATAGGTAGACTGTCTGGGATATTGAGTGAAGTGATGGGGTCTTTTCTGATCAGCTGAGTGAGCTAAATTCTTTCCTGTTCACTGTAGGAAGTTGAAATTTGATAGGGAGACTCTCTGGAACAGTGATGTGATGAGGGACAGTGTGGGAGTGAAGTGATGGGGTCTTTTCTGATCAGCTGAGAGAGCTAAATTCTTTCCTGTTCACTGTAGGAAGTTGAAACGCCGCAAATAGATAGGACTTGTATCGTTACTATAATGTGCTGAGTTCCTGTTAGGTACTACTGTAGGGCTTTCCTAGACTTCCTAGATTAGTGCTTTCCAAGCCCTAACAGGCCTCTAGTGAACTAATAATGTGTAAAATCAATCATTATTAAATTATCTGATTGTAGAAAGATTAATTTTACCAGCGGTAGCTATCAAGTTCACAATATCAATTATTGAGAATGACCACCTGTGTGTAAACAATTATTCAAATAAACATGCTCATAACTCAGGTTCTTGTCCACGCACTTCGCAGTAGTTAACATAATATAGTTGGATACATCGAGAGCTTCCGAACGAATGGTCAACGAATTTTGTGGGATGAAAAATGACGAAGTACCATTTCCCTAGCTACGACTCGGTTGTAAGCGGAAATCATCAGAAATTGGTGACCGTGACGTGACGGTCGGAAAACGGAAATGTCCTGTTAATCATTGAAGATGAAATGTCTTCAACAACCCTCAAAATTCGAAGTTTACGTTTTAAATACTATGCACAGAATCACAAAGGTTCATTATAGTACGGTCTTTGTAGAAGACTGTTTACTGACGCAGCTATCGAATGTACACGGATGTTACCGTGTACACAGATAGCTGCGTCAGTAAACATTCTTCTACTACGACCTACTACCTATAATTCTACTCAAACTTTCCCAGGTACTTTTCCGTTATCCCCCCCCCCCCCAGTCAATTTGTCTTCAATACGCCCGCCCGATGTTTCTAGGCATTCCTTCTTACTTAGATTACATATTTACGTAGAATTGGTGACAATTTCAAGCTGTGGGAAGAAATTATATTATTTAAAAAAAAAGAAGTATACACATCATTCTGACCTACATGTCCAACTAATCTGTATTTTTACTAAGGTATTGACTACTTGATGTTATGTAAGTTTGAGATGCGAGCTTACGAGCATCCAGACCACTAACCTATACACAGCATTCTGATCAATTTGTGCGAATTCATGTGCATTCTAATTGTGCGAATTCATAAGGTGGCTATCAAACCACAACCACGCCAATTTGTTTCAACAAATCCTCACCGACATCGGCAACTTCTGAAAACACGGTAATTCTTTTTTTCCTTCTTTTTTAAATAATATAATTTCTTCCCACAGCTTGAAATTGTCACCAATTCAACGTAAATATGTAATCTAAGTAAGAAGGAATGCCTAGAAAAACATCGGGCGGGCATGTTGGAGACAAAAGGGGGGGGGGGGGGGGGGGTATAATGGAAAAGTACCATGGGTAAGTTGAGTTTTCAATTATTGAAAACAATAGACCAATAAGTACGCTAAGTTTTAATGTTGAAGAACGTCGTTTTTTCATTGAAATCGAGGATTTTCCAGAAAAATTACCCTATATGAAAATAGGAGTTTGGGGTCGGGTCGGTTTCTACGTATTTTTTACGCTGAATCGAATGTTAACACTTGCATATCTCCCCAACTTCGTAATAACCAAGTTCTACACTTTAACTCACAAATTGCCATGGTGGGTGGGGCCTGGGGCCGGTCGGGATGCACCCGGCCGGCGTGGGGGTTACCGCACGCCCCCTCAACTCCTTGATTATAATACTGACGAGTTCGAGCTACGTTATTATTAAATTCCATAAAAATTATGTAATGACGATTGTTATGTACAAATTGTATGCAAAGCATGAAATAAATACTGAACTGAACTGAATTTGAGTTTATTTTGTATGATAAAATTTATGTATTTTTAGTGGTGAAACTAGGAAGGTAAAGTGTAAAATTCGTTTATAACAGGGGTTGGGAGGATATGAAAGTATTACCATTCGATTCAGCGTAAAAACATACGTACTCGTAGAAACAAACCCCAAACTCGTATTTTCATAGAAAGTCGTTTTTCAAGATAACCTTCGATTTCAGTGAAAAAAACTTTGTTTTTCAACGTTAAAACATAGTTTCCTCCCCTAATTAACAAAGTAAAAGTAAAATTGACTACACCGTTAAAAAGGTGTGATTTTGGCGCAATTTTTAACTTTCTTGTGTCTTAAAAAAATTGGTTCTCATAGTTCCATTCCCGATTGAATAACCCAAGGTTTCCCGAATTCGGTAAAATTTGCTTTTAAGAGGGCTTTTTCATGTCTCAAACTCTAATTCATAACGGAGCTCAGGCTATACGAGAAATTTTAATGCTCTTTCCAACGGTATCCTCAGAATTGAATTTACATAGTAAATTAAGGGAGTTATGATAGTTTTAGAAACAAAAGGCCGAAAACACGAAAAAAGGTTTGAAAATTAAATTACTCGAAAACTAATTGTTTAACAAAAATCTCTAGGAGGAACTTTCGATCAGATATTAGCTCTAGAATCGACCCCTGAAGTAGTGACCACCTTACGCGGGACTGTATAAAATTAAAATCAACGGAGCAAGCAACATGTTGATGAGGAAGTTGGTCGAAGAGTGGTGGTGTTCCCTCCATCCAACAAATAATATTTTCGACATATTTTGGACGGACTTGAAGACTACTTAACTACAAACTTGACTCGTGATGAGCTTCACACCTGAAGTTACCCAAAACGCCAACGGTCTTCAATCGGAGTAATTATTTCCAAGGTAAGCTGCATTTCACCTTTTTCCTGTTTTTCCACTTTGTAGATCGCGTAGATCAAGGGTCGAGGATAGATCGCATACGGTCGTATTATCGGTTCGTAATTTGTAATAACGGTCAGCCAGTACACAAAAGTCCTTATAGTCGGCGTTGTTAAGGCTTAGTCATTAGAATCACATTGTGTCTAACCAACGGATATCTCGTACGCTGCAGTTAACCAAACTGGGATAATTTGGATCCAAGTTCTCTCAAAGGGAAGACGAAATGTTCCTTCTTAATCCTCTTTTGATTCTAGGTTAGAAAAATAAGCTTAGCCAAGCCGTTAAAAAAAACTTTCCCTTTCGAAAGAAATGCCGGTCTATCGCTATAATATGTAAGCGTGTAATATGGCGACCCCACGCTAACAGCCCATTAGACTCGACTTCCAAATTATCTCACTGACGGGTATCAACAACACATGTGGGTCCGATAACGCAGGTGGACACGAGTTGCCGATAATACGAAAATATCTCTTGTTCAACAGGATAAAGCTAAAACTGCGGGTCTGTAATGCCTTATAATCAAGATGTAATTCACAAGTACTAACAATCCCACAAACTACCAATTTTCAGAGAATTCCCTCTGACAACAATCCTAAAACGATGCAAATTATTACACAAAGGTTAATTTAATTATTTCTGTATTTGATAGCTCTTCTACGCAGAACACTGGTCCATAATTATTAAATCCCGTTTATAGTATACTAGCCCGTCCAGCCGGGGGGCAAGCCCCCCGGACCCCCCATTAAGTTACTCGCTTCACTCGCAATGTGTGGCTGTGTACATGCGATGATCGTTTACCCCCCAATCATGTATACTACAATTGAAACATATAGGGGATTTGCTCGCTTCGCTCGCAAACGGTAGATCCCTAAAGGTAAATTGAACGTCTGTAGGGGATGTTGCTCGCTTCGCTCGCGTGAGGAAGTTATACTGCCCACCCAACTTGGCATACGTTTTTTTCTGTTGGAAATTACTTACGAATCAAATTAAATCTTATAAAACTATGTGGAACCACGAAAAGTTTATTAGGTTTGATAAAGAGAGGCCATTATTTATTGCTGTATAATAATTTGCTGCGTTTTCTATGTTCGGGTGGGATTAGAAAATTTTAAAATCGCTTATTACTCCGTTTCGGAAAATTCCTAGGTGGGCTGTATTTTTCCCCGTCTTTCAAACGGGAGCAGAGAAGGTTTGAAGGAGTCGACGGCACAATTAACTTCTTATTTTAATCACTTCGTCCCCCTTCCCCTCGCATTTTGAACAACTTCCCGTCACTTTATTCGATGCCTGATTTCGGATTCAGATTCGGCGGAATCAAACTTGTATTATCAAACGTACCTTTATGGGGTATATTTTAATGAGAACAAAACGAAGTTTTTCGTCGGAATTTTCGAGAAAAAGGGTCCGTACTTTCAACATTAAACATGGCTAGTTAGGGGGTGGAATTGAATGGAAATTTAACACTCTTTTCAATACCTTCCTTCCTCAATTTTGATATTAGCGTTCAATAGAACGATCCCCTGACAACAGGTGTACCTACCTGCACCTGCCTATAAAGATTGGTTCCTACCACTCACAACAATTATTATTCACTTTTGCCAATTGAAATTTTGCCATGTTTAATGATTTTTTCAGAATATTTCTTGAAATTAGACTAATAAACAATAAACTTTGGTCCAGTAGTTTTGGAGAAAAGCTCTGGATGGCGTACAGCGTACGGCAAACGGCGGACAGGCGGATTTTTTTATTCGATTTTTGGATTCTACGCATCTTGAAAAGTAAACCAAATGCTCCAGTCATGCAGCACGATCGCATGAGCGAATTTTCGTAAAATATCGTATTATATTATGATACCTTGTTTTGAAATTTGAGCACTTGAGAGCAAAGAAATGGTTAATTACAAACTTTATGGCAAAAAACTCTTTCTAAATTATATCCTGCAATTCAAATTAGACATTGGATTTCCCTTTTTGGCAGTTGTTATCAATTTTTCGGCAACTATTAATGAAATTTCGGTACATTTTCAGCATAATTTTGTGCATAAATTTTTTGATGGTCTGATTTCTCGTTGATCAACTTTTTTTAAACTTAAATTCTCCTAAGAAACATGAATTTAACAATCTTAGCCGGTTTAGACATTTTTAGTGTTTTTTTTTTAGCACTTTTTTTACTCGGGCAATTTTATAATTTTAAGGGCTGGCCAATGAACTCATCTTTTCATTTGGAAAGCTTGATTTTTTTTGGCTCAAAAACGGCTTTTTTAATCGCAATATCAAGGAGAGTTTTTGTCTGGAATGACACACACGTACACAAACGTACACTTTTAAATTTGCATGTACGAATTTCGGAGCCATTGCAATAGCTTTACTTTCTACGAAAATTTGGTAAAAACTAAATTTTATAAGGAAAAATTTCATTGATATTTGCTGAAAAAAAGCAAGTGGAAATTTTGATTTTGGAGGAAAAAACGCGGCAGGCCGCTCGTACTTTCTCTCTTATGAGAGAAGAGCTATGAGCATTGGAAATGTCTCAGTAATTTCAATGTTTTTTATTGGTTTAAATAAAATAATAATTAGAAAACATAAAATAATTATTGACACAATTACTGAATTAGCTGTTAGCCAGTCTCGACGATGCTCAATTCTTCCACGAATATGAATTCACAGGTAGGTAATTTTCTGTTATGGTGCGCGTCTACAATTACTATAACCAAAATTAACTTCTCAACCAAGTGACAACAAAACAAGCGGCATTGTTTACTATATCCATTTATAACATAAATAAATATAAAACTACGACATCTATAGAAGAACAAGTACGAAAGAAACGCGTGATAAATCGAGAGCTTTTTTGAGTGGAGAACGATTTTTGTCCGATGAAAACTATAGAAGTTTAATTTCCCCAGCAACGGCTTGGTTGTACGTAAAAATCAAAAGAAAACAACACCTAACTTGTTTATAGGTTGCGTGACGTTTTTTTCTTTGCGTAACACCATCTAATTTTTGTAAATGATATTACCTACTGATATTTTTTCTGGTAGCAGTTGTTTTTCTCTGTTTGCAGACGATTTAAAAATTTATTCTAGAATCACATCTCAGTTTGACTCGGATCATCTTCAAGGCAATCTCAACGCACTACACTCATGGTGTGTCAAGAATTGCCTGTTTTTAAATATCCAAAAATGTTCAGTAATTACTTTTTCTAGATCTCCCGATCCTCTTGTCTTTCATTATGTGCTAAACGACCAGGTCGTTCAACGTGTATCATCCGTTACTGACCTTGGTATCTTGTTTGACGGTAAATTATCGTTGACATTATTATTGACAAGATCTGTGGCAAAGCTATGAAATCGTTGGGCTTCTTAAAACGTCATACCCGTGATTTCAATAATGTAGATGCTTTGATCGTGCTATACAATGCATTTGTGCGTCCCACTCTTGAATACGGATCGTTGGTGTGGTCTCCTTACTACGCTAACGCTATTGCTCGATTGGAAAAAGTCCAGAAAAGGTTCGCTCGCTATGCTGAATGTAAAAGAGGAGTAGGTTGGGAGGATTTTAATTATCAGGCTTTTCTTGATGGTAATGGTATAACTTCGCTCGAGAGTAGGCGTAAAACAGCTGATGGTGTTTTCATTTATAAGCTGATCCATAATTTAATTGATTGTCCCGAACTTCTTCAGCTTCTAAATTTTCATGCCCCCATGTATCGCACTAGAACCTCCACCTTATTTTATACTCCTACCACAACCACAAATTACCTGCTAAACAATCCACTCCATAGAGCACAACGCATATTCAATATTCCTTCTGTCTCCGAGAAAATAGATATCAGCACAGTTTCCCTTTATCGTTTAAAAAAAATACTTGATACTCTATAATTAGAAATCCTTGTTTTATTTTCTTGTTTTATTTTTATCAGTCATTCTTTTGCGTTCGCTTATCTATATGTCTGTACCTTTATAATATTTTATGCTAACATTTCCTTTGTAATTGGGCTTCAGCCCGTATGTCATAAATAAATAAAATAAATAAATAAAAATAAAATAAGTAACAAAATTTCCGGTTGACCTGTCGACTAAGACATTTTCAATGTCAAAAACTTATATTAGTTGGGATAACATTAATTTGACTGGGAAATAATAGTATAATAGAATTTATAATAAAAAGTAAACTAACCTCTTTGGATCGCTTTTCGTCTTTGGGTTTGGCCATGAGAGCGATGCCGTTGCACACGATGGCCGTGTCCTCGATGAAAACGCACTGAGGGAGCGCGTCGTCGGGCGGCAACTCGATGACGTCGAGGCCGATGTCCCGGAGGACCCTCACGTAGTTCTCGTGCTGTCGCTTGGCGAGTTCGTAGTCCGCCTCCCCCAAGGACTTGTACGAGGACGAGACCCGAGCGACGATCCCGTGGGTGAATTTGAAAGGGGCCATCGCCCCCGGCGCCACTGACGATCGCTGGGGTCCTGGACGAGCACCGGGTCCGACGCCCCTGACGATCACCGGGTTTCGTTGTGCTGAGGATCCAAAGGAATCACCGGTTCTGCTTGGCTACGGAGCTCGGGTCCGACTGAGCTAGTGGGGGATGACCCCTTCGCTCTTCTAGGCCCGCATCATTTCCCCTCGAGATGACGTATCCGCTCGTTTCTAAACACACATTCAGAAATGCCCTCATTGATTCACTACAGAAAATATGATGTTTCAGACATGTAGCATGACCAAACAGGAAATTTTTGTTTACTCACGTTGATTATTTTGAAATTTGAGCACTTTGGATTCACAAAGATGTTTAAATAACAATAAATTTCATTTTATTGATTTAATTAAATTTTATCAATTTAATTTGAAATACAGGGTGGACCCCAAATGGAGAAATTTTAATCACCCTGACATTTCCCTGACGGAACAACAGATTTCCCTGACAAAAATATCAAATTCAAAAAAAAAAAATTTTTTTTCTCTCGTCATTTTACTGTACCTTTAATGCTTCTAAAACGAAAATCGTACAATTTAAAGAAGAAAAAAACAGACTACTTATATTTAACAATTTCATTGCCCTCGAAGTGCTCTAATATCATAACAATTTAACCAAAATGTAATACGGTAATTCACAAAAATTCACCCATACGATCATGCTGCATGACTTTCTATAGTACAGGGTGTCTCGACTTAAGTAGGTAAGACTTCAGGGATCAATTCTACAAGTAATTTGCAACAAATGTGCCTCATAAACTTTTTCTTTTAGAGGCTTCGTTTCCGAGTTATTTCTCTTTCAAGATTTTTTTCGTGTTTTCGACCTTACATCACAAAAACAGCTCTAACTCCCTTATTTTTCGGGTTTTCTCAAATCTAAGGATACCGTTGGAAAGAGTATTAAATTTTCTATCTTTCTAATGTAAATTCCAATTTTTTTATTAGTTCTAATTAGTGGAAAAAAATGGTCAAAGTTTAGCAATTGAAAAAAATGTGAAAATTGTCGATTTTTCTGCTCCTCAGTGTGGAAGTTTTTCAGCAAGCGCTCTTTGGGAAAAACTTTCTTAATCTGTCAGCTTTCCAACGGTTTACTAAAAAAAATTTTTTTATAGGGAAGTTTTGGGAAAAAATAGCGTTTGAATGACAAAAAACGTGATTTTTTCGGTCAAAATCGACGTTTCATTTTTTTAAATTCATGTATTTTATTTTATTATTTTATTTTTATTTCATTGTGCACAGCTGTATTCGACGATAATAAACCAAAAAAATAATAGTGGCTCTACCTAACTCACCTTCCACCTGCCTCATCTACTTGAGCAAAATTGGATAATTATCGGAGGGGCAGGCGGAAAAATACGATAATACGATCGGCCACCTCAGTCAATTGTGCTTCAAAATTATTCCTCGGATACTTATTATATCTTTCATTTGAGTGGGTACCTAATAATACTGAGTGGATTACCAATGAAAATGCTGTTGTGTATCAGAGATCGCTCGTGGTATAAAAAAATAATTACCTATTACTTCTTAGAAAAAAAGCAGATTTTCAAAGTGTCTCCTTCCTTCCTGTATGCAGAATGCACATACCTTATGTAACGTCACTCGATCCGCGAGGAAGAGATGCCACCAACGCATACAGGAAGGAGGGAAGCACTTTGGGAACCTGCTTTGATTTATTTACTTTTTTTTATTTTTTTTTAAGAAGTAATTATTATTTTTTTATAACACGAGCAATCTCTGATACACAACAGCATTTTCATCGGTAATCCACTCCATATTATTAGGTACCCACTCAAATGAAAGATAAGTAGGTATCCGAGGAATCATTTTGAAGCACAATTGACTGAGGTGGCCGATCGTATTATCGTATTTTTCTGCCTGCCCCTCCGATAATTATCTAATTTTGCCCAGGTAGATGAGGCAGGTGGAAGATGAGTTAGCTAGAGACACTATTATTTTTTTGGTTTATTATCGTCGAATACAGCTGTGCATAATGAAATATTAAAAAAAAAAAAAAAATGAAACGTAAATTTTGACCGACTAGGTCACATTTTTTGTCATTCAAACGCTATTTTCTCCCAAAACTTCCCTATAAAAAAATTTTTTTTTGGTAAACCGTTGGAAAGCTGACAGGTTGAGGAAGTTTTTCCCGGAAAGCGCTTGTTGAAAAACTTCCATACTGAGGAGCAGAAAAACGAAGAAAAATCGACAATTTTTTTCAAATGTTAAACTTTGGCCATTTTTTTCACTAACTAGAACTAATCAAAAAAATTGAAATTTACATCAGAATGATAGGAAATTTAACGCTCTTTCCAACGGTATCCTTAGATTTGAGAAAACTTGACAAATTGGGGAGTTAGAGCTGTTTTTGTGATGTAAGGTTGAAAACACGAATTAAATCTTAATAAAGAAATAACTCGGAAACGAAGCCTCTAAAAGAAAAAGTCTAGAAGGCACTTTTGTTGCAAATTACTTGTAGAATTGATCCCTGAAGTCTTACCTACTTAAGTCGAGACACCCTGTATAATATTTTATGGTCTCTCAATTTGTGATCGGAAGTTATTTGTTGAAGTACAAATTTTTGAGTTTAATTCCCCCCCCCCCCCCCCTTTTTTTTTCCTTACATTGGTCTTAGCTCTGGGGATAATTCAAAATTTTCGTCCGACATCAAAAAATGTCTCGCTTTTTTTCACCTACTACCAATTGTAACCAGATACTTCCTGATGTCCCATCCCACAAAAACCGTTCGTTGGAAAATTGCTCTGTGAATTTATAACACGTGACTCCACATTCCAATGGGTCAATTTCCCCCTCCTTAACTCCCCTGAGAAGTCCTAGCTTATACATACAAGCTAGTTTTTGGACTCTTACTGGATCAATCCACTACTCTGCTGCTGTTATTCTCTCTAGTTCAATACTCTGTTGATTTTTCTCACAAATGGTTTATTACGTGATGAAGATACCAGGGAAGCCAAGCATATCCATTCCTTTTTTTATGTGCGTGTAGAGTTGTTACTTTTGAACTATTCTGAAGTTTGATTGTTTAGGAGTAATAATATACGTAAAAACGCTTTTAATTATTACACCAAGTTTTCATTTAAAAAATTCCCTGACATTTGGTGGTTTTTGCGAAATTCCCTGACATTTCCCGACGCAAAGAATTCCCTGACAATTCCAGGTTTTCCCTGACTTTTCCAGTTGGGGGCCACCCTGAAATATAAAACAGTAATTTAAATAATTAAAAAATAATTTTTATTTTAAATTAATTACATACTTTTAAATTTTATTAATCAAATTTGAAGAATTTATTTTACTCAAATAGTTCTGTCCAACTCTTTCTTTGTTTTCGAATGCTTGATATTTTGGCGGAAGAACGGATTTTGTGTCTCTGGAATGACTTATGATTTTGGCCACGGTTGGTTGTGGACGCGGCGGCGATACTACGCTCGTCTACAGTCATACAATAGAACTACTTAAGTACTGCTTCAACACCCACTTGACTAAGACTCAGCGTTGCAGAAACTCCATATTTTGGAACAACAGGTTCTTGGTGGATCTACTGTTCCTCATCCTCATCATACACTGAACAGTGACAAGTAATTGTCTCGTCGTTCTGCAAATAGAACGGATATACCTGCGCTACTACCGGATCTTCAGAAAGCAGCTCGATTATTGATTCTCCCAATCCTCTCCCCAAGGAAGCGTTGTTAATTCATTCTACTTTTACCCTAAGAATTTCTGTACGGTATATTGTTTGGTGATCCAATGAAGATACTTCCTGTGAGCGAGTAGATGTTGGAACATCACAGAAAGTAACGAGAAAAACATGTTTTACTTTGAATTATGTATTAGTGTAGTTGATTCCATTGTGAAAATGGCCATGTTCTCTACTGATAGGAAACAGTGACGTCACACACTAGTTAGCGAATAGTAGCGTTCTCAGCGCCTTCCCCTTCTTTTGATTTCAAAAATGAAAATAAATTTTGTTGACATGTTTCATCATATATTTTTGAATCAGAGGTAGTTTAGAATAGAAACTGACTGGTTAGAGACTAGAATGGTTAGTTTAGGCAGGTTTCAACTAGAATTTCAGATGGGTGCAAGTTCCTCATTGGCTCAAAGCTCAATCTTCATTCTTATTAAAATTATTGCTCAAGCAGGAACGAATTTCGGATTGAACATAATTTATATTTACTTTTACATCGCGAGCATGCGATTTGGATATTAGTTTTTCATTTGTTGGCAATAAAACGTCCAATACAAACTTGGATGGGTATACATACACTGACTAGCTTATTAGCTTAGATTAATTAAGAATATTATCAGTTCGCTGTCTCATACGTGCATTTCCCCGATAGGTCTTGCTCTATAATACTTTTTATGATAACTCAATATTATGTAATTAATTAATAATAATACTTATGATGACAGGATGGTGTTGCCGGAACGGCCACTATTGATCACATTCCAGAATATTACATTACGGTTCATAATTTTCAAAAATTAATGAATCTCTGTATCCAGGTCTTTAATTTTCATATTTCAGGTCTTTAAATTTAATTTAGGCTTAATTTAGGTCATTAATCTTAATATTCATAATCCAGAGAATAGTTTTTCGCTTGCCTCACTTTTAATACCACGCAAGGGCTCCGAATAAATATGATAAACAACGAATTTGAAAGCAGAAGTACCTAGCTATCTAAGTAGGTGAGTCGAAATATCCTACCAATATGAACCTACTTTTCTAAGCCAGATTATTCACTCTAGGTCCGATTTCCCTGACATAAGTAGAAAACTTCATTTAGGTATCGGATGTCCAAACATTAAGTACACCTTGAGGATTTGGACATGTGCTTACTCTAGTAAGATGCTAACAATTATAACACGACATTGATCACAACTACGAGATGACAGTAAGTTGCTCACCGTGATTTGGGTTTACACAAAGCTGTAGTTTCCGAAAATGTAAGTAATAATTCAAAACCGAACTAAAAATCACTTCTCTAGCTTGGAAATTAATTGGAAAACAACAAAATTATCACAAAATGGAAGAAATAAACATACAAAATTTAAAATCACAACACTACAATCACAGATTTATAATACAGGTTGTTGAATTTTGAATTCTTCTTCGGCAAGTTACATGAGCGCCTATTTTTTCTCTGTCGGACACAAAGCAACATACAATTGTTCCACGGAGGAATGATATACCTACTCACAGTTGATACATCTGCGACTGTGTGTGGGTAAATTAGGTCACGATCATCTCATTTTCGAACTTCAGTTCAATCATAAATAATTGTAGCTCATTTATAATTTTATAGCAGAGCTCAATAACTGTAGGTAGGTCATCAAAGGGCTGCTTGTACAGTCTAGTTCCTCAGGTCTTTTGATATTATTGCGTTCAATACAGCCTTGCCTGCCGAGGCCGACATTATTTATTCCTACACTCGTAGGTAAATATTGGATCCATTATTGATTGAATCCATATTGAGCATGACTCCAAAATACCCACAGAGTCTGTAGGACTAGAAGTGTCATCGGAAACCGCGATCTCCTGCAGTGGGTGCCAACCACAGAGTAACAGAGCGGGTCTAACAGAATACCTATTCCTCCTCCGAATAAGCGCTGGCAATCCGTTCTTTTTGTAGAACAACTTGAGACAGTTACTTGTTACCGTTCTTTGTACATGTGGAAGAGGAACAGTAGATTCCCACTCGATATTTTTGGATGTACATCTAGGAGTTGTTCTTTGGTCTTCAATGGTCAAGAGCAGGCACTGAACTCCTGAACTGCAGGTCTTGAGTTCAATTCCCCAAATTCAGGCTACTTTTTTTCGAAATTTGAAACGATACGGACTAGATTTTGATGGATGACTTTTTATTTGAATTTAAAAGGTGGTTCTCCACATGTGATCTCAAACTGGTTTTATACTTGGTGGGGAACCCACAATAAAAACACTGAAATTTGAAATTATCCGTAAGGGATAAAGAGCGAAACAGGATAAATCGAACAACGGAAGCTGGAATCACGGAATACAAGCTGGAATGGGACTATGAGGCTTCCAAAGTTCTCCCACCTGACAACGGATAAGAGCTGTTACATTGGGCAAGAGCAGGAGAATAAACAACCGGTATTCGAAGCAGGAACAGGTATTCGGTTAGAACCGCTCGCTTGGCACCCACTGCTGTAGATTGCGTTTTCCGGAGACGCTCCTGTGAGGACTGGTTCCGAGGAATTTCTTTGGAAGGAATTTGAACTGGACTCCTTTTGAAATAGGTAGGTATCACAGATATGTTAACGGATCGCAATCCATAAGAAACGTAATCGTCTCAAAAACCTTCAGTAACAACCCCCGTTGCATTTTCTTGCTCGGTCTCCAGTCAGTTGACACTTGCGTCCCGCTCCTCCCAGTTTTCACACTTGCATTTTACTGTTTTTTTTTATAAACTTTATTAAAATGGCGATGTAGAAAGTATAGAAAAAAGGGATAAGTAATTTCCTCCTTCCATGGATTTGGCGTTACTACTAGATCTGTAAAGGACTTGTGGTGACTTTAAGGTGCAGTAAATTTTTCTCAGCTGTGGTTAGCATCCAGTTTAATCGCCCTAACCTTCCTCAATACCGTACGATGTATTGAGACCGACAGATCTTATCTCTATTATTATTAATAAGAATGAAACTCCGTCTGTCTGTTTGTTGTGTCTATGCACGGCCAAACGGCTGAGTGGGGGGAGTCTACGAGTGGGGGGATCTTCGATAGGGTGAATAAGCGAATTTACAATTTTCTAATCCCACCCGAACCATGGGCTGTAGGGCGGGAGGGGGGTCGAAGTCCGATTTGATGCCCGCTTTTTCGACTTCCCCGCTTCCTCTACCCCTCTAAACGGCCTTCGAAAATTCCGGAAAAATACCGGTTTCGTAGATTTTTCTACGAGGAAGACTACGGCGCAATCAGATCACGAAAAAAGTATCGGGAAATGCGTCAAAAGTATGAATGAGTACGGACCCATTTTCTCGAAAATCCCTACAAAAAACTTCATTTTTTCCCATTAAAATATACCCCGTAAAGGTACGTTTTTCGGGACGGTTTTCGCGGGCGAAATACAGGTTTGATTCCACCAAATCTGAATCCAAAATCGGATATCGAAAAAAGTAACTGGAAGTTGGTCAAAATGCGAGGGGGAGCGAGGCGAAGCGATTAAAATGAGAAGTTAATCGAGCCCACCGCCGTTTCACAATGTTGCGAGCAGGCCTACGCACGCGCGCGATGAAGGATGGAACTTTTCCGTTCGAGAGACATTTCAACAGAATAAATACTCGTTTTCTCCTACACACATACAGCAATACCTTGCGAGTGAAGCGATAACATTCTCTAATAAACTTTTTGTGGTTCCACGTAGTTTCATAAGATTTAATTTGTTTGTAAGAATTTCCAACAGAAAAAAAAGTCGGCCAAGTTGGGTGGGCAGTATAACTTCCTCAAGCAAGCGAAGCGAGCAGCATCCCTTACAGAAGTTAAACCTACCCTAGAGAGCTACTGTTTGCGAGCAAAGCGAGCATCATCCCCTACATGTTTCAATTGTAATACATTGCATGTATACAGCCACACCTTGCGAGAGAAGAGAGCAACTTAATGGGGGGGTCCAGGGTTTTTCCTACACATCTCCTACAGACGTTAAACCTACCCTTAGGGACCACCTACCGTTTGCGAGCGAAGCAAGCAACATTCTCTACACACGATAACCTACCCTTAGGGATCTACCGTTTGTGAGCAAAGCGAGCAACTTAATGGTGGGGGGTGCAGGGTTTTTCCTACACATATACAGCCGTACCGAGTGAGCGAAGCGAGCAACATCCCCTACACACGTTAAACCTACCCTTAGGGATCTACCGTTTGCGAGCAAAGCGAGCCACATCTCCTACACATGTTAAACCTACCCTTAGGGATCTACCGTTTGCGAGCGAAGCGAGCAAGATCCCCTAAATGTTTCAATTGTAATACATCGCATGTATTACACCCACACCTCGCGAGCGAACAAACGTTCGCTGGACGTGGAGGCGAGCGAAGCCAGCCAGAGCGGCTAGTCTACTAGAAACTCTCTATTTTCTCATAACTTTTTCGTAATGAGTCATCGAGCCAAGTTTGTTTGGGTTTGTTTGGCCATCCCTTGTTTCTTATGCCTTCAGCATAGTTAGCCCATTCAACTCGGTGCTCAACAAGGGTTTTTAGGGCCCAGACAGGCAACACACAGGCGTTCTCAAAAACGATGGGTCCATGACATTGTATGAACTCACCCTGCTGCCATGACATCATAGGATGTCATCCGTCCTGATTGGATCAAGCAACATTGAGTGTGGTTAGTACTTAGATGGGTGACTGCAAACAAGTCATCTGTCCAAGTAGTTTTCACGCATGGCAAATGCCTCTCCACTCAAGAGGACGAGGCAATGAGTAGCTTTGAGCAAAATCAAACGAATTTGATTCGTGCTTCAGCTTTGAGCTGATGATGTCCACAACCCCCAAGGCAGTTGAATGAAAAGCCCCAACCTGAAATGGTTGTTGGTTCCACAGGTCTGGACTGTTCAAAGAAACGACTTTGCCCATCACTAGAAATTATGATACCTACTCATTAACAGCCTCCACATAAAATCTGTGCATCAACCTGATGAGAAGCTAGTAAGAAAAAAATCAAAGTGCAACTGAAGATGCTACTGCTCACTGTTGTCAAATAGTGCGTCAGTCCAAATTGACACAAGCTTTTCTCATAGATATTTAAGCAATGACTCAAAATACAGGTACTTCCCCTACCTCAGTAGAAGGAGTGATGTAATACTGTTCTATGAATAAATTTACTATTTTGCCTATGACAAGCTAGTATGCAAAGCATGCATAATTTGAAATCATAAAGAATTTAACTACGAAGGACCAAAACATTTTATGAACAAACTTTTTTATTTTCAGCTTGTGGTTCTTCAATTGAGTCTGTGTGGCATGCAAGTTGTGCTAGGAACTCTATGATGGTTCTCGTAGGGCGTCCAGACAAGCCAGGCCGGAGGTAGTGGTTTAGTAAACCGTCAGTTACAACAGCGTTGTACGTGTCTACGTGGATCCAATCTGTGGCAGGGACGAATTCACGAAGAAAGGCAGCTGTTTGAGGTGGCAGGCCAGTGTAGACTGTTCTATCCACTGCGGGATGGTGTTCATCTCTATCCTGAAGCAGCCAAACCAACTTTCTGCCTTACAAGATTCGTGGAATATGGCAATGAGCAACTACACACCTCAAAAGAATTATGGGATCACTGTTCCTTGTAGACGCCAAAGACCCCAGATCAATCGGACAAAGTTCATATTATATCTCGTGATTAGGTACCGTCAAGTGGGGTGACTTGGATCAGTTGGGCGAAATTTTTTTGTTGGTGTGTTGGCAGTCCTGAATAAATATTTATCAGCTGTTTAAGGTCGGGTTCTCTTTGTCTGTTTCTTGGCTATTTTGTGGCATGAAGTTGGGCTCATAAAAGTATGTATTTCTAGGATTTTTTAAATTATGAATGTTGTATCGTAATATCCGCACTTTTGAAGTACAACAAACGTAGGTTCATTTGTTACTAAATGCCACTCCGAGGGTGACGAGACTCTCAGGGCAGATTACTGTGGATACATACTTCCAAAACAAGAACATGAAGCTAAGACATGCAAGTAGATTGTATGGGATAGCTGTATCCACATTATCACGCAAAGTGCGTAATTTGAACCCCAAAAAACATGGGGGCCAATGAAATTTTATCAATAAAAGAAGAGAATTACATCTGCAAAAATTTGGATATCGCATGTGAGTGGGGTTTTCCATTAACATCTATGCACGTCAGAGGGGTTGTGCAGCAATATTTGAATGTGAAAGGTGTAAAATACGTGAATTTAATGAATTCTGACTTTTTTTTATCCAACTTCTGTGATAATTGATGGTTTTTGTGATTTTATAATAAAATACTTTTTTTTTAAAATGGAATTTCTGTTACAATCTTTTTAAAAAATCATTACAGAGTTCCAAGACGCCCCTGGAGTATGTACTAATGAAAACGGAGGCGTTTGGAATGGGGTTTCCAAGTCACCCCACCCATGGGGTGACTTGGAAATTAGCACTAAAAAAAATTAAAAATACAAAGGGTGCAAATATAACAGTTTCAAAAGGTGGGTTCTGTAGAAGAAGTAGCGTAACATGTTTCAAAACAAAAGTTATCACTTTATTGTTGATTTTTGACATATTTACAACTTGTTGAAGTTCGAAGTTGTACCAAGTCACCCCACTTGACGGTACCTAATGGAGATGGGATGCACCCTATTCCTTTTGTTTTTTCTCGAACACCGTGAACCAGCGATATCAAACTCCAACATGAGATTTTTCCAGGGTTGGACTTTCAGGGTTTTTCCGAGATTTTCCGGGATGTTTTGGTATCAAAATTCTCAGCTCGGCGTGTAGAATCTATATCTGCTGAGACTGTCATCGTTTTTGCCTTCTTTTAGGGAGACTGGCAGAGTCCATATCCTTTTATGGTGAATTTTCCAAGGTTTTCCCGGCATTTTCCGGGATGTTTTGGAATCAAAATTCTCAGCTCGGCGTGTAGAATCTATATCCGCTGAGACTGTCATCGATTTCGTCTTGTTTTTATGAGACTGGCGAAATGCGCTCTGGACTGGCAAATTAAGGAGACCCGTTGGAGAGGTAGTCCAAAAAATGTTTGGATTTTTTCTGATTTTTATTTGCTTAAAACTTAGTATGAGGCACCCCATAAACGCTCTCCAGTTTCACTTCGATATCTCAAAAATTAGAGGGGTTAGTTCTCTTGAGAAAAATGCTTGGATTCCATTCTATTTTGGCTCATGTCGGAGCTTGATATCGCTGGTCTTTCTCAGTGATTGAGAAAAAACAAAAGAATAGGGTGCATCCCATCTCCAATAGATATCTAATCATGAGATATAATAATATTATATTCATATAAGTTCATATTATGAACTTTGTCGGATTGATCTGGGTTCTTTGACGTCTGCAGGAAAAAAGTGATCCCTCAATTCTTTGGAGGTGTGTATTACATAATTTGGGAATTCATTTTCAAGTCAAAGTAAGTTTAAATACCAAGTCAAATACTTTTAAGATGATATTATATTTACAAAACGCAACATATTCTCAATTTTTCATATTGTTACTAGAAAGTATAGAAAAATAGTTTAATACGTTTCCATTAAAGAGGGTGTTTTCTAGTATGATATACTCGTACAGTAAGAAATGTAGGGGAAGGGAATGTATGATGAATCCGAAGGTAAGTTATACCGAATAACGAATAAAAATTATTTCGTCCGCCTACCATATATACGTGTTCTGAGCTCTTTATATACGACCAAATTGCATGTAACTCGAACAGAAAGTACCGACACCACTGCACCAATGCCAACACGCATGCATGCTATCGAACTAACTGGCTCAATTCTTGAATATCTCAAACATTTATCAGTTTCGTCGTTTCCCCTACGACCGCAAAATTTACTAGTAAGAATACGAATTTCTTGTTCATATATGCGTTCTGATCATAGGCAATTTAATCACAATGGCATTTCGAAACCATCCTTCAACTCAACATTTTCGAACTCTTCCCTCAAATTTTGCACTCTCGATTGCTAGAAATCGGTTGCTAGGTACCTACCTATTTCATTAAATTCACTGGGTTTGCGCATTTGTATTCTACTCACGGGTAGTGGTACCCTAAAAACTCGTAGAGGGTGTGAATGCCCCTTTTACCTAGTAGTGTGCTCCCGTATTAGGTGAGCCAGGATCTGGAAATAATGGGTTGCTGATAGGTGTCACTGGTACTGTTTCACAGCTGACATAATATCATGATTCCAAAGTATGTATTTAAATAATTTGTATCATATGAAATATCTACCTGAGTATCGGAGAAGGGCGATCTTGATATTTTTTCTGTGAAATGTTTCCAGAGAGGTAAGCGCCAAACTCTGTCACCTGTATGGATGCCAGCGATTCTCATCATTTCAAAAAGCGGTTCGCTTTCTGTGAACACAGACACCGGTCCTTCTCCAAACGTGTCGATTAAGGTTTCTGAGGATGTTGCTATGCTGGCGATGAACTTGGGATTATATATTCCTGCATAAGTCATCGCATCAGACAACGCTAGTCTTCCATCATAATCTGTATTGTTGATGAGGACGCTTTTTCCTGTAACATTCATAATGTATGACTGATGAGTAGAGACCGGATTTTTATGCATCATAAATGCCCCAAATATGCCATAAAAAATGCATTAGAAACCGATGAAATATGCAACAAATGCTTCAAAAACAAGTGAAAAGCAGGAGATAAAATTAAACACACGAAAAGAAAAAATTCTGAACTAATATAATGAATGAAAGTTGCTTAATATTAGATTATTATTAACAGCCCAATGCAAACATCTGTTTCCCTTCCTGCATTTGCGCCCAGTTTTTGTGGTTTCGTTTGCAAGAACATATAAATTTCCAGGCTGTCTTGAACTGCCTCTGGCGAAGAGATTGAACGGCAGAAAGCGAGCGCATGGGAAAACGTGCTTGCAAGAAAACATCAATATTTCGTGCCCCATTATGCACAGCCTGTGCCTCCTCTGCTGCCATTTGCTGCAAATCGTAAGAAGCATACCTGGGCCACTCTCGCTCTATATCTATTGCAGCGTTGGCCTGTACAGGATGCTTCTGCCAGACGTGGGCACTGAGGCCACGCTTGGAGCTGAAGGCCCTCTCACAGTGGGAGGACGAGGGATAGGAAGATGAAGAAGAAGAAGAGGGAGAGGATAGCCAATGCCCCTGTCTGGAGCGCCAATGGGCCTGCGGGGGTTATGCGGCTCATCATTGTTGTTCATCATAACTGGGGAGACGGTAAAAAAAGGGTCGGGAGACTCGTTGACACGAGCCTCCCCCCTGATTTCCAGCAGGTCATTCTGCCACCCTCTGTCCACCCAGAGGGTGCCGGGGTTGCACAACGGGGACGTATGACCTTGGCTTGGGAAGGAATATGAAGGAGCTCTGAAGAGATAAAAACACCAACAGTTACCCTACCCCAGCAATCCAGTTACCCTACCCGAGCAATCCAGTTACCCTACCCCAGCAACCCAATTACCCTATCCCAGCAACCCACATACGTACATTTTCATGAAACGTATAGATATGGGTGCATGTTGAAAAAAATACCCATCCTAGAATGAGTTTCAGAAATTGATTTTCGGGTGATTGCAAGACTTTCCCTCCCCCCTTTGGGTTAAGTAAAGAAAGTAATAAAAATTGTGGTGTTTCCTTTTGATGGGAAGACGGTCCTTTATTCATGGAACACTGTGACCGCAGGTTTCTTTCTCAACATTTTTCTTTCTCCCACAGTAACACTCATTCGTATCTACATTATAGTTTACTTTCTCCCATTCTCTGAAAATGTATTGTAACAACTCCGAACAGCTCGTGTCGGAACTGTTACGAGAAACAACTCAATCGCCGAACCGCTCAACCACGCATCCCAACCTTCCCCTTATAGGGAAGCGCCATTCTCATCCCATCTTCCGACCAAGCGGTAAATCAGCCTTTTTGTCTGCATTAGCAATCATTGATACATCTTTATATTGATTCCCTATAGATTCCTATATATCCAATCTTATTGGTATCCAGACTCACCCCCTGAATTACTCCCTGCTGTGTCTCTCACTAATTAATTGAAGATATATCTAAAACGTAAATAGGGATAAAATTTCATACAGAACACCAACTGAAGTCAACTCAAACAATGATATAATCTTCGGATGCCTCAGATGAAGCGATAGGAATATGCAATTGCATAAAAATCCGGTCTCTACTGATGATCTAGGTAACAGAAGAAGAAATTGATTCTGGTTCAAGATTACCTACCGGTCTCTAGCTGTAAGCTTAAATAACAGCTAGTTGACAAAATTGTTCAATAAGTGGCCTAGCGTAACAACAAGTGCACACACAGGCACTTTGTTTTATACTATGGTTTAAATTACGTTAGTTTTCTACTCAAAACCAAAATTAATAATAAATAAAATAACAGTTTAATCACGTTGTGATTTCCATTTTCCAAGACACAAAAATAATGCCTTATCATTTTCCGAGTCCATAAAATAGGTTATTAAAATTTCAAAATTATTGTGCCATGGAAAGTTAACATTTTGGTAAGTAGGTACCACTCATCTGTTTAACCTGATTTTTAATAACCGGGCACAACTCTTTGAAATCATGTTTCGCAGTTAAAGTTGGGAAAAAGTGTGATGATGGGCTTACCACTCTTTCCTCTAACAATGTCACCAGGTTTCATAGAGCAGGCTCCAGGCATATTTTCATATAGAGGCATCAGTCCTCTGAAATTTATAGGAAGTCTGAGAGCTGCTATGGCCTTCGCTGTTGCAACGACAGTCGCTGCCCCCGACATATCTCCTCTCATCCATTTCATATCCCCGCATTCTTTCAGGCAAAGGCCACCTGAGACAGTTAAAATGCATTATCATCATTAGGTCACATCATTATCACCTATGCTTTCAAAGGTCCCAGCCAACCAAAACTGAAAATGACAACAAAAATAACCTACAACAAAAATAATCACAATATAAAGTTCATTGCATCTAACTAAAGATAATGATAGATTTAAGATAAGGTAGGATACCCATCACTTATTCATAATTCCAAGAGTTACAGTACCAATTCAAGCATTCAACATGTAATTGGTTAAATTTCTTACTCATAATTCAGTGACTCAAACAATTAGGAGCTGGCATCAAGTGAACAAACAAAAGCAAAATAATGTTGATTGCTTTATTTTAGGGTTCATCTGGACATCCAATACATACATCAATAGGTCAATATGTACATACTTATGTACATTCTGTACATATGTACATTTACTAGGAAAAAGAACCAGTAAATTAAATGAATGAAATGGTGAAACAACAGTGTTGTGACTGTAAATTATAACTGACATGAATGTATTTAGTGAGATTCATGGTTGGAGGCTTGAGGAAGGTAAGGAAAGATCACCTTGAACTTTGAACCCCTGTACAGTGGGAAAGGACCTTGCCTTAGATTCAAAAACCCCTTATAGCATTGAATTATGCTTCGGAATCAGGAAACTCGATCAGCATCAAGAAGTTACCATAGAATTAGAAATCCCGGACAGTGAAGGAAGAGTGCTTCAGAATTAGAAACCCTTTACAGCACAGGATGATATCATGGAATCAGAGATCCAGGCCAGTATCAGGAAGTTACCTCGAAATTAGAGATCCAAAACATTGGAGGAAGAGTGCTTCAGAATAGAAGACCCTCTCAGTGTATGATGATACTATGGAATCAGAGATGCAGGCCAGTATCAGGAAGTTATCCCGGAATTAGATATCCCAAACATTGGAGGGAAGAGTGCTTCAGGATAGAAAACCGTCACAGCGTAGGACGATACTACGGAATCAGAGACCCAGACCAGTTTTAGGATGTCACCTCAGAATCAGAGACCCTGCTGGGTGATGGAAAGAAGCATGAAGGATATGGAAAAGGGAGCAAGACAAATGTCAAGAATATAATGAGCCGCCTTTATATAGGTATCCCTTGAGCCAGGTATACCAACACCACCAAGATGACATTTAGAATAGGGCACCTGCAAAGGATTCATACCAGTTTTATTGGAATGTCTACTAAAGCAGTGTATAACACGGGGTTATTACCCGTGTCTGGTTATTAGAGGTCTAGAGGTATGTGTGTCCACCCCATGAAATAAATAGGTAGTAGTTAGGTATATAGGAAGGCTTCCCATGGCTGCTACCATGTCAAAGTAGTGTTCTCAGAAATTCAACAAATTATCTAGATAAGACATTCTATCGACAAACAGAGATTTGATTGATATTTACCTGAATCAAATGTCACTCCCTTTCCAACCAAAACAGCTGGGGGTACGTCAGGATCACAACCATAATAATGAACTTCAACGAAAACCGGAGGTTCACAAGAGCCTTGAGCCGCAGCGAGGTAAGCATGTAGGTCCATGATGTGAGACCATTCCTTTACCTTGACCTCCACACTGACACCGTTAGTAGTGAGGACTTGAACAGCCATTTGCGCAAAACCAGAAGGTGTCATAATATTGGCTGGAGTCTCTGCGAGCTGTCGTGTCAAATTTTGAGCAGCAGCTTTTTGCATCCCTATTTGCCAACCTGTGTAGTCACACGTATCATACGGAATGATTCTGAAAATGGGAAGGAAATTAAGGATTAGGTGAGAAATTTCATGCATAAGGAAATTAATTTCTTCATTGAAAATAAATATTTACTCATCTTCCTCATTTACTTCCACACTTGAGATAACATTCAACTCACAAGAGTTTTAATATTGATGACTGTGATGAGCTTCATAGTATAAAATCATGAAGATGGCTACTTACTACATCTCCCGTTTCAAGCATAATAGGTATAATAAACGGTATCATGGTTGTGTGCGGAATAACATTTAAATTGCAATGATTTGATGAGCGTAGAACTTCTGAACTAAATAAGCCCTAATATGACTCCTATCACGATCAGACAATGCTTAGAGGATGTGAGGTCTATTGGCCGGTTCTGGAATACAATAGCCTCTCAATCTAATAGCGGATCTTAGATACCGTAGCTTGCCTAATTAATAGCTGGTAATTAAGACCATAGATCTTGTAATCGAATAGCCAGACATTAAGATCAGCTCTAATAATGCAATTGCGGGATCAAAGATACATTAGCATGATGAAGAAAAATTAGAATTAACTTGGAGATACTGAGGAGGTTCAAGTGAGAACTAGAGTGATATTAGTTCCCTCCTGGGCAGCAGCTATATTTATATGTTGGTCCCCACTGTGGATTTCCCTTTCCAGGGAAGGTATTCTACCCTCTCTACTAGATGCGACTCGGTGGGGTTCGTATCTTGTTTATTTGGGAGAAATAAAATATTTTACGAGTCCGGCACAACAAAAGGAATGAGAGGTTAAGGATACACCAATGGAAGTACCAGTTTATATCAACATATAGAGTACATCTCTGAATATCATCAAAATCTTTGAATCTCAAGAAAGAATAGTCGAAAACCACTAAAAACCGATTTTTTGGGTAACATATTCTAATTTGTTGCCACCCCTTCAATTATCAACCTTAAGAGCTTATTAGAGAGTTTTTGTTCTTCCCGTAATTTTCTACCCGTGTACGGGAAAAAGGCCTATCTACACGTGCACGGGAAAATGCATTCTTGGAATTTCGGCAACAACAGTTGTCGGTAACCACAGTGTGACCAAGGAAACCGCAGTTACGCAGTTACTAGCAAAGGTAACCACAGTGTGGTTGCCAACAACACGTTGGTTGGTCTACAAATCGAGAGGTTATAGTGAATTGCTCCAAAATTCAGCCATTTAAGGTACCTAAGCAATAAATTTATTTATAATTTATGTATTTATAAATAATTATAAAGCAAATAATTATTTAAATAACAATAGGTTGTACGAAAAGAATACGAAACAGCTTCTGAAACACTTATTTTTCACGTATACGTGTAGAAATACGCGTAAAAATCACGTGAAGAGCTAGCATCTCCAGCTGCTTGCTCTAGACGCTGCTCTACGCGTCAACGGGAAAAAATCTTACGGGAAGAACAAAAACTCTCTAATGTTTAGCAAAGCTTCACTCTTAAATATAGGAACCCAATCCTGATTTTTTTTTCTTCTTCTAAATAACGTTTTTTGAGGTTGGGACACAATTCGCTGAAGTGTTCCTCGCTGAAGACCCCCAGTTGCATAACGTACCGAGCTGACGTGTTATTGCCGATTATCCCTCTCAGCTGATTTATATGCTACATCAAAAATTGACGAATTTCACCAAAAGCAAGAATGAAATAAGAATTTATTCCTGTATTTTCTCGCTGAATTCGATGGTGAAGATTGTTTACCATCTCTAAACTTCAGAAATTAATGGAAGGAAGACATACTTTGAAATTTTAAATGAGGCCATTATTTTCTATTTTTTAAACTGTTGTTTTAGTTGCTTTTTTTCTTCACTTTTAGCCCATTTTAAGAAAGGGGGGGGGGGTTATTTGACAATAACATGCTACTCTCACTTTAGGCCAACTGAAAATAGGCTAAATTAGTTATTGGTGATTTAGTGGGGAATGTTTTCAACATTCATTTTAAAACGCAAAGTGAACAACAACAAAATAGTGTTTGGTGACCTGTCTAGACTTTCTTCCGTACTTATGCATCTTCATAATTTTCAGCAAAATTTACATATTGTGATAAGGTAATTATTCACCCAGCTGCATCCATGAAGAAGCAGAGTCTCAGTCGAGTGAGGTCATTGACACAGTGAGTGAGTAAGTGAAGATTTTAGGTCAGGGAATGTGGTGTTTACAGTCAAGCTCCAGATAAATTACTTATTAAAGTCAGGGTCAAAAAATCGTAAGAGCCTCGGCGGATTGCGGTTTTAAACTTTTTCCTGAGAGAAACCTAGAAAAAGGACCGGCCACCTATACCACTTGGCTACTTTGGCCAATTAGATCAAACCTCTTTGACTGTGGAACTTCTCTAACACGTAACAAAAGCGTATTTGCCCAAATACGTAATCCGTTGACGGACGGCAATATTTAGGAGTGACAAGACTCTCATGTAAACTTGCATTGATACAAGAACTATAATTAGATATCAGATAAGATAATTACTTTGGAATTTGAATTTGTTTCTTAGGATTTCTCATGTCTTGAAAAAGCCAAACTGACAAAGCGGAGCCCTCTGCTGCTGATTCAGCACTTCCCATCGAGTCAATTTCTACCGTTCTCATGTGGGCTTCCTGCAGGATTCTTGCTCCCAACCCAGTTGCATTCCTGATGGCCTCTTTAAGTTCGTCAAGTTCTTCGAGATCGTTGTAACTCAAACACTCATCTCCGATCCCAGCAACAATGACAGCTGAATACCGTGGGTCCATCCCATAGAATATCCTGTATTCTCCTGCTTTAGGAGTTGGTCCCGCGTGCAAAGAAAAATTCGTCAAAATCTATCTTAAGTTAGCTTCCAACCTACTTTTGCTTACATATGATATGGATTGATTTATTTGATTATTAAAGAATCCTTGGTTCATCAAATTTCTTTTCAAAAACTACAGGAAGCCTGAATAGTTAAGATTTTCTCACTTTTACAGAGGTTACCACTCAATATGGAAGCTACATCAGTACCTCCTACAGCACCTAGTTAGATACCAACCAACGATAATAAGTTCATATAATGGAAGGGATTTACTATTGACCAACAAAACCAGTGACTAAACAAAATTTCATCACTTACATTAAATTTGATAAAACGTTTTCATTAAGAGTCTCTACAATTCATGATCCGTTTTAATACAGATTCAAAAGGTTTGCTAATGACAGAAAGTCAAATGGGTCAGGTCCAGAAGTTTTAATGTTACATAAATGGGTTAGGTACCTCGTACCATTGCACTGCTCTGATCATGACATCCATTCGGTAAACAAGAATACCATAAATCGGAACAAAGAACATGATGAAATTGGAGTTAAATTGTTGATAAAATTTGCCAAGTGGCGGTACCTACAAGATCTACATGTATATAAATAACCATATTATGTATTATACAGTTCATACCATATAGGTATCCAAAATGTAGGGAAGTAGCACCTGCTCAGATTTTTTGCCATGTGGGTTTAGGTAGGTACCTACATACTGGTTCGTGGGGCATGTTGCAAAAAACGCCATGCAAATCGGTCAGCTGGAGCTCAGGGTGAAGCCCACGATTTCATTCGTCCCTTGATGTCCTTGAGAGACTCCATATCAAATTTCGTTGTAATCAGAGAGACGACATAACTTTTGGCAAACTCAACTGATCAGGATGGAGCCTGTAAGGTCATTCGTCTCAGAGAGGCTCCCTATCAATTTTCAACGTCCTACGGTGAACAGGAGAGATTTTAGCTCACTCAGCTGATCAGGATGGCGCTCCTCACCTTGCTCGTCTCTTGTTGTCCCAGAGAGGCTCCCTATCAAATTTCGACATCCTACAGTGAATAGGAGAGATTTGAGCACGATTTTTGCCATAATTATGATTGATTTTACGGTTCGTGATCAGCAGATTCCCACCAAAGTCTGTGAGGCACAAGTTCCGATGGTACCTTGTGAAGAACTGATCATGGGGCTGGAGCCAAATCAGAATAGAGTCCTCCAGCGTGCAGTTGGTGCCTCACAATAGCTATCTGTGACTACATCAGCAGAACGGTTCGATCAAATAGCAACGCGATTCAGAGATTCTCTATCCTTAAGATTAGCGCATATACCCCAAAACCTACCTATGAACTGCAACGGCTATGAATCAAGTTTTGATCTCTCACATGCTATAAAATGTAAAAAAAGGAGGAGTGGTAAAGAGGGCACATGACGAAGTATGTGATGTAGCTGGGTCAGCCATGGGGTTCTATGATCGAGCCAAGCCAGACATTGGAGAGGCAGCCAATATCAGCCTCTCTTAGTTGGCGACATAGTGGTGAATGGGGTAAAGGAAGAGTGGGAGGCCAGCATTTTTCGATAATTGTCTAGTTGATGCTCACGCTGACTCCTATCTCTCCCAAGACTGGATTTGCAGTGAATTCAAAGTACGACCAAGCCGTGGACGATCACATTGGGTACTTACACCTTTAGTGTGCCTTTGTGATCGGGCTCTGGATCGAGAATTTGAAGTTTTCCTTAAGCGAGCAGCAAACGTTTTGGCAGAAAAATGTAACCGGCCCTACTCACAATGTCAGGATGGGTGAGGGTAGAGTTTGCCATAATTTGGGCTTTATCTCTTCGAGAATAGGGGGTACGCTACAAGAAAAGTTTGACCACTTGAATTGGAAGACAGAGTGGGTTTATCTTTGCTGGTTGACAGTTAAGGACAATTTCCCGACATTCTCTCCATCCTCTAACGAATACAAATTTCTTATTCAACCATACGATAGCTTCTAGTGACCCCTGTACAAATAAGTTATTTGTTCATACCGAAAAAAGGTAATCTATACTTCTAAAGTGTAAATTTTCTAGTATTTAACCCCTTGGGGTTGATCGAAAGTAATACAGAGGTCACAGACATATCCCCGGCTGATGTATGTATGATTTTTGAACCGAATGTCATAAACTTCGGTCTATTAGTTTTGTAGAAAAGCTTCGGATGGTGGACGGACGGATTTTAGTTCTTAATTTTTTAATTTCAATTACCTATTCATTTATATTGGTTGGATCTACATTAAGGGTGGAGGCACCGATAGTAGCCACCCCTGCCAGTAGTAGCCATCCATGAACTCTAGATTTGAAAAATAAGGATTTGGCACCACCTTGACATTCGACATTAGCACCATTTTAAAGCAGGAGATGTCAGCTGCGCATTCCAACCGTTCTCGCCATAATTAAGAAACCAGTGTGATTAACAACACACCTTATAACCCAGATGGACTGCCAGTTGATCAGATGAGCTCCTCGCCAACGGTTTTGATTAAGGATGTAGTCCTTGTTTACCCCAATTTTTCACTTCATTCTAGGAATTTTTGAGATATTTTCGTTTTATTCACGTTCCTTGGTGATTTCTTGATGTATTTCAAGTTGTTTTATGTAGGATTTTAGAAAATTAGGGTCATATTTGTGGGTGGCTACTACCAATTCTTGAAAACCTAGCAAATCTCTGTAGTAGCCATGAAGTGGGCACTACTGAGTTTTCGTGTTTTTTCACATTAAACATGAAAATAAGCTAGATTTTCATCAGGATCACAGTGATATAATTAGTTTTCCTGAAAAATTAGAGGTTCCAGTAGTAGCCAGGAGGTGGCTACTGCTGGTCCCTAACAGTGGCTACTAATAAAGATTTTGGTGGCTACTACCAGTTCATGAAAACCTAGCGAATTTCTGTAGTAGCCATGACGTGGCCACTACTGAGTTTTCGTGTTTTTTTTTTCATATTCAACATAAAAATAAGCTAGATTTTTATCAGTATCACAGTGATATAATTAGTTTTCCTGAAAAATGAGTATTTCCAGTAGTAGCCAGGGGGTGGCAACTTCTGGTCTCTTACAGTGGCTACTACTAAAGATTTTGGTGGCTACTACAAGCGACAGATCTTGGTTTACTTTTCTTCGATTTTCGTAAAACTAATCAACAGATTCCATTTTCAAAAATATCCATTCGATAGAGCAGACATTGGGGTAAAGGAAAAACACGGGATTGGAAGAAAGAACGAAGAAATGAAGAAATGACGTTGTAAATACCGAAACTGGGCTGCTTAAGGGTGGCTACTACTGGTGCCTCTACCCAAATTGTTTTTTTTCTTGTTCGATTAAAAAGGTTTATTATTGAAAATAATACCAAAAACAAAAAGGGATTAATGAACAAGAAAGTATCTAGGTACCTACCGATCAATATTGATCAGATTTAAAAAAATAAGTAAATAAAATAAATTAAAAAAATGTGGGATTGAAAAAAATACATATTACCCTGAGAACATCCGTAAGTTTCCCGTTGACCTCCTTGTCATATTTTTCAGCGCTATCAGTATAAATGCGAGTTTGGCCAAATTCTTCATCTTCCCGACCGTAAATCCCCAGAACGAGTCCCTGCATTTCTGACGTCTCCCCGTAGCAGTTCAATCTTCTTGTTTGCTGGACCATTACAGAAGCCCGACACACCGAACGAGCAAGCGACCTGATGCTTTTGAGAAACATGGTTTGGACTTGTATGGACGATAAATCTTGAATGAAATGAATTGATCAATGCCGGAAACTTGTGATACACTAAAAATTTCGAATTGGGTGCTAGTAAGATAATAATATTGTGATTTCCAATTATCATGGGAGGAGTTGTCAACACATATGGCGTGATCAAACAGGTGATTATGAATTCTCTAATAATATGGAGTAATCAGATTAAATTAACTGTAACCCACACACAAAGCTTCAAATTATACAACACTGCAATCAAACATATACCCTCCGACCTTAGAAATCCAGTAATCAGCAGGGCAAAGAACTAAAACTTCCCTAACTGAACAATCGAGCTCATAGCACAGTGGTCAAACTCCTCAAAACTTCGCCAAAACTCCAACATTTACTCAAAATACACTCAATCCATATTTGTCGACTTTCCAATTCGATTGGGACTACCTATACTGCAACGTTCAAATCGACGTTTCTCGAAATACAGCCAAGCCGATACTAAAACGCTGGAAATTACTGCACAAAGGTTTATTATTTATGTATTATATACCCCTTCTTCGCAGATCTATGGTCAATCATATTTAAACCCAGCCTGTAGTTCATTATCTAAATTCGGCCATCGCAAAAGAGTTTGCAGCTTCACACCGCCAAGAATTTTCGCTTTTTAGTTAATGTTAATAGAGAAAACTCTTTATGAAAATGTCAACTTCTCACCTCTTAGGAGGGTTGCATGGACTGTGAATTGATTTAAAACTATGTTTGTTTTTTCTATATAAGATCATTTATTACATTAAATGATTGTAGTTTAGTAGGACGATTAGAAAAGTAATCAGCCTCAGAAGACCCCAGATTCATGAGTGAAGTTGTGGAACATTACAGCAATATCATTGGATCGTTGTGAAGGATACGTACATACATAAACGATGGGTACACTTAGTTTCCATCATCTAACGATCCCCATTGAAGTCCCCACCAACAAGCTTAAAGTGAGTAAAATTTATTTCTGAATTAGTGGAGGAAAAAATAAATTGCTCAAATGTCTCGCGCCTCTGATGCACAGATTATCTAGATAGAAACTTGTCGCGCCCAACTTGTAAAATCTTCTACTTTCTTCCAAATAAACAGATATGAACCCGACCTAGTGGGGAGGGTAGAACACCTACCCTGGGAAGGAAAGTCTTCAGTGGGGAGTAGCATATAAATACGGCAGGTGCTCGGTCAAGAACTCATATCGCTCTAGCTTTCAAAGCAACTCAACTGTCTCCTCAAAGCTATTAGTCAAAGCCATGGTGTCAGACTCCGGTTATCATCTTATTATCCTTCATCAAGTCGGGGTGTCACAGCCTTTGACTGTCGTTAGTAAGTAAGCAACAGTGCTATAGATCCCACCTATTAGCTGTTTTGTGACAGTGTCCACAGATTCAGGCAAGTTTGTACTAGGTTCCCTAAGCTACAATGTCGACACCAGCTGATTCCCAAATTCCTATCCACATACAGGCTTAAGTTGTCTCAGACTCTGGAATAATTATGTTCATCCCTTCATCATGATCAGGAAATCATGATCAAATGACTAGGTAAATATAGGGTAAATTAGTTCAGAGGTTCCACAAGAGAAATTATTCCACGTCTCCACTCGCTAGACGCACTTAGCAGGAGTTAAATTATTTCGCTAGATTCACTTAGCACAGGTTTAATTATGTGCGCACGCAACCACAACAGATGTTGCTCTCAGCCATCCTCCATTTCTTCTTGTGGATGGCCCCATCTCGCTTAACGTCTCAGTTATCGCTTTGAGAAATGCAACCATTTTGAGGCACACAAGTACCATCAACAGAGCATACTAGAGGTGTAAAGCGTGTGGCTCTGCACATACTGTTAAGTACTTCCTCTCTTTTTCTTCTTCGGCCCCTGGCAGAACTACTGCCACCAGGCGAGAAACATAAGATAGAGCGTCATTGTCAATGACAAGGATATCAAACAATGCTCCCCTTTGAGGTTCCCACACCCCACAACAAGCAATATCGCCTCAAAGTCCTGGACTGGTATTCATGGCTTCCCTAGTCATCCTTGATACAGTTCCCCCAAGCACATACATAGCTCACTGTGCAGGACTCTCACTTCATTGAGCCATCTGTAATAAGTCCTCCAGTTTTACGATTGAGGTCATATTCAAGAGGAAAATCCCCATGTCCATACCCATCACAAGAAGCTGGCATTTCAACTAGCCTTCGCTTGTGGAGCACAGTAAATGCTTTCTGGAACTCAGAAACCGAGGAAGAAGTTGTGTTTTTTCAGTGGAACAGCAGAAAGCCATCCTTAGCATTGACAGGGTAAAGGTCATTGTTATTGAGCGTTTTATTGCCCTTTGCCTTTCCTCATTAGGGTTTACTAACGTTGACACTAGCAAACTTTTCACCCATCAGTTTTTGACTTTTTACTGTCTCATGCTTTATGGTTTTGAGCTGCCTCAAGTGTTCATCTGCGTCTTAGGGTCAACCGAGCCTTATGGAGTTGTCTAGGACTGAAAAACCCTGCCTTTGATGTTTGATACAGCACACTAGCATCTCTCACTGGATCCAACTAAGCCAATCCTCCTGAGTCGATTAGCAGAGAAAATAGGTCATATTCCTTATGCTACCACCCTCTAACACATATTTCTACTACACAAAAGCACTATAAGTGCATTTCGTTGAACCAGATATTACGATCTCCATTTAAACCGATTATTACGTTCTGAACGTGAGCAATAATTAATGGAATTGGAATAAATAAACATCAATTTTAGTAAATAACCCATATTTATTATCAATAATGTTGCCTATCAATATAGTAAAGAGAACAATATCATACCAACTTCAAATAACAACCTGCCAAACCATTGAGTGGAAAAAAATGCTACTGATATAATAAATTTAATAAATGAACTGGAAAAAATATCACAACGTGGGATCTAAATGGCTTTAGGCAATAATGTCGTACGGAAATTCATACATGCTTTTATAAGAGAAATTTCTTTCATTTATAATTTAAAGGATCAACGAGCTCTGCATCTTTTTAAACTTGACTAGAGTACGCAGCAGTCTATTTCAAAAAATATCAACATTAAAACCATCCACCATTTGCAGGCTATAGGACTGCAAAGGCAAAAAAACCTACATTTGTTAGAGGCACACTTTATTGGAAAATAAATTAATATATTTTTATAATTTAGTTCAATGATGAACCATAACTGTTAACATATCTAAATCTAATAAATTCTAAATAACAAGTGTATCATTTTCAACCTTAAGCTAGGTTCCGTGCGGATATTATGCTCATTTCAACAACGATTTTACAGGTTTTGAGATTTTTTTTTATGGGAAGGGCAGAACCATTTTTTATGTATAAAGTATATCTTCGTAAACAATGAAGGCAGCTTCCAATTATTAACGCTTAATTTTATGAAGCTATGCACAGAATTATAGACAAGAAAAACGTAGATTCACCGTAACAATGGTATTCCCATCTATAAAGCGTAAAATATCCATTCACACGTAATAATATAAGAACACAATAGATTTAAGTGAACTAGTACCTGAGGATTCGTGAATGTTCATGTTCCTAAGTTCTATTTTGTACAAGAACATTAAATTTAATTTTAAAAATCGCTTGGTAGGTACACCATGTTCCTATGGGCATCAAAGTGATCGTATCCACATCATTCCGTTCATTATGCTACAGACAATACATTTGGATAGTCATTTTCTTCATGATAGGGATTATGCTCGTGCGGAAGATGAAATGTAGTTGGGTTTCAATATATAGATTCTGATGGTAAGGCTACAATGCCGTCATTTAGGTTGATTCTTTGACATCACAAAGGAAGAGAAAGGAGGGATATATGCGCACAAGAAACGATTCCCTATAATGTTTTCATTTACCAATTTCATAAGCATTTACTGATTTAAATTTAAAGCACTCTGATGGAACCAAGAATTATTGCCCAGCAATCTAGATTTCGGTGTAGGTAGTAGATCAGAAGACTCTAAATGCATCATTTACTCACGCTCCAACAATGCTTTCCAATACAATTTAGGGCTAATCTACTCATTTGATCATGTAGGGTAATTGTGCAAAGCGGGGCATTTGTGAACAAGTGATCTCAGCACCCCATGTATATGGAACTACAAATGATGCATTGGGGAAATTGCGGACAAAACGGGTCCATTTATTTCATCCGTGATAATACCCCAGTATAATTTACCCCATATAATATTGTGCTTCAAAACTATTCATTTGTGTTTCCAGGTTGAAGATGGTTTGAAACTATGTTGAGAAGAAAGGAGGGCCCAATTACAAGGTTGTCGAAGTATAGATAAGGCTTGAAGATCCCGAGGAAGTGAAATCAACCGAAAAGAAAAAAGTGACAATTGTTGGGGAGGACGATTCTGCTCGAGTTTTTGGATATCGCGAATGTTAACGAAAGTTCAATTTATGAGTGTCCCTAGCATTAAAATAGCTACTAAGGGTTTTGATATGATCCGTTCTAATTGGAAATTCTTATTTTTGGAGATGCTATTTCGCAATAGTACATTGTTTCAATAACTGGTGTATATTAATTTACTACAGTGTTAACACTTTCATGTTCTTGATATTTTCATCATGCTGACTAATGGATTTTCAACAAAACGTCGTTCGGGTAATGGAGAACTGCGTATTAGTTATTTTTAAAGTTGCGATTGTCAGCTGATTTTGGAAACAAATGAGCTCAACATCAGTTTATTATCCATATACTAATTTCTGTCTTTATTAAGTATTCATAGAGGATGCTTGTTAGATCAAAATGTATGTTCGCAATGTTTCTTGTAAAGTCTTGTTAAAACGTATGTTTACTCATCTTTAAGAGGTAATTGAGAACAGCCCAATGACCAGCACTAATATTAAAATACTTATAAGCTATTGATGAAATCTGAAAGAGCGTAAATAGAAAACAAAATTTTAGTTCTTGTTTTTCCTGAAGGACAGAAATTTATCAACAATAATAAAAACCGTTCGTAGTTACGCCACCTGACCCTATACCATTCCTGAACGAACATTTTTTAATTCAGCTGTTTTTAAGCTTTTTTAAAAATTCAGTTTTCCGCATTCAATGGGTAGAGGGGTCCTAAATTTTGTTGGATAGTGTAAAACCATTCATCAACCCAGATTTAAGATAAAATACAAGAACGTCCAGCCTCTAAATCTTGAGCAACTACATTCTTGCCAAAATGACTCTACAATTTAGAAAAATTCGTGAATCCAAGACAATATTGGTTTTTTGTAACTTAAAGGTTCAAGGCTATACCTCTAATTCGTTTGGCACATGCTCTACTTACCTAGCGTAGTAACTTCCTTCACTACTACTTGAAACCTGATCGCTGAGAGTGAAAATAACATGGCCTCAACCATCGTAACAATATATGATACCAAAGCATACACTTTGTAATGTTTTTATAATTGATCAATTACTACTTCAACAGTTTGCAACTAAGACTTGATCCAGCAGTAATCTTGTCTGTGCTTACCATAACAGTAAAGGAGATTCGAAAAATCATAGATACGAATTTTTAATGAACCATTTTAAAATACACTCGTAGAACCAAATAACAAAATAATTTCAATTGGACAAATTCAGTTAAAACTACCTCACAGTTTAAAAATACCTGAGGTTCTAAAATGTTCCAACGATAATTCAATTATTATTATTGTTGGAACATTCATTTTAATAATAAACATACCTACATAATAAGAACAAATTCAGATTGACTAACTTGAGAAATGGGTGATATATAACTACAAATGTCAGGTCGTTTGGAAGACTAGAAAAATGTTGAGTAAAGCAAAAAGGAAAACTTTCTGTGATCGGCTCGATAGGAGCACTAGAAACGTAATTTATTGAATCAATGTTCTAATACTATTTATAATTACTATTATAAATAGTAACTAGTTACTATTTCATAAATAACTGTTTTACGGAATTGAACTCACAAGGTCGGTAGGTATTGTAGGTAGGTATTAGAAGAAGTGGTTTGAGGAAGTTGTTGGGCAGATAATTGTTTTCCGGATATGAAATGTTAGGAATAGGTTGGGTGATTAGGACCAGTATTTTCAAAATAAAAATAATTCTATAAGTATTAGAGTATTTAAAAACATCTTAGATGAGCAGAGAGAAACGGTGAAACACAGAATTGAGCCAAAAATGTCTTAGTACAGAAATAATCTTAATATCAATACATACCTGTATACTGCGCAATTAAGTTATCTTCATAAACAAGAAACAAGATTAATAAATAATGACAGGTTAATGTGACAGCGATCAATAAACAATGTTTTAACTACAATTTGCTTTCAAAACACAAACGTAAAGATTTTGCTGAATGTCTAAAACTTACAGAGTACAGAAGTGATTTTTTTTTTTCAAATGATAGATAAATACTAGGATAATGTATTAACTAAATTAAATAAATACGGTACATGGTAATAAGCAGTTGAAATTATTCATAAAACTAATAATACTTGAGTTGTAAATAACTGCAGATCTTTGTTAAACGCACATCAAGAAGCTGGACTGGAGTTCTCCAGATGATAAAATACAAGTAGTCGCCAAAAAACATGGTGAATATCAACACGCCTCAAAACTTCTAATGGTTCTGTGTAATCAAGATTATTAAATTCATTATCTAGTTGATATATTTTAAAAATCAAATTGTTTAAATGTCCCTAACGACCAAATGTGACACCAAAAGCAAAGGAGTGAATAAGTTAAAAACCTACTTATATTATTGTCTAAGGGCCACTTTCACCAACAACATAAACGAGTTTAAGTTAGAAAAGATTAACAAATAATCGAGATTCCAGCTAATCGTCTTTCACCAAACTACTTTACGAGTTTAAACTCCTAACGAGGTGGCTTGAGGTTAATCTCCCAATCTCGGCCAGTTACACTTCCCAATCTCAGATTAGTGATAAAAATTATATCGAGCAATATGGCCGGCACCAACAGCTGATACCTCATACCTCTACAGTTTGGTTCACAGTTTATTATTATAGTTTATATATAGTTTATTGTTATTCAAGTTTTTGATGATGAATTCACGCGATTTATCGCTCGGATTAATTTGATTCCTCGGATGAGGACGATGTCCTGCAACGACGCCCAAGGACGATCCGACGGCGCATTCCACATTTTGACGGGTTGGACGACGTCGAATTTCGGCGGAGATTCCGGCTCCCAAAACCGACAGTTTTGAAAGTCTTCAAGCTTATCGACACTCACCTGGAGTTCCCTTCGAACAGGTATAAGTTGGAAAAAGGCTTTTATACCATCAAATCGATGAATTATAATACGAAATTGATGTAAGATGGTAGGAAAATAAAGTATAATCGATGATGATAGCACGTTATAATACGATGTTGAATTGCTATCCCTTGTACAGTATGTACCTACCTACCTATACCACATAAAATAACTTATGTACATTTAAATGAGGTGATCAACCGTCCTGCTTCCGTCAAATGATGTGTCACACTTTCTTTGTTGGAAGTCAATGAAAAGTTGCGAGTAGATAGTAACTAGGTAACTAGATAAAAACGGCGCGGGTAAAAACGGGTCGTGGTTGTGATTCACTGCTTTATTGTCTTGATATGTCGGACACATGGCGGGTTTTCTAACTGTCGTTTCAAATTGTCCAATTTTTCATTGGACAGTTTCCGGAATCTCCGTTAGGGAAACTCGATTATTCCAATCTTGGTTTAAACGAATTTTGGGTTGGTGAAAGACGCCAAGGTTTGATCCTCGAGATTATATTTAATCGAGTTTGGCCAATCTCGGATTTATAAGTTGTTGGTGAAAGTGGCCCTAAATCGAATTAATCGTGAAGCCCCCTACGGGCAATAGTAGCTGCGGCATTAACATGTAAAAAAAAGATCCACTTTCTATGAGTTAAGAAGATACAGGGAGGACCTTAATATGTAAGTAAGTTATGAGGAACGTACTTTTTTATACATCTGTAATATCCAAGTAATTGTTCAATCAAATTAATGGAGTAAGGTGACGGTTTAAGTCTCAGACCCCTTAGCTGTGTGGACTGCCAGGATCCCTCGTCCTCCTTATTCAATCCTCGACCCAACAATGGAGTACCCAGTGACGTTTACCAAGCTGCTGGGTCACTGTGGAACCAGCTGCGATTGGATGTGTGCATCTACCATACAACCATCATGGGGGTTACGCGCTCTTCCCCAGTTTTTAGGCGGTAATTGGGTATACTCCAACCTGAAATATCCAGGAAGTGTACTTCTGATGGCTGCTCATTAAAGCACTAATCAGGAATGAGATGCCGAACTCCTCTACCTTTTGTCCAAATTCGTCGTAAGATGATGGAAATGGAATTTTAGCGAAGTTCAATTGACGAGGGAACTCTAGTTTTTAATGTATTCCCTTTGGGCTGATTGATCAGATATGATACATTTGTCCCTAGCGATGGTGCGCACAATCTATATTGCTTTGGGTCAAGCTATCACTCAAGCAGTACTAGCCCCAGAGAAGTACGTTGGCAAACTACACACGACTGCCAGTTTCAGATTCTCCTCACAGGCTCCATCATATCCTGTTTACATAAGGCATCTTTTACTGCACTTCAGTCGTGGTTGATATCAAACGAGGCACCTTGAGAATCATATTTGTTGGTAAGTTTGAGACGGTTATTTTTCCAATGTAAGACAAAGGCATCTCTCTAAATTATGATGGCGAAAAATCCAGGCCAATGTCGGTAACACTGTAATCCATGGGTGGCAATGTTGGCAACACTATAAGGTATTAAGTAATTTACTAGTAGCCTAGCAGATGTCAAGACAAGTGGATTTTTTTCGACCACTATCACCGAGTCCAGTTTCTAGATGTGCAAATTACATGAAACAACTAGAAGCATAAAATACAAATAAATTATCAAGTAGCTGACTACAATTCAATCTTACACTGTTGGAAAAAAACCACTTGAGACTAGACACAAACAGCTAGTTTTGTACTTTCATAGTTCAATGAGTTTTTCAGTGAGAATTGAAGTATTATAAAATAAACAAAATCAATGATAATTAAATAGCGTCTTAACTACAGGAGATCGTATTACGCGTAATAAATATGAATTGATCTCCAGTTATTCATATAGGTTGGAATTGAGTTTCAAATCTCTGCTACCATACAGAACCAACTATATAAAAAAAATCTTTACTCTAATAAAATACCACTAGCATTTCACACGAGCAAAATTTTTAGACCGGAGCAAATTACAAACTCCATCATCTATGTACTCAGAAACAAAGTATGTTTTTTCTATAACGGTTGCTACGATGACGAAAATTATTGGATCCTGAGTCATATCTAGGGTGTCGGAATTTTCGGCAAGCAAAACGTTAGCTGGATTGAATAGGAACTGAGAGTTTGACATACCTATAACCAATTTAAAAAATCGCATTTACACAGCTAGTAACAGAATTATTGGGATAGTTCTTGAAAACTGTTTTGATAGGTAATAATCAGCGGATGAGAAGTAGTCATTTCTAAAATGTCAACTTTGCTAGGAGCTGTTCACTTTTGTTCGATATTTGATAATAATTGATGAATGTGTCGAGTAACATGGTCCACCGTTTGAAGGTACTTTTTGGTCTAGATGAGTGATATATAAGTAACATATGTGTTCAGTAGCGCTTCAAAACTCACTTAATGCAAGGGAGATTTACATTTTCAGAATACACTTCAGCTGAATAAAAATTCGTTTAAAACTGAAGGCATAAGTACATCAAGTTATGAACATGTGATAAGTAACAAAGTGGCTCAAGCCAATAGCAACCACATGCAAAAGGCACCATGTTGGCATCTCATTTGGGATCAGTTTTTCCCTCGATTTGGTATGGCAGATTCCATCTTCAATATACAATGAGGAACTTACTGATAAAACTATTTTTCTGATATTGGCATACAAATACCAAGCGAAACTGAAGCACTACAGAAGCAATGACACCACATCTATTTTATGGAAAGAAGTGTTGGAATTTTGAACGTGTAATCCACTGACTAGACCCAAGGTATTAAGGTAATGTATGGAAAACGAAAAAAAAGGCACCTACCACCAAAGTTTGCTATTTCCACATCTACACCAATATTAATAGACTCAGAATCCAACTCCACGCTTCAAGAGGATGACGATTTCAGGGAACCCAAACTTACAAGACAAACTGTATCTTACTTCAACTAACCTTCCTCGAGACAAATGGCTCTAGTCTATGAGAGGGAAAGTGAAATCGTATGTAGTACCTGCAACGATAGCAGCATCATTTTTTTCTTCAGGAAGGCGAACATTAGGAAATTCATTTCTGGAACAACAGAAACATAAAAGAGATAAACAAAAATATGTAAAAAAAATAATAATATCATATTGGAGGTTGCCGTTGGGGGAAAGAAGTAAGCTAGAATCAGTTAACGAATGCTTCTCATTAGCTAAACACAGAGACCAGAAGTACTCGAAATAGAATTCGACACATAATATTAAGCGAACGACTGTTACTTTCTTGTGTGAAAAATTTGCATGGCTTTTAAACGTTTGTTTTCTCTGAAAGTTAGCACTTCAAACAATAGCATTAAAACACTATACTATAAATTCAACGGTATTCATCATCCAAGGTATAATAAATAGGGTGATGGGATTGGTTGAAGATTGTGTAGAGGTTAACCCGCACAAAACTAGAAAATGTCATCAAAATCGGTTCCATTAGTCTCAGAGTTTTGCATGTGTCAACCAATTTTAGTTTTGCGCATGTGCAATAGTAATTACTCAACCAATCACAATAAAATACATAGGGCATCATCCTGGACATATACCTAACTACCCTCCAAACTCGTACGAAATCAGACTGGTAGATTATGAGAAATAAACTTTATAAGAAATTCACGTTTGTGCATTCGCAAAGGCTATTATTTATCCAACGGCAATGAAAGTTACAAGGGAACTAACCCATAAGTCTAAGAGTTTGCCTATGTCAAACAATCTTAGTTTTGCGCATACACAATAATTATTTAACAAATCCTGATATAACTCAAAGAGAATTTTCCTGGAACATATATCTAACTACCCCTCGAGTTTGAACGATATCAGACCAATAAATGTGAGAAATCGACGTTATAAGAAACCCACGTTTGTGTCTGCATACAGGTTACTATTGATCCGACGGCAATGAAAGCTACAGGGGACTGACTCAGTAGCTAACCCTAATTTCCACAATCCATGGAAATTCAATCAAAATTTGACTAAAACGTAGTATTTATTGGTGTAACAAGAAAGTTGCACAGACGCCGTTGTCCTACGTGAGTGAGACTAGGTGATTCTGGCGAGTATGGTAGGTTCAGCTTTTGTTGAGGGTCAGGCGAATTCCGACCAAACCATGACAACTGACTGATGTGTCCTGCGTGCGCACGATCTTTTGCTAATCTCTGACATGCACACGCTACTCGTCGTTCAAAATCAAACCTGTTTGATTTTTTCTCGCAACTCGTTCTACAAACGCGTGATTGTTTATGTTCACCTTCTGTTCAGTTTATTGATTTTGTTTCTTGAGTTTTTTCTAGAAAAGGAGCTTCTAAGCAATGGAATTCTAAAGCAAAAGAGACCATCTTTGTGGGATAAATTTAACCTCGATAGATAATTTCATGAGATGGTTGCCACTGCAACTGCCCATTATTACAAATATAATCTAGCAGAGCTGGACTGCATAAGGCTAACATAAATCTTGTTTTAATTTCGGAAAATACCCATTGTGTTGACATGGTGCCAAAAGCTATAAAAGCACGCTCTCCTCAACTCGTGACAACGCCCGCACATAGGACACTAGAGGCGTTTCCCGCTGTACACGCCCACACTTGCGAAAATCACCAGTATCTTCAGTACCACTGAAGTAGCCCAGTTACCGCTTACGTAAGACGTAGCGTAAGTGGAAATATTGATTTTGGGACTCAAAACATTTTTTCAATGCACTTCGCACTAACACAAAGCTTTTTAACCTTCGGTAGTGAGGAAACAAAAACAGATTCCTCACACCTTCAAGACTCTACTGAAAAATATGTACTACTGCCAAATACAGAAACAGTAAATAACAAAAATTATGAATATGAATGCTAAGAAAATTGTAACTCACGACTAGATACTATCACTGCACCCAGGAAGCCGGTACCCACTGCGGCTCAGTCTCGACCGAATTCGCTATTCTCATCAGAGTCTCGAACGCCGCGTTGAGATCTGCGTTGACGATCGTGTCGTCGAAGAGGTGGGAAAACATAAATTCGATCCTCTCCCCCCGATGTATCATCTGACGGAGCTCCTCGTCCTAAAAAACGGCCAAAAGGAAAAAAATGTGGGTTCATAAAAAAGGCTAAGTTCACAAAGCATGCCAAGAGAGGGGAACTTCATTTTCACTAATCGTAAAAAAATGGAACAATAACTGAATAAATCAAAGAAATGTCGGGTACAAACTAGGGGATATAAAACGACTGATATGGAAAGGAATTCAAAAGCCAATTGCCAGCTGCAAGCATGACTACATGAATAAATCAAAAGGTGCTTGCAATATTAGAGGAAACTGTCATCAACTGAAGCTTTTATAATACCTAAGGCAAACTGCTATGGCATTAAAAGCATACCTCCAAGATTTATAACGTTTGTGGATGTCTTACCCAAGTTATCATTGTTCAAAGTCTGGTATTTAGGGGGAAATAATAGAATTTCGATTACAACCTCAAAGAACAATCGTCAATCATTCATGAATTAACGATTAAAATACGACAAAGTACTTGAATTTAGAAGAGTAAAATGATACATACAGTAAAAGCGCGGGAATTCTCATCAAACGTTGACTTAGCGTGTGCGGCAGTGCGGGTTTCTTTGAGCGTATCAAACAAAGGCGGTTTTATATAAATAATGTAAGGCTTCAGCTGGACTGTCCTGATCATTTTCAAAGCCTGAAAATAACAAAAATAATTTACTTCCATGAAGAATTGTTTATAGTTGTAATTGCAAAATCAAAATTGAAAACAAGGATGCATTGCTAACAAGATATTAATATAATACATCACAATCAATCAATATGGTCGGAATAAAGACACAACAAGAAATAATTTACATTATCACACAATTTTACGATAATTACCTGATAATGTGGATTCAATATACAAACGTGTCCAGCATTAACCAGGGATAACACACTATCGATCGAAGTACCATAAAGATTTCCCTTATATTCTCCATATTCTAAATATTTCCCTGCAGCCACATCTTCTTCCATTTTTTCTCTGCTGATGAAGTAATAATCTTTGCCATCGACTTCGCCTGGTCTTTGAGCTCTAGTAGTGACTGCGAAAAACCACGGATGATATAAAAACTTGATAGGTCTCTAATATAAGTTTGAAACAGAAAAATGCAGGTATGTGGAAATGCTAAATGGAGATTGCGAAGTTATTTTTATTTTACAAAATCAGCAGACTGTGATTGTTATGTAGACAAAAAAGAGTACGCATTTGGAAAGTTCTTGTGCTTGATTTCACATTAAAATCTTGTTTTTTGTATGACATATTTCACTTTTCAGTCTCGGTAAAACCGTATTCCACGTTAACGTTAAGGTGCGCCAACAATGCTGTTAGTCTTGACCCGAACCACAAATGGAATTCAGTATGGATGGATTGGAATCAAATTCCATTTTTCTGCTAGGCACCCCCATATTGTTTACTACCATAAATTGAAAATTAAAATTCTATGGCATATTTCTTTACTTTTGGTATGTTGAGTTCTTATTAGAGAAAGGAATTTCTGCCACAGATGCAGTTAGACTTCTCTAAAAGTTGATAAAGAAGAAAAACACTTTCCAAAAACCTCAAGTCACCTAAGCACCAAGATATGATAGATATATTACTGTACCCAAAATCGATTTACTCTTCCAACAGATAAAAAAAGCAAGTACCTACGTGACACCAACACAATATTATCCATGTAATGTTGAATCTTCCCCACGAGTAAAAAAGAGTGAGAGAATGAGTGCACTGTAAAAGGAGATGGCAATCCGATTAATGGCTTAGCCCGAATTGGATGAAATAATGCATTATGTGGCTTGCCATATATACATGGAGCGTCTTTTTGGGGGTATATCAAACTTTTTTGGTGGTTTTCAAATTTACCCCTTCCCTTACAAACCCCCCCCCCCCCCGCCCACTAATTGGTTCGAAGTGGTTCCAAAACCCCAAAAGGTACTTCGTCAGGTCAAATGTACCCTACTTTTCACATTTCATTAAAATTGATTGAGGAGCTGGTGGAAGTGGGTAGAGGATCAGATGACCAAAAAACATGCATTTTGATGACTCGTTTAGCATATATAGAATCGATCTAACGTTACATATATGGCATCAGGCGACTCAGGGGGTATATCCCTCCCAGGATATGCAAAGGAGGAAATTAAGGGTGAAGATTATTAGGATGAGGTCAGGAGGGGGCCAATGTTGGGCTTAAGTTAGTTTTGTTATTTATCTTGGCGCATCTCGTCATTGCAGTGGCAGCTATTCGGTTTCGCTGGATAAGGATATCATAGGGGGATGTATAGTTGCTCTCACGAGAAACGAATTTGTAGATCCAAGTCTACCACAACACAGGATCTTGGGTCAATAGCTTTACCCCACGTACAGGGGAAACTTGACGAAACTACATCAATCGAAGGTCTCCATATACTCTAATAAGTATAAGATGTGTGTTGTAGAATGGAGAAATATACTGCCCTTATATCTATTGGGCCATATCAACCAAACATTTTCAAATGAGAATGTAGCAATTTCAGATTCCAATAATTTTTAAAGATCAGACGAAAGCAAAAATAACAGGTACCCAATCTGAGTCACTATTTTCTAAATCCTACATTTGTTTAGGTTGTTGAATGAAAGATGATTTAAATTTTCTGTAGGTGTAGTAATTAAATTGGAATTACAATTGAAGGGTACCGGAGTAAAACGTGTGAGGGGAAAAAAAAACAGTATGTTGGAAAAATCAACTTTAATGTCGGAGACAACAATTGTTTTTCCCTGGTATGGGCAAACTTCATAAACACTTAAAATACTAAAGACAACAACGTTTATTCCCGGTTTTCACTTCACCTTTCGAAAGGTTCCTTAAAACCCTACACGGTGGTCCGCTGACTGATTCAAGGCCGTCTGAAATGCCGACGAAAACTGACTACAAGGCGGTGTTCCGGAACCTTGTACGAGTAGAAATTGACCCTCGGGAAATCCGAGCTGATCGTTTACTCGTACAAGACGCAAATCAAACATTCAGTTTTTGGGTGTTGTAACAACCTAAATTATGGGCTCAGCAAAAAAAATTGGGTGAAACTAGACCCCAAATGGGGTAGAATGCTACCAACCGCACTTTTTTATTTCAACCCGTTGCCGAGATATGATTTTTTAAAGTTTTTTTCGACAAAAACACGTTTTAGACCATAAAAACTTCATTTTCTCCACTATCAATATACTTTTTTCAATTTTTGACCTCATATCTGAAACCAGCGTTAAATTTCGTATAAGAATATTGTTCTCTGGATCTTCAGAAGTTCAATCCTTAAATCATAATCCTTGTTCAAACGTGAGAAAATTATAAAAACCAAGTTTCCTGAAAATCTTCTAAGCTGTACTGTCGCCCAATAAATAATGTTGAGACTTATTAAACCTCACAAATTTATTGTTCATTTAAAGAGCTTTCAAACGATGGAGTCGCTTTTGAAATTTCCTTTCAAATTGGTGCAGTTATTTAACCTGGAAGATGAAAAAACGTGTTACCTTTTGGTTGTTTTTTTTTCTTGATGGACGGGCAGAGAAAACAAATAAAAACTCGGCAACGGAAAAAATGCAATTTCAAATGAAAATTACTCCTGGATAAAGAGAAAACAAATTTACTTTTACATTTACATTATTGCTTCAAATGCAACTCACAATTTTGTGTTTTCGAAGTGGCTCCCTCGACTGCACGCTCTTGCCCTTTTTCGGACCGACCCCACCGTCACAGAGTGAATGGACGAACTGACTCATTTTCTTCAGTCAAAACAAATTCCAACGCATTGATGAGAGACAGAGTTCAACTATTCAATGAGGTTAGGAAGTCTTCGTCGTTTTTTACAGCCTCCGTGTTTTTATTTGTTTTCTCATCCCACCCGTCCATCAAGAAAAAAAAAAAAAAAACAACCAAAAGGTAACACGTTTTTTCATCTTCCAGGTTAAATAACTGCACCAATTTGAAAGGAAATTTCAAAAGCGACTCCATCGTTTGAAAGCTCTTTAAATGAACAATAAATTTGTGAGGTTTAATAAGTCTCAACATTATTTATTGGGCGACAGTACAGCTTAGAAGATTTTCAGGAAACTTGGTTTTTATAATTTTCTCACGTTTGACTAAGGATTATGGTTTAAGGATTGAACTTCTGAAGATCCAGAGAACAATATTCTTATACGAAATTTAACGCTGGTTTCAGATATGAGGTCAAAAATTGAAAAAAGTATATTGATAGTGGAGAAAATGAGGTTTTTATGGTCTAAAACGTGTTTTTGTCGAAAAAAAACTTTAAAAAATCATATCTCGGCAACGGGTTGAAATAAAAAAGTGCGGTTGGTGGCATTCTACCCCATTTGGGGTCTAGTTTCACCCAATTTTTTTTGCTGAGCCCATAATTTAGGTTGTTACAACACCCAAAAACTGAATGTTTGATTTGCGTCTTGTACGAGTAAACGATCAGCTCGGATTTCCCGGGGGGTCAATTTCTACTCGTACAAGGTTCCGGAACACCGCCTTGTAGTCAGTTTTCGTCGGCATTTCAGACGGCCTTGAATCAGTCAGCGGACCACCGTGCCTAACAGGTGGCACCACTATATCAATTTAAAAAAAGTTTTTTTCCCAGTACCCTTCCATTGTAAACATGATGAATGGCAAATCATGTTAATACAACCGTGATTGTTTGCCGTTTATTAAGCTTTCTACAAAGATTTGAGGGTACACAGAAAGACACAAAACCAAAGTTGTTCAAAATGCTCTAATAGGTACATAAAAAGTGAGTGAGAATTTTGTTTATGGCGAGAAAGAAGTTCCATCTCAAAAAAGTGAAAATAATGCTTCTACTAACTTGTTAGACTCAGATATATATCTTAGGTTATACCATTGCTCAAGAAAAGGGTGGGAAAAATATATATTTCATCCTAAAGCCTGTTTCACATGGAGTGGAACGAGTGGAAAGCGGAAGGACGGAACGCAATCTGATTGGCTGTTGGGACAACAGTTGAGGATGGTGGCTGCCATGTTGTCGGAATGGGCGGTCAGCGGACGGCGGTAGAAATTTTTATATCGCTGCCGCGTTGTCGAGCAAAACACAAGCTCATTGGACAGGAATGTTGATAATCGCAAGTAGAGGTTTCAGATCAGAGAGGGTTTCAGTAGGAAGGTTATGATTCCGTTCACCAAGGTGACCGCTTCATGTGAACAATCTTTCCGACTCCGCCGCCCCTCCACTGGTTTTCCGTCCTTCCATCTTTCCGCTCGTTCCGCTTCCATGTGAAACCGGCTAAAGACATGGGTAAGCCATTAAACGAATTAGTAAAATGACTACTTACATGGAACAGGGGAGCGATATTTCGATGGATCAGTGGCCATTAACCTTCTCTTGAGTTCCGCCCTTCCAACGCCTGGAGGGCCGACTAGCGCTAGAGGTCGATACAGCCCAGGACGTGGATACAGCTTGGCTACTTCTTCATAAGTCGCGATCTCTTCTCTGGCAAAGTCGTCCGCCTCGGCTGCGTCATATATAATCTTTTTAATCTTAGGCGGTGGAGCGCAGTGCGATGAGGGAGAGCAAGGCGAGAGCGATAGCTCTCCCACGCCGCCTTTCCCGGAAGCACATTTTTGGAGGCAAGCCTTTGAGATCCCAGCCTCTGCTAGATAGTGAGAGTTTGAAACAGAAGAGAATGTTATAGAACATGCCCCAAAGGATCAACACACCACAACTGAAGTCTCATTATCTTGAATAAGTGGTGATTGAAGTAAAACAACTATTCAGCTGTTTTAAATTGCAGTTAGGTGATTGTTCAATAACAAAGATAAAATGAAATGGAGTAGAAAACATCATATAACTTTAATGTATTTTAATTTCGTTGAATCTATAAAGATAGAAATTGACAGCATAAACCAGAGTTCTTTAGTGTTCAATAACTTCATTCCAAAACAATTCTTTCTGTACATAATCCAATAATGGAAATTATGTTCTTTGTTGAATAACTAATGCAGCCCAACCCATTCCGGTATTCCAAAACAGATTTGCAATTCATAGCCAAGTTGACGAATTTTTTCTCTTCTTTCAAATTTCAACCCTTTTATGGTCTTTTGGGGTCACTGGTCATACATCAACTTGGGGTCTAATTCGATTCAGTCAAATTATTGTCAAAATCGAACGAGAAAGCTTTTTTTTTTTTTTTCGATGATTTCAGGACCATTGTTAGCTGATACTTTTTTTTTTTGTAAATGCATTTATTTATTTATTTTTTTAATCAACACATTGAAACGTATACCAACAAATTGTGAGGGAGAGTTGATTTGCCCCCCCACCCCCCTCCCGGCCGATCTCAAGTTTAATTAAACTTATTCCTAAAACACTGCAAATTATTACATACAGGTTTATTATTTCTGTTTTAGATAGCTCTTCTAAGCAGAACACTATCTTGTCAATAATCATTCAACGATATCTATTATAAATTATCTAATTGTAACTGCATGGGCCTACCGAGGATACATGAATTAAAATAAATAAAAGATCTACACTTTACCAGCCCCTCTGTACTTTAACAAGAGCTGACCTGCCAACTGAAAATTAGTGAGGTAAAATACATCACCTACCAACGCTTAAATCAACCTTTAAGTGACGAAAGTTATATCTAGGGGCATTAGAGCGTGGTTTAACAATGTAGTGGCCCCCAGCCGCGGCGTCGGACAGAGCCAGTTTAAAGGGAAAATTCAAAAATTAGCGGGACAGGTGCCTTGTAGGAGGTCTTGCCAACCGGACGTGCCCAGTCACGTAGGCTGCACTGTCCACGGCCCCAAATGAAGTGAATTAAGAGATAGAATTTGTATGAGCCAGTGTCAGTCATGACCTCAGTGTATATTATGAGTGAGTTTGAATCGAGATTTTATACATAATTATTGAAATCGCAATTATTTTTCGTCGAAAGTGCTTTCTTGTGAAAGAATTGGATATTGTTAAAAATCATAAACTAGACAAGTTGTTTCATAATGTTTCGTTAAAATTATAATAGTTCTAAATGAAGTGTTAAAAAGATGCGTTATCCAACGAACAGAAGTATTTATAGATTCATTTGCAAGTCTCCACTAAAAAACATGTTCGCCGAAAAAAAAAGTAGTTATACCTACACATTTAATTTAAAAACTAATTGCATTGCAAACAATAAAGAACCATAACTCAACTCCAATAATCCATAATCCAACCCATTCCAAAAGATAGGTTCATTTTTCAACAAGAGATCATCTTTATATTGAATAGGAGGTACCCTCTGCATGATTTTTGAAAATGCTGTCCGGAGAGATGTTCGCTATTCCTATACTTTCTCACAGTATCAAGTAGAGCCTTGAAATAAATCATTCTCATCAAATCGTTAAATGAACTAAATTTAAAACAATATGATAAATAAATAAAATTTAGAGGTACTTGGAACGTTTATAAATTATTAAAATGTTTTTTAGTCTATGTACATCACAATAAAACTTATTCATAAGTAAAGAACACAAAATTTGAGACTTCAGTAGTTTGGTATGGTTGACCCAGAATAATGAAACGTTCTACTTTCAACCTACTTACGATGACGACATCGAGTTAGGATCGCTACAACAGGCATGCTCAAGTGTCCCTCTCTCCTGTAACATCATGCACTGATTCCCCAAAAAAATTATGTACAAAATCAACAACGCATATCAGGCTGCAGAAAGTCGTTCATGGCTGGTTTCCAACGCCATATGGTGACCTATCGTACATCCACATTCAATATAATAATGATACATAAATAGAAATTATCTTATTGAAAAAAAAAAAAAAAAAGAAAGGGGCCAGGCCAAGAAGGGAATTGATACTGGATCAAAAAGGGTGGAATTTCCTACAAAAGCCGTGCACATCAACACCATCGAGCATCTAACTGGCTCTACCTTTAATAATTGGACAAAAAGATTATAGACATGAAGAGACTCCTACTTGGTACTAACAGCAATCCTCAGCAGAAAGGATCAAACGTTTTTGTTATATTAAGGCTTTACCATTTGTAAACTTTCCAATCAGATTTAGTTTCAAATTTGAAAGTAAGCTATTCATAAACAAAATCAATTCCAATTAATCGGTCTGCAATTCTTCAGTCAGCGAAATTCAGCAGATTATGCTTCTCTGCGCAATGGACCATGAAGCCTAGGACATCATGCACCACTGCCGTGCAGTGCATGTAATGACCTTGTTTTAAGTTGGTTACAGCAGGTGATTTTGAAGGCCTCTGTTATGGTTTCTCGAGAAAGATCAAAGGTAACCAGCATGGACAAAGTTCTGTGCACGCAAGTTTCAGCAGCAGATTATCCACAATGTCCCAGTGGCAGACAGTATGTATACATGCGACAATGGGCGATGATGGCCTACCTTTTCAACACTACCGAGCTATGCCAACAAGCTGGGCCAGCACAGGTCACTAAAACATCTCAGTAACCTGAAAATTCTACCACTACAGTGAAAATGTTTGATGATGGTAGTAAGAGTTGACCTCTGCATTTTTTTTTTAAATCATTAATGAAAGCGATTATCTCAGTTTGGTTGATTCATGAAAAATTAGATTCTTTCTATTTTAAATAGAAATTAACGGTTCAACAGCTCCGCACTAGTTAAATAAATGTGACTCAGAGCAATTAGGTTACTCAACTTTATAACGTTGTAGCATCGATTTAGTGATCCTTCCTGCTGAAGTCTGGGGAATTACAATCATTTTGCATTTTGCCTAAATTGCAAATAATCTACAAAATGAAATAAAGGGTATTCATACTTCTACTGGTATAGTGAGTAGATTTTGTAATAAGAAGAGGGCTTACCTTCACTATCAGATTTGTCCTCATTGGAGCGCTCATGCAGGATTCTGCGTTCTTGGAGAGCTCTGCTAGGAATTAGGCCTGCCCTCATATTACGGTCCCCTTCCTTCCTTGCTTGCCACCTATGAAATTTAAGAAGTCAAAATAATAAGCTATAGAATGCGAATAGCTATAGTACATAAACTAGAACTCGGACTTGAAAGAAGAGGAAATGAAAATGAGGAAAAATTGTATAGAAGATGGCATAGTCGCCTTGTCCTTTCAAGGTGGCTATACTAAGCAACGATTGAAGGCAACCTATACATCAGATCCTATATGGCCAATGAGGTTTCGCATCCATTTTTCAAGTTTCTAAAATCATTCACACAGTGAACTTTTTTTTTGCCTAACAAGCAATTAGGTTATGGAACGAACACTCCAGGTCTGGATGTTCCTCATATGGATATCGGTCTTCATTAAATCGCTCTGTACATTCTGGAATGTGATAGAAATTTTGTGAAAGGCTTTCATGAACAACTATATTTCTATGACACGTTCTTCTCTCAATCCCATAACTTTTACTATCTAGACTGATGTATGAGGAATCTTTGTTGCTTTTCAGTCGTTCACGGCGTTCTTTACCGAATCTCAGCCAACCAGAGGATCTAATATATTCTTAACTAATCTATATTACAGTAAATGGATCGATTTAAGATGCATTTTTATCTTAGAGAAGAGGGCTAAGTGAACTTCTAAGTCTGTCCAATATATATTTTATTGATCTTCATGGATAAATAGGGAGTAACTAGAACCACCACCATAAACATAGAGCACCATGTAATAGGTAATCCTGAATGCCTACTCACTAATAAATAATGGTTGTCCATGATAAGATCAACTACATTCGATACTAACCAGAGACACTAGAAAAGGCTTGGAGATATTTAAAAAAGCCTGGTAACGTCAGAGTTGTTTCAAGGATATATTAATAGGGTGATGAACAGATACTAGTCAGTTAAGCTTAACAACAATACGGGATGTAGTGGCGACATATCAAGACAGGCTCCTGAAGGGGTAGTGGTAGAACCCGTCATATGATATGGACAGAAGGATCCAATATCCACTTCTGGAATGCCAGAAGTCGTTTGGGAGTCCTGAGGCAATATGCCTTGAGACGAGACTGTTCACACAGACAGTGTCCTTGACATATGCCGAGTACCAGTCTAAACCTCGGGTCGAAGCATGTGTTCTAGTTCGCATTATCAACTAAGGAGGTCGGTAACCGAGTTTATGGACTTCCACACAACTCCAAATGCAGAGGTCCGTGAAAAGGGACCCATCCCTGAGAGCCAACATTCTCACAGACTCTAACTCATTTTTTTCAGAATGGAATGCGTGTTAAGTGTGAAGAAACCACATTCCCGTGAATCCAACCTCAACTGGGGAGTAGGCAGTGGGTGATTCAACGAAGTCTATGTACCTGTAGCTCCGACTGCCAGTGGCACCAGTTATTAGAGAAGGCGCCAAACAGCCATTTAGGCCAGAATAGTTACTAGTCAGGCACAGAGAAGATGTATCTGCGCCTACCACTAAGTCCACTTCTGAGGAATTCCACAGCCCAATCATTATGAGTGTGTGAGGACAGGAAATGATACCCAAACACAAGATGAACAGGAGGAAGACCCAGGAATGGTTGTGGAAAGGGTGCAGCAAACCAATCAATATATCCCCCCCCCCCCCCCATTCGTACAATAATAGTAAAACAAGCAAATTAGTAAACTTACCAATAAGCATCATCTTGGGAAACAATGTGAAGAACATCTCCTTTGAGAAAATCCAACCCAGCTTCTTTGCAAGGAATGTAAGGGTCAGACGAGGCAATGTAATCAAAGTGAGCGCGAACACGAACTTTGCTCTCACGAGGGCCTCCTCTTCCGTCAGCAGGTATCAGTTTGAAAGTTATGGTACCTTCGGATTTTTGCTGTTCAACAAAATATGAAGAGGGTATACAACTCGAACTAAATATATTCAACAAGCTTATTTTATATTTAGAAATATGTGCAGTGGAAACTTAGTTTATATTTGATTACAGAGGGATAGATAAATATGGTGGCGGGTAGTTGGAAAATTAACTCAAACATGCAGAAGTTCGGTCTACATTTTCGAGCAATCAGACCTTAGTAATACGTACGTTTAAATTGAGCTAGCCTAGATAAATTCAATTGTTATTATTGATTTGCAAATTTTTTATTGTATATATTCCCAAACAGACTGCATACTCGCAAGGAATCCATATTTTCGTAATCCTTATTCCATCAGCCATGTAGAATAATGTATTATCGATTCATGTTAATTTATTATAGACAATCAAACATATTACTACTTCTATTAACAAATCATTAGTATGTTTCGTTGTTCATGTTTGATGGAAATAACAGTAACAAAAAGGTGTGGGGGATTGGATCAACACAATGCAAGGAGTAGCTTGAATTCAAATAAATCTGGTTGAGGGTCTCATGTGATCACGCTGGAGACAGGCACTAACGTGCAGCGAAAAAACAAAAGTTGTAAGTCAATGAATCAGAAAACTAACATACCGTCAAGCATAAGAATATCCAAATAAAAGTAAAAATAAAAATAGGTACTGAAAAATGCTTACATTGATGATGGCTATGTATTGAGTAGTAATCTGATATAATGTACGTCTTGAAATAATAAAAGAATAAGAACAAAGTTCTTTTCAAGTTATTAATACTTGCGAAAATACTTACAAGGATTGTAAGTACATCATTTGGTGTCTTTCCCTCGACGTTGATATTATTCACTTCAATAACCTCGTCGCCAATGTGGATAAGTCCTGAGCGATCAGCTGCTCCTCCATGCATGACCCGAGCTATTACGATTTTACCAGTGTCTTCATCAGCTTTGATAGTTGCTCCCTATAGGAAAAAATACGGTTAACTCAACATTAGAGCATAACAATAAGTATTCTACGTTCAATAAGAAAACATTTGAACCTAGACGCAGACTTTCTTACTTTTATCGCTTTGTATGAGGGTTCCATTAGTACCGTTTACATTAATGTAAAAATACTTCTAGTATGCCCCTAAAAAATATTGGTATTCAAAACCAGAAGAACTCGATGTTTTTTGCATAATGGCTAATTGTTCATTATTTACTCTTTAAGGCATCTTAATATTCCCTTAATAGTTTGCAAAGGTTTAAAAAAAAAACAAAAAACTGAAAACCAAATTTTTAAAGAAATTTGGGGTGGCAGTTAGAGTGCTCTAGGTCTAGCACGAACTAAGAACTTAAGCTTCAAAATACAATGTACAATCATTACGATTAGTGAAATTATTTTTCTCCAAAGTTGACATAGGAGCCAAAATAAGGAAGAAACAAAATATTACTCGTAGTTGTCATGCTTTATGTTTTAAGATGTTTTAAAGTCCGGAACTAGACCCAGAATGGAGAAAAAAACGTTTTAAAAATCAGGGTGATATTGTGCAGCAATTGGGTGTATCCAGTTAGGCCGAATTATATTAACGCCCATCTATCACTGCTATTTACAGCACTTCGGCTTTGAGTTTGTGGATTTGAACAGGGATGACTGTTTTGACCTGAGTAACCACTGATGCAATAAAATGATACTTTTGGAGAATATATATGCTAATGACGATAACGTTAGCCTAATAATGTTTAAAAAAGAATACGAGAAAACGTCTACAATAATTTCAGAGATGATAATTTAATTCCTCTTGTCCAGGTCCGGTTTTAACCAAAAAACCATACGTTAATCATTAGTAACAGGAAATTTAAAAAAAGCCAAGCTGAATGGGCACTATAGCTTCCTCGCGTACTACCACATAGCTATGAGTAAAATCAGTCGTTTTGTGAATAAAATGAGAGGAGAAAGGTGATCACGCTCGACTTGCATCTTCAAGTGAGATTGATCAATACCTTTACTGTTGGTTGGATCTAGGAGTATAGTTATTACTTTATTATTATAGTTCTCAGGGCTCTAGGAGGATCATTTTCCCCTCCTTCACACCCCCATTTCCGACCTATAAGTTCTAGAGCCCTGAATAGAATATTCTTCTGCCACCAAACTGAGCACCCCCCCCCCCCCCCCCCCCCCTCCATTAGATCGTCTGCCCATGCAATCTGCTCTGGGTCGAGCGTCCCAAAGATTCTGAATTGTTCAGCTTCCAGTGCTGGACACTCAAAAAGCAGATAGGAGGCTCTTTCTTCCTTCTCTCCACTGGTAGACTCCAATCATGTTCAAATGTTTCCTGAAGCATCCATGCCCAGGCACCATCCCTACTCAGAGTCTCATTTTCCTCCAAGAGAGATAGAAGGCAGCTGTGCTCCTGCGATGACAGGGTGCTTTCATTATTAGCTTCCATGTTTCTATTTCCAGTATTTTCTCAGTGCCATTTGTGTTCTTTTCTTATGCAATCTCACAAAGCGGTTTCTGCCGAACATCTTGCTAACTATGCCCAATGAAATGCAATACTGCCCCTTTCTTGCATGCAGAGATTCATTACCTTCAACTCCTAAGTGCCCTGGAATCCATTCTAAGGTAACGTTGTTGATTTTCCCCAGAATATTCAGTGCTTCTCAACACTCTCTAACCAGTCTTAATCTGGTCTGGGTGGCTACAAGTGTTTTAAGAGCTGCCTAGTACATGAGGGACAATTACCTACCCAAAGTTGGCTTCACATGTGCAGTGTGAAGCAACTTAGTTAGCTACAGTTATGAAGCAGTGCAATAACTGAGAAAAAGGTAACTATGTCCCTAATGTTGCTGAGGTTTAACCAGACAATATTGATAGGATTTTCCTGATTCAGGATATCACGGAAAATGAGAGGAATAAATATGGCTGAAAAACATCTCAGACCAGCCGTTTGAGCTTGTATGCTTCATAAACACTGATAAATATTAGTATAGATCATTTCGGTAGAAGCAATTTACCTTGAGCAAATTCTTCATCTACCTTTCAATTTTGAAGAAATACAAGTTTATTAAAATTCACGTGCATTCCCACTCTCCACTATTAGATCAACAGTGGTGAAACTCATAGGAGAGCTCCTAGGAGCCAACTCCCTCAGTTCCTAAAAATGCCATCAAACTTGACGAAATACTTACCGAGAGTCACCGGTGACAAAATATTTTACGTTTGCTGAAGTAGATCTCATTGAGATCATTTTCTAATTATCCTCTGATTTTCGGCGAATTTATGGCGTCAGATCATGAGAAATAGGGGTTTTTATGAAATGTATATCAATGCTTATTCACATGCTACTAATGAAACTTATAGGCAGCCAACAAGGGGCCAAACCATCCTAGGATATATCGAAATTGGACTGTAATTTAGCATGGAGTTGGACAGTAGTTTAGGCCTAGGGAAAGAAATCACTAAAGACAGACACAAAACTAAATTTGTTCGGATACTGTGAAATACAAAAGGCTAGTAGAAATTTCGATTTTGGGGAATAAAATATGTCTACCCTCTAGCCAAAACACAAAACTACCCAACCTTTGGGTGGTGATGAAGCAAAACACGTTATTCAACATTATCGAAAGAAACAAATCAAAGAAAAGACCTCGAAACAAGTTCAAAATCATTGAAACTCAAGGTAGGAACAGTAATACAATGTTTAATAATATTTTGATTAGCAATGTTAGATCACACCAAATCATACCAGGCTGATAACACAAATTACCACAAAACTAAGCAAACTATTCTAAGTCCAACTATTGAAAACATCGATCTATTCCAATTCGTTTGAAATTAAGAAGGATTGAAATTCAAATTGTAACAAATTGTGGCATTGCTTCGTACAGTTTTTTCTCACTCTTTCGCTAAATATAATTCAATTACAAACAGCATTAGTCGAGAATGAGAAGGGGGTGGTTATTTCAAGTTCAACACAAAACTTACCACAATTGGTTCAGCGCTCTGTGTACCAGTCTATTGTAAGCAATGCAGAGAAAGTCACAATTAGCTCTATAGATATTTGGCTATTCTACCATTTTAAAAGCGACTAACTATTCATCAAAAATTATAGTTTTCAAAGAATGATAAGTGCAAAATATTTATATTCAATGATTATCTTTGTAACCCCAAAAACTCCCTCATTAGTTGTAATTTGCGTTCAATTATCCTTAAAGAATTAGTAGGTTATAAAAGTTCATAGTAGGATCTACCAAACAACTTACAACTTTAGTTATATGGATGTGCTCTGCCTTCTTAACTCTCGTAAGAGTTTCTCCTGAGTGACGTCACAACATCACAGAATGAAGTTAAGTGAGACTCCTATTTTTTTTTTTTTTTTTCAGAGACGTAGGGATGCTTTCGTGACGGCAGTCAGGAGGGCGAAAATGAATGTGAGAATAGTACGTAGCATATTGTAACATCCATTCAGTATCCACTGGGGTGGATACTCTTTACTTGCAAACATTGCATACACACTCTTCCATTCTTCGTTGACGATACCACTTAAGAATTATATGGAAGCAAGCACAATCATATAATAGTTGTACGACTTGATTGCAAAGGTAGTGTCCTTGAGTTCACTTAAATGAGTTACTTTTTGGCTTAGAAAGAACTGTGCAATAAATCTCTGTCTACCTATCACTCCATACAATAGTAAAGATAGAATGAATGTTTCTTGTAGGAAAATATAGCACTATTTAAAAGTATCCGAATAATATGCCGCATGGATGAAAAATAACCAAAAAGCCACATCTAGTCAAGAAAAATTCACACAAACATTCACTAGTCAATTCAACAGCTGGTCATCTTTCTAAATTCATCGATGTAACAGAATGAAAAGCAACACAACCAATCCAATTACTACCTAAGATCTTGTTTAAAAAAAAAAAATATAAACTAATGCAAAAACTAAATATGGCAAAAACGTCGAATAATCCATGCAGAAATTTAGGGCAATTAATGAGCTATGAGGGTTCATTAAAGGACAAATTGTGCACCAATGCCTAATTAAAGAGGAATTATTTTATTGTTGTGTTAAATAGAATTAGGTAGGTGCCTAAAACGACATTTATAAAGCAAAAAAACAAAAATTTAATAATAATAATAATAATGATAAAATAAAATAATAATAATGAAATAAAATAAATTTAAGAAATAAATAAAACCACTTTTACAAAGTCCCTTATGGACTACTGCCACTTTCACCAACAACTCATGAAGCGGAGATTGGCCAAACTCGATTAAATATAATCTCGAGGATCAAACCTTGGCGTCTTTCACCAACCCAAAACTCGTTTAACCCCAGATTGGAATAATCGAGTTTCCGCAAACTGTCCAATGAAAAATTGGACAGTTTGAAAACCCGCCATATCAAGACAATAAAGCAGTGAATCACAACCACCACCAATTATTACCCGCGCCGTTTTTATCTAGTTACCTAGTTACTATCTAGTTTCCATCTAGTGTTCTAGAACTTGTACCTACTCGCAACTTTTCGTTGACTTTCAACAAAGAAAGTGTGACTGTGTGACACATCATTTGACGGAAGCGGGACGGTTGATCACCTTATTTAAATGTACATAAGTTATTTTATGTGGTATAGGTAGGTAGGTACATACTGTACAAGTATAGCAATTCAACATCGTATTATAACGTGCTATTATCATCGATTATACTTTATTTCCCTATCATCAATTTCGTATCAATTTCATAATCAATTTTGTATTATAATTCATCGATTTGATGGTAAACGCCTTTTTCCAACTTATACCTGTTCAAAGGGAACTACAAGTGAGTGTCAATAAGCTCGAGGACTTTCAAAACTGTCGGTTTTGAGAGCCGGAATCCCCGCCGAAATTCGACGTCGTCCAACCCGTCAAAATGTGGAATGCGCCGTCCTTGGGCGTCTTTGCGGGACATCGTCCTCATCCGAGGAATCGAAAATTAATCCGAGCGATAAATCGCGTGAATTCATCATCAAAAACTTGAATAACAATAAACTTCAACTGTGAATCAAACTGTAGAGGTATCAGCTGTTGGCCATATTGCTCGATATCATTGTTATCACTAAACTGAGATTGGCAAGTGTAACTGGCCGGGGCTTGGGAGATTAACCTCAAGCCACCTCGTTAGGAGTTTAAACTCGTAAAGTGGTCTGGTGAAAGACGATTAGCTGGAATCTCCGTTATTTTTTAATCTTTTCTAACTTAATCTCGTTCATGTTGTTGGTGAAAGTGGCCCTAAGGGGAAGTTATATATTTACTAAATAACTCAAATAAATGTTTAATTATTTTCAAGAGACACTTTGTTTTAATTTGCTATATATAATATCTGTAATGCAAAAAAAAAAAAAAAAAAAAAAAAAAAAAAAAAAAAAAAAAAAAAAAAAAAAAAAATGAATAGATAAAATAAAAAAATAATTAAAAAAAAATAAATAAATAAAATAAAAGGAGCGTACAGTTTACCCAATGGTAATCTTACTGTAGTTAAACCAAAGTCAAAGATAACCAATAACCAAGTCACAATACAACTTGGGCATTTAATTCAATTTCAAAATCGTAGTCTAGGAGAGCTACAAAACATATTGTTCTGTACGGAATTTCTGATAAATGTCCTCAAAAATGTTAGAAAATGAAACTTTTACTGATATTGAATACACTTAATATGATGTACATTAACAGTAATGATTTTGAAATATCATTGAAACAGTAGTGCAGATAGCTGTTGTGAACAGTAAATCACAAGAACTAATTGAATGGGACATGGAAAAAGAGAAAAAATGTAGAGCTCAAGAACGTTGTTTGCACCTTACAGAAAAGAAGCAAGAACTTTTGGACATATGAGTAATTTTTACAGAGTTTATCTCTTCTGATCCGCAGTTTGCATTCGTCAATTCAGGAATTCTAATTGTTTCAAACAATTGGATTTCAGAAAAATAATAGCTTTTAAGATAACAATGAAATTGTTTGCCTTTTGAAAACTAATTCAATTTGCTGATGGATGGCAGTGATCCACCGTTTTCTCAACTTGTCATCCCGGAATACTAGTACTCTTCGCTATTGTGTGTTTATGTACACACTGTACTATAGGTGCATAGGGTGGTGGGGCCAGTGTTTGACACCTTAAGAGGCATTTTGACTTTGACAAGCAATTAAGTTATGTTTTTTCGTTTGTTACAACTTGAAGCTTACCTACATCTATTGCTGCATCAGGATGTCCTCAATCTGCTCGGTATTGAAAAAATCACTAATTCAAGCCACAAAACATCATAAATTCGTTTTTTCGAAATCAATTTTTTGCCCCAGTATTTGACAGCCACATTTTTTTTTTTTTTTTGTACCCGTGATTGACATACACCCTATGATTGACACAACAGTAGTTCTTCTGCAATAAATGATTCCTTGTATCAACAAAACATTTTATTTCAACATTTTACAAATAAATTTAGCATTTGAACTTAGTTTTTTTAATCTAAATATAAAATTAATATGAGTATTCATAAAGACAAAGTTGAAAATATCACCTGATGTTTCATCACGAAATAAGTACAATGTTTTCTTGATACCATAGGCACAATACGATTCTAGCAGCTTGTGAGTTTCTATGTATTTATATAAAATAAAAAAAATAAATAAAGAACGAATGACAAGAACGAATAGAGATCCATATATGACATTTACATTACACATTTTCACATGTTATCTTTGATTATTTCCAAAAAATTATAGCATAAATCCAATCTACACAAAAAACTGATTGAGCAATATCATGGAAACAATCAAATTTGAAAATATGGAGGGCATGGTGAAGCAAATAAAACGCTTACCTCCTTAGGAAAATCGAAACAGCACCAAAGAAATTACAATACGAGGTTCTGTTGGGTAACCTTCTCCAGGTTTCACAAAAACCCGCCTGAAACCTTTTCCCGCCTTTATACTTTACTGAGAAGGTATTTTGCCTCAAAATTCAAATGGCTCAATCCCGTAAAACACTTTTAAATGCGTTATTATTAAAACTTCTTGGTGAGATGTCAATCACTGGTCCCTCCACCCTAGTGTACTTTGAAAACAATTTGAGGGGTGATGTGAGAGTAATGTAGAACAAAAAATAATAATTATGTCGCGAGAAAGTGGGCGAGCTGTAAGCATTTTTCAGGTTTAAGGTTGTTGGGAAATAGCAATCATATTTCCAGGGGGAAGCATGTTAGTTGGATTTGTCAAAAATTCCTACTTCAAAAATAACTAAAAATAGCGCGCAGCCTAGACCAGGAAAAAGAAGATTCTCACCATTGATATATTAATTTTAAATTTAGATACTCCTCGCCTCTCGATCAGCTCCCAATTTTTCTGATGAAAGGATACAATTTAAATTTCAGTTTAAAGGCAATTTAAAGGCTGCCATTAAAGGGTGCCTGATCCAGTTTCAACATAATCTTGTAAAATTGTAGGTATATAGCAAAACTCTTTCTCAATTATATTATTATACTAAACTGTAGGGATTATATTTCTTTATTCGAGTTTAAGCATTTTTATTGATGTAAAACGCATGCAGATCTACAACCGTATGTCCAATCCAGAGTCTCAAACAACAACATTGCAACAATTCTTGTAAAAACCACACTATTTAAAAAAAATTCGAGAATTTGGAAAAGCAAAACGAGAAAATGTGACGAGTAATAATGAGATCTTTATTGGTAGTAACAAAACTAAAAACGTTGGACCAGTAAACGTGGACATTCAGTTCCATCAACCGGGAATTATATGAATGAAGTTAGTGGGAACGCTTACCAAGGGTTCGTTGCTTTTGACGAGTTGTACGATTTTAATGGTTTCCTCGTCCTCTTCGACGTCCAAAGGGATTTCAGGTAGGCGGGGGAAATAGTCCTTTTGGGCGACTGCATCGTGAGCACACATGAGACCCTGAAAATCAATCATGGAGCGATAAATCCCATGTTTTCAAACGGTAGCAAACAGCAGGCTGTCGGAAGAGGCTTTGATTTAATATGAATGTCTAGAAATCGTCCAAGCTATAGTTCCTTTCCTTCTGCTTACAGTGCTGTCATCGGTATCCCGATATTTCTTACCAACAGCGGAAATCAATCAATTCGGTCTTCGAAGGAAAAGAGTTCACGCTCTTTTGATACACAGTTGCATTTTGGAAAGGCGGGAATGACAAAAAATATCTGTGGTGCTAACATATCAGTCGGCGCTCCGGAAACAGTTTTTTGAGGTTTGAACCGAGGTTCTCCAACAATGGACCAAGAAGGTCATGAACCAAACATATTGTAGTTCGACAGCAATTGATTGAGCAAAGCTGTCAAGAGATCTCTATCCGTTCAAATTGCCATCAGTTGTATCTCACAATCTTTGCGTTGGTACATGTGAACTGCCAGTGGTGTAGTGTCCAAACGAACACATACCAGACCATTCTGAACCATTCCACTTAGGCCACGAAAGCTTTTGGCCGTTCAGACACTCACAGAACGCGTTCTGAACATGTGGTTTCCTGTTCAGGTAGACAATCCCGAACCGTTTGACCGGTTCTGGATTTTCTTCTGAACAGTTGGTTCTAGACATGCGCATTGGTATGGAAAATTATTATCAACCGTTCTGAATTACGAGACACATCCAAAAAGTAAGAGTAGGTACTAGATTTTTCTATTAAACAAAAACAGGGTTTTGTAGGTTAACATCTCACTTATTCTTCTACATAATCGCCTTACAGTTTGGTGCAAGTTTTGAGCCTCGGCACAAGCTTTTTGATACCCTCTTCGAAGAATTCTCTCGCCAACTCTTTTTGCCAGTTCAGGACCGGTTCTTTCACTTCCTCGCCGGTTGAAAAGCGTTTTCCACCCATTTGAGTCAGGGAGGTGAATAGATGAAAGTCGGAAGGGGCCAAGTCAGGGGAATAGGGAGGGTGGTTCAAATTTCAAAATGTCCCAACCAAATGAATCCAACAGCTCTTTGTTGACATTGGCTGTGTGATGGCGGGCGTTGTCGTGCAACAAGCACAACATTCACCTCCCCTTGTTTTGGATTGCTCTCTTGACTCTGGAGCTTTTTAAGGGTTTCGCAGTATCGAACTGCATTAATCGTCTCCCCCTGGGGCAGAAAATCGACCAGAATGATTCCTTATTGGTCCCAAAACATGGTGGCCATGATTTGTTTTGCCCGAAATGGGGGTCTTGAATTTTTTTTCAGAGGGAGAAGACGTGTGTCTTCACTGAGATGATTGTCTTTTCGACTCTGGAGTGTAATGAGCCACCAGGTCTCATCTCCCGTCACAATGGAGCTCGAAATCCTCACCTTCCATTTCAAATCGCTCAAGGAACTCACGAGCACAGGCGACCCAATTCACTTTGTGCTGTTGTGTCAATTGTTTTGGCACCCATCTTGCACACAATTTTCTGAATCTGAGAGTTTCAGTGATTTTTTCGTGCACGAGAGATCTGGAGAGTTGTGGAAACATTGCAGCAAGTTCATCCACAGTCAATCGGCTGTCTTCACGAACAGCGTCCTCGATTTGTTTCACCAACTCATCAGTCAACATGGAAGGCCTCCCATTCCTCTGATTGTCGTGAACATTCATTCTTCCTTCGCTGAACTCACGACACCACTTGAAAACGTTCATTCTGTTCATGAAACCTTCGCCATAAACCCCTTTGATCCGCGTTTTACCCTCTGCAACCGGATGACTGAGCGCACCTCACACTTGGCGGGATTTTTTATCGACCTGGTTCACACAAACGGCCACCACGAAGGGAGTTTGAGGTCATTCAGTGCTCGTTGTGTTCAGGAGCTCCTGTATCACGCAGTGTGACCAACATTGGAAACAAAAATTTCCCCCACACGTACGGACCTCAGTACTCTTACATTCTGGTCGTGGCTTGTATTATCAAAGCACGTTCGGAGTGTCACACGTTCCGAACGGGGTTTGGAATGGTTCTCATCCCAATCCGTTCAGAACGCCGATCTGAGAACCGCGTTCAGAATGGTCTGTCCCACCGAGAAATGGAATACAGATGGTCTGTCCGAACAAACTTCATCTGTAAAGTGGCCTTACCTATCTGGCGTCTAGTGAAATAGCCCCAATGGAGAAGGGCAGATTAGAGTTTTTAGTAATGTGATAATAAAACGACTCAGAATATCTGTTTAAATGAAACACGTATGTACATTAAAAGTACCTACCTACACCAAACTAAAGCTACTTTAATGTAGTGGGGAATAATCAATTCTACGAGTTTATAATCAATTCCTAAGACAATATTCGTTCGGTGTTCAAGACAGGAACTCAGCCTTCAAAAAAACATTAAATAAGTGAACAATCGTTTCACAGAATTTCGAAGACCTCAAACTGGGTCACACGCATAATTAAGGTCTACATCATCGAATCACCCAAGACATATCGTACTTAACAAAAGTTAACAATAACGTAAATTTGGATGGAAATTTAGCATTATAGTTGTTTGAGCAGCCTACCACACGAATTTGAAAATGACATCTTACAGCAAGTTATGAACCTTCCTACCTATTCACAGATGATAGTGAACCTACCTATTCACCCAATGACATTGCGCCTTGATGATTACCTGTAAATGAGGTACTTGGAGAAGTTCAAAAAGTTCTTTGCAAGTTTCACTAATTTCTATGCGAGGCATTATGAGTTCCAAGACTTCCAGAGCGACCTGCATAGAACTTGACAGAACGGGGTTCAGCTTATCGTCCTGACCATTTTCGACAATTCTATTATGCACTTTTACTAAAGCGTGAAGTTCTTTAGATTGCAGCAGGCCACTGAGAAATCCGAATTCTTCTTCAGAACTAGGGAGTTGTCTGCGGGACTGCTCCAAACTGGCTAGCAGACCGGATAGAGCTGAAACATAAAACCAAATCCACGGCTATTTCCCCAATTGACGTCAAAATGTCACAAAACAAGCCAAAGTATTTTGTAAAGAATGATTGAATCCAAGCCAAAAAGTGACCTGTTTCTGGAGTAAAGTTATAATTAGAACAGAATGAACCAACAACTCACATGGATCCCAGTTTCCGTTCGACATAACTGCGGTCATTATCTTCAGCTAAAAACTTTGTTTGTCAAGTTCAAAATAAGAGAAAAACGAAAAATAGAAGAAAAAAACCTCGATTCAGAAGGAAAAAAAGTAAGAAAAAACGGAACTCAGAGCGATACTGATTGAAACGGGCCACTACGGTTTCGCCAATTCATCACAAATTTACCGGACCCACAATAATTGAAATGAACCTAACAATCAATAGGCTACCTACAATACATTTTTCCATATAACAATCCCCTGAGAAGGATTGTGAGAATGCTGGAATTGTGAAAAATCGAACACTTCACTCCGCACATTCACAGATCACTAGGTCAACTGCAGACAAATACTGCAAGATGGATGAAACAACTCCCATCACCTGCCCTGAATATTAGCTACTTAACTGCTCTCTATTGAGGATAAAATCAACCAATAAAAAAAATTCTCATCTCACCCATATCAAGAAATTATTCTATTGTTATTAGAACATGTATAATATGCGAACATTTAATAATTTCAACGAGATCTTTATTACGATGATTAAGATCTTGATGAAAATACGAACAACAGTAGTTTGGTGAGTAACTGAAGAAGTCAAATAGTTCAAATACGCTTCCACAGAGCGCACTCCTTTCATGTCAAGTTTTCTTATCGATCTTAGATATCATTATCTGATAAGTATATTTATTTTTATTTTTGTTATTGATTTGAACGGGTTGGGTGTTATGGACTGAACGTGATGTCAGGTTGGTTTTTACGGAACAATTAGCTATGTAATTACCTATTTCTTATGAAAGATTTTTCTGTAACAATAATCTAAATCAGTTGGGTGTTTCCAATGAAGTCTAATCCCACAAAGAAACAATTTTGATGGGTTAACAGTGTGTTAACTACCTAAATTTTTCAATATTTTTCTGTGCAATCGGAAAACAATCATTTGCTGAAAAGTTGAGGTACCTATGTTTTTTTTCTATGCATGATGATTGGGTAGGGTTTTTCAAATCTGGTACACTTATAGCTTTGTTCGTGCAGTACTTGCGGTGACTCAGTACGACCAACGCACGCGCGTTGAATTGAAGTCCGAGCTAGCTGACCCCATGCATTCTCAACATGCCCCGACAAATGGGTTAATGAGGCACTAGTTAACAGCAAGAATTATGGAATGGTGGTCATGAATTAGAAGAATCACTGAATCCTCAGTTTTTGGGGATTTCTCCTTCCTCGAGAACAACCTCTTGTCTTCGGAGTTGTTCTCCATACTTAATCCTGGAACCTTCTCAACTTCCTTTATTCTTCCATTGATAACTCATTTACTAATAACGTTTCAAACAATCGTGATTCCGTAGTATTGAATGCAATTTAGTGTCCTCGAGCCTGCCCCTTAAAGGTAAGGGGTAGCAACGTATCTAGCTGAGCTTTTGCAGGACCAACAAACGTCCGAGTTTTGGTCACAGGAAAACTATATAGACTTAAGTAGTGCATGCCTGAACCACAAGTTCCCCCTCTGGATCGCAGCGTGACAGTCACATCATATCTTCATTTATTTGAGTGTTACCATTAATCAATCCGAGAGAATGTTTTCGGACTTGATGCGCATGGCTCTTCTTAATTCCATTGAAATCGGTTGGTAAATATTGAGGGCGTTTTCAAGATGGGGACTTCCTTATAATATTTTTTGTTAATCTCAGAACAATAATTAGGACGATTGTTCCCAAGTTGTATTTACAATTTTGTTGTACCCAACGTGTGAAATAATATAACGTAATGAAATGTAACATAATATACTTAATACGATAATTTGCGGAAATTTGTTCATACGGTCATGCTGCATGTCTGGAACTTTGAGATATGTTACTCAATTTAAGCACTGGAAACCGTACAGGACTTAATAATATGAAAACTCAATTTTTCCATAATTTTTGAGACAATGAATTAAAACTTGGAGATCATTTATCGGGGGCCTAATATTAAGAATTCAGCACACACAAAAAGATAAATCTTTTTCTTAACTTAGTATTAGGCACCTAATACTAAACCTAACCTAAACCTAACCTAACCTAAACTCCCTCCAAGTTTCCCTTCGATATCTCAAAAATTGTGGAAAAAAATTATTTTCCATATCATGATATAAAGGCCTACGTTTACGATTTCCTGTGCTTAAATCGGGTTTAACTGAAACAATAATTCAAAATGATGTAATTATTATTTACTAGCCGCTCCGGCTCGCTACGCTCGCCTCCACGTCCAGCCGGGGGGCAAGCCCCCCGGACCCCCATTAAATTGCTCGCTTCGCTCGCAAAGTGTGGCGTATAGGGAATTTTGCTCGCTAAGTGTTGCATGTATGGAATGTTGCTCGCTTCGCTCGCAAAGTGTATACATGGCCCTCGCGTCCGGGGCACAAATAATTTCTCATATTAAACGCTTCCCTCACTTCCGCTCGCAATTTGACCTACTTCTCGTCACTTTGTTCGATATCCGATTTCGGATTCAGATTCGGCGGGATCAACGCTGTATTTCGCCCGCGAAAACCGTTCCGAAAAACGTACCTTTATGGGGTATATTTTAATCGGAAAAAAACGTAGTTTTTCGTCGGACTTTTCAAGAAAACGGGTCCGTACTCTCGCATTTTTTTGACGCATTTCCCGATACTTTTTTCGCGATCCGATCGCGCCGTCGTCTTCCTCGTAGGAAAACCTAAGAAACCGGTATTTTTCCGGAATTTTCAACGGCCGTTTAGAGGGGTAGGGGAAGCGGGGAAGTCCAAAAAGCGCATTATAATTCTGACTTCGGCCCCCCTCCCGCCCTACGACCCATGGTTCGGCTGGGATTAGAAAATGTGAAATTCGCTCGCTCCCCCTATCGGAAAATCTCAAGAAGATCCCCCCACTCGTACACTCCCCCCACTCAGCCGTTTGGCCGTGCATAGACACGACAAACAGACGGAGTTTCATTCTTATAAATAGTATAGATTTTTTTCTTGAGCGCATGGAAACTTTTGATTATGGCATCGAAAACTATTTTGTGAGCATCGTTTCATAAGAATTGAGCTCCGAATATGAGAAGTTCGATACGAACTAAATCACTCGCGACGAAGTTGTGGATACCCATTTCAAAACGGAAGTTAGTGAAAAACGTTGTCTATTTCCACGAAAAATAGAGAGTTACAATGTTAAATCGATTTCGACGGTTAGGCCATCATCAGTAACAAACAATAACTTGTTTATTAACATCATCACTAACTTCTGTTTTGAGAAGCTCGAGATAGAGGGCAGCAGGTAAACAATTACCTCACTGATTTGCTATTCTTTTGTTGCTGATAAGGGAAGTCGTGACGGACACAAATTGTTAATACAGAATGTGTTATTTTATCGGTGTTTTGTTTCTTTATTATAATAATTAATAATATAATTCTAATTTTTGACCAGTTTTGATGAGATTGTTGGTGAGGGGAACGAATTTGAGAACGAAAAGGGGTGACGCAAGGTATTAACATGGGGAAAGTCGTGTCAACCATCACGTTCCTTAGGTCCATCGCCACCTACCGCTCCTAGCGGCGGACCATGTTAGTTCGGTGGTCATTTGTTGACCACCGATATGGCTTTTTAAAGACTCTCTATTTTCTTTTGATCTTTCTATAACTCAGTAGGTAACTAATAACATAAATTATCCGTTCTTAGAGTTCCATAACTTTTCTCAGTTCTGCTTTTTGATTTATCAAGATTTTTCTCACTCACTTGCCCCTTATTATTTATAGGTTATCTAGGGGAATGGTGATGACGATGACATAAAATCATCAGTTTATTACAACAGGAGGTATCAGCTGATTACGTTGATCGATAATGGCAAAAACAGTATCTGAACTGGATGATACCAAAGTTGTATTGCATCCACATATCAATTCTCTCCAAAAACTAGCTGTCTATGATTTGAAAGATGTAAGTACGAGTTGTATCGAAATAATTATTATAAGCCTGATTTTACATGCTCATGTAATAATTATTTATGTTACTGTAGAATTGTAAATATTAATGAGGACTATTATTGAAATTTCATTATTTGATTGCTACTGAAAAAATTAGCCATGAAACAGATTAGCCCAGGCTGATGAGAACTTTAAAATAATTTAAATTAAACCCCAAACACCAATAGGTGGTATTTCAAATGATAACACCACTGAAGCTGAAGCACTCGCCGAAGGAGTCGAATTGATACATGGAAGTGAAGATCCTTAGATAAGCCTTTCACCTAACTTGTATCATCTTGGTTTTTCATAAGCCTTAATCACAAGAGCGATTCTGAGTTGATGGGTTGTGAGAGGCCTCTTGAGTATAAGAAGAGGAGGTGAATAGACGTAGGAGAGTGAAATTAGTCATTGGCCAAGACGCCCGAGAAAAGATATTTTGAAGCAGCTGAAGTACGAGTTTTATGGTTTTAGCAAAACTGTAAAGTTAGCTACCATCCATTCCGATCAGTGGCTGAGAACATGTTTTTAACTACAACTATCTGTGAACATCATAGTTTTTGTAATCTGAGGGACGAATATACGGTTTTATCTACCATGGATGTGTAACTGCTCTCTCTTCTTGGTCTTATAACCCCAGCTATAGCAGCAGTTACATTTTACGTGTACGGGAACTTCCATTTTCAAGAGGTTTTATCAGATTGGCTTCGGTTGGTGAATGGTGATTGGCTTAGACAATGCCCAGCCCCAGAGATTTTCTCTTGTGTTGGAAAAGAAATGAATTTTAATTATGCCAAGGCAGAATCACTTTCCCTAACGTACTAACATCACTCATCATCACGGAACCTTTCATCTTCGGGAGAGACAGAGGAGGAGGGAGCACATGGACAGAGAGGACTGAAGAAATTTCTCAACGACTCGGCCTGAAGTAATATGTTAAACAGCTCCAGGCTGAGTTCCAACGTGGGGAAAGAAAGGTGAGGTTTTATTGAAGAAGAAAAAAAAAACATAACTCCTCACGTTCTATGTCAAAACACCTGTGAGAATGACACGCTCGACTGAGACTTCTTGTAGCAAGCAAATGTTGAGTCTGCAGTTCCACTTTTCATTCATCCAACTCCCGATTCAGTTGAAGGTGGTTACTATTTGACTCCGGAGAAATGTGACGTGGAGGGAAACTAATGCAGTCAAAGTGGTTTGATTGGTCTTTATAGCCGGGTGGTCAAGATGGCGACCTGTCCCGGAAGCTTCCTTCCAGCACTGGAAAAGATATAATTTCAAATTCTGCTGAATTATCTGTAACTTTTGGGGCAGCACAGTTGGTCACATGGCGTTGGTTCATGGTGTTTGTTTGGTTGGTGTGGTGACGGCTGATTGCAAGTTGAGTGTTGGTGATGTGTTCGATGTTATGTTGGACTGCTAGACACTCATCCCTTCAATCTGTCCCTTTCACTCTATCCATAAGTTACCTTCTGCCCTTATGCAGAAAATTGCACTCATCACCTAGGCAAAATAAGGCTGCTAGTGTTGAGGTCGAGGTTTTCAAAACATTGAATAAAATACTTTGCCAACGATACAGTTTATTGAACTGGTAAGTAAGATATCTTAACTTTTCCAATCTTTTTATTGCAGTGGCTCTACATAGTAGGAACCAACAATGATCAAACCTCATTTAGGCTCTTGAGAATCAGTAGGCTCTCTCCAAAAGAGCTAGAGATCAAAGATGATGGGCTGGAGTACACTAGTCAAGAGATTCAAACCATAATATCCAAAGACAATAAAGGCGGAAAAGGAGCTACGAGAAGTGTTTCAGCTTTTGGGATTGCAGGTGAGTATCTTTTGATACTTCTCATGCTATCTCTTGTAAAAGTTAGTTAATCAAATTTCCATGCCTTGTTTTTCCAACATTTGAAATTGGAGCAAAATATGGGTAACTTGTAGTTCAGAAGGTAAATGATAATATTTAATGGTTGCCTGTGTTAAATTCAGGGAAACCTCTCGAATTCGAACAGGGATTACGTTGGTATTGGTGGGGCAGTTGTTAGAATCACCATCGTTTCAGAGCTTTCTCTCTGGCGTTTGAAAAGGCATGAGTTGGGATTCTGTCAAGGTATCACATATTTTTTAGGTTAACACCTGACTTGATCTGACAGATCCACTGTATGGAGACCTGAGGGAGACCACTCTTTACTTGACTCCAGCCACCAAACTCCAACTTTGGTGCCCTGATTCGGTACAGTTTGAACGTAAACGCAGGAGTATGTAATTCAATACAGTAATGCTCATCAATTTATTTGATTTGTCTGAGTCTGATAATGAAATGGGAATAATATCTATGTTGAAACGGAAGGGGGTACTTCTCTTGAGAAAAATGCTCAGATTTCATTCCGTTTTGGCTCAAGTCGGAGCTTGATATCGCTGATCTTTCTAAGTGTTTGAGAAAAAACAAAAACTACAACGATTTCATAATTTCTCCCTTGAGAGGGAAAAACATTAAATCATGTTTAATGTTTTTCCCTCGCAAGGGAGAAATTAGATATAGTTTTTTAAGGTCAAGAAAAAAGAAAAGATTCTAATTAACCAAAACAATTTATTATATTTATATACATTTTTATTTTACCATTAGATATTTCCGATGGGACTCATACCAAAGTACGCTTGCATACGAGTCTGCAACACATTGGGACATTTTATGTCTTTAGTTGCAGACTCGTATGCAAGCTCTAAGAGCCACTCAGCTGATCCGGACCCTGGGCATCGTCAAGTAAATGTCCTAAAGAGGCTACATACGAAATAACAGCTTCCTAGAGTGTAAAGCAGAGAAATTAGCTCTAAGAGCCACTCATCTGATCCGGACCCTGGGCATCGTCAATTAAATGTCCTAAAGAGGCTACATACGAAATTACAGCTTCCTAGAGCGTAAAGTATAGAAATTAGCTCTAAGAGCCACTCATCTGATCCGGACCCTGGGCATCGTCAAGTAAATGTCCTAAAGAGGCTACATACGGAATAACAGCTTCCTAGAGTGTAAAGCAGAGAAATTAGCTCTAAGAGCCACTCATCTGATCCGGACCCTGGGCATCGTCAATTAAATGTCCTAAAGAGGCTACATACGAAATTACAGCTTCCTAGAGTGTAAAGCAGAGAAATTAGCTCTAAGAGCCACTCATCTGATCCGGACCCTGGGCATCGTCAAGTAAATGTCCTAAAGAGGCTACATACGAAATTACAGCTTCCTAGAGTGTAAAGCATAGAAATTAGCTCTAAGAGCCACTCATCTGATCCGGACCCTGGGCATCGTCAAGTAAATGTCCTAAAGAGGCTACATACGAAATTACAGCTTCCTAGAGTGTAAAGCATAGAAATTAGCTCTAAGAGCCACTCATCTCATCCGGGCCCTGGGCATCGTCAAGTAAATGTCCTAAAGAGGCTACATACGAAATTACAGCTTCCTAGAGTGTAAAGCATAAAAAATAGCTTCAAGAGCCACTCATCTGATCTGGACCCTGGGCATCGTCAAGTAAATGTCCTAAAGAGGCAACATGCGAAATTACAGCTTGCTAGAGTGTAAAGCATAAAAAATAGCTTTAAGAGCCACTCATCTGATCCGGACCCTGGGCATCGTCAAGTAAATGTCCCAAAGAGGTTACACACGAAATTACAGCTTCCTAGAGCGTAATGCATAGAAATTAGCTCTAAGAGCCACTCATCTCATCCGGGCCCTGGGCATCGTCAAGTAAATGTCCTAAAGAGGCTACATACGAAATTACAGCTTCCTAGAGTGTAAAGCATAAAAAATAGCTTTAAGAGCCACTCATCTGATCCAGACCCTGGGCATCGTCAAGTAAATGTCCTGAAGAGGCTACATACAAAATTACAGCTTCCTAGAGTGTAAAGTATAGAAATTACCTATTAAAATGATTTAACCACCGCTTCACAAATCAAACCGTTCTTGCAATATTCGGATCACCTGCTATGAATCAAATCATCGAAACACCAACTCAATGAAATCATCAGAAATTAACAAGCGGTTGCAATCATGTTCACAATATCAATTATTGAGAATGATCACCTGAGTGTACACAATTATTCAAATAACCATGCTCATAACTCAGCTTGTTGGCCACGCACTTCGCAGTAGTTAACATAATATGGTTGGATAAATCGAGAGCTTTCGAACGAATGGTCAACGAATTTTGTGGGATGAAAAACGACGAAGTACCATTTCCCTAGCAACGACTCGGTTGTAAGCGGAAATCATCAGAAAAAAAACGTTGCAGATTTGCGTGTCGTGTCGGAATTCACAGAACGACCCCCAGCCCTAAAACATTAAACATGTTAAAAACAAAAAGAATAGGGTGCATCCCATCTCCATTTGGTACCTAATCATGAAATATACTGAACCGAACTGAACTTTGTCCGATTGATCTGGGGTCTTTGACGTCTGCAAGAAAAAGTGATCCCTTAATTCTTTGAGGCGTGTATTTCAGGCTGTCAAGAGATTATTATAATTTATATATATTTATCCTTGAGGGATTTCGCAATGACATCAAAAAATAGGACACGACCTTCAGAAGCACGTGAAGCAAAATAAGCCAAACTTACAAACAACTGCAAATCATTGCGATTTTGTACAGTATGTTTTTTATGTATGTGACCGTGCAAGGGAAAAGGGAGCTTAACTTGCCAAGGCTTTTTTTTTTTTTTAGGAGAAAAAAAAAAACGAATATTGGATCAAATAAATGTATTTTTTTTTTTAAATATTTTTTTGGGTTCCAAAACTATCTCTTTTTCTCCAATATTCATCACTTGAATTTTCTAAATTTTTCATTGAATTTACAATCGCGAAAAACTGCAGTTTGGCAAGAATGCTGAAACCTCCTGAAAATTTGCAGCTTTCGGGCCCCGCTTTTTTCGAACTTTGAAAAATCATAAATTTTGATTGGAAAATGATGGAAAAAAATCAAAAAAAAAAAAGAAAAAAAGATTTTGTTCAGCATAATGTGGAGAAATATAAAAATATATAAACTCAGATTTGACCTCTGCCAAGTTACGCGCTCCTTTTTCCCTTGCACGGTCACATATATATTGAAACAAAATATAGTACAAGTGTGACTATTCCTCATGTGAACCCTCGTCCACCCAACCACCATCCAGTTCATCTGAAAACTCCTGACTTTTTGAATAGATAATAATAAAATAAAAGCGGATTGACTTGATATTTTTTATGTTCTTCACAGGATTCATAAGATTCATGGAAGGTTACTACATGATACTCATAACAAAACGTCGCCCTGTTGCATTTGTCGGTCTCCATTACATATATAAGGTTGAGGAAACATCCATGTTCTACATTCCTTGTGAAGCCATTAGAATCAGTCATAGTGATGAACCGAGATACTTGAAAATGTTCCAGAGCGTTGATCTATCGAGTAACTTCTATTTTAGGTTAGTTATTCTCTGGGTTTGAATCAATTCTTTATATTAATTAGGAACTTTTTGTTCTATCCTGATGCCTTTATTATAATTTCAGCTACAGCTACGATATTACAAACACTCTTCAAGTGAACTTGGCCGTGCCTAAAGACTCTATTACATCGTTGATTGAAACGAAACCTACGTGAGTAGCTCCTGACATAACACGTTCCTATATTATTGATCTTAACCATACAGCTTATGGTGATAAATGCGTCCGAACTGAGCTTGCAAATTATACTGGATAAGGTCTTGAATTCAAATCCAAATGATCTCTCGTCTACTCACTTCTGTGAATAGAATATAAAGCGAAATAACTGTAACAAAATCACCCTTGGACGGAAGTAAATTAAAACAACGAAATTCAGATATATCGGGTGTCCCACTTTTAGGTGCACCACTGGCTGGGGTTTGATTCAACCACTAATGTGATTTTTTGTCCTGTTATTCATATATATTCATATTAAAGACCACTTTTTCCATTTTCGATTGAGTTTAGGCTGGGTTGAGGTTGAGTGTAGGTTGATTTGACTGAGTTAAGGCTTATGTCACTAAAGCTGTAAAAACTCCTTGAATTTTCAGTCAAAACTCAAATCTGAATTTTGTAAAAAAAAATAAATAAATAAATAAAAATGAAATAAATGAAGCTATTGCAACGGCTCCAAAAATTTTTAAATGCAAATTATCTTCCGTTTGAAATTGAAATCCGTTTTGAGATATTCTGAAACGAATCCTAGAGTTTGGCTCTTTTTCATATGTATATGTGTGTGTGTCCTTCCAGACGATAACTTTATAGGCTTGAGATAAAAATTCCGTTCTTGCGAGAAAAAAAAAAAAAAAAAAAAAAAATCAAGCTTTCCAAACGAAAGGATGAGTTTGTTGTTGGCCAGCTTTTTGTTAGAACATTCAATTGATTTGAAAAAAATTGCAATCAAGTCTAGGGTTTTCTTGAAAAACGATCCCCTGAAGAATGATGAATTTGAGGTCAGTCTCTATGTAATTTTTCACAGGGGATCGACTTGTAACACAAGCAGACACTGACTACGTTATAATCTAGTTTTGCACTAGGTACCTAACGAATTTTTAGTTCACTTGTTTATGCTTGATTTTTTGAATTTATGGGTAAAACTACTACGTGTATGGATTAAGACTTGAAAAAATATTTGTGGTTGGTGATCTGACGCCCTGATAATGGTGTGCCTGGTGATAAACAGATAGCTCCAATATTCATGATTTATCTTTGGAATCAAACCACTGTTTTTCAATCGTTTCAGAAAAAAGCTTTGGGAATTTCAAATTAAAGGCAAACCAAACCGAAAATTCGTTTGGAATGAACATCTCACTTCGATGGTAGAAGGGAAACTGCATAAAGATTGGATTATCTACATTACTCACGGTTTCGTTGGCCAATCCGTATTGTCAATATTTGGCAGGCCAGTGAACATAGCTCTTATCGCTCGGCGCTCAAATAAATTTGCTGGAACGAGGTTCCTCAAAAGAGGAGCAAACTTCGATGTGAGTAAATTTAGGAAGACGTTCAACAAGCAAGATTAACACTAGAATTCGTAGTTATGTTCTCAATCTGAGATGAATTTGGAGAGAATGTGGGAAAATTGAAATCATGGCATCGAAATTTACAGGGGGACGTTGCTAATGAGGTCGAGACTGAACAAATCGTCGAAGACATAGGAGTGAGCAGCTGGCTGGTTTGTCCTCGGATTTCAAGTTTTGTTCAATTAAGAGGGTCAATTCCTGGACACTGGAGTCAGGATATTACCAAAATTGTTGCAAAACCTGCTATCTCCTATGACCTCGCTGACCCATTCGTTCAAACTCCTGGTATGCCTTCTGGAATAGTCTTACAAAAGCTACGTGAATTCCTTAAATTTATAGATTGATTGATTTAAATTTATTTTCAATCTAGGTATTGGGTAATTAATTAATTAAACTTCTTCAGGCAGGCATTTCAGAGGTCTGATCGAGCGCTATGGGACTCCCATTGTGGTGCTGAATCTCGTAAAGAAACGTGAGAAAAAGAAACACGAGTCAACTCTAAGCGAACAGTTCATTAATGACATCAAATATTTGAATCAATTTCTCGCTCCCCAGCACAACATAATTTATGTGCCTTTCGATATGGCCAGGAAAAACAAAGGGTAGGTAATTTGGAAATAGTTTGTGATTAATTTATATTGAAGCTAATATGTTCCATGAAGCTGCACATTGTAATACCATTTGTATTGTCATAGGAGTAAGGCGAATGTTCTGGGAAAGCTAGCGAAAATAGCGGAATTCGCTATTTCAAAAACAGGTGTTTACTTGTGTGCCAAAGATACTGAAAAGATGCAAACAGGGTTGATTCGTGTCAACTGTGTCGATTGCTTGGACAGGACTAACACCGCACAGTTTGCTCTCGGGAAATATGCTTTGGCTCTTCAGGTGAATTTCGATTTACTTTATTGTTTACAGTAGGCTTAGTATATACGTATATGTATAACTGTACACTATTTTCAAGGATAAAATTGATGGGAACCGATTAAAACTTAGGTATAGGTCGCACGCTGTAACTTTGTATGTTCCTCTACTCCATCCGGTAAAAGTTCGCACAGCTCGAATGAGGTTTTCACATCCCCTCTCCTACCATACTGTACCTAGTAGCACGCCCTTTTTCAAGGTGCAGTCCCTTTGGACCCTTCCACTGCTTTTTCAGAAATTCTTCTCTTTGGCTTACCTCTCAGTCACAAGTAGAAGTAAAAAAGTTATATTAAAAGATATGTTAGAAAGGTTAGATGTGTAAACATTGCATTGACATGGCATGTAAATGGGTCTGATGTGTCTAATAAACAATAGCCTCAACATAAAAAGAGTCTAATCCCAAAGCATTCAACTAAGTTATGTATCGTATAGATGGATGTTATTATACAGTTTCGTCTTTGGAAGAACTATCCGGGAATTGGAACTATCAAAATCTGAAGACGATGAGTCTGTATCTTGATTGTTATAAGTTCATCAGTTACTAAGTCAAGTTATCCTTCATTTTTCTGGTATTTCCTAAACTGTTTTGCGAATGTTGGCATATCCTAACCCCTATCTAACTAAATTAGTTGGCATATCCTAACTAAATCAAATTTTTCTTGTAGTTGTGCTACAGCTTGTTCGATTTTCATTTCAACGTTATGCTGTGCAACATAATTTTACACCAGGGCCCACACTTTCTCTATGGGGCTTATTATTCAGTGTTGTAAACCCAAAATCTGAAATCCATGTTCTTCAAGCATTGCATCAAAATAATGTGATAGTCTTTTTTGCTAGAATAACGATCTCGTAAAATTGAGGCTTAAGCATGATTAAAGTGATGATGATGAACATGATTTTTAAGCTGAATCTAGGATGAGGCTGTTTGTGGGCGGGCCATGGGAACGAGAGGGGTTAAGAGGAGAATGGCTGGACGCTTAGTGGGGGAAGGGTACCACTGTGCAGCTCTCTTTGAACCTCTCCTTGAGAAACCCGCCAAGTCACAATGAACGACCTATACCTATCTAACTTTCATAGAAATTTGGATTCAATTCAAAACGGATTGATATGTAACATTTTCGTCATGTAGTGATGTACTCACTAAGCATAACATCATACAAAAGGTATCATACTAAAGTACAATATATTAGTATTTAAATAATAATGCAATAACGAATATTGTTCATGTTGACTGAGGATCACATTCAATTTGACGGTAATCTGTGTAGAAACTCTTTGATCGTTTTAACAAATAAAAGTGTGGATAACTAAGATATTTGGATGATTTGTCTTGTATGTAATGTAGAGCTCTAGAGCATTTTGAGTTATTTACCGTAGAATACGTTTTTATGGAGAGCTTCTTGCCACAATTGAATGCTTCTTCTAATGGCTTATTATTCTAAAAATGATTAAATGGAAATGAAGCCATAAAAAATCAATTTATTGTAAAAAAAAATGGAGAGGTGTGTGGTGTTTGTTGAAGTTGATTCATAAAGCTTTTGTTCGTAAATCATAAAGCTATTTGGTGATTGTGGGAAAAAAAGATGAGCTGCCGTTCATTCTACAAAACAGTACACAACTATCTAGTGATAATTTATTTCTCTACCTATTATCATGTTGTTTTTTCTGCATTAAGAAATCAACTTTGAAGTCGAAAAATTTTTCAGTTGAACAAGCTAGGTCTATATGGAGAAGATCAACTAGATTTCGATTGTGACTGTACACGTCTGTTGGAAGTTCTTTATGAAGACCACGGAGATACTTTGGCGCTGCAGTATGGCGGCTCACAGCTAGTTCACAGGATCAAAACCTATCGTAAAACAGCGCCTTGGACGTCTCAAGGAAACGACATAATGCAAACGTTGAGTCGATACTATAGTAACACATTCTCTGGTCAGTATTTATCTTAATCTAATTAATCTGAATTCCATTAAAGATGTGAATGGGATGTGTTGGTTATACATGTGACTTGGTAAGTAAGTTTGAGTTGGATTTTTTTCTGATTTGTTTCAGATGCTGAAAAACAACATGCAATGAATCTGTTCCTTGGTCTTTTCAAGCCATATGAAAGTGATGTACCTGTATGGGAGACAACAACGGATTACTATTTACATAACCCTTCATTAATAAAAATCCCTCGGCTTTTGAAGGAAAGGTGATGTTTGAAGCGTATTTACACCTTGTGTGATGTTGATAAATTTAATTTTTCTCCCACCTAATAAAAGAAATACATCTCAAGTCCAAAAAACAACATTTTCCTTGAAATAAAACTCCCCTATCTAACATTGTATACACAGTTTGGTAATTTCCAGTTATAATTTAACGTTCCCCTTCATTAGTAATACTATCAGTAATAGTAATATTCTATTTCATCCTGGTAGAGAGTTCTTACTGCCATTCGAATGGTAAGTTAGAATTCCAACAGGATGTTCCTAACTGATACTAAGACGTATGCATGCTTTCGACATTGGACTGCCCAGATAGGCATAGGCCCAGTTTAACTGCAGAGTTGACCTGTTAAAGTAATTTAATAAAAACAGTAGTCATCTGGACTACTGTAAAATGGGGTGAATAGAAAAACATTTCAACTTCAGAACTGATTTTCTGGTACTTGTAGTAGTACTACAACAAAGTTTAAGGGCTTAAAAGTCCGGTCGCACTGAGTACTTCCACCCCTCGAAGTCAAATCTCGAAAATTTGGCTCAGGGGGTTGTATATATTTTTTTAAGTACCACTTTTCTATTCATATTCCAGGCGGGGTGAATAGAAAAACTGCGTTATTTCGATTTCAAACCCTCCTATGGTGGATATCTTTTTAAAAATTCCAATTACATTGTACAACCTGAACCTGGGTTTTTTTTTTTTTTTTTTAAAGAAAATACTGATAGGAACAAAAATTAGGAGTGCAAGGATCAGATTTTTTTTTTTTTTAAACAAAATAAGCATGTATTAGAAATCAAAACGCAGTATTTATTTATTAACATCACAGTAACACCTTATAGGGAAATTGAAAACTTGTTTTGGAACTTGAAAATCACTATAAACACAATTTTCTATTGACCCGAAAACAGAGGTATCACCGCGACCCCCCCCCCCCCCCCCCCCCCCCCCCGAGATTTTGAAAAAATAAAATAAAGATGCGGAAGAAACAAAATCACGGACCATGGCGACGCTCAGCCAGGACAATACCGAGGCCGAGCTGAATACCGGTTGGTGCCACCTCCTTGAAGGCATCCGTCCCGTTGTTTTTTGAATTTTGTCTTTAAACTGGCTCTGTCCGAAGATGTGGCTGGAGGCCACTACATTGTAGAAAAAGTAAAGTAACCCCCCTCCCCTAGATATAATTATGTACTCGTAGTATAAAAATGCAGATGGTTTCACTTCATGGACGTTAATTTATTTGTAGATTGCCACTGACGCAGTGGTGGGGCGAAGAAGATGTTGACCATCTCCCTTTGTCTGTTCGGAGAAGAAAGGCGTCTGTTTCTGTTTTGAAAGAATTGTCCCCAGTAGATGCTTATTCAGACTTCCACCGGCCTCATGAATATACCTATCTTTCGACTACTTTCACATTCAACATGTGCCACACTATTAGGTAAGTGACAATACTGCAAATTACTGCTTAACCCAGCAACAATTGGTTATTGTCGACAGGTGACATTTAGTTAAATTTATTGAGAATAATGACCAATTACTAGCAGGTAACTGCTGAATGCACATAAAGCAATGACAAGCATACCAACTGAAATTAGCACTTTTTATTTGAAATTTACTGATTCCGACACAGGATTCTGATATGTCAGAAGAGATAAATCTTTGGACTATTATTTATTCACACTACATACCTAACTGCATTTAACCAATATTGCAGGTATCGTACGCATGTTACATAGGGGCGTTCCTTTTCTTTGGGGTTGATGGCAACGATTAATGGCTTTAAGCTGTGCTTTTCACTGTATAGATACTTCCTCTTTTTATCTCTCTTTCCTAGTAGCTCTTACAAAACATAATACTATAATTTCTATCATTAATGTAAGACCACCACAATGAGTACTCAAGTCAGTTTTTCATCAACTGCCACGAATCCACCTGCTTACTCTAGGTATGCATCAGGGAACACCTGAGGTGTTCAAACCTCGCACCCCACTGGGCAGCTAGGATGGCCCACCTATGTGTGAAAGTGCTTCTACTGGTGCTCTCCAATGTCCAATCCATCTTTAAATTGAAAAAGGCGGCTTAGTGCAGTTCCTGTGTGCCGCTTTGGACAGGCTTACCTACCAAGGACTTAGCATGAGAGCTGGGCTTGGAAGAAGATTTTTAGTTCCCCACGTACTAGGCAGAAACAAGACAGGAACAGAATGGGGCACAGAAAATTTACCTAATTGAGATTTACAGTAGCAGCTTCTGTTCCATGCCCCTCTGTACATTAGGCAGGAACAGGACGGGAAATTTCCAGTGCCAGGATGCGTCATTTTTCGCTCTGAGAATGGTCACAGTATGTCCTGCCATGTGGCTCAGGCCATCACTGCAGCGTCCAGCCTACTTTGTGGCGCTAACACACGAGCATAAAAATAAGACGCCCCTCGCGTGGATGTTTCCCATCCTGTCCCTGCCTAATGTGAAGAGAGACATAGGACGGAATGGCTGCCACTGTAAAGGTAAACTAGATATACGACCCACGTCTGTTTCCCATACTGTTCCTGCCTAATGTGCAGTGACCTTAACTGGGAGCTTTCAAGTTTAAGCTCTAAAGGACATGCAGGTAGACTTGGCAATGAGTGGGCGAGAAGGTGGATGGGCTTCTGCTGTGGCTTCAGTGGAGTCTTGGATACTCAAACATATATATACAAATGTATGCCCAGCGATTTTTCATCAGATTCGGATTAGAGATGGTCTCTCCTCCCTCAATCTCATTTTCATTCTAATTTAACAAAAAACATAGGGTAATGTCTTCTCGTACAACTGAAGGACTCCTAATCATCCTGATGGTTGTAACAGAGTTACCTCCATCGAGGTCCCGTCAGGGCTTCAGAGATAGCGCTGTCGGCGTCCCGTTGATGAAACAACGGGCGTCGCGGTCTATTCTCGTATTTCCTAGCAGCTGGGTTTGGCGTTGGATGGGCTTTCCAGGTCCCTGGAAACCAATCTACCCCGAACATGGCTCATTAAAAGCTATTAGTAGGGGTCGTATCTGTCTGACGGGATACTGTTTACCTCCTCTACCTTTTTATCGAGGATTTAGGCCCCCATTGCACCTCTGGGGGGTACCTAGATCCCTGATATGGTTGAGTTATTACTTTTTTAGTTAGTAGTAGTAGTAGTAAAAATCCTAACGCCCCCCCAATCCCCACCATGCTTCTTAACACTCCAATCTACTAGTAAATGTCTATTTATGGTTGGTATCTATGTGATAATTTTAAATGGAACAAGCTTTTGTATAATGATAAGTATGCCTCAACCCTTTTCTTCCACAAAATTCTCCTTCCAACTGCCAAAACTGTTTAACTTTCAAACTATGTCAGTCATCTTATGTCAGTTTACTAAACATTAAAAACAACGAATTTTCAGGGATTTCGCTCCACCCAACGTTTCGGATTTGAGCCCTTTCACTGTAAGAAGTGCCAGAAGAAGAGAAGAAGTGAAGGGAGGAAGAAGTTCACAATACAGCAGCTCTACTTGCAGCAACACGAGTAGCGACAGGTCTGCAATATGTCATTCAACATCTGTGCTGGGTTGCCGAAACTATAGTAAATTCAAGGATAAAAAAGTAAAAGGGATACTTTCAAAAATCCCATGCAAATTAATACGTATACCGAAAACACGCATTTATAACATGAAAACATACCTATCTACAATTGTAAATTGAAATCAATACAATCAATTCAACTCGTTGATAAGATAGCAACTACAATAATTAGTTATCTTTAGTGAAAATAAGTGAAATTTTGGATGAATAGTAGGATAATTGCTCATATGCATCCTTGTACGTTGTGGTAAAAGATCATGTTCATCTAGTCTTCATATGTATCTATTCGTATAAACCCGTGCAAACATTTTTAAAGGTTAGACCATTCCTGAAAATTCAATTGAAGTCCATTCAAGGAGAGTGCATGTTTCAAAACACCATTTTCTGGCAGGAAATATTTTCATTGGAATCAGACAGGGATATGCGAACAGTAGATACACTTAATTGCTTAAAAGAGATTTTAAATTTTATCAAAAGGGAGCATTTTTCCAGAAAGGAAGCTAGGAAAGAAAGAAAAGCATTAATGGAAATTACCGCAGAGTTGGCAGCTCTGTTTTGCATTATTCTATTACTTTGCTCTACCAGAAAAGATTTGCATATCAACTGCATATTCGGTTAGAGAAAAGAGAACCAACCACTCATTCCTTCTTATGAAGTAGTTACAAAGAACTAGGGAAAAAATCAATAAAAGGTGTTACACCAAATCAATGAAAAGAAAAGAAACAAATTTTTGGCTCATAGCATTGATGCGTGTGAAGCGATCAGGCCGGCTAGATTCTCGGACTAACTAGAACCCAAATGGAGTTTATGTGGGAAAGAGCGAATTTTTTTCATCAAGTTAAAGGCCTCTTATAAACGTAAAGTGACAAAATTTGAGGAAGAACCGGCTGGGCAAACATACGGCTCATGGACAACCTGAAGAACGAAATGAATTACCAAAGAAAGAACGATAAGGTTGTATTCGGTAATCATCAGAAACGCTCGCATACGAGTCTGCAACACATTGGGGCATTTTATGTCTTAAGTTGCAGACTCGTATGCAAGCTCCAAGAGCCACTCATCTGATCCGGACCCTGGGTATCGTCAAGTAAATGTCCTGGGCAAGTACCATTTCCTTAGCAACGACTCGGTTGTAAGCAGAAAACATCAGAAAACCAACCTTAACGCTTTTTTCGGTTATGTGCCAAAGTAAAGACAAAATGTCAAAATCAGGAATGTAATTACCCAAACACTAAACGTTGGGGTGGGTTTCGTTGGGTATACAAAGACCAACATGACATTACCTTCTGCTTGACTTCCATAGTCAAGGTTGTTGAATGTTGTCACTACCTAGTTGAACGGTACTGCTGCTTATTAGGGCTTGCACTTTGGTCGCCAACCTTCTTCAGAAAACCATTAGTTGTTAATCTCATTACCATACTGTAAGCATATTATTGTTCTGACTTTCACATTTTTTAAAAATATTCTCACTCTCTTTTGAAGTCAAGGTAACCAAATCTACGGTAGTCTTGTATTCTACGATTAAATCTAGTCTCAATAGTATCCTTGATACATTATTCCTATACGCACCTTTGAACAAATGTCCAATCAATGTCATCTATCTGCAGTAAATAGTATAAAAATCTAAGATTGTTTACAGCTCATTTCAAGAAAGTGACGAAGAAGAAATCAAAACTGAATGCTCCTCTCCTGCTAAACAAAGCGCTGCTGAAATTCCATTAATGCCGTGGAAAGTGGCGCCTCCCATTGTTGATTTAAAACGACCTTCGCCACAAGATATTCTTTTGTATAAAAAGTGAGTACAGGGAGAGAGTTGAAAATTATCTGTATGAACATGAAAATAAACTTCGCTTTCTAATATAGTTGAAGTAGTACCTCCAAAATGAAATTTCGATTTCACCCATTCTCCTAGGTACGTCGTTGTTGGAAGGCAAGCAACCCATGCTAAAGGAAAATATATAGAAATGACTAAATTGCTCGCAAAAACAATAAAAGGAAAACAGGACTCTAGACAGGTAAGGTGGTTGCTTGTGGATCGTGATATTTTCTCATATTGTTTGTTGGTGCATTCCTGTTTTGACTGCTTTAGATTAAATTATTATATTATTATGTCAATGTTCCAGATTGATGTGCCAAAAGTGAGCCAATCCTCATTGGACATTTACGAGAAATACGTTAGCAAGCGGTACGACTCACTTGGATCTTGCATCACTTCCGACCAAGTTGAAAAGTATGCCAGGTAAGTAGCTCTTCAACTGATCCTACGGATAATCGATTACCTTTAGGATAGATAGAACAAAATAATCATCTTGCACTAGATGATATCTACGTACAATCGGCCGAAAACTCATGAACTTTCTGGGAGAAACACTTGAAGCTAGCGCTTACTAACTTACTTTACTGGAAGTAGGTAGTCACTGAAATTCCATGTGTAGCCTGCAGTAACATTGTTGTCTTGATTTTCAGGTATCGCAACAACGAACTCTTCATTTATCCAGCGATGGCATGGGATTACTGATTGTTAAGTACATGCAAATCCAAGCCAAATCTATTTTGTGATAATGCTCTTGTATATAGAAAATGTATTGGGGTTTTTTTTCATTAAGGTTTAAGCCGCATCTCAACCAGAAGTATTGTTATAAATGATAAATGTTGTATTGTTATTTTGTGATAAAAATTGCTTTTGTTTATTGGATTACTTCAATTTTACCCTCAAAGGATCCTCGTTGTGCAATCTAGTTAGGTACCTCAAGAGTTATAAACCCTTTGCTATATTATTGACTCAACTGATGATATGAATGTTTGAAGAAAAAAGTCGGTGATCTCGGCCAAATTCCACCATGTTTATTACAGATGACATAACCATTGAAATCGATATAACATTAGGGGTAGGGACCTATTCATGGTCCAAGGTTTATTATCTATAACGAGGGGAGGCATTCTGTAATTTCATTAGATGTGTTAAACTTTAACCCATTTGGTGTGGACCTCGTTTCTCCAAACATCCTCCTATCCTGAATAAAAAAGACCTACCAAATCATCACCATGCTGTAGGTTCTACTGCGAGTTTCAGACAGTGAAAATGTGAAAACCAAAAAGATCTACACCGAAAATACTTCCATACTTCACACTTTTATCGACAATAGCATCGAATGCAACAATTAATATCAATAATGTATGAAAACACAAAAAAATCTCGTTATCAAACGTGAAATTGATACTTATGGTCATGATTTTCTTGCCACTATCGATGTATGAATTTTCTCGGATACGAAGGTCATTACTCAGTAAAGGACCACTGCCACCCAACCCACCGTACGGAAAAGAATTGAAGACACTCACCCATTCCCAGCCCCTAAGCAAAAACCCATTTGAAAAAAAAAAAAAAAACCCCCTTGGCTAGTGTCTTTTAGGAAATACTGCCAGTACCGTCAGATGATCCTTAAGTATTTCCAGAAGGACGGTCCACACCGAATCGGTTAACTGTTGGGGATAAGTGATAATTTCTCCAGGTGTTCTGTAGAATTAAACTCCAAAAGGGCCGCCATGTTTTGATCAATTGATCTGTAAAGGTGGATTCACATCCATGCAGCGATGCTGTGTCTGCCGTTAGAAGTAGTGGAGTGTGGAATTCTGGCAGGGTGTTCACAACCAACCGGTTGTGTTATCTTTCTATTTCGGAAATTTACCAAAATGATTAAATTTCATGTTATTCTCCCATCTTACCTAAACCAGCAAATTTTGTGATGGTGATGGGAGAATGATTACTTTCATCGATGACTTCATCATTACAAAACAAAAAATTTCCAGTCATGCAGCATGATTGTATGAGTGAATTTTCGTATACTATCATATCATATTGAACTGTTTTAAAAATTCAGGACTGTTTTAAAAATTGATAACGACCAATTTTATGGCAAAACCTCGTTCTAGATATCATTCTGTAATTCAAAAAAGATTTTGGGTTTTTAGCTTTTTTCTTGCAGTTTTTATATACTTCTCGGCAAATATTAATGAAATTCAACACATTTTTCAGCATAAATTTCAGCATACATGTTTTAATGTTCCAATTCATCGTTGATCTATATTTTTTAGCAAAACTTACGTCAATAAGATCTGCTAAAAATATAAATTTACCAGTTTTTAGCAATTTTTAGTGATTTTGTGAGCAAATTTTTTGAAATGTTACCAATTTAATATGCTCAAAAATGCTGGCCAACGAACTCATCCTTTCGTTTGAAAAGCTTGATTTTTCAGCGGAAGAACGGAATTTTTATCTCAATCCTAGGGAGGGTTATTGTCTGGAAGGACTCACACGCACACACACAAAATATATATTTTAAAAAACCTTAAACTCTAGGACTCGTCTCTGAATGTCTCAAAACGGATTTCAATGTAAAAATTTTCGAAAATTTTGATTTTAAAATTTTTGGAGCCATTGCAATAGCTTCATTTTCTACGAAAATTCGCTAAAAGGGCCTACTACTCAGTGTAACACCCAGGGCTTACTAAGCGCAGGGACAAAATATAGTAGAGTATTCACATCATAACTAGGGGAGGAAATTAAGCATTTGTTAGGTACAAGATATACATATATTTCGTATTTTCATAGATCTATGTTTATGTATGTAGGTACATTGTACATACGTGTTTATAATGATTTAGTGCAGAGTTTAAAACTCACCAAAACACCATTAAATAAATCAATTCCAACGCTAATTTATAAAATTGTTGCCTACCTATGTACAAATAATCAATCGCGCATTAAGGCCGGGACATATTTTCATATACCCTTCCCACCAGACACCAGCCCGATGTTGCCTCAAGAATCGGTTCGGTGTCATGTACACGCTTCCGAGTCCTCAGATTTCTATCTCCGGCTCGATCCACACTCTCCAGTCTCGATTTGAGCAACATCATAAAAGGCTCTGCATGCAAATTTTTATTTACGATCCGAGATAAGCCATGGCGGCACTTTGATTAGAAGAAGAAAAAAATCTGAGGCCACTAATGGAGAGTAGAAAACGAAGATTCTTGATATATTCAACCCGGAAGAAAAGATCTGCAGAAGGAGAGTTTTATACACTTTTACCTCATCTATTGCAGGAGAAGTGTAAACAACAGCGCTCATAGTATATTACCATTCCTTTTTAAACACTCGCCCAACTGTATTACCGTAAGAACTAAATCACTCGCAACGAAGTTGTTTATTGAAACTAATTTCAATTTTAAAAAACGGAAGTTAAAAAAGAACGTTGTCCAATTCCGCGCAAAAAATATGTTCTCGTAAAATTACAGTTCTAGTAGACAACGTTCTCCTTCAACTTCCGTTTTTTATTGTATGACCGCAGACGGATCGGAAGGGTGCATGATAGGTGTCCTGGCCTTTATGGGTAGAACCAGTAAACAATGAAATCGTTCCTGTACAGACATTTAGGTGCTATGGTTCAGCAAGTAGAGAAGATCTGGAAGATCTTCTATAAAGGCAATGGCTCTCGACTCATTCTATCCAAGTAATGCCACGATTAATTTTAGATTTTATCAGTATTAGAATCTACTTCATCAATAGACTTAATCAGAATAGAACTAAGGATTTAGGTACATACCTTCTAAACTGCAATATAATGTAAAAATAATGAATCAATACACATTGAAAGCTTACATACCTAACCTATCCACGACAGATCAAGGAAGATACCACAATAATCATCTAATTGTCCCACTTCGTTAATACTTCATAATATCTCATTATAGTGTTGTTTGCAGTATGTCAATATTTCGAAAGGGGAGGGATGTACATGTAGTGTAGATATCCCTTTATAGATGTTTGTGAGTTATAAGTACACAATTTTTAGTTATAACATGATAAGAAGTCCCGTTTCTGCAGATCTCAGCATCCATTGACTGTGAAATCAGATTCGCAGAAGCACATACAGTTTTCACATCTTTCCCTCTGATTCAAATTTCATAGTTTAAATTCCTGAAATCAGCAAGCACCCATAGTTGGATTGGTATATTCAGACAGTAGCGTTGGCGATTGGAATCTGTGGAATTGGGGGTGCCAACCCCTCTGGTTCCAGAGTCGGGGGAGACGGCGTGGCGGGATGTCAAGCGGTCTTTGATGGCACTGCAGCGACAATCGGTTGGGACACTGGTGGCGGAACAGAAACTACTGGTGCCACGGGTGCAGGGACGTCTGGAGGAGGAGCACAAGCTTGTCTTACAGCCATCTCCCAAGTGTCCAAGAGTAGTGACACTGTAAACTTAGCTGGGAGTTTGCTGATTCGAGATGCCAAAGCAGTTTCAACCTATAATAAATAAGATGCAAGTTCATTCACGTGTCAGAAAATTAAAAATCTCCAGCTTACCTAGAGCTGGATTATAACATTTGTTTGAGGTGTATTTTTCTGAGTCTGTTCCGATTGTGTGACAACAAATCTTCTGCCAATAACAACTCAGAAATTCTCAGTCGACTTTACTGAGGACGCTTTTTTGGAGGAAAGCCAGTGATGAACTATCATTTGATATCTAATGATAAAACGGAGAGGCCGTGTCCAACATCTAGCTAACGTTTCAGAAATTCATGAATAATTTCAAAATTGTGAACATCTGCAGACTGGTCATGAATGATCATGCCATATCTATCGAATAACCAGTGGGGATTAACTAAATCATTTACTTATACTTTATTGACTTCATCAAGTCCATACTTACAATAGCAAGGAAAGTAGTTGCCGAGTGTTCATGAGCCGCCAAATAACATTTTGGAGGAGTTGCTGGGTAATCTTCCGGGACTGAAACCGACACAGGAGGAACACACGGCAAGTGCTTGTCATCCAACCAACAAATGAGTTGAACAGTTCCCCCACCACCACCACTGGGATCCAAACTAACCTGCAGCACAGTAAACGATTATTTATATAATACGATGATTGGAACTTTAATAAATCAGTACAAGGTAGCTCATAATTTAATTATAGCAGTGTGGAAAGAGAAAAAAAATTTCTTAACCCTCTTCAACGTGTACTGGCATACTAAAGTCATATAAGTCAAGCATCTCTGCACCAAAAACAAGATCATGAGTGATTGAAAACAGCAGCCCCATGGGTAGCCCCTACATGGATTGCCAATTATCATTCCATTTTCTTCATTAGTTATTTGAAAAGTTAGGATTATTCATGTTCTCAAAATTTAAATCAAAATTATTTTTAAAATGTTGATGTTGGAAAAAGTGGTTTCATGAAGGTTTTTATCACAGCCTTCAACGGGTTGCGAAACTGCTGGAATCGGTGCAAGCTCTACTTATGGTAAAAACCTCTAGGATAGTAGGTGTTCGGTTTTCGTGTTTACGAGAAATACGAATGTGAGAAGTACAAAAACCTTTTATTGACAAAATACAAACGGAAACAATTAAAAAATAATACCCCCACTAAAGCTAAGCACCCTCATTAGCTCACTGCTCACTCCTAAACGAGTTCAAACGGTTGAATGTTCTGCATGGAATAAAATCTATCACCATTTTCGAAACCAACATTTAGACCAATTAATCATTGTACCACAGTGATCCAACTCTTGTTCCAACAAGGGAACCCTAAAGTTGATCATGGTCAATTACCAACTGCAGTACGATTTTTCAGCTAGAAAGTGCACACTACAGAATCTTTATGTTGGACAATAAACTGAAAATTCAGTTCAATTGGATTCTTTCTTTATTAGTATTTATGCGCACAACTCAAGTAGCTTCATGAATAATCAAACATACTTTGAAGCGTTGATCCAAACGAGCGATTTCCCCCTGAAGAACTTCTGGAATGTCATCTACCGGTTCCTCAATTTTTTTCCTTTTCAGCGGAGGTGGTACATTCCTGAAAATCATTTCCACATACACAGTTATTCTAATCAATGTGAACAGTGACGTGATCATGTGTGTGTGTGTGTGTGTGATCAGTGATTCTGATCAATGATATCATTATTATTTTTTTAAATATACTTGCCATGATTCTATATTGAATACCTACCGAATATCTGAGCCAAACAAGGCTTCAATGCATGGTCCAAATGTGCGTTGGAGGCTGTGATTCAGTACTGGTGATTGCAGATGGGTTTTCAGAGCTTCGATCAGAGGATGTTGTTCCCTCACTGATTCTCCTCTCTTAACAAGAAAACATTTCAGATTTCATTAAACATAATGATGATACAATTTTAGGACCTAGACTTGAGGAGAAAAAAACCATTCTTAGCTAAAAATATTTTGTGAAATTAAAAAGTCCTAGATTCGTGGAATGTTCGTTTTGATGATTTAACTAATTTCAATTAAAAATTTTACAACTTAAAAATATGTATGAGAAATGAGGTTACCCCTTTCAAGTCGACTTTTTCAAGAACAACTTCACACTTGAGAAGAGTTTCCAAAGGCATTCTCTTGTTCGGATTGGTGAGAATGTCCAAGAGCGTTTTCATTTTGCTCATCTTCTCCACATCTGAAAAGAAGAACAATCGAAATTAGCATAAGGAGGTTAGCACCGCATAAGAAATTATGTAAACACATTACGCGCATATATTTTTTAAATACTTATTGAAGGATGTTTTTTGTCAGAGGAGAAATATAACCCCATGAGGTTTGGGTTAGGCTGGGTTGCATTCAAACCACTTTTCTGCATGGGGATCAGGGTTGTTTCAATGCCTAGGTGTCAACTTGATATATGACTTGGGCATGGGGGGAGATATCAAGGTATTACACCCCGCCCCCACTGATTCCATTAGAGATTAGGCTAATTTGTCCTTATCTTAGGTACATTATTTCTGTAGAGAATGAATTTCCTCATCTCCATTTCTTGTGGAATGTGCGTTGTAATGAAATTAAAGCAATAAATTAGAAATAGGCGGAGAATAACGTACTTGATGGTCCTTCGGAACCAACCCTGGAAATCATCTTCCTCAAAGGTTCAATATATTTAGAAAGCTGTTTGATCTTCTCTCTGTATGCAACATCTTCTTGCATGCTGTGAGGTGAAGCGTTTGGCTGACCAGGCGTGTTGAGACAGCTGGACGGGGATGGTGCCATTCCTATGTTCCTTATGGACGAAGGGTTTCCCCCCAATGCTGGGTTGTTTGGCGAAGGAACGAGTGCTGGAGACGGAACCATGCCAGAACTGAAAGATCGGTCAATCAAATTAAAGAAGAAGGTTTGATAATAAAATATGACAAATATCTTTTGCAATTACAAGTAGTTAGTGATGAATGGGATTGTCGTTTTCTGCCTTTTACATGCCATTATTATTTCTGGGAGGAAAATAAAAAAAAAAAAAATTTTTCTCATAAGCAGAGGATGATAATTCATTTCCAATAAGGTATTTTTCTCATAAATGATAATTGTCCATAGCTCTGTACTGAGATTACTTAATTTTCTTTTCCACAAACTAGACCACATCTATTGATCTTGTGAACTAATAACCGACAAATATTGTGAATTTTACCCAGGCTGCTGCATCTGAACTGGAGAAGCTGTTGGTGGCGTTGGGCTTTGACGAAGATACTGCCCAGGAGCAACAGCTCTTGGCCCAACAAAGCCTCCACCAGGCCCAGCAGCTAAGGTTCCATCGGGTTTCCTAGTGCCCATCACTCCACCTGAAATTCCAAGGAAATATTATACTATGGATTTTTGTTTTCTAAGATAATAATTTTTCATTAATACCCAGCACAGACATAGAAATGTGATAAACTACGAACCCCCAATGGCTGCAGATATAGGTGAACCAACCCCGACCATAGGGCTCATGCCCTGAGGAGGGAGACCAGGGGGGGCACCTGGCATTTGTGGCCCAACCAGTTGAGGTCCCCCCATGCCACCGACTCCCATCATAAGCTGTCCTCCCTGGGAAAATAAGCATACATACGATTAAAAAATCTTAGGCAAGCAATGAGTATGTAGTGTATCTTTCAATTACTCAAAATATCAAAAGAAATTGATTAGGCTTCAGGATAAAATCGTAAAAGCTGACCTGCACAGGTGGTTGGAGTTTTGGTGTCAAGACAGGTCGAGGATTGATGGCTTGAATCACTGAAAACAAACAACAATTCATCAATTTAGAGGAGTATCTTGCTGGTCCATCAGAAACCAACAGAAAGAGGGACATAGTATAATGAGCTAGTTGCTCTATCAAATGGGACTCTTACGAGAAGAATATATATATAGGGCAACCTCTGTCATTTCAATTTTCGGGATTGATCAACCTACCAGCAGGGCCATAATGGGTGCCTACAAACTGGAAGGATGCGTGGGGCTAGAAGGGTGCTACTGGGTTTCTCTGAGGTGGAAACTATTGTACTCCAAGGAGCTGCAGTCACAACAGCCAACTATTGTAGCCTGGTTTTTAAGCTATAATACTAAATTACAAGGATAAACTAAATTGTATTCAGTGAACTAATTCAAGTATTTATTTCATTGTGACTGCTGTAAGAGATACAGCAGTCCAACATGCATATTGTCCATATTACTCCAACATGTATATTGAAATAAAATGGATTTAAGTTGTTGTAGGCATCAGAAGTGAATATGGATACTGATTATTTCAAAGTAGTAAAAAAATAAGTTTTTTTTTTTTTTTACACAGAAGATGCAGATTAGACAGTAAGAGTAAAGTTCAATTTCAATTCAGCAAGCTCAGGCCGCAGGGTGGGTCCTATATACGAAAATGAATTGATATAGTAAGAATAATTAACTCACTTGGACTTTGTTGTTGAGGAGGAGGCTGCAATCCTTGGCCCATCATCTGATTGCCTGAACCTGGAGAAAAATGAAAATAATAATTGTATACTTTTTGGTGTGAACTCATACGTCCTAATTAATAATATAATTTTTCAATTAAATGTGTTTAGGTCTGTATCTAAACACGAACCACTGAATGATTAACTAAGGGGCAGTTTATCAATTAGCTACATTAACTGCAGGATAGCTACACCTACCAAGTATAGCACTATACTCTAGATAAAGAATGTGAGTCGATTATCAATGCGGACTACCTAGCGGATTCTCTCAGATAAATAATGTCTCACAAATAGCGCTCTTTGTATCCTTGTTGGAGTCCATAGGCAACAAAATAAAGGCGGTTTACACATTGTGTTTAACCCTCAGTTAAAATCATAATTACCGCCATCCTTTCGGCACCTACTTACATGTAGTTCCCGAACTTTCCACTAGAGTTCTCACTCTCATAATCAATTCATTGAAACTTGTAATGTCTTTCCTTTTCCAGCTCCAGTTTGGAAAGGCTAAGGCTCTAAGCCATATTCCGAGAAACTCTTGGTTTCATGTTCGATCCTCTGAAGAACCCAGTGACAGCCTCAGAAGGGGCTCTGCCATCTCCATTAGTTGAAAATTCCCTATGGTGGAATGACCCGTCTTGGCTCACCAACCCCTGATCCGATTGGCCAATTTGTAGAGTTAGACCAGATTTGTCTACCTCTGATAAGTCCGAGCTTCCCAAGTATCTGCTGTGGCAGTAAGCTCTGTTATCTTTCCGCCTGAAACTGAGGAGCACTTCAGCTCCTACTCCCATCTCCACAGAGTTTTAGGATGGGTATTGAGATTTGCCTATAACTGCAGAACATACACCCGACGTTCTGATCCACTGACAACTACGGAATTGAATTTAGTGGATCGTCGATTAGTTCGCCGCTCTCAACAGAGACATTTCAGTGAAGTTTACTCTGCCCTCAAATCCAACAAGGCCGTTAAGACGTTACCAAAATTCGTAACCCAACTCTCTGTTTTCATAGCCCCTGATGGAATACACCAAGCCCGCCGTCTCTCTTTGAGTCAACTGGAGTATCAAACTCAACATCCGTCAAATGATCACCTGACCAGTCTACTAATTCGTTATGCAAACGAGGCCTGTCTGCATGTGGGACCTCGAGCCACTTTGGCTCATTTGCGGGCTAAAGTCTGGGTGATCAATGTTAGGGCTGTAGTCAAGCAAGCTTTTAAGGGTTGTGTGCGCTGTTTCAGCTTAGAAACTCAGCCCTACCAGCCTACTATGGTGCAACTCCCTTCAGACTGTGTTGAACGAGCCTCCCCATTTCAAACTGTCGGTATTGACTATGCCGACCCTTTCCGAATCACTGTTCTGGGAAAGAGAGGTTTTCTCCAGTGCCTTGAAAGGTTCATGGCACGTCATGGTGTCCCCACCACCATTTGGCCGGATATAATGGGACCAACTTTACTGGAGACGCCCGACTATTTTCCAAAACTCGAATGGCCATGGACTCGGGTGTTTTCCACGCCATACAGGATCGCTTGACCTCAAGGGTCAAGAGGGTCCCAAACTCTCGTAATCAATTCATTGAAACTTGTAATGTCTTTCCTTTTCCTGTGAATAGAACAATTGTGAATAATCACAAAATTAATTTCCAGATTTAAATATCACACTTGAGTCCTCGACCTCGCTGATAATCTCAAGAAGGCCTCCTCTAGAAGGCTTCAGATTAGCTTTCATGGCTGCCCCAAGAGGGGTGAACAGCCATGCTCTCTCTCCGCCATTATTATTCAGTTCGTTTTGTTCATTCAGTCTATTTGTGCTCCCGAGCTATCCGAATTTATAATAAATTCTAAAAATGGAATAATTTCAAGTTTACTTTCTTTCCGCATTTATTCAGGTATCTTTGTCCAACCAAAACCTCAATAAAAATACGCGTGTGTTCCATTTTAGTAAGTGATCAACACAGGTTGATCTTACGGGATGATCTTACTATATACGGTATTCTTTTCCATTCAACGAATTCGCTCCGTTAGAATCTTCGTCGTCACTGCTATTTAAAGACTAATCCCAAAACGCATCCATTGGAAGGTACAAAAATAACAAAGGCAACCAAACTTTTGATTCAAACAAAATGTATAAACAAGCTAACTTGATTGAGGTTAGAAAACCCTAGATATCTCATTAACCTCCAGTTATAACTGTTATTCAGCCGTCCAGGGACCAGATAACTAGGGATAGATGAACACCCCCCGTTGAGTTATCTGGAGGATAACGCTATCTTCAGATTAATCCCTCTTATCTGTTGGATAAATGTGATTGATAAAGTGGCCCTAAGAGTATTAGATCAATTACTCTTGGTCGTTGAACAATAAATAGGTAACTTATCGATGAAAATTAACCCTTTCCCAACTTGAGACGAATATATTGATCAGTGACACTTAAGATCAAGAGGTTGGCACCAACATTATCTTCGACAACCAACAATAACCATCGGCTGTCTCCTTTTTAGCATCACTATTTTTTCTATAGCTCACCTTTGCAAACTTCATGTTTTCATCTTCAACAAGGTCTTTTAAAGCCGAGAACTGATATTTGAACACTTGTCAAGTACAAAATCAGAGACATAATACCTATTAGTTTAAATGAAGAAGCTGTGAATGAGCGGAGGTTGCAGATGCAGAGATATCCTTCATCAGGGGAGGGTCGCGTTGGAAGAAACTGGCCAGTTAGGCGAGTAGTACTTGTTAGGCAATTTGCTCGTTGGGAAAGAGTTAAATAAGAGCATTTGCACGAACAGAGAAAAGTTAAAAATCTTCAATAACCAGACTGGAATGAGCATACATTCACAAACAGTTGCATTAACCACCAAGTAGTGGTAATGAAGGCGATATTTATTTACCACAAATACAGAAAACTAATTTTGAACAAAATCCCCATTGACTCCAAGTGTTGAGTTACCAGTGTGATTCAGTGAGGAAGCAGAATGATGACATCATCTGCAAACTACAGTAGTGTAAAACAGCATGCAAAGGGGTGAAGGACCGTGCCGTGTACATAAGGATAATATTCAATATTATCCATAACGTAAGAAATAAAGAGTGCACATTTTGATTGGTGAAGAAATGAGTAAGCCCCAGTGAGTGCACCTCATATGCAATTATTAGGTACATCTCTTCTTTTGTGTAAAAATCAAATTCCAAAAAGATTCAAATCCAATACGACAAAGGAGAATTCAACAATCCGTGGTTGTCAAAGCAGGATTCAAACACGTCAATGTTTCCATACATAGGCTCTACCACAGAAAAGAAGGAACAGAAAATATAACGAAATGAAAATGACAAATGTCTACCAGTTGCCAACCAAATGTCCGTAAGTCAGTCTGCATAAGTAGGAGATGCAAAACCAAAACCAGTTCAAAACTGCTCAAAACAGAAACATGATAAACCAAGAAGTGACGTTTTCTAAAATAATTTCAACATTCAAAGAAGCAAGAAGCGCACTCATATGAAAAATAAATTTGCAGTGTAGAGAAAGAAATTCGAGTGGCAAGAAAAAGAAACACATGCACAAAAAGAATTAGGGTGCTGTAGTTGGAAACCGAAGAGAAGATTTAAAAACAAAAAAACTATATAAAGCATATTTTTCAACCTCACCCTGGAAACCATCATGAAGTTCAGCCTACACTGACAATGAGTAAATGTTGTCAGCACTGGGTGAACATACCTGTGCGAGCGAGATTCTGAAGAGCGTTTATGGGATCTTGCATGTTGGGGCCAGTATTACCACTCATCATTCCTCCTTTCTTAGTGTCTGGATGCAACGAAAATACAGTTATTTGAACCAATAAATGTTGAAACTTATGACGGTTTTATTACATCCAAGTTTATAGGAAGCAATCCGGTAAGTACGTACCTACGTCTTTACGAAATTATGTTTCATAAATAGTTTTTCTTTTTGATATTAAGTTTACCATACCACAAAGATAAATAAATATAATACATGTAAATTTCAATTGTTGTTAACCATAAGACAATTTGTAGGAAGTTCTTGCTATGTTTACGAGCCATCTACTTCATAAATAACAAATAAATTTAAGAACCAATCAAGTTAATCAATTTCCAGAAACATTTAGAAGAACAGTTCCAAGGTTTTGAATTACAATTTATAATAATATCCCCATATCAAATTTCAGTTACAAATGCTCACTGAAATATAAACTTCGGAAGAACCGGACAGCTTTATCCAATGTTGTTGCCCAGGTAAATTATGGGCTAGTGGAAGGATGGAAAATTAACCATTTGAATTGCCAGAACTTTATCATTTGTATCTGCAATCAGAGGAGCAAAGTCTAAACAACACCAGAAGTCAGCACAAAATAGGATATCTGAATTAAAATCTAAATCACAGCAGAAGGAATTATATCAGCCAATGTTACCAACAAAATAAATTGTGCACAGAGAAAAAGTGGAAACGGGCAACCTAAAGGTGGGTTCACATCCATGCGTAAATGCGGCTATCCGGTCATGCGTTCGGCCTTCTGATTGGCTAGCGGCAGTCGGAGGAGTGGGGTGAATCTTGACGGAGAAACGGACAGACTGAAACATCTGAAAATCTGAAAAATTAGATATTTTACCGGATAGACGCATTTACGCATGTGCGCAGTTGCCCATTGCGCAGTTTTCTTTTGTTTGATAATGAAAGATAAGATAAGAAGGTAGCGAACTTTTGTTTCTCTTCAAGTGTTGGTGATAAAATAAAGTGATAACGTTGCCGGATGGTTGTGAACGGCCTGACGCATTTACGCACTCCCCTCTACTACTTCCAACGCCCTCCACTACTCAAACGCATAGCCGCATTTACGCATTTACGCATGGATGTGAACCCACCTTCATCCAACAGGAAGCTAGGGAAGAAAAGATTGATTCAAAAGACGATGTTTGTTACTTTATTTTCGTTTAAATATTGGGAGTTTTTGGGAGAACGGGTTCTGAACCTGGGATTGAAAAAAGAACATTTACATTAAACCTCCCATTACACCTATTACAAATTGTATCGCTACAAACCAATGGAAACTGTGCTAGATTCTCCATACACTGGCAAAGAAGCGTGATGGAAGAGAAATGGAAGACTATCATAACAAAACATAAAGCTAGCATCAGTTTAATGATTTAAGAATTAAGGAGACAAGTAATCAACACTGATTAGCTCTACTCTACTCCATGCATGTCGCAAAGATATGATTGCATGATGTCGTGGGTATTGATATGTTATGATAGAGAAAAGATGATCTACTACGGACCTCCACCCCTGCTGATACCATCCACTAAAGCAGCAAGATTTATCACGATGGCAAGGTTTCACCTAGACTCTGAGAAAACCATAACTCTTTGCGCTCCCTTATTTCCATGACCCTGAACCTGAAGAAGGTGCTTCACATGACAGTCGTTAGAAATTCCCAAGTAGGCCAGGTTGTGTGGATGGTACGAGTGATTTCCAAGATCCAATGCGTGGTATCTTCGATTTGACGTGGTTTATACCATGCTTAATCTTGGCGTAACTGATAGTATCGCTATTTGTTTAGTACCCACTAGACCTAGTATATAAGTAGATACGTGTTATAGATATGATACATAACTTCTAGAAAGTCTTTATGAATAATCTGTCACTGCTCAATCTTTTACAGTTGTTTTTTCTACCCCGATGTTCTCTCCCATTTAAATCGTATCAGAAAAGGAGTGTAACTTCTAGCAGTAACTGCGGTATAAATGTGTCCACTCTTACTGCCTGTGATCTCCCGGTTCCGCCTACAGTCAGTCAGGTATAGGTGAAACCTCTCCTGGTGAATAAAAAAATCAGGTTTTCTTGATGTTATAGTGTGCTTTATTTGTTTGGGTTTTGTCAGTGTCATGGCACAGTTATGATGCAAGAAGGCTGCAAACAACAGAATATGACTTAAACTGTACTGCATTGGTGGTGCAACGCCAATGTAGAACTGCAACCCAGTATTTAATTTTTTCTGACTTTTCGTTAGGCAGCAGCATTAGACTGCTGGGACCAACCCTACCAAGCAAGTTTTGCATCACATTTCTTCAATTTGACTACCTACCACAAAAACAAGTAAATCCAGCAAATTAAAGGATGATTCCCGTAGGGAGAGTGCCTAATTCAATTACTACGACTGTGGTAGCAATAAACATTGGGAAAAATAGTTAATATTGACATAAATATGAAACAACCAAGTGTGATGTGTGGGTTTCGAACATATAGAATTTGCAGTCACTAATCAAACAACAAATAAATACGAGAGGACACATTGTACGCCACATGAATGACATACAAATATATAAAACCACGCAGACAGAAAGAATAACAACATAAATCACACAAGTCACAGAAGAAGCAAGGTGAGAGATTGTTTAGAATACCAATGTACACCATCGGTTTCAACTAGGCTGAACAGCCGATTCCAGAACATAAAACCTAAGACAAATCTTGAGGCAACAAAATATTCGTGCAGAGTTCACCAGAGAGACACGTTCAACAGACGAAAAACGTTCAGTGCTAGAAAATGAAAACACAACTTTTCCTCTGCAGGCAAGACAGGGAGAATCCTTAAGACAGGGAATACACTTGGTACAATTAACCAAAATAAATTCTGGAAGAAAGATCTAAAAAAATCTTGCCAAAAATGAAGAGAACTCTCGACCTTTTCATCAGGAACATCAGACACCTACCTATAAGTAAACAAAGTAACCAAGAAACAGTCGGAAAGTCGTGTTACCACTCCCAGAAAACTAATTTACTCATCTACCCAACATAGCACAAGCATAATCTATTTATGTATATTTGTGTTATATATAACAACAGATTCCTTGTTCTTGGCACCAGGTTTTTATACCAACGGAAAAATATTGAAAATGACACCTGACAAAAACTTATAAACTCATACAGATTTTTATTAAAACATTGTAACCATTTTATTATTATTATTTGTAATAGATTTTTCAATAATTTCTCAATTGAATTAGATTCTTATGCACTATGTACACTATGCGCATAAGAATTATATTACTCAATTTCATGACAAACCATCTCAAGTTTAACTAGATATTTCAGCTATTTTTGCATTGGTTAGTTACTTTTTAAGCACAGTTCATTGAAATTTGAGAATACTTTTGAGCTCAAAAATGTTTGACAGTAAAGGTTTTTATTATTATTATTTAAAACAATTAATTAATTCAATTTATACAAAGAACGACTTAGTAGAATATACATACAATTTGTTTTAAATCACAAGGGAAAACTTCAAAAATTTGTATGTGAGGTGAATAGCAAAACTCCATTAATGGATTTGGAGCTGATTTTTAGAGCACCCCAAAAGGTCTTTTCAGTTGTCAATACTCACCGACAATGAGCGTTACCCACGTGTTTATTTTATATTTTTAAACAAAAGTAGATTCCATTCTAAGAAATTTGATACCATCCGCACTCTCCTATATTAAGTAGTGTTCTTTCTATGATTTTTCAAAGTTCATACTGGAGACGGCACACTTTGCGGCAGAGGGGGTCACCCCCAGCCGGGAGGGGTGCTTATGTCACCAGGGCGCGAAACTTTAAACAATCATACCTAGAAAGAAAACTACGTGTCGTAGGAGAGTGCGGTTGAAACCAAACTTCTTAGGATGGAACCTTCTTTTATTTAAAAATAGTTAAAACACCTTTTTCGTACCCAAGGGTAACGCTCATTAAATATAAACATTTGTCTGAGGTAAGCAGAAAAACAGGAGTTGGATTGAAATTGACAACAGTTAGGAGTATACTCACTCAATTCCCTCACGTGAAGTATCAGCCTAGCCACAAAACTAAGATATTCCTCCTGAAACAATAATTATTAACCATCGACCGTTACACAATCTGAACAATATTTATTCAATGATAGAATTACATTATGTTAAAAGTAAAAATGAATCGATAAGAAAAACGTACTTTGGTTTTGGCCTTCTGATAAACGTGAGTCTCCATTTCACTTCCTTTTTTCACGGTAGCCATGCCGGACCGTTGAATCGCCTCATCACTGAAACAAACGACGAACATACAAGGGGCTATTTTTCCTGGATTTTCCATGGTGTAGGTTTCTCTGTTCAATTGAATTAAAATTAATACTGAGAAGGACCAGTTTTGTCATAATTATATAGCAACTAACTAAATTGGGTAAATGTAAAAAAAAAAATAAATAATAATTTGGAACTGACTGGAGTTTCTTGCTAGTGATCTAATCAACTACCGATCAGAAACAATCGAAACAAAAATGCAGTTGCTCTAATTCAATATTTTTGTATAAAATTAAGCAATGACTCCAAAAATTTTAAAATCAAACATTTTAAAGAATTTTCTTCATGGAAATCTGTTTTGAGTAATTCTGAAACGATTCCTGAAGTTTGTCCTTTTTTGTACGTCTATTGTACCTATATACAGGTTGAACTGCACATAGATGCAAAAAATGTTTCGAGTGATACTATATAAAAAATGGAGTAGTAAAATGCCGCTAATCGCATATGTTTATCTCAATCCAATAGATAAGTTAGGAAAACCGTGTTTCTTCTCTTCAACTTGAATTTCTCAACTTTTATTCATTTAATATTAAATTTGCTTCCTCACTACTGAAGGTAGGGAAGCTTTGCGTTTGTGATCGAAGACGAAATTTTTTTTCCCCCCTCCAAAATAAAATTTCTACTTGCTTTTCAGAGCTAGGTGATCAATTTTGATCCCGTGCCTATCTGTCTGTGGTAAACCCTTGTAACACTCAAAACTATACAAAGTTTCAGTCCGATTCCGATGAAAGGTTCAGGGATTCTGCGGGTTAGCTCCTAGACGGTCCCCTATAATGTTCAATGCTGTCGAATTAACAGTTACCTATGCACATACGCAAACGTGAATTTCATATCGTCGATTTCTTATCATCTGTTGGTCCGATTTTGTTCAAACTCGGTAGGTAATAATTGGGTATGAATATTTTCTAGAAAAATGGCCTATAAATGATGCCCCGATTGGTGGAGTAATAACTATAGCACATGCTCAAAACTAAAATTTAGTAAAACAGACAAAACTCCATGACTAATGGACCGATTTTTATGAAATTTTCAAGGATTGTGCGGTCAAGCTTCTAGACTTTCCCCGATAAATTTCATTGCCATTGGATTAATGGTGGTCTATGCGCATGTACAAACATTAATTATTATAACATCGACTTATCAATCATTTTGACTTGGAGTTTGTTTGTCAACTAATCTATACATCCATGTTACGATACGTGAGGAAGCTATACTGCCCACCCAACTTGGATTGGGGAACCTTGTCCACCTGTTTCAGAGTGCCTCCACTCTAAAGAGTGGGTATTTGGGGAAGCTAGTCAGTTGGTAAAAATTAAAATGGGTTGGCTGTGTGTGTGTGTGTGCTCCACCATCCCACCCTAGTGTATGGCACCTGACCTGACCCACCTGTAACTGACTTTTCTGGCATGGGAACAAGAGAGGAGACTACTCCAACCCAGAACCCACCCTAGTGGCAGTACGGGGAATCTTGTCCACCTGTTTCAGAGTGCTTCCACTCTAAAGAGTGGGTATTTGGGGAAGCCAGTCAGCTGGTAATAATAAAATGGGTTGGCTGTGTGTGTGCTAAACCATCCCACCTTAGTGTATGGCACCTGACCCACCTGTAGTAATGTCACTTTTCTGGCATGGAAACAAGAGAGGAGACAACTCCAACACACCCTAGTGGTAGTATGGGGAACATTGTCCACCTGTTTCATAGTGCTTCCAATCTAAATGAATGGGTATTTGGGGAAGCAGTCAGCTGGATATAAGTAGAATGAGTTGGTTGTGTGTTTTCTCCTCTAAAACTTGAATTTCTCCACTTTAATTCGTATAGGTAATTTTGATTTCTGACCACAGCTCCGATGTGATCGAGTTTTACACAATCTTTAATTTGTTATGCATAATACCTTGCATAATAATAATGCATAATACTTTGAGCCTGACTGCTAAAATGTAAAAAACATGGAATCATGTTTTAGCTCCTCGCTCTCACTTTATTATAGAAATGTTCACGACAATTGAGCTCTTATGATATGATGATCTCCTAATAGAAACTCGCGAGTAAACATTCACTTTATTATAGAAAGAGGCTACATACGAAATTACAGCTTCCTATAGTGTAAAGTATAGAAATTACCTATTAAAATTATTTAACCACCGCTTCACAAATCAAACCGTTCTCGCAATATTCGGATCACCTGCTATGAATCACATAATTGAAACACCAGCTCAATGAAATCATCAGAAATTAACAAGCGGTTGCAATCGTGTTCACAATATCAATAATTGAGAATGATCAAAGGAGTTGAGAAGGTTATTCGAATAACCTTGCTCATAACTCAGCTTGTTGGCCACGCACTTCGCAGTAGTTAATATAGTATGGTTGGATAAATCGAGAGCTTTCGAACGAATGGTCAACGAATTTTGTGGGATGAAAAACGACGAAGTATCATATCCCTAGCAACGACTCGGTTGTAAGCGGAAATCATCACAATTATTGGCGCTACTTTCATCTCACTTTATAGTCTCACTTTTCGGCGGGGGATCCATCGCTAAAACATGATTCCATGTTAAAAAAACTAGTTAAATAAAGTGAAAAACTCGATTATGACGGAGTTGGAGAGATCTGCAAGTGTTACCATTCAATTCAGTGTGAAAAAATACGTAGAATCCTACCACAAACTCGTGGGTTCATAGATGGTCATGTTTCAGGAAAACCCTCAATTTCATTGAAAAAAAAAAAAAAAACCTGTTCTCTCTTACATGGTAGAGTAAAAATAAAATTGACTAAACCGTAGGAAAAAGGATTAACTGAAGAAGTTTACTTGAGATTTACCAGTTTCCTGGAACTTTTTTGGAAGAGTTGTAACGTTTTATAGATTTTCAGAAATTCTATCTTTTCAAATTTATGTTTGAGCTGCTTTTGTGGTCTTTATAAGGGAGTTTTCCTCAACATAAGTGCACCACACTTATAGAAAATTCACGCTGATTCCGAAAAAGTGGTCAAAATTAAAATTAAATTAATTAAACTGAAGAAAATCAAGTTTAAGATGACAAAATCACGGGTTTCCTTTAAAACCCATTAGAAATCATATCTCGAGAACGGATTGAGATAAAAATATGTGGTTGGCGTTGAATGTAGCTATATGACGCTAGCTGGTGGCGTTGAAATCAGCTAAAATCGCCTAAATTTGCAAACAAAATTGTTCAAAATTCTATAAGTGGTTTGTATGGGCGAATATTACCTACGTAGTAAAAATTGTTTTCGGTATTATTTCCTGGCACACCAAGTACCCAGATTTCAAGGCAATTTGAAAATTATGATAAAAACTACGGAAATTCGTTTATATGGTCAGGCTATATGACTGGAACATTTGTTGGGTACGTTAGTGTTTAGCAACGCTGTACATTAATAACAACCAACAAACCTTTCCTCCTCTAATGTTCTTATAACTTACATTTTCTGCACTACGCTTTGGCGGAATTGGGGTGTCCGCCACTCATCAGTCGCCATGATGGTGCTGAATGTATCTGAAGCGAAGATTCAACTCGGAGTGAGAGCCAACCAGGTGATGGGCTGAAACAAATGCATATAAATGAATATGGGTTAAAACAAAATGCTAACCGATTAGGTAAGTATAGATAGTGTAGGCAGATACAGCAAAATTAAGCCAGTTCAATGAAACTGCTCAAGTCAGCTCCACCCATTTTTCCCCTGAGTTCCCTTGTAGAGTGATAAGGGGTGACGCAAGGTATCAACAAAGGGAAAGTCACGTCAACCACCATGTTCCTTAGGTATTTGGCCTCCTAGCGACGGACCTTGTTAGTTCGGAGCCCCATTCTCACATCTCTCCAGAATTTACAAGGAATGTAGAGTCATCAGCATAGATAAAAACATTTGCTTCCGAAGAGGTCATTCATGAGAATTACGAACAACAATAGATCCAATATTGAGATATACCATTTACTTCCTAGGCCAGTAGTGACGGTTTGTATTCCTACCCGCCTATACCTACTCCCAACAGTTCCCAGTTTCATTTTGACCTTGGTCAATGGGGATTTCTCACTCGTGGTGCCCGTCCTTTGACTTCAGCAGCAAAAATGGCCAGCAGAGCGAGGACGAATGGCAGGAGCAAGGCGCAGCGCAAGTGGGGGTTTTACATGCATGTATACGACCCATTACCTGCGCGTCTCACTTCAACGAAAGTGGAATGAATGTAAGCAGGGTTTCAGCAGATCTTGTAAATATATAAATAAACCAATTAGTTCGTAAAGTTCAACTAGGTAACCTGATTAAAAATGAAAAAATCCCACTACAATCTAGTAGATTAGATAGGAAGCATGGCTGGAAGGTGCTTTTTTGTAAGATTCAAATCAACTTCGACGTGTGCGTGAAACATAGACATAACTCATATCCAGAAAAGTAGGAGAGCGAGCACCTGAGCACTGGGACGCAAATAGGGAGGGGGACACGTAAGACAGATACTTTGTTTATGAGTAGAATGAATAATTGAATAATGAGTTTATGAGTAGATACTTCCACTAAATTTGTTCAATTTCACTCCAATTCTAATGCGATCATATAGAAATTAAGTAGGTACTTACGACGGAGTATTCCAGTCGAGGAGAAAATGATTACATCAGGCAGTCACTTGTTCGGCAACCTTCTCAAAAAACAATTAGTCCGATGAAAATAAAATGAATGGAAATCAACGATGAATAACACTTAAGCGTACCTAGGCCTTGAATTTATAATTATGTGATAATTCGTATGAAACAGTAAGCTACCAATCGGCAATCATCAGGACAGAAGTATTAGATCACAATCATGACATGAACCAAGGGGGAAGGTGGTGTCCTCTTATTATGTCGGACACTGTTGGGTTGGTTACTTCTTCTTCTTCCTCTTCTTCTCATCTAAGCCTCTTAGGTTCCTTTCTTGTAGCCACTGCAATGTACGTCTGACATTTGTGGAATGGTAATCCAATCCTCTTGTAGTACTTGACATTTTGGAAACGGTAATTGGGTGTAGGTAGATAAGATTTATTTTGTTAAGGATGGAGTGAATACCCCAACGCACAGAATATTATACAAAAAATGTATTTCAGCCATAATTTAGAATTTTTAGTACCTATTTATTTTATTTGCATGTAATGTAATTTTAGCAATAAAGAGCTAAAATGGTCTTAATTCATGGTTAATATCAGAATAATACTTGTACGAACTTGGCAACAATGAATTTATTAGAATGGAACATAGAACACAAAGTTCTCGCATTTCAATAAACCAATTCCAATAAAATTGAATCATTTGAACTTTTGTGAGGACAATTTTATACAAATGCAGAAAGATAAAAATTTCAAATATTTATTCTTAAAGTTGTTACTCAATAAGTTTTTTAACAAGGTTTTTTTTTTTTTTCTTTTCATTGTTGAAAAAATTGATATAGGTAATCATCTAATCCTCTATGTAACATTAGTTTTAGCAGCTTTGTGCTCTTGGTATCCCAGCAGCACAAGTTATAATGGTTATGGTTGATAACTATCAGAGACCTCAAAAGGTAATTCAATAACAATTTAAATTAAAGTAGGTACGGTAGAGTCTCTTCAAAATGAAATGAGATAAACTGAAGATTGAATAGGAACCTTGGAGAACTAATTCTTTTGTCATTGTAGACTTGTTGGAGTTTCCATAGTGCTTCACATTATGAACAGTAGGTACCTACAGCTCAGCATATGAACCAGAGTGACATTTATCAGAACCATTTGTTTTCTAATAAGGCATTCCTATAAATCAAATGTTTAGGTACCTACCTAATACTTGTGCTAAAGAAAGGCCAGTTACAGGGATCACGAATTTGTATCTTAACTCTGTAGACAACTTCGCCCCACTGTCATCCAAAACACGGGGTGGATCTTCCAAGCCCTTCATGGAATTTCCCCCAGGCCCAGCAGAATTTCTCAATAGAAATGTTCAAAATATCTTTTGAAATTTTGTCCACTACAAACCACTTCATTCCTACCCTGCCGGAATGGTTGATTTTCCAATTCGATTTTCTGAGCCTACTAGGTGGTGTGGTGACCAGTAGAAATTTTTATTGGAAAAGGCCAAAATTGCGTTAGACAACATTATACCCCTAAACCACCATTTCAGCTACAAATCCTGCCGGGTCAGATGTTTTTCTAATATTATTTTTTGAGCCCTACTGTGGTACACCCTCCAAAATTTCTCAATGTTAAAGGTCGAAATTTCATTTTTGATAACAAATTAGGTTTGTCCTCTCCATAACAAATGACGCCAGGTTGGGTGATTTCTAACAACCTTTTTTATGCATTACGTGACGATGGACTGACGCGACATCATGAATTATATTGAAATAATTATTAAAATACTCAAATAATGTAGGTTTTTTTTCTACCAACTATGAAACTTCCTCTACAGAAGAAACACACATCTGCTGGCTTACCTGTCCTGGCAGTTACGGCGTATCTGTCATAAGGCAGACTCATTCTGGTTCATGGATTTTCCCCCCAAAAATCCCTTGAGTTCCATGTAAAACGTTTCCTAAAAAGATGCTCATAATCCCTTCTGCGTGGGCAACAGGTGTTTTCACTCCATTCTCGCTCCCTTTTCGGCTTAGAATTTGTTTTTCTCATCAATAAAAACGAATTAAGATTATTTTCATCATCTCTTAATTAACTAATGTTAATTACTAATAAATTGTACTTTATAACTGCATGAACTTCTTGAACATCAACTCCCCTTAAATTAGCTGCATTGAATAATAGTTTTTCGCACTCATAGTTACAGTTTGCCGAGCCTTTCGTGTACCAACTCTTATTTCCAAGTTCTTGTGTGGTCTTCGATAAATTTTCGTTGTTTTGCGCCGCTGACGCTATATTTCTGATTGGAAATGGAATTTGACAACGTTTGCACGATGATACAGGGGAATTTACGAAGTCTACAGAAATCCTTTGGCATCAAGTTTTGCGACATTGATAGAGGTAAGTTTAGTAGAACCTCGGTACTAAGCACATTCACGTGGGCCGTTGTGTTACTTTATAAATCCCCTATGGTTTTCATTAGTTAATCTACCACAGCTTCTCATACCCTAAGTAGTTGTATTCAATATATCCTGGGGAATTCCGGTTCCATTGTCATCCGAAACTAGATTCTTCATGTGTTGATTGAATACAATGGTGTCAAGAGATGGTACAATATATTATTCTCCTTCTCTCGTATTATAATTTCTTCAGGTCTAGATATTAGGATGTCAGTATGAATTCTCTTGCCAGCTTGTTTTCGGGACTTGTTATTTACATTCGGAGATATGTGCGCCAGTAGATGTACTTCCCCATGAGGAAGTATGGGCTTGAAGGACATTAGGTTTAATGCCCACATTTCCGAAAAGTGCTCACAACACTCCTTAAAGTATCATAAAATCACATAATTCATATTGATACGAAATGAAATGAAGAATATTGCGCAAAGCGCATGATGAATATCCACTCATAAGTGTTTGAGTTGCAATACCTTTCACCACTCACACCCTTTACCTTCGCACAGTTGACCGCCAGCTGCGTGGACCCAGCATATTGAGTAGGTACTTGCACCAGGCTCTATGTAAGGTGTACAAGTTGCTCAATGCCCTTTCTAACTATAGTTAGGGCGACCAGCAGGATGTCCTCTTAAGGATTTTCCTTGCAGTGGTGTGATCAATAATCGATTATGGGACTGCGGTTTATGTATGGCTCAGCTGGAAAGTACCTACCGCGTAAGTTAGGACCTATATTAAACTAGGGTCTTTTTGACAACAAGCTTTTCGTACTACTACAAGCTCCTGAAGGCTTCCCTTCAGGAACTTGGGCCCAGCCAGCTACTAAGGATTAGGCAAAATTTACTAGCACTTCGCTTTTCAGAGCGCCTGCGCTATTTTCCTGGGACACCCCATGCTGTTGTAACTCGGCCACCCCTGAATGAAACAAATTCGAGGTTTCAATTTGAGCTCGCTCATTGGGTATTCACGTTCAGAAGCTCACTTGGTGGCCAAGCATACAGTAATATCCGCTCCTCCTCAGTAACCCTGTGCTGAGGTAATTTACTCCCCCTGTTTCCATTTAAATTTACTAGGTTTTTTTTTATTCAAAAACAGTATTTATGCTCAAAAACTATAACATCATTACGGATTTTCCTCTACAAAAGGTTTCTTCTTTGTGGAAAGATAAGCAAAAATTCTCTATTGGCATTGCGTGTTGTGTTGGTGTTGTTGTCCTCAGTCGGTCCATGCTGAAGGAATACGGAACATGGTTTGATGGTGATTGCAAGTTACACTGGTAGCCATTGGGACAAAGTTGATTATGGGCAGTGTTGTGATTCAGGATAGTTGGATGTGCCACCACGAAAACGTGCGTGAGCTGATCCTGGCCATACTGGTTCTATTTTACCTTTCTTGAATAACCGTGATGGAGGCGATTACTAGCCAATATTTGCGAGCTAAATCCATATCCAGCTTTTTTAAGGTAATATTGGTGAGTGGCGCATTGTTGCCGGAGCTAGTTTAGCATGAGCACTGGTCATTGTTCAGAGGAACTGAAGAGTGGCTATGCTTTGGTAGTAAGTTTAGATGTTACCACGTTTGTCATGCTTACCATGCATAAATTCATAATTCATGCTATTGTTACGCTCCAGGAGAATAACTCTCACAGTCAAAGAGGTTTGGTAACCCTGGCCTCATAGGTCTGATCGTTAGAGTGTCGCGACTCCGAGGAATTTCCCGTAGTTTCTCGTAGTTGTGACGACGCGAGTTCGAACTCCTGTCGAGGTATCAAATATTTTTGGGCCGTTACAGTGGCGCAGTCGGTAGGACACGACATAATACATAACAATAATTAATTAAATCCCTCTCGAGCCAAAAGACTGTAAACATCACATTTCCTGTCGTTATGCCTTTCACTTCCTCGCTCCTTGAGTCAAAACACACTGTGACAATGACCTCGCTCGACTGCTGACTTGTTCCAGCGAGCATCTGCTGAGCCAGCGGCCTGCAGTTTCACTTAGTCATTCGTCCGACCCCAATCCAGCCGAGACGGCTGGTATTCGATTCCAGGGAAATGTTACGCTCCAGGAAAATAACTCTCACAGTCGAAGAGGTTTGGTCACCCTGGCCTCATAGCTCCGATCGTTAGAGTGTCGTAACTCTGAGGAATTTCCCGTAATTTCTCGTAGTTGTGACGAGGTATCAAATAGGTATAGGTTGTAACTCCTGTCGAGGTATCAAATATTTTTGGGCCGTTACACTATTATTTAAAACTGCGATGAAGTGTTGAACAATTCTAATGAATCTCAGCTGGAAACATGGCTTTCTGTAGAAATTTTCTATTTTTTCCCAACATCCTCCTTTACATCAAGAAACTCTGATTAGTACAGAAATACTGTTCTTTTTCTAATAAATTTTACTTGATGATTTGTATGATTTATTTGCGATTTGCAAAATGGGATTAATTGCATCTTTACATAAAAATACCTTATACTATTTCATTGCTGTTTCAGATCATGATGAAGAAGTTGGTAAAATCGCCCATACATTGGAATCGCTTATCAAGGAAATGTCCCTAGATCAGAATAGCATTCGCAAAATACACATGTTGCTTCTCTTAAACACGAAGTGGGAGCAAATGGCATACTTCGAGGAGGACAAACATTTCTGCCATCTCTTGAACTGCATACCTGTCTTAAGCCGGTATCTTTATTTCAAGCTGGTATCAGTCCTTGAGTGGTACACTTGCTTGGGAGAAGTCATTCTCCATTTCCCAGAATTCCTCGTTCGAGAGATTCTCACTTCTTTGGAAGCTGACCTCAAGTACATCGATTCCAAATGTGCCGTACCTTTCGTTTACAGTCTCCTCAGTAATCTTTTCCACAAAATCATGTATCTTCAAGAGCACTGCAAACACCGAGTCACCGAGTTTGTAAAAATTTTCACTGCCATCTCTAAATTTAATTTTGAAACTATCATCGCTGAGATGGATTGTTCTAACGAAAAGAAACATCAGTACTGGGGATATGTGTATCGCATGCTTCTTGATTTGGTTCGATTCTGCATTGAACGCATCAAGAACTGGGATATCAAAAAAGACGAATTTTATGCCCATTCTTGCGACTACAATTATGCTGTTTGGCCTCAACCGAAGTTTGAATCTTGCCGAGGTAAACTTTGCTTGGGCATTATAGCAAACAATTGCATCACTGTGTCGGAAAACGTCAGTGTACACGTTTATATGTCCTGGATGGAGGTACGTAACTGCGATGAAAAATGTTTCCTTTAAAAAACAAAAATTTCAGAAACTAAAACTGTTTGATTTAATGCACACGTAGGAGATTTAGTAGTGATTTACTGCTATTTTGTAGTTAAGAAGATTTAGTAGTCGCTATCAATTATTGGCTTGCAAGATTTACAAATCTGTAAAGGACGTAATTTCTACGACTACGTTGTTATTCAAATAGAGTTTTTGTAATAGTAATTACAGGTATGCAAATGAATGTATATATACAAATACCCCTACATATACAACTTTTTATGTATGTTCTTATTCTTGTTGCTTTACCCTTTGCAGGTCGACATTGTTGAAGATGTCGTTGAAAAAACTCTTCAAACGTGTGTCCGTGAAGCTGCTTACAGAACGAGGCAGGCGATATCCTCCGTTCCTGAGCTCCATAACTCAGTTGCTGGATTGACTGTCCTTGAAAAGCGCTTAGTAGAGATAGAATTGAAACCGGTGACTGAAGAAGATGAAATAGCTAAGGCTGACGCGGATACAATCCTGATAAATTTGCTGAACCCCAAAAAAACTCAAGCAAAATGGCTACGGGGTCTAATAAATATAGGAGTCTTTGAAAGCGCTCCTCATATGAAAGTAAGCTTTGACCCTCATAGGATGTTTTCTATCTTGAAACTTGAACTTTTTCTGTGTGATTGACCTCAAACAAACATCAGTAGGAGCATATATGAAAAATTACCTATAGTTGCTTTTTATTTAAGCGATGTCTTGTATGGGAGTTCACCTCCGGTTGCTCACATTACTCATCCTCAGTGGATAACAGGATGTTTTCTCGGAGGTGCTGATTGGTTCCTGAAGCCTTCCATTGGCATACAAATTTAATTTCTTCTTTGTTTTACAGTTCGTGATGAGTCATTATCATAATTGTCTGTGCTTTTTATATCTGATACAGGTTGTTGCAGAAAACGCTGGACTTATAGATGCTGAAACAATGTCTGTATTGTTGAATAGCGCCGTCAAGTATATCTCAAACATTACGATTGAAGAAGAGGAACACAACATTATTAGAAACACGCTGAAAACGTGTTTGAAAGCGTTGTCACCTTCGGACCAGTTGGTTGTTTTGTCGAGATTCACCAAAACCCATTGCATGATGTCTCCTCTTGCTTCGAGAACATTTTCTGACAGAACAACAGCTCTTTTCAATAAAGTAGTAAAAGATGACGAAAATACTGAAGAGGTTAGTAAAACCATTCATAACCACCTAATGCCAGTTGTTCGCACAGTACTCAGTTTCAGAAGGTCTTGAGGGAATGAAGGCTGCCGAATTGGTAGCTGTCAAAATAGTCTGATAGCTATTTTTATTTAGCGGTGCACTATTTTATTCGGAATTGTGGAATGTTTTAGCACGCTCAATTAGGGTTCCTGAAGGGCTTTCCTTCAGCATGAACATTTTTTATTTGAATAGTCTCAATAGTGGTCAAAGTTTTTACATCCTGGTGTTGCCAAATTATAAATTTTTGACCGTTTGTGGGTATGACAAAGTGTGTATGCGTCAGCCTGGTTAGAGGACCCGGTACATCTTGGCACTCGCAATTCATATTTATTTTTAACTGACTGCAATGAAAAATTGAATTTCGTGGTTGGTCCTCATGTAACCCCCCTCCCCCTCACCCCTCTCACTGCTACTGCTAACTTACTTTTCTGCATTTTTGGCTCATTTAGGCGTTTCTGGTTATTCCTTTTAATTAAATAATGATTCGGGAGTTTATTCAAAATATGTCAAACTCTATGAGGATAGTGCAAGGAGTTCACCATTGTCCATTTTTCAAAACTAAAACTATCTGTGATTTACTCTGGCGTTTAGCTCTAGAAACCGGTAGATTTAGTTGGGCAAAATACCAATACAAAACGTTCTGTAAAAAGGGAGTGAAAACCCTGGTGACCCGCTCTGATCGTGTTAATCTCCACTGTTCCAAAATATATTAATTTTGATTAGTAGATGTTGATTTTGGTTGGGTACTGATTATACCTATTCGTAATTTCAGCTATACACTGAGATGGTATGGTTGGCAATAGAGGATTGCGAAGCTCTTTTTATGCGTGCTATCAACGAATGTTTGGCATCAAGACACAAAGCAACTCTCATCCTAAGCCTCATCAAGTTCATAGCGCCTGCCGCTGACTACGTGGTGCCACCATCCAACCTTACTCTTTCGTTGAACCACATTTTGACCCTTATGCGTAGCGTAAAAGATTCTTCTCTCAAAGTACAGGACGATTTTCTCAATACGGTAAATTTCACAGTTTCCAAAAAGTTTTAATAATGAGTTTGCAATTCATGTTAAGTTTTAGTTGCTTCATTCAAGCTAAGATTTCAGGGTGAGATTGAAATTATAAGGTCCATTTTTTTTCAGGTACAAATTGCATGCGAAATGGAAATCTGTTCAGCTGAAACCCTTCTGTACAACCACGTCATGCCAATGATGGATCCAGCGTTATCAGCTATGAAGACTAACGACATAAATTTCTACCTAAATATTATTCTTGTACGTCGATCCAAAGCATAATAATTTCGCAAATCATGATTTTTCGTTCAAAACTAAGCTGAACATGAGCCAGTTATAGTGCATGTCTTAACAGGGAGCCCATTAGAAAGCAAAACCATTATTTGAGTTCATACGCACATTTACGGAAATCACTACCTCAATGCTCTAACTTTTACACTCGCTTTTTCAGAAGTGTCTGATGTATTATCATTTTGTTTTGGCACTTATAAAAAAATAATTATTGTGAACCTAAGTGTGTTCAAGCATGGCTAATCCAATCCAGAATCTTAAAATTCGGATTTTTGGATTTTCTATGTTCTTTACGAGTTTTCCAGCATTTTAATGGTTCCCTTACAAATATTTCAGATGCTGGAACCCCTATGTAAACCCTGCAAGGTTCAGTATATCGCTCTTTTAATCAGGATCCTCAACCGTTTCCGTCCTAAAATCAACAATTTCTCAATGCTGCTTGTTTCAATATCCACTACGTGCATTGAACTGTTGGAGAACGCTATGTCCGTTATAGAGAGTAAGCAGGATCAGGGTAAGTTTAAAGTTCGTGAGTTTCATGTTCGTATTTTATAATATAGTGTTTTTGATGAAGGTATTGCAGAACTACCTTGAATCCTACGTCTGAACCATGATTCTTTATGCATGTTATGGTCTCTCATAGGGAAATGAATGATTATTTGAAGGGGACTTGCGTTTATAAAATGAAGGTTTCTGGTAGGAGATAGGAGTGGACTTTGAGGTTCAAATGCACGTTGTGAACTAATTGACTTTCGCGTGAGTGTTTGGCAGAGACTAGAAACGAATAAAAGGAAAGCATAACATAGTGACAGCATAACCAGTCCCATTTTCGGTTTATTTTTCCATGGAAACAACTTCAATGTAGATTTACGTTCCAATCTATTCACTATCTAAAATTTCTCTGTTTAAGATTCGTTCCCTATTTAAAATTCCGGCTAAGAAAAAAAAAAAGAAAAGTTTTTCGTTGCTTTTTACTCAAAATACTTTCAGTTTACGAAAGTGGGCTAAAAAAACTATACATCGGGCAAGGATGTGCCTGAAATCTTGGCCACACTTTCAACCAACCCAAAGTGGTAAATGATTGAAATTTTCAAAAATAAATTTCTTAAAAAATTTCAATAAAATACATTTTTTGGATTTTGATGGGCTTAATTCCAATGATTTGTTGGTCCTCTCGGCACACTGTACGACTAACTGTTTGCTCCCCAGAAGAGCTTAAAATTGCCCCCACTGCTACTGACCTTGACTTTGTCAGGCAGCAGTTGTTGTGGTGTGACCGAGCAACACCAACTGCTCCAAAACCCACCCTGCTCCAGGATATATATATATATATATATATATATATATATATATATATATATATATATATATATATATATATATATATATGTATATATCTTGGGCGTTCTATTTTTAAAAAAATTTGTTTTACAGGCATTTTTGGAAGTACAGATTGTTGAGGGAAGGGCACTAGAATTGTTGACCTGAATCTGCCCATGCGAACCGATCCTCATTCATGTTACTTTCATGATTCTCATGCCCTACAATCCATTTTGTAATAATTTTGATGTTATCACTCATAGTCATCACTCATATGACTTGCAGGTAATGATATCAAATGGTTGAAAAGTATGGCTGAAAAAGCTCCCCCACTCACTACCCAGTATCTCGGCGTTGTTCTGCGGTCAGATGAGAATGCTGATATTAAGGAAGACAAAAGTTTATTCTGGTCCTCCAGAGGCCTCGGCCATGGGAAGCAACTTGTCGATCTCAAACCTCACGAACGTGCTGAACTCGTCACATCGACTCTAAAAGTGCGTTACCAATACTCTCTATAAGTTTATATTAATTGACTTGTTCTATGTGCAGGATGATCTAACTCCTATCCCCCCCTCCCCCTACCTCTCTGCAAGCGTGCGAGTTTATTTGCACTTTTGCATTGAAGACCCACATTCTTTTTAAAATAGAATCCCCTATTTTATTGCAGATTTGGAATCTAATGAAATGTCATGAAAAAATTACCTATCTCTCTCATTTTTGAAGCCAAAACACTTTGCACTAAATGCAAAATATCGAGTTTTTGTTGATTCTATGTTGCCACATGTTAGACAATATTTTAGGATTTTTTTCTCAATGGAATTTTTTCTATTTTCTCTACATATGGGAATGTAGACTTGAAACTCCCAACGTTTTTTCTTTAGCTTGTGTATATATCTATATATTTAAAAGCCATCTTTAGGTTTCTGGAACAAGATCAACGTTTTATGATCTCACTGCTAGATTAGACGTGGGTACTAACACATACTAATGAATTTTCAATACCAACCTGAAATTGACCTAGTGAACGTTTTTATACTATCCTACTCCCAAACTGCTTAATTCAATAACCAAAAAACTGACAAACATACAACAAATAATTGATTCGATTGGCAATAACAAAATAAGACAAGTAGATTGTTAGCTTACACTATCCATATACTTTATTTATGTATTTTTTCACGCTGAATCACATGCTTCGTGATGTTTTGTTTATTGATATTTGTAAAGCCTACTTGGAATAACATCAAAATGCTTGTGCGCTTTGCGGTGTTGAGGAAACTAATGGAAAAATATGTAATATTTCATGCTTTCAATTCTACCCTTTGGGTAGATTGAAAGTGATGCCGATGTATGATTTTTGAGCCAAATTTCATATTGTTTGGTCCAATAGTTTCTGAGAAAAGCTTCGAGTGGTAAACAGTGTACGGACGGATTTTTTTATTTATTCAATTTTTGGATTCTACTCATCTTGGAACGTAAACCAACAAATTTTGTGGAGGGGGGGCGGGGGTTACTATTTTTTCTTGGTCGATTACAGAGGTTCATTATTGAAAATAATAAACCAAAATCAATGTTAGTGCGTATAGTTTACATCTATCTATATCTATAAAAGAGGATGTATGTATGTATGTATGTTGCCTATAGACTCCGAAACCGCTCGACAGATTGTAATGAAACTTTCAGGTATTATTAGGCATGATTCAAGGATTGTTCCTGTAAAGTTTGGTGCAAATCCGTTCAAAGGGCTCTGACCCAGAGGGCATAAAAGGGTGCAGTGTCAGGTTTAAGAAATTTATTTAACTACCCAAGCCAAGACCGAAGGCAGAGTGAGGCCGAGGGTGAGGCCAAAGGATGAGGAGGAGGATGAGGGAGGATGATGAGGAGGAGGGAGGGAGGAGGATGAGGGAGGAGGAGGAGGGAGGAGGAGGAGGGAGGAGGAGGAGGATGAGGGAGGGGAGGAGGATGAGGGGGAGGGAGGAGGAGGATACTATTGAACGTCTGCATAAAATGACAACGAATCCAGGGTCATTGTAGACACCAAAGGCAGAAACCAAAGGCTAAGCTTCCGTCCATCAAATCACCTCTTAATAACAGTTTAAAATTACGATCAATAAACAAATTTAATTTGGGCGCAGCAACGCTCGCGGGGGGAACGCTATATATATATAAAAGTGGATGTATGTATGTATGTATATATGTATATTGCCTATAGACTCCGAAACCGCTCGACAGATTGTAATGAAACTTTCAGGTATTATTAGGCATGATTCAAGGATTGTCCCTGTAAAGTTTGGTGCAAATCCGTTCAAAGGGCTCTGACCCAGAGGGCATAAAAGGATGCAGTGAAGGGGTTTTAGAAATTTTAGTGGTTGTAGAAATAGTTGAACAGAAAGTACTGGTACCTTCTTGACGGCCTACTACATTTTTTTCGACATTTTATATTTAGCGTCACGCGGGGAGCGACACGCGGGGAGCGTCACGCGGGGAGCGTCACGCGGTGAGCGTTACGCAGAGATTCCCTAATGATCCCACGATTCTGAGATTTGGTATGTAGCCCCTTGAGGGACTTCTGAACACAACTGACCGATCCCAGATCAGCTGAGTGGCTCTAGAATCCAGTTTTTTCCCTAATGATTACACGATTCTGAGATTTTTTATGTGGGCCCTTGAGGGACTTCTGAAAACAACTGACCGATCCCAGATCAGCTGAGTGGCTCTAGAATTAAGTTTTTTCCCTAATGATCCCACGATTCTGAGATTTGGTATGTGGGCCCTTGAGGGACTTCTGAACACAACTGACCGATCCCAGATCGGCTGAGTGGCTCTAGAATCCAGTTTTTTCCATAATGATCCCACGATTCTGAGATTTGGTATGTGGGCCCTTGAGGGACTTCTGAACACAACTGACCGATCCCAGATCAGCTGAGTGGCTCTAGAATCCAGTTTTTTCCCTAATGATCCCACGATTCTGAGATTTGGTATGTGGGCCCTTGAGGGACTTCTGAACACAACTGACCGATCCCAGATCAGCTGAGTGGATCTAGAATCCAGTTTTTTCCCTAATGATCCCACGATTGACTTAATAACAGTTTAAAATTACGATCAATAAACAAATTTAATTTGGGCGCAGCAACGCGCGCGGGGGGAACGCTAGTACTATTTTATAAGATCGAAACTCCGTTTGTTTGTCTCTGTCTGTCGTGTCTATGCACGGCCAAACGGCTGAGTGTAGCAAGTCTACGAGAGGGGGGATCTTCTTGGAATTTTCCGATAGTGTGTATAAGCGAATTTAATATTTTCTAATCCCACCCGAACCATGGGCTGTATGGTGGGAGGGGGGTCAAAGCAACTTTTAATGTGCGCTTTTTCGACTTCCCCGCTTCCTGTACCCCTCTAAACGGCCGTCGAAAATTCCGGAAAAATACCGGTTTCGTAGGTTTTTCTACAAGGAAGACGACGGCGCGATCGGATCGCGAAAAAAGTATCGGGAAATGCGTCAAAAAAATGCGAGAGTACGGACCCGTTTTCTCGAAAAGTCCGACGAAAAACTTGGTTTTTTCCGATTAAAATATACCCCATAAAGGTACGTTTTTTGGAACGGTTTTTGCAGGCGAAATACAGCTTTGATCCCGCCGAATCTGAATCCGAAATCGGATATCGATAAAAGTGATCGGAAGTTGGTCAAATTGCGAGGGGAAGGGAGGCGAAGCGATTAATATGACAAGTTAATTGTGCTGTGGACGTGAGAAGGCTCTACAAATACGTGAAGAAGGGGTCCAATGACTTAGGTGTTTCACAATGTTGCGAGCAGGACGTGGAAGCGAGCGTAGCAAGCTGGAGCGGCTAGTATTTTATATGCGCGAAAATGTCGTATTTGGGATCTACTCAAAAACTATGGGGTTATAATTTGAATTAACCTTTTTAAAATGAATGTTATGAAAAACGCATACTGTATCTGCAGAGAGGGGGTCAGCCAACGCCCTGTAAATGAAACGGATGATGAGGTGAGGTAGGCACTTCAAAATCAAATCAAGGTGTTTGCTTTTTTGTGTGGAATCATAATCATGCTGGGTACATATTTTTGGGCAGCCTTGACTGTTTCATTAAATCACAGATATAAGTTCACGAACGGGGTTTCAAAATAGGTAACGGAAAAAATACTTTTGGTATTAACAACACTTATCATGAGTTAGCATTTTGAAAAAATAAAGTATCAGTTACCTTTGGATTCTTTCAGATCTTACCATCGCTGACTATGAAAGAATGGGAACGCATCGGAGGTGGCACTAGAGCAGATTTTGAGCAAATTCTCTACACCTATTTCGTGCTGGTCGACTCCCTTTTGGTTCTCTTACAAGTACCGGCAATGTTACAGAATATCGCCTGTTTTGGGAATATTGTCACCAATTTCGTACACTTCGCTAAGGTATATCTCTTCATTCAATACCATTCATATAGTAGTTTAAACTGAAGTTCGTAATTATTGCTTAATTATACTGAATATTTCAGTTTTTTAATTTGGCTTCATTTTACTGATTAGAAAATTAATCAGTTTTCCTTATAAAAGGTAGGTTCTTATTTGTGGACAAGATTCGTACTTTACTTTTACTATTCAAGTATGTCCCGAAGAAAAACCAATTTTAAATGAAACCGTAAAGTTCTTGCAGTAAGATATGGTCGTGAACTTGTAGGACTCCCACCCCATTGTGTTGGATGCAGTGAGCAGATGGATCTGAACCAAATAAGAGACAAATGTGCCAGAATGGCCAGCCTGGTGTGGAACTCAGTGTGAATTGAGCCAGTGATGCAAGATGGAGATGACGGAAACCCACGATTAGAGGCAGATTTCAAGGTCCATGGAGTGTGAACCAAGAGAGGGTGGTATGGTACTTTGATACCAGGGTGATAAACTCCGACGCCTCTTCTTACTGTTCCCTCTATTGGTCAACTACTGCCCAACGGGCTGCAGGTGCAAAGCACAGAAAGTCCAATGCAGCAGCGGAAGATCTTCGTGGATCATTTACCTCCTTAGTAGTTGGGTGCGTCGGATCCGTACACAAGGAGTATGGCGCCTTCCTCCAGGCTCGCTGAGAAGCTCACCGACAAGTGGACCAAGTCCCTCTCACAAGTTACATACTGGGTAAGAGTGAAAAGTCAAATTAGTGTTATCCGGGCAGTCTCCATGCGCCTTTGAGGATGTAGAAGGAAGGTGAGATTCCTAGGACTTGAAGACGGGGGCTTGATACCTCTATAGCAAGAAAAAACAAGATGAAAGAACATGAAGAAGCTCCCTTTAATGGGGTTGGGAAGGTTTACCTCCCGGCGCACCACGAAGTTGTACCCCTTCTACGCAAACTCATTAGTTGACTACTTTAAATATAAATAAATTTACTTTGTCATATACCACTGGAGTCTTTAGCCGCAACATTCCAATGGGTTGAGCTACAAGGCCGATTTAATCAAACCTCTTCGACTGTGGGATTTTTACTTGAACATGAAATTTCCCTGGAGTCAAACACCAGCCGTCTCGGCTGGTTTGGGGTTAGTCAAATGATGAAGTGAAAATTGCAAATCACTGGCTCAGCAGATGCTCGCCGGAATCGTCATGGTGTTTGTTTTGACCTAGGCGAGTGAGGAAGTGAAAGATGCTACGTCAGGGAATGTGATGTTTACAGTCTTATGGCTCGAGAGGGATTTAATTAATTATTGTTTCGTATATTTCGGGTCCTACTGACTGTGCTAACTGTTACGGCACAGAAATATTTGATACCTACCTCGGACAGAGTTCTCACTCTTGTCCTTTCTTACTAAGGAGAAATTTCTCTTTAGTTGCAACACTCCAACGGGTTGAGCAGGTGATAACAGGTCTTACACTTCTGACTACATTTTAGGTGGGGGATTCCGCCCTCATGGTTATTCTATTGTTTGATTTCAATAAATAACCTGATTTTACCATTTTTACAGACGAATCTGCTGCCTAAAATGAAAACTAAAAGAGGAAAGAACTCAGTTGATGTCGTGAGAGAAAAAATTGAGCTAATTTCATCAGTCCTACCCTCAGAGCTGGAGGAATCGAAGCGGCCGCAATTGTGTCATTTAGATCAGTGTTTTAAAGATTTGATGTCGAATACTAAACGTGCTAGCGCAGAACTTGATGCCCTAGAAACGGAAAAAATTGATGCATAATGTATCAACTTATTGTTTCAAGAATTCCTTCTTTTTTTAACGAGACTGATTGTGGTTAGTTTAATTTATTTATTTCATAAAATTATTCTTGAAATTGCACGTATTAAATGCTAGTAGTGTATCTCTCCTTCCTATTTCATCAACCTGGGGCGTGATGTGATGATAGGATCACAATTGGAAGTTTCAGGTTAATGTGTGAATTTTGTCTGGGTGAGTGTATTCAAATTAAAATGAAGTCTGCAAAAGTACAAATAAGGACCATTGGTCTGGAAATGTTGCTATTTTTAGATGAAAGAGGATTTCATCCAGAGAATTTTGGCAAAATTCGCTATTACCTATGATGAGTGGTTTGGATTTTCAAAGTTTTGACTAAAAGTGACGTCACACTTGGAGGGGTGGACATTGTCGTGTGGTGGACATTGTCGTAGAAGAGTGTGATTAGTGTCTCTTGATATTTTATCTGCTTTCATTAAAAAAATATAAAACCAACACGTGGGCTTCAAATAAAAATTGTATCAAATTACATTAAATAATAACTACTTATTACAAAAGTAGCTGGTATCAAGAACGACAATGAAATAAAGTTTTCTTCTTGAATACTTTACCTACCTACTACATCTACTTGAACTACTCCATTCACTAGTATTTTGTTTAGCATTGGGTGGAATCTTTGTCTTCTATTCATTGTTCAAGCTGCCGGATGCCTTATCAGCAGTTTTGCCATTTGTCCCCTATAAGGCGGAATGTTTCCCATTTTCGTTCGCCATTCCCCTGATCCTTGAAGACCTCCGGGGGAACCATGAAAATCCCCCCAATTTACCAGCGTCTCCATTTTCCCCTTTTTCTTGTTAAAAATAAATTACATCTAGAAATTCTCCTCAGGACTTGAATGGTTCATGTATCCATGCTTATCCGGTTGGATTCAAATCGAACAAGCAAGTTAAGGGGGTTCGGCCGCAAAATTTCCGACATCTTCATTTGATTCCAAATCAAAGAGTACCTACCGTGCCCATATTTTTCAAACTTCTACAGCATACTAGCCTAGTTTTCTCGCTCGCTCGGTATGGCTGTGTAGATGCAATGGTCGTTTATTGTTGAGTGGGACGTGTAGAATGATTGGAAACGGTAGATTACTTAAGGGTGGATAAATTGCGTGATTTGAAATGTGTAGGGGGGTGCTTGCATTGCTCTCTCGGGGTGGTTTTTCTTCCTTGCTTCACTTGCTCAGTGTGTGATGTATTTATGTGATGGGATAAAGTCTATCCCGAGCGAGTCCGTGGGAAAAACCCGGTTGAAATCCGATGTGTGTAGGAATGTTGCTCGCTTCGCTCGCTCGGGGTAAATTTTCTCGCTCACTGGGTGTGGATGTATAGACCTGGAGTGGGATGTACAGATGCGATGGGATATAGTCCCCATACCACTGAGTCCTACAGCCCAGGGTTCAGGTGGGAGGTGGAAAAATTGAAAATTGCTTACAATCCCTTTCCGTTGACAATTCCAAGGGTATGGCGCAAAAGGGGGGGCTGGGAGGGTAAAACGATAATAATAAATTGCTGTGTAAATAATTTGGTGCGTTTTCTATGTGGGGCAGGAGAGAGGAACTACTCCTATCCATCACAAGGTTTAATAAAGACAGCGTAGAAGGGCTATCCAATAAAGATGATGTAGAACCACGAAAAGTTTAGTTTTAAGAACATTTCAGTACTAACAGAACTGTCGGATGTTAAGCTTTTGTACGGATTTACATTTTGCACTCAAATAAAGATTACCAGCCCATGGTTGGGAGAAAATTTTAAAATTGCTTACAATCCCTTTCAATTACAATCCCAAGGGAACAGCAAATAAATAAATAAATTAATTAAAATAAATAAATAAATTAGGTAATAAAAATAAATAAAAAATAAAATAAATAAATAAATCTTATAAAACTATTTAGAGCCACAAAAAGTTTATTATATTTAATAAAGAGAGGCCATTATTTTATCTGTGTAGGAGGTCTATCCTTTTCCCTGTATATTTTTCTGTTGGAAGTCTTTTACACGCGAGACCTTCCGCGTTCAAGCAAGTGGTTCTAATACAAAGTTCAGAGTACCATAAGTTTTGATGGAATAGGGTTCCGAACATGAGAAGCTCAAAGTAGAGCGCATGAGAACATGAGAAGCTCAAAGTAGAGCGCAGCACGTAAGCAATGACCGTACCAATTCGCTACTCTTTTGTTGCCTGTAAGGGCAGTCGTGACGGACACAAATAGTTTTGTCGGTTATTTTGTTTGTTGGTGTGATTCTTTATTTATTAATAATTTAGTTTTCATTTCTAAAAAGAATTGATGAGGTTCGTGGTGCGGGGAAAGAGTTAATAGCGAAAAGGGGCGACGCAAGGTACCAACCAGGGGAAAATCATGTCAACGACCATTTTCTTTAGGGCACTGTCCCCCTAGCGGTGGACTTTATTTGTTCGGAGCAACATAGGAAGAGCGCTAGCTCGAAAATGAACGTTTTCGTCTACATTTTCGTTCACCACAATCGGAAAACACAATTTCATGCCTCGAAACTCAAATGAGACCAAATTGGAACTCAAACGAACATTTTAAGACCGACTCGAGCAGAAACCATCGAAATTTGCTGGGTCCAAGGCGAAAAAAAGCGATAAATGTATTTTTTTGTGTCATTTCCCGCATATTCTCACTGATTTCTCCGGGAAGACAGCATCTTTCGGCAATTTTGACGCTACCATCGTGTTCTACGGGCCAGAAACGTAACTTTGTCACTCATCAAAGTGCTCTTGATCAAATTTTAATGTGGCAGCGGCTAGTAGATCGAATGCTCGGGAAAACGACGCACATAAAAAAGGCTCCCACCCATATCCAGCCCATGGTTTGCGTGGGAGTAGAAAAAAATTGCAAAACCCCTAATCGCTTTTCAAATTGGGCAATCCAACATGAGTTATCTACCACGGTTATCCCTAGTGTTACGTCTTGAGTAATAAGTGTTAATGTGATACTTGGATAGATGTAAATATCCATGGGAACATACATAACGTTTTTTGGCTTATACTAACTGATCCTTGTGATAAAGTTTCCATCCTGATTATTATCCTAATAATTCGAATCATTTTCATCCAACCTTTATATCACCTGAGCGATAGGTTCTTTCTAAGTGACGACTCTACATGTAAAATTGTGGCTTAGAGAATGTATCAAAGCTTTCGTACAAGTACGCAACCACGAGGGACATTTTATGTCTTTGCGCCCCCTCCTGTGTATAAGTGGTGCCTTATACACAGCTTCTTATATACACACTCACGAGTGCACTTCATAAAAATTTTGTTAAACATAAACACAGTCCGAGCTTCATCTCCAAGACTCGTACATCTCCAAGAGATAATTCGTTTATCGGTTGTTTGGTCTTAAAATTATGTCTTTACTTATATAAAGCTTGCAATCGTGTTCACAATATAAATGATTGAGAATGATCACCTGTGTGTAAACAATTATTTAAACAATCACGCTCATACCGCAGCTTGTCGGCCACGCACTCCGCAGTGGTCAACGTAATATGGTTAGGTAAATCGAGAGCTATCCAACGAGTGGTGAACGATTTTTGTACGATGATAACAGGCGAAGTTAAAGTTCCGTTGCAACGAATCGGTTGTACGTGAAAATCATGAGAAATTTTTCATAACGCTTTCTTCGTCATACCTAACGTCACACTTTTTGAGTTATGTGCCGTAGTAAAGACACATAAGACACGTACGTAATGTAACACATATAAATCGTTTTCAAATGTCTAAAAAAAATTCAGTTATTTTGTTTGTTTGGATTTGTCGGTGAAGGAAGCATTCTGAATGTTAGCGCTTCATAACTCGTTGGCTTATTTTGTTTACAATATTTTCCAAAGTGCTATAACCATTTAGCATCTGGTTTCCAAATGCTAAATATAAATTATTAAACAAACACATGTTATTGAAATAATAAAATGGTCTACGATGAGAAATCAAACCAATGTATATCTAGATGCAAAAGATGCATATTTTTAGATGCAAAAGTTATCTATATTTACCTATTTCTATGTATTTCATCTCGCTCTTTTTGCGAGATGAAATATAAATTGTGTGTCTGGGGAAGGAATGTGTTTGTAACATTTCCAAAATGTTAATGTTTAGATTACTCAGCGGTCCGTTTCTTTTACACGTCTACTTCTGGAAGCAATTTTAGAAGGCGCCGGCTTACCTCACCTTCAAGACCGATCGGTCTTGCGGGTTTTTGCATAACCATTGCCTACAAGTGAGGGCAAGACACCTGTGTTGTTCTGCCATGTAATGCATGCCATTTCCTCTATCGTGACCAGTTTACATCTAATGTCGTACGAACAACGATTCATACAAAATGCCCTGTGCACCAAAACCCTTTACAATTGGTTGTTTAGAGAGAAATTAAAAACTAACATGCAAATTAAGCTGCTTACTGCTCTAAAATTAGTAGGATTCTATCGTTAAGGTGCCCTCAAGATCAACGAGAAACTAACGTTATACTCAAAATTCAGAAAACTGAATTCAGGTTGGTGCTAGACTTTCGGGAAAACAACAATAAATTGTGCTGAACTTATTTAAAACAAACATTAGAATATTGAATGCGTAGTTAGGGGCATGGGAAGGTATTATTGGAATTGGGAAACATGTATTTTGTGAGCAAGACTACTTTATAGTAAGAGAAGGTTCTAGGTAGGTATTGAAAACACTTTTGGGATTGAACATAAGACAGGGAAAAGCGCGAAAGAAGCTTCTCAAACAGCCTGGTTCCTATATATATATATATATATATATATATATATATATATATATATATATATATATATATATATATATATATAAGTATAAGTAATAGTAAGTAATATATAATAGCTCTTGGGGGTGGGCCACCCCCTTGGCCCTTGGCTAAATCCTGCCTTCGCCCATAGGTTAAATATGCTCCTATGTGCTGTATAGGCTAAACGTCCGTGAAGATGGCGTAATTGTATGCTGCTTGTATAACGTTATCAGATACATTTGAAATGGTATTAACATTTGAGCGCCCTACACTTACCGGAGAAAAAATCCATCATTGACGATACCAAACCCAAAATCGAAGTTGTGAAATTTCATAAAAATCAGTCAAAAACAAAAACGGACCAAGGTGAACTGTGGTGAGGTAAGGTGATGTCTGTAAATACCTCAGAAATATGTGTTGGTATGGATTTCGAAAGGGTTTGATGTGTTATACCGATTGAGACGACTTTCAGAGACATCCAATTCGATGCAGCTGTATTATCGTCGATAATATTGAACGACAAATCTCAAAGCTTATTGTAGTTTTTGATGTCTTTTTGAGATACTGAATAACCTTGTTCAACGCCCAGTCTATCATCCCTACCAATAGAAACGGTCGGTCTATTTGTTTTAAGGATGTCCCTCTGAAGCTAATTCAATTAGACATGGCTTCATCAATAGAGACGACCTGCGAATGCGCAGACGTAATTCCGTAAAGCATAATTTTCTCACGCCGTAGTCGTCTAATCTCGCTCGAATTCGGAGGGTAGTTAGGAGAAAACGATTTGAGTATCCCATATCAATTTAAACACAATAATTGTAACATTAGTAGCTGCTGCGCATGAGTAAATGTGAGTTCTTTTTAACGGCATTGATAAAATATTCAGGGAATGCAGGTAACGGGTTAGGAAGTAGATGGCCCCTCATCAGTTTCATTGTTCACAAATCAATACTTCACTCTGCGTATGCACAAACACTAAAGCATGATTTTTTCGTGGCCTATTCGTCCGGAGAGTTGGAAAAGGATGATTTGGTTCCCCGTGCAGGTTCCATCGCGATCGTATCATTACCAGCCGCTGCGCATGCGGGAAGCTCATAAACATGAAACAAGCATAGCTTCTACAGTTTTCTTCCAACTTCGTTGAAATTTCAATCGATTGCACGGGTTAGATGGTTCTCAATGAATTTCATCACATCCGACCCATTAATAAATTTTGCGCCTGAGCAAACGTACCTACTTAACATCCATCAAGTATAATTTCTCCTCTTTGGAATCAACGGGAACGAGTAGTTACTCTTCGGAAACTATAGTTACGGATACGAGGAAGCTATGTGTCACACACAACTTGTTTCTTTGTTCCAACAACATCAGATCTAAAAACTGGATTCCACTCTTTTCAAACTTTTTTTCCTTTTTAGCCGACCCTAAAGGGGCCCCTACACGGTCAGTAGTAATGAAATTACCTTATCAGAATGACATTAATAATGATCGTCTATGGTGGACAAAGTTTGAATGATGGGCAGTAATGATGAGGATCCGGATTTTCTGATCTCGGCACCGTCATTACTGAGACTGGAGGGGATACTGCCATTAGTAATGAATTAATGACGGTCTAGGGTACACTGCGTCATTACTCAGTCCGTCACATGAGCTGACAACAACGTTGCCAAAATGGAGAGTGAGGGCAGTGATTCTATTGAAAACTGGTTTGACATTGTTGACAACGATGCTATTCTTCAAGCAGTAATTTATACCAAGAATATAAATATCAAGAAATCATCTATAATATTTAGCGATTGACTCGCTATTACAAAGTTCTCTATCGACCAGTGCATGGTATCTCTAAGTTCTTGCGCTTAGAAGTCCCAGGTTTTTGTGTTGGGTGGCCACCCTGTATATATCGCGCTAGTCGAGAACCTTCGTTTTTTCAGCCACTCCTTCATCCATCGTTTACGATTCACCCGTTTCTTTGTGGCTAATGCCATAATTATCGCTACACAAGCGACTTTCCGAAGATCCGTTATAAAAACGAAAAACGAACTTCTCGTTCACGATGCGTACTTAAGAAGACTAATGCCATAAAAAATGATCTACTTAACGATTGTGTAGGGTTGAAAAATAATGATAATCTGGAATGAGGTGAATTTCTGAAAATGTGTAGGGGCCCCTATGTAATGGGTTAGATCCGCAGATTCTAATAATAATCTATAGACCAGTGATCTGTGTAGAAGGGCAAATTAGTACAGAGAGAATAAACCTTTGTGTAATTATTGCATCGTTTTTTAATCGAGATGAATATTTTGGTGGGCTTGGCCCCCAACACCTGTCGCTTCTGAGAACCGATGCCGCCCCCGGGGGTTCCTCCAACCCCCCGACAGAGCGTGCTGACGGCGACTCCCGCCCCCCGAGCGCCGCCCCCCAAATCGATGGTGGGGGCGGAATCCCTTCAGTCGGGCGCCGCCGAGGGATGGATCCACCGCCGGCCACCTCCCCATCGCTCCCGAGGTAAAAACATCCCCCACAGGCAGCCGCCTTCACCTCCTCGTCCACCTCCACCTCCTCAACGGGGTGCCACCCCTTCCTTCCCCTTCACACCCCTCCCCCCCACCATCACACCGTTTTTTGTGTGTCTTGTCAACTTTTCTGCCTTTCTCTTGTGTGGCCCCTTCTATCGACCAAACTCTTCTCTTTCTCCCGAAACTTTGTTGTACACACATCGCGTCTTTCACCTACAAACACACCGTTGTGCCAAAACCAAAACAAAAACATCTGATACAACACCACGCACATCTTTACTTAATTTTTAGCCAACTTCCATTCACAAGAATGGGATTTACAATATAAATCCTTTTTAAGCCGTTCTAAAATGATTAAGTACTAAATTTTAACTATCCCGTCTATTTACGCCATCAATTTTTTCGTTAAAAACCACCTAGGTCCGTGCATGACAGATTCCCACTAGATGAGTTTAGTACTTATAAAATGTGTAAATGCTGCGAATTCCATAAAAATTCTTCATCTATCCTATAAACAATCCCAAAAGACTGAAAAAAATGGCCTGCAAATCGCGTATTACACATTTTTGTCTTATTTCACCTCCTACATAAGAAGATATTTCGAGAGGTTTTACTGGGTGTCATACTCATTTGAGTCCCCCAACATCACTATTTTAATGTTTTCATGTTGTGCCTGAATGTTACAATGTTGTCCTTCTGTACACATACAAACATTGGTAGATATTTTATACGGTTTTGTAGACGTGTATTATAAAATAAGGACCTCAAGACCCATTCCTTAGCAACGTTCCAAAATTTACTTATTAGTTGGTTTCAATTCTTTTCCAACACAATTTTAGAAATAAACAACATAATCTTCACAACCTCATCATGTACCTAATCAACATACGTGGAGCTCTAGTGGTGTTTTCCTGTCAGAAACTTAAAAAATTTCCATTTTAACAATATTTAAGGGCTTTTGAAGCCCCTAAATGTTAATTAATGGAACTGCAAGTATTGACTTCTTTCATACTTACATAAAAATCGTGACTCTTCCATAGGAGTTCAACTTTCTAATTACCTGGTGTCCTAGAGATACATTTTTTTTAACAAAACACCAAAAACTACGGGGTTTCCCTATTATAGTTTGTTATCCCAGCTCTATATTTCCGAGATAAACTTTTAGCAAGGATTTGAACTTGTGTTTAGAAACCCCACACCAAGACAGACATAGTTTTTATGTCGTTTAGGAGGTCATAATGTTCTTTTACTTGGTAAATCCACATATTTAATTCCGCAATTCATAATAGTGATTGTTTCAGTTTCAGTTAAGACTTTGGTATCGTGGTAATTCAATTCCAGAAAAAAGATTTATCCCATTGCAGTGGTCTAACACAATAGATAAAGACAACATTACTGCATATTTGAAATCATTAACTAATGACTATCCGGAAAATGGTACGTAATCCATTTAGCATCAAAGCAATTTCGGTACCTACCTGATGACTGCAAGAAAAACCTCAGCGTTTCAAATACGGAGAGTTCTGGCGCAAAGTGCCTTGTCGTTACATAGAGACTCCAAACGTTGAGAAATTCTGCTAAAATTTGTCACTCACAGCCGATCTCAATGAAATTCTTGCTGGAGTTTCTACATCGGAAATGAGTCGACATGTTTTTGCCGTTCGACAGAATGTGCCCTTGCAGCTTCGAGAAAAATAAAAAAGTAAACAAACTGGTTAAATTTGGCGTTCACAAACAAATGCTGCTCACGCATGTTTGAAACGATTTCAATGAAACTCACACCAGTGTTTCTACATCAGAAACCATTAGATGATGGTTATTTTCCTATTTAAGCCCGAAGAAGGCCAGAATGCAGCGCGCAAAATAGAGCGCGCAAGCTTACGCCATTACTGGATAGAGCGCCAACAAGCAACTTTAAAAAAAATCACATCAAATTTTCAACAAAATTAGGAATCGTTAGGCCTTCAGTAGAAATTTGCACTGCTTAGGTGACTTTATTTACTCCTTGCTTTCCTTTAGGGCAGTGTAATTACCCTTTTACAATTTAACCCTTATATACATGCAAATGAATTCACTATACAAATGGGTGTCTAGAAGAAGGGCGTATGTTAAAAATGACGAACGAGAAGGAAGCGGTTTTGGTACCTTAAACTACCGGTAGATTGCACTAAAATGTACATGCGCATGCTCACAGACTACTATTTATCCAACTGAAATGAAATTTAGAAGAGACCGTATAGAAGCTAACCCGCACAATCCCTGAAGATTTCACAAAAAACGTCCCATTAGAATCAGAGTTTTGCCTGTTTCAATCGATAGTAGTTTCGAGCATGCGCAATGGTTATTACTTCACCAAAATTATAATTTATATGGGATTTTTCTAGAGCGTATTCCCAACTGCCTACCGAATTCGAACGAAATCAAACCAACACATGATGCAAAATCGACGTTATAATAGAAATTCACGTTTGCGCATGCGTACAGAACAGGTTAATGATGATCAGACGGCATTGACAATTATAAGGGACCGCATAAGAGCTATCCCACTCTATCCCTGAAAATTTCTTCGAAAATTGACTGAAACTTGGTATAGTTTTGGGCGTGACAAGAATTTACCACAGACAGACATCAGGCCGACACAGAACCAAAACTCATCAGCAAGCTCTGAAAAGCAAAAAAAGTCCAGTCATGCAGCATGACCCCATGAGCGAATTTTTGAAGAAATCTTCGACATTTCTGTCGCTATTGACCGATTTTTACAACTAGCGAACGGCATTATTTCGATTTTTGACTGATTTTTCAACTTTGAAATTTTTGAAAACTTGATACATATTCTTATAGGACATTTTACGCTGATTCCGAATATACCACATGTTAGTATGCTGAAAAAATTATTTCGCACAACAAATCGCAAAAACAGGCTATTTTGAAATTGTTGACTACATTTTTGAAAATTTCAACCCGAAGATGTAATCCGATCATGCTGGCCGACGAACTTGAACTTTCGTTTTGTGTCCTTAACATTTTAAAATTTGTTTGAAGTTTCTAGCACAATTCTACGGACAGTTATCGTCTGGAATGACACATACATACATAAAAAAATGCGTTAAACTTCAGAATATGATTCAGAATAGCCTGAAACGGATTTCTGCATAAAATTTTTTCAAAAATTCACATTCTACAAATTTTGAGGCGAGAGCAATAATTTTCTTCAAAAATTCGCTAAAAACAAGTAGAATTTTTGATTTCGGAGGACAACAATTTTTTTAAACTACTTTCACGAACACAAAGCTTCTCTGACTTCGGTACCTAGTGAGGAAGCAAAAGTTGTCGACAATTTAAAATAAGTCTACTTTAAAACCTTCACGAATAACAAATACATACCTAGTACTAAATAACTAATATATCAATTATTACTTTTCTACAAAATCAAGTAGTACGCGAAAAAATTTAGTCTCCGTCAATTCAAAACGTTTGCCAAGTTGGGTGGGAAGTATTGCTTCCTCACATATTGTAACATGGCCGTATATAATTAGTTGAAGAACAAACGAGTCGAAATGATTGATAACTCGACGTTATAAGAAATTAATGTTTGCGCATGCGCACAGACTACTATTGATCCAGCGGCAATGACATTTATAGGGTAATGTCAAGAAGCTGCACTGCACAATCCTTGAAAATGTCATGAAAATCGGACCATTAGTCGCGGAGTTTTGTCTGTGTCGATCAATTTTAGTTTTGCGCATGCGCTATAGTTATTACTCTACCAATCGGTATATAATCCATAGGGGATTTTTCTGGAACATATATCCATCCCCCCCCCCCCCCCCAATTTGAATTAAATCAGACCGATAAAGAAATCGACGTAATAATAAACTACTGTTTAGTGACGGCAATGAAAGTTATAGGGGACCGTCTAGAAGCTATCCCGCACAATCCTTGAAAATTTCATCAAAATCGTTCCAATAGGATTTACCACAGACAGACAGTCATCAGTCTGACAGACAGACGGAACCAAAATTGATCAGCAAGCTCTGAAACGCAAAAAGCAAGTGGAAATTTTGATTTTGTAGAACACAATTCTTTTCGACATCTATCATGACCTCCCTCCCCACTACCTTCTATCTTGCCACCCTACCTTCGGTAGTTAGTAAGCAAAAGATCAAGACCCCCTGCTCTAGATTAATACCCCAGAATTAACCAATATTTCTTTTCTGTTCCACGATTTACATTTTAACTCTCACCGTTTAATGTTCAAAAATCAGTAAACCCATCTTGAAAATCTACGATCTTCTTCAAGCATTCAAGCGAAACATTGTATTTCATCAAGAGTGGTTGGTGGTTTGCTATAATTTTAACGACGTTGCTAAAGAGGCTACTTAGGTATTTTTGTCTAGGAACGTTTGTAATACCTACGTTACAGACTGCGGTCTCGAAAACGGTCCATGAGAAGGGAGAAGATTGCGATTATAACGGCGATAATGTATGCAAACTTATGCAAATTTATTCATTAACTAGTTGAATTACCCGCCCGAGAGGAGCGGGACGGAATTTATCTTGCGTGTTATTCTGAATGGTTAGATAAAGTCGGCAAATAGTGTAGCATAACATCGAATGAGTTCAGCTTAACTGGAAAATATCTCACCCCAATGTTATGAATTGGAATACGAATTTTGTTTCATATACAGTGTGTTCACTTAACATTGTTAACCTCCTAACTATCAATTCTTCATCTAATTTCCAACAAAAAGTACCTCCTTGCAATTTCTCTTAAACCCTTAATTTTTGGAATTTTTCACTTTAAAGTTTTTTTCTCGTCTTTTTTACCTTACATCACTAAAATGGTCATATCTTCCCTAACTTACTGTGTAATCTGAAAAATAGATATATCGTTGGAAAGAGCGTTACATTTTCCATCTCCCTAAGGTATTTGCATTCTTTTTACAGTAAAATACATACATACATAAAATTTCAACTTCCAAGTTTCTTTCCAGACTAATAGTGGTTGCAATCATGTTTACAAAATGAACTGAGAAGGATCACCTGTATGTAAACAATTATTCAGACAAACATGCTCATACCTCAGATTGTTGGCCACGCACTGCGCAGTGGTTAACATAATACGGTTAGGTAAGTCGAAAGCTTTCTAACGACTGGCGATAGATTTTCGTACGATGAAAAATGCCTAAGATACAGTTCCGTAGTAACGATTTGGTTGTAAGGTAGTAAATCATCTGAAATTCGACGGTAGAATGCTCAACCTGGCATTTGTCACGGTTGCCATGATTGTGTTTTGACTAAAGTATTAGAATCATATTCTCACGTGATCGGTAAAACGGTTTTACCTTAGATGAATCGTTGCTTTTTTTAACTTTGAATTTTCCGCTCCGCGCTCTGCGACTGTTGATTGAAACTGTTGTATTTTTGAAAGGACCAGACGCAGGAAGTTTCAAGACTATGTCTTTGGGTCCAAGTTCAAGCTTCAAGCACCACCAGTGTAGCTGATCGTAAATCGTAACTTTGATACTGTGAAGGAGTTAACCACCAGTGTAGCTGATCGTAAATCGTAACTTTGATACTGTGAAGGAGTTAACCACCAGTGTAGCTGATCGTAAATCGTAACTTTGATACTGTGAAGGAGTTAACAGTGAAGTCTGCAAGACATTCAGACATTTTATGTCTTCACTTCCCAGTCTGATAGTGGTTTATTGGCATTTTATGTCTATGCTTTAGCACATTAAAATTATAAAAAACTGTCACGAAAAAGTGTCCTCGAAAAGCGTTACTTACATTTTCTGATGATTTCCGCTTACAACCGAGTTGTTGCTAGGGAAATGGTACTTCGTCGTTTTTCATCCCACAAAATTCGTTGTCCATTCGTTCGAAAGCTCTCGATTTATCCAACCAGTTAACTACTGCGAAGTGCGTGGCCAACAAGCTTGAGTTATGAGCATGGTTATATGAATAATTGTGTACACTCAGGTGATCATTCTCAATAATTGATATGATTGCAACCGCTCGTTAATTTCTGATGATTTCATTGAGCTGGAGTTTCGATGATTTGATTCATAGCAGGTGATCCGAATATTGCGAGAACGGTTTGATTTGTGAAGTGGTGGTTAAATCATTTTAATAGGTAATTTCTATACTTTACACTCTAGGAAGCTGTAATTTCGTATGAAGCCTCTTTAGGACATTTACTTGACGATGCCCATCAGGGTCCGGATCAGATGAGTGACTCTTAAAGCTAATTTCTAAGCTTTACACTCTAAGAAGCTGTAATGTTGTAGGTAGCCTCTTTAGGACATTTACTTGATGATGCACAGGGTCCGGATCAGATGAGTGACTCTTAAAGCTAATTTCTATGCTTTACACTCTAGGAAGCTGTAATTTCGTATGTAGCCTCTTTAGGATATTTACTTGACGATGCCCAGGGTCCGGATCAGCTGAGTGGCTCTTAAAGCTTGCATACAAGTCTGCAACACATACGAGTCTGCAACTAAAGACATAAAATGTCCCAATGTGTTGCAGACTCGTATGCAAGCGTTTCATTTGATTCCAAGTTTGAAGTTTCTTGAAGTTTTTGGTGGTAAATTAATCCGACTTTTATGATCCTACAATACCATCTGCTAGTGCTTCACGATAGTTTACTCATCGAAATGTGCAACTCGCTTAGGACTCAGTGTTTTCATTCCAAAATATGACATTTGCTGGCTGGTAACACGGGGTACCGCTTTGTTTCTTTTTTGTATAACTTGTTATAGGCTCAAGATTAAATTTTTACGCCATATTGGGTAATAAATTTTTCATTAATGCATATTTTTAGTTATCTGATAATACTAAATATTTTTATTGATCACATGCTCTAAATATCTTTGTAGACCATTTGCTCTGCTGACGTCAGAATAAAATCTAAGTTGAATGGAGTTGTAATTTTATCGCTTATATTGTCCATAAGAAGTTGTCGTTCTCGAGAAAATATGGGGTGTAGTAGAATGCACAAGAACTTTATCTATACAACTTGAACGTGTATTTATAATCAATAATAAATTAAGTTCATGACAAGAATTTGTAGGTAACCCAGTTTATCCGTTGCCAAGCTTCCAGTGTCTTGGAGCGTGTATCACATCCTCCCCTCATAAGTCTAGTCGCACAGGTCTGGGATGTATTCCACCTTCCTGAGAAAGATCAGGCTGTGGTAGTCTTTCCAGGTCCTCGAGTTGAAGGGAGGCGGGAAAGATTAAACTTGTTCCGTCTAACTACCCTTCCCGTCTCCAGCTGCACGAGGTAAGATCTAGGACTGTCATGTTTACCAACAATGGTTCCATTCACGCCCATGTCTCTCACCCGAACTGCTTGACCAGGAGTGAGTTCCGGAGTTTCTTTATGAGCACCATGTCGTTGGTCATAACTGTGTTTCCTTTTTTTCGTGTTTCGAATTCTATCACCTTAACAAAATTCGGGAGTTCAGGCCTTAGCTGGGATGAACAGATAGGCACTGTAGGGCGCAGACGCCTCCCCATCAATAACTCAGCCAGTGAATAACCGTTTTCTAGTGGAGTTGCATTGTAGATCATTAGCCCCTCCTTGAAGTTCTCACATTTCAGCACTATTCGTTTTGCTGTGTGAACAGCCGACTCCACCAACCCATTTGATTGAGGATATTTTGGACTGCTTGAGACGGACTGGAATCCCCATTCGCGTGCAAAATTTCGAAATGTTTGGCAATCAAATTGTGGTCCATTATCCTGCCTAACTACCTGTGGTACACCGTGGCGTGAAAATATATTTTGCAATTTGGATATGATGGATGTAGATGTTGTGGACCCCAATTTTTCAACTTCAAGAAATCGAGAGAAATAGTCCTGAACTACTAAGTATGCAGCTCCATTCACTTGCATAAGGTCACACCCGATCAAAGACCACGGTAAGTTGGGGAAAGGAGTTGGTTTCAATGGATCATGTGATGGGACCCTATGGAGAGCACATATATAGCAGTCAGCCACTTTCCTCGAGATGTCCGCATTGATACCAGGCCACCAAACTGAAGCTTGAGCTAAGCGACAGCACTTGGTGACCCCCAAGTGTCCCGAGTGGAGTTTATCCAGAATGGCTGGTTGCAAAGCTCTTGGAATCACAATACGGCTTCCCATGAACATGATCCCTTTGTCGTACAGTAATGATGCCCTGAATTTGAAGAAAACAGATGATTTAGGATCTGGTTCGCCAGGTACATCTTTTTGCCACCCGTTCTCCAAGTATTTCTTTATCTTCTGTAGGGTTGGATCTAGTTCTGTATGCGCCTTGATATCAGCATGCAAGCGATCTGAGACAGGCAAATTATCGTGGAACCACTCCACAGTTGTCTCTAATATAGATAGTTTCTGTTCATCAGCTTTGTTAAATTTTAGGTTCTTGACTCTTGAAAGGGCGTCGGGAATGTAAAAATTCTTTCCAGATACATGGAAAATGAGATAATCGAAATGTAACAGCCGTAGACGGAATCGCAATATCCTAGGGGTCAGATCATGCAACGCCTTACTTCCTAGGAGATAAACTAGAGGTTTATGATCCGTGAGGATGGTAAACCTGGTGCCTTTCAAGAACATCTCCAGTCGTTCACAAGCCCAACAAACCGCCAAAGCTTCCTTTTCAATCTGGGCATATGATTGTTCCGCAGGCAACATTGCCCTGGAAATGAAGATGACTGGCTTGAATGCATCTGAAGGACGTGATCTCTGTTCCAGAACAGCTCCCAGTGCAAAAGAAGAGTCCATCTGCAATGATTCCGAAAGTCTCTGATCTCTTACCCCTATCACAAGCCGATCCCGAAGAAGTTCGTCCCTTAGTGGTCCATAATTACATGTTTTCACTAATTTATGTAAGTTTAGAACGAATTCATCGGCACTTTCGTGTTCTAATTGGTACCTTTTGTTGAACCGAGCTCTTTCAAGCACAACATTAATTTGTTTTGCGAAAAATCTATTGAATCGTTCAATGACTTGTTCATAAGTAGGGTCTGATAAACTGAAAGAGTCAAACACGTCTTCCGCATCATCCCCCATGCTAAGCAGCAATGTACTTACTTGAACATTATCAGGTTCGTAAATCAATCTGGAAGTTAATCTATATCGTTCGAACCGACGGCTCCACGAGTCCCATGTTAAATGATTCCCTGAACTATAATATTTCTCAAAAGGAAAAGTGGTGAAAACAAAGTTTTCCTGTTGATTACTATTGGGCCGATTTCTTACCCTCTGTGAATACTGCATTGGTTCTCTGTCCTCTTCAGAATCAGAGTTCTCTTGCCTCCTTGTCTTCCCTTCACTTTTCGATTTCCGTGTTTTTGGCATGATATCAACCCGAAACTTCTGACACCATGTAGTATAGTGCACAAGAACTTTATCTATACAACTTGAACGTGTATTTATAATCAATAATAAATTAAGTTCATGACAAGAATTTGTAGGTAACCCAGTTTATCCGTTGCCAAGCTTCCAGTGTCTTGGAGCGTGTATCACATGGGGCACTCCAATATTTTGTGTTGCGCAGTGTCTTCCTCTCCACAGTGATCGCAGCCGCTGGTTACATTTCCAATCCCAAATCGTTGAAAATAGGAATTACAGAGGATGTGTCCACTTCGTAATCTGGAAATAGTTTTTATGAAGTTTTTATCTTCAGATGGATAGAAGTCAAACCAAGGTTTTGTTGGAAGTGTTGGAAAGAGAGTTCTGTAGTAGGTGCCTGACGGGTAGGAGTTGAAAAGATTTTGCCATGTTCGACGCATGTCCTGGTGGATACGTTGATAAAAATCCCTGAATGGTAGACTTTTGTGCAGGATATTGCCCCTAATTCATCCAAAATTTGCTGCCGAGTCCGCCATGTGGTTGCCAGATACTCCCACATACTCCCATACTCTCCATACAAAACCACTTGTTGTCCACGGTCTTTTAGACGAGCCACTACTTCTAGGAGTTCACCAATTAATAGTGGTCGCTCATTGATCATTAGCTTATAAACAAAGCATGAGATCTGTTATTCCCATAGCTCTGCTAGACGTACAGTCACAGAGATATAGTGAATAGCAAAATGTTATTTAAATCGAAAGCTATCGAACGAGTGGTGAACGATTTTTGTGGGTTAAAGAGGGAAGAATGTGAAAAAACGTAACAACGGACCCGTTGTATGTAAATTTAGCTTTCCAACGACTGGCTAACGATTTTCGTACGATGATAAATGCCTAAGAAACAGTTCCGTAGCAACGATTTGGTTGTAAGCGATAATCATCAGAAAATCAAAAGTAACACTTTTCGGTAACGTAACGTAACACTTTTCGATTCTATGTGCCAAAGTAAAGACATGAAATGTCAAAACTAAGATTACTGCTTTAATTACTGGAAAAATTATGATTATGACTGTAATTACAGGGAAAAATCTGCGGTAACGGGTTTATTTATACGAAACATCGGTTGTTACGGCCAATAACGAATAAAAAACTTATGATTACAGTCGTAATCGCAAAAAAAGTTGTGATTATGAAAAAAACTATGATTATGAATGCTCTCATAATCGTAAGGTTCTATGATTATAATCTTAATTGTTATTACAATTTTAAAACCCTTGTAATCGAAACGATTGTAATCGTACTCGTAATCATGTCGTCCGGTGACAAAATGTCATATGTCACTTTTTTTAAATTTTACAGGGGAGCAAATTTAAAGTTGATCTACCCTATGATAACTCGGCTATTACGTTTAACTGAAATGTCTTTTCGCAGTTAATAAGGTAATTTACGTGGGAAAGAAATGGCGATCAGATTAACTCTCCATCTGTCGTGGAATTATCAGGAATGCGGCCAAACAAATGATTCCTCCTCTTTCGCCAAGCTTTCGATAAATTTATTATCTTTTTTCGTGTTTCGAACTACAGCGTGAATATCACACTACTCAGCGACCAATTGATCAATAAATTCATCATAGGTTGCAAACAGGTACAACTCAATGAAGTAACTAAACGAGTCTACTGAAGATTTAAAAAGAAGAACATCCGGCAGTCACAAAATTATACTAGTAATTTGATTTACTTGCACAGCATCAAAATTGAAAAGTAACAAGGCAACAGCGTGTGATATTCACGCTGTAGTTCACCTCTGAGCCCTGAAGAAGATAATAAATTTATCGAAAGCTTGGCGAAAGAGGAGGAATAATTTGTTTGGCCCGATTCCTGATAATTCCACGACAGATTGCTGCGTTTGGGTCGATAATCATCTATTCTGCATTAATTCTCCATCTCACTACCAGCGGGGGTATTTTCAGAATCATTGAAGGGTATCCTGACTCTTTAACTGTTTATCAGGAATGGGACCAAACAAATACACTTCTTCCTCTTTCACCGGGCTTTCGGTGAATATATTACCTTCTCCAGGGCCTATAATATAACGTACAACAAGCTCAATCTTCAACACCAAGAAATCACAAACCAATCTAACGGAAAAAATATAATACATAGTATTCAAATAAGGAAAATGTGACTTACTCAGAGGACGTTGTAGTTTGAAAACCACACCACTCACACACAAACCAAGCATAATGGGTTGCATCAGGTACTAAAACCAAAAGGATGTTAATCCAAGGATGTTACCAATAATAACTTCATAACTATAAAGAATATAATAGCAACTAACCAACACTCACCAACTCAGTGAAGAACTAAAAATCAGGTTTATTGTAGCAATGACAATAAGAAATAAACATCTGACAGTTGAAATATAGGTAGATAATAATAATTAATCATTTACAACAGTCAAATGCTACAACACAATTACAACAAAACAACAACTCTGTTAAGAGTGATGAAAATATTCTTCCTCTTCATTAACTATTGCAGACTAGGATAACATGGATAACTAATAAAAAAAAAGTCTTCTAAATCAACATCATCAACAAGCCGCAGGCTTTTTAAGAAATTAGGCTTTTTACAATAAGCCGCCTTTGACAATCAGTTGGACATATAGGTCAGAATGCTGTGTTTAGTTACGTGGTCTGGATGCTCGCAAGCTCGCATCTCAAAAATACATAACATCAAGTAGTCAATATGTACCTTAGTAAAAATTCAGAATAGTTGGACATACAGGTCATACAGGTCCGTTTTGTCAAATAGAATGGTTTTGGCAAAAAGGCTGAGCTCTTCTTCCTTTACAAAAAGGCTAAAAAATAACAGGCTGATTGCCATTTCAACGTTTTTATTACGAAAATTCGGCGTATTGTAACAAGGCAAGGCTTTTTACAAAAAGGCAGATTTCAGAATAGGGCTGCGACAAATATATATGTACATCACAGCTCTTAAAATTCACATGTAGATTAGCTTAGGTTGGTAACTCTGACTGCGGTCTTCAAGTTGGTAAAACTGCGTCTTGAAGTTTTTGTCAGATGGCGATAAAGCCATCTATGTCTACTTATGATACTTTGCCATCTTCCTGTTCAGGAAAGTGAAAACCTTCTGCACAGATGGCAGAACCACACTAGTTGATATGTGACACTTTTACATCTTCTGTTTTATTATTTTTTTTTTTACATAAAACGTAGCGCCAAATCTCATATCTCTGGAACTAAATGTCGTAGGGTTATAATAATTTGACGATTTCATTGTTGCCAAATCAGTACTTCACTCTGCGCACGCGCAACCGTAAATTACATTATGCTCCATTTTGTCACGTCATAGTTGTCCGGTCTCGTTGAAATTTGGTGGATAGTTGGGAAAAGACAATTTGATCATTCGATATAAATTTCAACGTAATTGTATCATTAGTAGATGCTACGCATGCTAGAATGTGAAATATTCGTGGCAAGCTTAATTTTCACAGTTTTTGTCTGAATTCGATGAAATTTCCAAGGAATGTGCCGGTCAAGCTGTAAATATTCTGCCAAGCATAATTTTCTCACCCCTAGTCGTTCGATTTCGCATAAATTTGAATGATAATTGGGAGAATACGATTTTAATATCCCATACCAATTTAAACATAATTGTATCATTAATAGATACTGCGCATGCGCCAATTTGAAATCCTTTTAACTACCTAAATCCTACAGTTTTTACCCGATTTTGATGAAATTTTCAGTGAATTCGCAGGTTAGGTTCCAGTTGGTCCCGTACCTGTTTCATTGTTTTCAACTCATCAGTTCATTCTGCGCATGCTCACACGTAAAATATTCCGAAGTTCATATCGAGCATACTTTAGCTTAGACCAACCTTACTCAACCTTTTTGTCTCACGGGCCACATCTGTGTGTTCCGTAGTTGAAGCGGGCCACAGTTCACAAAGCAGGTATTACAAATCTTTGTAATACGAATACCTTAGTCAAGGTAAATTTTAAATGTAAAATACATTTTAAAAAAGAAGTATATTTACAACATCAATATTGCAAAAATCATAGTAATACAAAATTAATGTGATTTTTGATATTGCGACAGGCTTTTAACTATGTGAGACAGATCAGTGTCTCCGCTTTTAACGTGGGTTATCTTTGGTATTTATTTCGTCAAAAATGAACTGAGGCAGTTCGATAAGTTAAAATAGGAGTGAAACAGAACCGAAAATAGAAGAATTATTAAATGACTAAATAGAGGAGGAAACAGGTATAGGTCGGTAAATTTCATTAGCTTTTGAGGGCCACACAGAAAAGCTTGGTGGGCCGCATGCGGCCCGCGGGCCGGAGGTTGAGTATGGCTGGCTTAGACCGTTCCCCAACGATTTACAGCATTTTTCCTGGATTTTATGTAATTTTACGTACAAAGTTGGCAAAAACGGTCTTTTACTTTGTACTTTCATGGGAAACGGTCGGAGCAAAGAATAAAACGCTAGCATACGAGTCTGCAACACAATGGGACATTTAATGTCTTTAGTTGCTGACTCGTATTTGTTGCAAACTCGTATGCAAGCTCTAAGATCCACTCAGCTGATCCGGACCCTGGGCAACTACCTATTAAAATGATTTAACCACCTCTACACAAATCAAACCATTCTCGTAATATTCGGATCACCTACTATGAATCACATCATCGAAACGGTTGCAATCATGTTCACAATAACAATTATTGAGAATGATCACCTGTGTGTAAACAATTATTCATATAACCACGCTCATAACTCAAGCTTGTTGGCCACGCACTCCGCAGTAGTTAACATAATATGGTTGGATGAATCGAGAGCTTTCGAACGAATGGTCAACGAATTTTGTGGGATAAAAACGTCGAAGTACCATTTCCCTAGCAACAACTCGGTTGTAAGCGGAAACCATCAGAAAATATAGGTCACGCTTTTCGAGGACACTTTTTCGTGACAGTTTTTTAAAAATTTTAATGTGCAAAAGCAAAGACATAAAATGTCAATAAACCACTGTCAGACTGGGAAGTGAAGACATAAAATATCTGAATGTCTTGCAGAATTCACTGTTAACTCCTTCACAGTATCAAAGTAACGATTTACGATCAGTTACACTGGTGGTGCTTGAAGCTTGAACTTGGACCCAAAGACATAGGTAGTCTTGAAACTTCCTGCGTCTGGTCCTTTCAAAAATTCAACAGTTTCTGGTAGCAGAGCGCGGAGCGAAAAATTCAAAGTTAAAAAAGCAACGATTCATCTAATGTAAAACCGTTTTACCGATCACGTGAGAATATGATTCTAATACTTTAGCCAAAGCACAATCATGGCAACCGTGACCAGCTCAATGGAATCATCAAAAATTAATAAGCGGTTGCAATCATGTTCACAATATCAATTATTGAGAATGATCAAATGTGTGTAAACAATTATTCATATAACCATGCTCATAACTCAGCTTGTTGGCCACGCACTTCGCAGTAGTTAACATAATATGGTTGGATAAATCGATAGCTTTCGAACGAATGGTCAACGAATTTTGTGGGATGAAAAACGGCGAAGTACCATTTCCCTAGCAACGACTCGGTCGTAAGTGGAAATCATCAGAAAACCAACCGTAACGCTTTTATTTAACGCTTTTTGACATGGATGTGTCTTTGCTCTGGGGGGTCAACCAAAAATTTCCGTGACGCAAAAGTTGATGTCACAATTTCTAATGATGTTCACGTACAACCCAGCCGTTGCTAGGAGAATGGAACTTCCGCAGTTTTCATCGCACAGAAATCGTTCGCCACTCGTTGGAAAGCGCTTGATTTATGTGATAAATGTTCACATCTCAAGCTACCAATTTCCCCCTCCTTACGTACCTGGCTACATTCCTAAATTAAGTTGATTGGACTATAAACAATAAATTTTCTCCACTTTATTTCATTTAGGGCCCCCGCGCACTGGCAACTTTTTCTAGGCAACTATTTAGTCGCCTTGAGGAAGTTGAAATGAATCACACAGCTTTGAATGCAGCCCCGCGCACGAGCAACTTTTTAATCACGGCAACTAAAAAATTGCGTCGAGACCTATTCGACGGGTGAGTAAACAATCGCCCGGAGGAATGAGTCACGTTGATTTCTACCTACCCCCGCGCACCGGCAACTTTTTAGTCGCCCGCAGGATTTTGCGACGTCTATTTTGTTTTCCATAGTTTGTTCAATTTTTTGTTTCTTTTTTTGTTTACTGTGATAATGGATATGGAAAAGTTTATTTCGAGTTTCGAAAAGCGGCCAGCATTAAATTATGTTATAATTTTGATGTGTCCTTAATTTTAAACCTAAACTGATTCCGTTATTTCGAGAGAACTACTTACATGTACCTACAAAATTCGACTTTTTCGATGTGATTTTACAAGTACTTTTCTCAGTTCTTTTCATACGCTTCAAAAAAATATATTATACTTTATCTCGTCAAATTCAACTTTGAAAATGAAGTAATGAAATTGAAATCTTTCCATTTTTTCTAATTATAAATCATTTAAATGCTAGTTGTATTTATTTTATTACCTATCTTAGAGTCACGGCCAATCTTTCTTGCGGTGGTACAGCCTGTCGGAAGGACGTATTCCGGTACGTGATACGTGGTCCGAGAGCTACCAAAAATTCATCAAAACTTTCTCTGCTCATTCTGAAGTAATTAAAGAACTAATTCGGATGTTCTCTCAATTTGCCGAAGAGTTTATGAAACTGCCCATCATGGAGTCTAGAAATGATGATTGGATGGACCCGAAACGTTCTTCTGCTTCATCCTTCTTCGTCTCAAAATGAGCGCTCAAACACATGTAGCTTCGTCGAAATTCATTGTTGAGACTAGCCTGAAAGGCAACTATTTAGTTTCCAGTGCGCGGTGGTGGGAACTCCCCGGCAACTAAATAGTTGCCAGCGATTAAAGTTGCCGGTGATTAAAGTTGCCAGTGCGCGGCCGGCCTTACTCCACTCCATAGGAAACATTTTCATCCCCTTGACAACAGTCGACTGTTAACAACAACTCAATATAGTGGCTATCATGAACATAAAAAGTTCAGTCATGCAGCATGACCCCATGAGCGAATTTTTGAAGAAATCTTCGACATTTCAGTCGCTATTGATCGTGTAGAGAAATTTTAGTTTATGATTTTGATAGACAAACATGGAATCAAATTATTAAAAATAATTAGGAGGTACTCGTACTTTATTATTATTAAACTAATCTTGTAGATTTAAAGACAAATGTAGGTAAATATTCATAGATTTCGATGTCCAATGTGGTCGGTATTGAAGGCAGTTGAAATCTTAACAGTATCCCATCATAACATAATCAAATCTTGACATAAAATAAAATAACATACCGACGTTTTAAACAGCATGGTTCTAGGATTGGTTATACAGGGATACTTCCATAAGAGTAGTTCAATCTGAATTTGGACAATGTTTCATGCAAATATTACCGATTTTTACAACTAGCGAACGGCATTATTTCGATTTTTGACTGATTTTTCAACTTTGAAATTTTTGAAAACTTGATACATATTCTTCGCTGATTCCGAATATACCTCATGTTAGTATGCTGAACAAATTATTTCGCACAACAAATCGCAAAAAACAGGCTATTTTGAAATTTTTGACTACATTTTTGAAAATTTCAACCCGAAGATGTAATCCGATCATGCTGGCCAACGAACTTGAACTTTTGTTTTGTACCTATCCTTAACATTTTAAAATTTGTTTGAAGTTTCTAGCATAATTCTACGGACAGTTATCGTCTGGAATGACGCATACATATATACATAAAAAACAAGGTGTTAAGGTTCTTGAGGGTTGGTCAATGAATCAGGTTGTTTCCTTACGCCGACGTTTCGTCTAATCTATTAGACATCTTCAGGGCTTATGGATGTTATTGTACCATTTCTTTCTATTAGTACATCATTTTGTAGTATTAGTTAGTTAATAAGGTGTGAAAACTATAAAAATATGGCAACAAACAATATGCTAGTAAAATAAGAATCTTGCCCTCAGCATATTGTTTGTTGCCATATTTTTATAGTTTTCACACCTTATTAACTAACTAATACTACAAAATGATGTACTAATAGAATGAAATAGGACAATAACATCCATAAGCCCTGAAGATGTCTAATAAATTAGGCGAAACGTCGGCGTAAGGAAACAACCTGATTCATTGACCAACCCTCAAGAACCTTAACACCTTGTTTTTAAGAAAAAGTGGTCGAGAACTCAACATATTGTTATTCATATATACATACATATAGGTATACATACATACATTCATAAAAAAAATGCGTTAAACTTCAGAATATGATTCAGAATAGCCTGAAACGGATTTCTGCATACAATTTTTTCAAAAATTCACATCCTACAAATTTTGAGGCGAGAGCAGTAGCTTAATTTTCTTCAAAAATTCGCTAAAATGATAGCGTCTTTATTGGAGAAATAACTTTAATTGTATGTATAGTATGCTTTTTATGCCTCCAAGAATAATAAAATAAATTCTTTATCCTACATTTCGTCGCCTACAGTCCAAAGTTAACGCATTTGTTTACAACTCTCGAGGACAACCGTTATGAAATCCTCAATCAAAGACATATCCATGTAACATGGTATCTGCTTGTAAAGCCGATAGTGGAACTCGTTTACGAGTTTCTGATTCTTGGTAGATCCTTTTAAACGCTTTTTTCGTATATGTGCCAAAGTAAAGACATAAAATGTTAATTACATTGTAAAACTGTAAGAAATGGTAGAAATCCAATTCGTGGTAGTCGGGCTAGTGATCGTGGTATTCGGGATGGAGACATCAGCTAACATTGACTGAAATTGACTAACATCTAACATTGACTAACATCGTCCAACGAATCTTTTATCGATAAAGCTTAGGGACTCGCTCAAAACCCATCTTCCCGCACGTTTCCCCTCAACCTCCGTAAAAGCTCCCTCGCGCCTCACTGATCTCACAAAGGTCCCTCCGCCCTTCGCCCCCATCACCATGAAAAGCCTTCCCACCATGGAAAGCTCTACCCATGAAAACCCCCCCGGAACCTCCCCCCCATGAAAAGCCTCGAGTTGAAACAAAGCCTATCTCCGGGGGCCTTCAGAACGGAGAGCCTTCCCCTTCCTGACTCCTTCCCCCCCTTTACCGAACCCTTCTAAAGGATTTCCATGAAGAAATTAAATCTTCATCGCGTTCAACAAACGCCCCGCCGCCGCCCCCGAGGGCGGTCGCGGGGAGGACTAGAGGCGGTCGGGGGCGGCGGGTGTGTGCTCTCCCTTTGAAAGCGCCTCGAGTGGCAGTTTGCTTTAGAGCGATACTTACACACTACAAGTTTACGCCAAGACGTCAGCTCCTCTATCCATTTCAGGGCAAATGAGAAAATTCCAAAGGAGGACACAGAAGGGAAATTTGCATTTAAAGTACGGTTAACTGGGTTACCGTTTTCTTTCATCTCCTCTGAACAGACGTCTTATTTTCTGAAATGATGAAGTTCCAACTTGTTTTTTATAATCTTCTAAACTTCCAGGGGGCTTAGTTGTAATAGTTGTCTGGGATGAGCAAAAAATTCTAAATTTAATGAAAACTACTGTCTAGTGACACTAAAGTGCTACTTTCTACTGCGAAACTAAAGGGGGAACCAATAAAAGTTATCAACGCTACAAGCTGACCGTTTTTTGAAGGCCACTAACTGGCCCCGTAATGCCTACAGTTCATGACCTTAACCTGTCGCACAATGGTTCAAACTATAAAAAATTCCAGTCATGCAGCATGATCGTATGAGGGAATTTTCGGTACTTTTCCGTTATCCCCCCCAGTCAATTTGTCTTCAACACGCCGCACCCGCCCGATGCTTCTAGGCAATCCTTCTTGCTTAGATTACATATTTACGTAGCATTGGTGAAAATTTCAAGCTGTGGGAAGAAATTATATTATTTTAAAAAAAGAAGGAAAAAAAGAATTACCGTGTTTTCAAAAGTTGCCGATGTCGGTGAGGATTTGTTGAAACAAATTGGCGTGGTTGTGGTTTGATTGCCTCCACATGAATTTGCACAAATAGATCAGAATGCTGTGTATAGGTTGGTGGTCTGGATGCTCATGTTGTACTGTAGAGCCCAAAGTATTTTGGAGTGGGACCACATATGGCAGATGTCTATGGATGGGAGACGAACAAGGGTCTTTTTCCCTACCGTTATTGATCGCCTTCGGGTTGATTTGCCACTTTCTTGGAGGCTAACCCTTCTCCTGGCTGGGCATGGTAGGGTACAGGCATACGTGCATCGCTTCCATTTTGGCTAAAGCCCTGTGTGTTCGTGTTCGGGCGAGGACCAGGATTGTGAACACCTGCTGTTCCGATGCGCCCATTTTGAGCAGCAGCGGGCTCGTCTGGAGCGGAGATGTGTGCTTGAGGGAAGTACGTGGCCAACGCCAATGGTGCAGTTGATTAAAAACCACCTGGAGGAAGTGATTGTGTTCCTAAACACAATAAACTTCATCTTCATGAACAATGACCTGATGACATAGAATAATATCCATGTATATAAAGCAGTTGTATATATAATTGATAATGTTGTACTATTTGAAGTTTTTATTTTTATTTTTTTATTTTTATTTTTTTATTTTTTATTTTTAGAAATTCGTTTATTTACCAGTTATTTACAAAGTATTGATATTGACAACAAATTATACAATCGGTCTGAAACATGAAATACATTAGCCCAACGGTTAATGTGACTTGTACAACATTAAATGATAGATTTGTAACAAATTCATGAATAAAATACCTAATAACAAAGTAGATAAAATAACGAACAACGTAATGAGTGTAGAGGTGACTAGTCTCGCAGTGCCAAACCAAGATGAACTTCAGTGACGAATTTCCTCTTCAAAGTTTTGTTAGGTATTGTTGATGGCTCTCTTTTGAGCAAAGGGTTGTTGTGGAGTCGCATCGATGTAGCCAACAATGCCGATTGCCGCTGGACTACCTCACTGACAAGCTCAATGCGCAGATCATTATGTAATGTTTCATTACTGACGTACCATGGTGCGTCAGTTATGATTCTTAGTACCCGGTTTTGTAGTACTTGTACATAATTTAAATTGCTTTTCGCAGCCGAGCCCCAAATTCGGCAACCGCAGGTCTAGATGGGTCTGATTAATTGGAGGTAAATTAGCATTTTAGTGCTCAGACCAATCTGTTTGCTCCTGAGCAGGGTATACAGTTCTCTGAGCCTTGACCGCAATTTCCCTTTCAGGTACTTGGTATGGTCTAAAACGTCAGTTTTTTATCAAGTATTAATCCTAAATACTTGACATTATTGTGTTCTGGTATATACTCATTACCGAGCTGGTACCTCCTTACCACCCTTTTACGTTTCAGGGAAAAAGTAACAAACGACGATTTCAAGGGATTTATCTTGGTGTTTGTGTCATTTATCCAAGCCGAAACCTTATTCAGCGCGCGCTGGGGAGCTGTGCGGAGGGTGTAGCGACCTCCCGTTAACATAATAGCGGTGTCATCAGCGAATTGCGCCACCATACAGTTTTCGCCAACTGGAAAATTTCGGGTGTACAGGAGGTAGAGGTATGGTCCTAGCACACTTCCCTGCGGCACTTCCGCTGAGATAGGCCTGACTGAAGAAAACGCATTGCCAATAGCGACCTTGAATGTACGTCTGGCTAAATAGTCCTGTAAAAGCAGCACTAAGTTGCCAGGTAGGTACGGTTTTAATACGTCAATAAGCTTTTCATGTTGGAGCTTATCAAATGCCTTCTCAGTATCAAGATGTATGCTAATGGTTTCTCGACGGGACTGTAAGTTTGTCTGTATTTCTTTTACTATTCGGTGAAGTTGCTGGACAGCCGAGTGCTTGTCTCTAAACCCCATCTGATGGTCAGGGACAAGACGATCCAGAAACGGTCTCAGCCTAGTCAGCAAAAAACGTTCGAATACCTTGGACATCATTGGGAGCAAACTTATAGGTCGATAGCCGGTTACGCTTTCAGCACTGGAAGAAGGCTTTGGACCCAGGATTATATGAGCCATCTTCCACAGTTGGGGGTAGTATTTAACACGTAGCATGGCATTGTATATATTAACCAAGAGTACCAGAGTCTTCCTCGGCAATCCCACCAGTAATCGTGAAGTGATTTCGTCGAGCTTTTTTATATTTGAGTCTTTTAATTTGGTGTTTAACCTCAGGAACAAACCTGTGAACTCATTTTGAAGGTAAAAAGTCCCATTGTTAGGAGAAAACTGTTTTTCGAACACATCGGCGAAAGCATTTGCCTTACTACTCCCATCAGTTATCCATTTACCTATATTTTTAATAGGCGGGATGTTTTGGCGTTTCTTAGTAATAAGTTTAGTATGCCTCCATAGTGACCCATCATCAGGGTTGAGAGCTTGCAATTTACATTCATAGGATTCGGTCTCTTCATCACTAAAGTGATTCTTGATCTCGTGATTCAATGAGTTCAACTTGGTCTTATACGGACGAAATCTGTACGTTTTCCACAATCTAAGCGTATGCTTTCTTTCTTGCAACAGTCCGTCGATGGGTGGTGGCACGGAGTTTTTTAATATGAAGGAGTTTTGAATTGAAAATGTAGGTCTAGTTGCATGATGGGCGGCGTCTTGGAGTAATTTCTGGAAACTACTTGCGGCTGAGTCAATTTGTACCGGGGATTTAAGCTGAATTTTCAGTGATGTATGATCATTGAGATAATCAATATACTTGTTAAAATTAATACTGGCACTGGTAACGGGTTAGTCGACGCATACATATAAATTATCACAGGCAAATGATCAGAGGACAACTCGTCTAGTACTTGACTCTCCGAGACTCGCACATTTTTTGAAACATAGAAATCAATAACATCCGGGGTCGCACCCGAGTTCGGAATGTGTGTACTTTCGCCAACATACGACGCTGTAGCTCGAACCCTTGAAATTGCTGTATGCAGATTTAACCCTCGCTTGGTCGTGATGCGTGATCCCCATGAATTGTGCTTTGCGTTAAAGTCTCCCCCTATAATATAATTTGTGTGAAGTTCATGAAATAGTGCTGTCCAGTCCCAAGGAGTCGGGTTCATATCTGGACGCGCGCGCTTTAGAATATGAAAATCTATAGGAATTGTTTTAGAATATCCCAAAATGGATTTCTATGGTGAACATTTCCGAAATTTTAATTTTTTATTTAAAAAAAAAAAAATTTTTTTTGAAGCCATGGCAGAGCTTACCTCAATTACTACAAAAGTTCTGAAATTCCGGATTCAGAAAGACATTTATAGAGAGTTGTGAGATTTTAATTACGCCCTCCATTTCTGAAGTTTCAAAGCAGGAAGTATTAACGACTGGAGCTATTTTACTTCGTTGCATATTTATGCACCAGGAGTGGTAGGTTACGGGAAGGAAGGGATGAATAAATCAAAACTGCATATTTCATTTCACTTCGCATATAGGGAGATATTGCTCGGGTTGAAATATGCACTTAGATTGAACTGTTTCAGAAATGGTTACATTTATGGATGCGAATAGTTAAAAATAAACGAAGAAAGGAAGAAAAAAAGGTTTTTTTCGTTGGTGCATTCTGGTTGGTGTGGATTATGAATTTAGAACTGAAAATTGGGCGGAAAAGAGGGTTTCCAAGTAAGTGGCGGGACGTGCCGCGTTATCGGAGGATGAGGTTTCGCTCGTGTGAGTTGGCGTGCGTACGAGGTGTTGCGGGCGTGTGGGTGCGCGGTTGATACGGGCGGATCGAAGGCAATGGGAACAGGTACCCAGTTATTGGTAACCTGCTGACTCTCCCCTCCCCTTCAGTCCGCAACCCCCTTTCAGTCCGTAACCGTTCCCTTCAGTCCGCACCCCTCTTCCCCCTTTCAGTCCGCTAACTCCTTCCGTTACTTCGGCTCACTCCCAACCAACAGCATCTGTCACTTTTCGACAGGCTTCCATCTCAATAACCCCCTCTCTCTTCCTTCCCTTGCACATCCCCGATCATCATCTTTCTCGCCAATTTTCTCCCTCGCCCTCGTGTATAAAATGACGTTCTGATCAATATTTCACGTCTCCTTCCATATTCTTTTTTCAGTTTTTGTCTTTTTACGTAGAAAATGAAGCCATTTTAATCAGAAAACTCTGAATAATAACATTTTGGTTTATCATTTCCAATAATTCCGAAATAAACTTCGTTAAAAATTATTAGGCACTAGCTGGTTCACCCGTGCGTTGCACAGGTTGACTTGAACATTATCAAATAGCCTGTGACCCAAGTTAAAGTAATTCTGATAGATTCGCCCACTCAGATCCCCAGTTGGTTCAGTGACGTTCAAAACGCTTTAATATCCTCCCCCTCCCCTCACCATTGGGTCAGATTTCAAAAATTTGAAAAAGTAGTCTTTGACTTGAATTCGACAATCAAATCCCCAGTTCGTTCAGTGATGACAAAGATGCCCCCCCCCCCCCCCTTCCCCTAAAACACCCCTTCTATGGGTTAGATTTGAAAATTTTCAAGTAGCCTGTGATTTAAGTTAGAATACTCCAAACATATTCGACAACTCAGATCCCCAGTTGGTTCAGTGACGTTCAAAACGCTTTAACTCCCCCACCCCCTTCCTTGTGGGTCAGAATTGAAAATTTTGGAAAAAGTAATCTTTGACTTGAATTAGAGTAATCCAAACATATTCGACGATCAAATCCCCAGTTCAATCAGTGATGACCAGAGCCCTTCAAGTGCCATTTTGCTATGTCGCCATGTTTGACCAATTTTTGGGTAAAAAGCCATTTTTTGCTAATTTCTGGGACAATGCCACGTTTGTGCCATTTTTTGCCTGATTTTCTTGAAAATTTGTGAAAAAAAAAATTTTTTTTTGGGAAAAAGGCAAGCTAACAAGGGCTTTTTTATGATAGTCCAGTAAATGTAGGTTCAAAAAGGCCGTTTTCTGGAAAAACGTATAGAAGTTTTTTTCTCAATGGTTCTCCATGTTTTTTGGGTCGCTAAATCTGAATTTTAGGTTTACCCCCTCGCCAGGACTTCAGGATACGCGAAAAACATCGAAAATTTCGTACTTTTTTCAGTTTTTTGCATTTATCTTGAAAATACTACTATGTACAAAATTAAAGTAGACAAAACTTTCTACAAGGTTATATAATCAAGTTTTTTCTATCTTCAATAGGTAGGACCGCCGCTAGAGCGCTCTGAAAATAGACCATGTTTTGACTCCAAGTGAAAAATGCAGGAAACTCGCCTATTACAACTCAATGGCATAAAAGAACAACGGTAGATTCGAGTTTCCTGCATGTTTCACCTGGAGACAAAAAATGGCCTATTTTCAGAGCGCTCTAGCGGCGGCCCTATTGAAGATAGAAAAAAACTTGATGATATAATCTTCTAGAAAATTTTATCTACTTTAATTTTTACATAGTATTAGTACGTATTGGAAGTAGTATTTTCGCTGAAACATACCGTTTTCGAGATAAATGCAAAAAACTGAAAAAAGTACGAAATTTTCGATGTTTTTCACGTTTCCTGAAGTTAGCTCACATCTGGCGAGAGGGCAAACCTGAAATTTGGATTCAGCGACCCAAAAAACATAGAGAACCGTTGAGAAAAAAACTTCTATACGTTTTTCTTCGGAAAATCCTATTTTTACTGGACTATGTAGGCAAGCTCACAGGTCAACGACCGGGAATTCCCTTCCGAGGATTAAGGTCTCCAATGTCCGAGGATTACAGCCATTAGTTCTTGAAAAGGAAAGGGTCATTGCAAGGTCATGGGAGAAAAAAATGAAAAAAGACAAAAAAAAGTTTGGATTTTGAAGAATAAATGCCATGTTTGGCCAAAATAAGTGCCATTTTGCCATGTTTTTTAGAGCCACGTTTGGCAAAAATAAATGCCATGTTGTGAAGGGCTCTGGTGATGACCAAGATATCCCCCCCCCCCTTCCCCTAAAACACCCCCTTCTATGGGTTAAATTTGAAAATTTTCAAGTAGCCTGTGATTTAAGTTAGAATACTCCAAACATATTCGACAACTCAGATCCCCAGTTGGTTCAGTGACGTTCGAAACGCTTTAACTCCCCCACCCCCTTCCTTGTGGGTCAGATTTGAAAATTTTGGAAAAAGTAGTCTTCGACTTGAATTGGAGTAATCCAAACGTACAATCAAATCCCCAGTATGTTCAGTGATGACAAAGATACCCCATTCACTCCCTCCTCCCCTAAAACACCCCTATGTGGCAGATTTGAAAAATTGCAAGCCTTTTCAACCTTTTAAACTTTCTCTGGTCTTCCACAAATAACGTGTTTTCGTTTGTCCAAACTTGAATCTTACATCTATTGCTGCATCAGAATGTCCTCAAACTGCTCAGTATTGGAAAAATCACTAATTCAAGCCAGAAAACATCAAAAATTCGTTTATTTTAATCAATTTTTTGACCCAGTATTTGATAGCCAAATTTTTGGTTGCACCTGTGTTAGACACCCCATGATTGACACAGCAGTTCTTCTGCAATAAATGATTCCGTGTATCAACAAAACATTTATTTCAACATTTTATTAATAAATTGAGCAATCGAACTTAGTTTTATTAATCTAAATATAAAATTAATATGAGTATTCATAAAGACAAAGTTGAAAATATCACAAAATAGGTAGGTACATTCTCAATACCATAAGTAAAGTACGTTTCTAATGGTAAACTTGCAGCTTCTCAGTTGCTATGTATTTATGTACCTACATAAATATAAAAAACTGGTAGTATACTGGATTGTATCGTGGTATAACCGCCCTTATCCTTAGTAGCTCTTTCCTCAGTTCCGGTCATTCTATAAAGGTCCTTTCATTACTATCTTTCTTGTCCTCATTCCTCGACGTCTTTGTTCCCTCGGCATTGGTTAAACCGGGGCATCCTCTCCACTATTTGAGAAGAATACGAGTCTGCAACACATTGGGACATTTTATGTCTCTAGTTGCAGACTCGTATGTGTTGCAGGCTCGTATGCAAGCTCTAAGAGCCACTCAGCCAACCGTTCTCTCAATATTCGGATCACCTGCTATGAATGAAATCATTGAAACACCAGCTCAATGAAATGATCAGAAATTAACAAGCGGTTGCAATCATGTTCACAATATCAATTATTGAGAATGATCACCTGTGTGTAAACAATTATTCATATAACCATGCTCATAACTCAGCTTATTGGCCACGCACTTCGCAGTAGTTAACATAATATGGTTGGATAAATCGAGAGCTTTCGAACGAATGGTCAACGAATTTTGTGGGATGAAAAACGACGAAGTACCATTTCCCTAGCAACGACTCGGTTGTAAGCGGAAATCATCAAAATATTTTCGTGAGCAATTTTCCGTGACGTTTTTTAGTTTATGTGCCATAGCAAAGACATAAAATGTCAAAAAGAACGAATGCAAGAACGAATAGAGATCCGTATTGACAGCACTATAAATCACTGAGGGTAGCATCAGTTTGGGGACTAGAAATTGACATTTGAATTTTCACGTTATCTTTGTATATTTCCAAAAAATGATAACATAAATGCAATCTACACAAAAAACTGATTAAGAAAAACCATGGGAACAATGGAATTTGAAAATGATGAGGGTATGGTGAAGCAAAATAGAACACTTACTCCCTTAGCGAAATCAAAAGAAATAGCACCAAAGAAAAATCAAAGTTCTGTTGTGTAAAATTCTCCAGATTTCACAAAAACTCGCCTGAAACCTTTTATACTTTACTGAGAAGGTATTTTGTCTCAACATTCAAAAGGATCACGCCAGTAAAACACTTTTATGTCTTATAATTTGAACTTTTTGGTGAGATGTCGATCACTGGGTCCTTGTCAAACACTGGTCCCTCCACCCTATATTATTGATGATCATTTCTGTATTCTTCAGCTCTTCTGGCCTATAGCTATTTCCATAATTATCTACAAATAACTGCATAGACTTCGGCACCCATCATAAGTTGAATCCCGAAAAGTTACATAGAAATTAGACGAAGATTCAGAAGTCGTCTTTTTTATTAGGATAGAATAGAATAAAGTTTTATTCGTGGCATAAAACAGGCAAGCCTAATTACAATATGGCACACGTCAGACAATTGTACAATAACAAAGTTTTAACAATGAATTAAAAAATAAAAATAAATAATAATACAAACAAAAATAAAAAAAAAACAAAAAAATATATTGGACTACGAACATTTGAGCCATTTGGTCCAACATGGTAGAGCAGCATAAAGATTTGAACTCGCCAAAAGAGCTGTGAAAGATATCGATTTTGGGATTTAAACTCCAACTAAATTGTATGACAATACGGATCTATGACTCAACATTGCTGTATGAGCTGCACTACGCCCAAATGGAACATGGAATAGGCTAATCTGTCTAGAATGAAAAGATGGTACCCTAATAGAAAAAGTGGCTAATAGTTCGGGGCAATTTATAGCACCTGAGAAGTCTTTGTATAAGAAAGATAAATTTAGCCATTTATGGCGCACAGATGGAGGAAGTACATCGAATCTCTTACATAGGTCTGAAAATAGCATTCGCACTTTGAATTAAACCTTTCGCGAATTGAATTAAACTTTTCGCAAATTGAATTAAACTTTTCGCAAATTGAATTAAACTTTTTGCAAATTGAATTAAACTTTCCGCAAATTGAATTAGACCTTGGGCAAATGTACGAAATAAATCACTCGCGACGGAGTTGTGAAAACCCATAGGTATCAAAACGGAAGTAAGTGAAAAAACGTTGTCTATTTCCACGAAAAATACAGAGTTACTATGTTGAATCGATTTTGACGGTTAGACCATCATGTAACAAACAATAACAAAATTATTGACGGGCCTAACTGTCTAAATCTATTCAACATTGCAACTCTGTATTTTTCGTGGAAATGGTCAACGTTTTTTCACTAACTTCTGTTTTGAAATGGATTTCCACATGTATAGTTTCAACCGAATTAATGTACTCGGAGTGGGATGGTGACCAGATCTCTGACCCAAACTAGGATCTGAGGTTCGAGGAAGTGAAGCAGCTACGAATGGTGCGAGCATGATGAAACTCATATGGGGTATTTAAACTGTCATTTTGCAACTACCGTCTCAATTTGAGTGAGATCGAATGAATAGACCACGAAAAAACGATGTAAAAAAATTGGAATTTTCTGTTTTTTCTTTGTTGCGCTCTCTAAATTTCTTTTCGATATCTCAAAAAATAAGAAGGGGGGGGGGGGGAGTGATTTTCTTCGGGACACCCTTCATATTATATGAACAAATGTTAAAATCAAGGAACTGGTCCAAAAATGCCCGAAAATGCTCCTGCTCTCGCTCTGTCCAGACTAAAGCAGCATTCGTGAAAAAGCGGCTCACGAGCCCCCAGCGATTTTGTTTGTTTTTCAAACTTCCTCTACTGTGAAAAAGGCTCTCGGTGGAATGATGATGAACTCCCTGCGTTCCTGCTCAAGTTTCCATTGTGAAGATGAGTGGATAGTATAAAGTAGCTAAAGCTGACGCTTTACTAAAATGAACAGAGTAAAAATTAATTACATTCTAATAATTCACGGTTTTCATACAATTCTAACTTTACATTATTTGTTGGAAACAACTTCACAGCTAAGTTGTTATGCATCGTCACATGTATGCATGTCCAATAATATCTTGTAGTTCACACTACACTATTCCCTCTCTTCTTGAGACTTCTGACCGCCATAATTAATTTAGTTTCGGTCGGGCTCCATATCGTCCAGTACAGCTTGAACGGAAGTTAGTGGAAAAAAAAAAAAAAATATTTTATTAAACCTTACACTTTCTCAATTTGTGATATAGTTGCCGAAGCCGGACCCCTTGTAGTTCAAGTATCATTCATGTATTCAAGTATTTAAGTTCAAGTTTTCAAGTGATCATTTATGTGAATCGAAATGAGTGATAGTGAAATGAATGGTGCAGTGACAGTGAGAGGCGGTAGGTAATCAAGGTACGAGGAGAACGGCAAAAACCAATAGCTCGCATGAAATTGCTAAAAAAGTAAGGCATTCGCTTCCATCTGGTTCAAACGTATTCATACCATGTAAGCACAACAGTAAAGCTGCTTCAAAATTAGGGCAGGGGATGCTTTAAATTTCCGCCGGAATATCTATGGATCGTGTAATAAGATACTCCAGGATGGTCAGCAGATACATACAATGTGTAATTTTTTTGCTAGGTATCACTACCTATTCACAATAGTTTGTTTTTATTTTTCCTTCCATGTCTGTACTAAAGTTTTATATCCAAGCATTAACTTAAATTGAATTTTATTCCTTAACAGTTAAAAAATTTGGTTCAGCATAAAACGTTTAAAATGGCATATTATCTTTACCCTAAAAAATCCTGATGCACTTGTACTTGTACTAAGATTCAAAAGTTCAAATACTTGTGTACTTGTACTTAGAACTTCAATTACGAGTATTTGTACTTACTAATTTTATTTCAAGTACAAGTATATTAGGTACATGTAATTGCACTTGCGATTTTTCGAGTATTGTACCTGTACTTTGCACTTGTAAGTATATTTTTCCCAACTCCGATCTATATACGGTATATGTATTTTATTGTCACCATGATATAGGATTATTGCTCCCATAAAACTTCTCGGAATTGAAGAGGAAGCGTAGACGTACCCCCCCCCCCCTCCCCTTCCACTCCGGCACATAGTCGTCCTCTCTACTGGCCCTTCTCCTCCTTGGGAACTGGGTCAGGACTGAGGGATTCCCGCGGTAACTGGAGCAAAAGCTCCCCCATCTTCGACCCCCCTCATGCTGCAGCCCTCTGCCGTCACCCTTGCCGCCCCTGCCGATCCTTTTGCGCCCCCCTCGGCTCGGCGTTTTCTTCAGTCTCATCGATCACCGCCCCCGCCCCTCTCCTCCCTCCTGTTTCGACTCGTTTCTCCACCACCTGGAATTTCCCTTCTCCGCCGCGCCATTTCTCACGCGCCGCCGGCACCGCGCCGCTCTGCCGCTCAACTATTAGTTTTATCAATATTTAATTATCAATATCAATATATGACGTTAATTATCAATCTATTTTTTAAAAGAGTAATATCAGCACCCTCACGCTCAAACTCATGGACTTTAAAAATTGGATTTTAAAAAACCAGATCAACTGACTGCAATAACCCTGAGTTCCTTGTAACAGTAAAACATTAACTCGGTGGATTGCAAGATAGGAAACTGAACTTTTATATTGGATACGAACATACAGAATCATCTTAACAACATCACCTTAACAACCTTATCACATGATAGGTTCACAACATCTCCCTTTTTAAGCCCTTCCGGCCATCCCCCCCTGAGTTATCTTCAGGTATCTTCGGTTTCGTTCGCACAGTCTTCCTGAAGAACCTTTTATTGTATACTTGCGGTATGGGCCTTGTTCCACAATTTCTCCAGTCATGTCCCATCGTCCTGTTAAGGGATTTTGAACCCTGACAAAGGCCCCTACTGGAATGGGAGTCAGGTTTTTGGCTCTCAAGTCATATCTTTCTGCCACTTTCTTTTTTTCTGTAGTAACTGTTCAATTCTTTCAGTACTAACCTGTTGTCAGTTCCGAATGGAATATCTAAAACTAAATTTAGTACATCCGTTATCGCTTGTCCTAAAAAAGAGAAGAGAATAGCGTTGGCCTGCTCTAACAAGGTGTGCGCTTTGCGCTGTCAGGTAGTTTATGTACCTTCGATGCCAGTCTTTGTATTGTGCAAAATAATAGGGTGCGATAGGGAACGTGAGAGTGAAGAAGAGGAAAGCGTAAAATGTATCCATTTATTATTAAAAATCAAAATTAAAATTAAAAATTATCTAAACTCTCTATTATTCGCCCTAGGAGTTTGAAATATGATAGGGTGCCTCTCTGGGACGTCGAGAAACGAATAAAATGATGGGCTCCTGATCAGCTGAGATAAATTCACTCCTTTTTACCCTGGGAATGTGAAATTTGATTGGGAGCCTCACAAGGGCATTAAGAGACGTTTGCCACGACGGGTTCCAACCAGATCAGCTGACTAAGCTGAATTATCTCCTATTCACCCTAGGAATTTGAAATTTGATGGGGAGCCTCTCTGGGACATCGAGAAACAAAATTATGGGCTCTTTCGTGATCAGCTGAGTGAGGCAAATGCTCTCCTGTTCACCCTAGGACACAGGTAAAAATGACCCGTACATGTGGGTTTGAGCAACGGACGGGTAACCGGCTTCGCAATTCGAATGTTTAGTTTCTAGGGATTGCAAAGCATCACGTATCGACTCGCGGATCATTTTCCCCCCCATCGGGCGGGTAACGCGGCTAGCTTGATATACAGGGTGTCCGAGAAAGATACGTCAAAACTTCAGGGGTCGATTTTATAGCTAATTTCTGATCGCAAGTTCTCACAGAGATTTTTTTAAATGCTTTGTTTTTTTGTAATGCTTTGTTTCGTACTTTATGACATTAAAACGGCTATAACTTCCTCATTTTCCGAAGTTTTCTCGAATTTGAGGATGCCATTTGTAACCTCGTTAAATTTCCTATTATTCTGATATGAAATGAAGTTTTTTTAAAGGTAGTTTCGTCGAAAAGAGGCCAAAGTAAAAAATTAAAAAACAAATTAAAAATCGACGTTTTTTCTTCCGTTTTTTGCTGCGAGTAGAGGGTTGCGAAAGTTTGCTGCGTGCGCTTTTTGTGAAAAAACTATTGTAGCTGTCGAACGGTCTAGTTAATTTTTTACTTTGCTAATTGGGGGAGAAAGTATGTTTGTATTGAAAAACATGGTTTTTGAAATGAAAAAATTGTTTTTTTTTTTTGGATTCTACGCATCTTGAAACGTAAACAAAAAATTTTTATGTGGGGGTTAAATATTTTTCTTGGTCGATTACAAAGTTTCATTATTGAAAATAATGAACCAAAAAGACACCACCACAGTCACCAGTTGAATTGCTGAATCATAAACCAGCGGTAATTCCACTACTCTCGACAGTAGGCTCCCAGTTTACCTGGTTCCGGGTCTTCCAGCAGTCGACGCAACTCCATCTCGCTGATTGTTCCTTTCCCCGGCCACCTAATTCGAAATTCTCTCAATATAGAGCATGAGCAAAGGAAATGGTAGGTGTCCTCCCTCTCATTGGATTCGCTCATGGGACAGCGCTCTCCTGGCTACTAAGTTCAGGAACAGCAATCCTCCTCGCAACTCGAATATCCACCTGACATCCCCCATGTGCAGGGGATGCAACAAATATAGCAACAACAGGGGATGAAAATATTGTTGCAACCCATTAGTAGTAGAGCAGATTTCATGAAAGTGGAGGTGATTGCCTGGACTTAAATCATCTATCACTTTATGGAAATTACCTAATTTCTCCCTTCCTGCGAAAAAACCTACATATCCATGATCAGATGTTTTTCATAGTAAGGGAGAAATTAAGCTTCATAGTATGTGTCCGAAAAATATAAATAACTTCATGTAAGTAAGTCAATATCATTGCTGGTTTCAATAAAATCGAGAATGCATTTTAGTTTCAGCAACTATATTGTCTAGAACCCTATTTTCCAGGGTTATTTGAATAATATGTACCTACCTTATATATATATGTATATATATATATATACTCTTCTTAGGATTGAGATAAATTCCGTTTTTGCGCCAAAAAATCAAGCTTTCCAATCGAAAGGACGAGTTCGTTGGCCATCACTTTCTGAGCACATTAAAATGGTCAAATTTCAGAAAAAGTGCTAAAAATATCACTAAAAAAGAAAAAACGGTTAAATTAATATTTTTTTAAGCAGAATATTGCTCAAATAAAGTTTATGAACTATAAAATTGAACATTAAGCAATTTATATGCAAAGTTATGCTGAAAAATGTACTAAATTTCATCAAATGTGCTAATTAATCTATATAAACTCCAAAAAAGTTAACAATCCAAAATCTCTTTTTGAAGTGCAAAATATTATTTAGAACGAGTTTTTGGCCATAAAATTGACAGTTAAAAATTTCGTTTCCCTCAAAGTCCTTAATTTTCAAAACAGTGTAACAAAATATAGTACGATAATTTACGAAAATTCGCTCATAAGATCATGCTGCGTGATTGAAATTTTTTTCTTTGTTCGCTTAAAACTTAGTATCAGGCACACCGTAACGCTCTCCAAGTTTCACTACGATATCTCAAAAACTGTGGAAAATAGTGGGCGAAAGGGTGACTCTTGGGACACCCTATGTAATTTATTAATAATCAGTTGGACCATTTGAAACAACTTTGCCATGAACAGTATTGATCTGGGATTTCAAAACTAACAGTGGAATTGGGATCCTAATTTTCACACATCACAGTTTGAGCAGTAGGTACATATTTTACACTCTTCTGTAGTGCACTCTCAGCATCTGGATTTGGTTAGTGTCAATCGAAATGCTGAGCACGCGACTAACCATTGGAGAGAAACTTGCAAGTATCAGCCATTACATGACGAGTCTGATGAACCATCCACTAGCTTGGCTCGTGAATTGAAAACCGTTCGTTCGATAATTTATGACAGTTTGAAAAGTATGATCAACATTTTCTCCTTGTCATAGCTCTGGGGTTCATTCCAAATTATCTTCCTTCTGAAAGAACGCTGCAAATTATTACACAAAGGTTTATTATTCCTGTATTTGATAGCCTTTATACGCAGAACACCTGCCTATAATTACACAATGCGCTAACGTAAATTACTTCAAGCATCATTTTCCCGTTTCCTAATGACCGATTTCTACGTTTTACGTTACTTTGTTGTTGATTTGTGACTCGGTCGATGTTAAATTTCATTTGGATTGAATGACTACACCAGTCTTGGAAGTTTTGGCTTTTTTTTAATTGTTGTTTCATTAGCAATATTTCGGCGCTATGTTGGCCGCCCTCATCAGGCATAGTACAACATCTAGTAACAAAGATACGATTGATATCACATTTTTTTATTTATAGGAACTAATATCATCAACTAACTCATTTAACCAATCCATTTTAGAGTTATTGAGGCAATATTATTTTATTATTAAGGCAATGATTATTTGAATAGATAGGAGCTCAAATCGAGAAATATAAACATACGTATATAATTATAGAAGTATTGGTTGTGGCAACTCGAAATAGGACACGCCGAGGAGTCTGGACGGGCCTTATGACGTACGCAAGCCAACTAAAACTACGATCAAACTCAATTGAAAAAATAATAAACCTTTGTGAACTAATTTGCAGCGTTTTTTAACAATATTTAATTATCATCATAAATATATAACGTTAATTATCAATATATTCTATAAAAGAGTAATATCAGTACCCTCACGCTCCAATTCATGGACCTTAAAAATTGCATTTTAAAAAACCAGATCAGCTGACTTATCTAAATTCTCTATTCTTCAACCTAGGAATTTGAAATTTGAAAGGGTGCTTCTCTGGGACATCGAAAAACAAATAAAATGATGGGCTCTTTCCTGATCAGCTGAGTGAGGAAAATGCTCTCCTATTCACCCTAGGACACTGGTAAAAATGACCCGTACATGTGGGTTTGTGCAACAGACGGGTAACCGATTGTTTGGTTTCTAGGGATTACAAACACACATCGATACACGAATCATTTCCCCACCGATCGGGCGGGGAACGCGGCTAGTTTGATATACAGGGTGTCTGAGAAAGATTCGTCAAAACGTCAGGGATCAAGTTTAGAGCTAATTTCTGATCGCAATCACCTGCCTATAATTACACAATGCACTAACGTAAATTACTTCAAGCATCATTTTCCCGTTTCCTAATGACCGATTTCTGTGTTTTACGTTACTTCGTTGTTGATTTGTGACTCGGTCGATGTTAAATTTTAATTCTGTTGAATGACCACACCAGTCTTGGAAGTTTTGGCTTTTTTTTATTGTTGTTTCATTAGCAATATTTCGGCGCCATGATGGCCGCCCTCATCAGGCATAGTACAACATCTAGTAACAAAGATACGATTGATATCACATTTTTTTATTTATAGGAACTAATATCATCAACTAACTCATTTAACCAATCCATTTTAGAGTTATTCTTTAATAGTATCTTTGTTACTAGATTTTGTACTATGCCTGATGAGGGCGGCCATCATGCGCCGAAATATTGCTAATGAAACAGCAATAAAAAAAAGCCGAAACTTCCAAGACTGGTGTGGTCATTCAACCCAAATAAAGTTTTACGTTACCTACATCTCGGTTAACTATATTCCGCTACGGAGTTTTTATTGATTATTAAAACAATTACTATCACAATTACTATTTTATTATTATTGTTACAATTATTTTCTGATCTATAAATTTATGTTATTTTCAGTTGGTAGGTTGGAGGTTTTAATTATCTCGGCGCGTCTCGTTGCAATGGTTTATTGAAAGCTTGGCAATGCGAGACTATCGAATCGCTGGTTCTCTTTTATATCTTTCGCTATGGAGTTTTTAATGATTATTGAAACAATTTTAATGATCAATACATTCATTAAATTGTTTTTAGTTGGTAGGTACCTACACACTTGAATATCGTGATACTGAGATCAGGGGGACTAGTAAAATTTAGATGTTTCAATTAATTGCAATTATTTGTCCTATGCAGGTGTCTATACCTACGCAGGAATATTGATGTCAACTCCAAGGTCCGCAATTTGAAATGGACCTCCTTTGTAATACCGAGGATTCAATATCAGTGCACACTGATCAGCTGTGGAGCCACTGAGCCTAATTTGTTTTTTAATCGAATTTTGATGCTGGAACCTGGAACGTAGCTCCTTTTTGGAGATTTGGAATACAATTAAAAAGTATGGAGGGACTCAGATCAGCTTCGGAACCTGTGAAGCTACTTTTTTTTTTTTAATCGACTCACTGTGCTGTTATTTAGATGGAGTTCCTTCGGGACTCCTCGGAAACAAAAACGTGGTACGGTGGTGCACTGATTAGCTGAGCGGCATCTGAACCTATATTCTTTTCTTGCCTATCCACTTTTTTAAACATTTACTGTGAAGAGTAAAATGGAGAGGTCTTGGAACTGAAAAGGTGTGAACCCTTGCCCTTGATCTGTACATACGGCGTTTAATAATTATAGACCAATGAGTCTGACTTCTGCGTAGAAGTGCTAACATAGAAATAATAAAACTTTGTGTAATAATTTGCAGTTTCGCTATGTTCCACCAGTTAAGATTTGCACCATGCTGTTGTTTTTCCCCTACCAAAGCCATTAGGGCGTCGATTCGGGTGGTTTCATCCGAATCTTTCGGAAGAAGTCTATAAATGAAACGGAAAAAAAATCTTGATATTATAATTTTTCAGCCCTCAACTACTACTCTTTAGAGTTGATCGAAATTGATGCTGACGTTACTGGCCCATCTCCGGAAATGCTTCGGACGGTGGACGGACGGATTTTTTAAAATTCGATTTTGCGATAGCTATCTTGGCGTTTTTTCATTGTAGGAAACTCGTTCGCCAATCGTTGGAAAGATCTCAATTTATGCTAAAACCTTACGTTTCATAAAATGCTCCAAAAAAAAAAAAAAAAAAAAAAAAAAAAAAAAAAAAAAAAAATAAAAAAAAAAAAAAAAAAAAAAAAAAAAAAAAAATAATAATAAAAAAATAAATAAAAATAAAGTAAGCAACCATTGCAGGTTGGGGCTTTTCGCCCGACTGCCTCGGGCGTTGCGGACGTCATCAGCTGTCCTCCAAGGAGAATCAGAATTTGTTCTGATGATTTTGCTTAATGCTACTCATTGCCTCGCCCCCTTGAGTGGAGAGGGGTTCGCCGTACAGAAGCGTGAAAATTACTTGGACGTGAGATCCTTACGAGAAATTAATTATACTAGATAAAACACTATTAGTCCCTCAGTACATACATAACAAGAACTGATACATTAGTAGGTGCCACGCTCGACGTTGCTTAACTTAGCTTGTCGCATGAGAAACGGTCCATTGCAACGCCTAACCCCAAAAATAAAAGTAGCTTGGCTACACGAAAAGTTATTAATGAACTATAAACAATCCTCGAGGAATAACGTGATAATAACGTGATTTGGTAGTAACCAGGCTTACTGCTAAGGCGATTATATTTACCGAAACATGAAGATGTCTCCCATCGTTGCGGATTCGTACGTTAGCTGTTTTACTGTTTGAATTAAGTGAAGGAAAAGGCCATCTTCCATTTAGGTATAGTAAACATAATACCTCAACATAAAGTTGAATCAATTGATTGCTCTTTCAATTACATACAAAGGCTTTTTTTTCTTGAAAATCTCAAACTTAAATTAAAGAGTTATCCTCATTAATGAGGTATTCACAATAGTATAGGAAACGTTCATTACTAATATTGTTAGCCACTTCAAACTTTTGCGTTCAAAATGGCTGATTCGGATATGATGCCTGCATTACGATGTTCTCTGACGGTTTCTTTCGGTACGCCCACCATACTATTCTCTCTCTCTCTCTCTCTCTCTCTCTCCTTTCTCTTTCTGTCGCTCTCTTTCCATTCCTTTCTCTCTTTCTTTATTTTTTTGACGAAATTATTCCGAAGCTGGCTGGAAAAGTATTAGAAACCCCGACGCTCGGAGATTCTTGCCAAAAGGCTCGTTTTATTTTCAGTTCAAGAAAGAAGGAGGAATGTTTTCGTTAAAATGGATTTCATTAAAACGGGAGGCTCATAACGTAATTAGAGAGGATTTCGCTTGAGGGAGGTAGGTGGAAGAAAAGGATTTTAAGTGGTGAGCTGGAGGAGAAATGGATTCCGGATGGCAGACAAAGAAGGGAAAGAGAGTAGACAAATAGCAATTATTGATTTTGATAGAATTTACTTCATTGCATCGAATGAGGCCACCTGGTGCGCATTTTAGCGTTGGAAGCAAACCTATCATCAACACAACTGTGAATCTTAAGCGACTTTCGGAAGCAGGAGCCACCTGAACATCAGCATATATATTCCGATAAATCTTATTAAGTTTCATTTAAACTGTCCATGTTGCTCTGACTGTGTTTGCCAAAAGGGAAACTTTTTTACTTATTTTTTTTTTAAATTTAACCTTCAATCGGTGGGCAACCGAAAGCTCGCATTTAGGAGTATGTTATATCATATGTGCTCGCATGTTCACAATTTCAATTATTGAGAATGAGCACCTGTGTGCAAACAATTATTCATATATAACCATGCTAATAACTCAGCTTGTTGGCCACGCACTTTGTAGTAGTTAACATAATATGGTTTGATAAATCGAGAGCTTTCGAACGAATGGTCAACGAATTTTGTGGAATGGGAATTGGCGATGTTCCATTTCTCTAGCAACGACTCGGTTGTAAGCGGAAATCATCAGTAAATTGTTGCAACACATTTTCGTTGCACGAAAACGCAGCACATTTTGGTAACAGAAATAAAACACATTTTCGTTAACACAAAACGTTTTGTTTTCGATTGGGGATGCCAAGGCTAAAACACATATCGCCTCATTTTAGCTTATGTAGAATCGATCTACCGTTACATAGTTGGCATCAGCCTACCAGCTTTGCCTATACCAGGATGTGCAAAGAAAATTTAGTTTGAGCCGACACGGTGGGGTGTTGTGCCGAAGATTTACTTTGTTACTTATCTCGGAGCGTCTCGTAGCAATGGTTTATTGAAAGCTTGGCAATGCGAGACTAGTGTGATTATTAAAACCATTTTAATGATTAATACATTCAGATTTCATCCAGTTTCCAGTTGATAGGTACCTACCCACTCAATATCGTTATACTAAGATCAAGGGGATTAGTAAAGTGTAGAATTTTAAATTAATTCCATTAATTTTTCCTCTGCAGGTGCCTATATCTACACAGGCGTAATGTTGACAACCTACGGATCTGCAATTTGAAATGGAGCCTCTTCGTAATGTTAGAATTCAATATCAGTGCACACTGATCAGCTGAGGGGCCTCAGATCTGAGCCTAATTTGGTTCTTATTCGACTTATGATGTTGAAACCTAAACTGAAGCCCTTTTTTGACATCTAGAATACAACTACAAAGTATCTAGAGGCTTATGGATCAATTTTGGAACTTCTGAGGCTAATTTCTTTTCTAATCGACTCACTGTACTGAAATGTAGATTGAGATCCCTTGGGACATCTCAAAAACATTTACAAGGTACTGAGGCGCACTGATCAGTTGAAAGGCCTCTGAAGCTAATTTCTTTCCTTTTTAACCTATTTTTCTATATTTTTTGACATTTACTATAAACCGTAAAATTGTGTGGTTCTGGAGCTGTGAAGATGTGTACCCTTTCGGGAGGCACGATGCACCGAGTTTTGATAATTTACAGTATACGGGCCGTTATATAATTATAGACCAATGATCTACAAAGAAGGGGGTATCTATTCAAAAAATTGTAAACCTTTTCTGTAATAATCTGCCGTGTTTTCTTGGTAGGTAATTTACAGAGTTGCATAATTAAAAAATAATAAACAACAAAGTAACAAGCTAAAACAGATGCGTAGTGCCGGTGCTATACATGTACTCAGGTGGTTCAAGCAAAATTACTAAAATAACGGCCACTTGTTTCCTTACATTTATTTTTCAGATGCTGTTAGTAGAAAGAAAAAAAGACGAAAGACCTACAGCGAAAACCTGGGAAGGCTCAAGTGCCGGTTTCATTAATAGGACAATCACAGCTCCTCTCGAGTATTCGCCACTGTTGGCAACCAAGGACCGGCACTAAAAGTTACTGCATTTTGATATCAACTCCTAAAAGAAAAAACTCTCCAACTCCCACAAAACGATCCTCCGTCTGAAATAAACCTCGGAAGCGATCCTCATTTTTTCCTTTTTTTCCCCGCAGGAGAAGAAATAATATGACAAGAGAACCAATCTTCATTCACACCTGGCCAACTCCAACGCGGTCCCTCGCTATTTTTTTATATCTTTTTTCCCCTAAGCGAGAATTTTTCCGCTGACTCCAGACTCCTCGTCTCCTGCCAAGTTCGGGAGATTGGATTCAACTTTTCTTGGCAACCTCTGAGTCTCAACTTCTATAATTGCGTTTCCCTTTCGGAAGGTGCCTAACCTTGCATTGCTTTGCCTTTTTTCCGGGACTTTCCCCTGCCGCTCGTAAAATGTGATGGGGTGATCTCGTGGGATGATCCGTATCTTTTTACTTGTTAAGCAATTTCTTGTTTTCTCGGTGGAATTGATTTAATACTAAGGGCAGAACTCGTACGTTTTGTAGTACGATGCCACCTCCACTTGCCTTGGCCCGTACAATCTTACTTCATTGTTTCATCTCTTACGAGTATGTTTTCTTCATTCACATTGCCACGTGGATCAAAGAAATTGCCGTGTTCTTTCATTTTACTCCTGTTACCACTACAGGCTTCGTCAAGAAGCACCTGGGGCAGCTGAACTTCCCATGTTTTGGAGCTGTCATTAAATGGATATATACGTCTGGAGACTCGCCTGTCCAATCCCTGAAAATGACATCAAAACCGTATGTAAATAGTAAAAGTGATAATGGCTACAAGAACTTGACGTTTGCGCGTGCGCAGAGACTACCATTAACAAAGAGGTTGACCCGATGTATGTATGTATGCCTCCTCCACTCATCGAATTTGTCTATAGGTATTTTCTTTCTTACCTACTTCATTGTTTCATCTCTTATTTGGTTCATTTACATGTATGTACCTCAGAGAATGTAAGAACCTGAACAACTTCTGAAAATGTCAAAATTGGATGTAAGCTGTTGCACTAACATGGTTGTTAACAAGAATTTACTTTTGTGTACGTACCGACACTACAATTGGCAAAGAGATAGACCTGATTTATGTTTGGCACTATGACGATAACTTCATTCACGAATTTACCTGTTATATCTGCTTCATTCACATAGCCAAATGGAGTGTGACACGTCCGGTTATATAACCTCACGCCTTGTATCATTGTATGGCTCGTCAAGATGCTCCTAGGAAAGTCTCTTTAAATGTCCGAAATGGAATGTAAACAATTGAAGTGATAATGGCTACAAAATAGTTTGCGCAAGCACTGAGGCAACCATTAACAGAGAGGTTGACCCAATGTATGTTTGGTACTGCGATTTCACCTTCACTCATAGATTTTGCCTATGGGTCTTTTCTTTCTCACTTCATTGTTTCATCTCTCATTTGCTTCATTTACATGAATGTACCTCAGAACAAGCACAGTACCACGTACCATGCAATCTTTGCCCTCGTTCTTCCCATTGGGGAGTTTGCTCTGTGGTCTGGAGTCCGTTATGTAAGTGTCATATCCACAAGCTGGAGAGAATATGTGACAAACTTGATTTACATTCTTATTTCTCTGCAATATTATTTATATTTATTGAGGTTAAGGCTTATTAAATGTGATACGTCATTTGATAACTTGGACATTTTAATACCGATTTCTTTGAATAGCGATCAAAGGAAGATATAAAGGGAAGATTCTCTGACTAATCTGATATCGAGATATATTGAATACAATTCAATTATTGGTAAGTAGATACAGCAAGGGGCGAGGGTATGTAAGAATAGCAATAGGAATATAGATAATAGAGCATGAATAAATAGTTAATTGCTATACGCACACGAGAGAAGCTCTTACCTTGATAGGGATATGGACGGTACACGGACTCAGCACTCTTTTGGGAACGTTTCGAGTAACAGTTCTTTTGACTAATTCCTGTCTTTGGTCCGGAACTGTTACAAATACATAAAATATTTCTGCGATATGCTGTTAAGCTTCACACTCCCTAGGACCCCGTATTTTCCAAGAAACTCAATGAGCTCCGTGGCACACTATGTGCCAGAATACTCCTTTCGGATGTTTCATTTCTCCACATCTTGTGTTGGGCCGTACCAACTTTTCATCACTCAGCAGAGTTGAAACTTCGTGTACCCCCTCCTGCTTCTCGCTCAAACTTCTTGTTTTAGGTCCCGTTTTCTCCGACCAACTTCATGTACCACCGTACATAAGCTGACTGCCTAGAGAGGCCAATTATATATTGAACCAATGCCCCGATATTGATTTAATTAATTTCTTCCTGCCATTTCTGAGATGAAAAACTGCACTTCTCCTTACTTCAAATAAAACTTGACAAAGACGATGAAAGAAGACAATTTTCCTTCAAATATATCTTGTATTCAAAGTAATTATCCTTACCTTGCTTAATCTATTCCCTTTGAGATATTATTTTTAAATATTCACGATGTTCAATCTACATCGTGTGGACATTCGCTATTATGTTTCCTTTTTTGTCGAGCGGTTACTTTCTTTCTCAACTTTTATTATATACCTATGTTATTATTTCTAAATAATTCATTGTGTTGGGCTTTTATGTGTTGAAATAAATGAATAAATTAAGATACAAGAAGAACCACAATTGGCTCGAAGAATAGCCCAGTTACTGGAACGAACTCCAAACCTGACCTGTACACTGTCCTAATTGCGGAAACATACTTTGTTTAGACGCGCATGGAAAACAACTAAAAATATATTGCTGGCCCACTCAGCCAAATGCAGCACGAAAATCAACAAAATGCATACATTTTAAAATCTAGAACAATAGTGCGAGGTCAGACTGTGAGAACAATATTTTCTGAATTAAATCGGAGTCCGGAATTGTGCAAGCAATGGCTGGCTGATCGTGGCATTTAAGATCCTACCCAAGTGCATGAAAACTGTAGTGGATTTATATAGGTTTGACTTGACGTTGGTAGACCAAGTCGGACATTTATATCCCGGTTATGCGGGTTGGTTTCTAGGCCGCCCCCGCGAGGAATGCGGGCGGAGCCGCCAAGGTCAACTGATTTCGCGGGCCGGAAGGGTGGATAGTCCGTGTCGCAGCCGCGCGGAGCGCTAGGCTCGTGTACCAAGTGCTGGGTTCGATCAGTTTCGTACTGAGCCGTTTTGTAATATTCCGGCCTTAGATTTACATCTGAAAGGGGAATATACTGAGCTTGGTTGAGGTACTGAAAAGTATCCTCTGCTTTTTGTGCATTTGGAGTGTATTTGACACTCGGATCGACCGTGTAAGCCTGCGTCGGATATCGTGGGTAATCGGACAGCTTGGTCGAATCGAAAAGATCGGCTTCAGAGCGAGTCTGAAAGGTTTGCTCGATCTTTTGTGTAGGTGAGTCTTGTTCGACAGTTTCTCGAACGAATACGTCGGGCGAGCAGGCGATCCGGACGTGCGGGTCGCGCCTTGCGCTGATGGTTGGTTCAGCGGACTCACCGTGTGGCCGGTAGGGCGCACTACGTTGGTCACTCGGCCCGGTCTTGCCGCCTTCCTCCTTCCCCCGCAAGGGGAAGTAAGAAGGCTGACGTTCCATCGAAATTGATCGAGTTTTTGGCTCGTTTCGATGCCTCTACGTGTGAAAAATAGAGGGTTTTGGAAGTGGACTCGCTTGCCGGAGCGTCTTTCCAATGCTCAGACGGCAGGGTCCTACCTCGCAGTCTTGAAAAAGACTTCCGTAGACGGTAAATTAGAGCGTAGGAGCTGAGTAATTTACCGGCGCGCCCCAGCGGTCGACTACGAGCTGAAGGCTATGTAGTCCGGGTGACACGGCTCGGAACGTCCCTCGGGCGTACTGTCTAAAGAGAATATCGATAGAAGTACCGGGTGGCGTCCTACCAGGAGATCTACGTTGGGCAATGAGCAGGATGAATAATCACTGGACTCGTAGATGCCAATGCGAAATCTGTGAGGAGAGAAGGTCTGGCTTGTAGAAAGCAGTAGGAAGCCGTTCTTGAGATGAACTCGCAATGCAGAAGGTTCGTCAGCGTAGAGCGTGTAGAATTCTTCGTACTTCGGAGGTGTCGTCGTCGAGAGCGGAGAGTGGAATGAATTGCCAGGCTCTGAACGAGGTATTTATAACAAAAAGTGGTGTCCACTTTATGGTTAGTATGTAAATTAGTTTCGTCAACTAATTTGGTACGATCAAACTAGCTTAGGATTGGCTCGCTCAATTTCGTAAATTCGACTGTGCAATCTCATTGGTTCGCACAGTGTTTTCCCAGTATCTGGGCATACGATAGCTGAGTTGGTTTTTCGAGGTGGTTTCCCTGCGTCCGTTGCTTTGACGGGGTCCCCGGGGGTGGCTGAACGACCTTGAGTTTTCCTAAGGCGACTTGTTTCGAACTTTTCGTCGCATCTATCTCGCCCAGTAAATGTTTGGGGAGGTCGCCTTGCGTGTTCTCGTTCAAGGCAACCTGTCTCGAGATGTTTGTCGCATCTCTCTCGCCCAGTAAATGTTTGGGGAGGTCGCCTTGTGTGTTCTCGTTCAAGGCGACCTGTCTCGAGATGTTTGTCGCATCTCTCTCGCCCAGTAAATGTTTGGGGAGGTCGCCTTGCGTGTTAATCTTTAATATTTCACTTTTGGGAGAGAATTTAGTATTTTCTCTCCGGTGAAATATTTTGTTTGACGGAGTTGTACTTCGACGTCTTGTAAATATTTTTGTGGTGTGCCTACCTCTTTTTGGTAGCCCTGAAAAGGGCTGTTGAAAAGAGGTGGTGGATTTCACCACAGGGGCCCCCCCAAGACGTCGTGTTATCAACGACGACGCCGATGGGGGAGAACTGGGAGGTCTACCCGGAATTCTCCGTAGGAGAACCTCGCCAGTTGGGGCGGAGGCGGAGGTGCAGGCCTCGCGTCCCGTCCCTGTGGTGCGCCCCGGCCTCGCCGGTTTCGACGAGCGTCGCGGGGCGGCCTTGGCCGGCCCGAGCTCTGCCGACGGGAACCAAACCCGCGAGGGTTTGGCCCGCGGCCGCGGCTGGGCTGTTGCGGAGGAGCCCGGGAGGTGCTGGGCTCTGACCACCCCGCGGTGCTCATCTCTTCCCAGCGAGGAACCGGAACGTCGCCCGAGGAGATCCACTGCCTGGGGGGTGCTGGTAGCTGGTGAGCGGGCGGAGGCGTAGGCAGTGGCTGGGTGGTTGGAGCTGGTGGCTGGTAGGGCTGGGGCCTCGTCCAGACCACCTCCGTGGGAGCTTGTGTAGCAGTCCCCGTCTCTCGTTTCGGCGAAGGTGGTAGTGGGTCGATCGGAGCTGGGAGAGCTTCCTCGGCAAGGAGGAACTCCTCGACTTCGTCGGTGATCATCGTGTTTGGAGTAGAAGCTGCCATGGTTGAGATCGTTATGGTCTCTGGCTGTGGGGCATTCCATATTTATACTTCCCACTGCTCCTACCCGAGAAAAATGGGCGTGGCTTGTTTCGAGCGCAGTTACCCACTTTCCGTCAAATTTGGTAGATGGAACGCGCCCTCTGGCGGATTTCCGGGGAGTTTTCTCCTTACTTCCTGTCTGATTTTGTAACAGAGATTGTCCCTGCGATACAGCTTCTTCCGAGTGTAGAGTATAAGCTGGCTTGATTTGCTGTTTGGGAACTTTTTTAGTATGTTCGCCAATTTGCACTGTAACCGAAAACTTATCTCTTTTAACTACTTTGAACGGTCCCGTGTAAGGACATTGGAGAGAGGTGAGCTGTGTGGGCACTCTGATATAGACATGAGTACATGTATCCAAGTTTTTGGGCATGTTTACGGCATATTTTGTGTTATTATGTTTAATATGCGTAGGTCGGAAGAAAAGAGGTTCCGAAAGGTTCGTAGAAGTTACGAAAATGTCTCCTGGGAGTGGTACGTCAATCCCGTAAACTTTTTGGAAAGGCGTAGTTTCAGTCGCCGGGTCTACTGCCGTACGCATGGCGAGTAGAACTTTGGGAAGTGCATCGAGCCAATTTTCGTTCTGAGCTTTGAGAGCTTCTTTCAAAGATCTGTTTCTGCGTTCTACCATACCGTTTGTTGATGGTTTGTATGGTAACGTGTGAGTATGTTTTACTCCGAGACGTTCCATAATGGAATTGAACAGATCTGATTCAAATTGGGTGCCCTGATCACTTGTGATGTATTTAGGTACGCCCTTTGAAGCTACCCAAATATTGATAAATGCATTTGTGATTGTGGTTGTTTCGATGTTGTTGAGAGGGACTGCCTCTAGCCAACCCGTTGCTCTATCAACCATCATCAAAATGTAACGTTTCCCTCCTTTTGCTAAAGGTAAAGGTCCGGTAAGATCCACGTGTACGTGTGAAAATTTGTTTGCCGTTTCAAATTCGGAGTAAGGGAGCTTCACGGAGCGCGTGATTTTTGCTCGTTGGCAGGTTTCGCATGCTCGGACCCAGTTTGAGACATCTGCACGTAGTCCGTGCCAAAAATATCGTTGTTTAACTTTATACACTGTAGAGTGTATACCTGGGTGTCCCAAATTGTGAATTTGGCTTATTATTTCTTCCCTTATTTCGTTTGGAATATAAGGTCTAGGGTGTCCTAGGTCTAGGTTACACCAAATTTCTCCTTGAGAGAATTCAACTCGTGTGAGTTTCAATTTGTCCTCCGCGGTAGGGGGAGAGCGAATTTGTGAATTTGAAATGTGCAGTAGAAGATTGCATTCTATTGCAGCCGTAATTTTCGAAATTTCAGCTATGGGTGGACCCTCGTCCGTCTGTGTTGAAATCGATTTCGTTTGAATTTCAACCGGATCGAAGGGTCTGGAGAGTGCGTCGGCGACGACGTTGCTCTCTCCTGAAATATGACGAATGTCACTCGTCATTTGAGAGATGTATGTCAGCCATCTTAATCTCATTTTAGAAAAATGAGCATTCTTTTTAAGCATCGTGCCTAGCAGAGGCTTGTGATCCGAACAAATATGGAAGGATCTGCCGTCCAAGTCGTTGTGCCAGTGAATGCACGCTTGGTAAACGGCGAACATTTCCTTGTCGAAAGATGCTTTGTTCTTCCATTGTTCTGGAATCTCTTTGCTGAAAAATCCCAATGGTTGGTACGATTTCGAGCCATGTTTGTCTGTAATTTCTTGTTCTAGTGCCGCTCCGATGTGTGTGTCGGACGCGTCACAGACCAATCTCCACTCCGCCGTAGGGTGTGGGTGAGCAATGTTATGCAATGTTGCTTTGATCATTGCTTGCTTTAAGCTGTTGAAAGCTTTTTCTCTCTCTGCTGTCCATTCGATAGGTGTTCTGTCATTCTTTTTGTTTGACTGAATGGAGTCATACAGAGGTTGTGCCGTGTGAGCGAATTTGCTTGAGCATGCTCGGTAGAAACCACACATACCTAGGAATCTGCGTAGACTTCGTACGTCCACTGGCCTAGGAAATTGTTCTATGGCTTCTATTTTGTCTCGTTTAGGAATTATTCCTTCCTTCGAGATAGTGAAACCTAGGAAATCGACGGTAGGTTTCGAAAAAACGCATTTATCAAAACCTACTCGAAGTCCGTGTTCCCCTAGTTTGTCAAAAATTTGTTGTAGGTGGTTCATGTGTTCGTTATAATTCTTCGAAGCCACCAGGATGTCATCTAGATAGACAAATGCGAAATCAAATTTTCGCATGATGCTGTCCATATATCTTTGCCAAGTTTGAGCCGCTCCGGCCAAACCCATGCTCATTTTCTTAAACTCATAAAGACCGAAAGGTGTAATAATCGCAGTTTTATGAGCGTCATCTGGGTGCATCGGGATATGATAATACGCTGATTTTAAATCTATTGTTGAATAGATTTGCGTATCATGTAAATTCGCTTGGAACGAGCGAATGTGAGGAGGAGGGTAGGCGTCTTTCTTCGTTTTTGCGTTGAGGAAACGGTAATCGCCGGTGATTCTCCATGACCCGTCTTTTTTTGGCACACAGTGTAACGGAGATGCCCATTCGGAATCCGATGGTGCAATTATGCCTTCTGAAAGCATTTCGTCAAAAGTCTTTTTGACTTGAGCCCGTTTTTCACCTGCCATGGGTCTCGCTCGGAAGTGTACTGGAGTTCCTTCCGTGGTTATACGGTGGTAAACCCCGTTGTTCTTCCATTTACCATGAATTTTGCTCATTTTATCATTGTATTTGTTAATGATAGAGCGAATGTTTTCGTCCTCCGTGATTTGCACGTCCTCTGGTTGAGGTGTATTGTCACGGTGAGGGATAGTAGCTGCAATTTGTTCGTCAGTGAACTTTTTGTTCATGACTGCAGCTATTTTTTGATCGGCATAGCACTTCATTTTATCTTTATAAATGTACTTGTGTTTGACCCGTATTCCGATATCCCAAGATTCGAGGAATGGGATACCTAGGATCGCTAGATCAACTTTCGTGATCATAAACTCGGTGGTCATGTCCCCGAGGCCGATGTTAATTGTTGTGTCAGCTCGCCCTAGTGTATCGATAGGGGCTCCGTTAGCTGCTGTGAGCTTAACGTTGGACTTGAGAATTTTCAAGCCCAATTTTTTTGTGACATTGTGGGGCAGAATGTTCACTTCTGCTCCCGTGTCAATGAGAAATTCAGTGCCATTTAGTTTGCACTTGAAAAAAAGCCTTTTATACTCAGTAGACTGCCGGCGTATAGGCTCAGATACGCTGGCAGTTATTCGTTTTCCGAACTCTCTGTGTCGGAGGTTGGAATGGTACTTTCTTGTACCGACTGCTGAGTATTTTCGGTAGAAACCCGGGTTTTAGGCTGGCTTATAGTCGCAGCCTTTTTGCTAGTTTTGGAAGCAGTGTTTGTCTTCCAAGTGCAGTGTTCTGGGTCTGCACATTTGCGAGTTTCGTTACCGAAACGTACGTGGTTTCGACAGACGTAGGCCATCGGTTTGTGAGGTTTACTCTCCACTGGTTGGGGTTTGAACTCAGCTTGTTTCGAGAGGGCCTTTTTGAAACCAGTATTTATGGGTTTCGGAGTAGATTCAACTCCTCGTATGTTCAGAGAAGTATTTTCTGCTCTGTACGCGTGTAGCGTATCAGCTAGGTCGAGCCGGGAGGTCGTGGTAGGCTGAGCTGCGACCATACCTCGTGCTTCGATGGGAAGAGTCTCAATCCACTTTTGAGTGATTAGAGCTTCCGAAAAGTACCCAACAGCTTTCGAGTACATCTCGTGGTACTTGGTGCTGGGTTTTTTGGCGAGAGATGCGGGGTCCTCGAGTGCGAGGAGCCTGTCCTGTAAAGACAACCCATATTCTCGTAGGAGGCGCTGTTTGGCCTCTTCGTAGGGTGCGTGAGGTGCCGTGAGGTAAGCTGAGTCGATAGCTTCCCTCATTTCCTCTGGTACCCACTTGTATATAGCTGAGAAGCATTCGCTTTGTGTTCTCATGTGTTTTCTCACGCAGTATTGATCGAACTCGGCGAGTGCACGATCAATATTCTTCTTTTGGAAGACTGGTTTTTGATAATCTCCCATCTCCTCTAAAAGTGCTTGAAAGCCACTGTTTGTAGAGGGATGTTGCGTGAGATGTGGGGCGTAGAGGCCCGGCGGGGGTCGCACGCCCGCAGTGGTTCCCTGAAATCCACTAGCTTCATAAGAGGGAACGAAATGCTCCGTGTTGAGCCTGTTCAAAGGCGGGGTCACCATTTGTAGTGGATTTATATAGGTTTGACTTGACGTTGGTAGACCAAGTCGGACATTTATATCCCGGTTATGCGGGTTGGTTTCTAGGCCGCCCCCGCGAGGAATGCGGGCGGAGCCGCCAAGGTCAACTGATTTCGCGGGCCGGAAGGGTGGATAGTCCGTGTCGCAGCCGCGCGGAGCGCTAGGCTCGTGTACCAAGTGCTGGGTTCGATCAGTTTCGTACTGAGCCGTTTTGTAATATTCCGGCCTTAGATTTACATCTGAAAGGGGAATATACTGAGCTTGGTTGAGGTACTGAAAAGTATCCTCTGCTTTTTGTGCATTTGGAGTGTATTTGACACTCGGATCAACCGTGTAAGCCTGCGTCGGATATCGTGGGTAATCGGACAGCTTGGTCGAATCGAAAAGATCGGCTTCAGAGCGAGTCTGAAAGGTTTGCTCGATCTTTTGTGTAGGTGAGTCTTGTTCGACAGTTTCTCGAACGAATACGTCGGGCGAGCAGGCGATCCGGACGTGCGGGTCGCGCCTTGCGCTGATGGTTGGTTCAGCGGACTCACCGTGTGGCCGGTAGGGCGCACTACGTTGGTCACTCGGCCCGGTCTTGCCGCCTTCCTCCTTCCCCCGCAAGGGGAAGTAAGAAGGCTGACGTTCCATCGAAATTGATCGAGTTTTTGGCTCGTTTCGATGCCTCTACGTGTGAAAAATAGAGGGTTTTGGAAGTGGACTCGCTTGCCGGAGCGTCTTTCCAATGCTCAGACGGCAGGGTCCTACCTCGCAGTCTTGAAAAAGACTTCCGTAGACGGTAAATTAGAGCGTAGGAGCTGAGTAATTTACCGGCGCGCCCCAGCGGTCGACTACGAGCTGAAGGCTATGTAGTCCGGGTGACACGGCTCGGAACGTCCCTCGGGCGTACTGTCTAAAGAGAATATCGATAGAAGTACCGGGTGGCGTCCTACCAGGAGATCTACGTTGGGCAATGAGCAGGATGAATAATCACTGGACTCGTAGATGCCAATGCGAAATCTGTGAGGAGAGAAGGTCTGGCTTGTAGAAAGCAGTAGGAAGCCGTTCTTGAGATGAACTCGCAATGCAGAAGGTTCGTCAGCGTAGAGCGTGTAGAATTCTTCGTACTTCGGAGGTGTCGTCGTCGAGAGCGGAGAGTGGAATGAATTGCCAGGCTCTGAACGAGGTATTTATAACAAAAAGTGGTGTCCACTTTATGGTTAGTATGTAAATTAGTTTCGTCAACTAATTTGGTACGATCAAACTAGCTTAGGATTGGCTCGCTCAATTTCGTAAATTCGACTGTGCAATCTCATTGGTTCGCACAGTGTTTTCCCAGTATCTGGGCATACGATAGCTGAGTTGGTTTTTCGAGGTGGTTTCCCTGCGTCCGTTGCTTTGACGGGGTCCCCGGGGGTGGCTGAACGACCTTGAGTTTTCCTAAGGCGACTTGTTTCGAACTTTTCGTCGCATCTATCTCGCCCAGTAAATGTTTGGGGAGGTCGCCTTGCGTGTTCTCGTTCAAGGCAACCTGTCTCGAGATGTTTGTCGCATCTCTCTCGCCCAGTAAATGTTTGGGGAGGTCGCCTTGTGTGTTCTCGTTCAAGGCGACCTGTCTCGAGATGTTTGTCGCATCTCTCTCGCCCAGTAAATGTTTGGGGAGGTCGCCTTGCGTGTTAATCTTTAATATTTCACTTTTGGGAGAGAATTTAGTATTTTCTCTCCGGTGAAATATTTTGTTTGACGGAGTTGTACTTCGACGTCTTGTAAATATTTTTGTGGTGTGCCTACCTCTTTTTGGTAGCCCTGAAAAGGGCTGTTGAAAAGAGGTGGTGGATTTCACCACACAAACTATAGACATACACCAGGATTTCCCTCCTAACTGATCCGGTGCTACTTCCTAGAACTGAGCGTAATAGATACCTTTAATCAGTGGCGTAATTTGAGGAGGGGCAGGGTGGGCAGAGCCCCCCCACGATCACAGAGGATGTAGAAGTTCTTCTTGAAACGGATGCTGCGTGAACAATAATTAATAATTTCACATTACTAACGTCAGTACCAATTACGGTAAGTTCGAGAACGCAACCCGCAAAGCACGCCTGTTATGTGGGTCCAGTTACCTAGCAACTTCAAGGCTAACTAGGAACGCTCCTCCAAGGCTGGTTCCAGGGAGGGCCAAACGCCGTGGATAATATAATTGCCCATAATGCCCATCCAACAGAAGCGAAATAACTACAGTAAAAATAATGGTATGCTGGATACTATAAAGTGAAACAGTGGTGAAATTATGTCGTTCCCCCTCTCCTGAGGGGGGGCTGGCCCATCCTCATTTCCCTCTGGAAGCCAAAAGTCATTTTGCCCCTCTCACTGCCCCTAACTTTCCCCACCTTTACTGCCCTCCGATTCACGTTCGATTGATCGATTCAATGCAGTAGCATCGATTGCGTCCTTCTTACCATCAATAAGTTTTCTTACTCATAAAAGTCTTCAATTGTCCCTGATTTTTGGTATGAGTCCCAGTAGGAATAACGGTAAAATAAAATTAATAGAATCTTACAAGGACTAAAAAATGTCTGTGCTGTGGTGATTGAAATATCCATAGTCGAATGGAAACGATTGAAAGAATCGATATGTGAACCAACCGATAAATCATTTTACTTCAGTTTGTTTACGTTTGTGAGTCTCTCATAAACGTTTGATGCCCTATATCCTGTATCTTATTCCGTGGTAATTGTCATACAATGTTTAACATGAAAGGAACCGTAATTAGTGTAAAAGTGAGTGCTAAAGTTACGAGTTATGAACCCCTTGGAGGGATACATTAAGATCTACAAAGACGATTGGATTGGAAACGGTAAGTCAATGACAAGCCTTGTGCTCCCCAGTTCATGAGCATTTTCTCATAATAAAGACAGATTTTTAGTTTGGTAAGAATGTTCTTTTTGTGTCCATCAAAAGAAGGGTTAATTACCTTAATTTAAGGTACGTAAGGTTATGCTGTAAAAATAATACAATGTGTCTCCCTACATAATGATTACTTTTATGTTCATTTTCTCTCGGTAGGTAGGTAGGTACCTAAGACTCAAATTCAAATTAGGTAATTCTAAAGTGATTGTTTTCGTTTAGTTTTTTTCAACAATGAACCTTTGCAATAAACTATTTCTGGCATCGGCATCGAGGGAGGCATTTCTCCTCTGCGAAATCAGATGGGTAAAAATACCGATTGTCACTTCAAGGTTCGTTCGGGACAAAGTACAAAATAAATACCTATTGTGCGTCGTACTAAGCATAACGCTTTTTCCCATCTACTTCTTACATTCTCCTCTTCGTTATAATTTATTATATATCAGATTTCCATTGATTTTATATGACCCGGACTTTTTGACAAGGACTTTAAATTTGGATTTTCGGTTTTATGCAGATATAAGGTATAATTTCGGTGATTTTACATTTAATTTGCTAATTGCTAAACTTCTGGTGCAAGTGGCGCACGCGAAAGTATTTTTCCTGAGGTCTACTTACGCTGAATTCAGGGGAAATGAGGGGGGGGGGGGGTAACATTTCTGTGGGACACCCTGTATACATGCTACAATGCCCTCTTTGTGACTAGTAGTACCCACCATACACATTTTATACTATAGTTACATATACCTATAATCTTTGGCTGTTGTTGTTGCCCCTCCGTGATAAATTGCTTTGCTACGCCACTGCCTTTAATATATTATATGTACATTCCAGTATGTATATATCTACTAATTTCTAACTGAAACCAAAATCTTCATTACAATCATTGTGAACGAACATAAGTATTAATTCGCTTTGATAATGAATTTTGATTTCGAATTTAAAAATGAGATTTATTAGTAAATAAGGTTGCTGTTGCTTCCTATGGAGACCGTAAAAGCCCAAACATTAACGGTAGACGAAAAAAATCCTCCTGGTTACAAGAAATAATATTAGAAGGGGGATAATTGCGAGATGGTATACTGTAGTCCAGCCGTTGTCACGAGAATGAAAATGTATGCAAACCTGATTAAAAATTAATGATTCAGTAATTATTTTAAAAAATCGCTAAAAACCTGTTTGAAATTTCATGTGTAATGGAAGATTAAAATTCGGGTGAAAACCCCAAAAAGATAGGTCATTTCGTGTCAGGTAGGTAATTTTTAAAGCCATCGTTGCAAGTTTAAGTGGGTTAGTTTTTTCCTGGGATCGTCTGTCCCAAGCTCTTGATTGAAAAAGCGTAAAACGAAACATAAAACTAAGTGACAAAATGTTGGGAATAAATCGGAAGTGTTTTCCTGTGTTATTTAGGTCAGGAGCTAAAATGGTACTGTTGATGCTCACGGTTTTCAAGCATTCAAGACGGAACCTGCAAGATTCATTAGAATCATTCTCAACAAGACGTGAACCCTTTTCAATAATTCACTCCGGTAATGGGATGGGCGGGGGAATGGATAAAACTGCCAGAGCGGAAAGGAGGAGGGTGGAACAGTGGCGGTGGTCGGGGTAGGGATAAATACGTCAGGGCCGATGGTAGGTAGAGAACGGACGAATCCGTCAGAGTGCGCGAGGATCGCTCGGGGGGCGGGAAATCAAGGGCGAAGCGCTCTATCATTTATTCAATCTCTCGAATACTTAATGACTTGGGGTAGCTAAATATAAAATTTAAACTTACGTATTATCCTCCGCTAGGAGGATGTGACATGGGGTGAATTAAATATGGAATATTAGCAACTCTGAAATGGAGAGGAAGACGAACTAGATGTTTCGGAGGAGGTACTTGGAATTAGAACGTATTTACGAACGTCGTCGAATGGAACTGGACTGGAAATACCACTTGTTGGTCTCTCAATGTAATCATAAATATAATATCTGATTTTAATATATTATGTGATCATCAATTATCCGATCATAAGGTAAGCTAAGCTGTTAATATAATATATGAAAATGGAAGTTCACACAGCAAGTACGAGTATATCTCTATCTCTATTATTAATAAGAATGAAACTCCGTTTGTTTGTCTGTCTGTCGTGTCTATGCACGGCCAAACGGCTGAGTGGGGGGAGTGTACGAGTGGGGGGATCTTCTTGAGATTTTCCAAAAGTGGGAGCGAGCGAATTTAAAATTGTTTAATCCCACCCGAACCATGGGCCGTAGGGCGGGAGGGGGGTCGAAGTAAGAATTAATGTGCGCTTTTTGGACTTCCCCGCTTCCCCTACCCCTCTAAACGGCCGTTGACAATTCCGGAAAAATACGGGTTTCGTAGGTTTTTGAACGAGGAAGACGACGGCGCGATCGGATCGCGAAAAAAGTATCGGGAAATGCGTTAAAAAAATGCGAGAATACGGACCCGTTTTCTCGAAAAGTCCGCCGAAAAACTTGGTTTTTTCCGATTAAAATATACCCCATAAAGGTACGTTTTTCGGAACGGTTTTCGCGGGCGAAATACAGCTTTGGGTCCGCCGAATCTGAATCCGAAATCGGATATCGAAAAAAGTGACGTTAAGTCGGTCAAATCGCGAGCGGAAGCGAGAAGAAGCGTTTAACATCAGAAATTAATTTTGCCGTGTTCGCGAGAAGGCTCTACGAAGACGTCAAGGGGTTTGTCAGGTATTTCACAGTGTTACCTGCAGGCCTATTTCAAAAGAATAAATACGGGTTTTTTCCTACCTATATACAGGTATACCTTGCGAGCGAAGCGAGCAACATCCCCGAATAATCTTTTTGTGGTTCCACGTAGTTTTATAAGATTTAATTTGTTTGTAAGAATTTCCAACAGAAAAAAACGTCTGCCAAGTTGGGTGGGCAGTATAACTCCCTCAAGCGAGCGAAGCGAGCAGCATCCCCTACAGAAGTTAAACCTACCCTTAGAGATCTACCGTTTGCGAGCGAAGCGAGCAACATCCCCTACACACGTTAAATCTACCCTTAGGGATCTACCGTTTGCGAGCAAAGTGAGCAACATGCCCTACATGCCACACTTTGCGAGCGAAGCGAGCAAAATTCCCTACATGCCACATTTTGCGAGCGAAGCGAGCAATTTAATGGGGGGTCCGGGGGGCTTGCCCCCCGGCTGGACGTGGAGGCGAGCGTAGCGAGCCGGAGCGGCTAGTTATTAATAAGAATGAAACTCCGTCTGTCTGTCTGTCGTGTCTATGCACGGCCCAACGGCTGAGTGGGGGGAGTGTACGAGTGGGGGGATCTTCTTGAGATTTTCCGATAGGGGGAGCGAGCGAATTTCACATTTTCTAATCCCACCCGAACCATGGGCCGTAGGGCGGGAGGGGGGTCGAAGTAAGAATTAATGTGTGCTTTTTGGACTTCCCCGCTTCCCCTACCTCTCTAAACGGCCGTTGAAAATTCCGGAAAAATACCGGTTTCTTAGGTTTTCTTACGAGGAAGACGACGGCGCGATCGGATCGCGAAAAAAGTATCGGGAAATGCGTCAAAAAAATGCGAGAGTACGGACCCGTTTTCTCGAAAAGTCCGACGAAAAACTACGTTTTTTCCGATTAAAATATACCCCATAAAGGTACGTTTTTCGGAACGGTTTTCGCGGGCGAAATACAGCTTTGGGTCCGCCGAATCTGAATCCGAAATCGGATGTCGAAAAAAGTGACGAGAACTCGGTCAAATTGCGAGCGGAAGCGAGGGAAGCGTTTAATATGAGAAATTATATGTGCCCCGGACGCGAGAAGGCTCTAGGAAGACGTGTATGGGGTTCGATATCACAATGTTGCCAGGCGAGCAGGTATACATAGGTACCTACCTTGCGAGCGAAGCGAGAGCCATTCCAACAGAATAAATACGGACTTTGTCCTACACATATACAGGTATACCTTGCGAGCGAAGCGAGCAACATCCCCGAATAAACTTTTCGTGGTTCCACGTAGTTTTATAAGATTTAATTTGTTTGTAAGAATTCCCAACTGAAAAAAACGTCTGCCAAGTTGGGTGGGCAGTATAACTTCCTCAAGCGAGCGAAGCGAGCAGCATCCCCTACAGAAGTTAAACCTACCCTGAGATCTACCGTTTGCGAGCAAAGGGAGCAACATGCCCTACATGCCACACTTTGCGAGCGAAGCGAGCAAAATTCCCTACATGGCAATTTTGCGAGCGAAGCGAGCAATTTAATGGGGGGTCCGGGGGGCTTGCCCCCCGGCTGGACGTGGAGGCGAGCGTAGCGAGCCGGAGCGGCTGGTATATACATATGTCTTTATCACCAATCTTTCTGAATGTATAAAAACCTCCAAATAGCTCCTCAAAGGCTTATTGGTGTCAATATGTGACTTTGAAATCTGGACTCATCATTGTAGCCGCCTTAGTGTTTACTATGCACAGCGATTTCTAAGACAGCCTTGAATGAACACTGCAATGTGCCAGGGATATCCATCTCAAAGAATCACAATCCGCTAAGGGATCTTGCGGCCCACTCTGGAGCAATGATTGATGACTGGTGCTCAGCACCATGTTGTAGATCGATTGGATGTGGGAACAGGCATTATAACTCCGTCACACAGTGTTCTATATCATATGCTATGCAAAGGCCTTGAAAGTAAACAACGCTGAACTTATGGTACTCTAATTTGCAATAGGTGACATATCAACCAGTCAGCACAAAGTGAAACGGCTACTAAAACTGAATCGTAATCGCATGCAACAACTAGTACTTAAGGACCCACATGGGAAAAGTCTCCAACTAACATCATAGTAGGTAGGTATATGAAATCCCCAAGACTTACGAAATTGGGTGATTACAATGCGTTGACTCCTTAGCCACTGCAATCTATTAAGAAACGATATACCAAGCTGCTACAACCCAATTCGAGCAAATCCTTGTTCACACTACCCATCTTGAATCAGTCAGTGGCAAAGTTTTTTCGATTGCAACTCAAATAAAAATAACAGTTCATGATTATGGAGAAAGCAATTCAAAACCTAGCCTTTGGAAAATGAACTCATCTTGAAGGGATATATAGCCATTCAATAGCTCATTATACGATCAAAACCTGTCTCAGGCAAATGAACTGCAGCCATAACTTCATTTTGGTACCAAACTATTCCGAATTTGGCCGATTCGGAATAGATAGGTACTGCAAGAATACTGTGAGGACGGGAAACTGGATGTACTCCCCTAGGCTTCCTTTTGCGCCCTTCACTCTTGAAGGAGAGTTCCCTTTTCAAGAGGTCACCTAATAAATCATCTGGAGACAGCGAAACACTTTGAACTTGGAAAATTGATATTGAAGTTAATTAAAAAATCCTGGAATGATGTTGTAATTTGGAGAGAATACGTCAGACGTACCAACTCTTTAACTTCACTGGTTTTATTTAACGTCACTAGAAAATGTTGTATCGCTACTAGTAAAGGGAAAAAAGAAAAATCTAGAGCATCAACTGGTCCAGCGAAATATGTATTTAATGCTAATGCAAAAGTCACAAAAACACTACTGACCAACTGTCAGTTGTATTAGTCAGTAATTTTTTCGATGATATTATTCAAAACTAATAAACCTCTATCTCCCCCCCCCCCCCACCCTTTAAAAAATTTCGCTTCATACTACTGTCCACAGTTCTTTACTGTTTTACAATATCTGGAGAGTCTTACGCGTTATAACTAGATACTTTCTTTTCGTTCTAACACATCCGGTGTGAAACTTCACGTCCATTCGATTCTGATGAAAATATCGGAAATCGCGCAGTCAGGCTGTACATGGACCCAATGACATTACAGATGACACGAATGAGGAGTAGCTCCAGCGTATGCTGAACAACCTGGACTGCCTAATATGCTAATTTTTCGCAACTTAATGTAAATTTTATCTTGGTGTGTGGACTTCGCTCAAATCGAAGATTGTGTTACGGCTTGAATGCTAATTAATCCCCTGTAAATTTCTTCATGATATGATCAATATTACAAGAAAATCTACTCACGCACATTATCCAAAATATCTATCTGATTTTGATTAAAATTTCAAGCTGGATTCCATATTGTACACAGTATTTACTAATCAAACAAGTCTTTGATAATTTGGTACACTGGTAGGCACGCCTGAATAGTATATGCATACATGTGATTTTAAACTTCAACATTCCGCTTTTCATATTTTCTTACATTCTTTGAGATTCCAACTGCTTAGTTTGTGATCTAAATGCATTCAGTTTTGAAAAATGTTGCAGCTGGATTTCCTCAGCAAGATCGATTATTATAATTTAGCATCGGGTTTGGAGGTTTCGCAGCAAAACGTTAATGCTTTGGGTGATCGAATGATTGAGAATTCATATTGTTATTGTCGTTTGCTTTACAAAACATACCTAGGTCTATTAAAATAACGTACTTTATTATTTGTTTAATTAGCCAAAGCTTGAGGTTTTGTATGTGGATCTGTAGTAAATATCAGATTCCTGTGCAACGCGTGTGCTAACCAGCTAATGTACTATGCGCGAATTAATTTCTGTATTCTCTGGGGCGTTCACGCCCGTATCTTCCAGATAAAGGCCTCCATTAAAGATACATTTCTACTCGATGGAATTTGATATGGGTCGAAGAGATAGCGAGCAAAGTGGCGGGAAGATGTCAAACTTGAAGGCGAACTATTTGCAACTCGGGGAAGGCCCATCAACCCTTCGCCTGCAAACTCTGGGGTTGGGAGGTGTGGCATTACACGGTAACGTACCGCAGGGGTGGGCTTATTCTCGGTTCATAACAAACACGGGCTATTTCCCCAATTCCTTCGGGGGTTTGCACTTCGCCGCTCTAATGGACTGTTCAACTGGTGCTCCCCCCACCGTAACGTTTTACCAAATGTTTGGCAACCGTTTGTCGGTTCCTTCTACATGTTGTGCAGTTCTGGTTGTGCTACAAAAACAGGTCGATGCTGCTGTCATCAAACTTGATTGGATAAAGGCTTTTTGTCTTGATTATGGAAAAAACCCGCAACATTGTTTTCTTCTTCGAAAGCATCAAATTAGCTTCATTACAGTCCTGTAATAAGTACTCAAATCTCCTCGGTCGTACCTACTACCAGTACATAATCAAATCAATGTTTATCATTTCAAGTCTAATACCTACACAAGATTATTGTGACAGCACATGAAAATTAGAAACATCTATACTGATCTAGTGATCCCGTCGCATTCAACCAGTTTATAGGCGATGGTGTACTGGACTTTGATCTCTGCGAGAATATCTACGATTAAACTCTGATGCTCAATAGGCAACTAAGATTTAATCATCATTTGAACTTGGAAACTAGGAATGCATTGGGGATCCTTAGTTTTACAAGGCGTATAAAGCGAGATTGTGAAAACATATTCGTCACCCCTTTGGATTACGATGAGAATTTCATTGTTTAGTTCGGGATCAAGCTGTGCATTGTTCTGACATTATGTTTTATGCAGACATCGTATTTTCTCTCATAGATAAATGATAATTTCTGCAGCGACTCGAAGTTTGAAGATTTAGTGCATATAAGCATTTTACAAATTCATAGAATATTTATAATGGATGATTCTTCAGAACTGCAATTCTTTGTGGGTATGCATGTTTCACTTAGGTACCTACCCCATTAGTCTTATTACGTTCCACGAACCCATTACACGTGCTGTTTTCCACTACAAATTACCTCGGCCACTGACCGCTTTGTGTGATCCCTAGAAATATACATTTATTACCACCTTCTCGTCCCTGTGTCGACCTACTCCGTGCTACACCTGCTTTAATTATCATAATATTAATTTTTGGTTTAAAAATAGTATATCTTGTATCTAAAGTATTAGCATTACCTATGTGAAAATTAACATTCTACTGTACTGTTCAAATGGTATTCAATAACGTATGATGAATGGTATTCAATTAGGGCTTGTCCCGTAATTATTATAGACTGATGAATAATAATGGGAACTGAACTCTGAAAAAATCATCCTATTGCACGCTGTTGATTACAACAACTCAACACTTTTTAAAGTTATAATTAAACTAGAGGCCTGTTAGGGCTTGGAAAGCCCTAATCTAGTCCGTATAACAGTAGTACCTAACAGGAACTCAGCACATTATAGTAACGATATAAGTCCTACCTATTTGCGGCGTTATGTGACCTGGTGCAAAGCTAAGGCGATGTTATTAAAAGTGGAAATACTTATCAAAATGTAATAAAATAAATATCACCAGTTGAGGTGGTCCTCGCCACTATGAGACTAAACAAAAAGTTGAATCGGGGAATTCAGAATTTGGGCATGGTGAGATGATGGTGTAATTCTATCTCGAGTCTTCTTCGTTTCTATGTAAGCGTGTGAATCTGAGCGTCCGTGTCTGCTATCTCCTTCTCTATGTCGTTGATTGTATCTTGATCGGTAGTACTCGTAGATGTCGAACTGGTGTTAGTTGTGTGTAGGAGATGCTACAGCTGTCTTCGTCCTGATGTGTCTGGTACCACTCCAGCAAAGCTCGTGCTTGTTCTGTGTCTGGATTAATTTCGAGTGTTGTGTCATGTCCAATTCGTGCTTCGAATATATTTTTGAATTTATTCGATTGATTGATTTTGGAGTGATTCACGTAGATGAGGTTATTTGCATTTCCAGACCTTTGCTATAGGAACTGTATTTTATCTCAACGTTCTTAAGCAGGCAGCTCTGAAGAGGTTCTGTTTGATTGTAAGTCTCTCCCGAAACGGAAACACCTCGTATGTACCTGCCAGACGCCTCGTATGTACGTTGAAGAACTTTCCGCTGCGCCCGTTCTTGTTGTAGGACTTCATTGAACTGCGTGTTTGAATTCTTCCGTGAAGAATTTGGTGTAGACCTTCCTTGAGTGGAAATTTTTTTCAGCGGAGGAGAGATTCAGGATTTAGCTCACTCAGCTGATCAGAAAAGACCCCATCACTTCACTAGTCTCTTAATGTCCCAGAGAGTCTCCCTACCAAATTTCAACTTCCTACAGTGAACAGGAAAGAATTTAGCTCAATCACCTGATCAGAAAAGACCCCATCACTACGTTTCTTACTTACCGACACTTTTGCAACAAACTTGGGGCCGTGCTGATTCGAATGAGTAGTCCGCTAAGTTCTTCAGTTTCAATTTCTTCGTTCAGAAATAACTCTCCTAGATGTTAGTAACTACACTACGTTTCTTACTTACCGTGAATTGATGGCAACTGTTGTTACCGCCACAGCATAATAAACAACTCTCGTAGATAAGGACCGCCTAGAACATGATCAAGGCGGGTATAGAGACGAACGGCGACACTTTTGCAACAAACTTGGGGCCGTGATGATTCAAATGAGCAGTCTAACACTAAAATCGGACCGCGAAGTTCTTCACAATTTCAAAGACCGTTCGGAATTATATATAAAGATTACTTATTTACGAACAACAAATAGCTATATTGCGTTTAGAGCGTTAATATCAAATTTGTTTAAAAAGTCACAGCACAGTCTCATAAGCAAAATTTTCTGTATTTCTTATTTTACGGGTTCGTTTTTACACGTCACACTTGAATGTGTTTACGCAGTTTTATGACGTTCAATTTTATGGCAAACGTTTCAAAATGATATTCTGCAACAAAAACAAGTTTTGTCCAGACACTCACGAAGGTACTTGTACGTATAGAAAAGTATTCTAATTTAGGTTCGTTCAGTTGTGAACGGCCAAAACAGTTTTCATTAGTGATGGAAAAAAATTTAAAAGACAGCATTATGAAAATTTAGTAAAACTTAGCTAAAATGTTCCACATACGTAGCAAATAAAACAAAGTAAACTTAGTAAACAAGAATTCACGAAACACATGTAGTCAATGATGTGATGTTTACATTGTGATTGGCTGTGTTTGGACTCTGTTTGGTCTCTTGATATCATATTTTAATAGATCAGAAAGATAGAAATTTCACTTAATCTTAGGTCAATCAAAAACAATGATGTAGAATGATTGTGGTAGAGGATCAATTATAAATAAAATTCATTTTATTTTCGATGTCCGAAATTAATGAAATGGTTAGAAATCATATTGATACTTTAAGTGTTATACATTTTGATGGATCAACACAGTGACCTTTCATATTATGACTATGGAAACCCGAAACTAGTTCTGGCCAAACGCTGATCACGAATATAGCACATATGAAGGGGTAAAGAATGAGCTTTCATCGAATGAAATGCAAAATACACATAAAAAATACGGTATTTGTAAGTTCTTCATCTAATCTATCGCGACTGCTCGCCGATGACATTAATTTGATGGTTGCTGCTCCTGACATCAGTGAGCTTGCAACTGAATTTAAACAAGCACTCGAGTTCTTGAATGATTTGTGTGTTGTATACAGATTGGCTCTCAACATGGAAAACACTCAGTTCAGTGTGGCAAATCCCGCTTTTCATCCATGAGTTTCCTAGGATTCATTTTGGATAGTGAAGTTTCTTGGGGCCCGCACCTTGCCAGAATTAAATGTTCAATTCATCAAGGCGACGTGTTTTGTCTTTTACTTTTTTTTGTTTGTCTTTCACTTTTTAATTCCTTCAAAAACTTCATTATATTGGTTTCCTGTACCTTAAAAGGTATTTCAGTATTATATGCTCACGCCAATTTTTACACAAACTGAATCTCTCAAAACGAAGTTGTAAAAACCCATTTCAAAAAAAAAAAACAAAAAAAAAAACGGAAGTTAGTGAAGAACGTTGTCTATTTCCACGGTCTATTCAGTTTATCTTTCTTTTTTTTCGAACAAAATACAGATAAAGTGATAAGAAAAAGCGCGTTTTTAATTATAACAAACATCTTCAATTCATACAACAACACAGCGCTGTCCTCCGTCTTAGTTTTATTACAACTAGGATCATTAGTTTTGTAATCAAACTTCTTTTACGAACAAGATGGTCACCAGTGAGTTTTTCATAGAAGAAAATAGGGTAGGATGCGAATTTAATAATACGGAGGTGCTAGATTTGTGTAAAAATTTTGTTGAGTAAAATTACCACCATGGCCGTATGAGTTTAGGCTATCTTGTTTGGGGTTGTTAATTTCGGTCATTTCTTTATTAGGATGAGCGCTGCGCTGTAGGTGGCTATTCTCATCACAAATCTTAAAAACCACTGGCCGATGAGTCTGATGGATTCTGCTATACTACGGTAGAGAAGTGATTTTATTTTTTCAACCCTTCTACGTACTTTCCATCCTCTCGGACCCCAAGCATTTCAACTGCCAGGAATCAAAATGGGATCCCCAGCCCAGCGACGTGCCGTCGACTCGCAACTCACTCGCCCGAGGCAGGTGACAGTTGGAAGCCGGAGTTAGAAGGATCATCCCGTATTCATGAATACGGGAGAGACCCAACTGATTTCAATAACAGTCGGACGGGCTTGAAACTCCTCTCGGAGCGGTTTCAGGTCAAACCGGGGAGACGGGGTCTGGGAAGAGAATCAGCGACGGGACTTGCCGAGGATAGTGAAAATAAACGGCATAGAGGAGCCCCCCACGTTCCCAGTAAATGGTTTCACATATGTACGAGTAAATGGTGGAGCAATGGTAGTGAGACGGCTCAACTCAACAGTCCCCACTTAGTATGACAGTATCACAGCCGTCTGAAATGGAATTGTTCCGGCAAACCGAATGGAAGCTCTAACGATTTCGCTCTGGGAATTCCAATATAGATTCTTTATACCTATCCTATGAGAAAAGCTTTTCATAGTGATGTTAAAAGGTGCCGAACTGGCCAACTTCAGAAGAATAAATTTACATGTATGGAACCTAGTCATAGTGCTACGTACATCATGAAAGCGCGTGAGGTACTATAGTAGTATTAGTATTACTATAATACTTTAGTAGAGTTAATATTGTCTAATTTGTAACTGCGTTTGTGTCATTGGTAAAGGTAAGGCACATGGACGCATCGGACCTCCCTCTATCACGTAGTTCTCTTGGATTTTCAGGTAAATACGAAAAAAGGAAACAAACGATTTTTCTTTGTGGAATTCCAACACAGATCAATCCTAACTCGTTTGAAGAGAAGTGCAATTGACCACAAATTCCCAAGTACTGTGCTATAAAACTTCCACGGAATAAGTTGGCACTATCACTATCACCGCCTTGGGTGTGACATTCCAAAAAATACCCATTCCAAAGCTTTTCAAGAGAATTGCAATACACAGTAAAAATCTCGAGTATCTACCGTCCTAAAAACATATTGAAACCATATCCTAAATAATAAATTGAAACTATCGCAAACTACAATGCAATAAACAATGTGGCATATGGAATAGAATCGTAGAAGATTCCTTCGTGAAATGGAATTGCTCTGTCGAACTAGATGGAAGCTATAAGGAGGCTTTATAGGATAATTAGGATCCAACATTGATTCACTGTAAAGTACCCCAAGAGAAACAATTCACCGTGGTTTAAGTGTACTGTCCTATCGAACTGCATAAGTATAAATTTACACATGGAACGTCCAAGTTCTCAGAGCAATGGACATCGTGGGAAACTATAACTGAATATGTAGTAGGCACCAGGAAATCTGTTAAATCAACTCAATAAACATGCATAGTAGCAACACACAAACATATAAGGCTTTACAAAAAAAAAAAAAAAAAAAAAAAAAAAAAAGGCCATCTCGTCCCAGCGCTATCACGTCCAACATCAAATTTTCTAAAGAAAAGTGCCATCTCGTCCAGCCCAGTTTTACAGTTTATTAAACACTCAAATCCGCTGGTAAAATAATGATTAATTGGAAGAATAAATCAGAATGATCTGTACAGTTTGGGTGTCTAGATGCTCGCAAGCTCGCATCTCAAAAGTACATTATTTATTTATTTTGTTATTTATTTACTTATACACGGCTATAACGCCCAATAACATGATAGAAAAAATATATTATGTGACAAGTTCGATTTCCTAGTCCAAAAAATGAATAGCACGGACTGCGAGGGTGAAATACAATAATTATAAATAATATATGAAAAATTTATAATATATTATGTGACAAGTTCGATAAAAATATATAAATGATATATAAAAATATATTATGTGACACATAAAATGTGTGATAAATGTGTGATGTGACACATCACAAAATCATAAAACATCACAAAATCATAAAACATCATAAAATGTGTGATGTGACACATAAAATGTGTGATATATAAAATATATTATGTGACACATAAAAATATATTATGTGACAAGTTCGATTTCCTAGTCCAAAAAATGAATAGCACGGACTGCGAGGGTGAAATGTAATATGAAAATATAAAAAATATATCTAAGAGTCTCTCGATTCACATCATTGAAAATAATATGGGATCAACTTGGGATGGCTGCACGATTAAGAGCATAAAAACATATATATAAATAATATAAACTGTACGCATACCAGGAGCTCCTTAAGTTTACGCAACGACAGGGAATGCACACCGACACCGCCCTCATAACATTCAAGATTTAGAAATCTCTGCGCCTTATGAAGAGGATTGTTCGATAAGTAGTTTGTGGTTGTCGTGGGAGCATAGAATGGCAGACTGTTTTGCGTGCAATGCAGTGGGGCATGAATATTAATTTGTTGAAGAAGCTGGTGGCAATCAACAGAATTGTGAATGAGTTTAAAAAGAAAAAATAACATCTGTGGCACGACGGCGACTCTCAAGAGACGGAAGTCCACAAACCATCAACATCTGGTCACAGTCAAACTCAGACCAAGGGATGCCCTTCTTGTACGAGATATATCGTAGGGACCTTCGTTGGATGCGCGCCATTCGATGAACTGCATTCGCGTAGAAGTGGGACCATAATGGATCCACAATCAAGAATCGAGCGAACGAGTGCGTTGTGCAAAGCAACCAGTGCCCCAACATCCCTAAAATCTTTTGTGTGGCGTTTCAGGAAACCCAGAGCCCTCATAGCCGTTGTTGCCATATCATCAAGGTGGTTGCTAAAAGTCAAGCCAACGTCTAACACCACACCCAAATCCCTGATGGTCGATACCCTAGCCACAATGTGGCCGTATATGGTGTAATCATAGTGCACAGGCTCTTTCCACCTTGCGAAGGTGATTGCAGCACATTTCCCGAGGTTCAAGTGTAAATTATTCTGGCAGCACCAATCATTTAATGAGTCAAGGGCAAATTGTAACACTAACGAGTAGTACATAACGTCAAGTAGTCAATCCTTTAGCAAAAATCCAGATTGGTTGGACATAAAGGTCAAAATGATGTGTATAGTTTGGTGGTCTGGATGCTCGCAATTAACCCTCCGCCCTCAACATTGGCGGTTCTTTTGTAAATTGGAATTGTCCTGGCCAACTGAATGTAATCTTCCCTCTGCGTAATTCCAATATAGATCCATTCTATGTGTTTCAAGAAAAATGCATTCACAGCGATGTTCAAGGGGAACGAATGCCAATGATTCCAAAAGAATAAATTGACAACTATGAGTATGTCTATTGGTAGAGTGGAGCAATGGGTCGTGGGATTCGAAGGATGTATACTCAGAGACTGAATAGTATTAAGAGAGGTGGGTAGGTATATTCCATAAGTAATCTTGAGTGTTCCACATACAACCAGATAGAAGGTTTTCTCGTGAAATGGCATGTTCCTGGCAAACAGGGTAGAGGCTATAACGATTTTCCATAGTGAAATTCTAAAATAGATCCATTCAATCATTTTCCTATGATGTTCATGAGTAGGTACCGTACAATGAAAACCTCTAGATCAATGGAGTAGACCATTATTAGTATTAGCAGAGCACCTATGTATAAAGGCTCAAGGGGAGAATACGCTGCAAATTATTGCACAAAGGTTTATTATTTCTGTACTCGATAACTCTTCTACGAATTCTGTGTTTATGATAAATAGTTAAACCCCGTAAATAGTGTATCATCAAAACTTGGCACTTTCGAAAGAGTTCAAACATTTAAGCTCCAGGACCTCAAGAGTATGCACTTTTTAATAAATGTCGAAAAAGTTAGAAAAATGTCGTAAGCAAACAATTCCTGAGCAAAAATCCGTAAGTAAAAAATGCTCCAGAGGCCCCTCCCCTGATCAGTACGACTCCGTACCTTGTAATTGTATTGGGGTGTCCCGAAGGAGCTCCAACTAAATTTCAACGATTAGAAAAGAACTTAGCCTCAGAGGTTTCGAAGCTGATCAGCGTCCCTCCATACTTTGTAATTTTATTCTCGATGTCCAAAAGGAGCTTCATTTCAGGTTTCAACACCGTAAGTCGATCAAGAAACATTAGGCTGAGGTCCCTCAGCTGATCAGCGTGCCTATGTGCACTGATATTGAATTCTAAGGTGCTTCGTTTCAAATTAATCGTTTCAAAATAATGAAATTATTAATACATCTACACTTTACTAGTCTACTACACTTATTAGATCTGCTGGTACTTTTTCCTTTTTTAAGAGGCATTTTTTATGACTTACGATCCTACAAAAACGTAACTCCCTAGCGGTAATTAACGGAATTTAGCATTGACTCGTAATTTGGAGATTTAATTTTAAGCACAATGTAGTGTGTATTCTCTATGTTCTCGCGCCTAGAAATCCAAGGAATTTATTTTGAAGCTCTAGCCCTTAGAAGACCAAACAAATTATCTTACAGGGTTCGGGATGATTTTATTCGATTCTGTGGGATAATATCCATCAATGAAAACCAAACAATCATTCCTATTTCCTTGCCAAGTTTTCGAGTCCTCGATTTTGGTTTATTATTTTGGTTTATTTGGTTTACAAATTTTTTTAACCATCTCAAAATTTGTTGGGTTACGTTTCAAAATGCAAAGAATTAAAAGAAAAAAATCCCTCCGTCCGCCGTACGCCGTCCAGAGCTTTTCTCCAAAACTACTAGAACTTTGGCTTTGATAGCAATTTGGCTCAAAAATCAAACATTGGCCGCCAATCATCGGCATCAGTTTTGATCAACCCTAAAGGGTAGTCATTAAGGGCCAACATAATCAAAAATAGAGATCTCGAAAACGTTCATAGTAGCAGTGATGATTTTTCGCTTGTCAATGATAAATGAAATCCCAAAGAATCTATTAAAACTATCCGCAACGCTGTAAGTTGAACCGTTCGTTTTTTATGAGGGCTTGAGTCGGAAACGCTATCGAAAAAAACCTTCGGATTTCCTTCCAGGCGCAATGAGATGATGTGCTTTTAATGCCGTTATCACAGGTGAATCGGTAGTTCATTTAATAACGTAACGGACCCGGGAGCTGAAGGCTGCTGCGACGCAACGGTTCGTAACCCAGCGGTCGCAGTACAAATTTTTCTTCCACAACAGATTTTTTATCCCATTCGGCCGCTCTGTTCACACTAAGATTTATTATTTTTTTATTATTGGGTTTATCGTAACTTTTGTTACACATACAGATGAACCGTGAATCTTAGGTGTCTCATTTTATCTCATTAATTTCAATTCGTAGGCGCCTCGATCGATGTCGATTTATACCTTTGATATGTATCTACTATTATACTTAGATTTCAGCTCTTGTTACGTTTAAAGAGGCGAATAATAATAATTTTTGATTAATCAAATAATATTGATTTCTCCATGTTTTGCTAGTCAATGACAAATATAATCCCGAAGAATCGTTTAAAACCACCTGCTAATTTTTCTAATCAACCTACTGGAATACATTAATATTGTAAATAATTTGTAAGGAAGAAACATAGTTTCAAAACAATATGCAGTGTGGTTTTTTTGGCATGGAACCCATCTGCTTGATGTGATGATGACTTAATCATAAATAATTTTGTTCCTCAACTTTACTATAAAGCGTAAAATTATGGGGTCCTGGTGCTGTAATGCAGTGAACCCCATTGGAAGAACGAAGCCCCGAGTTTCGATTGTAAATATACTTTAAGCGGGGCTTAATAATTACGGCCAGTTTTCTACGAAGAAGGTCTGTCTAATATAGAAATAATAAACCTTTGTGTAATAATTTGCAGCGTTTTGAATATGTCATGCCTATAATGCAGCCCTTAAGGTTGATAAAAATTGATGCCGAGCTTCTAGGATCAACTGCACCCTAAATGTGATTTATAACATAAGTTTCATAAACTTTGGTCTAGTAGTTTCGGAGAAAAGCTCTGGTCGGCGGACGGACGGATTTTTTTATTATTCAATTTTGGTTTATTACTTTCAATAATGAACCTTTGTTCGACAGAGAAAAAAAATTGTTAACCCCAATTGAAAATTCGTTGGCTTAAGTTTTAAGATGCGTAGAAATAAAAAATCGAATTAATTAATCCGTCCGCGTTCTCCTAAATTACTAGAACAAACTACATAAAACATGGGTTAAAAACCACATGTGGGGGGATGATCGTAGAAGCTCTGCACCAATTTTTATAAACCTCAAAGTGTAGTATTAAATGACTAAACATTCAAAAATCGAGATCTCGAAAACTTTCAAGGTAACAGTAATGAATTTTTGCTTGTCATTGATGAATATAATCCCAAAGAATCGATTAAAACTATCCGCAACCATAGGCAACTGTACCTACGTTGAAGGTTCGCTATTCCTAAGAGCTAGAACTTTGATAAAACACTTTCGGATTTCCAAGTACAAGACCAAAGAGAAATCATGCGCTGCTAGTGAATCTATTGATTAGCCAATCAATCTCTAAATTCCATCAATGATCGCTAGAAGTGGGACTGGAAGACATAGACATTTCCTTGTAAATATCAATCAAGTTAGTTTCTTCTTTTTATTGTACAACAGCAAATTTATTCAACATGATGAGAATTTCATTTATCTACCTATTAACATCTTCTGAACAGTAAGCTTTGTTAAAAGAAACGTTATTGATCCTGTTAAAGTGATGCAACTAGATAAATCAATAGATATTAATGGGTTGTATAAGATTAAAATAGCTAAGAATTCCCCTCAAAACTAATTGAACTTTTCAACTTTTATTTTCACAGCATCAAGAAGGAGCCCGGCAGCCCGGTCGAATCCTTGAGCCCTGATAGCGGCAACAGACCCTCAGGTGAGTCAACATCTCTACATTTACACTTTAACTTACTAGTTTCACCCCTAAGAACACATAAAATTTGTCATACCAAATGAACTCCAATTTGTGAGATAAAGTGTAAAACTTAGTTATAACGTCGGTGGGGAGATAATGAGTGTTACCATTCGATTCAGAGTTAAAAAATAATAATAGTAATAAAAAAAAAAAATAAAATAAAAAAAATAAATGAAAAATAATAAAAGTAGAAACCGACCCTAAACATGTATTTCCAAAGAAGGTCAGTTTTTCTACATTAAAACATAGTTTTCTCCCCTGATTAGCAAAGTAAGAGTAAATTTGACTACATCCTTGAAAAAGTGAGGTATTGGCGCAGTTTTTACCGTTCTCGCGCATTGAAAAAATATTGATTCTCATAGTTCAATTCTTGATTAAAAAAAAAAAAAAAAAAAAACACGATTTCCCGAATTAGGTAAAACACCACACATACATTGGGTCAGAGGGCTTTTTGATGCATCAAACCTTAATTCTTAAGAGAGCTCAGGCATATATACAATAGAGAATTTAATGCTCTTTCAACGGTATCCTGAAATTTGAATTTACCAATTTAATCAATTTTTCAATCAAAATTTTATCAAATTAAGAGAGTTATGATAGTTTTAATGACAAAAGGTTGAAAACACGAAAAAATCTTAAAAATTAAATTACTTGCACGAAAACTAAGCGTTTAAAAAAATCGCTAAGAAGAACTTTCGGTCAGAAATGAGTTCTTGTATCGACCCCTGAAGTACTGACCAAATTATGCGGGACACCCTGTATAACTAATATAAAAACTCGATATAACTATGAGATTATTCAAGACTAATGAAAAAGAGTAAACTCTTACTTTTCGGATAGGAATCTACTCTAGGGAAGGGTACCAAAGCTACTTATCATTGACGTAGCCAGCTTTGATACAGACTCGTGGGCTAAGTAAATTTTGGTGCAGAATTCGGAGTTGATCTGTTCTGATTCAAATCATGCACTGGACTAAATCAGTTTTGAAAAAAGAACGCATACTTCAACCACCATTTTCTGAAGGATATAACCACTTTTGAAGAAAATTAGCTTACCATTCGATCCCTCGAGTTAAAATCCTTCAAGAACAGTGGTTATCTAAAATATGATAACAAATTGACTCAATCAGTTTTGCAACTCAACTCCTTTACATTCTTCAGAAATTGTTAATAATTATTTTATTTGTTATACATTTCTTCGTAATATTATCCGCATCTATAATGTTATTCCAAATCCTTGCCTAGATGTTGTAGTATTTATGGACCACTCTAAACCAAAAGCGTTTTAATTTCATTAGGGTAAATGTGAAAATGTGGTGTAAGTTGAGGAATCATGCAAGATTCTATTTCTAACGCTTAGATATAAATATATATAATATAAACATAAAAATTGATTAACTGGTAATATTTTCTACATGTATTTTCCATGCTGTTCATTTCAGTTATCATGTCTAATGAACTGAAAGATGTAATTTTCTCCCAAGCTACTCCATTAATTATTATTAAATTCGTACGGACCAGAAACAGAATAAAAAATCTTCAACAAGTCGACACAACTATATGTAAAAACATACTAGGTATATAAAAATAATATTTAAGCAATATTATAACGTGGGGGACTTTGAGGGGGTGATTTTCAACGAGCTTATACGTTGATCCAAATGTAATGGGCCAGTTATATTTTCCGTTACCTAATTAAATCATACATTTTCTCCATTAATGTCGGCTTTGCGGTAGAACTTCTGAGAACCTACAAAATTTTAGAGAAAAACCATTACATGTATACATGAAATCAATGAATCCGATAATAAGATCAAATCAAATATTTATTCAGCATTAAATTCAAGGGATTTTAACAATAAATTCAATTATATCGCGAAATGATGTTATAGAAAAGACGATCTCGTTCTATTTTTCCACGGAATTGGGGGTATAATAACTTCAAACGCAACCAATCTCGTTGAGTTCAGGGAAAACTCTCTCGCACAATCGGAGCAACCCTCGCAAAAACGAACTTTTTCCTCAAGGTCCAACTTCAGCAATTAGCTCTCAAAACACGAGGGGAACTCAATTCCAAGTCTTTCCGTACCTTCGTCATTGTCCCGAGATTTCCTTTCAGGGGATATTGCCGAACAAGCTATTGGGTAGCGGAATAGAAAAAAGTTGTTCTGGAGATGTGACCTTGAGCGAATAATACGGGATTGGGCATAGAGCCTTCAATCTGGAGATGTTTTTTTGGTTAACGGATTGAGAGTGTAATCAAGCTGGATTAGCTCAATAAATAAATGAATAAATAAGTTTATTTAGTATAATATATATATAGTTTTGATGAAGGATGAAAACACTCGCGTGTAATATTAATTTGAGGTATTAAGTACAGATGGTTGGAAAATAGTAGTAGTAGTAAGTAGTAAGTTGTTTATTGTATTAAATCAATGATTATTACAAAGAGTTCAGGTCCACTTACACATCATCATTAGAAAAATATATAATAGATAAGAAATAAGTCAAATATCTTCTTCCTAATCTAGTTAACAGGACATTACAGCTTAATGAAGTACATGCAAAATAAACGAGGTCATCGATATAAAATTAATATAAAGAATAATAATCCGTTATGAATCCATAACATCCACGCTATACCTGTGGTACTCGTACAATATCCACAACAAGCCTATCCTGTTGTACACTATACAATGCTAATGCTGTACATATCAGACACCTATTCGGTGAGCGCAATTGATCGAAGTGCTAGTGCACTAGTAACAAAATGAAATAAATTTAACATTTTCTCCCTATCATCACCAAAATCGAGCAAATTAGCTAGACGATCCTCATCCTCAACCACTGGAAGCCAACAGATGTATTCCGTAATGAATTGCCTTCGGTACGGTTCTAAGATCGGGCAACGTAGACAAAAATGGCAGAGGGTGTCAGCTTCTTTCATATTGCATATATTGCATTGAGCTCTCGCTTCTAAACTTATGAGGAGTACCTTTATGATAAACACTTACGAAAAACTTTGAAGACAGACGCGACTGGCACAACACCCTCTCAATCTGGACATTTTGAATGAGTCCCAAGTACTTCTGCCTAACTGAATAGTCCGCTATCCTCCTATAGAACATACGAGTATTAAATCTCTGGTTGGAAAATATAGGAAAAACATAAATATGACTTACAAATTTGTAAGTCATATTTATGTACTTAATGTACTAATGTATTAGTAGGTATTAGTAGGTATTATACCTCAAATTAATAATATATATATATATATATATATATATATATATATATATATATATATATATATATCCATCTTGGACCTTTTCCGTTAATTCTTTACTATTTATTCATTCTGATCTGTATGCCCAACTAATCTGTATTTTTACTAAGGGATTTACTAGGTACTTGATGTTATGTAATTTAGAGATGCGAGCTTGCGAGCATCCAGACCACCAAACTATACAAATCATTCAGACCTACATGTTCCAACTAATCTGTATTTTTACTAAGGGATTGACTACTTGATGTAATGTAGTTTTTAGATGCGAGCTTGCGAGCATCCAGACCACCAAACTATATACAATATTTTGATCTATTTTACCACAGTGAGCGTAAAAATGATTGGGGAACAGTTTTTAGAACAATAGAATATATATCAAGCTAGTGAATTAACGGAAACCAATAAATGGGGTGGTAGTGAATTAGCGGAAAAGATCCTATATCTTTTGGCACAGATGTACAGTGAAAATTAAAACACAAATAAAGAATGAAACTTACACAATTTTTATTGATATTTCGGCGTTTCTCTTTTCAAAATGAAGAGTAGAGTTTTGAAAAAGGCGAACGACGAAATATCAATAATAAATAAGTATTGTGTAAGTTTCATTCTTTATTTGTGTTTTAATTTTCACTGCACATCTGTGCCAAAAGATATACTGTTCTTATAGAACTGTTTCAAACCAACCATAAGTATATATATATATATATATATATATATATATATATATATATATATATATATATATATATATATATATATATACTATTCCGGTGATCCAAGCAGAAAAGCCATACAATACAGTAATTTGCAGCGTTTTTGTCATTTAGAGGTACAAGTACTATAAAAGAAGAGACACGCTTACTTAATACCGCTAATCATCTTTAAACAATATGAAACGGAAAGTAAACGCACATTTGCATGATTCTGATTAATAAACAGGCAGATTTACTAGATTAGATTCACTTTTACTTTTGTAGGGAAATCGATGTGAAGCCTTAAACTCTTTTGTCAAGCTTTATTTGTTTTCTATTTCAAAATTTTCTCCGTCCCACGACGCATTTTATCTTCGGTAGTAAGGAAGATGAATGAATAATTGCGAGTCGTTCTGGAGTTGGTACATAGGTAAGTTTCTACAGCACGTGACGGAAGAAGGTGCTGAATCCGTCCTCAGTTTCCAGGAGAGCTCCAGCATTATCGCGGCAGAATATTAATGGGCCGAGTGTATACCTCCGGTCCCCTCTACAAAGGTCCCAAAACCCCTGTTGTGGATGGCGGTACAAGCTCCAGACAGCCCTGTGGGAGGGGGCGACTTACTCGCGCGTGTTTCCAGAGGCGAAAGGGAGTCTGTAGGGATTTGCCCCGCTAAATGTAACTGATATGTAGGGCCGAGGGGCGATGACCAAATCCATCAATGTTCTACTTTGCTGGACTTGGGGGTCGCAAGCAAAGCAGCGCTGTTTTGAGTTGAAATTTCGGCTGCGACTCTCAGAAAGGAGTAAGGACACACGTTTGCTACGCGAAAGGTTGTGTTAAGACTTCAATAACTAAACGGATTCATTGCAACCCCATCTTACAAAATTTACGGGTGGTCTTGCATCCGGCCGGAGCTTGTCGGTTCCTTATGTTATTTGATGTGCTGAATCCGAATCCGAGGTCCGTTTTTAGCGCATTTTTGAAGAAAATTAAGCTATTGCTCTCGCCTCAAAATTTGTAGAATGTGAATTTTTGAAAAAATTTTATGCAGAAATCCGTTTCAGGCTATTCTGAATCATATTCTGAAGTTTAACGCATTTTTTAAATGTATGTATGTATGTATGTATGTATGTATGTATGTATGTATGTATGTATGTGTCATTCCAGACGATAACTGTCCTTAGAATTGTGCTAGAAACTTCAAACAAATTTTTAAATGTTAAGGACACAAAACGAAAGTTCAAGTTCGTTGGCCAGCATGATCGGATTACATCTTCGGGTTGAAATTTTCAAAAATGTAGTCAAAAATTCAAAATAGCCTGTTTTTCGCGATTTGTTGTGCGAAATAATTCTTTCAGCATACTAACATGTGGTATATTCGGAATCAGCGTAAAATTTCCTATAAGAATATGTATCAAGTTTTCAAAATTTTCAAAGTTGAAAAATCAGTCAAAAATCGAAATAATGCCGTTCGCTAGTTGTAAAAATCGGCAATATTTGCATGAAACATTGTCCAAATTCAGATTGAACTACTATTCCGGAAGTATCCCTGTATAACCAATCCAAAAAAAAAAAAAAAAAAAAAAAAAAAAAAAAAAAAAGTAATCACAACTGATGAGTTTACTCTGTGAAATCCATGTTTGTCTATCAAAATCATAAACTAAAATTTCTCTACACGATCAATAGCGACTGAAATGTCGAAGATTTCTTAAAAAATTCGCTCATGGCGTCATGCTGCATGACTGGACTTTTTTTGTTTAGCTCCTTTTCCCACAATATAGCTTGTTTTCAATTTTTTCGTGCAAAAACTCTTCAGGAATTTTCATTGAACACACTTCCAGATTAAATGTTTTTCGGAGGTGCCTAACTTATGTAAAATCTATCGATGATTCCGAATATCACCTTAATTATTCTATTGCACGACTTCCAACCCCCCGTTTTTTAGGACGTCCTTCAGCTAGGTCAACAGGAATCTTGTTAACTTTTAATCCCTCCTCACGTAAGTACGCGGCCTATTGAAAAACCTAAATAATGAAACTTCACTTGATCATCAGTCTATAAGTTGAATAAGCATTTAGAACTACATTTCATAACAAGGGGTTGATTATTGAAAGACGTTATTGTGACGTTTTGGTGGTAGAGATTAGGAAAGAATTTGTTTCCCTATATGAAATAAAAAAAATTAGGTGCTTCAGAACTTAATATTTTGATTCACGCTCAAGTCGGCCGATGGCTCCATAAATTTTTTTTTTCATATATATATATATATATATATATATATATATATATATATATATATATATATATATATATATATATATATATATATATATATATATATATATATATATATATATATATATATATATATATATATATATATATATATATATACATATGTCATTCCAGACGATACTTCTCCTTAGTTGATGTAAAAATCCGTCCTTGCGCCAAAAAATCAAGCTTTCCAAATTGTTCGCTTCTAGGCTAGGAATACAATTCTGTAATATTGAACCTGTAATGTAATTTCTAACTATTTGCTCAAAGTTCAATACAAAGATCAGAATTCACAACACAAAAGCTTTGGCGCTTCACACAGATTCAGTTCCCACATAGCTGATCCACTCGGCAAACACCCCGCAGTTACCTCCAACATTATATTCAAACTCCCAGATATTGTTCGTAAAGTGATTTCACCTTTGTTTGCTCTGCTGGTCGTCTGCAAATGAAAACCAGGTTGAAACAATGGAAGACCCATCTGCGTTTTCTCAACTTCTCTCGCAGAGGGTGGGGAAAACTTTGCGGGTATCAAGTTATACTACGAAGAGGCTTCTTCCGTGGAAGGTAGGAACCGTTCTGATGGAACTTTGAGAAATTCAGAGAGCCCCCTCTCCTCTACCTTTTTCAGTTTTAAGCCGAGCTTTTCATCCTAAGGCCTCATATACCTTTTCCTTTAAACTTATCTTTTGTGTTGTATGGTTTCTCGCACAACTTCGTACTCAATTCCAGTCCATTCGTGTGATCATTTTCAATCATGAACTATTGAGATCCACCAAAATCTCTTCAAACTTTTATGTGTTATATTTGAATTTAGACAACACACAATTTAAAAAAACAAGTGCTTCTTCCGAACACTTATTCAATCTTCATGGATGCTTTTGAAAATATCAATGGTGTTGGGTTCACATTGACCTGAAATGTACGTTTCTCGCACCAAAAATTACTTACGCGAGGACTTTAAATGATCAATTCGATACGCTTGACGTGTTTTAGGCCGAGATGTGAAATCCGAATTATGTGATATTAAATTGACTTGTTATGAAAATTTTACGTACAAGTCTCATTTTGGCAAATGTAAACTCTGCTCTGTGAAATTGGGCATTTCTCTTGAACTAACGCAAGATTGTAGTATCTTGTCATTCGCTCACATACCCACTCGTCCCAATATAAGATTATTTGGTACATTCACAACTTACCTACCTACCATTGAATTATTATCTGGAATTTCATCGCAACGATAAAACTGAAGAGCATGAGAGCCTGGCTGGATTGGCCAAGTGATATACATGATTTCGGGCGACATTATCTCGACTTTATGTTTAGGCCAGTGATCTGCACAGTCCAGAACCTTTGAGTAATAATTTGCACCGTTCAGTATATGACAAGAAAGTCTGCAAGGCAATACAAGTTGTCCTTTAATGCTAAAATTTAATTTGGACGGAGGAGAATAATGATTTTCATTTTTGTCGGCTACTTAGATTGAAGCAACCTGAATCTAAGAGTAGCTTAGAAACTTCAGCTTTCCAGTGGTATGGTAGAATTTATAACTAACTAAACTAAAATATGGATTTTCCAAGGAAATCAAGGGTTATCATGAAACATTAACCTCCTTGAACTAGTTATTTTGGGGAGGATTCGTATGTAGTTTTTCACGCCGAATCGAATAACAATTCTAATCTTCTCGACTCTATAGTAACAGAATTGACACCAAAAAACTTCGAGGATAACGGCTAAAATTCAATATTCAAAAACATGTGCTAACCATCAGCCGGCACTCGACTTAAAGAAACGATCAGTAAACGAATAGACTCACTCAGCTGATCAGGATGGAGTTCGTCATTTAATTTCTCTTGTGGTTCCTTATCAAATTTCAACTTCCTAGGGCGAACGGTGGTAACATAGATCACTCAGCTGATTAGGATACAGCTCGTATTTTCATTCGTCTCTTGTCACAACGAAGCTCCGCATCACATTTCAACTTCCTAGGGCGTGTTAGGATCATCGATCACTCAAGACCATGTGGTTTTCATGTGAAAATTCATCTCATTCAGTTGTTCAAAACGCTACTTTGGGTCACATTTCTTTCTAGATACCATGACAAGTCATCGTTTCATTCCCGCGTCACGCTATCCGGATAGTTCGGTCACGCCTAAAGCATGTTCGATGCTGAAAAATAAAATTACTAATTGCCAGTTTTTGTCCAAAATTAGTTGTGAAATCTATTCCAGAAGCTCGGTGGACCTAATTATTGAACACCCTTTGTAATGCACTCATCAGTTCAATGCTTACCGGAACGGCATGCGGTTTCACAAAACATTCCGAGCATTCTTTGAGGTTTATTACGAATCACGTTGTTTGATTCACTTTCCTCTATTTGCATACCTTATGGAGGACCCTGTTGTCTATAGCATGTCGAGCACGTATCTGCATAAGAGTCGAGAGATTTCGGTGTAAGGTTTCAGGACGCCGAGAGAATGGCCTTTCGGTACGTTTCAAACCAAGCATCCAAGGATTTGAGATGAGTGCCTAACCGACCCCAATTCCCCACTAGGAACCTATTGCTTTATTAGCTTTCTCAACCCTGGGAAGAGCTAAGAGAAAGTTTTGCAATTGGAGTGAAGAAGAGTTTCTGGAACTCTAACTGCCCATGGGCTGAACTCAATCTGCAAACCTCAGATTGATGGAGAAATGTATGAGCTAGTGATACATGACAGGTATGATGTGGTACATAATGTGATATGATTCAGATCATGCATGTAAGATGCATCTAACTAGCTGCCCGAAACCATGTTTATGGATGATAAGAATTGAGACCTCCTGGAATATGCCTTTTTCAAAATACAAGTAAATAATACATATGATTTTGGAGGAATTTCGACGTTAGTATACACCCAGATATACCCAGATAACGCTTGATGTTTAATCCTAGAGGATCGCATGAGCCCAAAACATTCGAATGTGCCTTTTCAAATTGATGAAGCATTCTTTTATTGCTCTTGGACTAATTTTTTTCAAATTTTTATGCCAAAACAATCGCCAAATGTTGTATTAAGCGTGGCGGTATGGTGGCTCAAAGGCACATCTTCAGTTATTCTTACCACTGATGATCTGTGGTTATTGATACGCAGGTTGAGTTGTGTCTCGGCTTTTACTCCATGAAGTGCAGTGCATCCCTTGCATTCATATATACACACACACATTGGTGTTCGGCATTTTGCTGACCCTTTGCATGCATATGAGTTGGGGTTATTGGCCAAGGGAAGGTTCAGTTCACTACAAATGGCTTAAAACGGCTAATAATGTTTAAATTTATATTATTAACAGAATTTTAGTTTAAAAAAGTTTATAATCGATAAACTAGAAAATTAAAAACGATACGCACAAAGTTATGCTGAAAAATGTCTTAAATTGCATTAGTATTTGCTGAAAAATCAATGAAAATGGCAAAAAACTAGCAAAAATTCAAACTTTTTTGAATCTCAGAATATAATTTAGGACGAGTTTTTTGCCATAAAATTGGCAGGTAGTTATCAATTTTCTTTGAATATTTCTTTGAACTCAAAGTGCTCAAATTTCAAATCAATGTAATGTAATACGATCATTTACAAAACTTCACCCATACGATAATTCTGAATTAATAAACGTTTCTATACTCAGGCGTGAAGTTCTCCTAAGAGATCGCCTCGGGTTTAGTTCCGTATGGGACTTTCAAACCGATGTAAATCTGTTATTATCCTATTAAAAAATTAATTTGACGACCGTTTGGAAAACCTCAGAATTGCATCTTTCCCATGCTTTCATGATAGATTAACTTTCTCTTTTGCGTACATGAGAATTATGGGACTGAGAAAAGCGGGGACACATACGGAACTATTTGCCTAATCAACAAGTTCCGTATGTGTCCCAACGCTGTATTCAAATCTATCTACATTAGAAGGATGTATATTATAGTTTAGTGGTCTGGTTGCATCTCAAAATTATATAACATCAAGTAGTCAATATCTTAATAAAAATTCAGATTAGTTGTACGTATCGGTCAGAATGATGAGTATAGTTTGGTGGTCTGGATGCTCGCAAGCTCGCATCTCAAAAATTCATGACATCAAGTAGTCAATCCCTTAGTAAAAATTCAGATTAGTTACACATATAGGTCAGAATGATATGTATAGTTCGGTGATCTGGATGCTCGCAGGCTCGCATCTCCAAAATTCATAACATCGAGTAGTCACTCTCTTGGTAAAAATTCAGATTAGTTGGACATATCAGTGAGAATGATATGCATAGTTTGGTGGTCTGGATGCTCGCATCTCAAAAGTACATAACATCAAGTAGTGAATCCCTCAGTAAAAATCTTGGAGCAGACCCTGCCAACCTAAGATTTGGAAAGTGCCCAGTTCAGGTGGTTTAGATGCAGATGGCCCAGTTCAGGCGAGCCTGACTCTCCGTCGGGGGTTCCTAGTCTGTTGGTAGGTATAAGATGCATATTTATTCAAGAGTCTTTATCATCCTACGCGGTATAACCATCAACTTAGTTAATTCAGAGATCAACAACGAAAGGGTTTCAGGGTTCATCGCTCAACTTACTGACTCACAAATAGCGTGGGGACACATAAGAAACTTTTTGACTAGTCGAATAGTTCCGTATGTGTCCTCACTTTTTTTAATTCCCTTTTTCTCATGAACGAGAAGGAGAAAGTTGATTTACCATGAATCCATGGGAAAGAGGAGATTCGGAGGTTTCGAAAACAGTCGTAAAAATTCATTTGTTGATAGGTTAATGATATATTTACATTGGTTCGCAAGTGAGGACACGTACGGAACTACACTCAACGTCTCCCTCAATCGGGATTAATCAAAATAGAAAGTAATACAAGAAGTAGAAAACAATTTTTTACCTTATATGCTCGAAATTCCTAAAGTCCTAAATTAAGCTTTTAAAACTTATTCCAACTAATGTATTGCTATAAAAAATTACACAATTTTACCATTATTTGGGATTAATTGATTTCATAATGTTATCACGTTATTGAAATTGAAGGATACGTTCTGCTGATGAACATTTTTCACGTATTTCCTCTTCTCTGTTTCTCTCTCTCTCTCTTTCTCTCTCTCTCTCTCTCTCTCTCTCTCTCTCTCTCTCTCTCTCTCTCTCTCTCTCTCTCTCTCTCTCTATATATATATATATATATATATATATATATATATATATACCTATATGAGTGACAAGAATTGCAAAGGGGCTTTCAGAATGCTCCAAAACAGATTTCAATAAAAATATTAAAAAAGTAAGAAAAGTAAAAACTAAATTCTTAAAAATTTATGCCATAACAATAGCTCCATTTTCTTAAAAAAATCGTACACTTGATTTAACTGGATTTTTCGGAGTGCTTTCCGTTGCTGCTCGAGAGAGCCTTTTTTCATTTTTGCATGAATTCCTTTGGTAGAGAAAATAGAGCGTACTTATAGTCTCTCCAGAAAATGAGAGAACGCAAAGTGAAGAACTGCCTACAGGAAACGTCAACATTGGCTGATTAAAGGACGAAAGCCTTTGTTTATTCGGCGCTGTTTCAATACAAAGGCAGGGCGGCATCCTACGATAGGGGAACCTCCAGGAACTTCGTCAAACGTCGTAAACTCGATGATTTCAAGCGTAAACACAGAATAGTTGCAGGTTGGAAGTTAACCCTCTGAGTGGCTTATCGGTCCGCCCGGCACACCCCGCCCTGGGACGAGGCATCCGTTTAATTAAAGCTCCGACACGTTTGAAAGGGAGTTTGCGTTAAGTGTTATTGCAAAAGGGTTAAGAGGGGGTGAGGCGATGCTTGAAATGGGAGAGTTTTAGCGGAGGCTCTGAATAAATGAAGTTACACCGGTGGACCGGATGCAGATGAAACTAATTACGTAGGGACTCGCGACAATACTTACAAAACCACGGTATTATTATTGGCTTGGTCCCTTGTAGTTAGTACGAAATCAAATTAATTCGGAACAGCAGATCCTGTTGCAAATTTCCATATAAAATGTCCTTACTGTAATGGGCTTGGAATTTTAGAAGCTGCGTCAAGCAAATTATTGTAAAACGCAACAAATTATTACAAGCTTTATTTTAATTGTTCATTTTATAGAATTTGAGAAGATTCTCAACCGGAAGTGTCATATGCGGCATACGGAATGTTAAAAGGGACACTGTAAGGGGAACGATTCTAAGGGGAGTCAGTTGTCCTTCCGTCACTAAAAGGATTGCGAGGGGGGCGGGGGGGAGTGATAATGATAATATCTTGCAGAGCAAGGCATCGCCGGGCTCTGCCACTAGGGATGTAGGGATGTAGCGACGTATTCACTACAGCGGATGAAAATACCATAAGAAGAAGAAAACAGAGGTTAGTGAAGAACATTGTCTATTTCCACGAAAAAATAAAAAGTTTGCGTAAGCAGAACCAACTTTTCGAATCGATCAACTGTAGCTCTGGGTGAAACCCGTAATTTCATTCGTCCCTTGATGTCTTAGAGAGGCTTCCTTTCAAATTTCGTTGTAATCAAAGAGACGACATAACTTTTAGCACGCTCAGCTGTTCTGGATGAAGCATGTAAGGTCATTCGTCTCTTGTTATCCCAGAGAGACTCCCTATAAATTTGAATACACGACAGGACTCCATAAAAACTGCAAGCTTCGTTTTGATGCATTCGGGAGCATTCACGGCCGTTTATGAATGTTTGATCAAGCTCGAGGGTGTTCTTTCTCGGAGAAGGCATTTCCGCGAACGTTAGACCGTGTTCGCAGTTCGTGTTAACTCAGCGTGGACTCGCGTGAGCAAGGTCGAGCATTTACTCCAGTTTTCTCATCCCCCACAACATTTAGTTCTCTAAGTATTACAAATACGTGGCTCACAAAACCTTGCACTCCTCAAGTTTTGATTCGGTTTACACCTACTCTCTGTTTAAAAATCAAATTTTGTCATTCAAAATTTGGGGTATGGGTTAATTTCGGGGTCGGATTCTACGTATTGTTTACGCTGAATCTAATGGTAACACTTGCATATCTCCCCAACCCCGTTACAACCGAACACTTTAAAAAACTAGTTTTTATTCCATTTGTAATGCTCAATTTTATGTGTTTTTAAAGTGTGAAACTCGGATGTAACGGAGTTGGGGAGATCTGCGAGTGTTAACATTCAATTCAGCGTGAAAAAATATGTAGAAATCGACCCCATAATATTGTTTTCTTAGGAGTCATATGTCACGAAAACTCTCGATTTCATAGAAAAAACCCTGTTTTTCAACATATAAACATGCTTTTATCTTCCAATTAACAAATAAAAATAAAAATTTACTACACCGTCGGAAAGCTGAGATTCTGGCGCATATTTCAATCCTACAGACTAAATTTGACATTTAGAATTTTTTTAGACCTACAGAGTATGAAAAAAGTGGTCATTCTGAAGATTTGACAAAATTCACTTTTCAGATTGATTTTTCACAAATTGACTCATCTTAAAAAACTGTTATGGTACATTAGGGAGATTTGAAATTTAACACTTTTTCTAACAGTATAATCAAATTTGAATTTTCTCAGGTAATTAAGGGAGTTATGGGCGTTTTAGTGAGTTAAGGTCGAAATCACCAAAAAATCAAATACCCCCAAAAAAGTCTAAGCGGCACTGTGGTAGGTACTATAGGTTTATATCCTGTATAGTAAGGCGTAACATGTGCATGGAGACTTATAATGAGAAAACCGAATAAGAATGAGCCGAATTAATGAATGCTCCAATGTTCCTGTATGCCAATGTCTCTCTGGATTCACAGTCGTGTTGATGATATTTTTCTTCTACCACAAATGCCGCAGATTTAATTCAATTCGCTCAATTTATTTCTATCCAAAATCATAATAAACATTCCCACAACTTCAACCTCATAGATAAAGAATTCCAGAGATTTTTTCAACAATGCAGGTGCCCTAGCTAAATTCAAGTACCTAACTAAACAACTCGTAAACGAGTTCCACTATCTGCTTTACAAGCAGGTACCATGTTACATGGATATGTCTTTGATTGGGGATTTCATAACGGTTGTCCTCGAGAGTTGTAAACAAATCCTTTAACTTTAAACAAATCCCTGGGCCGCATCCCGACTAATTCCAACAAAACAACGGTTTACTTATAGAAATGTTGAAAATAACTGTGGACTGTGGAGAGAAGCCACTACAATGAGTTGTTGTTAACAGTCGACTGTTGTCAAGAGGATGAAAATGTTTCCTATGGAGTGGAGTAAATGATGCTATTGCTTTACGTTAAGAATATTGTAACCGGCTTATTAAAATTGTTTATAGTCCAATCAACTTAGTTTAGGAATGTAGCCAGGTACGTAAGGAGGGGGAAATTGGTAGCTTGAGATGTGAACATTTATCACATAAATCAAGCGGTTTCCAACGAGTGGCGAACGATTTATGTGCGATGAAAACTGCGGAAGTTCCATTCCCCTAGCAACGGCTGGGTTGTACGTGAAAAACACTGAAATTGTGACACAAATTTTGCGTCACGGAAATTTTTGGTTGACCCCCCAGAGCAAAGACACATCCATGTCAATAGTATTCAGAATGTTTTTGAGGTATTATTTACTATTTCAATCCTCAAATTTAACCCATGTGAAATTTATAGAGATGCAGATATTTCAGGCACATCCCCGGCCGATGTGTGACTCTTGATCCATAATTTGACTATACAATATTTTTCTTACCCTGAACTTGGAACATGATAGGGAGGCTCTGAGACAACAAGATACTAATGAAATGATTGGCCCCATCCTGATCAGCTGAGCGATGAATTATCTATTTGTTAATAAGGTATCCAGAGATCTCTCTTTGTAGCTGCGCATTAATCACAATTATATTTGATATCACTATTATATTTGATATTACTAATTATCAGGATATTTGACCACAGAACCAAGATAAAACTCGATGTGCAAACATTTTCGATAAAAGTGTTATAACAATCGAGAAAAACGTCCAAATTCCTAACATTTCCAGGAATTAGATTTGCACTTAATACAGATAAACATGAACTCGCAAGAATTTTCTGGTCTTGGTGACTTTTAATCTTTCAGATTAGTATGAAGCAATCAGCAGATTAGTAAAAATTACAATTTTTTTTTCTTTCAATCATCAATGCAACGGAATCCAGAATAGATACTGGGAGCTGATTCTGAACGCTTAGTACACATAATTTCCAATCAAAATGGATACAATCTTTCGTTCAAATGTCTTGAGTTTTAATTGAATAGGTTCAGGAACAATTTAAGAACGAAATCGGTTCATCATTATTATTGGCCTGTATACAAAAATTATTACTTGCAAAGTATCACATTTAAAGTTTTTACAAGGTGCTATTAAAATAAACGATAAAATGAACTCACTTAACTATTACATGACTACAAAACAATGTGGTGTGAAATCATGAACAATGGCAGCTCAACATTGCAAATGTGAACCAAACCCAGGTTTGTTACTAAAGAGTTCACAACGCAGAATGTGGTTGGTTTCAGGGAAGAGATAGAGTTTCTTTGTTTACTAAGTCAACATTTGTTGGGTTTTTGCATTCACGCACTCCGCCGGCTCCCTTTTACTCGTAGGTAGGAAAGTTTGTTCACTTGAGTCTAGTATTACAAAATTTCCCATCCCTCCGTCAGAGTTTACCTCGCTTCAAAATATTATCGTTCTACAGCTCTGTTCACACTTGGAAACTTTCGACGAACCGAGCATTTACAAAACAGTGGGAGATTTCACCTACCTCTTTCATTCTGTTCTATTAGCTAAACGATCTCGACGAGAGCTTCCCAAAAAGGTGCGATATGAAGGATTTTAAATGATTTGAAGTGATTAAAATAGCGGTGTAAAGAAAGATGAATGACGTCATAGGGGAACGATTACTATTCTTCGTCCGTCCAGGGCGTTGTGGTAGTGAGGGATGGGAGGGGGGATCAGCGCCGTTCACCAATGACGTCAATTCGTTTTATTATATCTTTTTTTATCCGAACCATGTGAAGTTTCGAGCGAAAAATTTGCTGTTGGAGGTTTAAGGGCGCGGAATCCCAGGATTCTTAGATCAGAAATAAGAAATTTGAACACACGAAAGTTGCCCATATAAGTTGCGAGTTATGACGTAGTTAAGATGCGTTCTCGAGAAACTGCGAAGTCTTACAAATGTCGATCGAGCTTGGAGGAAGTATCTTCTCGAACTTCAAACCGCGAGCGAGGTCAGGCATCTATTTCAGTTTCAACCCCAAGATGGGTTGAAGTTTTTTTTTACAACTATCACTACAATCCAGTTTTCTGATCCCCCAGAATGTTGTTGGGGTTTTTAGTGGCTAGAATCCAATTTCTTAGATCAAAAAGGAGACGTTTGAATACACGACAGGACTCCATGAAAACTGCAATAGTCGTTTTGATGCATTCGCGAGCATTTACGGCCGTTTATGAATGTTCGATGAAGCTCGAGGGCGTTCTTTCTCGGAGAAGGCATTTCCGCGAGCGTTAGACCGTGTTCGCAGTTCGTGTTAAATCAGCGTGGACTCGCGTGAGCAAGGTCGAGCATTTACTCCAGTTTTTCCATCCCCCCAGAAGGGGTGACTTAGTTCTCTAAGTATAGAATACAAACATGCGGCTCACAAAACCTTGCACATCTTATGTTTTGATTCGGTTTACCCCTACTCTCTGTTTAAAAATAAAAATTTTCACACAAAATTTATTTTTTGGTTTATTATGTAGAAATTGTTTAACAACCCCAACTATATAAGTTCAGTTGCAAATAAAATAAAACACCATATACTTTCAAAAGAGGAAACAAAATTATTGAAAATCATTTAGAAAACTAGACGTTAACATAGATATAACAAATATTGTACAATTGATTAATAACTCAACTACACTGATACTAAATTATATGCCAAATACTCATACTAAGTATTATAATACTCATTATTAAAATATAATAAAATTTATAGATTAAGCAGTGTTCATTTTAGTGTTCATATTTGTTGATAAGTGTGTTAGTGTTCATAAGTAGTGTTCAATAATATGGTGATTTTAAGGCTGAAAGGGGTGTGTTGAGAAAATTCTGAGAAGCCTATCTTTTTCTCTGGTGTTCAAAGAGTATGAAACCGCATCAAAGTCGGTTCATATTTGTGGTCACGAATAAAGGGCATACATACAAACAAAAATAATTTGATTTTTATAGATATAAAAGATACAATAATTCGAATTGTTTTTTTTTTTCCTTTTTCAATTACTCTTACTTGTACCTAAGCTAAGATGTTGAATGTTATTTAATAGAATTTGATTGGGATTAAAACCACGTAATGCATTAATTAATCGGTAATTCAATACAAGAAATCCTACTAGACAGGAATGATCTTTTGCAGGAATTAGAATCCGTCATTCGGGATTTGTCTCCCACGATCCCAGCCTATCCCTTACTATACCGTTTCTTGCCTTCCTCGGGTCTTCTGTCTTCCCGGATGATTCTTCTCCAGGTAGTGGCGAACTTGTCTGATTAAGCTAACGACTTCTGGAAGAGTCACGACTTCCAGACCGGTTCAACGACTCGCAAACTCGCATCGAGCCGATGGAGGGAGAGCGATCGCAAATGGGAATGCGAGCGCTCGGTTCGCCGGTGTTTTTCTTCAGTCTTCAACGCTCTGCGGTCCAGCACGCGCTGGTCAACAGCCTCGCGGGATCAAACGCCGAGCTATTCGCTCATGAGCTGGTCCCAGAGGATTGTTCTGATTATCCTCGAGATATCAGAATGTGTAGGCAGCCTTCACATAGTTTCTACCCTCAATAACCAACACAGGCAAAACTATTTGTGACGTCTTTAACAAAAAGGGCGACTGCCGTACTTGTAGGCCTGTTAACTATAACCTTCTTCGATATCGCTTGAAGAAAATTTAGAACGGATACCTACGATTTTCTCAGGGTTTTCTAAATTATAATGGTGGTGGAAGGGGCGGGATGAGGTTTCGAAAACCCCATTTTATTAGGATAATGCAGAATAGTGATGATCCACACTAGACGCTTTGGATCGCAGTGGACGTGTACTGAAAAGCAAAATTATTACGAAGAGAGAGAGAGAGAGAGAGAGAGAGAGAGAGAGAGAGAGAGAGAGAGAGAGAGAGAGAGAGAGAGAGAGAGAGAGAGAGAGAGAGAGAGAGAGAGAGAGAGAGAGAGAGAGAGAGAGAGAGAGAGAGAGAGAGAGAGAGAGAGAGAGAGAGAGAGAGAGAGAGAGAGAGAGAGAGAGAGAGCAGTTTAGTGACGTTCCACACTAGATGCTATGGTTATAGTTAATAAACTTTATTTGAGCAATATTCTGATAAAAATATATAAATTCAACAATGTTTAGCAAATTTTTTTTTTAAGTTTGAGCAATTTAATGTGCTCAAAATGTGCTGGCCAACGAACTAATCCTTTCATTAAAAAGTTCGGTTTTCCTAAGAGCTCGAACATCGAAAAACTATGTTAAACTTTGAAATGTATGTACTCTGAACTTGGTATTAGAACCTCTTGAAACTCATAGGGTGGATACAGCTTTCGTACAAGTACGCAACCACGAGAGACATTTTATGTCTTTGCGCCCCCTTTCCCCTTCCTATAAAACCCCGTATTGTATTCTAGAGCCACTCAGCTGATCTGGGATCCGTCAGTTGTGTTCAGGAATCCCTCAAGTGCCCACATACCAAATCTCAGAATCGTGGGATCATTAGGGAAAAAAACTGGATTCTAGAGCCACTCAGCTGATCGGGGATCGGTCAGTTGTGTTCAGAAGTCCCACAGGGGCCCACATACCAAATCTCAGAATCGTGGGATCATTAGTGAAAAAACTGGATTCTAGAACCACTCAGCTGATCTGGGATCCGTCAGTTGTGTTCAGAAGTCCCTCAAGGGCCCACATACCAAATCTCAGAATCGTGGGATCATTAGTGAAAAAAACTGGATTCTAGAGCCACTCAGCTGATCTGGGATCCGTCAGTTGTGTTCAGAAGTCCCTCAAGGGCCCACATACCAAATCTCAGAATCGTGGGATCATTAGGGAAAAAACTGGATTCTAGAGCCACTCAGCTGATCTGGGATCGGTCAGTTGTGTTCAGAAGTCCCTCAAGGGCCCACATACCAAATCTCAGAATCGTGGGATCATTAGGGAATCTCCGCGTAACGCTCTCCGCGTGACGCTCCCCCGCGTGACGCTCCCCCGCGTGACGCTCCCCCGCGTGACGCTTTTTCATTTATGTGCCATAGTAAAGACATAAAATGTCAAAAACTTGTCTTTTGGCGCTGGAACGGAATTTTTTAAAATCTCAATTCTAAGGAGAATTATTATCTAGATATATATTACAAGTCGATAAACTCTAGGATTTGTTTCAGAATGTCTCCAAACAGATTTCAATTAAGAAATTTTTCGAAAATTTTGATTTTAAAGTTTTCCGATACATTGAAATAGCTTAATTTTTTACGATAATAAAACTGGACAATTGGGCAATAGAGTGGTTTTCACTTCTCGCCCTGACAGCTTCCTAAAAAACCGGACTGTCCGGGTTGAAACCGGACACTTGACAAAACTCTTGTAGGAACAACATCTCTTGCCGTTGCATACGTGTTGGGGGAGTATGCGAAGCCTCACACCTTCTGTTTTCATTCTTGCGATCACATGGAGTTACACTGCGTCACCACTGCGCAGTAGTTCCTAATATTAGAGAGTTCCTAGTAGATCCGTCGGTCTCAATACGGCGTGCGGTAACGAGAAACATATACCGCACCTTAAAGTCACGTCAAGCCCTTAACGGATCTAGTTGTAACGCTAAATCCATGGAAGGAGGGAATTATCCTTAAGAGGTTATTTGAGTCCATGGAAGGAGGTTATTTTAGACAATTATGTTGTTTCCGGGTCGCGATCTGTTAATGTATTTGTACGGAAGGATGCGCCACCGTAAATCATTGCGTCAGAGTTTCGGCGCCGTATTGTCGATATATCACGTCATATTGTGTTTTACTGATCTACTAGGAACTCTCTATTGCGTTCGTTCTTTCCGCCAAAACGCCGGGTTTTGAAACGTTTCAGTCTCCCTACTCCAGGTAGATAATTACTTTTCCCTCCAATACAGCTTCCTCCGTTCACTCCCGTATAATTTATTTTGGTAGATATAATATTCTCAAAGCATCCGATCGCCTCCGGCTGTTTCCTTGTTTATTATTTTTACCGAGAGAATGCGATGGGAGCCCAGGCCACCTGTTCAACAATTTCTTTCTACTTTTGGTGATGAGTTTGCAGCCCTTTCCGACCGGTGTTTTCATTGAGTTTTGCATTTCGAAAGAAATGAGTTATCTATTCATTTTTGAATAATAATATCCTACTTTGCAACGAGAAAGGGGAATTTTCTTTCTTTTACCGATCTTCTGTATAAAATGAAGCTATGCGACGGTTCCGAGAATTTCAGTTAGCAAATCTTAGCATCATCCTTAAAGCAGTCGGTATACGCAAACGTTAGTTGCATTAAAACCTATTCTTTATAAAATCAATGGCACGAACTTGCTCAAAATTGGAGGATAGATGGCATAAGGAATCATGTTAGGTAATCGCTAAGAAACTTCATCGTAACTTGATGAGCCATCGTAACTTTTTTTGCCATATAAAGCTTGTTATTGTTTGTTGAGATTAATGTTATGGAATCTAACGTAGCATTGTTTAGTAAAATCTAGAATTAAAATTAATATTATTTTCATAAAACTGTAAATTGGGCAATTTCGCCAGTAAATAAAATTAAATAAATAAATAAATGAGTAATAGTATTCACTAATTTCGGAACAGAGTCAGAATCAAGATGTCACTATTATTTAAAAATTCAGAAATTAAGCTTGATACCCTGTAAGAGGTTCCCGTCACGTCTCAGAATGATTGATACTACCACAAGGCAGTGGATACGGTAATGTAGTATATATATTATTTATTTACAAAAAGGGCAATGCCCAATTATAAAGGTTATACAGTAGTAGTATAGTAAGTTGTCGACATTGAGAGTTGTTATATTGAGACAAAATAAAAATAACACAAATTTTGAAAATGAATGTCTCTTGGATATTGAATTAAGATTAATTTTAGAACTCATGGTGAGGCTGAAGAGAGCGGAAGATCTCAGAGCGGATTAATTTAAACTATTCCGTCTCATCAGTGTTTGTCCCCAAATAATGTTATATTAATTTTTACAATATGTGAAGACGTTCTACTGACCACACAGACTTCAATAACTTGGCAGAATAACTACGAGGAATTTATTTAATGGATTCATAATAATAAGCTACATACTGCGGTACATTTTTCACCCGAGAAGATGTAAAAATAAATGACCAGTTTCACTGAAAATTTGTTGTTTACGTTTCAAGATGCGTAGAATCCAAATATCGAAAAAAAAATCCGTCCGTCCACCGTCCGAAGCTTTGTTCAAAAAGTATTGTACCAAACCTTATGAATTTGGCTTAAAAATCGTTTATCTGTAAGGGATGTGCCAGTAACATCGGCATCGCGTTCCATCAACACTAAAGGGTAGAACCTAAGGGCTGAAATATTCAAACATCGAGATCTTGTAATCTTTCAATGTAACAGTAATGATTTTTTGAGTTTCATTTATAGGCAAAGAACCGAACGAAACCATCCCGGTCGCTATGCGTTTATTCCTCTGCTTTCCCTAAAGGCTAAAGCATCGACAAGAAAAAATACATCAACACGGGAGTGAATCGTAGCCAGTAAAACATATCTAAAATCGCCTTGAAAACTATGGCAATTGTATCAGCTGATAATATAACGCCAATGGAATTCCGACTTTCCGAAACTAGGTAGTTTATTATTACTTATGAATCCTATTGGGCTTGTGAATCGTAGGTAGATAATCACCTACTTCAATTATATTAATTTATTAAATTATTGATTAGTAAATACTTAGGAATTAATCTTAATTAAATTATTGTTTCTATTCCAACAATAGAAGGTTAGTATAATCGCTTACGAGTCTACCAAGGTTGGAACGTTTTAGCCAATTTTCTAGGAAAATTGAACTATTGCAATGAATCCTAAATTTCCTTCATGGAAATCCGTTTTGAAATTCCTTGAGTTTAACGCTTTTTGATATGTGTATGTAGAGTTTGATCAAAAAGTTCTGGTTCTTTTCAATTTGCGCGCAAACAGAGTGTCATTGAAACTTGTTGGTGGTCTAAGCGTTACTCTTTCTGAGTCACCTGGTTATTTTATATTGCTGTAATATTCTCAGTTCTCGTGTTATTCTGATCAGTTTCGGAACCTCCGAGGCTAATTTCTTTCCTAATGGACTCACGTTGCTGAAGTTTAATGGAGCTCTTTCGGGGCACCTCAAAAACAATTGCGAGGTTCGGAGGATCACTGAATAGCTGGTTTCTAAGGCTAATTTCGTTCATTTTCGACCTGTCGTTTTACTAAGTTTTTTGTGTTGACATTCATAGAAAAATTTTCAACATTCACCTAGTATAAGTCGAAAAATTGTGGGGTTCTGAGCTGTAAAGGTGTGAATTCATTTGGGAGGCACGATTGCGCCAAGTTTTGATAATTTACTATATATATATATATATATATATATATATATATATAGATACATATAAATGAGGCTCAATAATAATTATAGACCAATCATCTGCGTAGAAGGGCTATCTAATACAGAAATAATATACCTTTGCGTTATAATTTGCAGCGTTTTTTGTATGCATCCAGTGGATGGAGGGAATAAACCCAATGGTGGAAGAGCTGAACTTACTATCACAAAATATGAAAACGGGAATAGTTGTCAGCAATTGGTTAGAGAGTTAGCAACATTGGACCTCAGCATCACAATATGACGCGAGGATCCTGGAAGAGTTCAAGAACAAGAAAACAAAGGATGGGGAATATGAACCGAAGGAAGCAGCAGTAGAAACCTTCCTAAAAAACAACTTGTAAACGAGTTCCACTATCTGCTTTACAAGCAGATACCATGTTACATGAATATGTCTTTGATTGGGGATTTCATAACGGTTGTCCTCGAGAGTTGTAAACAAATCCTTTAACTTTAAACAAATCCCTGGGCCGGGCCGCATCCCGACTAATTCCAACAAAACAACGGTTTACTTATAGAAATGTTGAAACTGTGGAGAGAAGCCACTACAATGAGTTGTTGTTAACAGTCGACTGTTGTCAAGAGGATGAAAATGTTTCCTATGAAGTGGAGTAAATGATGCTATTGCTTTACGTTAAGAATATTGTAACCGGCTTATTAAAATTGTTTATAGCCCAATCAACTTAGTTTAGGAATGTAGCCAGGTAATGTAAAGAGGGGGTAATTGGTAGCTTGAAATGTGAAAATTTATCACATAAATTAAGCGCTTTTCAACGAGTGGCGAACGATTTCTGTGCGATTAAAACTGCGGAAGTTCCATTCCCCTAGCAACGGCTGGGTTGTACGTGAAAAACATTGAAATTGTGACACAAATTTTGCATCACGGAAATTGTTGGTTGACTTCTCAGAGCAAAGACATATCCATGTCATAACAAGCCTGAAATAATGTGCTTAACAGCTTAGTTCCAATGCGGGAAAAGTAGGTGAGGTTTTAGTGGGTTTGAATTCTACAGATCCCAGGGAGAGATACCCCATGGGATATCTTCCGGTCCGATCCGATCTGTACCCAAGTATCTTAAAGGTTTTCTTATAGCCTACGGGGAAAAATGCCAAATTGGGTGTGGCATATAGCTTCTTCGTATCTGTTACATGAATGTACAGATCATTGCAATGTTTTTAATGCTCCTAAAAGCTTCCAAGTTTGATCAAAATCGGTAAACCAGATAATGAGAAAATTATTCTAGATAGATGCTACGTTTACTTGTAAGCTAACGCAGTGAATCGGGAGCGATCGAGTTCATTGGAAATCATATACAATACTAACCGTTCCATCCCGAAAAATTGCATATAGAAATCGAATGTAAATAGCAGAAGTTATGCTTGTTACAAGAATTTGATGTTTGCAGTTACTAATGCGTGATCGTAATAAAACCCACATGGACTAATCAAATCGTTATTTCCCGGAAATCCTCTGAATATGAGCGACATGGGACTAATAGGTCATGACAAAATTACGCTAGATGGATTTCACGTTTGTACAAGCTATAAATTTCTGAGTGATGAAATTGATAGGGGACCATCCTCAGCCTAAGGGTAGTATATGGGTGCGTTTTCTAATGAACTTTTGTTCTGACAGATTTGTCCAAACAAAAATACAACCCTATTGAATGAGAGTCGACCTCGGCAGCGACCGATTCTTCAGAATGCGTGTGTGAACGTCTGAAGGTTTTGAACGATCGCGATCAAGAGGCTCAAGATGGCATATTTTGGCCACCTTATGAAAAACTCAGAGTACGAGCTGCTGCCAACCGTCATGGTGATAAATATTGCTGGACGTAGAGCAGTAGGTAGAAGAAGAGCTTAGTGACTTTCGAATATCCATCAATGGACTACCAGGGCGGCAGATCTTTCAACTCGTGCAGGGTCGAGATATATTAGGTGAAGTGACCTTAGCTAAAGATGGCACGTGAAGAAGAAGAAGTTGGATTTTACGTTTGCGAACACGCAGAGTGAAGAATTGACATGTGAACGATGAAACTGATAGGGAACCTCTTCAGCCAATCCCAAACATTTTCTTATAATCTCATCAAAAACTGATGGAAACTGTAGAAATAGAGGATTGGGAGTCATGGACTCGAAATTGTTCAGAATGGACTAAAACGTAAAATGCGAGTGGAAATTTTATTGGAGCAGAATCATTTTTACATATCTCTCAAAAGTGAAAACATTGTTCCTGCCACCTTGTTAGTCTCGGAAGCAAAAATGCTTGCAATTATGATAAGAATAAGTTCAGTAGCATACAAAGGCCTTATAATTGGATAATGGGACTGAGTCAAACCGGAGGCGAAATCTGGGGCAGGGCTCTTTCGTCCTCCACCCCATTATTTTACTCGGTTCTCTCTGCCATTCAAAGCTTCTCTCGGACGGGGATTCTCGTAGGAACGTCCTACTACCACCCCGTACGAGATCCCACCCCTCAAATCGATATAGACCCCCCTTTACTGCCCCCCTTTCCATCTACTTACCCACACTAATCCTCGTATAGTCTGTTGTAGGGGTGGAAGTTGGTGTGTTGTCGTGTGGTAGTACTGTGGTGTTGTGGTGTGGAGCGGGGAAGGGTGGATCTTCACGTGTTCCCAGCCACAAAGACACCCCCTTCATCCCCCAACCTCGTCCCACCTCTCCAAGACCATTTTTCCACCCATTTTATTTAAATACGCTTCAGAGAGGGTAGTTTAGTCTACTCAATGGACCCATTACCCCTTCCTCCTGCTCCTCAAGTTTCCTTATCTCCCATCAAGATTTAATAGCTCCGAGAGCCGTAACCTTATATTTTCTCCCTTCTGTTTTCCTTACAAAGGGAAGCAGAATTTTTTCCCCGTTACTGCTTGGGTAATTTCTCATAAGACCTTAAGGTTTCCCAGGAGGCAGTTTCGAAACAGGACGAAGAAGCATTCAAATCGTTTTCTTCAAGCAGCATGGCTTGATAAAAAGAAGTCCTGACATTTATTTTCACAAACGTCTTGAATAGTTCTTAGCTTGGATTCTTATAATATGAATATCTGATTTAAAAAATGGGAAAAACTGTCGATTGCCCAATTTTGTTTCGTTTCAAGTTTTACTAACCCATCCCGTTTGAAAATAATAAAATACCACGCTGCCCGAATGCAATTTTTCTCGATATTTATCAAATTTTCTTATCTTCTCTCTTTGTTAAAATGTATAAAATTTAAGCTATTTTCACAGATATCCCTTTAAGCAGATACTGATATTTCGTGATTTTTCGTAGATAATGCAGCTATTGTAATAGCTTCTAAATTTTCATCATGGAAATTCGTTTCGAGGCGTTCTAAGTCAATTCCTGGATTTTAACGCTTTTTCGTATATAGCATTTGCTAGGAAGAGTTAGTTGGGCAGCAATTTTGCATGCTAAATTGGTCCAATTTCAAAAACTGAGCCAAAAAAATCATTAAGATTGGCAAAACGGCTAAACTTACTGAAATAAATTTTAACAACTATAAATTAGAAAATTCAAAAATGTAAGCATAAAATCATGCTGAAAAATGTACTTAAATTTCATAGTAGTACATAAAATCGATAAAACTAAAACAAAAACTAAAAATCAGAAATATAAATTTTCAGCGAATTTTCCTAGAAAATGAACTATTGCAATCGGAAAATTTTAAAATCAAAATTTTTCAAATTAAATATTTGAAATTTGATTTTTTTTGGTCGGAAATCTGCAAACAACCTCCATCAGCATATACATTATAAATGAAATAAGAGCGGGACAGATTCAAGTTAGCAAGGTGAAGATTAATTAATTAGATCATCTGTACAGATAAAATGTAGTTTCAAACGATGGTAGTCATTATCGCTATAAACTCCAATAATAAAGCTTACGGTAGACTCTCTCGTAACCGACCTCCTCCGAACTTGAGCCTTTTGGCCGTTTAACACGATGTGCAGGCATTTTTGCAAGGAAAATTTGCCACTCTTGTATTATTAATAGAGTACATGGAGTATGTAGCGTTTACTGAAAAAATGGAGCGAGAGATGTTGTTTTCCTTCTCATTACCTCCCGGAAAAACCGTGCAGCCCGAGCAACGCAGAACAAGGAAAGAAAGGTCTTGCTTCCCTCTCCTCACCTTAAGGGAAGTTTGTAAAGAGTGAAGACGTGAAGAACAGAGTCTACTGTATTGAACAAAGTGGTAGGCTACAAACCCAGTGATACCACGGCTGCAGGAAAAAGTTGTAAAGATGTCATAGTGAGAAATACGGAGGAGTGAGCCTCACCTTATGTGGCAGGACCTTCAGTGCTATAGCTCAGATCAGTTTTGCGATTGCAAACAACGTTGTGCCACCGCAGAAATGTTTTTGGACGCGATACCCTAGAAAACATCTTGCAGCAATTGATGGACGACAGTGTATTTTCTATTCAGTATCTTTTCTACTGCAGGAGTTCTTAGCTCAACTGCCTGCTAAACTGCATGAGGCATTGGTGTCATGTGGATGTGGGCAATATGTATACTAGTACCTCATTGCTTCAATAAAATCAAGTAAAATATCATATGGCTGTATTATAGTGGTCTTTTCAGTGTTTATGCTCCGTAAGGAACGTTGCTTCTCGCTATACTTCTGGGACCTAACTTCTATTTTAAAAATTACGTACATTACCATAAGGCTGGGTTATACAGGGTGTCCCATCTAAACGGGCCCATCGGGAAATTACGGCCTTACGGTGCGAGCTATCGAAAAATTGAACTGGACCTTTTCAACTCAACTCAGCAACTCAGCTCATTTCAACTCAGCTTCACGATGCAGAAGTCCGATTTTTATTTTTCCTTGTTTTAGGGTCTCAAATCATTGATTCAAACTGACGGTTTCCTCTTGACCCCCCTTTTTTATTGCTTTTTTCGATTTCAGGTTGAATTTGGAACAGAAAATGCCTCATTGAAATTTTCTTTTTGGGGCTTTGTTTCTGAGTTATTCCACTTTTTGCGGAAGTCCGATTTTTATTTTTCCATGTCTCAAATCATTGATTGAAACTTACGGTTTCCTCTTGACCCCCCTTTTTTATTGCTTTTTCCGATTCTAGGTTGAATTTGGAACAGAAAAGGCCTCGCTGAAATTTTCTTTTTGGGGCTTCGTTTCTGAGTTATTCCACTTTTTGCGAAATACAGAAAATCGCCGATTTCTTTCAGACATTACCAACACTTTCTTACTATTTTTATCTTCAATTTTTGAGATTTTCACCACACTTTTGAAATACTTTAAGTAATAAAGATCATAGTGTAGACTGAACAATAAGTATCAGGAAGCTGTTGTTTTCTTGACCCTTGAATACAGTTTGCACGAGATGGAGCAGAGGCTTCAGAAGGAGAAGGTGGCATTTTCGATTTATCTCAACACAACTGACTCGAAGTCTCCTTGTGGTACATTTTTTAAACTGTATTCTGAACAGTGATTCTGTGTGTTCTGACCAGTTTGAGGGGGGTTTTTTTTTTCAAACGACGATTTGGAAAACTTTTCTTAAATCGTAAGCGGTTCAAGTGTAATGTCATCCCCCTGATGGTGATTGTTGATTATGGACGCTGGGGTCTGATGATAGATAGTTTAATGCTGATTTCAAAAGTGTGGTGAACATCTCAAAAATTGAAGATAAAAATAGTAAGAAAGTGTTGGTAACGTCTGAAAGAAATCGGCGATTTTCTGTATTTCGCAAAAAGTGGAATAACTCAGAAACGAAGCCCCAAAAAGAAAATTTCAAGGAGGCCTTTTCTGTTCCAAATTCAACCTAGAATCGGAAAAAGCAATAAAAAAAAGGGGGGTCAAGAGGAAACCGTAAGTTTCAATCAATGATTTGAGACATGGAAAAATAAAAATCGGACTTCCGCAAAAAGTGGAATAACTCAGAAACGAAGCCCCAAAAAGAAAATTTCAATGAGGCATTTTCTGTTCCAAATTCAACCTAAAATCGAAAAAAGCAATAAAAAGGGGGGTCAAGAGGAAACCATAAGTTTCAATCAATGATTTGAGACCCTAAAACATGGAAAAATAAAAATCGGACTTCCGCATCGTGAAGCTGAGTTGAAATACTATAAAAAAGGTCCAGTTCAATTTTTCGATAGCTCGCATCGTAAGGCTGTAATTTCCCGATGGGCCCGTTTAGATGGGACACCCTGTATACTAATAGATCAATTTGAATATCCTTTAAACTCGGAAAGATTTATAAAGAAATGGTATTTCATGTATTAAAGTAGGCAGGCACCTTAAAAATATCATTAATCACGATGGATAGAACCATTTGTTCTTGTCACCGGCCCGTAATTACCTGGCAAATTAATTATTTTCTTTTCTTTTCTTTCTAACAGGAAGAGACCCGTCACTTGCAGAAAGCTCACTAAACTAATGGATTAAGAGGGTATTGCTTTGCGCGTTTTGGAAGTTTATAACACGGAACAAGTTAGAAGAAAATTTTGAGGTTGTAATTGATTGATCATAATGAGTTGTTACCTAATGGTCATCAAGTTAAATTACCATTGAAATGCCAAAATGGAATGAATTAGATTAACCTTCCAGTAGTCGCATGGCCCTCACAGGTGCATAGTGAACGATAATCCACTCCCCTACCTGAACGAGAAGGGTGGGGAGGATGCCCCTCCATCTATCCTCCTCAAATCACTTTCTGGAGAGACAGTGCGAGTTTGGGCTCTTCGTGTGTGCCAGTTGCTGCAGAGACATCAAAAACACCTCACAGGTGCATGCGACCATCCAAGTAAGTAAATTAAATTTCTATTTTTTTATTCTTTTTCTTGAAAAATTCTTATTTTATTGGATTTGTGCTTGTGTATCTAACCTGTAGTAATCATTTGAATAGGGAAACATTAAATATTTTCCCCTTTTACGCACTTTGCACCTGTCAGGTACATGCGACAATTCACGTGTAATTTTTATTTCAGATGGCGGCTGACAAGATTACGGTGAACCTGATGGATGATGAAAATGTGGAAGCACTACACCGTCTGCTATTCGATCGTACTGATGATGTAGACATGTAACAGATAGATGTAACATTCTACAATAAGATAAAAGGAGTGGACACGGTAGACAAGCTTTGTGCCACTTACAATGTTGCTCGAAATGTTTGACGTTGGCCAATGATGGTCTTTTTTTCCATGCTCAATGTTGCTGGCATTGATGCACAATTAATTTACAGGGGAAACAGGAATACAATCAAAAGTCGTCGACACTTCCTGCGGCAGCTAGCCAAAGAGCTCGTGGAGCCCCATATATTGCGGCGTGCTTCATCCACGACACCACTCCCTAGAGGACTCCGAGACAGGATGTCATCATCATTCCAGAATCCACCCACAGATGCTGCTCATGCTGAAGAAGGAAATGAAACAGCAGGCACAAAAAGAAAACGCTGTGGACCCTGCTACGAGGCGAAGAAAAGAAAGAGCATCAAGTACTCGTGCCAGATCTGTGGCGAGTACCTGTGTCTAGAGTATATTTCTCCACTGTGCAGGAAATGTTCTGACAAACGGAGGGGGGGGGGAGATGATTCAACTAATTCAAATGATGTGTATAAGTAATTATTATTTATCTAGAAACCATTCTGTTTGGTTTTTTTTCTTATTTTTTGACGAGCCGAATAATTATATAGGTAAGATAAGATACGTTTATGTTACCGAGATTACTAGGTACCTATCAGAAATGTACAAGGCATTGAGCGCCTGGTGACTAGATTTTGCGGTATGCTAATTCTAGTCTAATCTAGATCATAAATGGTAAGGGATAGAATGTACTTATCCAGATTACATACAATGTTCAATCAATCCTTTACAATGTTCAAATTTTTATGTTTGTTATAAAACTTGGGATTATATATGCAGTTTGGCTAGCACATTTTCCTTCCAGAACCCCAAATTACCTTTCTCCATTGATATATATAATATTTTCGTCATATCTGGCCAATAGATTAGTTGTGACCTAAGAAAAAGTGCAGATGCACCTCACAGGTTCATGCGACAATCCTTGTGCAAAAAACACATGCGACAAACGGAAGATTAAAATAAAAGTACTCAGCTGATTGGAGTAGTTATGTTCCTAGTGTCCCATGTAGGCTTTGATTTTAATATCAGCATTTCAGCAGATTTATTAATAGAGAAACTACCCTCATAATACATAGATGATCAGAGCATGAAGCATACCTATCTAGTAAATGCATAGAAGCTCCTTTTAGAATTGCTGGCACGTCGGCCGGTCAAGTAGAAAGTAGGAATGCCATGGAGCTAATTCATCTGAACAGGGCGATTTTGAACTTGGTGGATGTCACCCAGTAAGTAGTTTTGGAGCGAAACTGATGTTCACTACATAGAAGTGTACTGTAGAGTATATATTTATTTATAAGGATAATAAATACTGCACTACCTCAGTAAATTGTATAAAAATCTGCGAACATCATATGAACAAAAAGAAAATTTTGTGAACATTTATAAGGAATTTAGGTGCCCCCCCCCCCCCCCCCCAGAGGTGCAATGGGGGCCTAAATCCTCATAAAAAGGTAGAGGAGAGTAACAGGCATCCCGTCAGAGAGATACCACCCCTACTAATAGCTTTTAATGAGCCATGTTCGGGGAAGGTTGATTTTCCTGTCACCAGGAATTCCATCCAACGCCAAACCAGCTGCCAAAAATGATCGAGAACAGCCCGCAGCTCCCATTGATTCATCAACGGGACGCTGACAGCGCTATCTCTGGTGCTCTGACGGGAGCTTGATGGACCTCACAGGAGGTAACTCTGTTACACTCCTCCCCTTAAAGACATACTTGATTGAAGATCAAGTATGGTAATTGGGTGGAATAGTGAATAGCTGAGAACTGATGCTCATTCGTTCATAAATAGCTGCATTGGCGTTTTGGATGGGGAAATAGAAATTAAAACTGGATTGTCAATGAAGCTTCATAAGAAGTATCTTCATTGAACAATCGGGACAAAACGGATGCTCAACGATGGAGACTTATACCTTAGGAAATTAAAATATATATAGAAATTGAATGAATGAAAATCAAAGAATGACGACTGGCTTATTAGGCACAGACACTGGCTGACTAGGCACAGTAAGATTAAATTGCCCAACTATGGGGACTTAAAATGTGCACTAACCTGGTAATTGACATATTATAGCAATACTCAGGTGGCATGAAATTTAAATAATATAAAATATAAATGGGGAATAAAAGAGAGAAATTATAAGGCAAAGACCAATGAAATTATTTATATACCAAAGGGTGATAATGGGAATTCCTTCTGGAACCCCGGGCCATGTTTCTTCTGAAACATTAACGCCAAAAAAAATAGTGGATTGGACTACTAGGCGTCAACGGTGCATAATCCAAACCACGCTCTGCTACCATAGGTATAAGGAAATTAGGTGCCCCCCCCCCCCCCAGAGGTGCAATGGGGGCCTAAATCCTCATAAAAAGGTAGAGGAGAGTAACAGGCATCCCGTCAGAGATATACCACCCCTACTAATAGCTTTTAATGAGCCATGTTCGGGGAAGGTTGATTTTCCTGTCACCAGGAATTCCATCCAACGCCAAACCAGCTGCCGAAAATGATCGAGAACAGCCCGCAGCGCCCATTGATTCATCAACGGGACGCCGACAGCGCTATCTCTGTTGCTCTGACGGGAGCTTGATGGACCTCTCAGGAGGTAACTCTGTTACACATTGCACAGAAGCCTTAATGTTGATGCCTGTTTTATGTTTGATCCTAGGATGGTCGGACATTTTTATAACTTGCTGAAGAAGGTCTTGGCAAACAGACCGAAATCTTTACATAGTTTTAATAAAACTGACGCTCCCTTACTGGGGGAGTAAGAATTGAAGTCTTTCTCCTCTTCTCATACTCGTGCAGGGAACCGTAAATTTTGCCATCTTTGTTTTAGAGGTTCTTTCGTTCTGACAACGGCTTTTTGAAAATCAAAAACTCCATTTGCGTCGTATAATCGTTTGAAGAACCAAAGGGAAGAAGGATGGAGGGGGGGGGGGGCAGCTTTCCCTTTTGGTCTAATATCATAATCAGGCCCTGACTCTCATAATGAATGCGGACACAGGCTTCGGAAGGAAAAGGGTTAAAACTCCCTCCATGCAAATGTACCGAAACTTGTGCGGCGGATTACGAGCCGTGAGGACTGATTAGTGATTTGAATAATACCTAAGTTTAACCCGTTAGCCGTTGGCTTGGGGTCCGGGATACGTTCAGAATTCCAGAGCGTCCCCCCCTCCCTTCCCCCTCTACCTGTAACCCAACCAGCGGAGTCGGGCCCCCCGTCACAACTTCGGGCAAACAACTTTCTTCTCCGAAAACCCTTCCTCCACTTCCATTAGGACGTTCACTCAATTGAATAAAAAAACACCCTGAGTATCCTTTATATTTCAGAAAGATCTCCCGGGCCTTTCCCTCCTCCTGTATCCCGTACCTTTTTTTCCTCGCTTTACCCTCAAAAATCGGACCTTGTGAAACTGGGAGGTCGCAGTGAAATTTTAAAAACGGAATTCAATATGGAAGTTGAGTCATTACGAGAGAATAAGTTCAAGGAGTGGGATTTCTCCCCATCGAGCTTTCCCAAAAGGCTTTTCAAGATCCGTGCCGGCATCACTGAATTATTAAGACGTTTTTGCTTTTAAAGAAGGTCTATTATAAATTAATTTTATTCGTTTATTATTGCTTTGATTCTGAATCAATGTTAAAATATAGTGCATTATTATGTGTAGTAATATTTCATAATTATTAATAACTGGCCGGTTACTCGTTCGTTGCACAGACCCACCTGTGCGGGTTAGTCGGTGCATAGACTGCGGAAATAACCATATCCAGACTGTTTTCGTAACTACGGAGGCTACAAGCCAAATTACAGCATAAAAGTAGCAAAATCAAGCTCTTACTGTCCCTAGGAGTCAATCTACCAAATTTCAACTTCTTAGGGTGGACAGGAGAGAATTTAGCTCACTCAGCTGTTCATAAAAGAGACTACCATTTCAATTGTACCTTAATGACCCAGAGAGTCTCCCTGTCAAATTTCAACGTCCTAGAGTAAATAAACAGGAGGAGATATAAATCACTAAGCTGATCATGAAAGAGTCCATAATGTCAATAGTCTCTTAATGTCCCAAAGAATCACCCTATCAAATTTCAACTTCGAGGGTGAAGAGGAGAAAATTTAGCTCACTCAGCTGATCGAAATCGTCGGTACCAAACACGCGCGGAGAAAGGGCCTGAACTGCGTGTTGGCCACCTTATAAAATTTCGGGAGCCAAACAAATCTATTTTCGTCCCGCTCTTCGCTCGAAATATCAAATTTCCGTCCATCGCCTACCAATAATGCCACCCATGCTTCACTCGTAACACCCGTAGCAACCCGTCAAGGCTTCTCCACTTGTCACGAATTTCCGCCGCTAAAAACTGCCTGTTAGCATTCATAATAACAAAAGTTCGGGAACTAAACAAATCGCTTGCGAAGGGTAGCGCCATTTATGAAGTAGAAGGATGTTTTGGAGGTTCAGACCTAGCCTGTTGTGCGCCGAAAATCGCTGATAATTTTACGACCGCTCCCGTCAGAATCGGTTGAGCCTTTAGCCGCCTATTGGGAACATGCATACATACAAACATGGAAACAAACTTTGAGTTTTATGTATAAGATAAGGATTATATTGTCCTAGTATTAGCTCGCAAATAGAACATTGGCTCAATGAAGTAGGTTGGGTCCTAAATCTCACTTTTGTAGGTTGCCCTATACCTCACGCTAATTTTTCTGTATAGATGTATGGTTTACTGTTTAAAATCCAGTACTAAAATTAATCAAAATTTTTTGAGGACTGGTTTCATGTAAAAGACGGATATTCGTTGGACAATGACCCAGTTAAGAACTTGGAGCCTGAGTAGTTCCAATATCCTCCCGTCCCTAATCTATTTCAAATGGTTTGAATCTCGGCGTCATGAACCCCACAAAGTTACACCTCTTTGTAGGGTCTCCATTGAAGTGATAATCCCTTCCTGATCCCTCGCGAACGTCAACAGTAGCTCATCGTTCCATCAATCATCTCCCTAAAGACTTTGAAGGTTTCCAGGCTCTCTGCGCGTCGGATTTCCGACGGTTCCGAACTATGTCGTCCCAACCTCCCTAAAAGTTGACTTGGAGGAGTTGGGACGGCGAAACTAATTCCCCCTGCAAACTTGAAAGACCCGGGGACTTCTCCATCGAAAACTTTCGGTGGAAACTAATCTTCTCAGCATCCTCGGATCGACTAGCACCGCGTTGTAGTTCGTAGCTTGAAACACCGGTCTGACGTTTCATTACCTCTTCAACCCCTTGATAAACAAACAGAATGGGTTATTCGCTCGAATACCTTCCGACTGATGTGCTAATCGCTTCAGAACAATAATTAATTTTACATATTTTAGCAACACTAATTAATAACACATTATATTGATTTCCTCACGGAAACGTAGTGATAACCTTAGGATAAGGAATTGCTCAATTTCACAGCATAACTACGATTTTCATGATATGTTCATAGATTTATTCACCACCACGTTTAAATCAGATATCTAATATTTATTCGTAACGCCAAATCCTAACGATTTCCAAAACAGATCCAACTTTACAACTTAAAAGTGACAGTTTTGGAATATTTCTTGAAATTAGTCCAACAATATCTAGTCAATAAGACCATGATAAATAATTGTAAGTTTCACGAATAACAATTACGATTTTCACAAGAAAAGATGAGAACTGTTATTGCGAATAATAAGGCTCGAGCGCAGGCACATTCTTAAAGTGACATACCTATGTCATGTCATACGCAAGGCTTGAAGAAGTTTCGATATTTGACAAATTTGGTGTAATATATTCCTTCCTTGAAGGTTTCTATATTATATAGTTTTCGAATAAATCGCAGAAAGACTTTAAGATACATAATGTTTGTTAAAATTATTATTGACCTGGATGATAAATATCTTAAACGAAATGGGAACTGATTATTTAATAGTAACTTTATTGAAAATAAAAGCAGAGTTTTGGGGATTTCGGGTTTGACCGTGCTGTCTATTATGAAGTACTTAACAACGAACAGTATGAATGAGAAAATGAGGCATGCGCAGTAGTTACAAGTGATGTGATAATTACTCATCTGATTTTCCTGTAAATTTGATCGAATTATTAACGTCTCATGAAATGGCCATAATGAATTAAATATTTGCTCATGTCCGTAGGCATTGGTTCGTGAGCGCACCTTATGCTGTGTATCATAGAAAGTTATGTGTCCGTATGATTCTTGAAAACGTTACTCAATATTCGATAAAGTATGAAAAACCTGCGTATGGTAAGGATTTCAGGTTTGCGCTTGCGCAATTGCTAAAACTTATATGCGAAAGATTAAATAATTCATAGGTATACAGTGAGTTAACGTAGGTACCTGAAATCTTCTGGGAGCTCAGAACACATACCAATGGACTGATGGATCCTATAGAAGAATGTCCACTGTCATAGTATCACACAACTAATGCAATTTTCCTTACTCATTATCACCAAGAAATACCAATAATGTGTAGGACCGTCAATGGTTATATGGCAGTAGTTGTTTCCGACAGCTCCCACCTGCTATAAGCACGTTATCATTACAGGGATTCAATTTCCATATACCTACGTGATGAATCGACTGCGATGGAATGGATGGTACAGCGTACACGATCCTAAAGCAAAAACAGATATACGTCATTATGTACCAGAGGAAATCAATGTTCCCCCCGGCAACACAATGACATAATTACGTTACATAATACATGACAATGAGTTTAGGTATACGCCACCAACCACGGTGATTCCTTGAATCGATCGACCCGATCCATTTATAAAAGCAGTGTGAAGCCATCATTTCCAAGTTAACTATGAACATCAATATCGCATTAGCGGGTGGCGGCCAACAGGGGCTCATTTGATTTCAAATTGGAGCTGTCAAGTAGATTTCATGCACACACCATATTGTCTCCAAAACATAATATATGACTAGAAAAAAACAAAGACGGCCCTCTTAATGCTAGTAGTCACAAACTACCTTTGATTTTCGACTTCCTTTAGGAAAATGCATTTACTGATTTATATCGTCAACAGTTTATTTTATTGCCGCTCTCAAGGGGTGAAGCCACAAGGCGTGTAGTGATTTCTGTTCTGTAACCAGTCTAGAGGATGAAAATAGAAGAAGAAGAAGAAAACATGTTTTATTAAACATAAGTACAAGAAATAACATTAAAAAAAAAAAAAAAAAAAAAAAAAAAAAAAAAATAAAATAAAAAATAAAATAAAATAAAATAAATAAATAAATAAATAAATAAATAAATGTATATATATATATATATATATATATATATATATACATATAGTTGCTACATGTAATAATCATGGTTTCACGTTTTTTAGGACCGCCTGATGCCGCCGTCATTTACTCACATTAAATTAATTTTATTAAATGAAATGAATCTTGATGGGAAAAAAGAAATAGAACATGCTAAATAGCCACCCGAGCTGAGAAACGATTGAATCGAAAGAACATATTGACCTAAATTATACTTATCTATATAACCATGGTACATTCTCAAAAAATTATAAAACCATTCAACTCATTGGTGAAACGGGCTCAACCGTATTAGTCTCTACATAATGCTCTCATGTTCCACAGAAATTCCATCAGACAATCGACGAATTTTCTATACTACCCATGCACTACATAAGGAAATTGGAACTGAAACAGCTGTTGAAGCTTTCTTCAGTTGTTGAAACCATACTCAACCGTCGCCTTAAATCTCAAGCTCCATGCCACTTTACAGTATTTAATCATAGCAGAGTTTCCCGTTTTAATAAGTCCAAGGTATTCCAACCATTCAATCTGCGGTTTACCTAAAAAACGAATCCTAACCATACAAAGTGCTCTGCATCTACAAATAAAGTAACATGCATTTTCAATTTCTCCACTGCTGCATATCTCACATGTTTGGTCTCCAGCATCAATATAGGGCCTATATCTGAGAGCCAGCAAGTCCCCAAGAATTTTTTTGAGCCATTTAAACTTTTGAAAGTCTTTGAAATTACAGGTTAGAATAATTCAGCTTTCAGATATCAGGGCTAAATACTGTGGATGATTGCGGGCACTCAGTGCTTTTTGCTTCCACTCAGAATACAAGTTGTCACCCATGATCCTTAAACTTTCAGAGGATAGAGGATGAAAATACTGCAAAAATAAAAACCATAAATGTGACCAGATGATACATACAATACCTTATAACTGATGAATGATTTATAATAGGTACTGATAAATTCTATTATGGGTACTGCCGTGGCCGGACATATGTTTCAGACAGTTTCCACCAATAAACAAACGCCCGTTAGCAGACAAGAAATAGGTTGAGGTCACATGGCGCCACTAAAACAACATGCCACTTGGGGGGGGGGGGGGGGGGGGGTCCCATTGTGGGTCAACATATATATTTGTCAAAACATGATTATGTAGGACAATCGTCAAAGCAAACATTGTTGTACAAAGCAAATCATCATTCATGTAGCCAATAAAAGAGGGGGAAAAACAGATTGATTAAAACAATAATAATAAAATAAAACAAAAGAGTGTAGGCAGGTCATTAACCCGCCTAAAAGGCGGCTCGGCCGGGGCTTCCCGACCGAGCCCGGACCCGACCCACCATGGCGGCCTCCCGGGGGGCGCCCACCTATTTCTAGGTAAGCACCCCTTGCTACGATTAATAAATCGCACTACCGAAAAAAACACCAGGCGAGACCGCCCCCGAGCCGATCGAGAGCCCCGAACCCAAAATAATTTGCTCGCTATAAAGCCATACACTCAATAAATTACAATCACACTAAAAACAATAACTCATACAACTTATATAAATCTAAAAAAAAAATAAAAATATTCAACAGTTAACAAGTTATCACAGTCTCATAATAAATATCTAAAAAGCTAACTCGAGTACTTTTATAAAATTCCTCGGTTGCTGACATAAAATTAACAATGGCTACATGATAAAAACTATTTGAAGGTGAATAAGTGGAGTAAAACGTCCCACTAGTAAAAAAAAAATATATATATATATATATTGCTTGATTTTTGTTTGCATGAAAAAAATTACTATCTACTATTTAAAAATGGCACATTTCATCTTGAAAAAATCACTGGTGTGGTATAGTTCTTGCTTAATGAGTTCGTGTTGTATGGTGCGCTTGAAAAGTTTGAAAGAAAGCTCTTTAGTCTCCTCGTTAAGCAGATTGAACATACGGGACCCAATTTGGAAGGGGTTTGAAATCATTGAAGATTTAGTCTAACTTGCGGGGGACGGAGGTTTTTGCGGCATCTGGTGAAATGATTGTGATTAGCCGTGCCATCGGAAAAAACATTCAAATTCTTCTTCACAAGCAACAAACAATTGAGCGCATAGATGCTAGGAAGTGTCAGAATCCCAAGTTCTTTAAAATGTCCTCGACAACTTTGATTCCATCCAAGCTTGAGGACAGTACGGATGGCTCTTTTTTGTAGTTTAAAAATGACCTCCGCATGACTGGAATTGCCCCACAACACCACACAGTAAGAAATACGGCTTGCGAAACATGCGTGATACACCATAAGCAGAACCATAAGCAGAGTGATGATATCACTCAGAAGCTAATCATGTCTTGTTCACTTCGCTCACTATACCTTCATTCCTTAAACATCAGGCCAAGAGATCCTTATCCAACTTTGAGCAACGGGATTACGAATTGAAGCCTCAACGTATCCAATTCAGGCCTCATGATTCCGGTCTATCCAATTTAGGCGATAGAATTCCGGCTAGTTCTTTTGTAGGCCATGAGATCCCGCATTCCGGTTGTGGTCCTAACCAATTTTGCCAATGATTTTCGCCCCACGGGATTTCACATTCCGCCGGTAAATTCAGCCACCCTTCCTTCCAGTATCCAAAGTATAAACTAGGGTTTTATTAGTCCAGGATTATCAAACTCAGTTCAAAGTTAAATTCGCTGGATTTCTAAGCACCTTCCATACGAATCAACATCAGGTAGTGCTAGAAGTAACGAGTCAATGTCAAGATGCATGTCTATAGCTATATCACTGATGAAGATATGATGTATCATAGTTCTTCATGAGCCAAGCAACTCGGTTGACTACTATTTTGTTCCTCCTCAGAAGTTAAGCAACGAAAGTGCCAATAAGGCATAGTTTCTGAAGTACCCAACGCAGACCAGTGATCTCACATGATCGTTGCTCATGCGATGGTGGTGGCTCTGCGATGCATGATGGAGTTCTGTACGTCATTGCACATAATCAACATCGGAATGCAGTTATTGCTGACAGCTCTTCTCGCCTGACCTTAAGCAAACACAATACCATGGATCCCCACAAGAAAAGTTATGGTAGCGCGAATAGACGTGGCTCGGTGCAGCAATTTACAGAGTCTATCCATGATCATCAGAATACGAATCGTCTCGAGAGTAATTTACGATTCACTAAAGATGGCATAATTTACAACACCTAATAACTGAGAGTGTAATCAATATATTTCTGATACCCTCATTGTGTTTTTATACCAATGTACATGCCCTTAAGGTAGGTTATTAGAAGTCAATCACTTGATAACTTTATGGATTTTTATCTTCAATGAAATTTTTTTTTTTAACAGCCGGCTAATTTTGTTTACATGATAACATTTCGAAATCTAAAATGAATTGAGTTAAAGTCACAAGCTAATACCTGATGTTTTCATTAGTGTAATTAAATGTTTATTGTACTTCTGGAGAGGAGGTCTTCGCCGTAGGCTGGTCAGGATCGGTATGAGCAACAGGGCCGTCGTGCGCCATATTTATCTCATCTTGGAAGTTTACGGATATGAAATTTAAGCTACTCAAAAAAGAAAAATGGTCAATTACCTACTTGAGAAGCTATGGTTCAGATACGAGTGGTCCGCAAGTCGTACAAGTAGTCCGCATCTATTCGAAGCATAACGTAGGTACAGCATTAACTTGCCATGCTTCTGGTAGATAAGGTTGGGAATTTTTCGTCCCTTATGGAAATTATAGCTAGTAACGCTTCATATTTAAGGGGCCGAGGCATTTATCTCCTTCAGTTTCTCCTGAAATGACATAAACCGGCTGAGAAGCACACAAAAAAAGAGCAAATGTAAATCTGTGTTGGTGAACTGGTGAAGGATTCAGAGATAGAATGCAGCTAGGTGGGAACGGCGGAGGATTTGAAAGAACCAGACAAAGGCGAAACGTTTCAATAAGGGCTGTCTTCTTTTGAAAGCCTTAGTTTTTCTTTACAATATCGTTTCCGGGGAATCGGCGGATCTTGAGTTTTATTGAAAACTCGACTTCTTCCTCCAAGATGAAACGCTGTTGTTACGTCCATGGAGCGGTTGATGCGGGACTATGACCACAGTATCTGGTCTAGCTAAACATAAAGTAATTTACAATAGAGTTATAGTCATGCAGTATAACCGAATGGGCAATTTTTTTTTTGCATTATGGTAATGTCAAAATGTTTTGAAATGTGAGCTTTGTGGGTACAAGAATGGTTTAATGACAAAACAAGTGTTTTGAATAATATTCCGGGTTGTGAACCATGGATATGATTTTAAACAAATTTTGGTCGTTTCGTCAATTTTTTTAAACACATTCTAATGAACTTTAAGTACATTTTCCAGCACAATTTTGTGTGCAACTTTCTGAATGTTCTAGTTCATAGTTGATAAATTTTTTCTAGCTTAAATTACGTTAAAAATATAAATTGAACTACCTTTTTTAAACTGTCATTTCACCTTTTAGCAGTTTTTTAAGCCCATGTTTTGAAATTAGAGCACTTTATTATGTAAATAAAGTGCTGTCCAAGGAGCTCATTCTTTATTGTAAAATGCTCAATTTTTTTTTGAAAGAACGATTTTTTCAATCACAATCTTAGAGTGTTATCGTCTGAAATGATGAGCAGGGTACCCCAAAAATAACACCCTATTTTCGAGAAATCAAAGTGAAATTCGGAGAGCGTTTTCGGGTTGTCTGGTCCTATGTTTTAGGCTAATAAAAATCAGGAAAAAACAATTTAAAAGTTTGTGGACAACCCAAAGGGGCTTAGGTACTTCGAAAAAAAAAAGAAAAAAAAAAAAAAAGGTTTATCAGCTCTAATCCGAGAACGGAATAACATATCGTAATTATGGTATCACGATCGTGTTGAGCACTAAAATGTCTTTAAAATGAGGTGTCACTCAAAAACTCCGATACTCCTCCCTATGGGTAGTCCAAAAACTTTTGGATTTTTTCCTGATGTTTATTTACTTAAAACTTAGTAATTGGCACCTCAAAAACCTCATCCATATTTCACTTTGATATCTGAGAAATTGTGGAAAAACGTCTGAGGGGTGGGGGGGTTACGTTTGGTACACCCAGTATATTTTACGTAATATACTTACGAAAAAGCGATAAAATCAAGGTATCTTTTCAGAATGTCTCGAAACAAATTACCACGATGAGAATTTGGAAAATTTCATTTTCAAGTTGTACAAGCCATTGTGGTTGTTTAGTTTTCTTCGAAGATTCGTAAAAAGAGAAGGGGATGCCGAATTAAGACAAACCTAAAGAAACCAAATAACATAGTTAAAACAAACCTCTAACTTCATTTGAAGCCCACTTTCTCTATAATAAATTCGAAGGAGCAATAAACAATAATAGCATAAACAAGTTGAAACCAGTTCAGCTCATCTTCACGGAGTAATTATCTGATAAATCAAGTGTTACCTCCTGTAAGTAGTAGTATCAAGTATAAAGAATGTGATTATTGGGTTTATGTTGGAGATGCCATTACCGCACAGCTTTCAAGTATTGCAGATAGCCAGTTGATTCTTCTAAGGGGCAAGTGAGAGGTAGGAGTTGGAAATTAGTGGGTGTTCACAAACTCACTTCCATACCTGTAAAGTAGTCATACTATTTGTTGTGAAAGATTGCTAGGCTAATAATGTTGAATCGAACGTGTAATAGTAAGGACAACAGTAATAAGAATGATTTTACGAGATGTTATTGAAAATTACGTGTTTTCGTGATATGCCTTTTTTTCTCCATATTTTAACCTTTCAATGCTACCCATAACGATTAGTCGAAAGTGAAGTAGATTTGGAGAGAATGGAGTACGGCGTGGTGGTGGACAGATTTTATTTTTCATTAATTTAAAAAAACTACAATTTAAGAATCTTGAAACGGAAACCAACAAATTCAGAAGGTGGGGGGATTTTTATTAAGCTAATTACAATGGTTCATTATTAAAAATTACAAGCGAGAAATGAAAAATATCAACATTTTACAACACTATTTACATTCGAAATCAACATAAAGCATGACTTCATTAAGACTCATGTTGTTCTATCAAATTTGAATTTTGTGACAATGCGGGTCGGTTTTTTAGAAGAGGTTCATATTTTTAGGAAAACGTGGTACCTAATTCAAATGTTGGTGAATTTCAAATAATATCATGAATAATTATATCAATTTAGAAAGATTTTTGATTTTATGTATATATGAATTATCTAATATTGGTACAATAGAAGAAATGATGTTGTAAAAATACTATTATTGTCCACAATTTTTCATTCATTATTCTGGCAATGGAGATTTAATTTGCAGAAAAGAGTTTAGAGTGATTTTGAATGGAATCCATTTGGATCAGTTCCAAGTCAAGTGGACCACTAGAGCTGCAGAGGGGGCCCCAGTTGGCACCCGTTGAATAGTGGGAGGAAGGCACCGAAAAAGAGTGGTTTGGGTTCCGAATGGCGTAGTGCCGACTAGCCAGGTATGGTAGTGCTGGTTAGCGAGGTATTGTGAGGCCAGGGAAAGAATAAGGGAGTAATGATGGTGCAAGATTTTGAGGGGAACCAATTAAATAATCCACGCACATTTGCGCCAACCTTCAGGGCATTTATGCCAGAGGTGTTGTACTTCAAATGATGTACGTTTGCTTGGTGGGAAGTAGTTGTCATAGATGCTGAGAAGTCCTGCTGGTGCTGTTGAACGCGAGTCAATGTAGAGATTCATCAATTTGTCAAGTTAATGTCAACCATGTTCATCTTTAGCACGTTTACTAGTTGAAAAAGTAAAGCATGAGAGAGGTGCTTCTACCCAACTTTTCGTAGAAAAGGAGGTATTAGGTAATTTGGCACAGGGCACTAGGGGGTGAGGATGCATTTTCTTAGCGTTTTAGAGTGGGTAGAACACGTTTCCAATCGTCATTCATTTCCAGATTTCTTTTATATATATATATATATATATATATATATATATATATATATATATATATATATATATATATATATATATATATATATATATATATATATATATATATATATATATGTAAATTTTGGGCTCACTACTCCTCCAAAACCGCTGGTCCGATTTGGACCAAATTTTGGTATGTTTTAATACCATATCGGAACTTGTACCTCGCTGACCTTTGTGAGGATTGCTGACCACAAGCCGTAATATCAATCATAATGATGGCAAAATCGTGCTCGAATCTCACTAATTCAATGTACAACGTCGAAATTTGATAGGGAGCCTCTCTGGAACAACAAGAGACGAGGTAAGTGAGGGGCGCCATCTTGATCAGAGCTTCTTTGGGACAGCAAGAGACAAATTGCCTTACAGGCTCCATCCCGATCAGATGAGTTTGCAAAAAGTTATGTCGTCTGTCTGATTACAACGAAATTTGGTAGGGAGTCACTTCAGGACATCAAGGGGCGAATAAAATTACGGGCTCCTCCCAGAGCTCCAGCTGATCGATTCGCGTGGCGTTTTTTTCAACATGCTCCGCGAACCAGCGGCACGTAAATACGAAACCTTTTTATAAACAAATTTTCCAGTGATTAAAACAAAAAAACATTAACCACGGTTCACCAAGCGACAAATAATTACTGAAATTTGTTCAGTGAAACTAAACTTTCGCGTATGCCAATTGTGAACTTTCCTTTATACCTATTCTTCGGCAAGTAATTTTCCAGTGATTCTTGAATTTTGCGTATCGCCGTTGTGGAATTCCCCTACCTATTCTTTGACATTTCTCTATATTGTGCGTCACTTTCCTTTCGTTCTCTTGTTCATTGACTTCTCCCTTTTTTAACATTTCATTGCATTATTCTTCATGTTCGCGTTTTTCTTTTGGTATTCTATTCCCATTTTACCTCCCTTTTTGACCATCGATATTTCTGAGCACTATGCCTCGGAAAAAGAATAAAGAAAAAGTTGAAATATTACGAACCCCAATTTTAACAATTCTTTTTTCATCATTTATATATGTTTCGTCTCTTCTGATTCATAAAAAATATGTGGTCTAAATACTTTTCACCTACTAATATTTTTCTATCTCGTTATGCACCAATAAAAAGACAATTACCGCAGAAATACGAGGGTGAGGTCCTGTCTTTATGACATAATTTTTTCTGGCGTTTTGCAGCTTTCCATCATTGCAACTTTTTTGGAATGCCCTTCTCTTGATCTTCTAGCTGATTTAATAAAATAATACTGGCGAAATAGCCCATTTTTACTTGGGTCTCGAAAAAATTATTTACCGGCCCAACCTTTACTAGAAGTTAGGGAAACTCCATTTGTTACACGGATACCATTTGCGTTATTATTTTTCAAGACTGGAGAGTATTCTTGAATTAAGTTCATAACAATATTTTTGAATGGCGCAAAAGTCCAATTCGGTTGTCTGTCAAAAGCGACCCATTGCATATACATGGTGTCCCCAAAAGAACCATCTCCCCCCCCCCCCTCCCCATAACACCATAACTTTTTTCCACAATTTTTAAGAATTCGAAGTGAAACTTATAGAGCATTTTAGGGTGCTTGGTGCTAACTTTTAACAAGGAAAAAAAGAAAAAAAATCAGAAAAAAATACAAACGTTTTAGGACTACCCGAAGGGGCCACAATGGAAAATTTTGGTCTCTCTTGTTTGCCCAGTAACTTCTCATTTTAAAGACTTTTTTATACTCGGAACACGAAGGTGAAGCAAGAATTACGATATCTTATTCCGTTCTCAGAGTGGAGCTGATTAATTACGAAGAGCGTAGGTTTTCCCAAAAAATACCTACCTATCTTTGGAAAAAACGCGCTTCTTCGTGGTTATCAGCTCTATTAAAGAAACTCAATGAGAAACTTTTGGATAATGTTCTCCTAATTTTCGGTGGCAAAAATCTATTATCAGGTACCTCAAAATCGCTCTCCATATTTCACTTCGGTACATTAAAAGTTTTTGGAAAAAAGGAGGAAGGGTTAAGAGTAGAATAGACTTGGTTACAGGATATATGAATTGTGTATATAATGTACAAATTTAAGGTGAACAAAATACGCATATGATTTTTTAAACAATGATCCTAACAATAGGCTTAGCTCATGTTGCTAGGCAATTGGATAGTTGCCATCATGTCACGCTTTATATTCTCCAATTTCGTGACGCATTCTATGATTATATAATTATCAATGCAGACCTTACTTCAGAAATAGGTGAATAACTGCTGTCCGAGAATTTATATTTTGATAGTTGATGGATGATGATTTCGGATGCTTGAATGATGTTTGTTTGTATACTGTTTGATAATTGATTACTTCTTGGTCACCCTATATATGATTTAAGACAAATCAACTGCTAATCGCAAATCTCCGTATCCTAGTGAGGGTTAGCGAGTTATGGCAAGTATAGAAGGTATGGTTAATATAGTATGGCAACATGGGTTCCAGGAGAGAAGAGATCTCACGGAAAAGTGGGAAACTGGGTCGAAGTCGTAAACCAACCCCGTTCCGCAAGGGAAACGCCAGACCTAACACCCCTCCCCCACCCCTCATCTCCTGCACACCACCACCTTCTTAACCCGCTATCCCGCAACTCCTATCGCTATACTGGCATTTATCATAATTTTCCCAACTAAAGGGAAATGTGGGTTTACCGAGGGATGCGTCCCCCCTCCCCCCTCATGTCCCCACCACCTCACCAACCGCGAGTCACCTCAGGTGTTTTCCCTCGCCTCAGGTGCAAAACCTAATATCCCTAACAACGTTTCACCAGGTGAGCTCCAGCGTGACACATTTTCCCATACGGTTTTCCATTAAATAGTGCTCCGTTTGAGAAATGGGAGTTCTCAACATCCGTTTGAACCGTGGATTACCACCCCTACGACTCTTTGACAAGTTTTAACGATTCTTAATAAATTATGATGGTTATTGGGGAATTCTCAACAACGGATGTAACTGTAACCCAACAATATTTCCCGATGGCGTTTTCACGTGTTGCTTCGGGTCTACCTATGGTAGCAGAAGCATTGTTATCACTATCAGAGGTTGAAAAAAAAAAAAAAAAAAAAAAAAAAAAAAAAAAAAAAAAAAAGAAAAAAAGAGTTTCTTCAAAGTTAAACTTTTTACTCAAATTTTACGTTTTATAGTTAACAACATTGTTAACAACTTTGGTTTCATGTCTGTTTGACTGTTACTGTTCCTGCTCGCAAATCCTTGCAACACATATAACCCCTACAGTTTTCATCGGATTTTGAACAAATTTCCGGGGTGGAGGTAGCCTCGTATCACTTTCATTGCTCAAAAATCAATAATTCATTCTGCGCATGTGCAAACGAAATTCCATCTACATTAATTTTCTCACGTTCTAGTCGTTTGACATCACTCAAGTTTGGTTCGGATTTCATACCAATTTCATCTCGATCGAATCATTAGTAGCAGCTCAAACAAGCTTAACATCTATAGTTTCCAATCGATTTCGACGATCGTGTCATCAGTAACTCCTGCGCATGCGTTGACCCTCACAACCTTGTAACAAGTATGACAACTACAGTTTTTATCCGGTTTCGAAAGCATCATTTTATCATTGCCTAATTGATCGATTTTGCTCAAATTATAAAAGAACCCTCCATGGAATCCTTTAAGAATATTTGAAACGTTTTAATGATGTTTTAGATTCATGTAACTGATACGAGGAACTTGACACACTTTTTTGACCAGTTTTTTCCGTCCCAATGTTATTTCGATTTCAGAGCCCCCCCCTCCCGCCCCTCAAAAAAGTAAAATTCCTTAAAATTTGTCGTCCGAGTGCAATGTGAGCTGTTTATACAGGTACCTAAGAACATACAATGTACATTTATGTAGTAAATATGCTTTCACATTCCTGCACTATCTGTTGCTTTTCTCATAAACTAATGAACCGAAATTTACAAGATTTGGCTGAAAAAATTGCATAAGGACCGATAATTTGCCTGAAATAGCATTTTTTTTAAATAATGGTTTTAGCAATTTTTTTAATAATGGGGGGAGGGGGGGGGGTGTAATTCGTAGTTAATCTGATTTGTTTATTTGGCGTTGGCATGGAGCTTCGAGAAGTTCCATCTGTGTTCGATATAGGGATTTGTTTAAACGAAAAAACCGAGACCGCGAGGGGAGATCGAAGTGGTATAGGTAAAATCAATTATTCAACCCATTATTTAAATCACCAGGCCACAACCTCGACACTATTAAATGATTGGTGACGATATAATAGAGTATTCCAGTTAGTTGACATTTTGCACTTTTGACCTCTCATATGGATCTTTCGTCGTCGAGACCTCCGACTCCACATACATTTTCTCTCAAAATTAATTAATGCCTCTTTTTAGGTGATAGCACTTTCTTGGAAGAGATTAAAAAAATCTGTTCTTTCGCCAAAAAATCAAGCATTCCAAGGGACGGGAACAACAGAAACAAAACATATAAATTAATTAATTATTAAGAATAAATAAGGTCGGTATGAAGGTACAAATTATTCAATATATATATATATATATATATATATATATATATATATATATATATATATATGTATGTTTGTGTGTGTGTGTGTGTCTGCATGAGTCAGTAGATGGTAAAGAACTCCGACAGTGCTCTGAATCCCCCATTTCTACCCAGTGGGTGGAATGGGCTTCAGAGGGCATTGGGGCCCGCGACTATCGCCATTTTCACGCCGTCCGGGTGGCTACGTTAGCCACCTCGGTGAGGTGTTCGGGGAGTAGTCGCGGGACAGTAGATACCCTTTGCCGTGCCTGTCGGGGTAAAAATGAGAATCTTTATCATGTGGTGCAGCAGTGTCCTCGTACTCATGGTGGCCGCATTTTACGTCACGATGCGGTTGCCAAGCAGATAGCAGGTGCTTTGTCATCTAGTGGTTGGGATGTCGAAAGGGAGAGACTATACCACATGCCGAGTGACCGGGGCAAGAAGCCAGATATCGTTGCGATCAAGCCCGATGGGTCTGCCATAATCCTGGATGTCCAGGTTGTCAGTGGCAGCGTGGACATGGAGCAGACCTGGCGGGCTAAGAAAAGTAAATATGATAGAAGTGATCTGCGGCAAGCGATGTCTGAGCTAAAAGGAGTGGCGCCTAATAACATCAAGGTCATGGCCGCGACCGTCTCATGGCGCGGGGTGTGGTTCGGGAGAAGTGCCACGGAGCTTCTCGAGTTGGGCAGCTCATCAGGAGTGCTCCGGGGTATCACCACCCGCGTCCTTCGGGGCTCTTATCTTAATTGGTGGTCATTTCATAGGAGCACTTTCTTTCATCCCATTCTTGCACCCCGTCCTGCAACTTCCCTTATCCCTAGAGCCGGCGTCGGGTAAACCTGGGCGTCCTCCCCACTGTTTTATTTTATTTGTTTATTTTTCAATTTAATGGCGTGCCCCCTCCGTCTTTGAGGGGAGGTTTCTAAAAAAAAAAAAAAAAAAAAAAAAAATGTGTGTGTGTAACTTTTCACTTGAAAACATAAACAATTTAGAACAAGACTCACGTTGGAACGTTTCGATACGATCTTATTCGGCAGACACAAATACATTAGGTATATATAATATAAAATTAACACATTTTCTTTAGAAAAACAAAAAGCAAAAAACTAGTTATATATATATATATGTATGTATATATATATATAGAGGTGTATACATATATATATATTTGTTTCCTTTTTTGATATAGGACTTTATAAAATCTATGTTTGTACAAGATGTTTTTGTTGCGGACTGTTTCAGCCTGTACCAGTGGCAAACAAATTTTTTCGATAGGTAGGTAATTACTATTAATCCTCCTCCTTTTACTTTTTTCTTCTTAAGGACGTTGTGATCCAACGGGAACCTCTTCGCGACCCAAGAGGAGGTCACGACCCGCCTGTTGGGAACCACTGCTATAAAGGATTTTCCATGTTAATTGTAATTAAAAGTTGGTGAGGCCCAAGTTAGAGCAACCCCGAGGTTATGCACTCCATTGTTCTGGGCCGAATTCCAACCGTGTGAAACACATACCGCACTGCCGACACAGTACTTCAATCAAACGTACTCCATTTTATATTATGTCTTACTAATGAATGAGATACAATCAAATTAATGACACCCCCAAAGCGTTCATTATTTTCTCTTATAAAATAATTGACGATTTCTACGTCATATTGAGACTTCAAATCCAACTATCTCTGAAGCACTGGTTTAATTGAAATGGTGGACCGCCTCGTTGTTAATTACCCGCAGTCTGATCTACGTCGAAGCCGACACTTCTACAGAAATTGGGTTTTCTCATACGTCGCAAAAACAATACGTGCAGAGTCTTCGCGCGTAAAACATTTTGTTATTGTTCCATTTCACTTTGAGAGCTTTTTTTCCTCACAAACATGTTTTTCTCTGATAATTGAGCTTTCGGGTTGGGGATCCTGTAAACGGTCTTCATTTTGTGTGGCAAGAGGGGTTCGTTATAAAACAAACAAGAGGTAAAACATTTCGTTGCCGTGCGGGCCCGTGGCGTTTGATTTTTTGGATCTTCACGGGAATGGCGACCGCAAATAATCGGAACACAAATCAAAATCGGTAACTCCCAGCATGATAGAACTAAATTTTGGTGCGATATCTGCATAAAAACACCAATTATAAGTTGAATTTTAAGGCGTTAGGTGGCGTGTGTGTAGTTGAATGGACTTGCTATTTTGTATTATTTTTAGAAGCTTCGGACCATTGTATAATGAACTCTAACTTTGTTTCCTTTCTATCTACAGCAAGGAAGAAGGTTCTCTTCTGTAAAAGTCCTATCAATTTGTCTAAATAATCTGTGGCAATAAAATAAATTTCTAGGTTCTTATAAATACTCTACGTTCCATCTGGAACCGTTTGTGGAACGTGATACCTAGCTTGGGATGATTCCAAATTTTCCTTGACGTCAATTCCATCTGCAACCATTGCAACGATTTGTTAATTTCATTGAGCTGGTGGTGAGTCGTTGCACTGATGATAAATAAAAAAAAATACACTGCCAAGGAAATAGCACATGAGCTTCCTCGTGACCTTCACAGTACGTCACCATTAAATTCCAGAAAACTAGAAACGGCCGGTTCTGGCGTCAGGGAATTAATATTGACCGAGGAAGTTATGACCGAAACAAGAAAATTTTGTTTGCGCCTGCGCAGAGGCTACCGTTGATTCGATCATGACGGAACTGATAGGGGACCATGTAGAGCTATACCCGCACAATCCCTAAAGATTTGAATAAAATCACATCAAAATTGTGGAAATTACGGCTGTTGCAAGGACCGTAACAAGAATATTTCGTTCACGCTTGCGCAGAGCGTACCGCTAATGCAATTATGATGATTGTCTTATGGGACCTCAAGGGACCTTACCCACATCATCCCTGAAAATCGGACCGAAATCCGTTCAACATTGACCGAGTTGTGACCGTCACAAGGAATTCACGTTAGCGCCTGCGCAGAACCTTCCGTTGATTCGAACATGATGAGGTTGATAGGGGACCATCTAGAGCTTAACCCGCACGATCCCTGAAAATTTGGTTAAAATCGGATCAAAATTGTGGAAGTTATGGCTGTTACAAGGAAACGTGGACGGACAGACAGACATACAGACACGGAACCGAATTTGTTCAGGAGGCTCTGAAATGCAAAATGCGAGTGGAAATTTTGATTTTGGAGCAACAATTTTTTTTTCATTTCGAAAGTGAAAACAAAGCTTCCGCTGCCTTGCAGTATCGGAAGCAATAACTTTACATAGTAGTGATAACATAAGTAAACGGCAAAATCATTCTTATATGCAGGTTTGTTTATGTGAAACGTGTGTCATTAATTATTGGCTCTCACCAGGCCAGCGTGTATAAAAGAGCCAAGAGGCCACCTGAAATACAACACATCTACTTGAGACTTCTTGGAGTTATCATTTCTCTATCTTGCAACCCACAAGAAGCCAATCATTATAAAAAGTATAAGCAACATTTTAGAAATCAATTTTGCGGAATGAAGAAAATTAAAATAATCAAATTATTGTATTTGGAGCTAAAAAATATAAATGGCTCACAAGGAACGACCTATACCTGCTTCCAACCAATTGCACCGTTCAAAATGTGCACTGCCTCGTCTCGATCAAGCACATTATAGTTGAATGCCTGGACTCTAAACTCTCCAAGGCCAGGAAAGATGCATGAAAAATGGCAAACGTCTTCACGAGATCTGCAATGGCAAAGTGTACATTCTTCTCCTGTATGGCTTGCCATTCAAATTGACCACTTCTGCTCGTTATTTAAATATCCTAAGTAAATTGATGTACAGAAAATAATGTATACTTTATGTTCAGGGTAAAATACAAATTAATACAAATATATATACTACAGTTTGTCAATATCTACGTCTAAGGTTATCGGTCAGATTGTGAGAGAATTAAGTTGGTGCTATATTAATGGTAAATAGGTTGGGCGATGAAAAAGCGCCCCACATCACACCCACAGGTCTGAAGATGCCAACAAACTCCACAAAAGATCTTGGCTGAGTTCCAGATTTTTTCTTGGCCGGTTGTCACATAATTCTCCCTGTATTCTTCTGGTTATGAAAGAAAATCTAAACCTTCAAATAATAACACTAGAGTTTATTGTGTTATTATTTATTTATTCTGTAGATGTATTTCCTCCATCCATTATAAAACGGAGGTTCATTTTAAACGGAGCAGATGGTACATCATTATCTGTGTGTTCATTCATTGACGTAAGCACTTACCGAAAGAAAGTTATTGAAACCAAATAAAAAATCTATCTCTATATCTATATCTATGTATCTATATCTAAATATGTAGATAAAAACGATTTCTTGATGGGGAATCACATTCTACTTATACCGGCTGGATCGTCATAGCGGGAATTAGGTTTGTTTTAACATTTTCATTAATAAACCCTTGCGGTCGATCACGAGAAAAAATAATTTAAATAAAATTAAAAATTTACATCCACACCTCTCAAAATTTGTTAGTTAATTTGTTAGTATCGAACCAGGTATAGTTTCTAGTGGTCCAATGTTGGAAAAATGATAATAATCGAAATTTTTCGAACCAAGAAATGGTAGAATTGTTTTGTTATTGATGAATTTCACAGAGAATCATATGAACTTATCCGTATTGTCCTCTCCGTACGTCTATCTGTTTGTCCTCTGTAAGAGACTATACGTTTGGTAGGGAAAAATAATGTCAGTGAATAAACTGCATATACAATACATGCATTATGTTATATATTATATACATAGATCATATAGGTATGCATTATTTGGTATTGAAAGTTTTTAACGCGTTGACAGTGTTGTTTCACTAGGCAGTGTTTCCTAAAAATGGACATTTTCAATGTTTAATAGTTGTGAACAAATCAATAGGTTTAATCCTACGAATGATACATATATTACAATCATTGACGGGATTCGGTACAACGTACTTGATTGTGCATAAAAATATGTAAATTCAATATTCGTACTCCAAGTTTATTTTAGGACCACCTTTCGAGGGCTCAACCCTCATAATGGATTTTCATTGTTTTACGTTCTATTAAACCACAACTAAATGGTTCGAATGTGTACTCGATCTTTCACTTCTCTCCGTTCGTATCATATATCGTGAGGCTGAATCGGATTGACGCACTAATGGAATTACAGCCTCTGGACAAACCTTTCAATTTATCCTTCATAAATAATGGTGTTTATGACCTAGTTTAGGTTCGGCGTTATCGATTCAGTGACGGTAACAGATCGAACATGCTGTTTCGACATATTGATGAGTTGGCGTTGGGCTTTTCGATTCTTTCCCGTCAGTTTCACTCCTATGAAGTAATTTTGTAAATTACATGCTAACATAAATATAGCGTCTACTACAGATTCTCAAGCAAAACCTCTATAAACCAAGCTATTGAGTACAGTGTTTTATAATCAAATGTACAATTCGGAGCAACTTGGTTAATTACGATAATTATTGTGCAGGGAATCAACTGAGAAAATTAAAAAGCAAAAAGTTATATTTGAGTGTTGTATTTAAAAAAAATCTAGGATGTTGCGAAATGCTTAGAAAGTTTTAATACGGCTTAGAATCATCTTAAAAACTTGCTGATCATTGTTCAAAAAGCCTCATTAGAATCGGTCCAGACGTTTGCGCATGGTGGCGTCACCCTTTCATATAAAAACACCGCTCTACATTAAACCCCGGTTGCAAATAATATGAGTCGAAAAATTTTCTGATACGCTAAATCAAAAATATAGTACCACCCCGCAAGAAAAAGTGTCTTGTCTCAAACTGTTCGAAAGTCGTGATTCTATTCCCTTCTTGTTTTTACGTCGAATCCCAACTTCACTTCTTAATACTTCCATAAAGGATTAATCATTAAATTTTGTCTATAAGAGCAGTGAATTACCATATTCATTCAACAACATTAAAACTCATTTATTAAAAAACAAACGTTAATTCTTTTAGGAATTGAGAATTTTCACCGTCAACTTTCACAAAAGCTGCTCCGTTTAATTCTCGCCAACGGCTTAGTCAATTCTACTTGACCTGGCTAGTTAGGGAAGATAATCAAGTTTTACTGTTGAAAACGAAGGGTTTTTCTTTGAAATCGAATGTTGCGTCCACCCGTTCCTGCGCCATCCCTTTCTTGTGAAATGGAAAGCTGACTTCGAGGCTTTCTCTATTTTATTTCATGGTATGAAAAATGTATTCGCATCAGTCCATCTATTTAAACGTAGACGTACATTCAAAGTCGGTGCAGAACCTCGATAATTTTCGTGTGATTGGAATTGCCATCCTTTCAAATTTTCATTAACGAGGGTACAAATACGACGACGCGTCACGTTACTCTAGGCAAACAGTTTTCACTGCACCGCTAGAAACACTATCACTTTTGCCCTAAGGTGTACTGTAGAGTTTTTCAAATGGTCAGTAGCCATATGCTGGCATCACTAAACGTCTGTAATAGATTAGTAAAGAGAAATATATTTGTTGGACTGGCATAAAGTTGATGCACACACACCTACTACATACCTACTTAGTTGTGAAAAATCAAGGCTAACTGCGTTGGTTATGGGTTAAATTATTTACAAAACGCTGCAAATTATTTCACAAAGGTTTATTTTTTTTTCAATTGAGTTTGATCGTATTTTAGTTGGCTAGCGTACGTCATAAGGCCCATCCAGACTCCTCGGCGTGTCCTATTTCGAGTTGCCACAACCTATACTTCTATAATTATATACGTATGTTTATATTTCTCGATTTGAGCTCCTATCTATTCAAATAGTTATTGCCTTAATAATATCATTATCTAAGTACATACGAAAAGTCGAGTGGATATGTTATTAAATTTGCGTAGGAAAAGCATTGGTATTAACACACAAATATGACCTAGAAAAAAACATATATTCATGCCTCGAAGGAACGCTGTACCCACCTCATGGTGCCGCGGCGCCTCCTCTCACTCCACCCCCCGCTCCCCCCCCCCCCCACCCACCGTGACCCCCTGCCAAGCGTGCCAGGCGTGCGTCTAACACGTCTAACACTCAAAGCCTCGAAAAAGACACTTTTTCGCCCGTTTTTGGCCCATAGCATCTATGCGAGTAAAGCGATCGGGATGGTTAAACGTTAGGACCAACTAGACCCCAAATGGAGTCTATGTGCGAAAGAACGGGTTTTTAAAGTAAATTCTTAGGCCTTTTATGGCCCGGACGGCGAACGGCGGACGGCGAACGGAGGGGGGACATTTCAAATTTGGATTCTACGCACATTGAAACGTAAAGTGACAAAGTTTGAGGGGGGGTTATAAAAATTTTTTGCTACGCGATCACATAGGCTTATTATTGGAAATAATATACCAAAATGAACTTTGTAATCGACAAAAAAAAATTGTTTTTTTACTGGGCTACAAGACCTGATGCATGATTTAAAAAAATGAAACTTATGTGAAGAGAAAAAAAAAAAAAGAAAAGAAATCAAAACAATATCCCCAGACCCTCTTTTGTTTAGAGCCTAAAAAAAAGCCTAGAGCCCTAGAGCCTAATACTGAAGGATGAGGAACGCGCTTTTATCTCTGGTGTCGGTAGTAGAGGCTACTTAACAGACTTCTACTTACAAGGGCAATAAGGAGAGAATTGAGCTTACTCAGCTGATCAGGATGGAGTCCGTCTCTTCATTCGATTACAGTTGTCTCAGAGAGCTAGACGTCAGTTAAATTTCCTAGGGTGATCAGGAGGGAATTTGGCTCACTCAGCTGATCAGGTCGAAACTCGTCATTTTATTCGTCTTTTAATATCCCATGGAGGCTTCCCATCAAATTTCACATTCCAAGTGAAAAGGAGAGAATTTTTCTCTCTCAGTTGGTCAGGAAAGAGCCCATCATTTTCGTTCGTCTCTTGATGTATCAGAGAGGCTCCCTACCATATTCTTTCATTTTCGGAGAGGCTTAGACAGCGGCTTTTTTCTTGCCTTTTTGTGACATATTTTGGTCCCCCAAAAAGGTTTTTTAGCTATAGGTCCCGGTGAAAGCGTGTTCCACGATAAAAAGTGAAGATACCAAAAAAATAGATTAAAAAAAAAAAAAAAAAAAACCGATTGACCCGATGACCAATCGAACCGTAATTGATTGATTGATTGATATATTGGATTGAAGATTATAAGTATCTACTTAATTGTGAAAGTACTAGTACAGATTTCACTACATGTACCTCTACCGAGTGCACACATGTAGGTATTCAGTAGTCAGTGCACTTGCACAAGTCCTCGTACTTGAACATTTTTTCCCGGTGCGCAGATTCTTTCAAATTTTCAGTAGCACGCAAACTGTTTTTTGTTGGTAAAATGCTGTGGCGGCATCTGTGATGCCTAGCAATAAACTAAACAGAGCGATGGATTTGTTTGACTGGCATAAACCTGATGCACACTCCCCTCCCCCTCCGACCTCACTTTATCATTATGTGAAAGCTTGGGCTAACCGCGTTGCTTTATCTGTTTTCCCCCGTGAAATGAAAAACCTTTTCGCATCAACCCGCCTATTTTAAAACGTCAAAAGGATATATGTGGCTTGACAAAGCGTGCACTGCAGAGTAGCTGAAATTCTGGGTCACGTTAAAATGCTCGTCTCGTCCTACTTTTCCCTTTTGTCTCTCTTTCCCTCGCTCTTCTTTCACCTTGAATTCGATTACTACAACGAAACTACCGGAGGCGCAAGCGATAACACCCTTAAAATAAAATCGCACGTGACGGATCCAAATCGAATCAACGCTCTTCGAGTTGGCCGAGGCAGGTCTTACCCAATTGTGCAAAGGTGTTCTCGGTCGTAAACCCCACGGAAATCAATTCGGACCCGAGTTTGTTGATCTTATTTATTAAGCCTGATTGGACTTTTTAAACTTCTTGACTTTTCGTAGTTATTTGAATAATTGAAGAGTCAGAGGAAACCGCTATAAGCCTTTTTTTCGAAATTGAGATATTGATATCGCAGGACTCAACGAACTAAATCACACGCGACGAAGTTGTGGAAACCCATTTCAAAATAGAAGTTAGTGAAAAATTGATGTCTATTTCCACGAAAAATAAAGAGTTCCAATGTTACAACAATAACTAATGTAATAATGTAACAAACAATAACTTATTGTCGTTATTGTTTGTTGCTGATGATGGCCTAACCGTCGAAATCGATTTAACATTGGAAGCCTTTAATTTTTGTGGAAACAGACTATTTTTTTCTCTAACTTCCGTTTTGCAGGACTCAAGCAAAAAAACTACATCTTTTTTTTAAATAAATTTTATTTTGGCGTTTGCGAGCCATACAGCCACAGAGGAAAATATATTAAAATGTAAACATAATAAAATGATATAAAATCAATTACTTAAATTCCTTTAACGTTTTATCATTAAAGAGCGGTAGCTTTAACCAACGTTTTCTTCTACGTTTACGTACACTACAGTCTCGAAACTCGCATGGGACCAAAATGGAACTCCAACGAACATTTTAAAACCAACCCGAGCAAAAATCGTGGATATTTACTGGGTTTAAGGCGGGAAAAAACATAACGAGGAACAAATTTTTTCGTAATTTCCTGCATATTATCGCTGATTTCTCCAGGAAGACAAAATCTTTCGGCGATTTTGATAGCACCATCGTGATTTACGGGTCCAGGAACGTAACTTTGTTGCTGACATACGAAGTGCTCTAGATCGAATTTTAATGTGGCAGCAGATAGAAGATCGAGCGCTCGGCGAAAAACGGCGCATTAAAAGAGGCTCCCCCTCCCGCCCACCAGACTATGGTTCGGGTGGGAGTGGAAATTTCAAAAATCGCTTATACGCTATTCCCGAGAAACCCAAGAAGATCCCCCCACTCACCCGCTTGGCCGTGCATAGACAAGACGGACCGACAAACGGAGTTTCATTCTTATAAAATAGTATAGATAGAGATAGAGATTTCTAGACGTTCCAAGAGGCCTCCATTTCAAATTTCAGCTTCGTGGGTTGAGTATCAAAGAACTTAAATCCGGATCTCACTCAGCTGATCAGGGAGGCTCTAAACTTTATGATTCATTTCTAGACGTCGTCGTCGCAAGGGTTCTCCACTTATAATTTTAGCCTCATAGATTGGATAGCAAAGAAATTATCTCCGGAGTTCACTCAATTGATCTAAGGAGCTTCAGAGCTTCAGACTTTATAATTAATTTCTAGATGTATGAAGAGGTCTCCATTTCAAATAACAGCTTCATAGGTTGGTTAGCAAAGAAATTTGTTCTGGATCTCACTCAGCTTATCTTGGGGGCTCTATAATTTTTTCTAATTCGTTTCTAGAATCCGAAGGGTTCTCCATTCCAGCTGTTAGCTTCATAAGTTGAATAACCAAGAAATTAGCTCCATAGGTTTAATTTCTGTATTTATATACTAGATGCTTCTACACTCACGATCATTAGCTTGTAAACAAAGCATGAGAACTGTTATTCCCATAGCTCTGCTAGTCATATTGAAGAGCAAAATGTAATTTAAATCAAGGGCTACCGAACGAGTGGTGAACGATTTTTATGGGTTAAAGAGGAAAGAGTAATAACGAGTTTTTTGCCGTAGAATTGGTAACTAACAATGTCTTCTCCCTCAAAGTCTTTAATTTTCAAATCAAAGTAACATAATCTAGAACGATAATTTACGAAAATTCGCTCATGCGATAATGCTGCATGGCTGGAACTTTTTTAGCTCATTTTAATGAAATTTAAGTACATTTTTTAGCATGTTTTGTACATACATTTTTTAATGTTCTATTTTATAGTTAAAGAACTTTATTTGAGCAACATTCTGCTAAAAAAAATATAAATTTAACGATTTTTAGCAGTTTTTTCTATTTTAAGTGATTTTTTCAGCACTTTTTTGGAAATTTACCAATTTAATGTGCTCGAAAAATGCTGGCCAACGAACTCGTCCTCGGCTGGCCAAGTACGGAATTTTTATCTCAATCCTAAGGAGAGTTATCGTCTGAAAGGACGTACATTAATTGCTATGCAATTCTTAGGCCGACCCCCAATAATTTTTTTTGTAATGTCCGTAACAAAATTTGTCTCGTGAGACGAAGGTTGTGGGTTCAAATCCAGTTGACTGGTCAAATTTTTTTTGGTCGTACAACTCCCGAAATTTGCATAGCAAATTATCCTCGTTTTCTACGCAGTACAAAAGAGAAAAGATCCGGGGGGCCCAGGGGGGGGGGGGGGGGGCGAAGCGCCGAGTTATATAAATACATATATACAATGTTAAACTCTAGGATTCGTTTCAGAATGTCTCAAAACGGATTTTCGAAAATTTTGATTTTAACATTTTTGGAGCCATTGCAATAGCTTCATTTTCTACTAAAATTCACTAACATGGCAACCACTCAACAGCAGCAAATTTCTTCAAAGTTGTACTCGGCATTGAAATAATAAACCGTTGAGTAATAATTTGCAGCATTTTCAGTTGGCAGAGTTCAGGACTCTAGTGTTGTGAAATTACCTAAGGCATGGTAATGAATAATTTGTATTCATGGCATGTTTTCTGGCTGCTTTCCAAAAGTCAGTTTCATGCTGACGGCATTCCATATTGACGCCCTTTCCGACGTATCCAACTTGCGACATTTCCCATTTCAATGTCCATCAGTGCAGATGAAAATTGGCATCTTCGAGTTGTCAAATCAGCATCAATTCCCAGGTCCCCCATGGATTCGCCGAGTTGTGAAAAAGACTCGTGCAGTTCCCAGTTGAGCGTTGCGATCACGTCTCGTTCACCATTATTTGACAACCCCCCCTCTCCGTCCATCCATCTCGAATCCTTTCCCAATGTTACCCTCGGAAACTACAGTCGCCTTTATACGTTTGTATCAATATGTCACCCTCCACCCCTTCAAGGTTTCACAGTCGTGTTGTTGGTTCCATATGAAATTGACACTCGAGCTCGTTCTCTTCCGAGTAGTTCTGTGAGAAAGGAAACAATGTCGGAAACGTCAATCCCGCTACCGTTTCCACTAGCTCTTCAACCGGATGACTTGTGTGTAGTATTGTTGTGCACAGACTTTCGTGAAAACCTCCGTGTGTAGTTGTGAAACTTACCTTCCTTTATTTTACTTTCCCAACTTCCCGAAGGACTAAGGGGATGTTTTGTGTCCCCCTGAATTTTCTTTTCCTCCCGCATATTCCCCAATTCACGGATTCAGACTATCTAGTAACTAAACAATTACATATTCAAAACGAAAATTGATGTTTACCTCATTGGTCGACTATATACAGCTATATAAGTATGTTGCAAGATTTGTGGATAGATGAGTTGAGAGACAGATAAGAGATCAAGAAATGTGTGATCAAAAATTTTTAAAACGCAAAATACAAGTGGAAATTTGGAATTGGGAAGACAAAAGTTCTGTAATTAAATCATAAACCTTAATTTAAGAACTGCTCCTATCGAGATACCCTAGTGGGTTACCAAATGCTCAAATGCCTACGACCACTCACCAAGCCATGGTCAAAGCCTTAAATCGAACGATAGTTAGTATAACTGCTTTATAAGGCAAAATAAACCTACCAAAGAGTCTATACATTTAAGAAAATAATAATAATATAAATATCAATGTTCACTGTACCTACTGTGTAGGTACTATAGGTACGGTACACCATAATTTTTACAAAAATTCAAAAAGTCTAATTTATTAACTCGTCCGTACAGTTCGTGTCACAAAAACAATCCTTAGCGTGGTTCAAAATGATCTGTGCTTTATCGAATTGGAAATTTGAATAATTGATTTAGGATAAACAGGTTTCATCAATGTCATCAACGATCAACAGGAATGACAAATCGCCATTCAAATATTTAATGAACGTTGGTTAACCAGTATAATGGAGTCATTCGTCCGCTAATTACAGGAAATTATGAATGCATCAGGATTGATAACTTAAGTCGCTGATATGCAACGCGAATTTCGTGTATCCTTTCTTGTCATTTATCAGGACTAAACCTTTATATTGCGAATACAGTGCCAATTCTGTACTGAATTTTGCTATCTCCATTTCTCATTATGTCATCCTCTGTTTTCCAGTTGGTTATTATATTGCCTTTCTAATAGCTGTTGTTGCCTGATCGCAAAAATTTCGATTCATTTGTGCTTTTTTTCGCATTTTTGTAGAACTTACCATCGTATTACTTATGCGGTGTATTACTCATCTTCAACCTTTGTATTCATGTGCTGAGAACAACAAATCCGACAGTCATCATCACATAACTCTCCAAAAAGTTCGTCAGGACCAACTAGCATTCTCTATTAATTTCAAGTTGTCTTATTTATTTACCACCAGCGTAACGACTCACCACCAGCGCAATGAAATCACCAGAAATTAAAAAATTGTTGCAATCATGTTCACAATATCAATTATTGAGAACGATCACCTGTGTGTAAACAATTATTCAAATAACCATGCTCAAAACTCAGCTTGTGGGCCACGCACTTTGCAGTAGTTAAGACAATATGGTTGGATATATCAAGAGTTTTCAAACGAGTGGTCAACGAATTCTGTGGGATAAAAAATTACGAAGTACTTTTTCCCTAGCAATGACTCGGTTGTAAGCGGAGATCATCAGAAATTGTTGCAACACATTTTCGTTACACATAAGCGTTTCGTTTTCGGTTGAAGATGTCAAGACTATATAAAACACATTCTGTGTGAAAAACACCTACCCATTCCCCAATCACTAGCACTAACCCCTGTTGTATAATTACGAAACTTCAGACCTATACTATTTATATTTTGTACCTATTTCAATTTGGAACGAAATCTAGTCGTCACAACATTCGTTGGCATCAGAAAGAGATGGAGTACGTGACAAAAACCAGACATGGCTGGTGATTCCCAGCGCCTACTCTGTGAAGATCACACAGAACACCTATTCGTGAGTGGTTTCTTCGGCGAAGGGCAAAGGGCTTGTCTAGAAACAAGATTTACAAGGGAGCCCTTTTCATCCTGAGTGGAAAACCCTTCTCTCTCCGCTGCGATCAGGATTTTCCATTCATTTAGTTCTTCCTGGAGAGCGTGATGTATTACAAGAGAGTCTTTCTCAAAAACACGCCGGGTTCCGAGAGATCATGATGAATGGTGTAGTGTTAGGTGGTGGGAGGAGGGCAGGTGGTGAAATCTAGCGGTCTATCACCTGAGCTAGGTTCGCTTAGGTGCTTGGATTTTCCGTTTCCTACTAAAGTTCTCCGAGGATGAAAAAAATTTCAGTCGTGTAGCCTGACCTAATGAATAAATTTTTGAAAGTATCACATTTTTTTTCAACGAATTTTGTTTTATTGATTTACCATCATATTTTCTTTATGAGCTTTAGTAATTTACCAAGCGGCTAGAAAAGTTTTCAGTTAATTTTGATTTATTATTTTCAATAATAAACCTTTGTAATCGACTAAGAAAATTTTTTCTTCAACACCTGAAAATTTTTTGGTTGACGTTTCAAGATGCGTAGAATCCAAAAATCAAATAAAAAATAATCCGTCCGTCCGCTGTCCGCGGGTTTTCTCCGAAATTACTAAACCAAACTATATGAAACTTGTTTTGGCTTAATTTTACGTGATTTTAGGTGTGAAACTGGTTGGTTAACGTGTAAAATTTGGTTATATCGCAATTGAAAATAGATCTGTTACTATTCGGTTCAGTGTGGAAAATTACATAGAAATCTACCCCAAAATCAGTAGTAAATTGTTGGTAATTTTTTAAGAAAAGCTACGATTTCATTGAAAAAATCGCGTTCTTTAACATTATTAACATTGAAACCCTATTTTCTCCCCTAATTAGCAAAGTAAAAGAAAATTTATTGTGCCATTGGAAAACCAAAAATTAATTAGCTTAAAACTGGTACTTAGTTCAATCAATAGATCGAGATCCAGGATGGCAATCTAAAGATCATCTACCTGTGAGTCCCAATATGATGAAACAACAAATGTTCACTGAAGGTGAGTAGTTCAATACTTTAGAAATGCTGCGGAAGTCTAATCATAGGGACTTTCAATGTAGAAGGTTCTACTGTAGCAATGGTTCGATCAAGATCTCTAGGAGTATATTAATTTGCTTAAGAGCACAACAGTTCGGTAAGGAAAGTAGAAGTTATCTGTTTACCTAGGGGGGGAGAATCATCAGTTCTCTGAGTTAACAATTGTTTTTCATAAAATTATCTCAAATAAACCACTAATTTGGCAAAAGTTTGATTGAAACTACAGTATCACTTCGTACAAGATCACTTCAAAATACTACAGTTCGGTAAATACTCTATTGGCTCTTTAGTGTGATCAATGAAAGAATCACAAATATACAAAGGCAGTTCATCTTACAGATTAGGACTTCAATCACATGGGAAGCCCTGAGATTGACTCCATGGGATCCAAGATCAACACAATTTCCATTTCTAGACTGGTACAACTGGTTCACGATCAATATTGACTTTTCCATACAAATACAACTTCAGATCTCTATCATAACTTTACATTTTCACTATTCCACATCACTGGTCGGTGATTCCTCTTCCTTAAGTCTCCCTCTCCCTTCCTGCAGTCAGGGTGGGGGTGGGATGTGAGAGGCTCATTCCCCCTCCACGCTTCCCCTCTGATGCCTCCTTTGTGGCAGGCTCGTCACACATATGACCTCTGACTTGAGCAGTGTGCGTTTCAGTACCTTCTTCACCATAAAACCTGAACCAAAATGGGTCTTGGTATTCCCACTGATGACAAAGACATAATCGTCAAGCTCTGTCAGTAGTACATTCCTCTAGCGGATTTCCTGTAGTACTGCAATGAACACGTTGTAGCGGCGTAGTTCTCTATCCATATTCTTGCTAGTACCTGCCCTGAATAGTCATTGAAATCAACTCAAATTCATGATGGGTGGTGATAAACTTAGTGATTATTTTAATATTTTGTTCGAGATATTTGGTCCCTCTGTGAAACTGTTCTCTGTAAATTCAAATTTCATTGTTTTGTGAGGGGTTCTCAGGAGGGTAAAAATACCGAAAATCGTATTTTCAACCTATTTTTCGTGAATGTTTGTTTGTTGAATTTTTAAAATTTAAAAGCAATTCATATATTACTTAGGTTGAGAGGGATGGGAGAGGAGGAGGATTTGCTCGTAGCAAATTCAGGTTAAGTTATAATGGAGGGGGTACATCCATTAAAATCACGATATATTCGCTAGTTTCACTAAAATCATATACAAACCTGGTGTAGGGACGTCCCTGTAATGTACACATTACTTACCCATATGTTTGACATATATATGTATCTACCAATATTGTTGTATGTATTAGTTTCATCATCGATGTATTTAGGTCCCACATGAGTTGGCAATGATGAAGTTTGATCTGAGATCCAAATTATCGATCTGATCGAGAATATACCCGTGAAGCAGCCTGGGGCTCTCAGTCCTCCAAGCAATTTATGCAAAGTGCGACACGAGCCTGAAATCGAGGCCCCGGGCTGCACCAGACACATTGCAGGAGCTAAAAGGGAGCGAGCGGTATAAAATGATGGATAACGAGCGATAATGCTCGCCAAACAGATAAGATTGGTCAGATCCGTGTAGCATGTTGAAGTTCCCAACCGGGCTGAGATAGGGGTCTCGTTTTGAAAAACGCAGGGGTGAAAGTGCATAGGTATAACTTTGCAATTCGCTTTCTACAACGGTTTTACGTAAGGGGTAATTAATTTTTTTTAAATCCTCAGTTACAACCCCTTCTCGAGGCAGAGAGTGAGAGAGAGAGAGCTCTTGACTGCCATTTCTCTCACGACTTGAGCCGAGCTCGTCGTAAAGGCGGGTATAGAGCTATGCAGCCTCCGACAACCGTTTAATTAGGTTCTCCTCGTGGTAAAGTTTGAGATTTGTCATGTAATCTTTCAGACGCTCATATCGCTGTTTATTCTGTGCAAAATACAGAGAAGAGAAGATAGAACTCTCTAGACAAGAACAAATGAGTGACTACCAAGTAGGGTGTGGCTCATTGCTTCCTCCTGTTCTAACTTTAATGTTATAGATCAATTAAAGTTTTAAAATATTTAATCTCAAATGATAAACTCATGATCCCTATTAGTTTAATCGAAACTGGATGAAAACTGTAAAAGCTTGTCACTACAAGGATTTTATTTATTGAAATTTCATTGTAAGAACATCAATAAACTAAATCAGTAAACATAATTCAGCACATCAGTAAACTTAATTCTAAGAGTCTTAGAGTAAAGCTCAAAATGGTAGACTGACGGAATTCTGTATTGTTAGGCTTTTAATCAACTTACCTGGAAACATAAACCAACAAATTGCCGGTCGGTTGAGTTAAGAGTATTTTGGCCTGGGAAAAGTTACTCAGAATTGAATGAACCTAATGCGGATCAAATGGACGAAATTTACACAGGGATGATATGTGTCTTAACGTCAACTTAATGAACAAATTCAGAGCGTCAATATGAAGCTTCTCATCCTTTGATCTTCTAATCTTGTTTGTTATTATTGTTTCGGTGTTTGTTATGAAATCGAGCTACCGTAAAGGCCTATTAGGATTAGGATTTATTAGCATGATCACTGGGTTTCTGTGACATTATCACACTCTTCTCTTGATGGATTCGGCACAACAACGCGGTTGTGGAGAATAGTCAAGATATCATCAAACAGTTCGCTTCCATCAATATTAGAAAGTAAATATTCCTTAGCGTGATCAAGTGAAGACCGCCATATGTAAAACATCCTAAGTGCCATTTATAAAATTGCCCAGCAGACCCAAAAAACTGTTCATAGCCGAACGAAAAAAAAAAAAAAAAAAAAAAAAAAATGTATTCCTTAGTTTTCCATGTCTGTTGTATATTTTATTATTGTTTAATTAGTAAATAAATCAACAACCAAAATTAACTGTCCTATTTTTAGCGAATTTCAACCAAAACACCCTAAGTGCCCATCCCCTTGCATAACTTATTTTGGTAACCAGGAAGGTCAAATTTTAGTCTTTCATACATCTGAATATATTTCAGCCTGTGTTCTGATTCTTATATCACAAACTATTGAAGAAAGGGTTGAATATGAAGTAGGTAGGTAATTGAAACTTTCATTGCACCAATTGTATTTAAAAGAAGTAATTAAAATGTAAGGAAAGCATGAGACGTAAAACAGTTTGAAAAAATAAAAACATACAATATCTCTCATTTTTTATATAATCCATACTGTTCGGTACCAATATGAAAATCCAATGGTGTCTATCTATGTGTTACTCAATCACGTGTAAAATACTGAACCCATTGAGCTGACATTGTACATGGTCATTCATAGGGTCCCTGGTTAGCGCAAAGGCTATACCGGCTTTCCCGGTAAGAACGTAAACAACTTTGTAATGAAGGAAAAAGCCAACATGCATCGAACTTACGTCAAATAAGGATGGGGCGGGTTCACGGGTAAAGAGAACGTTCGATAACGAATTCGACGATACCAAAACGATTTTAGTGGGTTGTGCCGAGCATTTTTTTATTCATAGGATACCTGTTCAAAAACTGATATTCAAAACGCCTCATTAACGGTAGCCAATGTTGGTCGGGAATAGTTTAAACGTAACTGAGGTTATAATGAGTTGGTTATATTGAGGGGACATTTAGTTGAAAAATTAATTAGGTAAAACTTGAAACTTGATTGCTGAAATTTGAGTTGAAGCCTCTTGGGGACTGCTGGGTAAAAATGACAAGGTACCTGGTAAAAATGACCCGCAGATGTGGGTGCGTGCATTGCACGGGTAACCGGATGGTCTAAATAAAAATCTTGATTTTTGGGGATAACCATGGAATCATGATTTCAACGCCCTTCATCTTCCTGGAAGTTTTTTTTTTTTTTTTTTTTAGGAAGGGTAGTGGACTGAAGGACCGCTGTCTTTCGGAATGGTCATCCACTCGTAAAAACTGTTCAACGACTTTAGCACAAACATGGTCAAAATTCCCTGTTTTTTATTTCACCCCTCTCCCCCCACCATTATATGACCAGAAGATTGTTTTTGTTTTGGGCGATTTATGATTTGCTGAATAAGCAGTTATGAATACAGGTGCCGATTTCGTTACAGCCCCGAATCCCCTCTGTCTCGTCCTAAAAGTAGAAGAAGTCTTCACTGTGGCTATTGTCTATATGAATCCCAAGGATGATACACGGCAGTTGTCAGCTACAATACATTTGGGATATGGGCAAAGTTAACTTGAACCGAATGAAGGGAATCTTAATTTTCAGTTGTTATATTATTAGTTCCCGAGTAAAAAAACGTCAATCAGGGGATCATGGAGGAAGCATAGTAACGCAAGTAACGTTGTGCAGCAGAATGGGCACATAGGTTTGTTTGGTTTGAAATTGATAAACGAACCGCTCGGAGCTTTACTATGGTTCAGAAACTCCATGAGCAGTTGTCTTATGGCGCATAAGATCGGAATCCGTTAAAAAACGTATTTCTCAAAAAATGGCACTTAGGTTGTTTTGCATATGGCGGTCTTCAAGTAACAATATCCTTTGCTTGCTCTTGAACTGGTTCGCTCTATATATTGTGATGTTTCATGTCTTTAGGACGGGCCATGATTTGAATTTTTGTAGGACTGCATTTTTCGCAGGACCGTGAGAAGAGCAAGCAAACATGTGGAGGAGAGACTATAAAATAATTACCCCCGGAGGTAACCTTGAATGCTCCTGTTACTGCATTTTATATCGAATTATAGGTTCACCAGAGAAGTATTTTGTAGTTATTTTGAACTAGGGTACCTATTTTACAATTAAAGATGTATTTTAAAATTGATTTGGCGCTTGCTAACAGCATTTTAGAATTCGTCAAAGAAGATTTGAATGTTGGCAGAAGTACTTAGATAAAATTATTTTTACCATGCCCCTAACAAAATGCCTTATACATGAAGATGTAAATAGTGGTTTTAAAACAAGGATCTTAAGGTAGAGCCATTAAAGCTCTTGGAGATGAACAAATTTTTTCATATACCGAAAACAAATTGCACTAGTTTACAATCCACGCTGCATCTTACTCCACAGGGAAATCATGCTAGCGCCGTTTGTTATTTTCTCTCCCCATCTGGTGGGACATACATTTATACGTAGCGGGTAAATGAATATTTTCTAATTTTGATGGAAGGGTCAGTAGCTTCACAGGAAGAAATGACCAATGTCTACTTATTTCAACAGTAATGAATGTTTGATTATAACCTATTATAGTTGATTATAGGTTAACTTTAAATTTCATTTTTTGAATTTAATTTTCCGCTCCTTGTAGAAGCCTCAGTTCCTGGGGGGAAACCTTGGAGATCAATGAAAAACCAACTTGAGTACAGAAATGCCTTTTTCGTGAATTTTTGTAATAATTTGAACTGTCCAAATAATGAAACGTTATAAGATTGTTTCGCATGGCTTTTCTTCGTAATTCATTCCTAAAGTTAAGTACTTGGTGTACGATGCGAAATATTAAACAAAGGTGAATTATTCGATTTTGTTTTATATTTTATTATTAAACAAAGTCTATGGTACATTATCTAAATATAACTACGTAGAGTATGCCACTTCCCAAATAGAAATTGATGAAATAGTGTAAAACATCTACCTACGCTTAACAAAATAGATTATTGGTAACAAAATTGATAATCTCGATTTCTAGAAAATAAAAACTATATCATAATTATAGCAGCTGATTTGATCACCTTAGCTTATAGGTTTGCCGATGAGATAGGTTTGCACATGTTTTCATTAACACCCATATTGACGTTATTTTTTTCTGTCAAAGGAAAGCGAACGAATGAACGTTCAACGATCCACAGGTTCCTATTCGGTTTTTTATAGCTACTCTTATTTCGAATGTTTTCGGGATCCCGATTTTTTAAATATTCCTATCCTTTAGAGTTTATTGAAAGTCATTTTTCTCCGGTATAAATGGGACGATCGTTATAACCGTGGATATAAACTGTCCATATATACCTACACGTAGAAATATTTGTACTGTGTGTAAAGTTGATCCTCACAGGTAGAGGTAGCCCACGGGTAAAAGTGATGGAAGAGTATCAGTGAAGGGAGGAGGCAACTAGAACATTTCGTGTCTACGTGTTTGTAACAGATAGCACTAATGAGACAAGCCAGTCACGCTGAGCTCCCGTCCCATCAAGTTTCTGAGTCTGCCGGCCTTATCATCACCAGCAATTACAAACTAAGTATCACCATCTTAAACGTTGTCTATTAATCCTTTCTCTCTAACCTCCAACGTTTAATCAGGTTTTATTCTCAAATGTCCTTCTATATTGGGTAAACAAGTGTACTAGTGCAAAATTTTGAGACAATTAATAAGAACAAACAAAAACGTGAAGCTACCCAGTAGCGAATGTTCATTAATGTGGTAAACTCACGTGTTATTTTCCTAACTCTTCGAAGGTATAAGGGGAAGTTATGTTATCTGTCTGAACACATTATTTTGGAGATTATACCAATACATGTTATGAAAGCTAACTGGCAACATAGGATCTCTGCGGATAAATGTTTTAGCGTGGAACACGTTTTTACCGGGACTTAAAAGTGAAAAATGTTACAAAATATCGTCACAAAATCTGGTTCAAAAATATTGTCACGAAAAAACGAGACTAAAGTAGCGGCAGATCTAATTTATTTGCTATTCAACCTATGAAGCTAAAATTTAAAACACTGCAAATTATTTCACAAAGGTTTATTATTTTTTCAATTGAGTATGATCGTAGTTTTAGTTAGCTTGCGTACGTCATAAGGCCCGTCCAGACTCCTCGGCGTGTCCTATTTCGAGTTGCCACAACCTATATTTTGATGATTATATACGTATGTTTATATTTCTCGATTTGAGCTCCTATCTATTCAAATAATCATCGCCTTAATAATATCATTATCTAAGTACGTACGAAAAGTCGAGAGGGCTTGTTATTAAATATGCGTAGGCAAAGCATTGGTATTAACACACAAATATGACCTAGAAAAAAACGTATACTCATGCCTCGAAGGAACATGAAATTCGAAAGCAATACAAGTGTAGGAAGTTTTCCACGCCACCCTGGAGGTACTCCCTAGGTCTTGTTACCTCACAACCGGAGGTTCACCACCCTATTACGCCTACACTATCATATCACTCATATTTTTCCATCAACATTCATTTGAAAGTTGTGCATTTTGAGATGAGTGAATTCTGTCCTAACATGAGAATTATTATTATTATTAGGTCGTGTAGGTGTGGTCTGGTCCTCAAGTGTTCTGTTGTGAAGTCCTTCTGCCCATTGTTATCCTAACCGTGGAATATTAGCTTGCGCAGTTGTGGTTGAGCAGGTTAGAGTGTTAACACGTCATTCTAACACTCAAAGCCTCGAAAAAGACACTTTTTCGCCCGTTTTTGGCCCATAGCATCTATGCGAGTAAAGCGATCGGGATGGTTAAACGTTAGGACCAACTAGACCCCAAAGTGAGAAAGAACGGGTTTTTTAAGTCAATTCTTAGGCCTTTTATGGCCCGGACGGCGGACGGACATTTCAAATTTGGATTCTACGCACCTTGAAACGTGAAGTGACAAAGTTTGAGGGGCGGGGTTATAAACATTTTTTGCTATACGATCACATAGGCTTATTATTGGAAATAATAAACCAAAATGGAGGCCTCTTGGGACGTGTCTAAAACGAATAATGAAGTCCAGAGCCACCCAGATCAGCCGAGTAAGAATCAGTCCTAAGTTCTTTACTCTTCGACCTATGAAGTTGAAATTTGAAATGGAGGCATCTTGGGGCGTATAGAAGCGAATCATTAAGTTTAGAGCCACCCAGATCAGCTGAGTGAGAACCGTTTTTCACTATTCAGCCTGTATAGCTCAAATTTGCTTCCAAGCTGGTTCCTTAACTTCCTTACCGTCATTGCCAGGAATCCACAAGGATCTTATTGCTCTGGGCCATATTTTGTAAGTGATTGGCAATTTTTTGACCAGATTCGAACTTATAGTATAGGATGCAACTGCTTTCAGGTCAGACCGACTGACAGATAAGATATTTAATTAAGTGCTGTTGAGATGCTTGTCCAGCATTTATTTTGAACTCTGCTTGGGAGACCTTCGAATTTGTCCCAAGAGATCTGATCAGGGATGATGTAGGTCCCACGATGCCTGCGTCAGAGCCTCCATGCATATCTGGTTCATCCATGTATCATAATATGGAGCATAGAAGAAATCTGGGCGCCCCTTTCAACTGGCATTCTCTGTCATTGATGGTCACTTCGAAAGATATAAGCCTTGTCATTTCTATTACTTTTCTGTTTGAGTACATTACTGATCTCACTTGTTTTTGTTAACCCGAAGATGTCCTGAAAACATGAAAATAAGTCATTAACGTTCTTGCAGTGTTCGGAGCAAACATGTTCAGAGGCGAGATTACGTTCGGTCTGCTGCGGTAGATCCATTCAAACCATTCAACCACCGATGAAATTATTGTTTCAATCGCATAGTATTTTACTTAAGGGTTTCAGCCATACTTATCTTGTTCATTAGATAGGTGATCTTCTAAGTCCTAAGGCGAGCAAGTTTACGGATACCTAGGATGCAAACTAAAGTTGCTACCTTTTCAGTAAATGAATAGAACTACCTACCTAGAAGGTTTCAAGAAAGTAAGTAACTAGTAAATTGGTACTTCTACGGCAATACAAACACCGTCTGAGATGTGAGGAAACACACGACGGTTCATATTTGTTTCCATGAATTTACCTTTTACGGGTGCTTTTGATGATTTCTCTCGTTGAATTACAGCGTGTATTCGAACTTGAACTTCTCTAAATGATGGAGAGATATAAAGCTTTTATATACCCTCAAGCATTTATTTATTAAAGAATCTACTAAGCTTCCCATGGGTCCAACATAAAATATGTCTACATATCTTTGTTTTTTCTTATCTTCCATAACATTCGACTCTTTGTATCCATAAATATTTTATCAATTCCAGCTTTCCCATATTTACCAAGATATCCGTTTTTACAGGTAAGATGGGGATAGGGGGAGAAAGAGAGTGAGAGGAGGGTGATCCTTCAAGTTAACAAAACCCCGATTATGGAGACCGTAGGGTATTGACTGTAAATGTCAATACACCCCAAGTACAGGTTTGTGTTATTTCAATATTATTGTATTAGGTCACCTAATTTAATGTTGTAATGCAGATTTGCAGTTTGAATACATTATTGTTATTATTATAGTTCCTATGTAGTTGGTAGCATTTCTTGCAGTATTAATATAAGCATACAGCACACTCTACAGATATTTTCCTTTCATTACATTTATTCTTTCAAACATAGTATTTATAATTACCTTTTTCATGAGTCAAAGTGATTATTGCTGTTAGGGGGACCCATCCTCTTATCATATCGGTAGGTATACCTGGTGAGAAGTTATAAGTTCTAATGGTTTGATGCAACTATTTTATATTATACTATGAGGTTATATATGTATTTACCTCGTCATAGTATTGAAGGCAAAGGAAGGGTAATTATGTTTTAAAACTTGTGAGATATACGTATAATTAATATCAGTAGCACTTCTAATAGTTTCGGTGATGGAAGATGATAAAGTTGGGTAGTTGCAGGTCATTACAGCCCAGTAGGAGTCGAGTTGTCATATGAGTGCTCTGCTTCTTTATGCGTTTACTATTGTATTTATTGTGTAGAGCAGCGGTTCCCAAGCTGTTTAGCTTGGGGGCCCAAAAATATTTTTTGAAAAAATTCGAGGCCCACCCCGATTATATATATATATATATATATATATATATATATATATATATATATATATATATATATATATATATATATATATATATATATATATATATATATATATATATAATGTTCCCATAAGAAGAACCTTCATGTATTTATATTAACATGGCTGTTCAAACTTAATGGGATTTTTGACATTGTTAGTCCCCAACTAGTGCATCAATATCGGGATCGAAACTTGACAATTTCAGACTTAAGTCACTCTCCACGTTTAACTTATTTTTATACTTATTTTTCAAATAAACTAAAGTAGAAGTGGTTGCACGTTTGCCATCATATGCCTTCATGAGGAAAACCCAGAGTTCATCACGAAGTTCAAACAATCTTGATAAAAATCTGTGGATAGCCACCGAACTTCACAGTGAGGTAGAAGCTATTTGTGTTGACTGTCTATTTCATCACACAAAACACTGAAAAGTCTCGAGTTTTTTGGCTTTGCTTTGATAAAGTTGACGATTTTTACTGCATCGTCAAGAGTTTTTTTCAGACACTCGCCCAAACCTTTAAATGCAAGAGCTTCTCTATGTATGCAGCAATGTGTCCATTTGACAAAGAGAGCTACTGACCTAACTCTGGCGATTAACCCCCTATCAATACAAGACATAGCTCGTGCCCCGTAAGTTGTCAAACCTACACAATTTGACCAATCTACCAATTGCCAAGCCACTTGTAAATGAATTTAAAAAATAAATTGTAAAATAATTGAATCACTAAACTTACACTATCCAAGAGAGTGCCTAAATTAATATTTTATCGCGAGGACCGATTTATTATTACCGTACTTATTTTGCAATATTTTAATATTATTTCTTGAGTTCCGGCCAGCATCCGCGGCCCAGTAGCGAGCTGCCTGCGGCCCACAAGTGGGCCGCGGCCCAGAAGTTGGACACCGCTGGTGAAGAGGTTGTTGGGTCTCCCTATTACAGTATGGTTGATAAATATTAGTATAGACATAATATGTTGTTACATTATTGTTTTTTACCCCGATTATGGAGACTGTAATATCCTATTGGTAAGAGACGATACAAAAAGAATTGTCTGTTCATTGATTTCTTGTAAAGCTCACGTTATGGACGTGGTGATTCGTAAAGTATCAGTACTCGTTCGTTCAGTATTTCATTCATCTCCAGCAACGGCAGCATTTTGCATGCTAACGATCATCGAAATCGGCTTCCACTACTTGTAAGCCTTCTTTCATTCCATGGACAACTACGCCTACAGCGGCAGCGATCCTTCAGCGCCCACGCCTCTATGGAAACTTTCGCCAAACGCCAAGATGACCTCCTTTCTTGTCTGGTAATCGTTTTTAGAACCATAAATATTCAGTTCGGAAAATGAAAGCGTACAAGACTAACGTTTTAAGCCAAATGGACCGACCCCATCCACCTTTCATTCGAAACAACGGAGGCTCCCCGACGGTTTCAGGGTGTTAGAAGCCTGAAAGGCTATCACTATAAAGTGCAAGAGCTTTTCAACCTGTCCTGAACCTGGATTTGTGGTAGTACAAGCGGTAACCAACTTTTAGTTCTCAACTCACTCTGGAATTTATGAATAAACATTTTCTCGGCAATACGCCTCAGTTTATCGATCTGAATTCCATCAGTATTGAAGAGAATACAAATTACTACAACATTTCCCTAAGAGTTTTTGAATATTTTTTAACAACACCACTAAGCGATGGAATTATATTATTTTTCTTTTCAATGGAACGTGAAAATCCGCAGTTATAAGCTGTATAGCTGAAAGTCATTAGAGAGTTTTTGTTCTTCCCGTAAGATTTCCTCCCGTTGACGCGTAGAGCAGCGTCTAGAGCAAGCAGCTGGAGATGCTAGCTCTTCGCGTGATTTTTACGCGTATTTCTACACGTATACGTGAAAAACCAAACGCTAACGTCACGTTAACGTCTCTATATGCGTTTCAGAAGCTGTTTCGTATTCTTTTCGTACAACCTATTCTTATTTAAATAATTAATTGCTTTATAATTATTTATAAATGCATAAATTATAAATACATTTATTGGTTAGGTACCTTAAATGGCTGAATTTTGTAGCGGAGCACTTCACTATAACCTCTCGATTTGTAGACCAACCAACGTGTTGTTGGCAACCACACTGTGGTTACCTTTGCTGGTAGCTGCGTAACTGCGGTTACTTTGGTCACACTGTGGTTACCAGCAACTGTTGTTACCTTTGCGTCAGGCTATGAAGACTACCCGTAGGCCGAAATTCCAACACATGCATTTTCCCGTGCCCGCGTAGATAGGCCTTTTTCCCGTACACGCGTAGTTCTACACGTTGACGTGAAGAGTCGCGCATGCGCAGTTGGTATTTCAGTCTTTCCACGTACACGGGTAGAAAATTACGGGAAGAACAAAAACTCTCTATTGTTAGGTCGACGACTACCAAACTCTAAACGAACTTGTAGCAGTAACAATAACCGTTTAAATTTGAATGATTAAATTAATTGCTACACAAAGAAAAACAATGTTTCAGTGCGAGAATTAGAAGTTAAAATATTACTATATCAGCTGTTGTTGAATTGTTGAATATCATCTGTTATAAATTAATGGTTCACTAAATAATATCATCATCTGAACTTTATTTTTAGACTATGTTCATGAAAAGAACATCTTCCTTTTAGTCCAGGAGCCAAGGCCGAAAATAGGTAGTAATTTCAGGAGAAGGATTGAGAATAAATTTTGAAAATTTAGTCCGTTCTGAGTGAGAAAATCTTTGTCTGCCATTTCAAAATCGGTGGAATACAAAATGGCGGCCTCATAGAGAAGTCTTAATTTGCCCATTTTAAAGTTTTTGACATTGAAAATGTCTTAGTCGACGGGTCAACCGGAAATTTTGTTACGGAAATTTTGTTACGCAAAGAAAAAACGTCACACAACCTATAAACAAGTTAGGTGTTGTTTTCTTTTGATTTTCACGAACAACGAAGCCGTTGCTGGGGAAATGAAACTTCTTTAGTTTTTACCGGACCAAAGTCGGTCTCCACTCGTTAAGCTCTCGATTTATCACGCATTTCTTTCGTACTTGTTCTTCTATTCATGCCGTAGTTTTATATTTATTTATGTTATAAATGGATATAGTAAACAATGCCGCTTGTTTTGTTGCCACTTGGTTGAGATGTTTATTTTGGTTATACTCGTAGTAATTGTAGACTCGCACCATAACAGAAAATTACCTACCTATCTGTCAATTCATATTCGTGGAAGAAATGGGCATCGTCGAGACTGACTTACAGCAAATTCAGTAATTGTGTGTCAATAATTATTTTAGGATTTCTAATTGTTATTTTATTTAGAACAATAAAAAATATTGAAATTACTGAGACATTTTCAGTAATTCTGAACTGGTTCAGTAGTAAAAGTTTAAAACTCAACTTCCAAAAGACCAAGTTCATCACTTTTGCACCGAGAGTGGCATCCGTGCCTCAAATAGGTAAACTGTACTGTCATGTGAAAATTAACTGTAGCAATTGCGACTGTCCGGTTGTGGAACAAGTCTCCCAAGTAAAGTATTTAGGGGTTGTTATCGACCAGTGTTTGGCATGGGACCATCACCTGAACAGTTTGATTGGGAAATTACGTGCATTGATACCTATGTGTGTTGAAGTGAGGGGGTACATGACGTTGAAATTTAAAAAAAATATTCTACATGGCAATAGTACAACCGCTGCTTATTTACGGAATTGTGGCATGGGGTATGACTTATGCTACTAAAATAAGACCCTTGTACGTGATGCAAAAATTATTGATGAAAATATTACTGAAAAAGCCAAGACAGTATCCTTCTACGCAGGTTTTCATGGATCTTCCTGTGCTGAATTTGCATGAATTAACTGAAAAGTGTACCTTGAGTTTTGTGTACCGGATGTATTTATTGGGGAAGATATCTAAAGTTGTGAGCTCTACAAGAGCGGGAAATAGATTAACTCTAGTTAAGCCAAGGATGAATATGTCGTTGGGAACACGTTCATATTTTTCATGGGGGGTGGATATTTTTAACCAGCATCCAATTCGGTTGACAGAGTGTGAGATGCCACTAAACAAATTTAAAGTAATAATAAAAAAATATTACAATGATAAAATACAGCAGAAAATTGGAAAACATATACTTGAAATACCCACATAATTTACGTTATTATAAATAGTAGTAGGTAGTTGAACACTGCGAATATTCTTTTCTTTTGGTAATCAAACCAGAATTGTGCCTGAATTTAATATTGAAATAAGAATGCACTTTCATTTGGTAATATATATATATATATTGAGAAAAGATGATAGATAAAATGTAATAATAATTGTTCTAGTTTGTAGTAATATATAAATGTTGTACCACTGGGTGAGGCGCCGGCTCTTAGCACGAGTATTTAACTTACTCATAAAGAGCCGTAGCATTGTGATTGATAATTATATCAATGTATATATATATATATATATATATATATATATATATATATATATATATATATGTTACGTGATGCATTAATAAAAAAATAAAAAAATTTTCAATGCTCGTAGCTCTTCTCTCATAATTTTCTAATAATTCCTAGTCCATGCATCCTATAGAAATTTTTCTATGTCGCAATGATGTAGAGTGTTGTGTAATAATTTGCAGCGTTTTTTTTTACCTACACCAATATCAGCTGTTGTTGAATTTCATCTGTTATAAAGTATTGCCTGAACTTTATTGCTTCCTCACTACCGAAGATCGGGAAGCTACGTGTTCGTGATAAAAATAGAAAAAAATTTGTGTCCTTCAAAATCATAATTTCCGCCAAGTTTTCGCGTATCAAAGCTTGCTGATCAATTCTGGTTCCGTGGCCGTCTGTCTGTCTGTCTGCCTTTCTGTTTGTGGTAAAACATCTCACGCCCAAAACTATACCAAGTTTCAAAAGCACATGCGTTTTGCTCTACAATTGTTAATGTAAAGCTAATTACTGATTAATTAATTTGCAATGCAAGTAATATAATTGATTATATCCTACCAATTGCTTTCTTATGCTGTCCCTCTTCTCATCAGCCCGTTTTTATTACTGAAGTTCGTCCAAAGTAAATATTGTAATTTCAACCGCATCGCTCTCTAAAGAGATTGCTTTGCCTAATTTTGGCGCCACGGATCAAGGCTTCGCCTTTCATTTTGAAAATGCGAGGTATGAAATCGCATCCCAGAACCCCGTTAATTGGAGGTACACTCTTTGATATGAAGGAATGTACGACGAATGCCCCGCTGCCAGTTTTGAGCTATAAGACCTAACCGTTATCTTTTGCCGAAGAACTCAAACCAGTTTCCTGCCTTCGCTTAATCGTTTTTATTATTCCTCGAGAAGTTCTATATATGTGGATGATCTACGCCGCGAACCCCCGGGTCGCCTAAGGCAGAGCAACATAACGGCTTGGAGATCACTAGCTTTTGTTTCTTCATAGGTTTTCTTTCTTTATTTTCTATCCAGTTCAAGACGGGCTGTAATTTAAAGAACTACACCTACTCTTTAGGAAACGCTTGATAGGGATCGATGGAATTAACTGCAGAGAGAAAACTGAGTGTTGGGAAGGCATCGACGAGATTACGCTATTTTTCTCACTTTGATTTCTGCCTGTTATGTAGGGAGGGCGTTAATAAAAGCTTCTTCTGGTACTTTCACATCGAATTTATATCTTAAATTAACGTTTTCCTTACAGTTTGATTCTTCAACGTTGACATCCTTCACCCACCTGACGTTATTAGCGAACGAAGTCTCTACTTTGACTCTGCTTGCATTTGTCCATATGTCGTACTCATCGAGGAAGAATATAAAATCTCAAAAATGCTGGGAAAACACGATTTAAGTTTTTTCATTTGCTTTTTGCTTCCGAGTCTACCTATGTAGCGAAAGCATTGTTTTCACTTTCGGGGGAGAAATTTATCGTTGTTACCCCCTCCATTCACCTCCTTCCATCATGCAATTTAAAACACCTGTTACATATTCCAAAATGAGACCAAATTCAAAGTTTAACAAAATTCACAAATAATTGGTTAATTGGGATGGAAAGCTTTTTAAAAACTTTCTAACTGTTTTTTTTTTTTTTTGCCGAAAACCCCTTTAAACCAAGAAAGTTGATAGATCGCAAGGAGAAACATTTTGGCTGGATCCGTTTGAGTTGTCGGTCTCATCTTTTCGCTTCGGCAAAGTTGCTGCTTATTTACGAGTCTGCAACACATTGGGACATTTTATGTCTTTAGTTGCAGACTCGTATGCAAGCTCTAAGAGCCACTCAGCTGATCCGGACCCCGGGCATCGTCAAGTAAATGTCCTAAAGAGGCTACATACGAAATTACAGCTTCCTAGAGTGTAAAGCATAGAAATTAGCTTTAAGAGCCACTCATCTGATCCGGACCCTGGGAATCGTTAAGTACCTAAATATCCTAAAGAGGCTACATATGAAATTACAGCTTCCTAGAGTGTAAAGCACAGAAATTAGCTTTAAAAGCCACTCATCTGATCCGGACCCTGGGAATCGTTAAGTACCTAAATATCCTAAAGAGGCTACATACGAAATTACAGCTTCCTAGAGTGTAAAGCATAGAAATTAGCTTTAAGAGCCACTCAGCTGATCCGGACCCCGGGCATCGTCAAGTAAATGTCCTGAAGAAGCTAGATACGAAATTACAGCTTCCTAGAGTGTAAAGTATAGAAATTACCAATTAATATGATTTAACCACCGCTTCACAAATCAAACCGTTCTCGCAATATTCGGATCGCCTGCAATGAATGAAACCATCGAAACATCAGCTCAATGAAATCATCAGAAATTAACAAGCGGTTGCAATCATGTTCACAATATCAATTATTGAGAATGATCACCTGAGTGTACACAATAAATTATTCAAATAACCTTGCTCATAACTCAGCTTGTTGGCCACGCACTTCGCAGTAGTTAACATAATATGGTTGGATAAATCGAGAGCTTTCGAACGAATGGTCAACGACTTTTGTGGGATGAAAAACGACGAAGTACCATTTCCCTAGCAACGACTCGGTTGTAAGCGGAAATCATCAGAATATTTGGTAACGGTTTTCGAGTTATGTGCCAGAGAAAAGACATAAAATTTGTCTCAAAAACCATCATTTTCAATCGCATTTACGTTTTAGAGCATTCTGAACAACTTTGGCTCTGTGTCTCTGTGTGTGTTTGTGTGTGTGTGTGTTTGTGTGTGTCTGTCGTGTGTCCGCAAATCCTTGTAGCAAGGTTAATTTCCACAGTTTTAATCCATGACATTTTCAGGGAATGTGCGAGCTAGGGGTTAGAGGGGTATCAGTTTCATTGTTCCCAACTCAATATTCACTCAAAAGTAAATCCAACCAAGCATCATTCTCTCTCACCCTAGTCGTCCGATCTCACTCAAATTCGAGCAATATAGTCAGGAGAAGGCAGTTTGAGCATTCCGTATCAATTTCAAGATGATCATAACATTAGTAGCTCCTGCTCATGCGTAAATGTGAAATGCTAGTAACAAGCTTATTTTAACAGTTTTTATTCGATTTTGATGACATTGTCAGGGATTTTGCGGGCGAGGCAGTAAATGGTCCCCTATCAGTTTCATTGTTGACACGTCAATACTTCACTCTGCACATGCGTTAACGTAAATCCCATTATGCTCTATTTTTGGTTTATTATTTCCAATAATAAGCCTATGTGATCGTATGGCAAAAAATTTTTATGACCCCCCCTCAAACTTTGTCACTTTACGTTTCAAGGTGCGTAGAATCCAAATTTGAAATGTCCGTCCGCCGTTCGCCGTCCGCCGTCCGGGCCATAAAAGGCCTAAGAATTGACTTAAAAACCCCGTTCTTTTGCACATAGACTCCATTTGGGGTCTAGTTGGTCCTAACGTTTAACCATCTCGATCGCTTTACTCGCATAGATGCTATGGGCCAAAAACGGGCGAAAAAGTGTCTTTTTCGAGGCTTTGAGTGTTAGACTTACGCACGCGCGCACGCCTGGCACGCTTGGCAGGGGGTCACGGTGGGTGGTGAGGGGGGTGAGCTGGGGGTGGAGTGAGAGGTAGAATAGAGGAGGAAACCAGAAAAGAGACTGGCGAACGCCCTAGAGCATGCTGGTTACTATAGCTGGCTATCTGATTCAGAAATAATAAACCATTATGTAATAATTTGCTGCATTTTTAACATCCTAGTCATTCGATATCTCTCAAATTCGGATGATCGCTGAGAGACGACGATTTGATCATCCCACATCAGTTTCAATATGATAGTATCATTAATAGCAACTGCGCATGCGCCAATGTGAAATTCTTGTAACGAACTTAATTTATTTTGATGATATTGTCAGGAAATGTGCAGGTTAGGCTGTAGATGGTCCCGAACCAATATCATTGTTCTCAAATTATCACTTCATTCTGCCCATGTACAAACGTAAATGACATCGAGTATTACTTTTTCGTTTCTTAATTGACCAATTATTTGTATCTGAAATGGAACTTTGGAACAACCACGCAATTACAAGGCGTGTTGGCGAGCTGATCAGATAAGGGACTCCACTGGCTAATTTCTCTCCTAACCGCTGCAGTTTGAAATGGAGCCTTTCTTGGGTCACTTAGGACACTGTTACATGATACGGGAGGCACACTGATCAGATATCGTCTTAAAACATTTGGTTTTGTGAGATTGATTAAAAATGGTAGAATTAGGGATTCCAGTGAGGATTTTTTTATTTACATCGTATTGTTGATGCCTGACACACCTATTTCGCAACTTAAAAAGACGGGACCAACGGTGAACCCAATATATAATTTTTTTGTGACAAATTTAACTATGATATGCACTGCGCAACCATGCTTAATATAAACTCATATTGCTTTTGACATGAATATGACAAGACAAGATTTGACAAAACAAGAACAACAAGGGAGAGATTTAATAATTTCGAGACACCCAGTATTGGACCAGCATTTAGGGTGTTGGGAAAGTGTGCGCATATAAGGTGGGCTTTATGATTTACCTATTTTATTACTAAATCAGACAAATACCTAGCATACGACTTAGAATAATATGGCTGGTAAATATATATCACCTTCGAAGGACCATTGGGGAAAAATATGTACCCAGAATAGATGAAACGGA